>JAPXFQ010000074.1:0-1252500 GCA_028564705.1 Apricaphanius iberus
ATCAAATCAAATCAAATCAAACTTTATTTATAAAGCGCTTTTCAAACAAAGAAAGTTACTCAAAGTGCTTTACAGATTTAAAATAACCGCACAACCCCCGCCCTTCAAAAAATAAAATCATCAGTGCAAATACAACCCCCTCCCAACCCAACCCATCAGCCATACTCACTCACACACACACTTAGAAGCTACAAAAAGCGGGCTGAGTACAGATGAGCCAGGAAATGCCATCATGGGAGCCATCTGCATCAGCAGCAGTAGATCAACAGCAGCAGCCAAGGCTCCGACCCAGGGCGGCCAGAGGAGGGAGGGCTGGTACCCCCACCTCCACCCTAGCGCTATCTGGGGGGCACCCAGGCAGCCACAGCCGACCACCGCCCCCGATGCAGGGGGCCCCCAGAGAGGATACACTGGCAAGAAAGATTAAAATACATTAAAATATAAAGTTAATAAAATATAAAGTATATAAAGTATAAAACAATAAGTGTAAAACAAATAATAAAAATGCAAAGCAGAGTAATAAATAAACAGTTAAAAGCTGAACTAAAAATTAAATCAGGTAAAACATGCTGAGCGATTAAAAATATATTAATAAATAATAATTAGTTAAAGGCTAAGCTAAAAAGGTGAGTCTTGAGTCTGCTCTTAAAAACATTAATGTTCTCTGCGGTCCTGAGGTCCTCTGGCAGCCTGTTCCAGAGGTGAGGGCCATAATAATGGAAAGACGCCTCACCATGAGTCTGTGTCCTGACTTTGGGGATGATAAGGAGACGGCTGCCAGAGGAGCGCAGAGACCGCGAGGGTTCATACGGTAAAAGCATTTCTGACAGATACGAAGGCCCCAGACCATTAAGACACTTAAAGACCATTAAAAGAACCTTAAAATCGATCCTAAAACATACGGGGAGCCAATGCAGTGATTTTAAGACCGGTGTAATGTGCTCCCGCCTCCTAGTCTTCATCAGGACACGAGCTGGTGAATTCTGTAGAAGCTGTAAACCTGAGGTAGTCTTTTTGGGAAGACCAGAAAGCAGGGCATTACAATAATCAATTCTACTGGTGATAAAAGCATGCATTAGCGTCTCCGTATTGGCCCGAGAGAGAATGGGGTGGACTCTGGCAATGTTCTTTAGGTGATAAAAACCTATTTTGGTGATGTTTTTAATGTGAGGGATAAAAGTCAGCTCAGAGTCAAAAATCACACCCAGGTTCTTCACTTGTAAAGAAGAATTAAAAGACAATGATTTTAGTTTTGGTAAAAGTTTTTCTCTCTGAGCCTCAGGACCGATAACTAAAACCTCAGTTTTGTCCTGGTTGAGCTGGAGAAAGTTTTCTGCCATCCAGGATTTAATGTCTAAAATGCAGTTAAAAAGTGCATCCATTGGCCGTGTGTCATCAGGAGACATGGAGATGTACAACTGTGTATCATCAGCATAACAGTGAAAGTTAACTCCATGTCTCCTGATAACACTGCCAAGAGGGAGCATATACAGGTTAAAAAGCACTGGGCCTAAAACTGAACCCTGGGGAACACCACAAGTGATCTTATGGACCTTAGAGGAACAGGTATCTAAACTTACCGTAAAAGTCCTGTCTGTGAGGTAGGATGTGAACCAGTTGTGAACAGCACCAGAGAGGCCGATCTGTTTTAAACGAGTTAAAAGAATAGTGTGGTCTACTGTATCAAAGACAGCGCTTAGATCCAGAAGAACCAACACTGTCACCTTTTTAGCATCATAGTTTAATCTAAAATCATTTAAAATCTTTAAAAGCGCCGTCTCTGTGCTGTGGTTCATCCTAAAACCAGACTGAAATTTCTCTAGGACATTATGAGCGTTAATAAAATCATTAAGTTGAATAAAAACAAGTTTTTCTAAAACTTTGCTTAAAAATGGTAAGTTAGATACCGGTCGGTAGTTGTTTAAATCATTAAAATCTAAATTGCTCTTCTTCAGCAGGGGCCTAACTACCGCCGCTTTAAAGGCAGCAGGAAAAACCCCGTCTGAAGGGAGCAATTCATAAAGTTTAAAATCTCATCTTTAAAAGAACCATAAAATTGCTTAAAAAACCTGGTGGGAATCGGGTCCAAAGCGCTTGTGGTGGGCCTCACTGAGGAGAAAACTTTATCAAGGGTCCCAGCTTCTACCAGGAAAAAACTGTCCAGTGTTTCCTCTGGTAAAGGCAGACACTCAGATTAGTCTAAAACCATGTTTGTTTGAGAGAATAAAATATTACATCTGATGGTGTCTACCTTCCCTCTGAAGTGGTCTGCAAACTCCTCACAGAGAGTGTTTGAGGGCAGTTTCTGAAAAGTATTAGAATTATGATGTAGAATGTTGTCAATGGTGGAAAACAGAATTTTGGAATTATTTTTATGTTCTGAGATGATTCTGGAAAAGTATGTATTTCTGGAATTTCTTAAAGCGTTATTATATAATCTGAGATGTTCTATGTATATCTGATGATTTATTGTGATTTTATTTTTCCTCCATTTCCTTTCTGCCACCCTGCAGCTCCTCTTTAATTTTCTGATAGCTGCATTTCTCCACGGTACTGTACGTTTTGAATGAGGGTTTATAACTTTAATTGGAGCCAGCAGGTTGAGAGCAGATTTAAGCCTACTGTTAAAATCATTAACGATAAAATCACAGGGGGCAGGTAAAGGTATAGGAGAAAATTTTTTAAAAACTTCAAGAAAACCTGCAGCCACTTCAGGGGTTAGATGACGCTTCCAGACAGTTCTCACAGATGTCCCTGATTGGATAAAACTGGTGATATTAAAAAACACACAGTAGTGGTCAGAGACAGCCAAGTCAACAACAGAGGACACACTGGTGGACAGGCCATACGTGATGACCAGGTCCAGGTTGTGTCCTCTGTTGTGAGCCGGCTGCATGACATGTTGGCTAAAATCCATATAATTTAAAATATTTAAAAAATCCGTTGATAAAGGATCTAAAAGGTTATCTATATGTAGATTAAAATCACCAGCTAAAATTATCTTCTCATAAGAGTTGTGTAAAATTGATAAAAACTCTGAACATTCTGGAATAAAAAGTGCATTCCTTTTCGGAGGCCTATAAACTGTGACACATAAAATCTGAGGAGTGCTAAAAACAGAGGCAGTGTATTCAAACTTGGTAAAGTTATTAAATAAAACAGGTTTGGCGGAAAGAGTTGATGAACTAATAAAAGCAGTTCCGCCTCCCCTCTGGCTACTCCTCGTTGAATAAGAACCTCTCGTTATCCAGGACCTGCTGGATGTTGGGCAGCTTGGAATCAACAGGACTGCAGCGGTGTTTAGAGGGCGCCGAGGGCTCGTTCCGTGGATTCGGGGTGTAGTGAAGCACTCCTCGGCGGGTCCCGGCTGTAGTCCTGGGTCTGGCGCGACGTAGGTGGATACCGGAGTCTGACTGCTGCTCTGGCTGGTGGGAGGGGATGGGCGGCGGTCTTGCGGAACTGCTGGTCTTCGGCGCAGTCGGAGGGACGGTCAGAGGAGCGAAGTCGTCCCCCAGGGCACCGAAGCGGTTCGACAGAGGAAGGCCGGGTGGAGGAGAACGGTGAAAGCCGCTCCGGGTGCCCCCACTGCGACCAGGCCCGACCGTCGACCACGCACCCTGGGGCACCGGAGTGGAGCTGAGGGGGGCTTTTGGCTTAGCCCCCTGCTGGATCCAGCACTCCTCCTCTGCCGTAGATGTTGTACCTCCGCCGGAGTTCGTCTGTCCGAGTCCGCCTGGAGACCCAGCGATGGAATCCCCATCCGCAGCTTCACCGGGCTGGCAGGGGATTGTGTCGGCCAGCTGGGCGCTGGTGGCACCAGCGAAAGTTCGGCCAAAGATGATGTCCACGTCGCGCTCGTGGTCCTGGATCAGGTGTAAATTGGTGATCCTCTGCTCCAGTTCCTGGATTTTCTTGGTTAGCCTGGCACAACCATCACACCCGGAGCTACAGGTGAGTGGAGGCATGGCGGAAGTAACAGCGATCCGTGCTCTGATTAAAAACGCGTCCGATAAAAGATATGTCGCTAAAAGTTTAAAACGGTTAAAACTAGTCAAAAGAAATTATTAAAAAACGAAAAACAAACACTTAAAAAAGAATTTAAAACTAGTTAAAACCGTGTTAACGAGCCGGAGTTAGCAGGAGGCAGCAGGACGCCGACGCATGCGCGGAAATGCCTTTTTTAATTGCATTAAGGAGAAATTGAACAGGTGTTCCTAATAATCCTTTAGGTAAATGTGTATTTCTAAAAAAAAATCCAAAGTAAAGCTACAGAGGAGTTGTATAAGGAGCCAGCTTTTTTTAATGTAGGCCAAAACAAATTTGTGCCTGCAAATTCCTGGAAAGCAGATGCTAACTGTGCGGATTGTTGACTCCATCACTATTTAATTGACCAAATATTTGTATTATCTTAGCTTGCTGGGAGATTATTATTATTATATCATTGAAACTGTCAAGCTATAGATTGATAATAAAAAAGTCAAGACTTTGTTCATACAAATATATTTAAGCCATGGTACAGGAGCAATGACACAATCTGTTTCTATGTATTTTAGCTGTTTGAAATATTTATTTACCACACTGTATTTGTACTTGGACATTAAAAAAACAAAACAAGAGACTGGATGTGGGAAAACTGCTGCACAGATTTTGGAGTGGTCAGAGGATAGTTAAGAAGACCATATGACAGGAAACCTATAAAAACAATATTAGTATCAAAAAGGGCTGCATGAGCCAAGAAATATGTCATTTTGCTTTGATACGCCACATCTTCAACTTATGCTTCTGGCTCTATTGCATTGATAATCTCCTAATTAATCTGTCTGTAGATGTTTTACCTTGATCGAGGATTGTGTGTGGAAGGAGAAAACACCTGGTAGCATATGCTGCTGGGACTGGTAGCAAAGCTACCGCATGCCAGCTGTAGATAACAGACAGGAAGCTTCAACAGACGGCTTAATGTTTGGGAATGAGAAGAAAGACAACAAGAACTGATCTTAAGTAAACAAGTGAATAAACATTTACCTTGACTGAGCTTCATACTTGCAGTTCAACTATAAAAAAAAAAACTTCAACTGCTCTCCTTTTTTCTCTTGACAGTTTGTTCAGCCTGAATTAAAACATTTAATTTAATTATTTAACTTACAGTGTCTGAACACTTCACATCTTTTCACATCTAAAAACTCTGGATAATTTATTATTTTTTACAGTATGTAAGTATGGCAAACAAGCTCGCTTTAATCTATCATGTGAAGATGGAAAAACCTGTTAAATTATCAATGTGACAGGACAGGCAAGGAGATTATTTATCACAGAAGCAGCAAACAGAATAATAGTGTCTCTGGAGGAGTTGCAGAGATCTAAAACTCAACAGGCCACTTTAAGGCATTTGATACACATATTTAGCTTTTGTGAAAGAATGACAGAAAGGAAGTCACTGTTAAAGGAAAGTCACAAAAAGTTCTGTGCTGTTTGCCACAAATCAGCGGACACATAAAACATGCAGAAAGCATGGATCAAAGCAGATAAAAGCGAAAATGTATTTAATATATAACCATGTCCACATGGAGAAATGGTGCTAGAATAATGGTGTGGGGATGTTTTTCTTCATTACTTAGAGGGAAGCTGATCACAGTTGATGGGGACATAGATATGCCTATCATAAATATTGTATTAAAAGTAATATATTAACAAAACAAGCAAGCCTTTTCCTTCCACTTAATATATATATGCTACCTTGTGTTGGTCTTTTTATGAGATAAAATCCCACATATGTCTCTGGTTGTAACTTGAGATGTCCCGATAAGGTTTTTTTGTCCTCGAATCAAAGTCCGAATCGTTGGAGTTTGAGTATCTACCTATACCGAGTTCCGATGTGATACTGCTATATGTAATACATAAAAAATCATAAAGAAGAACGAAGAAACACAGAGAAATGGATTTCGAAACAGTGTACAAAGATAAAGTATCTTTTAAAAATGTTTGGATTTGGATAATGTTTGGACCCTGCGACCCCGCGATTATATAAAACTACAGAAAGACTACAGACAAAACCATTTCCGTTTGCGCCCACGGAGTGATACCGTTTCACACAGTAATTCTAATACAAGTCAATGGGGTTGAACAAAAAACTATGATAAAACCTGTTGAAAAGCATCTTTTGGGTCAACTTTTCTGTGAGCATATCAGTGAACACCCCTGACCACTCGGTGAGTTTCGCGTCTTTGTAAACGAAAGTTTAATGCGTTTTAGGAAAGATTTTATTAGTGCATCTATTGTCCCATTGTGAGGGTGGGGGGTATTGGGACAGCACGAAATGTCCAAATTTGTATACTGTTCTTTTTCATCATAAAAAGTCTGAAAACAGGGCTTTAAGTGTAAAATATCGAACCTTTCCTTTAAAGTTAACCGATACCATGAGCCGATACTTAAAATGTGGAACCTCTGTAATCATTTCAAAAAAAATATTTATTTTTCACTTGAAATGTTAGTTTTGTGGTCATGTTTATCGATATTTTATTTTCTTAATTATCAAATCACCATAATTTCTTGTAACAAGCAGAACAGAAAAGAAAACCTGTCTTCCATTTTATTTCTGTGTGGTATTAGTGTCGGTATTGGTACTCAATATCGGCAAGTACTCAGATCCAAGTATCGGTATAGGATTGGTTTGAAAAAAAGTGGTATCATTGCATCCGTACGTTAAACAAAAATCCAAAAATCTTAACTCCGTTGTCTAAACCTCCGAGTTTTTTGTCAAAATCAGTGATCATGTATTCAAAACCAAAGACTGTGTTCACCTCATACACACAGCAAGAAAAACATTCATCAAAGAACATTTGTTAGACACTGCATCAATAATCGAAGACATCCAGAGCATGTAGTCAACATGAAATATTTTAAGAGTATTTAAAATAATTGTGATACGAGTGATATAAATTGGAAATGGAAAGCACATTACTGTAATTTATAAATTCACAATAGTTGCAATATTTCACATAATTTCATGAGTGATGACTGGTCTTAGTTGTCCCCTTCCTTCTCGTTCATCACCTCTCACACAGACTCTTCCTCCTCTTGCTCTCTGTATGTGTACATCCATAGTTGAACATGTTCCACCTGTGAACTGACTTTACTCCTGCCCCTATTGATGTGATCACATCCCCAGTGTGTTAAACTGTAAGCTGCTGTGTGTAAATGATGACAGCTGTGCTTTAGTTGTGTTCACATTTTGTCCGGGTTTACATTTTTACAATGCAAGAATTAAATGTGATACTGAGTGAGAATATGTTAAAGTTTTTGACAAACAGAGTGAATTAGTTTAGCAAATTATGTCTAAGTACCTGAACAGAGTTTGAGGTTTGGCCAAATCAGTGTTTGTTTAAAAAAAAAGTTTAGACCACTGAGAACTTGTTTCCCTTTTGACCGCCCACAAGTTTATTGATTGGCTCAGAAGTTTATTGGTAACACATAATTGACCATCCCTGCCTTTACTCCACCTGATTGGCATTGCACATGACTGTTTTGTTAGCTGGCGAGGAGTCATGTTCATCCCCCTATTAGTTGTTAACATGTTGGCCTTTTGCTGTTGTCCTTTGGTCAGGTCGCACATTTCACAACAAATAAACTTTCCTCTCTGGGACTCAGGATCTGTCTATTTGCTTGGACATTCCTATAGTTCTTATGCTTGCATATTATTGTCTTAAAGGATGAACATGTGATTTTCAGGAATGAGCCAAACATGTTATTTCTTATTCTGTCTCGTTATTCTATCTTATTCTGATGTCTTGGTTGATTTTTCTTGATTGTCCCACGATGTCACACTAAGGGGCTCTGTGTATACATTATTTTGGTTTTTAGAGAGATAAAATTCTACCTCCAGCAGACCTGAAGTGACCTAGGCTGAGGGAGACCTGACAGCTCTAACAGTAGAAAACTATGACTTTTGAAGCCAGCTCTGACACAGAAGAAAGTTGTCCATACAAAGGCTCAGGTAAGCACAGGATGTGGACAAGACAACAACATGTAGTCGACAATGTAAGACATCAGACGACTACGAACCAGCAAAGATATGAGAACACAGGCATTGGCATCGTTTTGAGCAGGGACGCTGAAGACATGTCCCTAGCAATAATTATGATTGACAGGTTTGTCCCACCAAACATGATGTGGAATTTTTTTACCAGCACTGATCTAACAGCCACTTATGCTTCCAGCACGTTTTCCACGTCAGTATCTGAACTGAAGATTATTTAAATGACTTCATTTTACTTTCCTATGCAGTCCTGTTTATTTCTGCACATATGCTACAGTGTTTTTGCAGTGGATATGTCAAGGTTTTAGAAGACTTGTAGTCCGCTCTGAATACTTCAGGGCAGAGTCCTGCAATGTCCCGAGTACCCATTTCACAAAGGAAAAAAATACATAAATTGGTCCCTTGCTATAACGCTGTTTAGCTTTCGTGGCCTCACTGTTTAGCGGATTGTTTTACAGTAGAGTTTTCCATTCTTTATTTACATTATACTAATGCACGTTGCATTCTGTGTCCTGATTGATGGGAGGCAATTGTCAATCTCCTCTGTGTCATGTCTTCGTTTGCCAAAGTAAGTCTGTTTGCATGTCTGTTTATAAGAATCTTCTTGTCCAGAAGAAAAAAACAGCACAAACAACTACCCAAAACTACGCTCATCATTCAGAAAAAAGACCTTCAGTGGAAACAGATGCACCAGAGGGGTGCACGGACGAAGAGACTGCGTCATATTAAAACTTTTGTGTTTTAAAATATACGAAGGTTCGAGTATTAAAACTAGTGAGAAATGTGAGTAACTGTTAATGTATGTCTGTAAAAGCTGTATAAAGTGTGTGGCGAGGGGTTTTATAGCCTAAAAACATCTATAATAACTGTAAAAAATAAAGATGACTTCTTTGTGGATTTTGCCTGTTGTTAGTTATTTTTAAAACGCCGTAACGAGGAACCACTGTAAATTAATTTTAATTGGTGTGGTTTCTTTACTGTGGGTTGGTTGCCAGAGTCAAAATATTCATGTAATATTTTATCTTGCTTAAGACTCCCAAAGATAATCTGTTGACATACATTGTATTTATGTAGAAAGCCAGCCATGTTCACACTACTTTGCACTGAAAGTGGAATATTCTCACTATCTTAACATCTAGCTCCTCTGCAGCTTGATCTCAGAATCAGGAATGGAAAACCATAGACTGGACAACATTTCTGTCTCATCAAAGTTGAAAAAAAAAACAATCAAAGATGAAATAAGACAATCCACTATTGAATATTAATTACGGTGCAGTGAATTAACACTCTTGTATTTATCTGGAAACTGCAGCTGAAATTTATATTGTGCAGACACCAAACAGTCCACAGACTTCGGCTTTACCTTGTTTTTCCGATACCGAATCGCTGGAAACGCTGGATGGATAGGTAGCGAGAACAGTACTCCATCAGGGAGAAAAAAATCATTTGGGGAGCAATCCTTCCTTTATATCAAAGCAACACTTTTGTTTTTGCTCCCATTATTTATGAGATTAACTCAAAGTTCTGAAACATTTTATACATACACAAAATAAACATGTCTCTCAAATATTGTTGACAAATCAGTCAAAATGTGTGATAGTGAGCACTTATTGTGAAGTTGACAGGATGGAACATGCTCTCATATACGCCGATCCAGAGCATCCCAAACATGCTCATCTGGTGACATGTACGGTGAGTATGCTGGCGATGCAAGAAGTAAGATGTTTTCAGCTTCCAAGAATTGTATAGATCCTTGCAACATGGGGCCATGCATTATCATGCTACAATATGAGGTGATGTTGTTGATGTATGGCACAACAATGGGTCTCAGAATCTCGTTATGGTACGTCTGTGCATTCAAAATGCCATAAATAAAATGCCCCTGTGTACTTTTTCCATAAAGTACGCCTGCCCATACCATAACCCCACCGCCACCAGGGGCCACTCAATCCATAACATGGACATAAAACCGCTCAACCCCACACAACGCCACACACGCTGTCTGCCATCTGCCCTGAAAATCGTAAAACGGGATTCATCCGTGAAGAGAACACCTCTCCAACATGCCAGACACCATCACATGTGAGCATATGTCCACTCAAGTCAGTTTAAGACGAAGAACTGGAATCAGGTCAAGACACTGATGTAGACAACACGCATACAGATGAACTCCCTGAGACGGTTTCTGACAGTATGTGCAGATATTCTTTGGTTATTCAAACCGATTGTTTCAGCAGCTGTCAGAGTTGCTGGTCTCAGATGATCTTGGAGGTGAACATGCTGGATGTGGAGGTCCTAGGTTGGTGTTAATCAGAAAGGGTTTATTGCCAAATGGTGGCAGAAAAAGGCCCCGCTCTCTCCGCCGAGAGGTGAGCCATGAACAGCTTCCTCACCTGGACACCCAGGCCTGGTAATGTCTCCACCACAGCAAGTCCTGCGGCACTCACATATTATATCATAAACTTTTACTAACCACATACAAATGGACAGCTGCTCAGCATAGTAGTTGGTGGGTCGGCAGGCGAAGCTTAGACCTTTGCGGCACAACGCTGGCTACACAAACTAGGCGATTAGGCCAGTACAGGTTCTGCGAGGCAGAGAGGAGCCGATGTCTATGGATCCCTCCGCCACCTCAACCAAGTCTTTAGCTCTCCAAACCCCCACTGCAGCGGTCCCAGCTCCACTGGAGGCCAGGCTGAACACGCAGCCCACGCAGTCCTCTGTCAACTCGGAGACAAGAGTCCACTGCCAGCTGCGCTCGCACATGCTGGGCTCTATGGATATGGCATCCCGCTCCCAGGTTAGGGATACTTTCGCCGCTGCTCGATTGGGTCTTCCCCTGCACCTCCCAGCTCCACCCGAGGCCAGGCCAAATATTTAACGCGGTTGACCACAGTTGACTGGGAGCTGCTGGAGGGACGGCAGAAGGAGGGAGGAAGGAGGAGGCTAGCCGACTGCTACAGAGCCGTCCCGGTCAGGGTCCTCCCACAAGTTACGTATTTCCGCATCACATGCGTGAAAATGGCTTATTTTGAAGCACAACCAGTTCACTTTGAAAACGCTTCAAGGTGCGAGTTGTCAGGCGACCAGCTAGGGGTATGTGGCGTTTTTTTGGTTGCGTTGGTCAAGTTTGGTGTGAACATACCGTAACATTGATGAAAGTATTACAACGAGATAAAAATTATTTTCTTATTCTGAATTTTCAAGTACAACAGATCTATCAAATATGTACTATTTTATTTATCTAAAGCAAATTTAATTTCACTTGATGTTTAATAGTAAAGAAAACAATGTTTGTTTGTTTTTTTCGGAAGTGTATAAAAATATCTGGTTTCATCTGTTTACGATTTAACTACCATCAAAACCTATTGTATTTTTGCATTCCAAATTGTACCACTGTTTATATGTCATATATCAATCTAATTTAGTCAGGTGGCAGATAGTAGAGATGCAGAAGGAGGCAGAGCAGGAGAGGCTGGAGGCTTTACAGGTAAGGTCTAATGAAAAAAGATAGGTGCATCAAGAGATTGAGCATTGTTACAAATGTTAAGGTTATAATCATCTGTATAATTGGTTAATGTTTGACTTTGAAATCAGATTTTTCAAATTTCATTGACCACCCATCTACTTTCAGGTGACAAAAGGAAACTGGCTAGGTGGAGATGCTTGTAGAGGGGCGGGGTATAAAGGCCAGTGCACTACAAGGTCTAACGGGGACTATATTTATCACAAATGTGACCAAATGCATATAGTAGTAAGAAAAAGTACTATACAGGGAGTTAATGAACAGGCTCACAAACTCTCTGTAGGGAGGGTCAGACATAATGTGGGTGACCTGGCAATATTTTTTGTCATTAATGTAATGAATTAAATGATTAATGGCTCATAAATATTCCACCTTTTGTTATGTTTATCTTGATCCGCAGCAGTCAGGGGTCAGAGGAGGCTCAGGCGGTGGAGGAGCACAAGATGGAAGAGATCAGGTAGCTGAGCCAAATCAGTCCAATTTAAACTGAACTCAAAATTTTATCCTTCGGTTGTATCTAGGGATGCAATGAAACCACTTTTTTCAAACCGATTAGATAGGGATATATGGCAATAGCGAGTACCACTGTCGATAATTTACCACAGAAAAATGCAATGAATTGGTAGATAGGTTATATTTTCTTCTCTGCTTGTTACAGATTAATTATACTATATCGGTTCTTGGTAGCAGTTAACTAACCGATACAAGAACATGAGAACGGCCCTGATACCCAATACCAGTATTGCATCAGTGCATCCCTAGTTGTAACATGACAAAATGTGGAAAAGTATAACAGGTTTGAATGCATTTGCAAGACAGTAAGTATGCAGAGAGCCACATTTCTGGAATTTCTGCAGAATGCATTTAAAACATTTTTAAAATACATTATGTCTCATACAAACAGATGTGTTCCTGAAACCCTCCTTCTAAAACTATCATCATCTCCAGAGGGGTGATGTAACTCCTGATTGGCTGCAGCAGTGTTAACGATGAGGTTTCTGACAGGGCGAGCGCGCCGTGCTGAGATGAAGCTTGGCTGGGGTGTGAGCATCGCACAGGTCTGCCGTGGAATACCACCTCATGTTTTGGATCCTGAGAGGAGTGCCCTGGAAGCTGCCCTCCTTCATGCCTTTTTGTCAGTAGCTGTCGATAAGTGCCACATTCGCTCTGCTTTAAAGAGGAGGGGAAGAAAAGGCTGAAACAGGATGCCTCCTGCCCTTTAACATGCCAGAGGCTTCGTTAAGGAAACCTGTGAAATAAGTTTAATAGGCTGACATCACCTCTGGGCCTCCATGACCCAGCCCTCATGAGACCTATCCACCACTTCTCCATTTTTTTACTTTCTTCTTTTTTAACTTTGTTCTTTTTCTTCTTTTTTCTGATTGTTTAGTTATTTTACAGTTCTTCTCTTATCTTTATTTGATCCCTCCTTTTTATTGTAGTCCTGCTTTTCTTGTTTACATGTGTTATTTTGCCACTCCAGGTCCACTTCAAATTATTCTTATCTTCCTCTCTCTCCCTAGTCATTTTAATTCTGTCATTTTTATTCATTTTTTTTCCCTTTCCATAATCTTTCCTCTATTCCATCATCTTTGGCTGTCTTCTCCATTCCTCCCTTTTGCTATCTTTTCATCTCTCCTCTTAAATATTTCCTCTTTGTGTTTGCTTCTGTAGCAGTGTTTGTTGCCGATCTAGCAGGGGGATTGTTCTATTTTTTATCCAGCTGACCTTGATGAAAACAGAGCAGGAGGCCAGTCTAAAGACGAGTCTGCGTCTGCCTGAACCTACCTGACATTAGTGAATAAAATATAGCACAGGCTTCCTGTTGGGGATGGTTGCTGAAAGCAAGATTATCCCACCTTCTCTTATTTATTCTGTTCCCCCTGCTTCAGACACTAAAGCCAAAAATGTCACGTTAATGTGCATACCGTCTGTTTGAACTTCCAACCACAGGTCAGTCACTTTAATAGAGAGGTCCAACGTTCTCTACAAGGAGCAGCAGCCCAGCGTCTCCATTAATGCAGAGTAGGACTGTAGCCATAAAACAGCACTTCCTCATGTATGGACTATATGGCAGCAGGATTCTGCTGCTTTATCCTTTATCCTGTAATAACATCTTAAGAACACAAGTGAAGCAGATTTTATTCCTGATTTAAATTAGAATATTTCACAATATTCAATCTCCATCAGTCTTAAAATGTATTGCTAGATTGTCAAAAATCAGTTCTGAAGAAAACCAGTTGAACATAATCAATTTATATTAATCAAATTGCACCAAGGTGAATTTCCTACTTATTTCATACCATAATAAAATTGCTAAATTACAACTATTAAAAAATATAAGAAGGAATGGTTTTCTGAGTTTAAAAAGAATGTTTAAAATGTTATCTGAACTGAAGAAAATGTGATATTTTTGTGATATTACTCTCAAAATCTTACTTTGTCTCTTTAATATTTATTAGATTTAAAAAAAGACAAAGATTTTAAACTTCCAGATTTCTGTTGATGTAGCATATTCCTATCAGAATAGCATCCCAGAAGTTTATATTCAATATTGCTGTCTTTCAGTTTTATCTACTTTATCCGAACAGCATAGCAATGTGTGTGATGGGGTATGGACATTAGATAATTTCAATTCAATTCAGTTTATTTATATAGCGCCATTTCACAACAGATGTCATCTCAAGGCACTTTACAAAAAGAGTTATTACAATACAATGTTTAGTGTAGAAATTACAGAACCACAGAAGATTGCGTCGTGGAATTCTCAGCAATCCCTCATACTGAGCAAGCATGCAGCGACAGTGGGAAGGAAAAACTCCCTTTTAACAGGAAGAAACCTCCGGCAGAACCAGGCTCAGCACAAGCGGTTATCTGCCGCGACCGTCTGTGGCTTGGAGAATACATAACAGAGACACAGAAAGAGCAATAGAACTGATGCAGAAGTTTGTTGCAGGACGTGGAGAATTTTCCGTCACTGCAATGCCATCTTAGTCAGGGTCGTCAAGCAGGGCTAATCCGGAGCACCTACTATAATAGAAAACAGGTTAGTGCTTGAATTGACAGCACATCATGCAGTTGGGGAGAAGTAGGAGAGAAAGTAGGAACAGACCCTAATAATGTCCTCCAACAGCCTAGCCTAAAGCAGCATAGCTACTAACATTAACCTGTCTCCTAGCTACTAGGAGACCTGGCTACCAACACTCTGTCTGAGTCCTCCTGATCGAGGCTCAGCCCGTGGACGGTGTAGGGCCGGTAACGGCCCCCGTCATGCCGGGGTCTTCTCGGAGTCGGGTTGTTTGAGAATGCAGCCCAAAGTGGGTGGTAAACTCCATGTAAGGCTAAATACCGGCACGAGACCGATAGTCGACAACTATCTTAAGGAAAAATTGACAGAACTGAGAGGACAGAGTTGAAGAGGGCGAGAAACGTTTAAGAGATAAACGGGTGGGGTCCGCACAGTCTGCCCGGGGGATTCAACCCGGCAGGTAATGGGCGGCCGCACTGTGCGGGAGGATCCCCTTGAGGGACCTCTCTCCGGCGCTGGCTGGCCCCCGTGGGGCGCATTTCTTCCGCGGCGGTAAGCCGCGACCGGCTCCGGATCTTTACCTGGCTTACATTAATCTATCTCTACCTAGCTACTCTACCTCTTCCTATCTCTTCCTAACTTTTGACACTCTGCCTGACTACTAACATTAACCTGTCTCTTCCTATCTACCTGTCTGCACCTGACTCTAACTACCTATAAACATATCTCTAACTGTAAGCTTTGTCAAAGAGGAAAGTTTTTAGCCTAGTTTTAAAGATAGACAAATTGTCTGCTTCACGAACCAACCCTGGGAGCCGGTTCCATAGGAGGGGAGCCTGATAGCTGAAAGATCTGCCACCCATTCTACTTTTAGAAATCCTAGGAACTACCAGTAAACCTGCAGTCTGAGAGCGAAGGTCTCTGTTGGGAACATATGGAACAATCAGGTCTCTTATGTATGATGGAGCTAGATTATTAAGGGCTTTATATGTCAGAAGGAGGATCTTAAACTCTATTCTGGATTTAACAGGGAGCCAATGAAGAGAAGCCAAAACAGGAGAAATGTGATCTCTCTTTTTAATATTCATCAGAACTCTTGCTGCAGCATTTTGGATCAACTGAAGGCTTTTAATTGCATTTTGTGGACTTTCTGATCATAAGGAATTAGTATTCCAGCCTTGAAATAACAAATGCATGGACTAGTTTCTCAGCATCACTCCTGGACAGGATGTTTCTAATTTTAGCAATATTCCAAAGGTGAAATTAAGAAATCTTAGAAACCTGTTTATTATGGGATTTAAATGTCATGTCTTATCAAAAATAACACCGAGGTTCTTTACATTATTACCAGAGGCCAGTTTAATGCCATCCAGATGAAGTGATTGATTTAGCAGTTTCCTTTTAAACGCTTCTGGTCCAATGACAATAACTTCTGTGTTGTCTGAATTTAAAGTAGAAAGTTTAGAGTCATCCAGGTTTTTATGTCTTTGAGACATGCTTGTAATCTACCTAACTGATTGGTTTCATCAGGTTTTATGGATAAATATAATTGTATATCATCGTCATAACTGTGGAAATTAATTCCATGTTGTCTAATTATATATATATATATATATAGTAAAGAGAATCAGTCCAAGCAAAGAACCCTGTGGAACTCTACAAGTAACCCGTGAGTGTGAAGAAGATTTATCATTGACTTGAACAATCTGGAATCTGTTGGACAGATATGATTTAAACCAGCGTTGTGCTGTTTCCTTGATTCCTGCAATATATTGAAGCCTTTCTAAGAGATAAATATGATAAACTGTGTCAAAAGCAGCACTAAGATCAAACAAGACCTGGGCAGTCACAAGTCCATTATATGAGAATATCATTAGTAACTTTCATAAGGGCCGTCCTGTTTGGTAGCGGGTTCTGGGGACTTTGGGACAAGCTCTCCAATCTCTGGTACTGAGGTCACGGAGGTTGTTAAAAAGCTCCTTGGTGGCAGAACTCCGGGGGTGGATGAGATTCACCCGGAGTTCCTGAAGGCTCTGGATGTTGTAGGGCTGTGTTGGTTAACGCGGCTCTGCAATATTACATGGACATCGGGGGAAGTTCCCTTGGATTGGCAGACTGGGGTGGTGGTCCCCACCTTTAAAAGGGGGGACCACAGGGTGTGTTTCAACTACAGGGGGATCACACTCCTGAGGCTCCCTGGAAAGGTCTATTCAGGGATCTGGAGAGGAGGGTCCGACGGATATTCGAACCTCAGATTCAGGAGGAACAATGTGGTTTTCGTCCTGGCCGTGGAACACTGGACCAGCTCGACACCCTCAGCAGGGTCCCACAGGGTGCATGGGAGTTCGCCCAACTATGTCTACATGTGTTTTGTGGACTTGGAGAAGGCGTTCGACCATGTCCCTCGGGGAATCCTGTGGGGGGTACTCTGTGAGTATGGGGTACTGGGGACCTAACAGCCCTTTGATAAGGGCTGTTAGGTCCCTGTATGACCGGTGTCAGAGCTTGGCTCGCATTGCCGGCAGTAAGTCGGATGCATTTCCAGTGAGAGTCGGACTCCACCAAGGTTGCCCTTTGTCACCAATCCTGTTCATAACATTTATGGATATGATTTCTAGGTGCAGCAAAGGTGTTGAGGGGATCCGTTTTGATCGCCTGAGGATCGGATCTCTGCTTTTTGAAGATGATGTGCTCCTGTTGGATTCATCGGAGCATGATATACAGCTTTCAATGGAGCCGTTCGCAGCCGAGTGAGAAGCACCTGGGATGAGGATCAGCACCTCCAAATCCGAGACCATGGTCTTGAGCCGCAAAAGGGTAGATTGCCTTGTTCAGGTCGGGGATGGGGTTCTTCCTCAAGTGGAGCAGTTTACGTATCTGGGCGTCTTGATCACGAATGAGGGAAAAAGGCAGCGGGCGTTCGATAGATGGATAGGTAAGGCATCTGCAGTTATGCGGGCGCTGTACCGGCCTGTCGTGGTGCAGAGAGAGCTGAGCTGAAAGGCAAAGTTCTCGATTTACCGGTCGATCTACATTCCTACCCTCATCTATGGTCACGAACTTTGGGTGGTGACCGAAAGAACGAGATCACAGATACAGGCGTCTGAAATGAGTCTCCTCCGCAGGGTGGCTGGGTTCTCCCTTAGAGATAGGGTGAGAAGCTCGGTCATCCAGAGGGGGCACAGAGTAGAGGTCAGGATGCCTCCTGGATGCCTCCCTGGTGAGGTGTTCCAGGCACGTCCCACCGCGAGGAGGCCCAGGACTCGCTGGAGGGAGTATGTCTCCTGGCTGGCCTGGGAACGCCTCAGGATTCCTCCCGAGGAGATGGCCCAAGTGGCCGGAGAGAGGGAAATCTGGGTCTCCCTGCTTAAGCTAATGCCCCCGCGACCCGACCCCAGATAAGCGGGAGAAGATGGATGGATGGATGGATGGATGGATGTTTCAGTGCTATGAGAACTCTAAAGCCTGACTGAAATTATTCACACAGGTTGTTGCTGTTTAGATGCTCACATACTTGATTAGGAACTATTTTCTCAACAATTTTAGGATAAAACCGGAAGGTTAGATATATGTCCGTAAATAACCAAATCATCTTGATCAAGAAAGGTTTCTTGAGTAAAGGTTTAATTACATAGCCATTTTTAAGGATAGATTCATCATATCTAAAATGGGGCCAGCAATCAGAGGAAACATTTCCTTAAATAATTTGGTTGGGACTGGTTCAAACATACATGTTGAAGTTTTAGATGACGCTTTTTTTTTTTTATAATTACGAAAGTTCAACCAAATTAAAACAGTACAGACACAAACATGGTTCTAAAGTTATCTTAGATGCTGCCTCATTTACTAAGAGAGAATGTATCATGTTTAGGAGAATGCCAATGATTTTATTTTCAATAGAGTTTATTTTATTTATGATGAATCCCATAAATTCAAGAGTCAAATACCTGAAAAACTTTCTTTATACACAAAACAAGCATTACTCTTCAGTATGTTTACAAGTATGTCTAAATCTCTCTATCTGTCAAGCCCTTCTCCTTTAACAAGATCATCCATCCCGCTTCAACAAATATCAAGGCATATTAATGTGCTGATTAGAAAGCATAAATACTGCACGTGTACCTTAGTCCCTGTCTAAACCAGCTGTAGCAACAAAGATATTTATTTGAATAGGTGTCTCATCCACAGGGAGCCGGCATTTCAGGATACTGTAATCGTTATTTTTGAAACCGGGTCGCAGAGTGTATAAATCTAATAACACAGACTCAATTGTCTCTGTATTTACAGGCTTTCCTGCATTTTTTCTTAGTTGATGGCGTCACCACACCAATTCTGTATTTAACGTGCACGCACAACTCTGTGACAAAGTGAACAAATATGGTGCTGTACTGTGTTTCAGTCCTATTAAAACTAACACTGATCTTATTATAGATCCTAGAATACTAAGTACTGCTCCCGCCTACATCACCAGAAGCAAAAAAAAAAACTGGTCCACAGAACCAGACACCATATAATTTTGAATAAAGCTCTCATCTGAAGCTAGATTAGTTTTTTTTAATATCTGCCACTGGATTGTGTGCATATATGCAGAGTTTTTTTGTATGTTTTTCTGGCAGTGTAACAGCACCTCCAATGGGCCTGGCATGGTACTACAACAGCTTCAGCAGCTGTGTGGATAAAACTTCTTTAGACTCCATTTTTACCCGTTTCATCTCCATGTAAACAAATCTTTAGATTGGCAATGATGGATTATCTTGGCAAAGGAGAAGTGTTCATTAACACAGATTCAGACGGATTTTTGAAGATTTTTTGAGAACAATCTTTATGTTGTCCATGTAAAAAAAAATTCAGATCTTTGAGTTCTGCCTATTAAAAATGGGAACAAAAATAAAAGTGTTTCGTTTCTATGTTTATTCAGTCTATAAAAGACATACATTTTTTAACAGCCATTTCGACAACATTTGAGAGTAAAAAAACATTGCGATAAGAGGTTGTTAACCTCTAACATGAGGATGACGTTTACTCTAAGGAAATGGGATTTTATGACTCCATAACATAATCCTTACCAGCAGGCATTCATTTATTGCAGCTAATATTGACTTATTATTCTTTCATCAGGAGTCATGATCTTTCAGAACCAAAAGTAATAGATATCAGATGTAGATTTGTCTTTAAAATATACAATTAGATTACGTGCCATCCGTTGCATATTTATTTCTGTAACTCATGAAGATACTTAATAACTATATGAAAATAAACACACACTCACTGGTGATTAAATGAGTACAAAATGGTTTATTTATGGGGTGGGTAATGAAGATGGATTAGACAAAATGACAACACACTTGTAGAAAATGAAATAAAATTGGCTTGCAGCAGAAACAAATTCTCTGTATATGTTGCATCGTGGAGTTATGGTATGGTTATAGGTTGCATCTGTCTTCTCCAGCCTTTGAATAACTGTTTATATATTGTGGATATTTTGTCTTTTGGATACAGTTTAGAGAGTGCTTGTATGTGCATGAGTGCATCTGTGGTGCATGCGTATGGGTCTTGACACTGCCTGGATGGTTATGGCTGCCCTTGGCTGTAGGCAGGCCTTGGGGGAAGCAGACCCTCTCCTAGTGGGGATAAAAGCAAGAGGCATCTGGCTCCAGCGGAGCTCCAAAAACTCAAAGTAGCCTAAGATCCCCGTCTCCTAGTTTAGCCAAACAAGCTGGACTAATCCCAACTATCAGGGGATGCTCTGTCAAAACAAGCAGCAGGGCCCTAAGGCAAGCCGATCCGTTGAGCGGTGAAGGGCTGTGGAGAGAGGGAGAGAGGGAAGGAGGCACTCCCATTAGCATAATGCCTCTCGGTAGCGAGCTGGTGTGCTGGCCTGACAGCCTGAGCGCAGGGGCACAGTGTCTCACAAGGGGTTTGGGCTCAGACACAGGGCAGCAGGGGCAGCGGGGGCAGCAGTAAAGATGTGGGAGCTTTCTGGCTTAAATCAGCGAGGGGCAAAACCCACTCCAGCCTGCTGATGGCAGTTCCTTTTCTCTCTCTATCTCTCTGTGATTCCTGCTCCTCTGGCTTATTTTTAGCAGCCTTCATCCTCAAAAAGCAGGGTGAGTCCTCTTCTCACTGAATATGTAGGCCTGTGCCCTGGGCTCTCTGTCGTTCACCCAGTTCATCACTACCTCACAGAGCTATTCTGGTGCTGCTGGTTTGTGGCTACCTGCTGGAAAGCAGCTCAGAAATCTAGTCAGGGGAACCAAAAAGCTGCCTGACACACAATACATCATAAATCTCCTAGATATTTATTTAGCCAGCTCAAAACCTTAAGCAGGGATCTTTTAAAATTCAGTCAGTCGGACTATCTGTGATTTTACTGAAAAAAATATGTCTGAAATAAAGTAATTCAGGCTGTCTCACTTTGCTACAGTGCAGTGGCATTTAATTTTCCCTATGCAGAAGGGCTAAATAAAACAGATGAGTTAGTTGTATTTGTTATTAGCCTTAATGGGAACATAATAGGGTTAGCTTAGGCCACATAATAATGAGTATCAATATCATCAGCCAGGGATATTATTAAAGCTTTACATCATCTCCCTGACACTTAATTTAAGAGGCCACTGACAGTACAGAGAGGAGGTGCCAGAATGGAGAGAAGATGCAGCTTTAGCTTTATTTCCCTCAGTAATGCACATTTTCTGGTACTTATGTGTTTAATACATTTTTATCTAAGAGAATGATTGTAAATTTTAAGAAATGTTGGTGTGTGTGATTTCCTGCACATATTGTCATGAGAACAGATCTTTGTAGCTGTCCGATCACCATACATGCAGTATTTATGATTTCTGAACATCTGTCTCTGGCTGCAGCCTAACTGAAACAACCTTTTAAAATAGGAAACCCTGCTGCCTGCCTCGAGTCTAGCCTTCCCTGCTGGGATTGTTCTTGGACTGGATCCAGTTGATTATCATTTCAGTCCACTGTCACTCATAAGGAGGCAGGTTCCTGAGCCCAATTATCTTTGAAAACCCACCCATGCAGGCTGGATATGATCAATGAGGCCGATGCCAACGTCGATATGCTTCAAGTCAAACCTATTGATCAGTAGATGTGTATAGACGGATGTTGTGAGCTGTATAATGTCAGAGGGGGCCAGGGGGCGTGAGGCAGAGGGGGGGGCTGGTGGGGGTTGGAAGGAAAGCGAAATCTGGGGGCGTGGTTGCAGTGCTCGGAGCCTCAGGTGTGCTGCATCAGGAGGAAGAGGTGACAGTTTGGTGAGGCCCAGCATCCCCAGGGGAGAAGATCAAGATCTGCCCCTGACTCCCAGTTTCCCAGCTCACAGCAGCAGGGTGACGAGCCGGCCCAACGGCCCCTCCCACTGCTGAGCCACAATTAAAAGTCTGGCTCAGTCGCAGGCTGGAGCGCAATAAAACAAAGACCATAGTGACCCTCTCACCTTACACTCAGAATCAGAGACACACACACACACACAAACCTGCACACACACTAAAGGTGGGAATTATTCCTATCGTTCTTTCTGCCTAAAAAAGGATGAAAACTAACACAGATGAATATTCCCCCCCCCCACCCCCCCACCCCCCCCCTTTACAGGAGAACTTGGTATCTCTTAATTCTGTCTTATTGTATACAATTATTTTAGGATTTTTTTTTATGCATTCTCTTTTACAGAACGCTTCCAAAATGATAACTTTGGATAAAAATACCACCATCTCATGTTAGTAACATTTCTATATAAAACAAAAATGTTCAATCACACAAATCAGCAATTATTCTTGAAATAATGTGAGATAATTGCAGTTACATATTTCCATCACATTTATTTAGGGTTTTTTACGCTAAAACTTAAAAAAATATTAACTACACACCTGTTAAGTGTAGTAGTAGTGTCCAAGTGTCAACAGCTCAGGATATTGGTGATTTTCAGCTATTTATAGAGAAGACAAGTCCAGCAAGCTTATATAAAGTAGTTCATTAGCCAGGCTATCTGCAGTCAGTTGTTTATCAGACATAGGGTTCCAATCAACTCTATCCCAAAAAAAATCATATTACCTTAATAAGAGTGTGTGTGTGTGTGTGGGGGGGGGGTCTCTTTAAACTTCCACTTCATGACTGAAAATAAATCCAAACAGTTGCATTTATCTTTTTAGCAACCAAGGGTAACTGTCAGTGTTCAGCAACAGATGGGGAAAGGGCACATTTTAATTAATGTTTTAATTAATAATCCAAAAAGTGTTATGAGTTATTCTGTCTGTTTTAACAATGACTTCCAAGTTTTCTGATGTCATCCTTCCACTATTCCTTCTGCACTAGCTCCCGATCCAATACAGAATGCATTTGAATGTTTAGGTTCAATACATAAAGTTTTAAATTAGGGATGTCCTGATCAGTTTTTTTCCCCCCATGAATTCCAAGTTTGAGTCATTTGATTTTTTTTAGTTTCTACCTATACTAAATCCAGAGCCAACACCTGTATAATACATAAAAAATAATATAGAAGGGTGAAGAAACAAATCCAGGATGTTCTATATTTTTTTTATTAACTTTCATTCAACATTGAACAACTCTGTTAACAAACAGAGCACTTCTATAAGGTAGCTTAAACGATCAAGTAAATAAATAACATAAATTATTCATGTTTGTATTTTAGTGCAACAGTAAATATAAAAAAGTCTAATATAAAAACAAATATCAACTTAACTTAAATAAACTTAAAAGTGAGAATATATACACATACAGTATATATCAGAGTCTTGTTTGTATGTAACGTCTGATTCCGATCGAGTCTGAAATCATGTCATCTGCCTCGATTTCTGATCACATGCTCGGATCTGGAAATCCCTACTTTAAATTATATTTCACCTGTTTACTTTAGAGCACTTTTGCAGATCTGGTTGCTTGACCAGCAGGTCTTTAAGATCGTGTGATCAGCGTCCGCTGGCTGTGAAGAAAACATGCTTTAAAACTAAAGGTGACAGGGCGTTTACAGTAATAGCTCCATCCCTTTGGATCTCCCTCCCTTTCAGTCTTAGAACTGTTGACTCAGAGATATCCTTCAAAAAGCAGTGCAAAACTCATTTTAAAATTGCCTTTCCTTAGTTAGTAAATTATTCTGTGACTCATGTCATGTTTTTTCTTGTAAAGCGTGATTTGATCAATTGTAGAAAGGTGTTAAAAAAAGGTTTTACTTTATACTTTCACACTGCAAATTATATTTGAGAGTCATTTGATGCAGATTACTATATGGTTTAATGGAGGTTCCTTACGGAGTGGTTGTTTTCAACCATAAGCCCATGCTTACTTAGGAAGAGGGATTTTAGGAGAACATTTTTCATAGTCTCTGGTTCCTAAAGAAAGACAACTTTTCCTTTTGTAACAATAATGAAATAATTCAGTTCAGTTTATTTATAAGGCCCATTCACAACAACTACGATGGACTGGCGACCTGTACAGAGTGTACCCCGCCTCTCGCTCGTTGACCGCTGGACGTAGACACCAGTCCCCAATGCGACCCCATTGAGGATAAGCAGTATAGATAATGGAATGATGGATGGAATTCACAACAAACATCACCTAAAGGTACTTTACAAGACAAACAGATCCAATTCAGGCCCTTGAACGTCTGACTCTTTTTTAAATTGCATTTAAAAACCTATGAAGAGCATCAAAGTTGAAAACAAATGCAAAAACAATCCCTTTAATGTCAAAGTGAAAACTTTGACTTTGAGTTTCAGAAAATAAAGATGAAATGAAATATGTAACAAGAAATAGAAATTTGTAGTCTCAGAAACAATGGAAGGGACATCCCCTGAGTGCAATAAGAATGTTTCCAATGATTTTAGTATAAAGACACTTGTGTCTTGAAGCTCCATTCATATGTTCATCAATAATTCTGGCTAATATGACATCATTAAGATTATGGAACTCTACAAGCTAGTCAGAGAAAAAAATACTGAGAAGTGACTGTAGCGTTGACTCATTACTGTAGTCAGATTGATACAAGAACATCTCTATAATAAACTAAACATACTCTGGAGTTCAGTTAAATCCATCATCAAGAAATGGAAGGAATATGGTCCATGAGTCAATCTGACGAGATCAGACAGTCTTCACAATCTGAGTGAGTGTGTAAGGAGACTAGTGAGAGAGGTCACCAGAACACCTCTGACTAACATGAAGGAGTTACAAGCTTTAACAACTGAGACAGGGGAGACTCTTCTAACAACTGTTGCATGGGTTCTTCATCAGTCAAAACTTTATGGGAGAGTGGCAATGAGAATGCCACTATTGGAGAAAACAAAGATCAAAATTTAACCGAGTTAACCGAAAGGCAGATGGGCAAGGCAAGGGAATTTTATTTGTAAAGCACACTGTAAACGCAGGGTAATTCAGGGTGCTTTATTCACTGGAATGGGATGAATATTTATTCAGCAACTTGTTTTTGGTTAAAAATGTTGATGTATTTATCATTATTTTGTAGAAATTAATTTTTAATTTGAAAAGAAATAGGCTTTTTGTCACTGTGTGATTTCCTCCCTGTCTTTTCGTCAGGTAATTGTCTTCCTGGCTGACTGGCTGTTCCTTGTCTTCCACATTATTATCCTAGCCCTTTTAAGCTCAGGGTTTTTTCCCAATCCTTCACCAGGTTATCGTTGTGTCTTCGTCCTGTCTATTCTTCCTGCGCATTGTTATCGAAAAATGAGCTTTGCTTACTCAAGATTCCCCTCTGTATTTTTGTAATTTATTTTGCCTGCATAAACAAATGTTACTGATCATGATTGATTTTCAAAATACATAATTTGTTTAAAACATCCAAAATGTGGTGTCCCGTAACGCAGTGGTTAGTATGGGCGCCCCATGTATGGAGGCTTCAGTCCTCAACATTATTGTCCAGGGTTCAAATCCTGTCCTTGTTGCACCTTACTGTATGTCTTTTCCCATTTTTCTCCCCCCCTTTATATTATCCAATGTGGAATTATGGCCACAGAATCTTTAAAAAAACATCCAAGAGGGTGAATACTTTTCACAGGCAATGCCTAGACAGATTTCTGTTGACACATCATTTCAGTCATCAAAACACTATCATTCAAGTACATACATTTCTAGTTATAAACAATGCAATTCATCCAAGTTTTTACTAATTGGTAAAAACTGGTCTTTTAACTAAAAATGATCAAACACAAGACAACAATGAAACAGAAAGATCCTAATACCTTTACTATAATGCAAACTTTTATCTAAGTATAAATATACAGTAAGAAAATTTAATTGATTAATTAGTTGCACCCTTTCACATTGGCATTCTTTGGTTGGCTCATAGCATCACGATGGTAGTAAACAAATGAAGCAGCAGTAAAGCAGATAGAGTAAAAGCAGGATATGAACAACCTGTACTGTTTGTGTTACACATTGTTGCTGCTGTCATTGCCACTTCCAAAGCTTCATCACTCACTGAATGGGGATGTCCAGACCAGTCATAGCTCCATTAATCTGGTATGTTCTATACGTGCAGATGCATTTTTTTTTAAAGGCATTATATTTTTATCTGCATTAGGAGTAGACCAGTTCAGTTCAACCTCAGCCAGACAAATGCTGCTAATTCACACTGGTCAGAGCGTCAAACCGCTCAGACGGACAAGAGTTGATGCTTTAAAATTCAAACCCAGCTGCTTGCACACTTTGTCTGCATTGGTGTGTCATGTCAGTGTGTTCTCTGAAAGCTAGTACTGTGTATTTAGTACCGTAGTTGCCCTAAGTGGGTTTGGCTAGCGTTGGCTTACAAGAAGACAGTTAAAGGAAAATATTTAACTGCCTACCTGGCACTGCAATGTCCTCTGATATCTTCCTCCAAATACGGTCCGATCTCTTCCTGTCTTTGTAAAAACATGAAGACGTTGATTGGTTTACGCCCCACGTTTGCTGTCCCAAAGTTCAGTTTTCCCGACTTCAAGCAGCTGCTGCTCGGACGGTCTGTGAACGCATCCCAGCAACAGCTGTGTGGGCACACTGATGCCTGCTGCTCAGATTCGAGCAACTTGTTGCGTGGCAGCTTGACACCCACACACTGCGTTGGTACCATAGACTTTGCATGTAATCTAGCTGCCCTGCTGCCTGGACGCGCTGACCAGTGACGTGCCATAAGGTGTAGACGTGCATTTCAAAAATCTAGATTTAATCAGACTCAGGTAATAATTCAGTGTTCTCTTTCTGCATGTGGACCCACTGAGTACGAAAATTTTAATCAGCCTGAGTATCCATGTGACCTACTGGGAGTGTTAAAAGAACAGAGAACAGGGGAACACCTGGTCAGGAGAACTTTCTATGATAAACAAAACAACATAACTGAAGTTAGTAAGAAAAAAGTCAAAGTACCTAGGAGGAAAGCTTTTACTCTAATTTCCATCGTTATGAAGCAAATCAAATAAAAGTGAATTGAAATGGATTGGGGGTTTTGCCTAAAAAGCTACCGATGGACCTGGAAAGCTTATATGTCAAAGCATGCTGTTCCTATCCTCGGCTTTGGTCAACATTGAAATTAAAATAAATCGAGAGTACCGAAACAGTAAGGCTTTGCTGTCTATAGTGAGTAGAAATAATTACCTTTTTTGTTTTATCCCCTCAGCCAATTGAGCATAGCCTCTAACACCTCAGTTCCACCATGAAGGAAAGGTAATTTCTGCTCTGCTCCAAAGTCCCCATAGCAACATCATTGTCTCAATAATGATGAATGATTATTGCCCTCAGATTACTTTATGATATATGTACTCGTTAAAAGCAAAGAGTCAATTGATTTACTGAGGTGAAACTAATAATGGCATGTTTTATTTGACTAAAAATTGAGCTTTCATTTCAGTCTGTGGAGCACCTTACGACTGAATTGATGCATCACAATATGAGAAGAGTGGTGGAGGAGCTGTGAAGTGATGTAGTGAACATAAACGTATTCAGCAGTGGCATAATCAGATCTTTCACCTTCCTGAGTCAATCTGATAAAGAAAAAGTTTAAAAATGCAGGGCAAATTTTGTTTTATTTAATTAAATTGAGCTCATTTGCAACCCATGGAGGTAAATGCATAATTATGCCTTGTCCTGCTAATATTTTATTTCTTAATTCCAAAGAATATATTATATTTAAAAGGAATTTTAATGTGGGTAATGTATGCATATTGGCTTATATTGATGTGTGAGGTCATCAGAGAGGGAGAGCGCCAAAGGCCAAAATTGTGAAAATAAAGAAAAGAAGAGGAGGTGAATATGAATTAAAGGTGTGTGTGTGTGTATAAGAGAGAGGGAGAGAGAGAGAGAGAGAGAGAGAGAGAGAGAGAGAGAGAGAGAGAGAGAGAGAGAGAGAGAGAGAGAGAATGTGAAAGAAAAGTGTGGATAGGACAGCACACTAAAGTCCAAAGCCAGAACTCTTCATGCAAATACTACCAGGAGAATGAGGCTGGTTTCATAAATTAATCTCTCCACTTCCACCTTATTTTTGCTAAAGGCAGTCTTCCTCCCCAGCTTGAGTTTTGCTTCTCCTGGCATCAGGGAAATTAATTAGCTGTTTGTCATCCTGAGCTGAAGGGAAGGATTAGGGAGACGAGCTGAGACTCAATGGCAGACGGCGGCAAGTTGACTGTGGTGGACTGAGAGTTTGATGGTTGGTTAGTTGGTTGATTAACAAGTAGGCTAAGGTGACCCCACAGGAGATGATGTCTCCAAGGTCCCCACCACAACAATCATCAAATGCCCCCTAAGTCTCGAGTGCGCCCATCACCCTGACCTTGGTACATCCTCTAAAAGATGCTAGGTTATGGAGACTGATGGTAAAGGCTTCATTTTTGGTTATTAAAAATGGACAGGTGGTACTGTGTTTCCCTGAGCCTTAGGAAATACAACCTAATGTTAGCCAAGACTGCTTTTGTGGCCTCAGGCTACAGGAGGGACGGAGATAACAGGCAGAAGGTACACGCTGCCATGGGGTAGATTTAGCAACGGTGTAAAGCTTCCGATCACATAAACACAGACACATTGCCACTCTGTGTTTTTGATCTGAGCAAGTAACTTTCTTCTTCACAACCCTAAGGTGGTTTTAGAGTAGTAGATTAAGTTGAAAGACTATAGGCTTGACAGGAACTTGGCAGCTCACCAGATCATGTGGTGTAACAAAGGTTCCTACAATGCCATTCAACAACATATGAACTTCTTAAAAGTAATTATTCAACCTGATGTTTTGCCAGATACATGACCAGTTACTGATTTTCCACTGTTTCATGGACAATATTTAGAAATGACACATTAATTGTAGTAAAGTTTAAATCCTGTATCTGTCTTTCTATCAGATAGCCTTAAGGACTTCACTTTAGCTTAGCTGGGTTTGGATAATTGTAACTGAAATGTTACAATTCTAACATGGAAAAAGAATTTACATTTTTTTTGTATTCAAATTAAATTACAGTTGACTACTAACTTGATAATTATTAATGGCTCTCCAATCACTGCACACCCCTGTTTTTGGGATTTAAAACAAATCAGACCACAATAAATATCTTTAGAAAATATTCCACATGTACTGTAATTATTCTGTATAAAATTCAGCTGAAAAGCAGTAAATCCAATAAAAAGGAGAAAAACATTTTTGATTCACTTATGTCCAGTGTCTAATAGTGCAGGTTTGTCAACATCCAAAATATTGTATTGGTCATACATTGAAAAAACTGTCCATCTAAAGAAGTCTAAAAATCTTGTTTCCAGCAAAATAAAAACGATTTTTGATCTTGTTTTGAGACCTATATACTAAGTAAGAGCAGAAGGTCTTATAATTTTAATTTTATTTAGTTATTATGTATTTTATTTTGTCTTACCAAGTGCAATTGTCGTACTGCACTAGGAGATATTTCACTTAATTTAAGAAGTTTTAGACTAATCTAGTTTCTACCAGTCCAGTAAGACAATTGCACTTGGTAAGAATTCTCAAAATAAGATATATGATATTCTCTAAATAGGATTAATAATCCAACACCTTCTGTGCTTGTTTATTATATAAGTCTCAAAACAAGATCAAAAATACCTTTGACTGGAAGATTGTTAGACATAGTTTTTGCAGTGTATCTCCAAACTCTGTCTCTCAAGTAATCTCCCTTTTCACAATATGAGAACATTGCTTGTCCAAAGCTCTCTATGAATGATCACAACGATTTTCAGTCAGATTTAGTTCTGAAACCATGGCCAATCATTACACAACTTTGATATTCCATTAACAAAATCACTGTTGATTAAAACTACAGTCTTATAGGTCCAAAAGTCCCCCCGTTTTTTTAGCACTGCTGTCAGCCCTAGTAGTCAACACTCATCCATCCAACATTTTCTCAAACTATTGATTGCTGTCTTTTATTGTCATGGTATTCACAGTACTTTGAACCCTTCTTTTCACTGATACATTTGCACAATGGGATCCACTGGACTGTTTTCAGGACAATGAAATCTATGGCTTTGGCCAAAGAATATAAATAAAAACAGTCAGAAATATTCTACCACCGGTGTTAGTTAAACATAAGCCTTTTTTTTCCAGATTTATTGAAATTGATTATAATTGATGTTAGGTTTTTTTTCAATAAGACTGAATCCTGAAACTACAGGATCAGAATCTACCTCAACACTGTAGTTGCACTGCAAAAACTGTCTGTCTAACAAAGTCCAACAATCTTCCAGCCAAAAATTATTTTTGATCTTATTTTGAGATTTATATACTAAACAAGAGCAGAAGTTCTTAGATTATTAATCTTATTTAGAAAATATATGCTTTATTTCGAGAATTTTTACCAAGTGCAGTTGTCTTACTGTACTGGCAGATACTAGATTGTTATAAAACTTATTAAATTAAGTGAAAGAAGAGGCCATTGCAGTATGACAATTGCACTTGGTAAGAATTCTCAAAATAAAACATGGATTCTCGAAATAAGATTAATAATCTAAGACCTTCTGCTCTGGTTTAGTATATAGGTCTCAAAACAAGATCAAAAATAAAAAAATTTGCTGGAAAATAGATTGTTAGACTTGTGTAGATGGACAGTTTCCGCAGTGTGTTTATAGAACTCTAAACATATTTCTTTGGTTTTCATTTGATTTGAACAGCATATTAATCACATCATGGGTAGAAAATTAATTAATTTATCATAGTACCCTTTTTTACATCAGAAAACCCACATAGTCATTGTACAAAGTCATTGTACGCCATAGGTCAGAGAAGCACCATGAATAGTTTCACTTACTGAGAAGAAACAAAATTAATATTTAATCTCTAGAAACAAAATCTCTCAATGTTAACAACCAGGATGTTTTTAGTCAAAGTAGAGTCTCATGACGTGATATCTAGTTGCTGTCACCATGTGACTTTGTCTGGTGAATTAGGTATAAGTTGTCACTGCTTTGGGCACTTAGTGGTTAACACATTTTATCTATGTCTATCTATCTTCACTTGACTTGTTTTGTTTTTTTATTTTTTATTCCATCCTCTCTTACAAACTACTCACAGACCTAGCATAACATTTGATGTAACATTTCTGCAGAAGCGCCAGCAAATTTCAGATCTTTTATTTTTGACCATTTTGGGTTAGGAGCTTATCCAAACAATATAGTGCGGTTGATTGCCCTAAAGTGTCAAAACGGAGTCGGTCTAAAAACAAAGCAAACAGATTGCATCACTAACTTACTATGTTTAGTTTTTTGTAATTTAAAATCTAAAACAATCAAGCATAAACTGGTCATTTCTACACTGACCAGACACTATTAAAAAGACAGAGAGAGGTTTATGAAAACTTTACTATTTTAGTAAAACACAAATAGATACCATCTCAAAGTTTTACAAGCATAACAACCACTATATACATACATATATATATATATATATATATATATATATATATATATATATATATACTTTCTGAACTCTTTTGGTTATTTGTGAAAACAAAAATGGATTTTTTTTTACCACAAAACTATATCTAAAATCATATCTTATTCTTGTGATAGTGAGAGTCATATCCAAAGCTTATTATCATTCTTATATTTTCTTCACTGATTATAATTCCTATATAAATTCAAACATCGTTATATTGCTTTACTGGATTTGCTGCTTTTCCTTTAGCTTCTTTTATTTCTGCTTCAAAACTTCATCTGTAGTTCTAAAACTCTATATAAAATTCTGTTTTTCTAATGTTGGGTTTGGAACTACAAAAGCCGAAGCAGCCGTAACAGATCACTTGAGAACACGATTACACTGTATGGCTGTGTGTATTCATGGAAAATGGCTTGTACCTGCAGTGTATGTGTGTTGTGCAGCCTTTAGGTGGCTCCAATCATTTAAACTCTAAGTGGACTGTATCTGTCCTTGTTGCTTTCTACTGGCTGTACATTTGTGTGTGTGTGTGTGTGTGTGTGTGTGTGTGTGTGTGTGTGCGTTCGTGTGCTGATCAGAGTTTCTGTGTTGCAGACCATTAGTAGATGGGACGCAGGCTTTTTTTTTTGCTTCATTTTGGAAATGCATCAGTTTTGTGTGAATAGGGATATGTGTGTGTACTTGTGGTATTGTGTTTCTGTCTTTGTTGTGATGTAAGTGGTTGCGCTCTCCCCATCATGTGAATGTGTGCGTGGTAGTGTGTGGGTGTTGTCCTGTATGTGTTGTCTTTGTTGTGCGCCTCTAATCCCCAGGTCCCCGGGGCTCCAGGGAAACAGCTGAAGCAGGAGCAGCAGTGGCTTGTCAGCCTGGGGCTCCCGCTGCTCCTCTCCCTTTCACTGCTCCCCATATGGTCCTGCAGCGCAAGGTCCCTGGGGGCCTGTTAGCGCCACACCACCCAGGCCTGTGCCCTGCCACCAGGCCCCTCTCGCCTCCTGTCTCACCTCAGCCATCACCCTTTCATCCCGTCTCCTCCTTTGGTTCCCCTCCTTCCCCTTCTTTAGATTGTCTGGTCGCGTCACATGTGAACCAAGATCTTAGTGGTTTTCTTGTCTTCCATTATCTTGCCATTTTTTCCTTTTGCCTGGTTTATAATTGATGTTCCTTTTCGCGCCTGCCCTCACATGTCCCTTATTTCTCCTGGCCGTGGCCTCTTTTGCAGTCTTGTGAAGTTGATATGGGGATTTATGGCTCCCATTAGAACCATGAATTATCTCCTTTTTGTTCCATCAGGAAACTTTTTTTTCAGAACCCCTGAACTGGCAGCCACTGACGGAGCACAGCCCACTGCTGGTGTACAAAGCTAACACATCAGGGGCTCGCCAATGGCCCTGCAACAAACGTGGCCCCCAGTGACTGTAGCCAAGGCTCCTTGTCTCTTTAAAAAGTGATTTAAACTCTCCGGGTTCTCTGCAGACCTTCCCTGCTGAAAGTACCTCAGTTTATCTACACCAGCGGAGCCCAAGGCGTCTCTAAATCAGCTGTCACTATCTCTCGGGGATTACCGCGGGTTTTATAAATGAACAGCGAGCGGCGCTTCACACGAGTTATCAAACAGATCGTAAAACACCATCTCTGGGATTTCACTGTTTGGTTACACATGCTGGAGTGGCTCCTTATGATAACAATGTTGTTTCTCCAATTCTTTGCAAAAAAAAAGAATGGGATGTTTTATTTTTTCACATTTTTCCTTTTTTTAAATATGCAAGATTAAATAAAATAAATCTATCTATCTATCTATCTATCTATCTATCTATCTATCTATCTATCTATCTATCTGTCTGTCTGTCTGTCTGTCTGTCTGTCTGTCTAATAACAACATATGCTGTCTCCCCTGCCTCAGATAGGGCTTCTCCACATATTGAGTCCTTGCGCCCTCTGTTGATGGCACCTTAAAAGTGTCTCACATAACATCACAGCTCTCCTTGGTTTGCTGAAGAAAAACTGGTTTATGAAGAGATTACATTACGCTGGATAATGAACTTAGTCACTTCTTAAGAGAAATACAAATTCTGGGGTTTTACATGTGTACTGAAAACATGCAGCCTCAGCTGCATGTGGATAATTAAAGCTGCCAAAGGATGTCACAGGAGGTTTCGCAGGGAAGTGACCTTTATAATGTTTTAACCTTTCTTCCACTTTTCCACAAAAAAATTGCCATTGAGATGATTACAGCATACGAAATATAAAACCACAGTTTTTTTGTTGTTTTTTCTACTCTTATCTGATTCTGCAAAAGTGTCAAATTAATCCTTGGAAAACTGGGTTGGACATAACATTTTGTAAAGAACAAATTGCTTTACAGATAATGGAAATATATATTTTACTCATTTACTGCTTTAGCACGAATCAATGTCTGCAAATGTATTTTTATTTTACTATGCATAAAAAAATCCAAACAAAAAATCTTCAGGTTGAAGGGTGCTGTCATTCTGTTGTTATTTGAACAGGCATGAGAATCTCAGGTCAAAAATGTGGTTTTAGAGGGTTAACACATTGATTAAAAAACAATGTGTGCCATTACTTATTCTTCCTATTTTAAACTGAAAACAACAATTATTCCTAAAGCACGAAATGATGATTGTCTTGTTTTTTTGTTTCTTTATATGTGTATATATATATATATATATATATATACATATATATGTATATATATATATATACATATATATATATATACATATACATATATATATATATATACATATATATATATATACATATATATATAACATATATATATATATATATATATATATATATATATATATATATATATATATACTTACCTACTTAGTTCCTCACTGAATATGTGACTGACCAACTTACTTCCGAAATTTTTCCTGTGACCTAAACTTGTCTTTTCAGTAATCAAATGAAAACGGCGAGCCTTCTTTCAGCCAGCAGGGAGGCAGTGTGCAGTAATTTGCGGGAGAAGGGAGGGGCAGTACTTTTGTGCTCTGAGCTCCAAATAGAAAAATTTGATCCCCACAGAATTTACCCTCCTGTCTTATTAAACGGACAGTAGGAACAGGATGATGGAATGTTTAAGTAGAGGGTATGTCTAAAGTGTGGCCCTGTGGCCATTTACGATCGTCTGAATATCTGCGCATCAATCACAATTAAAGTTACGTTACTGAAAAGCAAACTTAGGCTCACCCATTTATGAATCTCATGGAACATATTCAATATAGTAAGAATTGTCACATTTTATTTTGATTTAAATATAATTTTCTTACTCTCAATTTATCCTGCAAAATTAGCAAGGGTATTTTTCTTTCTTATAAGTCAACATGACAAACCCTTCATATACTTCAGATCTGATTAATGGATAGATGTACAGATCCTTTTCTAAAATGATCTGTACATCTAGCTTGACTAGCTTGTAGTTTTACCTGAAAAAGGGTATATGCAGTAATCTTAAAATGTGTTTAATACATTTTGAAGACTTTTATGATAATGTATTTTTTTTAAATCAAGAATTTACCACAATGCACTATTAAATTAGGCTAATGATATGAAACTATTTACAAATTAAAATAACTTGTAGTGCCAGAATCAGCAATCAACATAGTACAGAAAGGTCCATTAATTCTAAGGTTAGAGTTCAGAGAGTGGTGGTTAACTGCTTTGTCTAAACACTAAATGCATTGGTGTACTTGCTAACCTTACTTTAAGGTCAGATATGGCAGACAACGGCATTAAAGTGTTTGCTGTGGAGGAGTGGTGTACTCACAGGTGTTCCAGGTGCCAAAGTTGCTCCTGTTGTTAGAGTAGCAGCTTTAGAACAAAAACAGGCGATTGATCACTGCTGATGTTCTCTGCGGCTGATGGAAGGGGTTTTAGGGCTAGCTCGTTGTGGCTAACTTCTTTCATTTGAATGACGCAAAACACTAATCATTTTACAAAATGCACAGTGAGCCTCCCTGTTGTTTTCGGAAAACAGGCTTACGCCATTTTTTAAAATCCTCAACTTTTCGCTAAGAATCAACAAATGTAAAAAAATGTTGGTTGTACTGCATCACTATAATTAGCAAGGTATGTCACACTGGTGACCGGATGTCTGTAGCAATAGTATGTAAAGTCACATTAAACAGGCAACATAAAATAATAAAAAATGATTTTGTTCTATTAGTTTCTGTTTTTCTGTTTTTGATAGACAACCTTATTTTAAAATATATCAATACTAACCAAATATAAGACTTGTCTAAATTGATTTAAGACTTTTTATATTTTAAGGGTCTTAATTTTTCTTAAGTCGATTATTTTACTATTAATACTTTTCAAGACCCTGCAGATACACTGTAAAACATAGCTCATTTAATTTGCTGTGTAGTACGTAAGGATTTTTTTTTTTAAGCAAGAATGAACCAAAAACAAACATTGACTTTTGAGTTGGTAATTATGGTAATGCAGAACATGAAATTAACAATAATAATTTCATTACAACAGATGCAAGAAGTCAGTCTCCATTGATTTATGCTTTTATAGATAGTGCCTTTATAGGAAAATAAAACTGTGCATAGCTGAGTATGTGACTGGCCACACTTTTCTGCTGTTAAGAGAATTTGGGGATGGCTTAAGCTGCCGAAGTAGAAATCTTCACTCCTTTTCCTGCTTTGAAACTCAATCTGTTAGGGTGCCCATGTTGTGTCTTTGAGTGCAATTTCCTCTGCTGCATTCATGCTGTCATCAGCTGCCTTTTTTGACTTTTTTCTCTTGCTGTCCCTCCGTTTCCACCCCCAACTCTTCAGTCCCAAACAGCATATCCTGCACCTTTACCCGTCAGGGCTCCAGTGAAGCATGCAGCTGGTTGATACCTCTCAACCTTAGGGGGTGTGTGGTGGGTTGTGGAGGATCAGGGGAAAAGGAAGGCTTAAGAAAAGAAGGCAGATTAAGAAATATTGTTCTAAAAAAACTGATGCACAAATTTTCCTTTGAACAAAAAATAACCCACCTTTCCTTATTTTCTCTTCCTCTCCCCAGTTCAGTCTCCTATTTTTCGATTTTATCTGTCACCAGTTTTTGAGCTAATGACTTGCAGGTGCAAGACAAAGCAGACACAGAGGTCTTAACTGAAATCTGCAGTGACTATGTGCTCGGACATACATACATTTAGAAAACATTTTAGCTACACAGTTATGCAAAGAATATATCCTACCGTCCAAGCCTCAATAACCTGAGCTACAGTACAGACCAAATGTTTGGACATACCTTCTCATTCAGTGCGTTTTATGTATTTTCATGACTATTTACATTGTAGAAGGAATCAAAACCATCAAGACTTTTGGAAAACCATTTCGGGTGACTACCTCTGGAAACTCAAGAGAATGCAAAGCAGTAATCAAAGGGTGGCTACTTTGAGGAATCTAAAATATTACACATGTATTCAGTTATTTCACCCTTTTTGCTAAAGTACATACAGTAATTCCATACATCATGTGTTCATTCAGAGTTTTGATGCCCTTAATTGAGAATGTACAATGTAGTGATGAAAATAAAGAAAACGCATTGAAAGAGAAAGTGTGTCCAAACTTTTGGTCTGTACTGTACACATACACTAAAATTATTGTATCTTTAAATGAAAACTTCAGATTATTCAATTCTAATTTTAAGAAGCTTCTGCTAGCTTAATTGAGTCCACCTGAGTTAAAAAGGCATCCCTGAAACTGAGCCTCTTTCTGTGACATCATGGTAAAATCAAGAGGAATCAAACAAGCTAACAGTAAAAGACTCGTCAACCTACACAACTGTGGCTTTTTTGAGCTGAAAGGTTGATCTGTGAGGAGAAAGACATTTACTTAATGACCACTGTAAAAAAGCCAGACTACAGATTGCAACTGCGCATAGAGATAAAAATATTAATTTACAGACACATGTGCTGTGGTCTGATCAAATTAAAAGTGAACTGTTTGACCATAATGACAAACAGTATATTTGGAGGATGAAGAGGGAAGCTTGAAGCCTGACAACGCCATCCAAACTGTGAAGCATTGGGGTGGCAGCATCATGTTGTGGGGCTGGTTTGCAGCAGAAGGCACTGGTGTACTTCACAAAGTAGATAACATCACAAGAAAAGAAAATGATGTGGACATATTGAAGTAACACCTGGAGATATAAGCCAGGGAGTTGAAGTAGACGTTGACCTTCAAATTAGATGCAAAGTGGATAAGGACAACACAGTCAAGGTAAAAGAGCAGCCATAACAAAGCACTGATCCCAATCCCATAGAAAATCAGGCACTGAAAGGAGAGTGCAAGCATGAAGGCCAAAAATAACCTGACCCAGTTCCACCAATTCAGGCAGGAGCGGGCCATAATTTTGCAAAACTATTGTATAAAATATATACAATACATAACAGTTCTCTCTTTCTTTTTTCTGATACATTACAAATACAAATAATACGTCCAGGTGTACCCTGCCGCTCATGCAATGATTGCTGGAGATAGGATAGACGATATAGATAATGGATGGATGGATGTTAATATGTATTTATCTAAAACAAAAACAAAATTTTACTCTGATTTGATGCTTGGTGGTAGAGAAAATATTTTTGCTGTTTTGTTTTGGCGTTTTTAACAGTGTAAACATTTGCTAGCTATCCAACAATAAAATACAAAAGATGCTTTAACATATCTAGTTTGATATCAGGTTAAGAAATTAATTTAATATTAAAGATTTTCAGAAATGGAGCTGCACGGTGGCGATTCTGCTAACGATTCTTGTTAGCACTGTTGCCTTGCAGCAAGAAGGTTGTGGGTTCGTATCCCAGCCCAGGGTCTTTCATGGAGTTTGCATGGAGTTTGCATGTCCTCCCCGTGCATGCGTGGGTTCTGTTCCTCATGTTCACTATTATCAACAACACTGGCTATCATAGATAACTTTGATGCCCAGGAACCACCCTATCTCTGAACCTGAGATCGTCCTCACACATATACACTGCTTAGAGAGTACAGCAGAGATTGTACTTCTTGATTTGCTAGAACAGGGATCTACAACTACAGTCCTAAAGGTCAGCCTCTTAAATTAACTTACATTAGTGAAACTCTCGGTTTTTGCAGCTTATTCCACTGTCATTGGTGTGATCGAGGACCTGCAACGTTTAGATGTGTCCCTTGTTGGGTATACAGAAAGATGCAAGTTTTTGGCTATGAATAGTTATGAAGGATTGCTTATAGCAATTGATAAGATAAATAATTTATTGAATATTATTAAATAACGGATACCAGCTGATAGCAGGAACTATATTAACCCTCTAGGCGCCAGGGTTTTTTCTATAAAATATTCCATTTTGATATCACTAGTTCAAAATGTTGTAGCTTTAATATGGTTATAGATAAAGGTACACTGTAAATTGGAAAAATCTTCAGTAAGATCCAAAGTTTGTGATAGGAGCAAAATCACACATCTAATTTGCATATTGTGACGTCATCAGGTGTTGGCACTATTGGATTGCATGACTTTTACAATTTTTTGCTTTTTGACATTGTTTAACACTTTTTTTTCATCAATAATTTTATTTTTTTATTTAGATTTTTCTATATATGTATTTTGTACATCTATATGTTTCATTTTTTTTGGCTTTTTTTCAAGAACAGGTGGATATATCTGTTTATGTCCTTTCTTATGTGGCTCGTTACTCTATTCACTATATAAAATCAACAGAAAGAAAATATTGGCCACAGAATTTTACAGATCCGTCCGAAGAATAACTAACAGGCTCATCAAATTGTCTGATCCACTGCTGATTCTACTCTTCCTCATCTGTCAAGCAAACCTCTCCAACATCATCATCATCATCCTCACTTGCAGCGGGACAGAGAACTTTACTGATGTTTACTCGCTTATAAGCGGTCTTTTTTCTCTCGTGTTTTCGATCGCATCTACTATTATTTCCACTGATTTTTACATCCCTCCCACCTTGGTCATAATTAGCGTTGTGATTACCACCTTGCTACCCGAACTCATACCTTTCTCTCACCGGGAGAACGTGATGCAGAGCTGGAATGTTGCTGCTTTTGGAGCATCATGGCGAAACGGGACTGGCTGTTGCTGCGGGACATTTTAGTTTCACTTTCTCCCGGGACAACTGAACAGATCAGAGGTAAATATTTCTCTTCAGAATCTGAATAGGCCAATACTTTACGGCGGGGAACTCCGACATCTCGGCCTCATTAGTTTTATTTTTCTAAAATTTGCGTTCTCTATACTGTGACCGCAGCAGCTGTACCTCGCGTCCCCCGCTCGCGGCGCTGACTTAAAGGCCGATTTACTCCAAAAAGTTTCCATGGTAACACACCCAAAAAGGTGTCCAAGATTAAAGGTACACATGTCCGCTATCTCCTGATGTAAACTAGTAATTAAATTAGTGGCCCTATCTCCAGCTGTGGCTCGTTAAAGTCAGCAATGTTGCTTGTCGCAATATCGCGACTTTGGCGCCTAGAGGGTTAATAGCCAAATATTTCAGTCTCAGTTATCATTTACTATCTACCTGGTTAAGGCTGAGATAATAAATACAAAGTGAAGGGTGAGCTCTAGACGTTCATTGAACAGCAATTAAAATTCCGAAATACAATAATTTATTTACAAAAGAAGAAGAATAACAAGGCAAACATTTAAATCAACCAAGCTAGTAAAACACACGACTAATTAGAAGAAATGAATAACCACCTAAAAAAAATAAAGAACACAATGAATGGATAAACATGCAATATAATAGAAACCATAAATTCTGATGTGACAGTTATGTAGGAATCTGAATGCTTAAAGACCAAGACTTATATTGCAATGCTGGAATGAAAGCTAAATTAGTTTACTAATTGTGATTAGTTTAACTAATTAGAACAATTGATTTATGTCTAAACAAAGAAAAGAAACCTCTTGTCGGATTGAGTAACTCTGGCTATAGGAGTTTTGACTTTTAGTCAGAAAGTATTTGGAAGCACTGGATAGACCTGTAGGCTGAACAGCTTGGGGTTATACCCAAACAGATAGAAGATTAATCTTACACAAGGTAACAAAACACAGTGAATCAACACACAATCCTTAATTTTTTGTTATCCTAAACTAATCTTGCCTCTGCCCATACAGACCTTATTGAACAATTAAAGTTGTCCAGGTTCCTCCATGGTTGGAGAAGGGGAAAGGCTCAATGCATTAGCAACCAGCTAACAAAAGCTAGTTAGCAGAGTCACAGTTGTTCAGTAGCTGGTAGCACCAGGAGCTTTTGACTGGGACATTGGCTTCGTCCTTTCTGGCTCGGTTACGTAGCGATCGGCTCCAAAACTCACTGAAACAGTACATTTTGGAGTTCTCCAGCATGGCATTCACCTCTTATAGTCTCCATTGCAGTGGGAATGCGGCTTTGGCTGGTTCAGGTCCCCCTGAATGAGGGGATCGGCTCCCTTGTTCCTCTCATTACAGTCTGTGATACAGAAAGCTTTGTATGGGGTTTAAGACAGAGCAGTGGTATTTGTGTCATCAGTGTTTGTGATTCACCTGATATCAGTAGTCTTTGTGTCCCTTGGAGTGAGATTCTCCCAGAAACTCATGTGCTTTTCCCTTCACCAGCGAAGGAAAACATCTCTCTAATCAGACCGCGACCATGGCTTAAGTGGAAGAGGCTATTGTGGCTGGAAGGGCAGCAATTATATAATCTCTGGTCCTCTTTACCCCTCCTTTTTCTGTTGAATCTGGGCTTTCTTCTTCTCCTGTGGAACTAGAATGTGGATCCGCACCACCAAGTGACTGTGTGTGACCCAACATCCTGGTCCAACACACCTGAATCAAATGGCTGAATTGCCTCCTCAGTAGGCAGTGAAGTTATCCAAAGTCCTGCTAATGACCTGATCATTTGACTCTGCAGTGATCCTACTTGAAACATTTGATTGCACATAAGTTCCATGTGAACCAGGATGAAGTTGTGAGGCTGTACATTTAAGCCACAGCAGGTCAACTTTTAGTAACTGCAGTCCTTTCATTTCATTGTTTACATGTAGTTCACTTTTCAGCTTGTTGAGATTGCACGTTAATGAAGATGACTAAAAAATATACAATATATTTTTGACCTCATCATTCAAAATGAAGATCAACATAAAAATGTTGAGCAACCTATGATTGAGACTGAAAATAGGATTTATGTCATACACATGCTCTCAAATTTAAAATATTTCAACAGTTACAATCTAACAGCCAAGCACCCGAAGAATTCACCACACCTCTGAGAGTGTCCTCCGTGTAAGCTCCACAGTAGAAACTCAAAGGCAGCTTGGCTCCCTAAATCAAATTTCACTCTCCCTTAAATCACTTTGACTTTGGACAGTTTTGATAGATACACCAGAAAACCAAGTTTTATATTTAAGGAAACCCAGCAGATTTCATTAAGTCTTTGTCTTGCAACACTCACTCCACCTGAAAGGTGTATTGACAGTAGACAGTTGCCTTTATGGGGTCGTTGATTTCACAGCAATCTCTCATACTGAGCAAGGATGTAGTGACAGCTGGGAGAAAAAAATTCTCTTTAACAGGGAGAAACTTCTAAAAGCAAGGTTATTACCATTAACGAAAATGAATGAACTAACGAAAACTTGAAGTAAAAAAGCATGTTCGTTAACTGAAATAAAAATAAAAACAAGAATTTGCAACAAAACGAAAATGTACTGAAACTGTAATGATTGTTCACAAAACGAACTAAAACTAACTTAATCCATTGAGAAAATGTGCTCAGTTTTCGTTTCATAAAGTGCCATAAAGTCTAGAAGAATTATTTTTATGTTGCTCCCTGCCTACTGTGCATTGTCACCAGAAACAAACATGCAACAGTCTGCTGAAATAACTTCATAACAGGTGAGGTAATTCTAACAAACAAGCTAACATTGCTAACCAACGCTGCTAATAGCAATGGGAGCCAGAGCTGTGTAAACTGGTGTAGGTTGTGCTCTTATCCGCTGCGTTGATAAAAATAATCCCTATATAGTTTCTGATTGTTGGTGGTTTTTACTGGCTGTACTGCATTATCCCAACACTTCCATCAAGTTGTCTGTATAGATGCAGTCGGCCTAGCGTTATGTAAGCAATGGTTGAGAAAAAGTGCCAGAGTCCAGTTTTGTATTTGCCCCAGTACACATTTTAATGGAAAGACTAAAAATAAACTGAAATACTAGAAAAAATCGTAAAAGCTAATTAAAACTGAAATAGAATTTAAAATCTTAAGGCAAAGCAAAGCAAGTTTATTTGTAGAGCACAATTCATACACAAGGCAATTCAAAGTGCTTCAAAGTTGCATAAATTAGGAAAACAAAAAACAAAAAAAAACTACTTAAAAAATAATTCATTACAAGAAAAAGCAAGAGTGCATATAAAATGCTTTCAATTGTCATATGCACGGGCAAAAATAATTGTTTTCAACGTGGATTTAAACATTGTTAGAGTTGAGGGTTGTCTCACATCCTCATGAAGACTGTTCCAGATTTTAGCTGCCTGAAATTGAAATGCAGCCTCATCATGTTTATTTTTGACTCTGGGAACCACCAAGAGACCCCTCCCTGAAGTTCCCAGGGTGTGAGATGGTTCATATGTCTCTAACATGTCAGAGATGTACTTTAGTGCCGAACCATGGATAGACTTGTACACAAGCAGAGCTGTTTTAAATTCTATTCTCTGAGCGACAGGAAGCCAATGCAGTGACCAGAGTACTGGACTAATATGGCCGTATTTCCTGGTTCCTGGTCAGGACTCAAGCAGCAGCCTTCTGGATGTACTGCAGCTGTCTAACAGCTCGTTTAGAGAGGCCAGTGAGCAGGCCGTTACAGTAGTCTAACCTGCTGGAGACAAATGCATAGATAAGTCTCTCTAAGTCTGGTTTCGACTCTATTCCTCTGATCTTAGAAATGTTTTTCAGATGGGAAAATGCTTTTGATGTTATTGCTTTGATGTTGCTGTTTAAGTTCTATTCCGAATCCATGATTACCCCTAGATTTCTAACCTGATCTTTTTTGGTTGAAGACAGAGAGACTCAAGATGACTGATAACACATTCTCTTTGTGTCTGTAGGCCAAAAACAATGATCTCAGTTTTGTCTGAGTTTAACTGGAGAAAGTTGTTTTGCATCCACACACTGATCTGTTAAATACAGTGACAGAGTGTATCTATAGGCCTATGTTCACCTGCCGTCAGTGACACGTATATCTGAGTGTCATCTGCGTAGTTATGGTAAGACACATTATTGCTGTTAATTAGCTGACCCAATGGAAGCATGTACAAGTTGAACATAAGTGGTCCCAAGATTGACCCTGGGGGACTCCACAGTCCCGTCAGTGACACGTATATCTGAGTGTCATCTGCGTAGTTATGGTAAGACACATTATTGCTGTTAATTAGCTGACCCAATGGAAGCATGTACAAGTTGAACATAAGTGGTCCCAAGATTGACCCTGGGGGACTCCACAGGTCATGGGAATTTTGTCTGAGATACAGTTGCAAATTTCGACAAAGTACGTCCTGTCCTCAAGATAGGACTTGAAGCAGTTTAGAGCAGTACCAGAGATTCTGACCCAGTTTTCTAACCTGTGAATGAAGATCCCATGGTCCCCTGTGTCAAAGGCAGCGCTCAGGTCCAGCAGAACTAAAACTGAGACTTTGCCTGCGTTGGTGTTCATGCGAATATCATTTGTCACGTTGATCAGAACTGTCTCAATGCTGTGGTGGGGCCTAAAGCCTGACTGGAAAGTATCAAACACATTGTTAGACAGGAGAAAGTAAGTGAGCTGTTGATATAAGTCAAAACTAAATAAAAAGTAAAACTAATGAAAATGTTAAAATTATTAAAATCCTGTCTAGAAGTACCAGAACCGGGCTCAGTACGAGTGGCCATCTGCCAAAACCGACTTGGGTTTCAAGATAACTGAGCAGAGACAGAGAAAGAACAAAATAACTAATGTAGCAGTACTTTCTATGTTAAAAAAGTAAAAACTGATCACAGCCACATGATGTTGGCCTTGAATCTTGATTTACTGTGGGAATGCAAATTTAGCTACTATCCCACAAACTAAATGGAGGAAATTGTGTCTTTTATATGTGTGGTGTATGAAAATACATAATATAACATTTATTTTTATAGCACCTTTTACACATAAAATCACAAAGTGCTTTACAAGATTACGTACAGATGAAACAAAACACGCTTACGAGGATCAATCAACTAAAAGCTTGTCTAAAAAGAAATTTCTTCAGCTGCTGTTTAAAGGATTCAACAAAATCCGTCTCACTTAGGGATGTTGGCAGGGTGTTCCATAGCTTTGGAGCTATGGAACATGTGCTCTATGAACATGTGCTCTGCAAACCTAAATTAGAAGGGAAATCTTAAACATATTGTTTTCGGTAAATTGCATTGGTCTCATGTACACAGAGCACTATGCTGGATGGCTGTCAGTCTTGCCTGCTGCAAATCGAGCTTATTGGAAAAGCATCCCAGAGGACTAGGTGTTGTAACTGCATGATGTGGCTTAAGACTCCACTGTGCTCCACTTTAAAAGGTGCAATGTAAAACCAGCTCATTATAAGTGTAAGGGATATTTGAATAAGCATTATTCCTTCTTATTCAAATATAGTTCCATGGATAAGTCTGGTGATTAAACCCTTTTAGAAGACCTAAGGATACCTTCTTTTTTTTACAAACACTGAAAGAGCTTTCCAGAGTAGAGTATGTAGATTGTGTCTAAATGTAGAACTGCTTATGTCTGTTTTGTGCTCAAATGACATCCATCTAGATTACATATATAGAGGTTTATTTGCATATGCGGGAGGTGTTAGTGTGATTTGACCACTCAAGAAAGATTTGACTATCAATTTCTAACAATTAACTTAATGCTCTGCCACTTGCAGGAAAAGGTGAGGACATGTTAATCTAAAGGGCATAGATTAACATGAACATCTGTATAATGCTATCGACCAACTGATTCCTCATGTAAGCTAAACAAGTTTTTGTTACAATAAGACATTGTTTTCTGAAGTTTAGGTAACATTTGTAATTATTGGAGCTTGTGCACTGCAAAAACTGTCCAACAATCTTGTTTCCAGTCCAACAATCTTTTTTAAGAGTATTTTTGTTCTTATATTTAGACATATACTACGCAAGAGCAGAAGGTGTTGGATTATTATTCTTATTTAGAGAATACATGTCTTATTTTGAAAATTCTTACCAAGTGCAGTTGTCTTACTTTACTGGCAGATACTAGATTCTTATAAAACTTCTTAAATTAAGAGAAATTATTGTAATGCCCTGCTTTCTGGTCTTCCCAAAAAGACTACCTCAGGTTTACAGCTTTTACAGAATTCAGCAGCTCGTGTCCTGATGAAGACCAGGAGGCGGGAGCACACTACACCGGTCTTAGAATCACTGCATTGGCTCCCCGTATGTTTTAGGATCAATTTTAAGGTTCTTTTAATGGTTTTTAAGTGTCTTGGGTCTTCTTATCTGTCAGAAATGCTTTTACCGGGACACGGACTCATGGTGAGGCGTCCTTTCATTATTACGGCCCTCACCTCTGGAACAGGCTGCCAGAGGATCTCAGGGCCGCAGAGAACGTTAATGTTTTTTAGAGCAGGCTCAAGACTCACCTTTTACACGTAGCCTTTAACTAATTATTATTTATTAATATATTTTTAACCGCTCAGCATGTTTTACCTGATCTAATTTTTAGTTTAGCTTTTAACTGTTTATTTATTAATCTGCTTTGCATTTTTATCTTGATCTATTTTATCGTTGTTTTACACTTATTGTTTTATACCTTATACACTTTATATTTTATAAACTTTATATTTTAACGTATTCTAATCTTTCTTGCCAGTGTTTCCTCTCTGGGGGGCCCCCTGCATCGGGGGCAGTGGTCGGCTGTGGCTGCCTGGGTGCCCCCTTAGGTAGTGCTTGAGTGGAGGTGGGGGTACCAGCCCTCCCTCCTCTGGGCGACCTGGGTCGGAGCCTTGGCTGCTGCTGTTGATCTGCTGCTGCCAATGCAGATGGCTCCCACTATGGCATTTCCTGGCTCATCTGTACTCAGCCCGCTTTTTGTAGCTTTTAAGTGTGTGTGTGTGTCAGCATGGCTGATGGGTTGGGTTGGGAGGGGGTTGTATTTGCGTTAATGATTTTATTTTTGAAGGGGGGGTTGTGGAGTTATTTTAAATCTGTAAAGCACTTTGAGTAACTTTGTTTGAAAAGCGCTTTATAAATAAAGTTTGATTGATGATTGATTGACCAGTGCAGCATGATAATTGCACTTGGTAAGAATCCTCAAAATAAGACACATATTCTTGAAATTAGATTAATAATCTAAGACCTTCTGCTCTTGCTTAGTATATAGGTCTCAAAACAAGATCAAAAATACTTGTTTTGCTGGAAACAACATTATTAGACTTGTGTAGCTGGACAGTTTTTGCAGTGTGTTTATAGAACTCTGAACAGATTTCTTTGTTTTTCATTTGAATTGAACAGCATATTAATCACATCATGGTTGGAAATTAATCAATTCATCATAGTACCGTTTTTTACATCACAAAACCCACAAATTTTAACACAATCGTGTTTCAAAGTCATTGTACGCCATAGGTCAGAGAAGCACCATAAATAGTTTCACTCATTGGGAAGAAACAAAAATTAATATTTAATATCTAGTAACAAAATCTCCCAATGTTAACAACCAGGATGTTTTTAGTCAAGTTAGAGTCTCATGACGTGATATCTAGTTGCTGTCAGTATGTGACTTTGTCTGGTGAATTAAGTATAAGTTGTCACTGCTTTGGTGTAATATCTCTGCATTAAAGAAGCTCCAGCAAATTTCAGCTCTTTTATTTGGTATGATTTTGGGTTGGGAGCTTATCCAAACAATACAGACACAGATTTTCGGGAAAAAAAAGATTAATAATATAATGGTGTGTCCACACCAAACGCCATAGAAGCGACTAGAGCTTCAGGTTTACATGTAAAGTCAATGGAGGAGCGCGATGAAGCACGACTTGGGTTCCCCTGACACTTCAGAAGCAGATTTGCGTCGCGAGAAAGCTTTTCTGCCTGATTTGCGTGAACAGGTTTGTGCATGGCTCTTAAAAGAGCCGTTGTTGGTGTAAAAGCACCTCTCGGCCTAGAAGTGAAAGGCCTCCTCACCTGGTTTCCTAGTAGCATCTCCCGCACCCACGCTGCTCAAATATTATAAACTTTTATGAACCACAGACAGATGGACAGCTACTCAGAAATGTAGTTGGTGTGTTGGCAGGCGAAGCTTGGACTTTCACGGCACAAACTGACCGAGCAGGTCACGTTCTCCAGGCGGCGAGGAGCCGGTGTTTATTAGAGGGTGCTCGCTGGTGTTTATGGATCCCTCCGCTGTAGCTAGACTGTATCTGTAGCTCATCAAACCCCCAGTCCCAGCTCTACCGGAGGCCAGGCCGAACACGTAATCCACTCTGTCCTCCTTCAGCTCAGAGACCATAGTCCATAATCCACCGGCAGCTGCTCTCTAGCCCCACCTCCGCTGAAGCCCGGGCCGAACACACTGTCCTCTGTCAGCTCAGTCCATAATCCACCCAGCTCAGCTGAAGGCCAACAGCCATTTGGGTATCCAGCTCTGGGTGTCATTATGGGACTCATCCAAGAAAGTTTTTTAAGAAGACTTTGAATGGCTGCGTTTGCAGTCTCCAAGCGAAATTGTCCGTGGACCTACACTTTTTTTCTGTGTTCAAAAGTTTTTGCTTTAATCTGTTAAATTTTGGACTAGTTTTACTCCCTCCTTCTTAACTGGACCTCACTTCAACAGTAGGACCGAACCACAAATTTTAATTTGTGCCTGGGCAGAGAAATAGAAATTAGGGTAAAATAGGCCTTAACGTGTTAGAACCCGTTGACTTGGTTAAAAGTGCCTTGTTTAAAGTGCTGTAACCTGTGGTTACTGCGTCGCAGAATGCATGAGTTGTAAACGGTTTCATTGCTCGCTCTGTTGACACTTTTTTTTGTTTTTTGTTTTTTTATCCTAAGCAGAGTAGCTATCTCTCTCTCTCTCTCTCTCTCTCTCTCTCTCTCTCTCTCTCTCTCTCTCTCTCTCTCTCTCTCTTGTTCAACCCTCCCTCCCACTCTCTGAGAACACATTCTGCAGAGCCAAGCTGCATTAGCTTGTCTGTTAGCTGAAAGACTAATTCCACTGTTTCTGTCTTATTACTTAAGCATGTGGCCTTTCCATAAGGAGTCAGGACATGCCGTGTGCTTATCTGTCTTAGCACCAAAGAGACATTTTATGACTCTTTGTTCCCCATGTGCTGTTCTCCATCTTGGCAAAGAGATACGTTTTATGACCCTTGTGTTACAGGCTGTCTCTTACTTGAGACCCCTAGTGTGAGATATCCACCATCTCCCTTTTTATTAATTCAATTAAATTTATTTGTATCGCACCAATTCACAACATATGTCATCACAAGGTACTTTACAAGAAAAATAATTTCAATACAATTATTCAAAAATTCAGATCAGTTAAAAGTTTTCTGTGTAAGGAAACCCAGCAGATTGTGTTGAGTCATTATGAGGTTGTGCCCGCACTATACAGACTCCAACCACAGCAATCCCTCACTAATACCTCATGTTTAGCAAGCATGTAGCGACAGTGGAGCGGAAAAACTCGCCTTTAACAGGAAGAAACCTCTAGCAGAGCCTGGCTCAGTACAAGCGGTCATCTGCCACGACCGTCTGGGGGTTTGATAAGACAGAGAAGAGACACAAAAATAAAAATGACAGATGTAAGAGTACTTTCTATGTCAAAGAAAGCAAAAAGTTGACAACAGGACATGGAACATGTTCGGTCACCAGGAGCATCATCTGAATCGATGCTTCTCATCCAGCAGGGCGTTTTAGCTGAGCAGGACACCAGACCAGGTGTAGCTTCTATGGAGAGAAAAATACTGAGAGAAAACAAGGTTAACAATAAAAATAAAAACAAAAACATCTTACGAGTAGTAGATGAGAAAAGTAGAAGTGTGTAGAAAAGTGGTCATTTTGTTGTGTAACAGTGTAAGCCTACAACAGCATTACTACATCAATAGCTCAGGATAGCCTAAACCATTATAACTATAAGCTTTATCAAAAAGGAAGGTTTTAAGCCTAGTCTTAAAAGCAGACAGAGTATCTGCCTCTCGGACTAAAACTGGGAGCTGGTTTCACAGGAGAGGAGCCTGATAACTAAAAGATCTGCCTCCTATTCTACTTTTAGAAATCCTAGGAACTACCACTAAACCTGCAGTCTGAGAGCTTTTTAGGAATATATGGAACACTCAGATCTCTGATGTATGCTGGAGCTTATTTATCAAAGGCTTTATATTTAAGGAGGAGGACCTTAAACTCTAGTCTGGATGTAACAGGGAGCCAGTGGAGAGAAGCCAAAACAGGAGAAATGTGATCTCCTTTTTAAAATATTCATCAGAACACTTGCTGCAGTATTTTGGATCAACTGAAGGCTTTTAATTGCATTTGGTGGACTTCGTGATAATAAAGAATTACAGTAGTACCATGCTCTCTAATTATTTTACCAATTGGAAGCATATATATTTAAAAAAGAATTGGTTCAAGCATAGAACCCTGTAATTATTACTTATTTTTCATATATTATCAATGTTCTAATATAGGTTAGTAGTTAAGTGCATGTGTAGAATAGATACCAAATTATAACTGAAACTTAATAGCTATATTTATATTGAAACCTTGATCATAATTGCTGGAACTTATTTAAACCAGAAGCTAATCGCACTCTGTGTTTCCCAGCACAGCAGACTTCATGCCTCGTTCTCGTGGTCATTGGACAAGAAGCAAGGTACCCCCCTTAAAAAGTTTCCAGCCCATCACAAAGCAAAACAAAGACAAATAACGTTACACAAACGTGTTAAAAATTAAGGGAAATTTAGAGTGACCATTGAAATCAAAATTTATGTTTTTGGATTATATAGGAAAACCTGATGATCAGAACAGAATCCAATCATAAACAGCTGAACATACAAACTCAATCAAAAAAGGTCTCGGCAAGGACTTTGACCCAGGACTGTCCGATGATGAGCCAATAGAGCCAACAGTGGCTCATTGTCAGCCATGTAGTTGTAATGTGCTAAAAATATACATATCTTATCCTTTAATAAGAAAATGAAAATGAAGAAACGGATTATTCCTGAGTCTGCTGATGTCAGGTCTATACATCATGTCATTGGTTCAAGCTTCGTTATATTTTTGCGGAGTTTTGTTCTCTTTGCCTTATAATTTTGTCTGACCTCAGTTTGGAATCCATTAAACATGTAAGTTGAATATGCTGATTTGAAATTGACCTCAGGCTTGAGTATGAACATGCATGATTGTTGATCTTGTTTGTTTCTGTGTTTCTGTACTTCGCCATCCAGTTAACATCTGGGATACCACCCCTTCCCTCTGGCACAAAATTGTTGAATAAATGTATTCATAAATGCAAATATAATCATAAATTGCTCAGATTTTAAGGCAAAGTTTGGTAGGAAGCAACCACATATTTACAGTTAAAGCAGAATACAGGTGCGTGTGTGTGTGTGTGTGTGTGTGTGTGTGTGTGGTTGTGTGTGTGTGTATTAGCTTTACTGTCATGTCAGTCATATGTGCTTCATCAACTATTGAACTTTTGCCTGCGGGGCTTCTTTGGGTGCACTCATGTGACAGTGCCTTGCACAGGCAGATTAATATTTCCATTATCCTTTCTGTCTTTTACACTCTGTGTACCATTCATTCGCTTTTCTCACTTAGTCTCGTCTGTTTTTCTTTGTGCCTGCACCTTCTCCTGCTTCTCTGTCTTTCACTGTGTTCCATTTGCAAGGTGTGATATTGCTTTAATTGTGCAGAAACATGTGGAGAGATCAGACATATCTCAAGGGATTAGAGGTAAAGCCGGGAGTTTGCGCGACTGGTAGCTTGTGTTTGGAGCAAAGGGTCTGTTGGGAATGAATGTAGTTAGTGTGACCCCTGACCCTACGAGCTGTTGACGTGGAAGCCGGCCAAGAGGGGTCCAACAGAACGCTTTTGTTAATCTCATTCAGGGCTCCCTGTGAACTGCGGGCAGGGGGAAAGCTGGCAGCTCAGACCTGTGGAATGCGGAGCTCTTTATTCCCATGCTTTGGAAACAGAGGTGGGCCTTGGAACTAGCAAGGCTCCTTTAGCAGGACCTCCTCCACTCAGCTCAATCGACACTGACAGTTTCCTGGCTTAGGCTTGCCAACTGGCAGGGCAGCAGTGGAGGGGGGACAAATGCATCCCACCAGGGCTCCAAAGGCCAGAGGCAGCAGGACATAACCCCTAACCGGGTACTACAGTAGGATGTCGCTGTTAAAACATTCTACACTAAGAAAATTCATGCACTATATTAACCAAATGCAACAATTCATGTGCTGAATTACTGACTTATCAGTCCTCCACAGTATCACCATGTTATTAATGGTGATCAGTTACACATATCTGCCAAAACATAGTGTGAAATTTACAATTTTATTTGTTCATGGACCTGAAAGTGGTGCACATAAAAATCCAACTTCTTGATTTTGTTGACTGTTTCACTGCACACTTAGAGGTAATTCAAGGCTGCATAAGTTCAAATTTGAGGTTCAGTAGGGAGACTTCTTCAGTTCAGCCCACAAGCCACCCCAACACTACTGTCCTCGTTTGTATGTCCTTCACGCTTGATCACTTTTGAATTCTGCTTGGACTTAACTTGATTGCTTGTCAATAGTACTTGAGACACAGTGCTACACCAATGGCCGCTGGCTGCTCTGCTTTGTGACCGCATACCATGGAGGCCGCCATTGCTCCTCCATTGCTGTAGTACCTCCATTTGGCCGCTAGGCCCCCATTGAAAAGCATTTTTAAAAACTTTCTATGGCTACATATTCCTCCTGAGATAACGCTGGGCTCATAAAAAGCCTGGGCACCTGGCTGGTTTTCGTAAGATAATTTTTTGAAATCTTGCATAATTAATGAGGGGGCCAAGCCAAGTTTAGCATCAGAGCTAAAGACGTGGGAGCAGAATGGGTGTGATTACGACCGAACTACACGCCCATACACGCCCCGCGAGGGCACAGTCTACAGTGAAGATCCCGCCCCTATGCCCTTTTTAGGAACATGCTTCGTCAGAGCTGGGTAGGAGGAGTCTGTGAATCTGCCATGAATTCCTCCATGAAAGTGTATCATTCTGGTGAACGGGGAGGAGTGAGGAGGCGCTGTCTATTCTTTTTTACAGTCTATGTGCTGCACTCAACGTTTTCAACTTGTATGACTTGTCTGACTTGTTAATATTAAACTGCTGTATGGAATTTGTTTAAAACTTTTCCAGATTTAGAAAATAACTCCAGGTAAACTGTCAGAGATGATACTACATCATTTCCTTCCTTCATTAAAAAGTCAGTTATTAGTTTTCCTTTTCTTCCACCAGTCAAAAATATCAGATATTAATAATTTAAGCCTTTTAATTCCTTAAATTAACAACTTTGATAATAATTATGCTTCAGTCAAGGGTGTTAAAAAACTTTTACTTACATACTTCATGCAAACTGAATTATCTTTTTTTTTTTTGAGGGGGGGGTCTTGATATACATAAAAGGTTAGGAGCGGCATATTTTAATAAGCAGTATTTTTATAAGTGCCATATTTTGTAAAATGCCTATAAGTATTAGTACATACGATTATTAACAATTGAATTCTTTTTTTACCACAATCTTCCTGTCACACAGTACCTATAAAAAGTATTCACCTTCTTGGATATTTTACTTTTTATTGCTTTTACAAATAAATCATGATCAACAAAATTTTGCATTTTTAACAAAAAAAGGATTTCTACAAATTGACAAAAATATATAATGAGAAATAGGTGATAGCATTAATCCCCTTTAAAATGACTGATATCATTCAACAGAGGTCCAGCCATTTTGGCCAATCAGTCTCACAACGAGTAGAATGGAGATCACCTGAGAATAGCGAGGGTGTCTCAAGTGGAGGAATTGGAGGGAAGTTCTTTAGTCTGATAAGACCAAAATTGAGCTTTTTGGCTATCAGACAAGACAAAACTTCACACCCCCACAAAAACACACTACCCCTACTGTGAAATTCAAAGATTGTCAACTTGAGCGCCTCTTCAAAGAACTGCAGGTCTCATTATTCATAAAGATATGTACAAATCTTGTTTGCTGCAGGACAAGGACTCAATTGCATCAGCCAAATCAACACTAGAATGATGTTTTTGTTGCTGAATAAATTAGTCCAGCCACCAACTTACTTACCATTTTACAGTTAATCTGCTGATACCTGCCAATCCCTTTTCTCTTAAATGTGTAAGATCCATCTGCACCTATCTTCTGATCTACCACCTCTTCTGCTGCCGCTTTCCTTTCTATATAGCCAACCTTTTTCCAATTTTCAACTTCCTATGTCTCCAAAATAGTTGGTTTCATTAGTAATAATTCAAAACCTTCCATCTGCCATCTTGATCCTAGTCCTACTTTGCTTGTTAAATCTTGGCTCTTCTCTATCACTCTAGTCATAACTGCCATTATCCACTCCTCTCTTACTACTGGTATAGTGCAGTCTCAACTCAAAACTGCTTCAGTTACTCTCATACGCACAAAACCAGGTTGAGGTACATCGCATGGCACAGTGGTTAGAGTGGGCGTGTCATGAACGGAGGCCTTAGTCATCAATGCAATCACCATGTCATCTCGCTCTTCTTTCCCACTTCTAAGCTGTTCAATGTCAATGTCAAAAATATGTATAAAAAAACAGGTCCAGATATAGTAAATTATTCCTTTTCCCAATTTTTTATTTACCTTTCATTAAAAAAAAGTTAGAAATAAAGTAGTTGTTACTCAACTCTGTTGTCATTTGACTAACAGCCTTCATAAACCCTTTCAGTCTGGTTTCTCTCCTGGTCTCATTACAAAAGCGGCTCTCATAAAAGTCACTAACCATCTCCAAACTGCAGCTGATTCGGGTTTACTCTCCATTCTCATTCTCCTTGATCTGAGTGCAGCCTTTGATACCATCTCTCATTCCATCCTCCTTGACAGGCTCTCATCCTAGGAATTTCCAATATTGCACTTAACTAGTTCCAATCTTATCCCTTTCAGTTTCTATAACTCATATCATTCAGATCTGATCTCTCCCCAGTTAGAAGAGGTGTGCCCCAGGGTTCTGTCTTGGGGACCCTTGTTTTTTCTTATATACCGTATATACCGTATTCCATTTGGTGAAATTTTCCAGAAATCTAACATTTGCTTTCACTGGTTTGCGGATGATACTTGGCTTCAAAACCTCAATATTCTCTTCCACCTTCCCTTTCCTGCTTTTAGACTAAAATTAAATCTTCGTCACCACTAACTTTCTTATAATCAACAGTGACAAAACAAAACCCAGTTGCACAAAAAGTGGGCATGCACTATATGCGGCTTGAAGGGGTGCTGCACTGGACGAAGCGGAGTTGATATTTTCTGTTTACCAGCTGTTTGTGCATGTGTGAATTACATGATTAACCCTGGCTATCCACTGGACGTGTCAGCAGCACGTTACAGGAGCAGCACGTTTTACTCGCGTATTCTGCTGCTTGGCCCTTTCCGCGGGGGGAGTCAGCAGCTATCACCGAGACGGCCCGAAATCATGCGAGATCAGCAAAATTACGTGTGGTTTCGTGAGTAAACGCAACAACAAGCAGGGAAAAAGACTACAACATGGCTTCAAAAGGTCTGTGTTTTGTGATCTGTCCGTTTTACATTCGCCAATAAGTTTATGTTATGTCAGGGAATATAGGAAATCCCTCGAAGTGCAAAAGAATAATGTTAGTGGTGATCCGAGGTAGGATATAGATGGATGTAGACCCTTCCGCGACCTACTGACTTCTTACGGGGCCGCACAGGTAGTAAAATAAAGCTACAGGAAAGAGGCACCTTTGTTTTACTATGAAAATTTCCAGATGCCGAGCCGTCTGATTTCTTGTCTTCCCCTATCCGAAATGTCGAAACGTACACGTTTCACAGGCATAGCACGTAGAAAATAGGACTGCCGCGTATATTTAGAAAAGTGCTGCAACATGACGCTCCTGTGACGGGGCAAACTCGTGCTGCTTTCGCCCCCCCGTGGAAAGGATTATATTGATTACAGCGGTGGCTAACAGACCTGCTGCTGCTGTAACATGATGCTGACGCGTCCGGTGGAAAGGAGGGGTAAGAACAGAAGCACGCCACTGATAAGGCGCCCCTCTGCTCCTATACAATGTTATTTATATGGACCCTACTTCAGAGGTAGCACTACAGTTTTATTTATTTATTTAGTTATTTTGTTATCAGTTATTTTGTCTGATGGGGTCAAAAAATAATCTGGTCATAATCTATTTTTACCTGTCCCTTTTAAAAATTAAAATAATGTAATATTCAGTGTAATTAAATTAGAAGCCATTTTAAATAAATATTCAAACCAACAAACTGAACATAGAATCACCATCCTGCCATCACACATCCAGCAGATTATTAAAATACATGTATTAATTATGAACATTTCATCTGATGTGGTGTAGGAAAGGAGCTGAATGTGCTCTTCAAGAGGGGCTAAATCCAAGCTCTGTTGACACGCTTGAGACCAGAACGTTTTGAAATCAGGGACATTTCTAATCTAAATATTTAGCAGAAATCCTCCTGCAGGTGCAGTGATCTTTCACCGCCCTTCTGTGTGGTGCAGTCAGAGACACCCTACAGTCATTGGGCGGCGCAGGCCCTCAGAAAGTGAAGTGGGTAGTTGTGCCCCTCCAGAAATTATACTTTTTTGAACTAAAACCTCCCTATCCAAAGCTGCCGACTTTTCTCTCTCTTGTTGATGCTTCCTCTGTTTCTCCTTCCCATCACGTTAGGAGTCTGGAAGTCATCCTTGACAGCACTCTTTAAGTCACATATTAGTAACATCACTCAGTCTGCCTACTTTCACCTACATAATATTAATTGTCTATGGCCCCTCTCCACCCACTCTGCCTCTATTCTCATCCACAGTCTAGTCATTTCACAAATGGATTATTATATCTCTCTCCTTCTTGGTCCCCCTCAAAAGTCCTTCCATAACTTCCTGTTGGTTCAGAACACTGCTGCCCGCATCATCACCAAATCCCGCTTTTTGTTTTTTTGTTTTTTATACTTTATTTTTAACACAATACAAATCTAGGAGTGTTTTTACAAGTGTTTTCTCCTTTTTTTCAAGAATAGAAAAAAAATATATAAACACCAAAACAATAACACTAGGGGCAGTTGTAACTATTTTTTTTCTCTTTTCCATGTGGTCCAACATAGAGGTCCTCATAGTCTGTTTATTCAGGTACAAAGCTCCTTAAACGCTCACCATTCCCTCCATTTTTAAAAAAAGGTAGTCATTTTTAGCCTCAATCGGTGACTTAGACTTTCCATGGTATATATTTCATCCATGATGTCCAGCCAGTGACCAAGCAGGGGGCGGTCAGTTTTCATCAAATATGAGTATGTGTGGCATCTCCATGGCCTCCAACAGTGTTGTTTTGTGTCCAAAAATTTGCCAGTACCAGATCCTGGTTTTTAATTTATATCACTCCTATTCTTCAACAAATCAACTGTCTCTCTGTGACCAACATATTGATTTCAAAGTCCTTCTTTTTACCTTCAAATAATCCTTCTGTCCCACATCTATATGACCTGATCCACAGTCTCTTCCATCCACTCCCTCAGATCTTCTTCCTGTATCCAACTCACTGCCCCGTCTTTCTGGCTTTGCTCCATGGAGAGCAGAGCTTTCAGGTGCTCTGGTCTCCCCTCTGGAATTCTCTAAGTCATGCCATCTAAAAGTCTGACTCCCTTTTCCACGTTTAAATCCAGACTCAAAACCCAACTGTTTAACACTATCTACTGCTAATGAGCTCTGTTTTTTTTATTGCTCTTTTTTTCTGTTTTTTTGGGTACTTTTTTTTTTTAGTCTTCTTTTGATGTTGCTTTCACTTGCTGTTTTTTTTCACTGTTTATTGCTGCAAACTGCCCTTGTGTCTTGAAATGTGCGTATAAATTAAATGCATTATTATTTTTATTATCATCATCTAACAAGACAACGACCAGAAGCATCCAGCTCAAGCTACACAGAGAGTAAAGTACTTTTCTACCAGTGATAAAACTAGGGCTATAAACCTAAGCAGCAAAATGTTAGAGTGATTTCATTTTGTTTCTTGTTACTTCCCATGTTCACTTTTGCATTAGAAATATACAAAATCACTAGGAGAAACAGTTGAACAAAAGTCCCACACTGCGTTTTGGAAATAAAGGCTGCAAACTTACTTAGAACTTGTTTGAATTCTCCTAAGAGCCCCTGGAAGCTTCCCACCTTCGCTTTGTGAACTTCTTCACAAAGGGGGATGCAGCAGTGTGTGCTATAGGAGTTTCAGTCCACACACACACACACACACACACACACACACACCAGAGGACATTAACCACTCGCTGGTTAGGCTGAATCAGTCCAGATTAAATAAGTGCTCCACATTTCTGCTTTGAATGGAAGACTGTTGGAGGCTAAATGATTCTCCCAAAGGTCAATAGACGTTTAGGAATCCCTCAGCCAATGCTGCATGTTTTGCACACAGAGACTTTGAGACAGGAATTTATTGAAAAAAATCGAAGTATATCAGACAACTGATGGAGAGCTCTATCTTTAGTATTGTGTGTTTCAAGAGAAGTCGAGCAGGCAGACAGGAAATAAGGGAGTCCAGCTTTAAGGAGGAGAGCTCCTCCTGCTCCCACAGCGGTGCCAGTCAGCTGAGTCCGCTTCTCAGCGGCAGTGGGGGAAATACCTGCCGGCCTGCACAATAGTGCTGCTGGGATTACAGGCCCCCCTGCTGGAGAGCAGCTCGGCAATGGGAAAAGAAAGAGGGGGAGGGAGAGGACGAAGGGGGGGTTTTGCCCAACAGCTTCATAAAAAAAAAGAAAAAGAAAAACTCAATTTGAGCCTTATGCCTTAAGAGTGTGTTTATTAGATTAGAAACGTTTCCCCCACAACAGTTTGAGGGGGGAAAATCTGTCGTATGGGAGTACATGGAGAAGGTGGTAACATTATATAGTCATATTGATAAATACTGTAAATTAAGTGTGTTTTGTAAACGAGATATCTTTTTATTATATTTTTTGTTTTACCATGGAATGGCTAAATGCTGGATTTACATCTGCTGTAAATGTTCCAAATTCATATTTTAAAAAATGTTCAATGTGTAACCCAAACTAAGTTTTATCCAGTTCAATCAATCTCTTCAAGTGAAATCTTTTAAATTAGTGCATCTTAAAGTTTATTCAAAACTCTTCTAAATAAGCTATTTCAAAGACAAAATTGCTCTGTAGAAGTACCATATATCAGAGGTCTCCAATTCTAGTGTTCGAGAGCTACTGCACTACAATATTGTGTTGACAGAGAAACGTTAATGTTCGGTTAAAACAAACTTTCAGTTATTCGTTAACTAAGCTGAAACTCCTATGTGGATTTAGGGAACCAAATAGAAAAAAGTGTGTCTGCTGCTGAGCCATAGTCACAAAAACTCAAGTTCTGTGTGAAGTGCATTTTATAGTCAGTGCTGCAGATAAAACTTAAGTGATATGTATGAAACATTCGTCAAAATCTGCTATGCATGTTGACATGCAGATACAGCATACTCTCCTGGTACTCTCTGTCCCCCTGACACCAGTATCATCACACCCATTTTCCGCCCATCCCTCCACAAGCACCAAATCATCCTCTCAGCCATGTTCTGCCCCTGTTGGTCTCTTTTCAATGACGTTCCTGTTACATGTTTTTCACTCCATAGAAGCTCCACCTGGTCTGGTACCCTGCTCAGCTACAACACCCTGCTAGATGGGGAGCATCGGTTCTGATGATGCTCCCAGTAACCGAACATCATCCATGTCCTGTTGTCAACTTTTTACTTTCTTTTATATAGAAAGTACTCTTACATCTGTTCATTTTGTTCTTACTGGTTCTCTGCTCTGTCTCCTCTGTTGGGTCACGCACAGCCATCAGGTGGCCCTAACCTGCCCTATAAATACAGCCCACTTCCTTCAGCTCGTTTCGGAGAGAACCAAAACAACAATCTTCCTTCACGGGCGGAGGAAGACACAAGGCCCTGGAGAAACTAGCTCCAGGGAGCTCAAAGACTGCAGACACCAGGTGAATCCTAAATATTGCTAAACAAAGTAATTGCTTCCCTCAGTTTCAGAGCGCAGATAGACTCGGCTGAACGCCGCCTGCAGTGGGAGTTCGAATCAGCTGAGACCTGAGCCACGTGGGTCGAGGCGGGACCTAGCACCAGCCGCATTCACGTAGCCACAGAGCCAACAAGAATTTCTGTGCTGGAAAACTGCCAAAAAAGTACTGTAGATATGGATGACGGGGGCCGATAGTCATGCAGCCAGAGCCAGACGCAGCTGGACGCAGTTGCAAGCCAGGAACCTCTCACTGCAGCTAACCATATCGGAGCCATTGTTAGCTGCTAGGCTAACGTCGCCTCATCCCACTAAACCCCTCATTGCTGTGCAGCAACTCGGAAACTGAATCGTTTGCAGAGGGAAATTAGTTAGGATAACTAATTTAAAGTTTTTTTTCCCCTTTTTGTGGTGTTGAATTGTTTCATCTGCTATCTTTGGGTAATAGAGGCCTTTCAGCCTAAAACTTTAATCAGTGTTTTTAAAAGACTTTTTCCCCACAAAGAGTCCCTGTTAAATCCTGCTACTTGAGCTACTCAAGTAAACAGGAGGTTTTCCTTGTTACTTAATGTTTAATAAATGTGTTTGAGTCACACTAAGCGCCCCAGGTGTGTTGCAGAGAGCTACCTGAAAGCCAACAAGCTCACGTGTTCATCCAGGCCGACACTTCATAACAAAGGTTGCTAATAACTGTTCAAACAGAATTTGGTTTAAATAGATTGTTTAAGAACAGGAACTAATCTTATTAATCGTGTTTGAACTTGCCTTTTTATATCAAATACTGGAATTGAATTGTTTACTTCGGTGACCAATTCATGAATAGAAGTAGTTTCCCAAAGGTTAATTAATCCGACCCAGATAATTTTTAACAAACATCTCTTTATCCAAAAAATTTTTTGATTTTCTCTTGTAATTAGTGGAACTAATTCATCTTTTTCCTCTAGCATCTGCAAATCGAATCCTGGGTCTGATCTACATGCAGAAGCATAAATCAGAATTCAGGGTTTCTCATTTTATTGCATTATTCATATTTTGTGTTCCTTTAACTATACATGTATTTTAATCCGTAGTGTTTCTCTTATTGCTAGTTTGAGTGTTTAAATGTTTTTCTTTCTTTTGTGTAAATAAATCTTGTTTTTGGAAAGTAACAGTTGTCATTTCTTGTTCAAAACACACATATTGCAAGGTGTAGACGTTAAGAATTAATTCCTTCTGAATTATGAGACTGATATAGAAATTTGGCTATTTAAAATAATTCCTGATAAGGGTGGTTCCCCGAATAATAATAATTTTCCATAAATTCTTAATTTTGTTGACTGCCATAAGCAGTCTTTGACTATCAATAGCCAAATATTATATTTTTATTTAATATCCGCAACACCTCAAACCCCCAGACCATTGTGGCAGATGACCGCTTGTACTGAGCCAGGTTCTCCCGGAGGTTTCTCCTTATTTAAGGTGAGTTTTTCCTCTCCACTGTAGCTATATGCTTGCTCAGTATGAGGGATTGCTGAGAGGAAGGCTGTGGTTGAGCGTCTGCACCTAGGGACACAACCTTACATGAATGATTTGACACAATCTGCTGGGATTCCTTAAATAGAAACAATTTAACTGATTGGAATGTTTTTTGCATTTGAATTGAAATTACTTTTCTTGTAAGGTATCTTGAGATGACATTTGTTGTGAATTGGTACTGTATAAATAAACTGAATTGAATAAGATGGCAAACATACAGAAGAAGGTTTGCTAATCTGATAAGACTTACATTTTCTGTAAGCATGAAAAGCAACTTGTGCAGCAGAAAGAACTGCACACTGCAGACCACATCATATCCATGTTAAAACATGGTGGTGGAAGCATCATCCTGCGAGGATGTTTTTCTTCAGCAGAGACACGACACCTGTTTAGAGTCAAAACTTGAGTTGAGATTCACTTCCACCTTTGAAATTTTGCAAAGCACTCAACATAAACACCCTTCGGGTACTGTGAGTAACCTCTAGGTACTTCAGGTATCAGCTTGTTGCCTCAAGGGTTACCACAGGACCCTATATAAACAGAGAAATAATTTAAATTTAAATGTATCATCCTTTTAAGGTAGGCCAGTATGTAATGATGGTTTCTTCCTACTAAAAGGAAATCACTTCAAGCATGCTCAGTAAAAGTAGTAACTGTAAATGTGTGTTCTTAAATTACTGATGTCTGTACTGTTAATAATGCTCGTGGGGATGAGAGATAGCTTGGTTGGTCACTAAATGCATTCTACTGGGTTTCCTTATTTTACCAACTGCTAAACCAAACTGAACTTTTCTGCAATGTTGATCATCAAACTTGAAGTGGAACGCGTGTGACTGACGATTAATCTTTTTTTTAAAATTATTATTCCACTGAATCAGGAAAAAATATCAAAACCAAAATAATCTCAGTCCAGTTTCAAGTTTGAAAAACAGTTATTTCACAAGCTATGTGACCAGCTTACCCACTGTCAGAGAAAACAAACTGTTAACATTTCAGCATTCTTTTAAATTCTGTAACAGTGTTATTATTAAATGGGGTTATGTAATACAGTGTGTGAAAATGATTCATCAAGACAAAAAAGTAAATGTTTTATTGTTTGGTTTTGATTTTCGAACATATCTGGTTGTATCTTGTTTAAAAATCTTTGTCAACTGTGCTACTTTGGAAAGAATATTTTTTTTAGTGATGCAGTTGGTGAATGACCATTGCTTTATAGTCATGGTCACAACACTAGACATGTTAGGTTTAAGGTTTATTCTTTAATTTGTGCTGTATCTTGATGACCAATCAAATTAAACTGTGAACAGAATCTTTGTTGCTTTCTTCAATTTCAGAACAGAGCAGAGTAAAGTGAATAAAATTAAATTATTCCCGCTGTCCGCGTCATGCACATTCAGTCACACTTACAAAAGCCACCTCCACTTTGCTGGATGAAGCGAGTGCTGGGTTCAGGTCAGTGATTTACCTGCTGTCACTGTTTTTAACGTTCTCCATATGGTGAACGATGACTTTAGACGTCTCTATAGGTGACAGGAGTTTTTAAAAGCTGCCAAATCATCTGCCTTGACTCTGGCTTTAGATCTTCTGACTGCAACATTTGGACCATAAACTAATGTAAAGCTGCCTCCTCTATCCATATTAGAATACGATAGGGCAAACTTAAATTCGGCTCATTGTACTGCTACAGAGGTACAGCCACTGTAACATTGTGCAACAAAGATTGTTTTTATTGAAAGTGCAGGCTTGCTTGATTTCACATGTAGTGACTGAATGTGTGTGTGTGTTTGTGTGTGTGTGTGTGCGCGTGTGGTTTTGCAGAGCTGTAGCTGGCAGCACTTAGAGCTGAGCAGATGGAGTGGAGAGGGGTTCTGGCTGCCGCTTTCCATGTGATATAAAGACATGCTTCCTCTAATAGTTGCTTAAACTTCTTTGTGTCTGATAAAATCAGTCAGTGCCCTGCGAATTGAGTTAATCTGTACAGTGATCCAAATAATATTCTTCACAGATAAAGATTTCAACCAAAAATACAGCAAACCATATTTTGTCATGTCTTCTGTAAATATCGCATGAGGTGATGATCTGTTTAGTCCAATTTTTGATCAGGCTCAATATCTTGAAGTTATTGTATACACGCCTCGACAGAATTTATGTACCTAGTGCTTTGGACCTGTTTTCACTGCAGAGGGGTTTACAGTATAAAAATCCCTTCAGATTTTACCTCAACGTTAGGCAACTTATGCTATTGAAATACTGAATAAAACCAAAATAATTATTTTTTTTCAAATTCAAAGGTAATAATTTAATCATTATCAGCATTTAGATATTGTCTGCCAGATTTCAATGGCAGTTTGATTCCTTATTATTATGCATTTATGAATTAAAATACTTTTAGATATAGCAGTTAACACTAATGACCTTTTTTAAACTAGCTGGCTAAAATAGTACAAACTAAACCAAAACTAAAGAGATGTTTTCTGTTATAGCATAAAACCAAAAAAAATCAACAAAAAAAATCAAACAACAACAAAACAGTTCAAAACTCTGGGATAAAGCTAACCCTTAAAATAGGCCTAAACCGGGCAGATGGAGAGTTGATGAGAATTTTTTTTTTATACATGGAATAAATAAAAAATCATTTGCTATGTTCACCACTTAAATATTAGAATCCTCCTCAATTTGCTCACATTCTTTCTCTTCCAGTGTTGCCGACTCGTCAGCATGGTTGAAGCTATTGGCTGTCCCAAAAATCATTAGGAGTTGCTAAATGTTGTGATCGTTCAACTGCAAAACGTGCATGTAATTGTAATGGACACTGTAGGAGAGGGCAATCTTTTTTTATTACATTTTTTTAACCATTATTGGCAGTGTGGTCGGGGTGAAACTGCTGGAAATGTTTGACTTTAGAGTATATTATATTATATTATGTATGGAGTGCATTTATATCTAAGTTGGAGGGATCCGCTAGTGGCGGATTTGGAGGCAGTAAAGTTTTTTTTTTTTTTTTTTTTTTACGTGTCCTGTCTAGCAGTATGCTACTCAGAATTGGTGTCTGAGTACCAAGTACAAGCCCAACAGTTTTACTTTCCCAAGCAGAGTATTACAGCTTCGCTGTAGTACGCCACTTGATGTATATGTATGAAAAATCTTTATTAGTGATTACTGTGGGTTCAATTTCCTGACGTCATGGACATTAAACTGAGACAAGAAGGGAGAAAGGAAGAAGGTGAAGAAAAGAAACCGGACCAACAGAGGGGCGAACCGACGACACAAGACAGGGAGGCAAATAAAGAACACAAGAAAACATCCCAGTCCTCCACCTCTGCCGGACGGCAGAGAAACAGTAATACAAAACAAAAACAACAAACTGTACAGAACCAAACCAATAGTTCGGATCTGGTAGAATAAACAAAGAATTACACATTCACTACACACAAGCATTGATTAATGAACATAATACAAATGTTTCTGGTAAGCTCCTGTGAACAACTAACTAATGATGATAACCTCAGCTTAAGATATGTCCGTCCTCACCTATGTCCCCACACCTATGTGTGTGCGAGCATGCAGGTCGGAATAAGGTTTCCCCATGCAAGTGATTGATAGCTGGTGTAAGGAACCGTCAATCCGTCCTACAGGAATCGGCACAGACATGGAGGAGGCAAGAGATGTATGCATCCAGCGTCCCACAGAGTACAGAGTCCACAGGCGGATCAGCGCAGGGTCGATCACCCGCCAAGAGGGGAACAGATGGAAGCCCCAGGGGAGCACCCACCAGCCGCGATGCTGGGGCCCGAGAGATCGCAGTGACGAGCCCACGGGCTCCGCCGGTAACCGGCTACGCCAGGGCGGGCCCGGACCAGGAACCGGAGGCCACGGGGACCAGGGGCACCCCACCCCCCAGCGGGGCCCAACCAGGGACCAGCCGACAAGGGTCCCCCGCCGCCGCCGCAGGCAAGGAGGACCCGCAGCCAACCGACGGACAACACACGCCGCCGCCACCCCGGACCAGTACCCACCGCCAACAACCCGGCCCGCCTCCACACATCCACACGCCAGGGAGCCACAGCAAGAGCCACAGCGGATGTACGCCCTCCCCAGGCCGCGCCCAGCCGGCACCTGGACATCCAGATCTTCCAGCTCAAGGGTCCAGATCCCGCCCCACGTGGGGCGCCAAGATCAGGGGCCCAGCCAATGCCGGACAGCCCCACCAGGCGAACAGACCAGCCAGCTGAAGTCCTGGAACCGGCAGGAGGACTGGGCGCCAGGCACGGTCCCCACCGATCCACCGGACGGCACCAACCTATTCTACAACCCCGGCACCCCCATAAGAGGTGCCCCAGTCAATCCAAGGAGGACATCGGCCCGAAACAGCGGCCGCCCGACACACCGGACCACCCAGGACCCGCCCGACATGCACCAGGACCGAGCCGGGCCGCAACCGGGACCCCCAGCCCCATGCATCGAGAGTCATCATCAACCAGCGGGCAGGAGCAACCATCACCGACGGGGAGTGACGGGGAGGGAAGAAGATGCATCAGGCCAGTGAGCAGCCAAACACTCAACCTGACAGGTAGACATAGACAGACAGAGACACTCATACGTACCCTCCCTCTCAGAGGCACTAAAGTTAACAGCTGCTCTGACTGCAGTGGTAGGACTGGCTGCCTGCTCTAAGCGCACTCAGATGGGAGAGAAGCCCACTGCACTGATGAGAAGTAACAAGGATACGTGCTCGTGTCAGGGTCTCCAAGAGTCTCGCAAAACACCCAAAAAGTCCAGAGATATTTTGCTAGTCACATTTTTGAAAAATAGTTGCTAGACGGGTCTAAACATTCGCTTAGTATAGGGACAAAGTAGCTGGGTCTGTAAAACTGCTGAATGGGGTGGAGTCACCGTACTACTTCCATTACTTTCATTTGTGTTTGTTTTAATCCGTTCTTTGTTTTTTTATCTACATAGAGCTTACCTCAGTCGATCCATCTGTTGATTCATTTGTTTTTTTTATTTTGCATTTAGTATTACTTTTCTTTCTGTTTCTTTCTTATTTGGCGTTTGGTTCATACGTTCATCCCCTTTGCCCCTTTGAGTGTTGTCCATGTTCTTTTCTTGTTCACCTGTCATTTATCTGTGTATGGTTTTTTAAACTTCACTGACTCATTCTGCTTTTTTCCCAGCTGCACTGCATCTCCTAATCTCCCTCTGCCCACTTTCACACCTGCCTCAGTTTAATCCTTAAGTAGTTCCTCAGGTTCCTTTGTCATTCTCTTCTCCTTCTCAGATATCAGTTGCTCCCCAAATGTGGGTAAGAGAAATTTCAGAAAATATCCTTTACAAATAAAAAAACAGTCAGAAATTATGAAAAGGGATTTTTTTCTGATCTGCTGCAAAAACAAGAATTTCTTAACATACACCCCATCCATCAATGGACCGGTGTCTATAGGAAAATATGAACCATATAGCATACTTTGTATTATTTACAATAGCTGAATTTGTGAAGCATACTAAGTACAAATCAATTAGATTAATAAATAACTAAAATATTCTGCAGTGCAAAACATCTCTTCAGAGACACTAACTACTATCTGGGAAAAGCCTAACCTGAGACTCAAACATGTTCTGCTATGTCAATCAAAGACTTATGGATGTTCCGAAACATGTTTAAGCACCCAAGGGCTGACCATGATGCATAGCCCAAGGACATTACCAGAGAACAAACGACACCTACCTCCCCACCAGTACAACGAGCAAAGATCACACCACCAGTAACAAGCAGAGATGTACAGCGTTCATCACAGCAGTGTCCAACATCAACAGCAGCAAGTAGAAATACAATGGCAGCAACAATATGCTAGGTAGACAAAAGTACAGGGAACTTGTGGTCTCTAAGATCAAACCTCTAATTTGTAAGGTTCCTTGCTTTTCCTTTGTGAGCAGTAGCACCTATCCCTCACAAACACCTGGCTGTCTAATACACTTGACACTATGATGACAAACATCATACAAATAAACACACACCAGGGAAAACTGGTAGGCTAAACGATTATATAATATGAAAGATGTTCAACAGTCATAAACAGAACTGATTTTTTACTACAATTATTCATTCATGAGATACTGCAATACCAGCTTCAATTAGGTGTCCTAACAATATACAAAATAGATATGTCTATGCACTAACTAGAGACAATAATGATTTATTTTAATAACAGTGCAATAGAAGTTAGGTATGCTTATAAGTATGTGATCTGCTGTCCCCTACACCTCTGTTCGCACACTTCGTTCCTCAGGCCAGAACTTTCTCATGGTCTGTTAGACCCACTTTAAAACCAGACTGGCTCTAAAATTATGGAATATCTTGCCAACACCCCTGATTTAGAGAAGCTCTTAGTTGCCTGGCTTCTGTTATGTATGTTTTGATTTTAATTGTTTGTAACAGTTTCACTTACTCTTCATAAATTACTTTGTGATTTTATCTGTGAAAGATGCTATATAGATGTTTCTTCTTCTTCTTCTTCTTCTTCTTCTTCTTCTTCTTATTATTATTATTATTATATAATAACCCTCTACTTACCTTTCTATTTTTCACAATAATATTCATGGTAAAGTAGATCAAATTGTTTTTTGTTTTTTTTTTCATTTTAGTTGACCTTGTAATTACATTTTCTACCACAAATCTTTCCCCAACAGCAAAAGAAATACTTGGCAAATCTGAAAAGCTCGTGGTGTAGACATGATCTATCTTGCTTTACTGAAATTTGACCGCGACAGGAAGAAGGAATTCCTGATAATGACATACTTATTGTTTTTGTGCAAATATAATGTGGTATATTTAGGCCCTATAAGTTTGTATTTAACTTCATAGCTTCATCTATTACCTCCATGTTTTCACCATACTACTTGCTGTTCTGGATTTTTCATTATCATTTGCTCTACATTTATTTTGCTTCGGTCATCTTTTAAGTTTTACCACAAAAACAGAAGACCACATTTAGGTCCTCCTTAAAATACCCTAGTATAATACAATACAACAAAAAATATTAAAAATCTTAAGTTATTTTGTTAAGATACAGTACCATGCAAAAGTTTTAGGCATATGTGTGAAAGGCTGTAAACACAGAATGCTTTCAAAAGCGGATTGTTAATCATTCGGTGCCAGCAGTGACAGCAATTGACACAGTGTGGACTACATGCAGCGGCAGAACAAGGAGTTCTACCTGGTGTGGGAGTAGTTTGAAGAAATGTGATGTACTTGGCTCCAAGAAAAGTGATGGGCTGCAAAACCTGGCAACAGTTAGCTTGTGGATGTTTGGCTTACATTCCAAATGCAGGAAGAGCCATGCTGTCATGGAGGATTCCTAACAGAAGAATGCTTTCGGTGCATGAACTGAAAGGGTTAAATTTCTCCTGTGTGAGGACTGGAAGGGTTAAGACTCTCCTGTCAGTGGACAGAACACAGACAGAGCATCTAACTTGTTTTAATACAGTTTTATTTGAGCATCTTTATCTCTAATGTGACACATCTTACTCCGCTCCCTTAGTGGTTTGACTGATTGGACCACAGATAAAAACTGTTGAAAGTGTTTTTTCATGCCTTTGTTCTGTAGCACATTTCTGCATGATCAGTATTAATGTAGGTCAGTGGGTTTCCCTTATTTCAGTTTAAAGAAAATGGAAGGCACTGGGGCAGTCACACTCACTATTTAACCACTCTCTAGCCCTTAGATGAACAAACTGCCTTCTGCTACAGCCCAATATTGCAAATTCTGACTCATCGGTCCAGAGCACCCGCTACCTTTTTTCTGAACCCCCAGACCCTAAGTTTTCATGCATTGAACTTTACAACAAAATTAATTTCAATATAATTATACACACATTCCAATCAGGTAACAGTTTTCTATGTAAGGAATCCCAGCAGATTGCGATGAGTCATCGAAATGAGGTTATGCCTGGATCATCCAGACTCCAACCATAGCTATTCCTCAGCAATCCCTCATACTGAGCAAGTTTGTAGTGACAGTGGAGAGGAAAAACGGCCCTTTAACAGGAAGAAACCTCCGGCAGAACCTGACTCAGTACAAGCGGTCATCTGCCACGATCGTCTGGGGGTCTGAGAAGACAGAGAAGAGAGAGTATGGAGAATGCTCGGTCACTTTGAGCATCATCTTGACCAATGTTCCTTATCCAGCAGGGGACTTTATAGTTGAGCTGGGTACCAAACCATGTGGAGCTTCTATGGGGAGAAAAATACTGAGAGAAAACTGGGTTAATAATCGCAATACCTTCAGAAAAAATATATCTGGAGAGTGGTAGAAGAGAAAACTACAAGAGAGAAGAAAAGTGGTCAGTCTGTCCTCCAACAGTCTAAGCCTATAGCAGCATAACAAAAAAAATTGCTCAGTATAACCTAAGCCACTAAGTATAAGCTTTATCAAAAAGGAAGGTTTTAAGCCTAGTCTTGAAAACAGACAAAGTATCTGCGTCATGGACTAAAACTGGGAGCTGGTTCCACAGGAGAGGAGCCTGATAACTAAAAGATCTGCCTCCTATTCTACTTATAGAAATCCTAGGAATTACCAGTAGACCTGCATTCTGAGAACGTGTCTGAGAAGTGCTCTGTTAGGAACATATGGAACAATCAGATCTCTGATGTGTGATGCAGCTTGATTATTAAGGGCTTTATAAGTAAGGAGGAGGATCTTAAACTCTATGCTGGATTTAACAGGGAGCCAGTGGAGAGAAGCCAAAACATCAGAACTCTCGCTGCAGCATTTTGGAACAACTGAAGGCTTTTAATTGCATTTTGTGGACTTCTTGATAATAAGGAATTACAGTAGTCCAGCCTTGAAGTAACAAATGCATGGACTAGTTTATCTGCATCACTCCTGGAGAGGACGTTCCTAATTTTAGCAATATTCCCGAGGTGAAAGAAAGAAATCTTAGAAACCTGTTTAGTGTTGGATTTAAAAGTCATGTCTTGGTCAAAACTTACACAAAGGTTATTTACATTATTCCCAGAGGTTAGTTTGACGCCATCCAGATGGAGTGATTGATTTAGCAGTTTCCTTTTTAAAGGTTCTGGTCCAAAGACAACTTCTGTCTTGTCTGAATTTAAAAGTAGAAAACTCAGAGTCATCCTGGTTTTTATGTCTTCCAGACATGCTCGTCATCTACCTAAGCGATTGGTTACATCAGGTCTTATGGATAAATATAATTGTTTATCATCAGCATAACTCTGGAAATTCATTCCATGTTGTCTAATTATTTTACCAATAGTAAGCAATATATATATATATATATATATATATATATATATATATACAGTAAAGAGAATCGGTACAAGCACAGAACCCTTATCCCTTCCATGTGGCCCATCTACAGCCAATAGCTTATGGATGGAAAGTCACTTTTTTCCATGCTTCCTCCTTCTTCCGTTTGTTATTTAAACCAATCACAGTGCAGAATTCTGATGATTGAGCATCGACTAGCCAATGGAATGCTCTATATGCAGATATCACACATGATGGGTTAGGTTTGTCACTGCCATGATAAATGGTGAGCGTAAAATAGCGTATCCAAACAGTGACATGAGGTGATTATACACAATGTGCCCCAGTAGCATACCATTTCAGCAATGTTTCCCAACAAACTTTCTCAAATTAAAACACAGAGTAAGCCATGAAGCTTAGTTTGAAAAGAGAAAGTAATAATTCTGACTATGTTTATTAATCAATGAAGAGTAACACATTATCCAGGAGATGTGCAGGAGACACTTTTGGGCACCTTTGACCTGTAGTTAGAAAAAGATGTGCAAAATACTCTTTTGGTTTATAGCTGTCAAATTTGGTGAGGATTTCAAAAATGACTAAGGGGAAATATGACCCGCTGGGCATAGCTGTTCCAGCTGTGGATCCACTGACATATTTATTCCCTCTGGTGTCCATACTAGTTAGATGAGTTTGGCTTTATGAATAAGATGAACAGTGAGTACTGCAGGACATTCACAGTAAATAAACTTAAATGTTTATACATTGCTGCAGAGAGGTGGAGAGGTAGTGAGGCATGTAACTGCATTTGGGCCCAGCCCTCAGGGGGTTTATGACCAATGTGGCAATAAAGATGTCATGTTTAAGAGTAGGCAGGCTTCCTACACAGAGCAGGGAGTAAGAGGATCCAGTATGTTATGCTGAAATGTGGTTTTATTCTCAGGGAAATTGAGTCAATACCACCTTTCAATTTCAAAGTCTTTAAAGTGGCCAGGACTTCCTGCTAAATTTCACAGCTATGCCTTCAACCTTGACCAGTCCAACAGCCTTTTCTGGCCTGCTTGTGTTGGTGGTTAACCTGGACAGCCCAGTGGTACTGGTCCTTAAGCTAGCAGGCACTCTGCTTCCTTTGTTTAACCCCTAGCCTAAGAAAACAAGATATGTCCCAGAGTTCTCAAGCACCTCAGGCAGAGGAAGTGTTTGGTTACAAATTAAATATATGTGTGTCATGAGCCATAAATCGGTGGGCTTAGCAGTAAAGCTGCTACTGCAACGACATGTGGTAGCATCATAAAGTTTTAGGGCCTCACTTCCATCTCATTCTGCTAAAGAGGATCAGGGTGATGGCTGGGCCCATGACAAGATGAATCCAAGGTGTAAGGAAAGGAAAGTGAGTAAAAAAGAGACGCTGGGAAGCAAAAGAAAATGGAGAGGAAGCAAAAAGTTTAAAATAGAAAAGGTCTGTTTAGCCATTGAGTATGTTTGTGTACCACTGTGGTAAAAGGAGAGTTGATACGAATGTGATAATAAAATGTTTCAAAACTGATTTAAAGAAGTTCACATAATACATCAGCAGTGGAACTGGTTGTAGCTCAAATTCAGGGCTGGTACTGAACTGTTTCTTAACTGATTCTCAGCAAAAATCTATTAGATTTTCCACAGTCAGACATCAAGCTTAGGGTCAAGTCATTTTCCACTAAAACATTGCTCCCTGTGGGCTGCACGTCAACGCAGTTTGTAGCACTATTTCTTGTAGGTCCTGTATCCAAATCCCAGCCTAATGTCAGAACAGTTGTCACTCCGTGTTTCTCACTCCCTGTCTAATTATTGTCTGCATGTGTCTCCAATCTGCCACACCTGATCCTCCTTCCCTCCTGTGCATCTATACCCTTTACCTCCTCTCACTCATGGTCTTTCTTCCCTGTTCCTCTAATAACAGTTTTGGTGTTTTATCTTCATCGTTCCAGTCCTGCCTTCGTCATCGTCATCATCAGTAGCTGCAGCTCGTCATTCAACGAACAACCGTCTACTCTTACCTTTATCTGTGTTTGGGTCCATACTGTAACACAACTACCTGACATTTTCGTACGGAGTTTGACTGTTCTCTCTGTACTCTTGGTACCTCAGCTTCCTCACTGAGTTCAAAAACATCATTGTAAGGTTAAATGGTCTCTCTAAATTCCCCTTAGTAAGGTTATTATTGTCATTATTGTCCTGTATGTCTCTGTGTTTCCCTGAGATGGACTGATGACATGTTTGGGATACAACCTCTTGCACAATGGCTGCTAGAAATAACAACCCAGCAGGAACCTTATACATTCTATTCAAAGCACTTTACAAGTCATTAACTTCAGCGATTCAGGCTTATCACTGTAAAGAGGTTGCGGACAGGTCATTTTGCACACTTTATACATTTGTACTTTTGTGTTGTATCTGACTTTTTGAGGTATTGAAAATGAACCTACTTCCATGGGAAATGACAATTAATTAGTAGATTCTAGAGGGATGTTCGTTCCAAACCCGCAGATAATTTAGAGTAACTTTCTATAAACTTCTCTTAGGAATCCGGTTCTGCATGTAATGAATATTATCATCTGTTGGTCTGTTGGCCCAGATGTAAAACAGAACCAGAATCGATTAAAATGTTTATAATTTTATAATATTATATAATGTCTTCAGCATATAACATTGCCTACCAACAAAGTCCAGATGGGCTTTGAACATTTTTAGACAGACCCACACAAAATCATACCCAGTGTGAGATCATGAAAACTGGATTGTTTATATGTATAAACTGAAAATAAGAAAAAAGCTACAGGTACAAAATGGATGTAAGGAGCAACAAAGAGGCGAATTAAATGAATGAATTAATTATTGGCATTGTAACCAGAGGTACAATGAAATTGCCTTTCAGCACACCTTCCCAGGATGGTCAGGAGGCTTTGGGATCGCCGTATCTAGGCGCTCCCATTTTTATTATTTTTTTACCAGACCCAAATGGTATAAATATCAAACATAATTATTTAGTTAGTTTTGTTTTTTAATTTAAATATGGGAGATTTATTAAGACCTCTGGGTGATTTTAAAAAGCAGACAGTGGTTATGAATTATTAGTATAATATTTTCAGTAATTTCTGTACCTTAGTATAATAATGGCACGGAAGTGGTTAAGAAACATGGTTATTGAAATAGATTCCTCCATGTGTAAGGGTTAGCTTAAAAGGCAGATGGCTCTCTAACTATTCAATAGACTTTTATTGTCAATGTTTAATCTGAGCTTGAATTGAATCGATTCACAAACAGAATTTTATTCTGTTTGCTAAAAGTAGTAATTGTGAGCATAACTCCATACTCAACCTTTGGTCTTAAACATGTTTTTTACTCGCTTTAGATTTACTGATGATTACCGTAAGATAATTTCTTGACCCTGTTGCAAATGGTTCTTCCATCTGGCCCAGAAAAGAAATAGACCAACAACAGAACCTTTGTTTCAGTTCCAGAGTTGGGACTAATGGACAAAGAATCTACTGCAGCTAAGAAAGCACTAGTTCTGGTTTAGAAGCTGAATCTCCAGTGGTAGCTGACTACCAATTGGAAACCAGTTTTATTACAAATTTTCTACTAATATCAATGATGAAATATTGATATTTCCAGCTTCCTTGAAAAATGATAAAGTAAATGGAGAAGTTTAAAAAACATATGAAGCACGTTTAAGAAAGAACTCAGTAAACAGATAAATTACATATACAAATGGATGAATAAGAGAAAAGGCAATTTACTCAAATGAATTAATGTATGAGCAGATTTCTCACTACATTTGGGTTTATGTCCTCAGCTTCAGCTCTAACTTTCTTCCCCAGCCTGTGGGCCTCCACTCATTCTGACAGGCAGCCATCAACTCTTGTGTAATCCCAAGGCTTTGGGCTGACCCAAGTGTTGACAGTTAAAAAGCACAGCTTGCAAGGTAGTTTGCAAGGAATGTGATAAATGATGTAAATGTAATATCTTCACACAAAGGCCAAGTGTAGATGAAGTAAAATGATTAGAAATGTTCATATATTGTGACAACAGAACCTGTTTTGCTTTTTTGATCCAAACCAACAGGAAGTTTAGAGTGTAGTATTTCACTGGACATCATCTGCTTGTGAAATACTACATTCTAAACAGTCTGAGTGCTTGCACTGTGTTTTTAGACTAGCATGTAAGCATGTGTTGCTTGTGTTGAGTGACACAGGTCAGATGTTAGTTGTTGCGGCTTTAATGTGTTGGTGTGGTGGAACGGAGGGAAACGAGGAGAAGGATCTTAGAGGAACAAGGTCATTCCTGTTTTGAAATGGCATTCTGAATCTCTCCTCTGGGAGTGGAGCACTGCTGCACACCAGTTTGGATTACTCAGCGCTGAAATCTGTGGGGAGTTTAAGTGTTATACCAACTGCTTAGCTGTATTTCTGAAGAAACTTGATGCTACTAATCTGACTACAATGAAAGAAAACACTTCAAATTCGATGTTCCAGGACTAAACACAAAGAATAAATTCTACAAAAACATTTATTAACACAAACGCTGTAATACATGCGTGATCAGCATCAGACAATCTCTGAGTCCAAACACTGTGGAAAAACATGTGAAAAATAATAATCAGACACCTTTTAAATTCCCTGGAATACTGAGGTGACTGATACCAGGTGTCCCCGCTGCTCAGGATGGAAATGCCCAACAGTTTGACTCAAAAACTACAAATATACCTGGACTATGACATACAGAGCACCTGGAGCACACTGACAGAAGTGAAGCTGCCATACACAGGTGCCACCATGCCCTCTGACCACCACCAGCAGCTAACGCAGAGGTAGTGTCTTGCTCAGGGACACGACGGCTGAGATGGACGGAGTGGGGATTCAAACCAGCAACCCATCGGTTACGTAATAAACTCCGACCACCTCAGTCATAACACCTCCCACATCAAGGATTTCAGGGATTTTAGCTCAACCTAGAAGTTTTAAAGTAAAAAAAAAATTAACTTGACTCACCTTCTTAGTCTAATCATAGAAAGTATAACAGATTGATAAAAAATTGCAGGGGAGTATTCCAAAAAGTGAGCTCAAAAAATCTAGGTTCATTTGAGATATGTTCGCTTGAACAGCTCACTCGGGGCGTTTTCAGTTTTATGAACAAAGCTCAGGTGAATTCAATCCTCTCTAATTCAAGCTAGGCTTAAAAAGCCAGGACTGGGCATACACAGACTTCAGATTTGGGGTTTTAGTACTGCAGCAGTTACTCTGCGTAGCTGACGGTATCTGGCCAAATTGGTGGAAATTTACACTGCCATCTAGCTGTACAAGAAGAGTAAAACCCACCACAGGAAAAATTCAAAATAGTGGAGAGAATAATAGAAACAATCAACAGTGCAAGAAGTCAAATCATTTATCATTACTTATTCTTATTCAAAAAGGCATATAACCCATATACTTTTTTATGACATGCTAATTTTACAAAAAGTTAACAGTAACGATCTAGTATGCTACTTAACAAGACATACACATATGTGTACAGCAGGACTTAGTTGTTTGTTGTTTATATACATACACGCACAGTGGGGAGAACAACTATTTGACACACTGCTGATTTTGTAGAGGTCTGTAATTTGTATCTAAGGTACTCTTCAACTGTGATGGACAGAATCTAAAACAAATTTCAATTAAATTGCATGACATAAGTATTTGATACATCAGACAAACAGAACTTAATATTTGGTACAGAAACCTTTGTTTGCATTTTGTATTTAGAGGATGGGTGTAGTAAAAGAGAGAACAGCAGCAGAATACCAGCCCCATAGTGATATCACATGGATCGTGCAATCATATTCATCTAACTAAAATAAGCCTCACAGTTAGACTGCAATGGAGCAGGCTTGTCCGAGAGCATATGTTGCCATGGTGAATGAGCAGGACTTCAGGTTAGCCTCATTCATGGAACTGAATCTGAGGAAATTGAGCCAGGATTGTTAAAGTAAGCCTGGCTTTTGAGATTAGCTCTCCCTGTGGAATACCCCACAGAACACACGATCAGGACCTACTAGAAATCCCTGCAGCTACTTCACTGAATGCTGCCAGAATTACTTTTTTTCCCCCCTGCAATGTGCAGAGACTTCTGTACATCTTGGTAATCATGTGACCTCACCTCATGAACTCTTTTTTGTGGTATATAGCAGAAACATTTCCTGGTTTCACTCATTTAAGCTGTTGATGGTTTTTGGATGAACATTTAAACATTTTATACCCTGGAAATGTTAAGGCTATGTCCAGTGGTTAAAGATTATACCTTCCTATGAGGATATTCCATCCGTAAGTAAAAATGTCCCTGTTGCCATATTCCCCAGAGTTTAAAAGGTGATAAAAAAGCATTTTGTAACCAGCCCAGTAATTCCCCTGATCTGGCAGCTGTCCGTTTGCCAACATTAATTTAATTGAATAGGATCCAATTCATTTACATTGTTTTATGCTAAACTAAAGCAAATTAACTAATGCCAGATCAGGAAAATTACTAGGCCCGATGTCCAAACGGCTGCTGCATGTACTGCAATTTACACCGGCTGCGGTTTGTGCGTGGAACGTCTTTGGAGGTTTGCTCCACCAAATCTTGGCTGTTTGCGGGATAATAACTAAGTAAATGGAGAGGAGCTTGTAAAGAAGAGCCACAGCTGAAAAGCCACACTCGTCTGCTCATAGTGGTTTTATTTTAAAACATACCTGATGAACTTGGCTGGCTCATATGTCATTTCCTGTCTGGCTCATGCAATATCTTCAATATGTTAAAAAAATTCATCCAGAAAAATAGACTTGATCCAGAACGTTGACAGAACCCTGCATCCACCCTTGGACCGCACCACAGCCGGTGTGAATGCTGATTGGATGTTTTTTCATCCATGTGGAAGTCACATGGACAATGGGCTGCATCCGTTCTGCGCCCAATTTGAATCAGGTGTAAATAAAAAAATTATTTTCTAATGTTGTAAATTTGTGGCTTTTGTTTTGTATTGTGTTTTTTTGTTGTGTTGTGGATTTTTTTTTTTTTTTTTTGCATTAGGGCTTTTTCCTTTTGTTTTGTGGATTTTGCCCTTTCCTGGAGGTTTTTGAATTTTTCTGTCCCTTCAGGGCACTTTTATTTTCTACTGGTACCCATACATTTTAACCACCGGGGACATCAATGGTTAATTCTATTCTGCCATTTGGGTGCTAAATTGAAATTTTCTTCGTCCTAGTTGATTGGAATATGTTTGTTAGAAATTAGATCACTGCCAAGCCATTCTTTCCCCTTGTTCACAAACAGTTTTATAACATTGTTAGTCACACTGTTGTTTGTTACTGGGCAACAAGATGGAGGTGGCTCTGTGACTCCTGATCCAAAAACGGTGTGTAGAGGCCTGACAGGCTGTGAGTAGAGGCTGTGAGGATGCTGAGGTTGGAGAACAATGAATTAAATCCAGGCAGATGGGATGAAACAATGACATGATATAGCACGTCTGTGGCAGTCTGCACAGCTGATCAAGGCTGGAGCAATTTGTTGGCAATGAGAGAACATGTTCCAAAGACCAAATGTTCCCAAATAGCAGTGTTGCTATTAACATAACTACAATTTGTCTCCTGACAGGATCTATATGAGTAGATTTTGTATTTTTTATGATTACAGCAACAGTGGCTTTCTTTTATTTTCCTCTTTATTAAGTGAAACACAGCACATTACTAAGTGGCATGTCAACTCCAGCAATTTTCCTACGTTGGCTATGTTGTCTACATCTGCTTAACTAATTAAGACAGTCACAGCAGTGTAGATTTCAGGGCAGATCAAACACAACTGTGTTGATATGGGAAGCAGAGGAAGACTAGTCTCCACCAACTCTGTTATATCATAATCCCTGTTCCTTCAGCCTGATTAAAACATTTCAACAAGAGCCCGGGTTGCCTACCGAGGTAGCGCTGTAGTTAGGCCTGCTGTAGATATATCACAGCTACCTCATTAGTGAGAGGGGATTTCATTTGAAATATCTCACCGAGCACTTTGAGGGATGCAGCTGTATTTACATTTAAAAGATCCAAAGTGGCCGTCTGAAGCTAGCTACCTCTTTCCTTAATTGCTGGCTTCAGTTGTCCATGAATACATCCACTTTATTACTGGCTCTCATTACCGGACGATACAGAGGAAAGTCTCTTTCTCCTTTGTCTCTCCATCTATGCCTAACTCCCCACCTCCCCACATCCCTCGTCTCCCTCACTTGCATGGCAGGACCACATCAGAGTTCTCCCAGTGGCCAAAAGACACAAACAATCGAGGGGGATTAGACAGTAATCCTGTTTTTACTTTCATCTGCCACATATTCAAAGGGGGATGCTTTGTGGAGCGCGGAATTCTTGAAAGATGTGCTCCATGGAAAATAAGGGGAAGCAGAGTAAACAATGCAATAGCAAGCGGATTACAAGTTTTAAATGACAAGAAGAGAAAGAGCTTGACACCAGATTTCGATTTAGTTTTCATTGAATAATTCTTTGACCAACAGTGGATTAAGACAGTGAAAGATACTGTTGAAAAGTGAACAATGGGTCCAAACTTTGCTGCAGATCACAAATTGAATTAGTTTAACAGAGGCCAAACCACAGTATGTTTTAACCATTGATACTTGTCCTATCATACATATGACGGATCAGAAGTCAAGTCCTAGAGTGCCACCGTCTTGGAACATTTGGATGGATCCTTTATACAGCAAACCTATATATATATGATGTATGGAATTTCTGTATGTACCTCAACAAAAGTCACCAGAAATGGTTTTCCAACAGTCTTAACAGGGTTCCCAGTGATGCTTAGTACTTAGTACTTAGCCCTTTTTGCCTTCACTCTGCGGTTCAGCTCACCCCAAATCATCTCGATTGGATTCAGGTTCGGTGACTTTGGAGGCCAGGTTATGTCACACTTTTTTGTAAAAGTACTACATAATTCCATACGTGAAATATGCAGGCGATATAGAGAACACCCATGTTGGTGAGTGTAAGCATTTTATTTGTATATTCCATGTTTTTGTCATTTTATTTTGACAGTAATCACTCCATGGTAACAAAATAAAATGACAGAATTGCTACAAATAAACAATCTAACCAGTGCAATTTATGATGTAAAAATAATGTGGGGCATACAAAAGTGTTAGCATGTTCAGTTGTTTTGCCGTTGCATTTTAAAAAATGCAAAATACTTTGTTTACTTTATTGTCGTTAAATTGCTGGTTTTGTTATCAGCTTGTTAGTGCCTTTTATAAAATGGCTACAATCTGTATTTTACTGATAGTGAACTTATAAAAGATTTAGTGACTAACCTCTTAAGTCTGTTTTACACTCTCACTAATTTTAATTTCATAGTTTCTCTGTAAATGTGAGCTTTCTGATGCTCCCCAGAAATTATGTGTCGCTGGACAAGCCTTTTAATAACTGTTTAGGAATGTGTAGGTCAAATAGGATTCTGTATGGATTCTCGAGCTGTGGTGTCTTTTTGATGGTATTATGAGGTGCATTCTTTTAGGTTGGACTAAGTAGGATACAACTAAAACACTAGGAGTGATTTGTAAGACCCGCTACTGCTGTATTTTTTCGGGGCGGGAGGGAGTGAGCACCCTTGACTGTATATACAATCTTTACACGGTCTACTTCTTTTTTAAACACATCATTGAGCATTTGAGGTAAGTGTGAGGTAATTTTCTTGCCTATTGGCTTTCCAACACTCGGAAGGACAGGGGAGTAAAACTGCTGGATGATGAATGGTAAATTATTTTAAAGTTTGTCTGACTCTGCCCCGCCCTGCAACAGACTGGCGTCCTGTTCAGAGTGTACCCTGCCTAACGCCTGATAATTGCTGGGATAGGCTCCAGCTGCCCCGTGACCCTGAATTGGATAAGCAGTTAAGAAGATGGATGGATGGATGACTCTGCCCCCATACTGCCTTAGACGTTTGTTCGAGAGATAGTAAGATTCTGTTAAAGTTTAACATCGTATTGAAATATCTCACTTGATATATCTGTAAATGCTATTAACATTAATCACTGATGCAGCTACATTGCAATATAATCTACACCATGTGCGATAACCAAGGTTATTATTGTTATTGAAAACGAATGAGATAAAGAAAACAGTAATAAAAACTTGTTTATCAACTGAAATCAAAATAAAAACAAGAATTTGCAACAAAATCAAAAAAGGAACAGAAACTGTAATGAGTGTTCACAAAACTAACTAAAATGAACTCAATTTGATCAGAAAATATGCTTAGTTTTCATTTCATAAAGGGTATAATAAAGTTTAGAAGAATTATTTCTATGTTGCTCCCTGCCTATTGCGCATCGTCACCAGAAACATATGCGATCATATGTTATGCCTTTGGCTGCACAAATTCATTTGATAAAAACAACAAAACGGGAAAGTTAAAATTCCAATGACTCACCCCCTTTCAAGACAAGTTAAAGACATCTTTGGATTGCAAGCTATCAGAAGAAGCGATTGAAGCGATGATTCAACACGCAACAGTTTGCAGAAAGCCTGTGAATATTCTCATTCATCCAGGTCATGGTTATCTCAAGGAAATTTCAATCAAACTCAACTGGACTTGGTAATTTGTCTTGGAAGACGTTTCACCTGATGAAGCCTCTTGGATAAGAGGTGAAACGTCTTCCAAGACAAATTACCAAGTCCAGTTGCGTTTGATTGAAATTTCCTTGAGATAGTCTGCAGAAAGAACTTCATAACAGGTGAGCAAATGTTAACAAACAAGCCAACATTGCGAACCATCACTGCTACTGCAAACTGAAAATAATAGCAATGGGAGCCAGAGGTGTGTAAACTGGTGTAGGTTGTGCAAGTATCCGCTGTGTTGATAAAAAATAATCCCTCTCTAGATTCTGGTTGTTGGTGGTTTTTATTAGCTGTAGGCTACTGCATTATCACAACATGTCAGTCAAGACGTTTGTGTTGCTCCGGTCCGCCTAGTGTCATGTAAGCAAAGGCTGAGAGAAAGCACCAGAGTCCAATTTGGGATAACTTAGTACAAGAATATGTGTAAAATAACCAAAAACATCATAGTATTCATGGTATCTTGGCTTTCGTTTTTTGTTATGTTACCAGTCAGTGTCAGTGTTTTTATAGAACTGTAGCACCTGCATTAATTGTTGGATTTTCTAATGCACAGGTGCTTTTATTGTGTTTACAGAACTTTGCCATATATCTTTTATACTTGCCTAAATTCAGACTGTGGTAGAACCACAGTTCTGATTCTGTTGGACCTCAGTGCAGCGTTTGACACTGTTGCAGCTGTATGATTGTCTTTGACTGCCTGTGTTATCACTAGAACCAGGAAAGTAGAACACATCACCCCAGTTCTTAAGTCCTTACACTGGCTCCCTGTAGCTCAGAGAATAGACCTTAAAATACTCTTACTAGTTTATAAATCAAGAATGGTTTAGCACCAAAGTATGTTGGAGATCTGTTGTCACTATAGCAACACAACAGACCACTCGGGTCCTCCAACTCTAGTTTACTAAACATTCCTAGAATTAGAACTAAACGGGGAGCGGCAGCTTTCAGCTTCTATGCTCCACAAATCTGGAACAAACTTCCAGTAGACTGCAAAAATGCTGAATCGTTGGGCTATTTTAAATCAAAGATTAAAACTGTGCTCTTTAGAGCTGTCTTTGAGTCCTAAATTGCAATTTGTTTTTTCTTCCTCTGATCTTCTCTCACGTCATCTGTTTTTAATGTACATTCTTGTGCATAAATTTGTTTCTTATGCCTTACCCAAAGCCTTGTGAAAGGATTCTCGTGTTTTATTTGTTTTTAATTTTCATACTCTCACATGAATTTTCTTTTATGCTTCAATTACTAAATGCATTTCTTTTAGTAATAATCTTTTTAAGTGTTCATAATTTTATCATATGTTTGTTTTATTTATCACTGAATCATTGAAAGCGCCTTGAATTGCCTTGTGTTGAAAGTGTGCTATATAAATAAAATTGCATTGCCTTGCCTGATTTGTATGGTTGTTAACCATACCCCTGCTAATACGTTTAAAAAAAAAAAAATTTTTTTTGAGATTTTGTTATACATTTTTTCTTCTTTTTAGTCTACCCCCAGTACACAACTTCTTTAACAAAAAGACAAAAACTAAAACTGAAACCAATAAAAACTTAACTGAAACAAAGTATTTTCAAAAGACTAAAACTAAACTAAACTACCAAACAAATGGTAAAAATTAATTACAACTAAAATATAATTAAACATGCTCACCTTCCAGACACATTGCATCAGAACAACTTCAAAAATGTTTAGAATGTAATTTAAAGAATTTATCCAGCCAATGCTTTAAACAAATCCAATTATTTATTTATTTTCAAAATAATGCAACACAAATTCTACCAAACTGAAGATTAAGATATTTTAAATAAATTAAATATGAAAATACATTTCAAAATTCTCTTCTTTCGTGGTTCCTTATTTGTACATTTAATATTGCACAAAAAGAAACCTGCATATAGTTGCAACGGGTTTCTTTCTGATTAAATAAAAAAAACAACTTTAAACTTTAAATGAACATCCGTATTCTTCATACCTGGTACAAAGTAAGTGGACACAGCTCGATGACTTCAAAATCCACAACTGCGGTATGGCAATATAGTAAAAATCTCTACCTTTGGCTAAATTTACATAATTTCTACCTTATACCTTTATATTGCCCACTATTAACATCACATTTTTAGCTTAAAACTTCTGAACAACCAATTCATTTCCAGCATTTTACATAATTTACCAGTGCATTAAGAGCACCGAAAGCCCCTACTGATGACAAACTTTGAGATAAAACAAAGATCCAAATCTCCTGTCAGTGGAACACGTGTATTCTTGACTTAATAGGTGCATTTGATCTTTGAAATTATCACTACTTTTAACAAGTTTAGTTATTTGAAATAGGAGCCAAGTACACAGACAGCTCTTGTATTATCGCTCTTAATGAGACCTTTAATCCTCAGAAAAGTCTGAGCTCCACCTGGCAAGTGGAAGTAAATTCCTTAATCTTTGTCTTCTCTGATGCAGAGTTTTGGTTTACTTCGGCATTACTGAAGTGATGCAAGCCGATTGCATATGAGTGCAACGAGGAATCCCTTTGGACAGGGCCAAGGTGGAGGCAGTGTTTGCTCTATGTGAAGTTAGTGTCATTAGGTGCTGAAAACACCACACATGCAGCATGATCCTGAGCCTTTAGAGAGCTACACGTTCGTGGTCTTACTCAGATACCAAAAATACTGCAAACGCCAACACTGTGCGGTTTCATCACATGAAGCTGTCCCTGCTGACATTGGCATCTTCACTGATGTTTTCCTCTTGCGATTGCCAAATGATTCATACAACTCAAGGACTGCTTGAATTCTATCAGCCCACCAAATTGTGAATTGCAAAGCTGACACGTCCAAATGTAGTCAGTGCAAACAGTGATTAGAAAAAGTATGAACCCTCTTCTTTGATTTTGAGGTTTAACATGCATAATAATAATAATGTGCATTTCTAATGCACAATCGGTACTTTCTAACTTTCTAAATATTCTAATTACCTTAACTCTACAGTACTCTATTTTTATAATTATTGTAAATGATGTTAAAAAAAATCTTCTGTAAAGATTATGCGTGTGTCTTGTTCTGTTTGTATATCTAGTAGTTGTTTTTATTTTGCTGCTGTTATGACCAAATTTCCTCTTGTGGGACAATTAAAGGATTTTTCAATTCTATTCTATGACCGTAAAAAAACATATACAGTGGGGCAAAAAAGTATTTAGTCAGCCATCGATTGTACAAGTTCTCCCACTTAAAATGATGACAGAGGTCAGTAATTTTCATCACGGGTACACTTCAACTGTGAGAGACAGAATGTGAAAAAAAAAAAATCCAGGAATTCACATTGTAGGATTTTAAAGAATTTATTTGTAAATTATGGTGGAAAATAAGCATTTGGTCAATAACAAAAATTCAACTCAATACTTTGTAATATAACCTTTGTTGGCAATGACAGAGGTCAAACGATTACTATAGGTCTTTACTGATGGTAACCTTTGTTACTTTGGTCCCAGCTCTCTGCAGGTCATTCACCAGGTCCCCCCGTGTGGTTCTGGGATTTTTGCTCACCGTTCTCATGATCATTTTGACCCGACAGGATGAGATCTTGTGTGGAGCCCCAGATCGAGGGAGATTATCAGTGGTCTTATATGTCTTCCATTTTCTGATAATTGCTCCCACAGTCGATTTTTTCACACCAAGCTGCTTGACTATTGTAGATTCACTCTTCCCAGTCAGGTGCAGGTCTACAATTCTTTTCCTGGTGTCCTTCGAAAGCTCTTTGGTCTTGGCCATAGTGGAGTTTGGAGTCTGACTGTTTGAGGCTGTGGACAGGTGTCTTTTACACAGATAACGAGTTCAAACAGGTGCCATTAATACAGGTAACGAGTGGAGGACAGAAGAGCTTCTTAAAGAAGAAGTTACAGGTCTGTGAGAGCCAGAGATCGTCCTTGTTTGAAGTGACAAAATACTGATTTTCCACCATAATTTACAAATAAATTCTTTAAAAATCCTACAATGTGAATTCCTGGATTTTAAAAAAAAATTCTGTCTCTCACAGTTGAAGTGTACCTATGATGAAAATTACTGACCTCTATCATTATTTTAAGTGGGAGAACTTGCACAATCGGTGGCTGACTAAATACTTTTTTGCCCCACTGTAAACATCAATAAATACAAAATTAGTATAACCCAACCTCCAACACAAACCATGTGAAGCTTTGCCAAATTCAGTGCATCCCATAATATAAAAGGTTGTAGAAGCAACTTTTGCCAAATTCAGCCACCAACTGACCAAAAGGTATCCAACATCCAGATCTTTGACTGATAGGCAGTATGAGATCCTGGTATTAATTGGTCATTCTTGTGTTTTGCCTGGCCTTGTGTGGTGCATTGTAGCCTCCTCTTGCCACAAAAGATTGCTTCAGATCTCTTGTGGTTCATTTACATGCTACTTCAAAAACCTAGCTCATCTCGAAAAAAAGATAAAAATGGAAGACGAATAAGCTCATAAGATTACCTTAGATACACTTTGTATTGTCCCCCCAGGGGCATTTTGATCTGCAACCAGGAGAGAACAATTGCTGTTTAAATACAATCATGTACAATTACGTGATCCTGCATCTTCCTTACTAAATTAAGTAATTACAATAATCAGCTGTTCTATCAAAATATAACAGTCCTATTGCACATCTCATATGTACATAGAAAAATTCAGACACTTCATACACATTTACACATCTATACATAATTACACATATGTTAATCAATATAAACATCCATTCATCCAATGTCTATACCCGTTTGTTCCTACAGGGTTGCGGGAGGCAGGTACCTATTTCCATTTGGCAAGAGGCGGGGTACACCCTGGAAACGTCACCAGTCCATCACACACTCACATACAGTCATGTCTTTGGACTGCAGGAAGAAGCTGTAGTACCTGGAGAAAACAAACACATGCACGGGAAGAACATACTTTGAAGGAAGGATTTAAACCCAGGAACGTCTTGCTGTAAGGAACCAGGACTAAAAACAGGCCCAGAGTGGCTAATTGGGAGCACTGGGGCTATTCTTGGTGGGTTGGTCTGATGTTTGGGCTGCAAGGGTCGTTATACTACGGTAAGCCGAGTTGCACAGGTCTACCAAAGCTGAAATTAAGCAAAAATGAGTTACTAGTAAGAGTGTTTCAAAACTACTTTGGCAAAAGTTTGAACTAGTTGGGGAAAATGTTTAATTAGTTTTGTGTAGTCACATACTAGTTGGCATTCACAACAGTTGATATAAAGGATATGTTATTCTTAGTGAAAGATTGCCATACTGGGCAGCTCGTTTTTTGTTCTGTTTTTCTGCAGCACACCTCGATTTGGTACATCAGAGTGCTCAGTCATTAGTGTTTGAAAGTTGAAATAGCAAAGATGGCTTGGAGAAAAGAAGAACGCTCAAATGGAACCGCTAAATGTGAAGAAACATGCAAAAATGTTAGGGACAACAAACAAGTGCGATGAAACAGCTAAGACAACACTTTAAAAAGTGGCCTGCAAACCACCATTTGAGTTAATGAATTAAAGGAGCATGGGGCAGGATGAAGAAACAAAACTCACGAGCTGTACATCCAATATGAAATAATTTTAATAACCCTGTGCTCGATTTGTAAAATGTCCAGTCTCTAAACATTCAGTGATACAAAGCAGCTGCTGCATGGTTACAGCCAATGCTACTGCATGTTAGATCTCTCAAGTCATCACTGAGCTCATATGATTTTCATATCAAGCTCTAAACATGACCTATATTGTTTCTTACCTGGTGACTAGGAAACGAGCCTTGTCAGCATTCGTTTTCAATCCCAGATCTAGTTCAAGCAGCCTCCATTCGTTGATCGCGTATCAGATATATTTCCAGCTGCCTTGCTTGACTTTTATAATATTTTGTCTGTGACTCATGAGATGCTGGTGATAAAACATTCTTCTTAGTGCCACTTTTTAGTGGGCTTTGAGTGGTACTGTTTTGTTTTTCCGGTCGCGGGAGAATCCATTCCCACGATTTAATTAACCGTGACCATCTGTCTGTTTGAAACCTGTCGAATGCACAAGCAGTATTGACTGACAGCGTCAGAAATTTGTTCCCAAATAATAGCACATTTTGCACAACACAGTCTGTTTAAGAAAATGGAAAACTACTGTACATGGGTGAGCTTATTCTTTTTGGTGTATAATCCTTCATTACTTAGTAGCAGTAAAACTGGACATGCATGTTTATTTGTTCTTTTTTTTTTAGAAATCCTGCCCCATTGCCCTTTAAAGGGAAATTACAGTTTTTTGCAACCTGGACCTTATTTTAGCAATCATTATATTCATTTATTCACCCAGACAAGTTTGGAGCCACTTAAAGTTTATATCCATCTGCCCATAACTCCTTCATTTCACCAATGTTTTATTATGATTAATTAGTTAGCGATATTCCCCTGTGAGGTCGGAATGTCTCGGAGGTACTGTCGTGTAGTCTTCTGGGGTGTATTTAGAGGCTTTAAATCCAACTATACTAACACACAATTTCAATTACGTCATTGCCATGTGGCTTCACTATTTTAGTCTGAGCAGGAGTTTCACACCGAGCTTGATGGTAGTTAGTTAGACAGAACTTGCTACTGCAATCTTCAACATGTTTTGTGTTTGCTTGTTTCCAAATTCAACAAACAAATTGACCAAATGGACTAAGTTCAGCTTCCACAGGCTCAATTCATTATAGAACATTGGTGAAATGAAGGAGTTTTGGGGTAGATAATGCTTTATTTAAAGGCTACCCATTTACTTTTAAAAAAACTAAAAACTATAAACTCTGTTTTTTTTATTCTCTGGTTAGCCTACAACACCATAAGAAATAAAACTTCAAATAAGACAAAAAGCTCAACAGGTTGCCCTTGTTGCAGTCAAAACTTTTTGCACAGTGATGCCCTTTTCATTGAAAAGTTTAGAGCAAAATACAACCCTCCAGTTCACAGTAAACCAATCAGAAACAGACATATTATAGCACACCATTTGTAATAGGTTCTCTCTTGTTACTATGGCCTTATGGTCAAGCGTTCTTACGAATATTCAACATGGAAGTATACTAAGCAGTGGAAAACTCCAGCATGTAACTTTACCAGTCAAACCAATGGAAAAACTCCAATATCACTGCAGGCTTTTATCAAACTAGTTCTATGCTTTCAAAAGTTCTTATCAGTGTTCTAAAATAATTTCTCCTGAGGGAAATTCGCAAACCATGCTGCTGAAAAATCACACTACTATAACAAACAATTCCCATCTCTCAAAAGCATTAAACTCTATGAACCTTAAAAATAAAATGCATGGGCATTTCAATTTAATTAAAATGTAGCTTGATTTTGGATAAAAGAAAACATATGAAGATCTCTTAAACAATGAGAGACTTCAACATGGGGTATCCACTTTGAACAGTAAAGCTTCACCCAGAGGGATAAACAACATTCCTTTTCTGTCACCACCCTGCTAAGACACCTAAGCAGGACAGTTATTTAAAAAAACACAGCACAAACACATGAACCTCTTTTTTTTAAGGCAGAATAAAAATATAACTCTTCAGTGTTCAGCCATATAATTTATGGTTTTATTACTTTTGAAAGCTTTGTTTCTCTATTTTTCCTTCTTTAAAAGCAATATAGACTGCCTTTAACTTAAAAGAGGCCTCATATATATTTCTTCATTTGTTTTCCGTAATGAGTGTTTGTGTACGAATTTTTTTTTCGCAAATTGTCCGCTCTTGTAATATTTATGTATTCAACTTTGCTTTCATTGTTCACCCAAACTTCCTCCGCTCTTTCTTCCGGTCTTCTTAAAGGCACATTATCCTTTGTGAAGGACATGGCTTGTACAATCCATAAATTTAGGAGGCCCTCTAGTGGCAGTTAGCTGTAAAAATCCATAAATAAACTGCACTGGATTACAGGCTGCATGGTTCAAAACATGAAAAAAGTAGTGGCTTTTTAGTCCAGAACATTTGCTACTTTCCCTTTATGTCAACAAATTGTGTGATGTAGTGGAAGATAGCATAACATATAACTTTAATAATAATATAATGCCATGCCTTGAGGATAAACAGTATTGAGAGTGAGGAGTCATGTGGCTATTTGGACGGGGTCTAAGTTGGTCGGCCATGATGGTAGGAGACTGTCGGTTGACAGGGGCAACGGCTTCATAACTTTACAGTATTCACGCGACTAACATTCCAGGGCTCTTTAATTTTTGTGTGTTTATTATTTCAGCGGGACAGATCTGCGAACAGGGACAAGCTTATAACTACCACAAAACAGTGGTATTTGGAGAAGCTCTCAGACATCAAACACTTAGACCCATACCAGCTCCCGGAATGGCACAGAGACCGGGACCATTTGCCTTTGTGCACGTATATGGATATTGTAAATTACCTTTTTTTTTGATGACACTCTTTATCAGAAAAGGTTGCCGACACCTGCTCTAGAGCAACCATATTCCACCAACAAGGTAGCATAATGTCATGAGCAGAATCTCAGCTATTTTTAAGTTAACATTAATGTTTGGCCATTGAGCATTTTCAAAGAGGAAACAGTTGGTTAGATAGTTAGCCAGCCAGCAAACCTCAGATGCACATCAGGGTTTGCAACATTAACAGCTAGGCAATCTACACTTCGTAAGGCAAGGCAAGGCAAGTTTATTTGTAGAGCACAATTCATACACAAGGTATTTTAAAGTGCTTCACAGTTGCATAAATTAAGAAAGCAGATAAACAGAAAAAAAACATCAACTTAAAAAATAATTAATTACAATAAAAAGCAAGAGTGCGGATGAAATGCTTTCAATTGTCATATGCACGGGTAAAAATAACTGTTTTCAGCCTGGATTTAAACATTGTTAGAGTTGAGGCTTGTCTCACATCCTCATGAAGACTGTTCCATATTTTAGCTGCCTGAAACTAAAATGCAGCCTCACCATATTTATTGTTGACTCTTGGAACCACCAGGAGACCACTCCCTGAAGTCCTCAGGGCCCGAGATGGTTCATATGTCTCTAACATGTCATAGATGTACTTTGGTGCCAAACCATGAAAAGACTTAAATTACTTAAACTTAAATTCTATTCTCTGAGCGACAGGAAGCCACTGCATAGATCGGAGCACTGGACTTATATGGTTGTATTTCCTGGTTCCTGGTCAGGACTCGAGCAGCAGCATTCTGGATGTATGGCAGCTGTCTAACAGCTCATTTAGAGAGGTCAGTGAGCAGGCCGTTACAGTAGTCTGACCTGCTGGAGACAAATGCATGGATAAGTCTCTCTAGGTCTGGTTTTGACACTATTCCTCTGATTTTAGCAATGTTCTTCAGATGGTAAAAAGCTGTTGATGTTATGGCTTTGATGTGGCTGTTTAAGTTCAGGTCCGAGTCCATGATTACCCCAAGATTTCTAACCTGATTTTTTGGTTGAAGACAGAGAGACTCAAGATGACTGATAACCCTTTCTCTTTGTGTCTGTGGGCCAAAAACAATGATCTCAGTTTTGTCTGAGTTTAATTGGAGAAAGTTGTTTTGCATCCACACACTGATATTGTAAACAGTGACAGAGTGTATCTATAGGCCCATGTTCACCTGGCGTCAGTGACACATAGATCGGAGTGTCATCTGCGTAGTTATCGTAAGACACATTATTGCTGTTAATTAGCTGACCCAATGGAAGCATGTACAAGTTGAATAAAAGAGGTCCCAAGATTGACCCTGGGGGACTCCACAGGTCATGGGAATTTTGACTGAAACACAGTTGCCAATTTCAACAAAGTACGTCCTGTCCTCGAGATAGGACTTAAACCAGTTTAGAGCAGTACCAGAGATTCCCACCCAGTTTTCTAACCTGTGAAGTAAGATCCCATGGTCCACTGTGTCAAAGGCAGCGCTCAGGTCCAGCAGAACTAAAACGGAGACTTTGCCTGCGTTGGTGTTCATGCGTAGCTTTATCAAACAACATAAAGACATTTTTTAGAGAACGTACCCGAGTGAAAATGCAGAGAACACACTCTCATCGACTGGGGGGTGATCGCGAAGGTAATGTCCTTTCTTCTTATTGCAGCAAACCAAGCAATCCGGCATCTTCTCTTCAGGTCAGAGACTTGCTCTCCTTGATGCTGTGTCCATTTGGTACCCTAAAAAACTGTATTCCATTCTTCCAATCTTTTCCATATGCATCGTGTGAGGTACCAGAGCAGTTTTTAACGCATCAGTGAGTTCCAGGCATGGTAAAACAGTGCAGAATTGCAAGAACCTCCTCTACTACCAAGTTAACAACACACTAAACAATCACGGTTTGCCGCTAGAATCATGCCAACATGGCGGAGACTGTAAGAATCCCACAAGATACCGTGATATCGAGGGGAGGGACTCTGTACCATGACGACAACTCCTCGCTCTCAATAGATCACTGGTATATGAGAATATTACAGGGGGTACGTCGAAACGTTTAATATTTAATTTCCTAGTTTATGGGTATCAGGTATTTGACAGCGTTTTCTGGTCAAGATAAAGTCATACTGGATGTGTTTTGCCTAATCAATTCCCAAATAAATATTGAACCAGCATAGGAACAGCCTGGAGAACATCTACTGAACAGAACCGGCAGACTGCTTTCATCTTATCCGTGTGTTTAATTTATATTGTCATGCTTCACCAGGAAGCTGAAGTGATCCCATATTAGTGACTCTGACGCTATTTCTAACTACTTTTAATACCTCCTTCATTACATTTTTTTCCAAAAAGCGCATAGTGACTAATCTAGCGACATTCACGACCACCTTTAGCTACTTTTTGTGAAACTTTGTCGCTGATATTCCCTGCAAATTCGAGAACTGATTTACTTTGCTTTAAACTGTCTTTCAGGAGAGAAATGATCTGCGCAAGTGCGGACAGAATGAGCACACATCATAAACCTCCCTTGGTTAATTTCACCCAGCTTCATACAGAGATGCTGCTGATTTCCCCCAGTCAGAGAATGTATTTTATATTCAAAATTTAAATGAAAAGTGAGAAAAGAAATGTGCATGAGTATAACAGCAATTGTTTGTTTTTTTAAAGCCACACTAACATTGTTCTTTGCCTTCATCTTTCAAAACTTTCCTTACGAAGTAGGGAAAAAGAAGAAACGTTGCATTTGCAGTACATGTGTCTTCAAGAAACGTTAAAAAAACAAAAAACAAAATTTTCAAGATCTTCTACCCATCTTTCCTTCTATGATAAAAAGTGAGCGCGTCTACTGCATGAAACTCCAGGGCTGAAAATGAGCCTCACTCCAGCCCTGCTAAAGATTGTTACCATGCAGCCCCAAAATGAACCATATCTCTCTCTCTTGCTTTTTCTCTTGCTGTCTCTCTCTCTCTCTCTCTCTCTCTCTCTCTCTCTTAGAGAGAGACTTAAACCTGACATAGATCAGTTATAAGGATGTCGATAAATATGTTTTTCATGCATAAAAAAAGAAAAATTAACTATCAACATGCCAAATTTTTGTACATGTAAATAAAAATGTATAATTATATACACTGGTGTGATTAAATACAATGGATGGATAGAATCTATGCTACTTATTCACTGTTTTGTTATTCTTTGAGAGATGTCTTTCTCATGTCAAATCAGAAACAAACTTACTATTTGAATGGAATTAATATCAAACCTAAATTAACCAGAATACCACATGACTTTTAACACACTAAGTAAGAGCTGCATTCCAGGTAAAGCACTGTGGAAAAGAGGGTTATTTTTTGCCCTGAGGTTATTACAGTATGTGTGCTTCAAATAGAAATGGCTTTCAGGAGATAATCTACTCCACTCACATCCACATGTGCTACTCTTCAGGCATTGGCTAAAGCCCTTTATTTAAACAGCTCTCACTCAACTTATCCCCGTTCAGTCATCTGGCCTGCCAATCCTGAACTCCTCTCTGATCGTCATCTCCTCATTACTCGAACATCTTCTTCAGTGTCCAAGTCGGATCTGCCTCCTGCTTCTGCCTTTCCCAGGTTCTGCGTCTTAGTGCTACCCTGCTGATTTAAATAAAGATCCTCAGTATACTCTGAGTCTCTGTGTGAATTTGACAATGGCAAGGTTCGATATTATATATATACACACACACAGTGCTCTACATAAATGAGTACACCCCACTACATTTGTTAGAAAACATTTAGCTTCCTTTCAGAATCAACATTTTGTATGATATAGGCTACTACACTACAAAATACTCCCCAAAATGTGGGCCATTGATTGCAAACAAGATTTGTTCATTTGCACACACAAAAAAGTGATTTGCCTGACAAATTAATTCAAGCCCATGTTGCAAAAATGAGTACACCCCGATTAAAGTCCTAGGAGCCACACTTAAGACTACAAACTTCTAATTAACAGGTATTCAACCACAGGTGAGTCTAATGATTCATTTAAGAGGTGTCCAGCAGACAGGTGACAATAAAAGGGCATTACTTTACAAAGAAAAGCCCTTGCCATTTCATGCTGTCAGTAATGGCTCCCCATAGAAGAGAAATATGAGAAAGGAAATCATTTATTTACACAAAAAAGGTGAGGGATACAAGAAGATCAGCAAAGCTTTACATATCAGTCAAAGTAGTGTAGCAAAAGTAATCAAAAAATTTGAGAAAGATGGAAATGCAACCATCTTACAAGGCCGTCCAGGCTGTCCACCGACTTTAACACCTCAACAGGAGCGTCTTCTGATGACCAAGATCACTGTTTTTGGAACTAATAGTTTAAAAACTGTATGGTCTCGTAAAGGTGAGGACTTCAAAGAAAAATGCATGGTGCCTACAGTGAAACGTGGTGGTTACAGTGTCATTATGTGGGGCTGCATGAGTGCTGCTAGTGTTGGGGAGCTGCATTTCATTGATGGTATCATGAACTCAACAATGTACTGCTCTATATCGAAGGGGAAGATGCTGCCATCACTACGTGCACTTGTCATCATGTACTTTTCCAACACGACAATGATCCAAAAACACACATCTAAAGCTACTGTTGCATTTCTGAAGCAGAACAGGGTGAAGGTGATTGAAATGCCAAGTATGTCTCCTGATAGGAACTCAATCGAACACCTGTGGGCAATTCTGAAGTGACAAGTCATGAATCCCTCTATATCCAGCATCCAGGTTCTAAAATAGGTTATTCTTAAAGAATGGAAAAAGATAGATGTTGCCTAGATTGCCTAGGCCATACCTAGAAGACTTGGGTCTGTCCTTATATATACAAAAATACTAGATGTAGTAGTTTTTGTTGCAGGGTGTATTCATTTTTGCTTCAACCAATTTGAGTAAAACTGAAGATTTTGTGATCTAAATTAGATTATTAACCTTAATTTCATGTTATGGAGTTAAATAAGTGTTCAATAAAACTCGGCCTTGTGGGAAGTTTGGAAATTGTTATTTTGTTCAATGAGATACTGATTAAATTCATACTTTTTAAAAGGGGTGTACTCATTTATGCAGAGCACTATATATATATATATATATATATATATATATATATATTTATATATATATATATATAATTCAATATTATATATTTTTCCAAAGTTTTAGTCCACATGCATTTGTAAATATGCAATGGAAAGCACAAGTGGTGCATTGGTACACAAAAATCAGGGTACGGTACATATTCGGTACCCTTCAATCACTAAAATAAATACAAATTACTTTTTTGATCGCCTTTAATCAAAGAACGCTTTCAATTTAGGTACTTAGCTTTTATTATGTTCTTTAACTAAAAAAAGTTGAATGTATATAACTGACGGAAAATCTGATTGGAATTTGTGTCAACAAAATAGTTCAAGCAGACCTAGTAGCAAACAATATAACCACTCTAAAATAGTATTAATGTTTATTTTAAAAATACTTTGTCCATATTTGAAAATAAAACATCCTTAAATCAATTTGAAGTCGTTTTGATATTTCTAAAGCTTAGTCCCCAGATGTTGGGAAAACCCTTCTCATCAACAGGGATTCCATAGACTTGTCTTTTATACAAAATCAGAGTTTGGGCGGATTGGATGCTACTGGTAGCCATGTGGATGTCAGCAGGTTTTTCTTGACCTTGTTTAAGGTGAGTCATTTAGTTATATCCAGAGCGTTTATTGGACCTTGTTGTAAGATGTGTTTGCTGAAAAAGTTCCATCTTTGGCGCTTCTCTGGTTCAGTCTATCTTTCTTTTTTACTGTAAGTGCATGAGAAGAGTTTTGTGATAAGTGAGAGTCCTCCCAATTTATTTTGTTCATATTTTAGGGTTTCTCTGCATAACATTCCACTGCCCCCTGAGTTGAGCGAAAAAAAACACCTCTGTATTGGTTTGCTACGTGTGGGTACCAAACAAAGCTGTCCCAGAAATCTATGGTATGAAAACCTTTACTGATAAACCCCTTAGAAAACACAGATAAAGTGGTAAGTGCTTATGTTGATTTGTTAAAGCTTTCACAATACAACACGGTAGTTGTACATGGCTTTAAAATCCATGAATAAGACAGCTGGGGGCGGCATTAAGTTTACCAGTGACCGAGACAGAAAAAAAACAACAACAAAAAACAGACACGCATACACACAGGGTCAATTTTGAATGTTCAGTTACCTTAACATGCATGTTTGTGACTGAAAAGAAAACCTTTTAGGAAAGAAATTATGCATATATCAACAGAAGCATGGAAGTTTAGAATATCCCAAACAAAAAACAAGGTTCCTGCTGGCTAAGCTAATTCCAGGAGACATGAAACAGTTGTTGGCTCTCTGAGGGTCCACAGCAGACTGAGCTGATAACCCGTCAATGTAAGACCCAGGGAGGTGCATGAGTATTTCTCTTCTTTCCTCTTAACCTCACATCCATGCACTTATAAAGGACACTGTGTTTCTCTAGGCAGTTTTTGTTGCATGATAGGATGTGTTCAGCTGTTCCATTTGGGTGGTTTGAAGGAATGCTGAGGGTGTGCCCCCTCCCATCGGTTGGTCAGTGGAGCGAGGAGGGATATCAAAGCTCCATCAAGCAGGGGGCGGTACCAGCGCTGAGGGTCATGTCTCATTGGGCAGAGCGGGGGGGGGGCAAAGAGCTTGTCACATGGCTGATGGCTGATTTACCACTTCAGTGGAGAGGTGAGGCATCATACACCACGTCTCGCTGCCCAGTGCACTCACACACACACGCAGATGTAGACACAACTTTAACGCACAATTTATTGACAGATAATCCCTGCTCCTTCCATGGCTATGGAGTTTTAACAGCTTTTAAAAATGGATTTACTTTTGCTTTATGTCAGCCATCTGGTTGGCCAAATCCTAACTGAAGCATATGTATCGATTTGGGCTCCAACAAACTCAGTTGCAGCCTTTCATGAGCTGCATTTTACCATGTTTCTCAATCATCTATTTTTTTGCCCAGCCAGTTTTGCTATCTGAACCCATTTCCAGCACTCACTATCTCCTCTTTTCCCACCTCTACTCTATACTCCCTAAAATGTGTCCATCTCTGTACTGTGATGGAAAATCCTTATCATTCAAAGGGATGTTGTTATTTGCAGTAGGGACTGGGATGTCACACATATTTGCCTGGGAAAGAAATACTAAAATGTTTTGCCTCTCAAGACCCACTCAGCCATCAATGAACACACCACTTCTTACAAATCCTGTACATCATTTTGTCTACTTGAAAAGCACACCCTTTTTTCATACCGCCCTGCAGTGAAAGTGCTCTCTCTTTTAACCTGCTAATGTTTATTGATCTGTGATTTTGAAATGTTCACCTGGAAATAACAATGAGGGACACACTTTTATAAAATATGTTTCCAATAAATGAGTGTTATTGGTGTGCAATAATGAAGACCCTGTTGATGATGCAAAGAACCAGCATCATCAATTCCAGATTCCAGATATTTCCTACAAAACTCTTTTTTTTGAGAAAAGGTAATAGATCAGTTAAATTATAGTTCCCCCCGCTGTTGCTTGCACTATGTGAAAATGACAAAAACAAACCAAAGTTAGATTTAAACACATCTGATGAGGTTTCACCAAATGTAGACCAGGCTTTCAAAGCTACATTTCATTAGAATTTGAATGGACTTTATGGGGAGTTGACAAGCTCTTCCAGTGCTCAATCATGATCTGAAGCAAAATGTGTGACGGAGCCTAACTCTGTGTCCACACCAAACGTGATTGGAGCGACTAAAAAGCGCACACACTCCTAACTGTTCGCGTGCACATTTGCACCTTGAAGCGTGTACAAAGCGAGCTGGACGCGCTTCAAATATGGTATTTTCACGCACGAACCGGCCTTCAGCACAGCTGGGGCCAGAGTACGTAAAAGTTTATAATATTTGAGCAGCATGGGACGTGGTGCGGGAGCTGCTACAAGGAAACCAGGTGAGGAGGCCGTTTCAGTGCTCACTTCTAGGCCGAGAGGTGCTTTTACAGCAACAACGGCTCTTTTAAGAGCCACCCACAAACCTCTTAAGAGCATTCCTGTCTAAATAGTTTAACCTCGTTATAATATATATTTTTTTCCTGTGTCTGTATTGAAAATTGTTTGTGTCATGTAGCTCGGGGTGATTAGCCACAATGTTTATCAGTATTTCCTCCATGTCCTGCTGAGGCTGTGACTCAAGGACAGTCACAGAATCACTTAAACTCTGTCCCCTGATTGGTTGTCGTGGCGTGATTTGACGCTGGAGTTCAGATTTTTCCAACTCGAGCGGTAGATGCCATGAACGCAAATGCATAAAATGCACGACATAAAATGCAGCGCAAATTTTCCATCGCATCTGTAGCGCGAATTGTTTGTGCAAATTAGGCAGAAAAGCTGTATCGCGACACAAATCTACTTCTGAAGTGTCGGGGGACCCCAAGTCGCGCTTCATCGTGATCCTCCATTGATTTTACATGTAAACCTGAACCTCTAGTCACTCCTATCGCGTTTGGTCTGGATACACCGTAATAATGCCAAGATTCTTTTGAAAATTCACAAAACTTTACTACAAGTATTTCATCAAACTTTAACCACAAAGCTGCAAGCCTGAAGACCCCTATGATGAGCAACAATATTGGATCCAGTGTTCCCTCACCCGGACGCGGGTCACCAGGGCCCCACTCTGGAGCCAGGTGAATGAGAGGGTAGCTTCCCTCCGGCTATTGGTGGGGGGGAGGGTTCCTGACTATTGTTTGTGTTTAGGCACCAAACTAGATCAGATTACCCACCCTTCTTGGATACCTTGGTGCTGGAGAGTGCTCCTTCTGGGGACTCCCTCATTCTGCTTGGGGACTTCAACGCCCACGTGGGCAATGACAGTGAGACCTAGAGAAGTGTTTTGTTATTGGACTTCTGTGCTTATCATGGATTGTCCATAACGAACACCATATTCAAGCATAACTGTGTTCATGTGTGCACTTGGCACCCGGACAGCCTTAGTCGCAGCTCGATGATCGACTTGGTTGTCATTTCATCTGACCTGTGGCCGCATGTTTTGGATACTCCGGCGAAGAGAGGGCTATCCACTGACCACTATCTGGTGGTGAGTCGGCTCCGGTGGTGGGGGAGGACACCGGACAGACCTGGCAGGCCCAATCGAGTTGTGAGGGTTGGCTGGCAACGTCTGGCAGAGTCCCATGTCAGAAGGAGTTTCAACTCCCACCTCCGGCAGAACTTCGAACACGTCCCGGGGAGCCTCGATTGTCGAGGCGGCTGACCGTACTTGTGGCTGCAAGGTGGTCGGTGCCTGTCGTGGTGGCCACCCTCGAACCCGCTGGTGGACACCGGTAGTGAGGGATGCTGTCAAGCTGAAGAAGGAGTCCTATCGGGCCTTTCTGGCCAGTGGTTACTCCAGAAGCAGCTGATTGATACCGACAGGCCAAGCGGAGTGCGGTTTGGATGGTTGCTGAGGCAAAAACCCGGGCATGGGAGGAGTTTGGAGTGACCATGGAGAATGACCTCCATATGGCTTCGAAGAAATCCTGGTCCACCATCCAGTGTCTCGGGGGGTGAAGCATTCTGCCACCAACACTGTTTACAGTGGGGCTGGTGTACTGCTGACCTCAAAATGGGACATCTTGGGTCGGTGGATGGAATACTTCGAAGACTTCCTCAATCCCACCGACACGCCTTCCTGTGTGGAAGCAGGGTCAGGGAACTTTGATACGGCTCTCCAATCTCTGGTGCTGAGGTCACCAAGGTTATTAAAAAGCTCCTTTGGTGGCAGAACTCCGGGGGTGGATGAGATTCGCCCGGAGTTCCTCAAGGCTCTGGGTGTTGTAGGGCTGGGTTGGTTAACACGGCTCTGCAATATTGCGTGGACATCGGGGGCAGTTCCCTTGGATTGGCAGACCGGGGTGGTCTGAGTGTGTTCCAACTACATGGGGATCACACTCCGAAGCCTCCCTAGTAAGGTCTATTCAGGGGTTCTGGAGAGGAGGGTCCGACGCATAGTCGAACGTCGGATTCAGGAGGAACAATGCGATTTTCGTCCTGGCCGTGGAACACTGGAACAGCTCTACACCCTCATCGGGGTACTGGAGGGTGCGTGGGAGTTCGCCCAACTAGTCTGCATGTGTTTTATGGACTTGGAGAAGGTGTTCAACCGTGTCTCTCAGTGAATCCTGTAGGGGGTACTCGGGGAGTATGGGGTACCGGGCCCTTTGATTAACGCTGTTAGGTCCCTGTATGACGAGTGTCAGAGTTTGGTTCGAATTGCCGGCAGTAAGTCGGATTTGTTTCCAGTGAGAGTTTGAATCCGCCAAGGTTGCATTTGTCAACGATCCTGTTCATAACATTCACGGACAGGATTTCTAGGCGCAGGCAAGGTGTTGAGGGGCTCTGTTTTGGTGGCTTCAGGATCGGGTCTCTGCTTTTTGAAAATGATTTGGTCCTGTTGGCTTCATCGGAACGTGATCTACAGCTTTCGCTGGAGCGGTTCGCAGCTGAGTGTGAAGCAGCTGGGATGAGGATCAGCACCTCAAAATCCAAGACCATGGTCTTGATCCGGAAAACGGTAGGGCACCTTCTTCGGGTCGGGAATGGGGTCCTTCTTCAAGTGGAGGAGTTTACATATCTGGGGGTCTTGTTCATGAATGAGGAAAAAATGGAGCGGGAGATTGATAGAAGGATTGTTAAGGCGTCTGCAGTTATGCAGGCGCTGTACCAGTCTGTTGTGGTGAAAAGAGAGCTGAGCCGAAAGCCAAAGCTCTGGATTTACCTGTCAATCTATGTTCCTACCCTCATCTATGGTCACGAACTTTGAGTGATGACCGAAAGAACAAGATAACGGATACAGGCAGCTGAAATGAGTTTCCTCCGTAGGGTGAGACTCATTGTTGTTTGCCATCACAATGTTTATTTAACTCTTTTTTTTCTTTTCATGTTTAGAGGCTGTGTATAACTTAATATATCCATCCAAAAAAGCAATAGTTCTGTACACAATTAGACATTGAGCATCCCTGTATTGCCAAGATGGTATGATGCTCGTTTCACCTGCAAAGATTCGACCTTGAGATTGGTGGTCGAATCAGGCTTTGCATATCGATGCATCGAATCTTTGACTATTTGTCGTCACCCCTATGTTTCTTAAGCTTGAAATTATGAATAATAAGAACCATATCCTCTTCATTGACAGGTCTCAGATGAGCTGGTGGCTCTTTAAATAATCGTTAATTAAAACTAGTTTTAATTAAACCTTACACAGTTTTATCTAATGTTATGGCCCAACGAGGCTTCATGTTGTTTTGTTGGGTTTTTAATTTTTTTACAAAATTGTTGAATCTGCCTTAAAGGCAGAGCGGTAGCAGAGTCACTCAACCTGCAGTTGCCTGCCAATGAGTGTTGATCTTCGTTAGTTGCAGTTATGTAGCGTGTAGCTACATTGACTCAGAATGTCAATCATCCACCCTCAGCCCCACAGTTCCATTTTCAGCTACACCTCTTTGACCATTTTTTAAATTTTTTACGTGATGAGACCAGTGGAGGCTCCATACAATTTTGACTGGAGGGGAAATGGGGGGGGATCCTTGTCATTTTAAGGGGGGTCTCATGAAAACAAACAAAAAAATGCAGAGGACACGGCTAATAATTGCATATCACTGCTACTAAACAAAAAAAACAAACACAGCATTTCAACTGCTTAGTTTTTAATCAATTGTCTTATACTACTAACATCTTTCAACTTTAATTGCCATAGCCACACCCTTGATAGAAAACATATTTACAAAAAAGTATCTTCTCATGCTACCATACTCACCACCTTTCTATTGCCCTACGTCTCTCCAGTTTCCCCTGGCATCCTCTCTGCTCCTCTTTTGTCCAGTCCCCTCCCCTCATGTCTTCTTCTCTGCTTCTACACCAGGTGCAGAAGCGACGCGGAACGGAGAACGCTTCCACTCAGTGCCCCTATTAAACTATGGTGTAGTTCACACAAGACTCAAAGTCCTGTGGTCCACTGTGGCCTTTGTTACACTATAGCTCACACAGTGAAACCATCATTTCGGCGTCTGGTCTATTTTTTACACGAGCCGCGAGCGATCCGCATCAATTCCTGCAGGAAGTCAACAAAGACACAAAAGACAATCTGGTTAAGTGTGAATATAAAGGCAGTTTTGCAAAACAAAATATAGCGGTTGACCAATGCGATCATATTTGTGGATCTAAACAGACTATAGAGATAATATAGAGAGCTCTCCTCCTGTCAACTCGTATTAGGAACCAGGAAGAGAAAACATATTTAATAAATGTGAAGAGTAGGTATAAAAATATGTGTATTTCAACAGTATCTACACTACACTCTTGACTACTGCAGACACTCTATGACTGTGTGTGTCTCGACAATGGATAGATTACAAACTTTTTGGTAACAGAAAAATGGGATAATGATTTTATGAGGTTATTTACTTAACCATAATGGAAAAAAAAATCTCTGAATCAGATGTTGTGCATTTTTTTCCCGTCATGTTGACCAGCAGAGTAACAATCTATTTGTATCCGTCTTATTTTAATATGATGGGGGTTGCTGCCTGTCTCCAACAATCCTCTGACAAGTTAATAACTATTCAATAGTGTCTGCTAAGTAATTTTCAATCAAAAACAACCTGACCAGAGAACTAAACATAGAAGTGAGATTAAAAGCTTGCACTATTATTAGAATACCTGGTGTGGTTCCTGCACGTCATGGAATGAAAATGCTCTTTTTTCTTTTTGTATTCCAATAGTGTCAGGATCTCTACTTGTGTTCCCTGTGTCCCTGTGTTTTGATTGATCCCAGGTGTGTCTGGTTCCCCTGATTACTTCCCTCTGTATATATGTTCCCTGCTCCCCTAGTGTGCTCACGGTTTCGTTGATGTCAGAACTTGTAGTCTACCCTACGTCTACTCGTGATCTGCTGTGCTCCAGCAACAAGTGAGAGATTCACCTTTTTGCAGTGGCTGGCTAGAGAGGCAGCTAAAAATGACTTCCCACCAATGGACTCACCCTTTCTGGGATCCAGGCTGGTGATCTATCCGTCGGGTTTGGGCTCCTTTCCGCTGGACGCCTATTGAGGATAGTTCCCAGTTGTTTTCCCGACGTCCAGCCGGACGTCTTCCTTTTCATGCTCCGATGGGTCCAGCTTCCTTTCTTGCTGACATCCACAAAAAGGATGATCCTCTTAGTGACTCTTCGATCACTGTGGTTACTAGCCGCCTGCATTTTTTTCACGGTTCTCAAGTTTCTGTGTCTGCTCTGAGACATTCTGACATTCCTGTGCCTGCTCCGAGAAGTTCTCCTGTTCCTGTTTCTGCTCCGAGAAGTTCTCCTGTTGCTGTGCCTGCTCCGAGATGTTCTCCAGTTCCTGTGCCTGCTCCGAGGTGTTCTTCAGTTCCTGTGCATGCTCTGAGGCAATCCTGTCAAGGCTTGTGTTCAGATCCGGGGGGCCATTCCGCCCAACCACGCCCTCCAGGTCTCACTGTCATTGCCCACACGGGCATCACAATCTATTTTTGTCCGTTTTAACGAGCCCTCCCGTAACTGTCCCTCCAAGTCAGAATGGAGGGAAGTGGCAAGGCAGCAACTGACAACCATAAGAAGGACACTTGACACTCAAGGGATGTTTAACACAGCTTTTTATTGCCGTTTTGTTTGCTTGGAGGCTGCTGGTACAACTGTGGAGGGAGGAGACAGGGACAGTTAGCTGGTGCCAAAGGAATGAAATGAATAAAACAAAACAGAGCCTATTAACCTTTCTGTCTAAAAAAATAAACCAAACAAAAAGCCTTTGTTAAACTTTCTTACAAAATTGATGGTTCCAAAAACATTACAAGGGTGTTGACCACCTACTTACCTAGTGTTTTTTTTATCACAGTTTCCACTACGCGATGAGGTGTACAGGCATCCCCCAGCTTACATAGTCCACAGTCTCCCTCCACCAAATCTCCAAACAATGGCAGCTCCAGAACAAAGTGAGTGAATCAGCTCAACAGGAGCAGGTGAATCAATCAGCAGCAGAAGGGAAGAATCCTCCTCTTCAGGGAAGCTTCCTCTTATCCTCTGAATCAGTCTCCAATTGGTCCAATTTGGACAGCCTATAACCAATCCAGGGCCTCCACATCAAGTATCAGCGCTCTGTAAAACAACCTGACAGGAAGAGGGGAGAGATAAAAAAAGAAAACAAAACAAGCATATACCCATCCTGACGGGCACGTAACACCCCCACCCTTATAAGTCCAAACAAAGTGTTTTGGACACAAAAAAACCCCCTAACCATTTCCCAAAGTTATATTACTTTAAAATGCACACGATAGCCAAAACGTTCTCAGACCCTTTTTTTGGGGGGGCCAATAGTGGCCATTTTGTTCTTGCAAGAGGACGGCTCCCATCCCTACTACACTGGCATCAATATCCAGTTTAAATTGCAGTTTAAAGTTTGGGGCAGCAAGAACTGGAGCACAAGAAAGCAGTCCTTCCAGACTGTCAAAATAATGCTGACATTCATCAGACCATACAAATGACTTCAAAGGGCTAGTCAGGACAGTTAAAGGGGCAGCCATCATCGAGAAATTCTTACAAAACCGAGAGTAAAAACCCGCCATTCCTAAGAAGTGACACAGCTCCCTTCGGTTAGACGGAGTTGGAAACTTAGAAATGGATTGGATCTTAATATCCACGGGACACCTTTTCCAAACTCACACTTTCCTAAATTTAACGTCAGTGTAGCTAAGAAGAGACGTTTAAAAACCTCCTGCAATGTAGCCAGGTGGTCACTCCACTCAGTGGAATAAACCACTATGTTGTCTAGATAAACCCGACAGTTCGGTACTTCTCCAAGTGCCTTATTTACCAGTCTTTGGAAAGTAGCCGGCGCGCTACATAGACCAAATGGCATCACTCTATACTGAAGAAAGTAATCCGGTGTTACAAAAGCAGAGATCTCTGAAGCTCGGGGTGTTAAAGGAACTTGCCAGTACCCCTTTAACATATCCAGCTTAGTGACAAATTTATCTGGACCAATTTCGTCAATGCAATCTTCAATGAGTGGTAACGGATAGGCATCAGGAACTGTAACATAATTTACTTTACGAAAGTCAGTGCAGAACCTAGGACTCCCATCAGCCTTTACATCCAACAAGCGGGGAGAACTCCATGAGCTTGAACTGGGAACAGCCAGCCGATTACAAGCCAGATATTCCACTTCCTTTTTAATTACTTCCCTTTTCACCAGATTAACCCAATATGCACACTGTTTAATAGGTGCAGGGTTTGTAAGAAGAATATCGTGAAAGATTACCTCAATTTGGGTGGGGACATCCCCAAACAGGAGGTTAAAGACTCTTGAGCCAGAAAACAAGCAGACTGAAGCTTCTGCTTCATCTTGTTTACATACTCAGGAAAACTTTTAAGAGTTTCTGAGGGTTGGACCAACATCTCTTTAAGAACAGTCAAAGGTCCTCTCACCTTATGTCCGAACACTAGCTCAGCTGGACTATACCCTAAAGATTCCTGAACTGCCTCTTGGGCTGCGAACAGCAAAAATGGAATCCTTTCATCCCATTCATTACCTTTGTCTACACAATATTTTTGCAACATAGCCTTAAGGGTTTGGTGAAACCACTCTAATGCCCCCTGGATTTCAGGGTGGTAAGCGCTTTAGGTCACATGTTTAATCCCTAAGCCCTTGAGCACTTGGGCAAAAGTTATTGATTTAAAGTTGGTCCCCTGGTCTGTCTGAACCACTTGGGGAAGTCCAAACAGAAAAAAAAACTTTACCAAGGCTTTAGTAAAAACAGGAGCTGTGATTTTCCGTAGATGAATTGCTTCTGGGAACCTTGTTGAAGCACACATGGTGGTTAACATAAACTGATTTCCACTCTTAGATCGTGGTAGTGGACCTACACAGTCTACGATCACCCTTGTGAACAGTTCCCCCATTACTGGGATAGCTGTCAATGGAGCTGGAGGGACAGTTTGATTTGGTTTTCCAGCAACTTGACACACATGGCAAGTCCTACAGTAACTTGAAAAATCAGACTTCAGGCCTGGCCAGAAGAAATGGTTGAGTACTTTATTGTAAGTTTTTTTGACACCCAGGTGACCTGATAGTGGACTGTCATGCGCCAGGCTCAGTACCTGATAACGAAACACCCCTGGAACCACCACTTGATGAACAACGTTTCAGTCACCTTTGGGATCGCCAACCCAACATTGAAGTAGTAGACATCCACAACAAATACCACCTTTTTCTTTTTGGCTTCCTCCTGAGGATGAACAGCAGACCAACATTTTGAGGGAGAGACATCTTTTTTCTGGGCTTCAATAAACTCTTCTTTAGAACCGGGCAAGGTAATGTTCAGTGGGTCAAAGAGTGAAGGACTCTTTTTAGACGTTTCAGAGCACCCTTCAATCCCAGCCTCAGACGTCTCTGGGGACTGTCCTGACACCAAAAAGACAGTCGGACTGTCTGGAGTCCCCAGAACCTCAGGCACAGGGAAAACCTTTCCACCAGCCAAAGCATTCCCCAGAATGAAATCTACCCCACTTATGGGCAAGGTAGGAACAACTGCCACTCTGTAAAAACCTTGAACAAGGGAAGAGGTTACATGCACATTATGTAGAGGGATAAACAACATGGACATTCCCATCCCTTGGACAACAACTCTTGTTCCATAAGATGTTTTGTCAGATAAGGGCAGAATTCCCTCCCTAATGATAGACTGAGACCCTCCTGTGTCTCTTAACATTGTGACTGATTGGGCATCGCTCAGGTCTCTAGTCACAGACACCAATCTTTGCACAATAAATGGTTGGAAGCAAGGATCTGGTACATTTGCCTTAACTGCATCCAACTTCAGGTGTACTGAAGGTGGAACTATCTTTAGTAATCCCACCCCAGCAGCTTGCTTGGGACCCCCTTTATTTTTCAACTTAAAACACTCTGCAATTACATGCCCTTTTTTTAAGCAGTAGGTACACTGCGGCACCTCCCGAGACGCTAAAGGTGGTTTCTGGGTTCCAGTTTCCTATTTACCAGGCTTTGGTTTTGGTGATTGCCTTAACCATCCTTTTTCAGGGCGCTGGGGAGAAACAAATATGCTCTTATGCCTTAAGATAAATTCATCTGCTAAAATAGCTGCCTTTGACAGTGTAGCTACCTTGTGCTCAATCAAACACATTACCATATTTTCTGGTAAAGCATTTTTAAAATCCTCCAGTAGAATTAGCTGACGGAGAGACTCGTAATCAGCCTTTACATCGCTAGCAGTACACCATTTGTCAAAGAGTGCCGTCTTTTCCAGGGAAAACTCCACATATGTTTGGCCAACAGACCCTACATGGCTTCCGTACCTCTGACGGTAAGCCTCTGGCACCAACTTGTAGGCCTGCAATATGGATTTTTTTAATACCTCATACTCCATCCCTTCCTCTGTGGACAGAGATGATGTTCTCTAGTTCATGTTTCTGCTCTGAGATATTCTGACGTTCCTTTGCCTGTTCCGAGATGTTCTCCAGTTACTGTTGCTGCTCCGTGGCATTCTCCAGTTCCTGTGCCTGCTCTGAGGCGTTCTCCTGTTCCTGTGCCTGCTCCAAGTGGTTCTCCTGTTCCTGTGCCTGCTCCAAGACGTTCTTCAGTTCCTGTGCCTGCTCCGAGACATTCTCAAGTTCTTGTGCCTGCTCCGAGACGTTCTCAAGTTCTTGTGCCTGCTCCAAGACGTTCTCCAGGTCCTGTGCCTGCTCTGAGATGTTCTTACATTCCAGTGCCTGCTCCAAGACATTCTCATGTTTCTGAGTTGGTTCCATAACTCTCTCTGGTTCCTCTCCTGGCTCCCAACTGTTGGGGGGTTCTGGCTGTTCTGCCTGCGTCGTCCGAGGGTGTTTGAGATGCACCTCCTGGATTTGATATTTCCGCTGCTGCAGTTGTGGCTGTTGTCCTCCTAGCGATCACAGCAGCAGCTCTTAGGCCATCTCTGTCCGCCAAGGTGATAAAGGTTGATCCACCCCGGCTTCCACGCTCTCTGTCCGCCGAGTTGATGAGAGCATGTCCTCCCCAGCTTCTACGTTCTTCGTCCTCCGTGAGGTTCAAGACTCTGCCCTCCTGGCTCCTGTATAGTTCAACCGCTGAGGTTCCTCTGGCTGCTAATGGAGTGGCTTTCGTTTCTTTTCAGCCTATGGCTGCAGTTCTCAGTGTTGGTCCTCCAGAAGCTCTTCTTCGGGGATTCCTCATGGGGACCCTCCAACTCCTCTTCTCCGCTCTGTTGTCTCAGGACTACAGCGCCCCCACGCAAGATAAACCGCTTTTCGACCTCCCTAGCTTTTCAACAGACTATTCCTCAAGGATTCCCCATAGTGTCCTCGCGATTTTGTTGATGTCAGAACTTGTCGTCTACCCTGTTGTCTGCTCGTGATCTGCTGTGCTCCAGTGAGCTGCTCACCAGGAACATTGTATAAAGTGAGTTATTTTATCTTTTCCTGTTCAAATCTGAGTCTAAAACCAACCCAAAACTTGACAAATAGTCGGACCGTTGCAGAAGTTATTGACATGAGGTTTTGGATTTTTCCCCCCGGACAGAATAGATTTCTCCCATGGCTATTCATAGCTGTTGATCTGCAGGCAGAATCCGCGCTCCGCTGGAGACGGAAGACTGCAATTATGTTATTCACTTCAGACAAAAAGTTTAACATTAGGAAACATTTCTCCCAATGTACTGACCATAAGTCGAACACTCTCGGAATGAGCCGTTTCCCAACCCGTAAACTACCAGAGGAAAGTCTGCAGTTAAAGTTAAAGTTAAAGCATCTGTGTTTGGCACACACTGGGATGGATAGACTGGCGAACTGTCTAAGGTGCACCACACCCAATAACCAGTGGAGAAATACTCCAGAGCCCCACGACCCTTCAAGGAGAAGTGGGATAAATGATGGATGGAATTTATTTACCTGGACTCCGTGCATAGAGATGAAAAATGAATAAATCACGTAAAGCGGTAAGAGGGAGGTGTGAAAAGTAATGTGTAAAATTGAGGGACAGCCTTGAGATTTGTCTGTCACCGTTCTAAAAAAACGGTGAAATACGAAGAATATTCCATTAACCTGACCCCTGCTCTGAATAAACAACAGCTGAACAGAAGTGCTTAAAGACCGCCTCAAATAAATATTCTTCTGGTGTTAAGAGGTGGTAGCGTGCCACTCGCTGCCGGTGTGAACCAGGCAGTATATGTGGAATTAATTATTATTTTTCTGCATGATTTGAAGAGATATATATACATTTTATTTTATATTTTTTGACCCCGAAGACCCTCCCCAGAGCCGCCGCAGGATGGGACGCATGATGCAACCAAGATGGTGGTGTTAGGAACCTACTTGGCTTCAATACAATTCTTCAACTCCATCTATATGCAGTCAATTGGTATTTAACAGGTAACCATGAAAACAGAGAGATTGGCAACCAAGAAAGGGCAATTCCACTGAGACTGAAATGCATGTGTTTATGAGCAATGCAAAAGCATGAAAAAATATTTTATTCAAATCAATTAATGTGTGTCTATATACAGATTTCCTCTGCCAAAAGGCAACCAAACTGCTTCACAAAAAAGATAGAGCTATAGTTAGTCCTAAGAAAATATGTGACAACACAACACAAGTAAAAAGATTAAAGTGAAAAATTCAAAGCAGCACGTAACTGATAAAAAAATAAATATAAAGTTTGAATTACTTCTTGGAGCAACAATAAGTTTGTAATATGGGCAATTGGAACAAATAAAAACCAAATAACAGCAGAACAAATAAGTTTCTGTACTTCTAGTTTTATAGATCCTGACAGAAAAGGTGTGTTTTAAGTCTACCTTTAAAAGTTATTAACTGAGAAAAACATTATTTGGGCTTCACAAATGAACAGAAGAGCTGTAAGTGACATGTGACAAAGCAATAGAAGCAAACAGGAAGATGACTGATGTAGGGAATCTAAATTGATTGATCAGCCAGTCATCATCACGGGCCAGAAAATCTGTAAAAACTCCCCTGCACCAAATGCTGTCTGTGGTGTGAACTTCAGTGAGCACCGGGGGTACGGGCTGACTGTTGTTTGTGTGTTTGTTTGTGTGTGTGCAAAGCTCTAAAAGTATGAAAAAGTGGCTTAAATTCACAATTTTGTGTTTTCATTGACTGAGCTCCCAGTGTCCGAAATGTGCCTGAGCAAGGTCTTTATTGTGCTTAAAGTGGCACACGTTTTTCCATCAAGTTTTTTATTATAAATTACATACTTTGTGTAAAAAATGATTCACCCAATTTTCAGACCCTGTTTTGTGTGCGTAAGCAAGCTTTATAAATGAGAATCAGGTTTCTTTCTAGAAGGGTGGACATCTCCAAAATGTGCACAGGGTTGCTTGATAGAGGTACTGCATTTTTCCGACAGCAGTGTGGATATAGGGTGTACATGTCAGGCTGTCAAAGGAAAGCGAGTCAATACACAACTCAGTTCTATTAAAAACCAACTTCAGGCTGTAGAGCTGGGTCTCCCAAACTGTTTCCCTTTGAGTGCCAAAATTAAAATCCACCATATGGCCGAGGGCCAAATGTAATAGTTTACTCAAACTACAAATAACAATATTAAAGAAGAAATATTATGACAATTTTACTATTTAAAATAGGTCTATGAGTTCCGGAAAACATGTTTCTAAAGCTCTTTGCAGGAAATACCTTGTAGGAAACCAATCTCCATTTCCCTCTGTTTCAGTCCCTTGCAGATTGTGCTGTTTTCTGCTGCTCATTATATATTACATGAGCTGCTGTTAACCTGGCCACGCACAACGCTTCCACAATCTTTGCTCACGCCAACCACTCACATAGTGACTGTTACCACTATGTGTGAAAGTTATGGACATGGCTGCTTCAGTTGTTCAACCATAAAAAAAGGAGTTCAACCGTAGAAAAAAAAGTAGTTTAACCATACAAAAAATAGTTCAACCTTACACACAAAAAAGGGAATTAAACCATACCGAAAAAAAAGTAGTTCAACCATACAAGTTTGAACCAGAATCTGCTCCTGTAGGAGGGGAGTCTCCTGAGAACACGATACTCAGAAAATTCAGCAAGATATTTCTGAATGGTTAAAATATATTTAACTGCTAACCTGGCACTCCAAAATATTCCTGAGAAACCGACTCTAAAGTCTTCCAGCTCCATCTCACTGACTCCAGCTCTCTGGCAACATGAATACCCCGCTCTTTGAGCTCCATGTGGCTGCATATCCCCAGTTTTCCTCGGCTTCTCTGCCGTCTTCCGCACAGATAAAGAATAGTAAATTACTTACTTAGTGTAGTTATTTAAGATCCTTTCTGTGTAATTAGTATTAAACAAAATGACAAATAAGTCATAATTATCCATTTAAAACATATGTAAACCTCCTTAATTTATTGATTTAGCATTGATGTCAGTGAAAAAATATTCTTCCTCCCAGTATTTTTAAAAATGTCTTTTGTCTGTGTACCACTGACAATGCGACTCCATGTTGATAATAGCTGTTTAAGCTAGCCGCCACAGCTGTGACCTTCAAACTTGGAAGTAGATTGATTTAGTCGGTGTGACAACAAAGACCCATGGGACACTTTGTAAATTGATCAAATATAACTGCTTGTGGTCTTATAAAATGGGCAAATGCAAATATGTGCACAAATATACATGTCCCCTGAAATTCTTGTAATTCAGTTTTAATCTAATTTGGGATATTTAAATTATAATATAAGCAACATATGTGAGGACTATGCAGCCCAATCAATTCTCATTTTGGTCCATTAATCACAAACAATATTAGCAGTGAAAAAGTAATCCCATTCGACAAATAGGTGATACCTTAAACAATCTGGACATCCAGGGCAGTCCCTGGTAGGACACATTGAATGACTTAGGGTGGGGGGGCAGCTTTGGTCCATGGGCCACACTTTGGGCACCCTTGCTTTAGAGCCTTGACAGGATGGACTTGCAGTAGTTTGTACTGACATATACAGGGTTACCTATGTGTATGTCAGTTCTTTCTGACTGCATGGACCAGGCATTCTTATAAAGGGCTGGGCACAATGTGTTTGACAGTGTGCAAGTGCTCTGCACAGAAACCTCTTCATCTGCCTTCTTCTGCCTGCTCTCGTGTTGAATTTAGAATCTTCATTCTCATCAAGACAATACATTTCTGCTTACATCATCATCATCATCGTCATCATCATCAACAAGATTTTCATTATCATCATCAAATTTCATAAAGTTTATTTGTACTAAATATTTGAGGCAACAAGGCAATTCAAATGGTTTTACATGATGAAACATAAGACAAAAATGCATTACACTGCAGTGGTAAAATAAGAAATAAGTTATGAAAAGCTGCAATCTAGACTACGACTTCTGATGTTAGTAATTAATAATCGATATAACCTATAACAAATGGACTCAGCTTTGTTTTAAAGGAACTCAGTGTTTCAGCAGTTTTGACCTTTTCTGGAAGTTTGTTCTAGATTAGAGGAGCATAAAACAATGGTGCCTCTCCATGTTTCGTTTTGATTTGGAGGATCCAGGGTAGATTTTAATCAGAAGGCCTGAGAGGTTTCAAAGATTGATACAATGACAAAAAATCTTTTTTCTATTTTGGTTCTAAACCAAGAGTATTTGAAGGTGTATTTTCAGAGCTATAAGGAAGGCAGTGTAAGGACTTAGAACTGGAGTGACGTGATCAATTTTACTAATTCTAGTGAGAACGCGAGTAGCAGCGTTCTGGATCAGCTGTAGTAGCATGATTGATTTTTTGGGTGTAGGACAGCCCGCACTACATGAAAAGTAAACATCGCCTTTGGCATGACTTTTTTTGGGTGATGTGCCGTAAGAGTTCAACTTCAGATTCATCTGTCCAATCTCTATTTTCCAAGTATTTCACTTGATATTCCAGATCTTGTGTATGAAACGTTAAACAAGGTTTAAAATTAGTTTTCTTGAAGAGTGGAGTCCTGCATTTGGTTGAGTGCATTACTTGCAATGGTTAATTTCACAAAATCTTTCCATGGAAGAATTTACATCCCAGTTAAAGTGTCAGAGAGAGTGTCAGTGAGAACCATACCTACCTTACAGACAGAAGGGTTTTTAGATATAAATTATAAAAAGGTTGTAGTCTTTGATCAGTTTTCCAGATATGTAGCAAGTAGACAGATGCAAATAGACGCACTTTAATGAAAATTGTGTAATTATGTATTTACAATATTTACTTTTTGTATATATCTTTTTTTTTTCTGCATACAGTTTTAATCTTATTGAGTCAAGTTAAATGCCAAATGTTATAAAATACTGTCTTTATGGTGTTGTATTATTTGTCATTCAGTTATAAAATATTTCACCTTATACATATTATAGAACATAATTGTGTTATAAAACTAAGGTAACAGTTACTTTGCTGAGTAACTAATTACTTTTACAGTGTAGTAACTGAGTTACTAAATCAATTACTTTTTGTGAAAGTAATTTGTAACTATAACTAATTCCTTTTTTAATTTAAAATGCCCAACACTGGTCGTCAAGATGTGCTTACGTACTTCAGTTACACAAAAAGGATAAATACTGATGTCCAGAGTTTGTCATTAAACTGATTCAAGCGGTTTCCTGTGTAATATTAAATTCACCAGGAAAGCAAATAATTTTGAACTTTATTACTTTAATATTTAGCTTTTATTTGATTTAAAATATTTGCATCTTTATGATGTGAGAATTTTTGTGTTGCGTTATTTTGGAAAAAGATTTAAATCTTGTTATGATTTTGCACAATCTATTTTTCTTTCAATGGAATTCTACACCCTTTTGAGGTTGCTGCAAGTTATCTGAAAAGTTATAATGTTCATAACCAGTCACTTTGATCTAAATAAAAAAAAAGCATATATCACAACACATATCATTACAGCACATGCTTTAGATTATAGAGCAGAGTACAGAACCATAGATCAGTGGGAGTTTTTATTGCTGAAACTGTAATATAGTGCACACCTTTTGGTCCGTACTTTACAACACTGCATATGGTTTGAGTTTAGCATTTAAGTCTGGCCTGTGCAAGAAAAAAACCCATTCAAAAATAAGAGAACACTACTCTTCCACTCTGTCAACATGTAAGCCTTAAGTGGAGCCGAATGCTAGCTGGGATTCCTGTCTGGTATCCTGTCTGACATGAAAGGCTGCTCGCTGAGAGTGGGGAAGCAGCTCAGAGAGAAGTATTCCCGCTGGACCCTCTAGCAGATGGAACACGAACACCTTGAAGGATGGGATTGTCGCAGAGACAGAGAACCGCTTTATCCCCCACAGATAAAACGGAACGCGAGGGCTGTCTGAAATCTTAAGCAATCTGTGGATGAGTGGATGAGCGACACACAGAAGCACCTGGCTCTTTAAAGGAAGCAGCCGTTTGAGATGTGACAGAATGGCTTGTCAAATAGAATCATTGTAATGGAGAGATAATCTCACAGTCATCACTCAAAGAAGGTATGTCTGCAGGGCATCTTGGAGGAATAGCCTGATACACACTGCAACACTTAGCACGCCCCTCTGGAACCACTGTATGTATCGTAAGCTAAAATCAAAACACGAGCAGTAGGAATTTGGATGAGAACAAAAACTCCCAGATTGAATTTTGACTGAAGTAACAGGAGTCTTAGTAGTTCTAAAGATGGATCAAAAGGATATGGTCTCTCAATCAGTTTGCTGGTCTATAGTCCCTGAGAGAAACAGGATTGGCCCATGTAAGCCTGTCAGATGACTACGACAAGTCAGACAGAGGAGTTAGCAGCCACTGCTGTGTCTGTAGAGATGTGCCTTTCGTCTCTTGTCACTCGGAGGAGTTTGCTGCTCAGCTACCTTCCTTGACCTGTCACTCAGTCTTCCGACAGCTGGTAGGTTGCCCTCCTTCTCCCCTTCTTCCCCCGTTTTCACCCACCCGGTCCCTCCAAGTTTTTTTCCTCTATCCAAGCATGTGGATCAGGGGGTCTCATTTTCATGTGTCAGGCACCCCCATCAGAGTGACAGTTCCCTGTCCGCCTGTCTCATTAGGAACAGCCAGCTTGGTCTGAGAAGCAGCAGGAGAGGCGATTGGCGTTCATCTCTTCCCAACCCAAGAACTGTGAGATCGGCTCCACTAACACCAGTCAACCAGATCATCATCTGGCTTGATGTAACATCCACACTCACACTGATCGGCACACCATGAACTGAGCTCAAACAAGTATGCACAAACCAATGGTTTTGGGGTTTTTTTCTTGCATTTTCCAAACTTCAGTGTAGTTTCCTTTTTAGTTATTCAGTTTCAATAAAAACAGGTAATCATAAAAAAGTTTTTTTAAAGTTTAAAAGTTTTCAAATTTGTATTGTGATTGCATGGCTGTGAATGGGCTGTTTGATAACAGTTATCTAATTGAAAATGTATCAGTCAAATCAGTTTTTATAGTATAGTGCCAAATTCCATCAATAAACATCAAATATGTTTAATATTAGTGAATTTTAAGAAGCACCAATTAAATGCAGAGACAACAATTTATCAATATTTTTACAGTTAGTGTTGGTTTTATTAATACATTCTGCCACAACTGACACTGAGGCCTGAAATAAAAATTAGCTTGGCTTACCTGGTAAAGGCTACAACACCTCAATCAAATTTAATTCCTGACTTTGACTAGGCCCCTTCCAAATCTTGTTGTTGTTTCTTGGTTTATTTGTTTATGTTTGAGCTATTCCTAAGCAGAATTGTTGGTGTGCTTTGGATCATTCTTCTGCTGCATAACCTAAGTGTGGTTAAGCGTAAGATTACAAACTTTCTCAGGATTATCAGGATTTTCTGGTACAGAGCAGAATTTAGGGTTGGTCCTCAACAATATTTGCGCCCTGGTGTGGTCTTCACTGGATAAGCAGCAGTTTGCCTACCAGCTTAGCATTGGAATAATCACCATCATATACCTCCTGCACAACGTTCTGACTCACCTATATAATTCTATTCCATTTTCTGAAAAGCTGTGTTACCCTTCCTATCCACCGGATGCGTAAGCAAAAAAAGCAGCATGTCATACGCAGCTGATAGCCACCGCTGTAGTCAATAGAATCCTTTTAACTGGAGACGTAAGTCCCTGTCCCATCTCAGGAGCGTCATGTTGCCACACTTTTCTAAATATACGCGACGGTCTTATTTTCTACACAGTATGCCTCTAATACACGTGGAGTTCAACATTTTGGATAGGGGAAGACAGGAAATCATAGGCGACATCAGAGCGAAGCATCTTGATATTTTCTGAATAAAAGAAACATGCTGCTTTTGGGTTGTTTTACTTAAAAAAATTAATTACATGTGCAGCCCGGTGAGAAGTCAGTACCTTGCGAGAGAGTCTCATTTGTGTGTCACCATGGACGACGAAGGGTTGATCATTGAAGTGGAGAAGCACTCTATCGTATTCGGCCCCAGTCACACTTTTCATAAGGACAACATCGAGGAGGATAAAGCTTGGAGTGATGTATCTGCTATTTTGGAGCAAGATGGTGAGTTTATTAGAGTTTATTACTCTATTCAGTTATGCAAGCTAAAATAAATGGGCCTTGAATTCATGCTCTCTTGGTGACAGCTGCTTCCCTGTTGCTATGTGGCTCATACGCCCCCAGTGGAAAGGGCCAAGCAGCAGAATAAGCGAGTGAAACGATTAGTTTTATGACAGCTGTAGCAGGACAAAACATTACAATAAGTTCAACTTTTTTATAATCAGTTCCCAGAAGATTTTCTCAAGTCTTGGGGATCATTAAGTTGATTTTTTAAGGATATGTTAGATGGACTTTTCCTGAATGATGTTCTCGGCTGTTCCATGTTTTCTTATATTAAAGAAAAAATATAAAATGCATATGAATAACCCTTTTCATTTTGGCCTACTTCAGGTTTTCAGAAAGGCTCTGGTTAAGTAGTTTTTTTTTACCAAGTGCGGATTTTTATGTGAAACTTAAGTTGGTAATTTATAACTGAACAATGTGGCGGGGTTCTACAAAGAACAATCTAGGTAAGGATAACTTTCATACCTTTAATTTCCCTCTGCAACTGAAATGATCATTCCAAACCCAAAGTTATTTTTCTCTGAAATTAAAATTGCTTAACAATTTAAAAAAAGTAGGATGTTATAAAAAGGAAAAATAGAGCAAAACTGAGGGGAAAACATAACTTCAAAGACCTGTATGTCTGAGTTGCTTGTTGATCACAGACTGTATATTTTTACCTAAACATTGAGTCACTTGTTTTTTTTTTAGTCATCACTTTGACTCTCTGTATGAATTTGCGATTCCACTTAGTCTCCAACTCCATGTTCTAGTCACTGCCTATCTTTAGCAAACACTGCTCTGAATCTGTATCCCAATTATTTTCTCTCTAGGGATGATTCTTGATTGGAGAAAACAAAGGTGTTTACTTTTTAGACCTGCATATCAAATGGCCTTGAAGGACAAAAAAAATCTTTAAAAAAACCCATAAACATCAGACATCTATGATCCCAACTTCTTCATTGTTTGTCCTTGACTATTAATTGTACAACACAGAGAGACATCCATTAGGCAGGCCTGCGTTTGATGTTTTCTGATGCGAGACCTAGATGTGAGATGGTGAATAGTTAAATTCTAATTGCGTGAGGAATTTGTATCGTTATAATTTGGAAAGGCTTTGTATTCTTCCTTTTTAATGAATGTATCATGGCCATCTAGGATAGTAAGGAGCTGAGATTTTGTGAGTTTATAATGAACTGAGAAAGGCCTTTGAATATGTATGAGGATGCACGACCCAAGGCAGGATGTACACAAGCTCCTCTAATGGATGTGAACTTCATCATATCATTTCCTTCCAAAGAGCATGCCTCATTTGGTACACAGTAAAATCCAGGGCATTTCATCACAACAGGGCACAGCTTCGGAAGAAGTAGAGCACAAAGAAAGTCGCAAAGAAATGAACATATTCCATAGTTTTGGGTTTTTTCCCGCTTCATATCAACAATCATTTCAAGACTTACAGGATAGATTAAAAGTCCCTTAGACACATTTTCAGTATCATATCATTCACATTAGTGGCAAGTCTCACGTATAAATCTTATCAGAAAAGATGCTTTACTCTTTACTGTTTGACGTAGGCTTTAATTAATGACGACAGCAATCCGGCCGTGATGGGATATAAAAGAGGTGCGGTCTGGGCCACAACCTCCGTAGCGAGGTGCCATGAACTGCCTGCAGCACTATCGGCTCATAACCTGGGTGCTCCGTTATGCAGGTGGTCACTCCTACTTGCTGACATTTTCTCATTATCTATAACAAAGGGAATAACTGATATATCAGTAAATGAAAAATAAAATCTGGGCTAAGAGTTAATTTTTATGCAATAACTGTGATGGTGTTTGTTTTTTTGCACATGAATGAATGTTTCTCATTATGCTTGGCTACATCTGTCTGCAACACACATTTTCTGTTGCGGTCAATGATGCACAGTGGCTGCAGGTGCACCTGTCGAGGCAAAGTCACACGAAATTTCTCGAGCTAATATATATTTAGCATTAGATTTAGCCAACAACAATGTAGCACTCAGAGATGGCGCTCATTCTATGCTGCGATGCCACTACATGCTCGGTATCTGCTGCTGCTCCGGGCAGAGAACTAGACAACGGCTTGATATGATATGGTGCCGCTCCCCACCTCCACAGAACCTGTCTCCCTGTACTCTGTTCCCTTGGGAGAAGGAAGGGGATGAAAAAATCTCAACCTCCAGATTATTTCCAGGCAAAGGAGCTCGCGCTACTACGTCTCTCTCCATCTTTCTGGCCGCCTGTGACTCTGCACTGCTGCCTGCAACATGTCAGTCACAGCCCAGACACGCCCAGCCCTTCATCTCCTCATGTTTTCATGGTCCGCCAGGCAACGCCTCCTTTTGTACCGTTTTTCAAAAATAAATGTGCTTGAGTTTATACTCTGGTAGGGGGGTGAGTTACTCTTTAAAGAGCTGATGTGTATAGAGACACAGCGGCAGAGAGGAGTGGGCCAACAGAAAAGGTCTGGTTAAATTATCCTGAAGTTCCCATAGTTAAGCACACCTTTTGTAAGGTCTACTGGTGCAGCTGTGAGTCAAATTAGTGCAGCTTACTGCTGCGCTCGATTCTTGTGTCAACTATTTTGTATTGTTTGCCAGCTGCTTGAGATGTCAGTAGCTATTTTCTGCTTTCAATGAAAACCCACCTAACCTCACAGGGCTTCACTTCAGTGCCAGAAAGTTTAAGAATTTCATGGGGGGGGGGGGGAAATATTAATACTATGAAGGTAATTTTATTGTATAGCACACTTTTAAAACAAGGTAATTCAAGGGGCTTTACCTGATTTGGTTACTGTTTCTGTTAATGTCAGACACAAATCAGTGACTTTAACAGCACAAAACTGCTGAAAAGAGACACAGACTTTGCTTTAAAAGCAACAGCCTTTTTACAAGCACTGCTCCTTTTGCTTCATTTGTCCCGCAGTCAAAATTATTTTGCGATTTGTGATTATTGCCTGTCCAATAAAACAATTGGTGCTGCTGAGCTCAGAGATAACAAACCTTCCATAGTTTTATTGTGAATAGTGATGCACCAATACCGATACTGGTATCGGCCACGATACCCTCTAATATATTAGTATCGTTCTCCACGTCCTGCAATAGTTTGTTGCAGGACGTGGAGAACTTTCCGTCACTGCAATGCCATCTTAGTCAGGGTCGTCAAGCAGGGTGGGTCAGGAGCACCTACTGTAGGAAGAGATTAAGAGAAAACAGGTTTGTGCTTGAATTGACAGCACATCATGCAGTTGGGGAGAAGTAGGAGAGAAAGTAGGAACAGACCCTAATAATGTCCTCCAACAGCCTAGCCTAAAGCAGCATAGCTACTAACATTAACCTGTCTCCTAGCTACTAGGAGACCTAGCTACTAACACTTTCTACCTGGCTTACATTAATCTCTACCTAGCTAGAAGTCAGGCTTCTTTATAATAGAATTCGCTAGGAACACTTGTCAGTAGAGATCGGCAAAACAGTGCCCTCAACAACGTGACTAACTGCTAGACTCGCTTGAACAGTGAGTACTCTACGGGAGCCCTCACACATTTCTGGCACATTTCTAGGCTGCCGTAAAGCAGTGATGCGGTGTCGTAAATAACATCCTTATATGACATCTCCCCCCTTTTCTAATCTTCCCTCTCTTTAAGGAAAATAAACCATTTGAATATGTGCTAATGTTTGCAAAAAATTTCTGTAAAGCTTATACTTCCATTTAGTTTGACCTTAATGTAAACACAACTCTTACTTAAAAGTGCTATCCATTTCTTTGCAAACATTGCACATAGTGAAAACTATAAGTAAACAGTCTCATCTTATTTGTTAAAACGACAAATTTGCTTCAACATTTTTACCGAATCACATTTCCGATTCACAATTCAAACTCATTCGATGTCTTATTGGTTCTTTCTTTGTCTTCTGTCTTCCCTTTTTTATTTTTATTTTTTTATTTTAACTCAGTCCCCCACCAAAGGCCATAACGCGCACAAAGCAATGAGACTACAAGTCAAGTCTCTTGACGGGTTTACACACACGTCCAGAACGCGTGCAAACAATCTTTGGCGTGTCCAGTGTCTCTGAGGAAACGGAGATCTTGGTCCCTGCCGCAGGAACGCACGGCAAAGAAAGAGGTTCCACCTCAGAAGGTCCAGTAGAGCAAGGAAAAACAGTAGGATCAGTTTGCTGTTGACTATCCTTGCGGAGATGACGACGCTTGCGGCGAAACACCACGCCGTGTGGCGTTTCCAGAAGATATGATCTCGGAGTAACGCTCTCCTTGTAGACCACAAGGTCCAAGTCTTCTCCTGATCCAGCTTGGTGACGACAGTGTCTCCCAGACGCAGAGCAGGGAGAGGTCTGACTCCGTGACGACGGTTGTAGAAGAAAGCTTGTTTCGTCTTTTCCGCTCCATATTTCTTGGTGACAGTTTTCCTGTCAGGCCATTTTGGTTGATGATTCTTCTCCAGTGTAGGAAGAGTTGTGGGAATCTTCCTCCCCATGAGGAGCTCAGCTGGGCTGACACCAGTAGTCACACGTGGAGTTGATCGATAGCACATGAGAGCTACAAGAGGATCTTCTTGCTTAAGAATCTTCTTGGCCGTTTGAACTGCTCTCTCCGCATGTCCATTACCTTGGGGATGGTGAGGACTTGATGTGATGTGCTTGAAATCCATTTATCTTGAAAACCCTCTGAATTCTGCACAAGAGAACTGAGGACCATTGTCACTCACCACCTCTTCTGGAATCCCAAATCTGGCTAGTACAGATTTCAGTCTCTGAATAACTTGAAAGCTGGTTGTAGATGGCAGATGTAGTATCTCCAGAAACCGTGAGTAGTAGTCTGACACCACTAGATAGTTGTGTTTGTTGTACTCACACAAATCCAGTCCAATCCTTTCCCAGCGACTATCTGGCAGAGGTGAGAGGTTATTTCTGTGGCATGTGCCTCTGCTCCTGGCAGGTTTGACATTGCACCACAGTGTCCTTCAGCTCTGCAGAAAGACCTGGCCACCAAACAGATGAGTTTGCTCTATATCTGCACTTTGTGAGTCCTTGATGCCCGCCATGTATCTTCTTCAGGATATCTTCTCTTTCTGACTTAGGGATGACGATCCTGCAGCCACGTATGACTAAGCTGTCAGCTTCTGCCAGGTCATGTTTCACTTTCATGTACGCTCGAACATTCACAGGAACTTTGTCTTTAAACTCTGGCCATCCATTTCTTATCAGTTTAATGACAGTCTTTAGCTCACTATCTTCAGCTGTGGCAGCTCTAATACTGTCTATTTGACTTGGAGATGAAAGAATGCCTTGCACCACGGTAGCAACGTAACATTCAACTTCACCTTGTAGGTCTGTCTGTACCTCATCTTGTGGCTGAGGGCTACGTGACAGGGCGTCGGCAACGATAATAGTCTTACCTGGCACGTAGACAGCTTCTGGCTTGTACCTCATGAGTCGCACGAGAAGGCGTTGACATCTCAGAGGGACATAATCCAAGCTTTGGTTGTTCACCAGAGGTACCAGAGGTCTATGGTCAGTATCAAGTATGAACTGATCTAAGCCACATAAATACTTGTCAACTTTCTCACAGGCCAACACGCTAGCCAAACACTCCTTCTCAGCGTGTTTCGGCCTCAGACAGACGGCGGGAACAGTAGGCGACTGGCTTCCATGTTTCTCCGTGAAGCTGGAGTATTACAGCGCCTAACCCGAAGCTGCTGGCATCTGCAGAAACAGTTGTTGGCTTTGCAACATCATAGAATGTGAGAACAGGTGCAGTCGTTAGCATCCTCTTGATGTTCTCAAACGCTTACTGTTGTGAAGGACCCCAGGTCCAGGCGTTTTTGGTCTTCAGTGGCTCATAGAGGGGTTGTCCAATGGTGGCAAGGGAAGGTATGTATTTACCCAAGTAGTTGACCATGCCTAATACACGTTTCAGGTCATGAACGTTTTCTAGTGGAGGTAGTCGGCTGATTGCCTCAACCTTTTCTGGGTCTGGTCTTACTCCAAACTGGTCAATCAGATGACCTAGAAATCTCATTTGCTTCTGTCTGAACGAGCATTTCTCTTTGTTGAGTTTGAGACCTGTAGAATCGAGGCGACGTAGAACTCTCTCCAATTGTGCATCATGTTCCTCCATGGCGGATCCATACACCAAGATATCGTCCATGAAGACTTCAACGCCATCCAAGCCTCCAGCATTTTGCGTTGGAAGATTTCGGGTGCACTTGTGATGCCGAAGGGTAATCATTTAAAGCAGTGTTTGCCAAACGGGGTTATGAAAGTTGTCAACTTACAACTTCCTGAGTGTAGAAGGATTTGCCAGAATCCGCTTGCAGCATCAAGGGATGAAAATACCGTGGCTCCACTCAATTTAGCTGTTATCTCATCGGCGGTAGGCAGGACGTAGCATTCTCTTTTCACTGACTTGTTCAGTTTTGTCAGGTCCACGCAGGTTCCGGGCTTTGCCTGTATGCTTCTTCAGCACCGGGACCATCGGTGCACACCATTCTGTTTGTTGTGTCACTCATTCAATAATATTCTTTTGCTCCATCCTTAACAACTCCTCTTTTACCTTTTGCAACATGGGAAAAGGTACACGTCGCGCGGTGTGGACGGCATGTGGCACCGCTCCTTCCATTAGTTCTATTTTAACTGGATCAGTTTTAAGCATGCCATGCTCTCCATAGGATTGTCTGCTATCCGCAAGCTTGTTTTTGCTGGTTGTTAGCTCATCAACTCTTCTCACAAGATTCATCTTGACTGACAGACTGTGACTTAGAAGATTGTTAACATTACACCCACCGACTACATACATTTTGGATTTTTAGGTTTTGCTTTTGTGGCTTACAACTGTATCGAAACAACTTAGGCATGACGGTTCTCCTCCAGGACTGTCTAAAGGTAGGTCAGACGGCTGTAACACCTTACGTTGGTTGAAGGTGTGAAATGTTTCTTCATTGATAACGTTGACATCTGCCCCAGTATCAATTTTGAACTGAACGGGAACACATTCAACTTGGAGCATTTTTCATTTGCGGAGCACACAGGGCCAAGGAAGTAGGAAGTCTGTCCACCTTTCTTTGGTTCGGTGACTTCATTAACTGACCTTCCACTACGACACACTCTGGCCCAATGTTCCATTTTTTGGCAAACTTGACATTTAGCTTTTGACGCTGGACACGTTTCATTTTCCCTGTGTGGGAACTTTCCACATTTTCCGCATTTCTTTTCAGACTCACCCCATTTTCTGTTGCTGGATGGTCTGTCTGGTTTGCGTTGCTGTCTCCAACTTGTGTTTTTATTTCTGTGCCGTACCTCTTGAACTGTTGCCGCTGTGTCTCCTTGCTGACTCACTTGTACCGCGACCTCCTCAGATTGCCTCACAGTTTGGACCGTTTGGTCCGACATTAGCTGTAGCTTGCGCGAGAGATCTTTGTCCTGAATCCCCACAACGATCCGGTCACGAATGTGCTCCTCTATGGCTGCACCAAAGTCGCAATGCTCTGACAGTTCGTAAAGTGCTCGTATAAAACTTTCCGCTTTTTTCCTGGCCGCTGAATTCGCTGGTGAAAACATATTCTCTCATGTATCACATTCCTCCACGGGAAAAAGTAGTCATCGAATTTAGCCAGGACCGTTCCAATTTTGTTTCGGTCGTCCTCCTCCTCAAACTGAATGACTTAAAAAAAAATTCCGCTTCAGCCCTCATTGCATAAATAAGGCAGCTCACCTGCACGGTTCCCTCGTCTCTGTTTAGTTCAGTGGCGATTCTGTACCGCTCAAACCACTGTTTCCAGTCTGGCCATTCCATCGGTTTATCAAAGGCAAAATTTGCGGGTGACTTCTGACATCATGTAGAATGACGAATGTTCAGGCTTCTTTATAATAAAACTCTTTTATTCGCTAGGGAACACTTGTCAGTAGATATCGGCAAAACAGTGCTCTCAACAACGTGACTAACTGCTAGACTTGCTCGAACAGTGAGTACTCTACGGGAGCCCGCACACATTTCTATAGGCTGCCGTGAAGCAGTGATGCGGTGTCATAAATAACATCCTTATGTGACAGTTGTTGTTCAGACAAATCATGCAAGCCAATTTAATTTACAAATTTACATCCCACTCATAAATTTGCATTTATGAGTCGGATGTAATAATTTAATGAGCAGATAAACAAGTTTAAGGTGTTTCTGGTTTATCCTTCAAAAAATACTTTTAATGACTATTACCTGGGCAATCTTCATTTAGTTAAAAAGTGTCAGTGTAGAGAAGGCAGCATGTTAAGGATTAACACATTCTACCATCATGAAGAAAAATAAATCAAGAAAACACAAGACTGATGACCAAGGCCCCGACCAAGCACCGCACTAGCCTGCGACCGAGATGCCCAGTGAGAAACACAGCGAAGTAGAAGACTAATCTAATAAAATACTCCTAGCCACTATTTCAAACCTTAAAATCAAGCTAACCATGGAAATAGTTCAGGTCAAAAACGACATCTGTGCAACTGTGGACAATAGCATCAAGAAGGTCTATGATGATTTGAGAGGTGAAATCGCCATGACCAGCCAGGACCTGCAAGTGGCTGTTGCTAACCTCGAGACAACATCCTCTTCGTTAGAAGCTACCAGCTAAATTGAAAAGGCAACCCCCTTGCATTCAGATAACATCTACACACTACAACGGCAAGTAGCTAATCTTTGCTCTGCGGTTGCTAAGCTTAATCAAAAATGTGAGGATTTAGAGGGGAGATCATGCCGAAACAACATCAGGATCACTAGTCTCCCAGAAGGCGTGGGGGGACCGAGACCGAGGGACTTTATCGCCTCTATTTTGAAAGACGTCCTTTCCTTAAGTGAAACCCCGCTAATTGACAGAGTTCATTGGGCCTAACAGCGACCCTCTCCATCTGAACCTCCGTGACCACTTATCCTACAGCTACATTACCATCATACTCTTTTAGACATCCTACGTAAAGCGGCCACAATGAAGACTCTTCAATATCAATGTAACAACATATGGATCTTCCCAGACTACCCACCAGCAGTGCAAAACGAAGAGCACCACTCAACAAAGCGAGAGAGACGTTATGACATCAGCCCAGTCACAGGTACGGCCTACTCTATCCAGCGAGGCTCCTGGTGTGAGACGACGGCGTTCAGACATCCTTCAATGATCCAAAAAAAGCCAAAGAATATGCAGGACACCTCTCCTCGAGGCCAAAAAGTGCACTGAGTAACACTGATTGCTCGTCTTCATGGAATGGAAAGGAGGGAATGATCCATAATGTATAATGCATGGGAAATCTACTTATGATTACTGCCCTACTCATCGCAATGGTGGATTTAGAAATTTCAATAATTACAGTGTTGCTAATCCGTGCCTGCTATGCATATATACCAGTATGTTTGTACATGTATGTACATGTATATATGCTAGTGTATGTGTGTGTATGGGTGCCTGTATGTGTTCTTTAGTTATAAGTTGTCCAAATATGTATATATATATATATATAAAGACCTTATATATCCTTTTGGATGGTCTACATTACTTTCCCCATTGATATACAGCTAGAAACTCTTTACACTTACCACATTTATATGGATGTTTTATGTAATGGAGTGCCTTGTGTACACTGATGGTCTTATTTCATTCTATGCTCAATGTGGTGCTACACAAGGTACAATGTCCTCGCATTTTCGTATTGTATTTCTTTTTAAACGTATTGATTATTGTCAAGCTGGACCTGTCGGGCTGTCGCTAGAGCAACTCAACTCAACTTTATTTATAAAGCACTTAAGACGACGACGGCTGAAACAAAGTCCTGTACACAGGACAAAAAACAATAAAACAGCAAATAAAAACAAATAAAAACAAACTATAAAGCACATTGTCTCATGCTGTGTTAAAAGCCAAGGAATAAAAATGGGTCTTAAGATGAGATTTAAAAGTAGACAGTGAGGAGGCTTGTCTAATGTGGAGGTGGAGCTCATTCCACAGTTTTGGAGCGGCAATTGTCCCCTCTGAGCTTCCGCTGGGACCTTGGTACCTCCAGGAGCAGCAGGTCCACTGACCTGAGGTACCGAGCAGGAGCTCAGGGGTTGAGAAGCTCAGAGAGGTAAGGAGGGGCCAAACCGTTTAAAGATTTAAAATCAAATAAAAGATCTTTAAATCTTTAAATTAATCCTAAAATGCACAGAGAGCCAGTGGAGGGAGGCCAGGATAGGAGTTTTGTGCATCCTCTTACGGTGTCCAGTTAAAAGGCGTGCAGCTGCATTTTTCACCAACTGGAGACGTGCGAGGGAAGACTGGCTAATGCCAAAATAAGGTGCAAAGGGCTCAGGTCAGCAAGGGGTGGAGCACAAATGCCACTGGGACCAAACACCATTACTTCTGTTTTTCGTTCATTTAGGTGAAGGAAATTTAAAGCCAACCAGGCTTTAATGTCTTCAAGACAAGACAGAAGTGATGCTAGAGAGAGAGCTTCTTTCTTTTTTAAAGGCATATACATTTGGCTGTCATCAGCATAAAATGGTAAGAGATGCCATGTATCTTCAGGATTGATCCCAGGGGCAGTAAATACAAAGAAAAAAGCAGGGGCCCCAAAACAGACCCCTATGGAACCCCATACAAAAGTGGAACAGAGCCAGACTAATTTTCAAAGGCAGTCAAATTTCCGATTCTCTGTCGGATGAATAAAAGAGAGTGGCGATCGTACACCAGAAGAGACTCCATCTGTTTGGTGCCAATAGTTAAGAATAATACAGACACAAAACATAGCAGGAGCAGCAGACGGCTGGCCGCACACACTGGCGCCATCTTGCTTTTACCTGTCCAATCTAAACTCAACTGTTCTTTAAAGTTAGGTTGCTCAACTAAGGAAGTGATTTGATTTCCTCCCCCTTTTTCATGTTCCTCCCTTGCTTCCCACCAAGCTTAACCGAGGCAAGAGTTGATTAGCTAAAGGTATTCTAAGTTGATGTTTTTTACTCTATTTGTTCACTATTTCAGAGTTTGTTCTCATGGTTCTATAAGTGGAGAATGTGTTACTATATGGAAGTATGTAAGATATGGCATTGGTATTTTTTTTGTAGTCAGGCGACACTGTGTGCAAGAGGGTTGATTACAGAGGACCAAATACAATGTAGCTTAATCATTGATTATGACAACAAATCATAACATCAGTAGGGGAATATATATATATATATATATATATATATATATATATAATATATATATACACTACCGTTCAAAAGTTTGGGGTCACCCAAAACAACAATTTTGTGTTTTCCATGAAAAGTCACACTTATTCACCACCATACGTTGTGAAATGAATAAAAATAGAGTCAAGACATTGACAAGGTTAGAAATAATGATTTTTATTTGAAATAAGATTGTTTTTACATCAAACTTTGCTTTCATCAAAGAATCCTCCATTTGCAGCAATTACAGCATTGCAGACCTTTGGCATTCTAGCTGTTAATTTGTTGAGGTAATCTGGAGAAATTGCACCCCACGCTTCTAGAAGCAGCTCCCACAATTTGGATTGGTTGGATGGGCACTTCTTGCGTACCATACGGTCAAGCTGCTCCCACAACAGCTCAACGGGGTTCAAATCTGGTGACTGCGCTGGCCACTCCATTACCGATAGAATACCAGCTGCCTGCTTCTTCTCTAAATAGTTCTTGCACAATTTCGAGGTGTGTTTTGGGTCATTGTCCTGTTGTAGGATGAAATTGGCTCCAATCAAGCGCTGTCCACTGGGTATGGCATGGCGTTGCAAAATGGAGTGATAGCCTTCCTTATTCAGAATCCCTTTTGCCCTGTACACCTTACCAGCACCAAAGCAACCCCAGACCATCACATTACCTCCACCATGCTTAACAGATGGCGTCAGGCATTCTTCCAGCATCTTTTCAGTTGTTCTGCGTCTCACAAACGTTCTTCTTTGTGATCCAAACACCTCAAACTTGGATTCATCCGTCCACAGCACTTTTTTCCAGTCTTCCTCTGTCCAATGTCTGTGTTCTTTTGCCCATCTTAATCTTTTTCTTTTATTGGCCAGTCTCAGATATGGCTTTTTCTTTGCCACTCTGCCCTGAAGCCCAGAATCCCGCAGCCGCCTCTTCACTGTAGATGTTGACACTGGTGTTTTGCGGGTACTATTTAATGAAGATGCCAGTTGGGGACCTGTGAGGCGTCTGTTTCTCAAACTAGAGACTCTAATGTACTTATCTTCTTGCTCAGTTGTGCAACGCGGCCTCCCACTTCTTTTTCTACTCTGGTTAGAGCCTGTTTGTGCTGTCCTCTGAAGGGAGTAGTACACACCGTTGTAGGAAATCTTCAATTTCTTAGCAATTTCTCGCATGAAATAGCCTTCATTTCTAAGAACAAGAATAGACTGTCGAGTTTCAGATGAAAGTTCTCTTTTTCTGGCCATTTTGAGCGTTTAATTGACCCCACAAATGTGATGCTCCAGAAACTCAATCTGCTCAAAGGAAGGTCAGTTTTGTAGCTTCTGTACCGAGCTAAACTGTTTTCAGATGTGTGAACATGATTGCACAAGGGTTTTCTAATCATCAATTAGCCTTCTGATCCAATGAGCAAACACATTGTACCATTAGAACACTGGAGTGATAGTTGCTGGAAATGGGCCTCTATACACCTATGTAGATATTGCACCAAAAACCAGACATTTGCAGCTAGAATAGTCATTTACCACATTAGCAATGTATAGCGTGTGTTTCTTTAAAGTTAAGACTAGTTTAAAGTTATCTTCATTGAAAAGTACAGTGCTTTTCCTTCAAAAATAAGGACATTTCAATGTGACCCCAAACTTTTGAACGGTAGTGTATATATATATATATATATATATATATATATATATATATATATATATATATATTTGTGAACTTCTCACCCCATACCTCCACAGAATGTATGTACAAGCTCAGTTGGATGGTACATTTCCACCAACGCTAATTGAGGTGATAATTACAGTGGTCCATAAAAAAGGTAAGGATGCATTACAGGTTGGCTCATATCGACCAATCTCATTACTAAATACTGACGGCAAATATATGCAAAAATACTCGCGAACAGATTAAACCCACTAATGAACTAGGTAATACATGAAGATCAAACTGGATTTATTCCGGGTAGAAGTTCTACTTCTAACTTACGTAAAGTGTTTAATATCTTATACACACAAAGATCTGCCAGTAACAATCTGGCAGTTCTAGCACTCAATGCAGAGAAGGCATTTGATCAAATGGAGTGGGAATATTTGTTTGAGGTACTTATACGTTTTAACTTTGGCACCAAATTTATAAAATGGATAAAACTACTCTGTACAAACCCCATAGCACGAGTTCGTACAAATAATAACTTATCTTCAGCATTCCCACTTTTTAGAGGAACAAGGCAAGGCTGCCCGTTATCCTATCTAAATTTTTGCACTTGCCATAGAACCACTAGCTCAAACTATTCGTTTAGACCCCCGGATACACGGCTATCAGACTAACGCAACTCTGAGTAAAATTTCCTTATACGCGGACGATATACTTCTGTACACCATACCAAACTTTCTTACGGAAATTGATTGTTTGGACACTTCTCTTGTTACCGTATTATTCGGACTAAAAGTGTATTAATGCCGAACTATCCTATGTCACAGGTGAACCTGGCAAAATTTCCCTTTAAGTCATCAATGGACAGATTCACATATTTAGGTTTAGAAGTCACAAAATAAATTCCCTCCCTTATACAAGCAAACTTTCAACCTTTATTAGATCAACTTAAAAATAAGATACAGTTTTGGAGAACCGTACCAATCTCATTAATTGGAAGAGTAAATGTAATTAAACTGATTTCCCTGCCCTAAATCCTATATTTATTTCAGCATATCCTTGTGTTTTTGCCCAAATCATTTTTTTAAACGATAGACTAAATTGTGTTACCGTTTTTATGGGATTATAAATCACCCACGATGGATAACAAACACTTAGGCAAGCAAGGTGGCGGCCTGTCTCTACCCTGCTTTATTATGTACTATTGGGGTTGTGCCTTTGAATCCTTTAATTCTCATGTAAGATCTCCATCCCAACCCATAGTTGGCTAGTCATGGAGCAGGAAGACTGCCATCCCTTTGCCCCGACTGCCATAATATTCTCGCCAACTCCCCTCAATAAATAATTATATGAACACAATCCAATTATACAGAATTTGGTCAGAATATGGAAGCAAATAAAATCCCACTTTGCATTTAAATCAATACCCACCTCCTTACCTATCTCAAACAACCCCACCTTTGCCCCAGCTAAGTTAGACTTGACCTTTTCACATTGGAATACAATTGGAATTCACTGCATAGGATACCTCTACATACAAGGCAATTTACCTCCTTTGTACAACTATAGAGTGAGTATAAACTGAACATCAATAACTTTTTTAGGTATCTACAGATAAGGGATTAGGGTGCACAAGCATATAACAAACTTCGAAGATGAACCCCAATCTCTAACTGAGGAGTGTTTTAGCATCTCATGTATCAATTCAATAAGGAGCCTTATTTATTTTTTCTGGAATCTGCTTAAACTACTCTGCTCAATAAACATATTTGAAATTAAATTCAGCAGCATTTAAAAAAAATGGCTATGAAACCAATGTGGTGAATTGTGGTGGTAGAGGAAAGCCAGGTGTTAAGAGAAAGGAGTCTGCTAAAATTACTTATTCCTAGTGATGGTGAGATGAAGCCATATTACGCATTGAACCAGTTGAGCCAATTGGTTAAAGAAAGGGTTCTGCTCACAGGGCTTCATGCGAACGTAAACCCCCCTACTGGCCAGATACATAATCACAGGCAGCTGTAGATCTTAGCCACTTAATGTGTGATGCATTAAAGATGTAAGTCTGCTATGGCTCTTGGGAATGCCTAACTTAAAAAGATACTCCGCTCTTTACCGATTAAAACACACTAGGTAAAATAGTCGGTTGATTCAAAAGACAGCAATGCTAAATTCGGTTAAAAACGCCCTGAAAAACAGCTAAAACGGTTAAAAACGTGTGAAAAAAAAAGGTTTAACACCATTTTTTGTTGTTGTTAGGAGCCGGTCTTGGTGAGTCCTGCTGACGCCCACTAACGCTGACGCATGCGCATTCCACTCATCATACACACTGCATCTTGTTGACATAAGTTGTATGTACTTTATTTCCTTTTTAATGTGGATGCATGTCATTCCAGCATTTTGTAGCCTAACTTACAGCACAGACGCATTAATGTGTTTAATGTAAATAAAGCATTTCAAGCTAAACGTATGACCATTCTGGATAGCCTCCTCACTGAAAGCACCACACCTCTGCTAGTCTAGACTTTCCTTCTTTTCTTTCTGTGTCTGATGCCCTGACTCTTGATGTGACATGCATGCGTGTGTAATTGAGCAGTATGTAAGAATAACTCATATTTGAGTTCTGCAGGCCTTCTGACATGATTGAGACATTACACTTTTTTGCGTTTATTTCACTGTAAAATTCTTACATATTCCAACTTTAAGTTGGACAACTTGCACAATCAGTGGCTTGTTTGCCCTACTATATATACAGGTTTCAGTAAGGGTGTCTTTACAACTGAGCTAGATAATGCGAGTCAAAATATCAGTCAGAACATTAATGGCATTTGCAGAATCTCAATGACATCTTAAGAAGTATTTTAGCAAATACAGTGGATAATTCCGAGTGCCTCAATTTATTTAAGAATGCATAAAACTTTGATTGTTATTTCTACTAATTATCATGATTTTAGCTGATCATGGTCCATTATATGTAGCAACATCAGACACAAGGACTTTAAAAGGCAACCTGATAAAGAGTGTTGCTTTCTTTTCTGGGGACGACTGTGGAGCCACTGGAGCTTATGATGCAAAGAAGGATTCTTCATAAAATCAAGAAAATTATGGACAACCCTGCACATCCTCATCATCGGGCTATCCTTCAGCAACAGTGACTTTAATCTCACTGCAACACAGACTGCTACAGGAGATCTACGTCTCCTTGAAGAACAAAAATGCTTAATTTCCCTCGGGGATCAATAAAGTATGTTTGAATTGAAATGAAATGATAGACCATGGGGAGCATAGTCCCCACACCTCTATAAAATGCTCTCTGCATGCATCAGTTGGTCTCATGTGAACTGTATTTAGGCCATGTGCAATAATCTCATTTTCTTAGTTTTCTGGAAAGTAGGACATGATCCTACTGTATGCACTGAAAGGAAAAGTTTGTTCGGTTTACATGATAGAATTGTTTACATCAGTTCCAGATAATCAGAATAAGTAAATCTGACATGATTTACCCTCTTACTCCAAAGTAAAATTAACATGTTGAATTAATATGATATTTTTGGGTTGCTGTAACATTCAATTCAATTCAGTTTATTTATATAGCGCCGTTTCACAACAGATGTCATCTCAAGGCACTTTACAAGAAGAGTTATTATAATACAATGTTTAATTTAGAAATTAGAGAACCACAGAAGATTGCGTCGTGTAATTCTCAGCAATCCCTCACACTGAGCAAGCACGAAGCGACAGTGGAAAGGAAAAACTCCCTTTTAACAGGGAAGAAACCTCCGGGCAGAACAGGCTCAGCACAAGCGGTCATCTGCCGAGGACCGTCTGTCGTTTGGGAGAAATACAGAACAGAGACACAGAACAGAGACAGCAGAAAGAACAAACGACACACTGATGCAGAACTTTTTTGCAGGGACGTGGAGAAACTATTCCGTCACTGCAATGTCATCTTAGTCAGGGTCGTCAAGCAGGGCAGGTCAGGAGCACCTACTGTAGGAAGAGACTAAGAGAAAACATGGTTAGCGCTTGAATTGACAGCACATCATGCAGTTGGGGAGAAGTAGGAGAAGAAAGTAGGAACAGACCCTAATAATGTCCTCCAACAGCTAGCCTAAAGCAGTATAGCTACTAACATTAACACTGTCTCCTAGCTACTAGGAGACCTAGCTACTAACACTTTTCTACCTGGCTTACATTAACGCTATCTCTACCTAGCTACTCTACCTCTTACCTATCTCTTCCTAGCTTTTGACACTCTACCTGACTACTAATCATTAACCTGTCTCCTAGCTACTAGGAGACCTAGCTACTAACACTCTCTACTTGGCTTACATTAATCTATCTCTACCATAGCTACTCTACCTCTTCAGATCCCTTCCTAGCTTTTGACACACTCTACCTAGCTACTAACATTAACCTATCTCTTCTAGCTACCTGTCTAACCTGTCTCTAACTACCTATTAACATATCTCTAACTGTAAGCTTTGTCAAAGAGGAAAGTTTTAAGCCTAGTTTTAAAGATATACAAATTGTCTGCTTCACGAACCAACCCTGGGAGCCTGTTCCATAGGAGGGGAGCCTGATAGCTGAAAGATCTGCCACCCATTCTACTTTTTAGAAATCCTAGGAACTACCAGTAAACCTGCAGTCTGAGAGCGAAGGGCCCTGTTAGGAACATATGGAACAATCAGGTCTCTTATGTATGATGGAGCTAGATTATTAAGAGCTTTATATGTCAGAAGGAGGATCTTGGAATTCTATTCTAGATTTTACTGGGAGCCAGTGAAGAGAAGCTAAAACAGGGGAAATGTGATCTCTTCTTTTAATATTCATCAGAATCCTAGCAGCAGCATTTTGGACTAACTGAAGACTTTCAATTGTATTCTGTGGACTACCTGATAATAAAGAGTTACAGTAATCCAGTCTTGAAGTAATAAAGGCATGGACTAGTTTTTCAGCATCATTCCTGGACAGGATGGTTCTAATTTTTGCAATATTCCTAAGGTGAAAAAAGGAAATCCTAGAGACTTCTTTTATGTGAGATCTAAATGACATATCTTGGTCAAAAATAACACCGAGGTTCTTTGCTTTATTACTGGAGACTAATTTAATGCCGTCTAGGTGAAGGCGTTGACTAAGTAGTTTCTTTTTCAGAGCTTCCGGTCCAAAGATGACAACTTCTGTTTTATCAGAATTCAGAAGCAAGAAGTTTAGAGTCATCCAAGTTTTTATGTCTTCCAGACATGCCTGTAGTCTACCTAACTGATTGGATTCATCAGGATTTATGGATAGATATAGCTGTGTATCATCAGCGTAACTATGGAATTTTATACCATGCTGCCTAATTATTTTACCAATAGGAAGCATATATATAGTAAAACGAATCGGCCCTAGCACTGAACCCTGTGGTACTCCGCTATTGAGGTTGAGGAAGATTTATCATTTATCTGAACAACCTGAAATCTGTTAGACAAATACGATTTAAACCAACCTAGTGCTGTTCCTATTATACTGACACTTTGAAGCCTTTCTATGAGAATATTGTGATCAACAGTGTCAAAGGCAGCACTGAGATCTAACACGACCAGACTGGTCACCAGTCCATTGTCTGAGGCTATGAGAATATCATTAGTAACCTTCACCAGAGCTGTTTCAGTGCTATGATGAGCTCTAAAGCCTGACTGAAACTTCTCAAACAGCTCATTATTGTTTAAATGCTCACATATCTGGTGTGAAATTTCTCAAGAATTTTAGATAAGAAGGGAAGATTAGATATCGGTCTATAGTTAATTAAGTCGTTTTGATCAAAAGATGGTTTCTTAAGTAGAGGTTTAATTACAGCTATCTTAAACTCCTGTGGTACATATCCATTGACTAAGGATAGATTCATTATATCTAAAATTGGAGCAGCGATCAGAGGGAAAACTTATTTCAAGAGTTTAGTTGGGATAGGGTCTAAAACGCAAGTTGAAGGTTTAGATGAAGCTAATAATTTTAGTACATCAGAAGGTTCGGCTGCATTAAAGCAGTTTAAGCGTATATTAGGTTCAACCATTTTTGATGTTGCCTCATTAACTAGGGAGGAAGCAAGCATATTGGGAAGGTTCCCAATTATCTTATTTTTTATAGAGTCTATTTTATTTATAAAGAATTGCATGAAGTCATCACTACTAAGAACTTGGGGAATGGTTGGCTCGATAGAGTTATGATCCTGTGTGAGTTTAGCAACTGTATTAAAAAGAAACCTAGGATTATTTTTATTCTCCTCGATTAAAGATGAATAATATGCTGTTCTAGCTGTTCGAAGGCTCTTTTTATATAGCAATAGACTATTTTTCCACACTAAATAGGAATCCTGTAAATGCGTGAAGTGTCATTTTCTCTCTAGTTTTCTAACGTTCTTCTTCAGGGTATGTAGCTCTGAATTAAACCAGGGAGCTAATCTTCTAAGGCTGGCCACCTTCTTTTTCAGTGGGGCAACTTTGTCTATTGCCAGACGCAGGGAGGAATTAACGCTATGAACTAGAACGTCAAATCACTGTTTTTTATTGTACTTTTATGTACTGAGGAAATTAAAGTTGGAAGAGCTTCTTTAAAACTTGCTACAGCATTGTCTGATAACATTCTGGTATAATGAAGTTTTCTTTCAGGTTTGATATGATCTGTTAGAGTAAGTTTAAAAGTGATGAGGAAATGATCAGACAGGATAGGGTTATGTGGAAAGACTGTTATTTCTTCACAGTCAATGCCATAAGTCAGCACAAGATCTAAGGTGTGGTGACCGCGATGGGTTGGTCCCTGCACATTTTGAGTAAAGCCTATTGAATCTAAGATAGTGTTAAAAGCTGTATTTAGACTATCTCTTTCATTATCAACATGATTATTGAAGTCTCCGACTATAATGACTTTATCAGTGTTTAAAACTAAGTCAGATAGAAAATCTGCTATCTGATCTAAAAATTGAGAATAAGGGCCTGGTGGACGATATAAGACCACAAATAAAAGTAGCTTTACTGCTTTGTTATGTGTATGAGGAAGGCTAAAGATTAAATGCTCAAAGGAACTGTAATTATTATTTTTTTGGAGATTAATTAGTAAATCTGAATGAAAGATGGTGGCTACACCACCTCCTCGACCAGTACTTCGGGGGACACTAAAGTTTAAGTAGCTAGGGGGAGTTGACTCATTTATTGTGACATGGTCCTCTTCCTGCAACCATGTCTCTGCAAGACAAAACAAATCAATATTATTTTCACAAATTAAGTCATTTACTAAGAGTGTTTTTGAGGGGAGAGATCTTATGTTCAGTAAACCACATTTAATGATTTATTTTTCTGTTCAGTCAGAGTTGTATTTATCTTTATGAAATTTTTATACTTTGCTCTAGTAGCATTAACTTTTAATTCATTAGTTTTGGGCAGTGGACGGGAAACTGTCTCTATAGGGTAGTGGGTGGGTGGCAGTCCCTGATCCCTGAGCTGGACTCTGGGTTGTCACAGCAATGGGGAACTAGAGATAACCCGTTGTCACAGCAATGCGGAACTAGAGATAACCCTATTCATGAATTCAATACATACTGTAGTCACATTATTTTTAAGTCATTAGAAGAAAAGTTTTAATTTCAACATGTTTGGGATCTTTATGCTGCATCACACCAAACCAATGCGTCAGCGTCACTTGCGGCAAGATTACATGTAAAGTCTATGGTACAGTACGTCAGAGGTCCGTCAAAGTCTTCTCGGTGCGTTGTATACGTTGGCTCCCTCATGTTCACCTGCGTTACATACGGCAATGCAGTAACGCAGCAACTCAGCAAAGCAGAAGTTCAGCTAGTTTAACTTTTGACGGACCCAACGCAGTTAACGCAGTGCGGCAACCAATCAGAGCATCTCACTGTAGTTATGTCACTATACATGTATCTTGAATGAATCGCGGGTCCAGTGAAAACATTTCCAACAAACTCAGATTTAAAAAAATCAGAAATAACACTTACCAAAGTCAGATGGACAGGCGCTCCTAAGGAGGAACAGAGAACCTGTAGTTGGTGTCCTGGTAGGAGACTTAAGCTCTGATGCTGCCCAGGAGGTCGTAAAATTAGGGGCATGGACAGACGGAAGTAGTGCTGAAAGCGAACCTCATCCATAAGCAGCTCCTGGAGCAAATGGTTAAACTCGGCAAACTCAGAAAACATTTGAATAATGACCGCTGATGCACCCGATGTCAACGTTGTCTAGCTTTATCAAACAAATAAAGCCAAGCCACTTTCTAGTTACGATCCACCATAGTTCAGAATGTACGGCAACAGAGGAAGCCCCGCCCACGCGTTGTTTTTTCCTCAGAAGCGTACATACGTCAAACTTCATCCGTTGAATGCATTGCCTGACACAGACCGACTGTGTGGTGTGAATGCACCATTACTCTTATTTTATGTTTTTGTATAATGTGAATGCAAGTTGATGTTCCCCAGGCTGGGTATTGAACTTACATCTTCAGGTTGAAAGGCATTGCACTATCCACTACACCAGAGCAGCCACAGCCCGACACCATTTGTCCTTTTGCCTTCTATACAATGAAGTGAATCCTTAAACAGAACTACATTAGTCCCCAACATTAAAAGTGCAGCACACAGAAATGATGCCAGTTAAATGGTTACATGTATTATTATACACAGACCTCACCTAGGATAAGGTACAGTACAGAAACGGTAAACAGTCAGTTTAGCAGGTGACCACAATTCAATGAAGTTTTTAATAAATTCATAATAATAAAACCATTGGAAGGACACACGTTGGAAAAAATATAATCAAACCAAATATGTTACAACAGAAGACCTCCCTGTTGTTCACCAACAGACCTCAGTCTTCGTTCATCTGCAACACCTTGACTGTGACCTGGCACAGCAGTGGCTGCTGAGCATTCTAAGTGATGACACCTCAACCTGGAACATTTCAATTTCAACCTGTGATTGCTCCCTGGAGAATGATTTGAATGTTAAGTGTGCCCTCCAATCTAGGCACCCTATAAAAATGTAATCAGAGTGCTATCATCTCCCTGGCAGTCTGAGGGTTCGCTTGACTCTATGTGGCAGGCGTTGGCGCAGGCCTCATTTCCCCTGCCGGCAGGTGTTCTCTCTGGATGTAATAGGCTTTACATGTGTAATTAACACGTGGCACTACTGCTTGCCACATCTCTAGACCTGGTCAAGCCTTCTTAACTTTTTTCGTTTTCTTTCTCTGGGCTCATTTCAGTCTTTCTTTTCCCCCTCAATTATGAAACACAAAGGCTGTAGTCCAACTCATGCTGTTGCAGTAGTAGAAGCAGAAGTCACTGACAACACAGATGAAGAGAGAGAGGCACTCGGCAGAAAGGCTAGCTAGTGTACAGCAAATTTCTGCAACCTGGTGGGATGGATGGCATTAACAGCTTGCTGTGTGGGGCCGCTAATGCATTAATACCCCCTCTCATGAAACCTGTAATTAACATGGCTCTGTTATTCAAGAATACACGAAGAAAAGCAAATGGCTAATTGGGACTGACGTCCTCTGTAATTAGAGTAATACTCACACATTGGGATTTTATGAATGAATGACTTTGCCAGCTTTTTTTATAGAGCTTCATTACATTGGCCTAAGCTATCAGCACTATTTACATATATGTATATAAAGGAGACAATATGTTGCTGGTCTTTTTTTGTCCAAACAGCAGATTTTCTCTCCAGGCCTCCTGACTTGGCTTGTGTTAATTAAGTGTGTGGACAAGAATGGAAGGGAGGGGAGGGAGGCTGAAAAACTGGGGGAGGGAAGTCCAATTATTTTTGCTCCTTCCCTCATTTTTTGCCCAAAACCTTTTTTCACCCATATACAGTTAGCTGTCAGGGGGAAGGAGTCTGATTTCTACTGGAGTTGCTTGATTTAAAAGCAGTGGAAATAATGTATAATCTGGTTTAACTGACCTATTTCTTAAAACTAAGATTTTCACAGATCCTAATCAATAAACATTTGGACAGATAGCTGAAGTGCACATTCTATTCTTTCAAAAGGTAAACAACTCTTTAAATATACTTTATTACACTAGACATAAGCTCAGTCTGATCAAGCACTGAATATTGAGAGAATCCCCCAATCCAAACAGCAATTTTGCGTTGCTGTAGGTCAAGATTTTATGATTGCACACTGGAAGTTTAAGTTAAAGACATAAAGTTATTGCACACACAAACAACAGAAATATACATACTAATGTAACAAACTCTATAAATCAATATCAGTAGCTGCTCCTTTTTTATTTTAACAAAAGTTGAAACTTACAGGAGAACCTCACTGTATAGAAACAGTATGTTAAAGAGTAAGCTACCTGCTTCTCAACTGCAAAAGAAAATAGAAGATGTTTGTTAAACGTTTTCCTGAACATTTAGAGTGTAGGTGTTTTTGCCAACTCTTCTTTCAAGGACTGCTTAAATTCTGTAACACAACCACAGAACCACAGTCAGCAATGACTAGGCTTTTCCAAAATCTTATTTTGCTTTACCATATTCGGGGTGTTAGCGGATAAAAACCCTCATGACCAAAGACTGCTTATGGTTAAGGTGGAAAAAAATATATATTATTATTATTATTATTATTATTATTATTATTATTATATATTTTTTTTATTATTTTTTTAATTTAAGCTCAAGTCTAGTATTGTTACTCAGAATTTTCTGGAGAGTGAATTTATGTTGCCATGAATTACAACAAGTCATTCATGTCCTAAAAACCATTAAGAAAAAAAAAAAAAAAACATTAAGAGAGGTAAGAGTCTAAACCCAAACAATTTCCTACTCAAGTCATTCAGAAATATGAAAACATGCCAAAGGCCCTGATTACCGGTGACTTGGCAGTGAATGGAATTGCTTGATTCTGTAATGAAAACAGAAACAAGTTATATTTTTCCGAATAATAAAGTCGCTGATATCTTGGGAGAATACTGACATTTAAAGGTACAATGTGAAAGAATTTTACAGTGCATTAATCACAGAACAGTCTAATGTCCCAACAATGTTGGAAGGAATATTAGATTGAAACAGATTTCGATCTCAGCTGGCTGGGTGGTTGTAAGTTTTTGTCATTTTACAAATGCTGCTACGGGACGTAGTTGTCATTTATCTGTCCCATCTATATTTCTTGGTTCCAGGGCAAATCACATGTGAGCCTGCAAGGTTGCAAGTCTTCAACACTAAACAGTGCATCGCCATTTATAATAGGACACTGACCCGGCTAAAGGCTAACATTGAGCCAACAATGCTCCCATTAAAATAGTTGGCTCTAAAAATATCTCAAGCTGCTTTTTCAATTACCACCAACTCTTCTCTCCTCATTTTGTACCTCTGGCTGATCAGTAACCGGGCATTCTCCATGAAATTCACGGAGGGGAGGGGGTGAGTGACTGAAAGCGGGGTACGTTTTTTCTTCTTCACGGACTGCCGTACTCCAATTCGACCACAAGACGTCAAAATGGCATACTGTACCTTTAACCTCTTTATAAATCCTAGACCGGATGCAGGCCTGACCAACTTTAACCTTTAATTCCACTTTATTTTTGACCTCTAGCTACTATGAAACTGTACATATTTTATATTATTAGAAAGCTTAGAGTCTTCTGACTACATTTATGTCAGTCATTGAAGGATAAAGTGATAACTATTGGCCCAACGAGGGCTTTTACTAACACCCCAGCCCCCCTCCAGAAAGAGAAAAAAAAGCAGCTTCCTCTTTGTAGTCCAATAAACATAACAAAACTGATCCATTTCGAACAAACACTGTCCTTTTCTAACCATTTGAATCTTACCTAAAGAACAGGGAGTTCTTCATGTTAATAGGTAACTTTTCATCACAGCGGACAAAAGTCACATGTGGGGTACCCAAAGGATCCATTTTGTACCTACCGATTAGCCCAAAAATCCCCAGAGTCAGAACCAAACATGAAGAAGCAGAATTTATTTGATGTCCCTCTAACGTATAACCATACATCGAGAAAACTGCAAAAAAATATGAAACTTCGACTTCCTTTACATTTGTTTTGAGCTGCCTTTGACTAATCAATGGAGTATTGTTAATTCTACTCTGGACTGCAGCTTTTCATTACTTCTCTTTCTATTGCCACTGTAATGTATGGTTTCGTTTTTGTTTGCTTATTGTGTTAGGTTTCTGTTATGTATACATATACAAATTAATTTTACCAGCTAATCATCACACCAAGTTTGACTTTCTCCATTATTAATTATTATATTATTATTCTGTATTATTTTACTGAAGTTCATTTCACATACACAAGAAATTCAGGATTTGTCAGTCATAGCTCTGTTACTTTGGAATATAATACTTCCAAATATTAGACAGATATCCTAGTGTTTTTAGTTATCTTTCTTAACGTGCCCTGACTTAGAAATGCCTTTGGTTTTATTTAATATGCTATCTTTTTACCTTTAGCAATGGTCTTTGGAACAGTGAGTTGGCTTTCTATTCTATTTTATGACTGTATATCTGTCTTTAAATCATGTTATGCTCTCTGATTTGAGTAATATAACTGAACTTAAAGCGTAAGACTACATTATTTGTTTCACCTTATAATTTGGATAAAAGAAAATCTGGAACATTCCCCTAAGCTACGTTTTAAAAGTTTTAATGCTCAGCCTCTTCTATTTGATAGAGATGTCTTCAAAGCCTGTGTAATGACATGGTGCACACTTCTGCTTCCTGTTCTCCTGTAACCTGCAAAACAACAGGCATATTTCATTTTACATCCAAGCCCATGTTGCCCATCACATTCAGTAATGGACAGGGAACCTTAATGTGCCTCGAACTCTCCCCCTATCTTCGAACAATCCCCTTACCACCCCATTCCACCCCACCTCACCCTGTTTCTTTTCCATGCTCTCAGCAGTCAAGATCCTTCACCAGGCCTGGACTATTATGACTTTCATCTCCGCCTTATCATTTACTTGAGTGGCCCATGTTATTTTCACATAGGTAGCTAGTGTTTTGGCTTTACTTAAAATGGACACGCTAGAGTTTTTGTGCATCAGTGGCTGTTGTGGATTAATTTATAGTTATACCCCAATCCCTTGACAGTATATGCACTCGCCTGTTGGTTTGGCTGAACACTCATCAGTGCCACCTGCTTGCAGAGTAGCCTCTTAATTATCAGATCAAAGGCAGTGAAAAGGTGCTAAGTGGTTAGAAGCTGCAGCAGCACACTTCTGGCCTTTGATCGTCTCTGCCCCATCCTCCTCAACAGCAGCCTGCCTTAAATTAAATATGGACAGACATCTCTCTTTGAGTTTCACCCTTCTCCATTTATAACCTGCTGCATTTGCAGTATCATATATTTAGTCTGGTGAGAGTGACCACTTAGCCTGACAATGGATTGTTGTGTGCTTCAACGGAAGTGGACGCCCGATCAAGTTCCTAGCCTTCATGTGAAGTTTGCTAGACCGGTCTCAGCTCTCGCTCAACCAATGAGGTAGCCCATTAAGTGTCACCTTAATAGGAACCACAGTGTTTGTGTTTTTACCAGTCTGTTTGATGTATTATTTGCAGACTGATTCATCTAATCTTTGAGTAAACACCGGACCTCATGCTGCTTCTATTAGGCAAGCTGAATGGCACACATGTGTGTGTGTGTGCAGTGGAGCTGTTCTGGCCTGAGCTGTCACACCAATTCTGGCTTGCATTAGACTACAAACTGTTTATGAGTGCAGCCGAAATATTTAGTTGAAACAGCTGGGGTCACCTCACCCGGAAACATCACCAGTTGTTATATAGGCCAGACGGCAAGGCAGTTAGAGAGGAAGCAAGGGGGGTTGCTATTGACTGGCTCAGCAGTCAGGTGCTCTGGGTGCCATTTTGTAGGCCTCTCCTGTAACAAAAATGGGGTTTTGGGACCACTGTGGAATATCAGAAGCAACTTCTTTCCACCAAGGCCCCATGTCCATCTACTCAGGAATATCATAACAGTTTAAAGTCCCACCCTTCCACTTATTTCCCTTTCCCCTCTTGCTTTCTGCTGTCCCTCACACTCTTTATGTTTATATGCACTGTGACGTCAGGTGCCGACATGTTCCCTTTCACACTGGCATTCTTTTGGTTGGCGTAGAGATGATGAATAAATCCTGGCAGCAGATGGAGCAAAAGCAGGATATGAACAATGATCGAAGAAATAGACAACAATGCTGCTGTACAGTGCATTTTGAAAGAGCTGTACGGTTTGTGTTACATTTGTTGTTTCTGCTATTTTCGGTGTAATTATGTGGTAGTTTGGGTAATATCCAGCTAAGGTGTATACATGCATTTCAAAAGTCCAAAATTTTGTCAGACTAATTTGGTTTCTCTTACCTCATGTAAATGATCTGATCAGTTGCTTTTGCTTTGTTGCCTTGTCTTCATTTGGCTAATTAGGTGTTGCCTTTTCTTCATTTTTATGTCTGGAATACATGCTGGACAGGTCACCAGTCCATCACAGGGAAACACAGACACACAGGACAAAGAACCACACACATACCTCTAAGGGCAATTTAGAAACACTAATTAACAGTCATGTTTTTGGACTGTGGGAGGAAGCCAGAGTATTCGGTTGCACTTCAGGAGTACCCAGGTTCCATACCGAAAGACCCCAGGCCAGGATTTGATCCCAGAACCCTTTTGCTGCAAAGCAACAGTGCTACCAACTGTGCAACTAATAAGCTCTAATAGCAACATTAGAAAAGCACTCAGAGCACAGACTTCCACCAGGGCCACTCACCTCACCATCCCCATGTTGTGATCTAATTCTTACTTTCTGTACTTTTCCAACAAAATGTCTGCTTATGAGACAACGTTTTGAGTGATCTTGCTAACAGACAGATGGGCATGAAAACATATACCTCCTGGTGGAGGTCAATAATAAACATATGTATGTAGAGCATGTTAATAGATTAAATGTAAAAGTAACATTATTGTTTAAGAGAAAGGAAAATCCCCTGAGCCCTGTATCTCAAGTTTGGCACATACCCTTCAAACATGAGATGCCTACTGGGCTGTCTGTGTTTACCTATTTCTTGAACATTTTCAGGTTGTGTCACCAAGATCTGATAATTTTTTTTGCATTGGAAAATACTTCCATTGTGAACTGACCTAATGAAAACATAATGCAGTGTTTGTGAAAACATTAAACATTACCAGCAGATTTTTATGTTGTCCGATAAAAAACTTCAAATCATCTGACCTGTTCACTGACCTGCTTTCCCATTAATCTTGCTGATTTAGTCAGTTGGAAAAAAATCTTGTAAACCGCCATGGTTGTACAGTGCGACAGATAAACTAAACTTAGAAAAACTAAACAAAACAGTGTGATGAATGGTTTTGTAATGTTTGTGTTTTGACAAAAGTTTTAGCTGAATCATTTGGGATTTAAATATTTATTCATGCTCCAGTTTTCCTCCTCAGGTCTCTGTATTTCTGTCAGCTGGGCAATTTCACATGACTGCGTGCTTCGACTGCTGCGTACCCAAGCTGAGAGTGGAAATTAATTATTTAATTCATTGATGTGCGTCACAGCTACTGTGAACTAGGTGTCACACTAGGTGCTGTTAATCTTTGAACTAGGTTTTAATCTAGTGGGTCATATTCAAAGTATTTAAAGGTATTAATTCTTTCATTTTTATGTTTATTTATGCTTATACGTTTGTAGGATTAAATAACTAATATTGCAACACGACCAATGTTCTGCTCAGTAAAAATGAGGCTTTACTCTGATTTCTCTAACTCTAGTTCAGTTTGACCTAGGTCGGACTAAGGTGTATAAATGCATTTAAAAAGACTGATTTCAGTCACACTAAGGCAGTTTTTAAATAGATTTTTGCTACATTGAAACACACTGAGTGAGCTCCTTTGAATTCAGGTTAAAATCCATCTGTTTAGAGTTGCCTTTGATTAATTTACCAATTAATTATAGTTGAAAATAGGCAAACAAGCAAGATCTCTGGCTCTCATAGACCTGTAACTTCTTATGTAAGTGGCTCCTCTGTCCACTCATTAACTGGATAAATTTTACATGTTTGAACTCATCACTATCAGTATAAAAGACACCTCTCCACAACCTCTAACAGTCACACTCCAAAATTACTTGGTGTAAGTATTTTGTATTTCTTTATTTATTGCTGGGGGTAACTATGGTTTTAGTAAGGATTCTACTCAGAGCTTTAGAAATGAGACCCCTGGTTCTTACTATAAATGTACATGCCAATAAATTGTCAGTAAGCCAGGCGTAGTTGTACTGTCCTTAAAAGACTGGAGCACATTTCAAAGTGAGGTAATGTTTGATGAACTGACAGCATCGATGAGGTTTTTATACATAGTAATTTTTGCTTTTTTATTTTTAACATCTTGAAAGAAATTTTGTGACAAATTGAGTAGTTGATTCAAAAAGATTAAACTTTCTGCAGTACCTTCTCTATTTCCAGCTGCTGATGGCAAAAATAGATACCCCAATGTCCGATCCTTTCACATTATTTCAAATTAACCAAATTAATCTTTAAACATTTTTTTTTATTCAAAAAGCCCTCTGTCAGAATCCGTCCTTGTTTCCCCTGTTTGTGTCTAATTGTTCCTCGGTGTATCTCGTTACCTTAATTACTCCGCAGTATATTTATGTTCCTAGCTTGCCTAGTGTCTTTGCGTTATCGTCTTCATTGTTCCTTAGTCTGTCTGTAGTCAGTTCCTGGTCAGTCTCTCGTCTGATCAACTGCTCTGTGCTTCCTGAGTCCTGCCAGAAAATAAAGTGGTTCTTAATTCATCCTCCCGCCTGCTGAGTCAACTTACAACAGAACGTAAACATGACACACTCAACTTGTGTTTAAATTAAGTTCTATTTATAACCATATGAGAAAATTTGTTAACACCACCTAATTTATTCAAGAAAATCAATATTGTAACTTCACAATACACAGAAACTGTCTGTAGACTTACTGAACTTACTAAAATTGAGTGCTAGACTAGCCCACTAATTAGCACAGTGTCAGGGCTTATGCTGCAGGAAGGCCGAAGGACCCAAGCGCAGAAGCAGAGTTCCAGGTAACGTGATCTTTATTGATGAGCAGCAACATAAGGAGAGACAATATACACAAACTGCACAATGATCCAGCGAGGACTGAAGCTCTCGCTGGATCTTAAATAAGGGGAGACAAGTAGGAACAGGTGGAGACAATGGGTAATCGGGGTTGAGTCTCCGTGGGTACGCTCCTGGAGGTTGGCGTCCCCTTATGGGACGGGTGTCGGGCGGACGGCCCGAGTGGAATCCTCTGGCTGGACGAAAGACTGGCGGACGTCCCCTGGCGGGATGTGAGTCAGGCGGACGGCCCGGATGGCGTCCTCTGACTGGATGAAAGACTAGTGGACATCCCCTTGCGAGACCTTAGTCGGGCAGAGGGCCCGAATGGCGTCCTCAGGCTGGACGAAACACTGGCGGGACGTGAGTCAGGCGGTCGGCCCGAACTGCGTCCTCTGGCTGGACGAAAGAATGGCGGACGTCCCCTTATTGGACGTGAGTCGGGCGGAAGGCCCGAATGGCGTCCTCTGACTGGACGAAAGACTGGCGGACGTCCCCTGGCGGGAGGGGAGACGGGCGGACACCCCGGTGGGACGGGAGACGGGCGGACGGCCCGGCGGTCCTCTCCTGGGGACGTGGAGGTCCAGCGGGAAGCTGGACGGACGTCCCTTGGCGGGATGAGAGACGTGTGGACGGCCTAAAGGTCCTCTCTTGCGGACAAGGCAGCGGCGGAGAAGCTTGGCTGGTCGTCGGCGGAGAGAAAGGGACCTGGTCGGTTCCTGCTGACGGGAACGGAGGGACTTGGCTAGTGAAGCTGGTCGCTCCGTGGTGGACGGACCTGGTGCGGGTGCCGAAGGGCTGCTGTGGTGATGGCCAGGAGGATTGCCGCAACAATGATGTCCGGCAAATCCAGCAGCTCTGGCGGTGGCAGCGGTAATCCAGTAGCTCTGGCGGCGGAGGCGGAAAATCCAGCAGCTCTGGCGGCGGAAAATCCAGCAGCTCTGGCAGTGACAGCGGCTCTGTGGGCTCTGGGAACAAAGACTGAAGGGGCTCTGCGGGCTCTGGGATCAGAGGTTTAAGGAAGGAGAAGGCCGAACAGGCTGATGCAGGCACCAACTTCGGGGCCGGACAGGCTGAAGCAGACGGCAACTTCGGGACCGGACGGACTGAATGCAGGCACCAACTTCGGCACCGGACAGGCTGAAGCAGACGCCAACTTCGGAACCGGATGGGCTGAAGCAGACGGCAACTTTGGGATCGGACGGGCTGAAGCAGGAGGAGCCTCTTGGCTTCGGCTGTGTGGAGGTGACTGACACTCATGCCTGCGTGGACCGGTTACGGGTGTGCAGTATGCGAGCCTAGAGCCGATGAGCGAGCTCTGCTGCGCTACATACTGCTTTGGGCTGGAAACGCCCTGCAAAAAGGCGACCTGATCCGAGTCCACCTGCTCGTCGCAGTCCTCCCAATCGGACCAGTCCGAGGAAGGGTACTCCGGCGCGGCTCTGCAGCTCTGCGGCATCTGCGTCGCCGTTTATGGCGAGGATCTGGCTCCCCTCTGGCTCCCCTTTTGAGTAGAGGTACTTGAGTCTGTCCCCGTGAAAAAACTCAAACTTCGCTAACGTAGAGGGGACCCAGTCTTGGGCTGGCAGACGAAGCCTGCATTGAAGGCGCAGCTGGACGGCTGGCTGAAACAGGGGGAGCCCACGATGACACAGTCGGAAGAGGAGCAAAGACAGCCAGAGAGAGGATCGGCAGCGCGTGGAGCATGAAGACTGAGCTGACGTTGGTGGAAGCGGGCTGCCTCCCAGCAGGAGACAGCTAATCCTCCGCTGTAAGGAGGGCGTCGGCGGATGCCTTCTCCAAATCCTCCGCATCGACCGAGTTAAGGCTGGAGCGGAACCAGGGAAGGAGGTCCAGGATGTAATCCTCCAGAGCAGTGAGGCGAGCAGAGGGACTGGCGAAGCCGGAGATCTTGTCCAGCCTGCACCAGAGAGGCCACAGCAGGTTGGGGTCTGGAGCTTCCGCTGGGTCCATCTGTTTGGGCTGGATGATTCTGTCAGGGTTTACGCTGCAGAAAGGACAAAGAACCCAGGCGCAGAAGTAGAGTTCCGGGTAAGGTGATCTTTATTGGTGTGCAGCAACATAAGGAGAGACAATATACACAAAGTGCACAATGATCCAGCAAGGGCTGAAGCTCTCGCTGGATCTTAAATAAGGGGAGACAAGGAGGAACAGGTGGAGACAATGGGTAAACGGGCAGAGCCCTGGAGGTTCAGGACGACACAGGTGCAGATGATGATGGAGGAGTGAGAGGAGCTGAGTGGATTGTGCAGCATGACACACAGTATCTGCCTGCGCATTGTTTAATCTCATCATAAATCCAGTTATTCTGCAAAGGACTCAAGGTTTTTTTAGAGATGGGTAAGAGAAGCCAAATATCGATTTACTTTTGGTCTCTACAAATCTTTTATAGAAAAGATGAAAAATTTTTTAAAGGAACCTTTAGGAAGTCTCTTTTAAGGATTAGCACGGGCTAATATAGGTTACACTGTGAACAGGTAAAAGGAAGTTCTTTGGTCTGATAGCACTAATGTTGAGCACACTGGTCTGCAGATTGCAGTGTGCAGGGGAAAACTTGTTAGGGTGGAAGGAGGGGTTTAGTGGACAGTGATTAGCTAGGCACCTGCCCCATTCCTCCATGATCCCAAAATTGTCCTTTTTGGAAAAGAAATTACTTTTTTTATCTTTGTAGAATGTGTATGCCCTGAATAGCAACATTTTACTTTAAATCATTTTGCTAAATAAAATAATCTGGTTGCTGTCAGTGATGGAGATTAACCAATGCTTATTGTGCCTGCTTAGCTTTGCAAGTGCTTGTAAGTAGGGTATAAAAAATAATAGCTACAGGAGTAGAGATTACTTTCTATGCTGTCTTTTGTCACTAGATCACTGCATACACTGTCTTCTTAAAATGTCCTGTGGCAACTCACAAAGTGAAATGACCATGCTATGTGCACACTGTGCAACTGTGACACGTTATCTCTCCTTTCATTATCAAAGTCACAGACATTTGTACCAATCTCATGGTGGGGGGACAGAACTAGGCCAAGAAGTTGATTTAAAAATAGTCCTGTTTGTGAAGGAATAATGTAGTCTTGATTTCAAAGTCAAATAAAACTGTGTTTGTTTATATGCTTGCAGTAGTGGTGTCAGATCTTCTCACCCCAAACAGAGAAGTAGTTTGGTTGCAGAGAAATCTTAAGTTTATTACGCTGCTCCACGTCTGAACAAAATACTTGGTCCACTACAGGCTAAAAATAATGAAGCCTCCGCTTTGATTCATGCACTCTCCATCTTTGATACAAAGGAACTTTGACTTTCACCTGAGGAACAGGGGCTTGTACCACGAAGCCGGATTAGGTGGCTAGCCAGCTATGTTTCAGCTTAGTTTCTGCCAACCCTGGGTTTTAGGTAATATGAAAGTAGCTTGGCTTTAAGCGGTGTTCGTTGCCATGGTACCTTACGCTGCACGGCTATCCTGGCTGCTGTTCTGGATTCAAGATCTCAGACTGAAGTTTGACCAATCAGCTGTGAGCAAAGAAACATATAGGTGACGTAACTAATTCCCAGCGTCTGTTCTCTGTTGCAATGGCTTCACCTTTTCTCCCAAATCCTGTGGACATCTCCGCGCAAATTGTTAGACGAGCACTTCGTAGAGAAAGAGTTTTTAGGGACAGACAAAATCCATTTGACTTTCCTGATGCTTACTTGTATGAAAGATACAGATTTTCCGCGGAAGGAATGTCTTATCTTTGTGAACTTCTTGAGCCGCACATAACAAATGTGACTCGTCGAAGCCATGCCCTTACTGTACCGCAAATGGTATGTATTGCGTTGCGGTTTTTTGCAAGTGGTACATACTTGTATGCGATCGGGGATGCAGAGAATCTAGGGGAAAACACAGTCTGTCGAACCATTTCAAAGGTGGTCCTCGCTCTGCAGGGGTACATAAATAGCTTCATTGTGTTCTCTGGACATTTATCGACCATGTCCATAAAAGAGGGCTTTTATAAAATTGCCGGTAAGATATCTTGATAGGGTGACATCACATGAACAAATTTAACATTTCACTCATTTTTTTCTTCTTCAAAAAAGCATATTTCACACTTAGAAATCTATTATACAGTAGTCTGCAGTAGCTACCTGTTAATAATGATTTTAAATATATATTTTTAATATGATTAGCCTACATAAATGTACATTAATTGTTTAACCTACGCATTAACGCAATCAGCAATCTTCCTCCAAGATTGTTCTCTTGCTTTGGCAGCAGATACAGTGTTACTGCGTGCTTGAAAAATACTTCTATATTCTTTATATTTCTGAAGAATTATCTCTTGCTCCTCCGCTGAAAAGTATATACCTCTCGCTCTATCCATATCGAACGCGATTGGTTGTTCAGTGTCGACGTCACTCTTTTATGTGCACGCGCGTGTGGATTAATCATAGCTTAAGGATCAAAGCCTGAGTTGACAGAGAAAGTTGATAAGCTGCGTCATGGTACCAATAAAGCCTGATTGCATCGGTTTGGTTTTGTCGACTCAAAACCAATCCTGTAACCCCGAGTTTGTTCAGCTACCTACAGGCCCCTGGTCTTAAAGTGCAGGTACAAACTACCTTGGGGTTGCTCACCTGAAATTTAATTTTATATCTTATCTCAAATTTTGAAGGTAATGTAAGGATTGATAAACTAGTATGGTCTGTCAGTAATCTTATTTTATTATTTAAAGGGACTCTAAGGAAGTTTAACAGCAAATAAATGTATAGAGCTGCAAAATGTCTTCCTCATACATAATCCAGCAATGTCCTGGTCAGTAAAAAGAGCCCTGGGCTTTTCACCGTGGTTGCTTCTATATGCCTGTAAAATAACTTTATTAATTATTTTTTGTTACTGTTCGGGTCGAAAAAGTAGCGCTCCCTCTGCGCCTCCTAATGTGTGACGACGTCATGCGCGTTCACGTTCAATCGCTTCCTGCAGCTAAAACTGTAGCAGGGATAGCGTTGGAAGCATGGATTCTGCCCTATGATTCTGCCGAGAACAAGAAGAGAGCTGCTTAAAGCACCACCAACACTCCAGCCCATGATAACCAAGAGTTTATTCCAGCGCTATAAAGAGGGAGAAACACGAGTCGGATCGATGTAGGCAAAGAGCCAGAGAAAACATCGGTGTGGCCGGCTTTGAGAGGAGAACGCTGAATCTCTCGGTATGAGAAAAGACCTGCAGCTGGCGTCATGTTTGCTTGAAAGGTAAGAAATCTTAACTAAATAGTATTTAGGAAATATGTGGGGGTAAAAGAGTAGACTCGTTCAAAGCGGGGGTTTGTGTACTTCGTCCGCAGTAGGAACATGTTTTAGGCTACCTGTCTGTCGTGTTCACAGCTGAGCATTGTTTAGCTAATTTGTTGGGATTATGAGAAAAAAAAAAGTTCTAACTTTACCGGAGTATATAAACTTTGTAGAACTATTGGAGTCTGATAGGTAATTATAAAGTAAACAAAATGCAACTCCTGTTCCTGGTTATTGCTCTCCTCATCACAAAAAATAAATAGGTTCCTGTTTGATGAGCAGTTACCCTGTTTTTGTAATTTATGTAGGCTATAGGCTTTTTTTCTGTGTAGCATCAACTCAATGGATCAACAGGATGAAGCTTTAGTTGATCCAGTAGTTTTGAAAACAAGTGTATAAGTAACAAATTATTCTCTCTGAAATATGTATATGTGTGTATATGTCAGTATGTATTGTCATATTTTGCTCCTATATTATTATATTCTGCTGTTTTTAGAACCAGAATTGAGTTTGATGGAAAAGGAGCTTTAGACCTACATGATTTAAGATTATTTATCTCCAATCTCATATGTTTTATAATTATGATTTTTTTTTCTTGTAATTTTTCTAAAAGAATTTACTGGATACTTCTACCACAAAAAAAAAGAGAATGAACACCAAGACAGTTTGTAGTTTTTGCTCTGGCTGAAATTAGAACAATGTCGCCCCAATACTAGCATCTGTATCGTTGCATGATCCCTTCCACAAAATTATATATCACTATGGTGGATTTTATTTGCTCTACAGACATTGCAGTTTTTATTTTGTTTTTTCTCTTTGCAGGGGGACTCCCAAAAAGAAGCGTTCAGCCAGATGACCCCAGGGGCCTGGGTCCTGTCTCCAGGATCATCCCTCCTCCTACAGCTGAATTGGTGCTGACATCGCAATGCAGAGGAGAGATAATGATGATACCCAAATGTCTTCTCTATTTTGGTGGAAGAAAATGACATAATTCTAATTACTTTATTTTATCCTTTTCCAGGACTTGATAAGTCAGTGGGCGACTGTGGCTCAGTGGTAGAGTAGTTGGCTTGCAATCGTGGGTCGTAGGTTCGATTCCAGCTTCCTCCAGTCACATGTCGATGTGCCCCTGGGCAAGGCACTTAACCCCCAAATTCTACATTGTCCTACTGAGCCGTGTCGGTGTATGAATGTGAGCGTGAATGGGTGAATGTGGCTTCAATGTAAAGCACTTTGAGTGGTCAGTAAGACTAGAAAAGCGCTATATAAGTTCAGTCCATTTACCATAAGTGATCCCCTAGCAAAAGCTGATAACATTCTAAGCAAATTTATGTATGTAATTATGACAAATACAAATATGCAAGAATATTTTGCTACAATAACAATAAAAGTAAATAGTATATCTGAGTTGGTCATGAGTTTCATGTTGGTTTCTGTGGAACGGGACTTCTTTAAAACCAACATAAACCACAAATGGGTCGGGGGTTTTGTCCATACACAGAATGAAGAAAATCACAAGCTTTTTTATATAAACTTAACTGACACTTGGCATAAAGTGTTTTGGTCAGGGTTTTGCGTTTACAATGAAAAAAACAATGTTGAAAAATTTTTATTTGCTTGATGCAAAATACAGAACAAATGTGAGTAGAGTACACAAAAGTTGTATTCAAGTAATAGTAGCAGTACCTTTACTTGAGTAAAAGTAGCTGTCAAAAATGCTACTCAGTGAAAAAGGTTTTGGTAAAAAAGTTGCTTGCGTACTGTGTAACATCTGCTTTAAAAATATCAGACACCTAAGCACGAAATTCTTGGTAAATTCAGGTATTGCATATAGAGTAAAATAAAACAAAATAAAATGATTACAAAAAAATAGTTTTGAGCAGAGGAAACCCTTCTCGAAGTAATTTGTTGAAATATAAAAGTAATACAGTAGGTATTAATATATCTTACAAGGTAAAATGTACTTCCAGTGACCATTTACAGTGTTTACTGTATATTCACTGGACTTCAAATTGAAACAAAAAGCTCATCATTCAGATTACATTAAAAATTATATGTAGAAACAGTAGGTTTCCTGTAACAGAGTGTAGCTCCTTGTCTAGTTTATTTTGGGTTAAAATATGTTTGCTTTTCACTCTGTGAAGCATCTAAAATTTTACTCAAGTGGGATTAGCAATGCTTCATTATATTACACAAGTAATATATAAATAAAAAAAGAATAAAAAAATACATTAACATTTGTTTTTTATTTGTATTTTTTTCTTCAAAAAATTAACTCAGGTGATTTATTAATCAACATGATTTATTAATTTATCTTTATTATTTGGCTTCGTACCTGATTCACTTTGCCTCAAATTTTCCCACGTATCATATCCTGGAAATACACTAAAATTGATTTGGTCTAAATATCTTCCATCACATTTATTACTTCAGTCGAAGTTATGCGTGCAAAACTGTAAATTGTCGAGTATAGAGCTGACTAAGTTGTTTATGATTGTTTGCGAGTGCACGTACAACATGCACGCCTCATGCATGAGCTTACCGTTAAGACTGTAGTTACGCGTTTGGCCTGATGGGGCAATCACGAGCACAACATTTCAAACTTCCTTAGAGTCCCTTTAAACCAAAGCCTAGTTTATACTTCTCTATCTGCAAGTTTGGGCTGACAAGTTCAAGTTTTAACGGAAATGTTTTCCTTTTATCCTTCTCTATTTCTGAGAAGCAATTCTCCATCAGCTGCTTTGACTACTAATTACATTGACTATAGAGTACTGTTCTGGTGAAATGATTTTGGGCAGATTTTGGACTGACCAATCACAGACATGCACATAAACTAGGCATTAGACTGCGGATGAGAGAACTACTATCTTTGGATACTGTCATAATGTTTCTCAAAATGATGAATTACTTTGATAAGTATTATTTATGTGAGGAAGAATGGGTTTCTTGTAATCAAAAGGTTATATGTGTGCCAGAGCTTTTTCTACTGAGATATAAACGTCTTTTTTAATCATTTGGCAGTTTATCTCAAGTCAGGTAGATCTAATTTACCAAACTGTCCAAACACATTTATGAAAATATATAAAATGATCTTTTGATTTCCTTACATCCCCCATCTTGCAACCTACCCTACCTTTGAAGACCTCTTTCCCTTCCTATGTTTTGCAAACTCACTCGCCTGTGTTAGCGTGCTCAGTGGTGGGGATGGAAGATGCAGAAGGAGGGGTACAAGGAAGAGGGTATGTAGTGCTGGTTCGCTCATGCGAAAGCATCCAGAAGTGCTTGTGGTCATTATCAAAGCAAAATTCTTGACGTTGTTGGACCAATTAGTTTTGACCCAGAAGGAATAGACTGTATGCTGACGATGGGCACAGCTCCTTCTGTAGTCTGTTCAGATGGACACACATATTTGCATCTAGCAGGATAAACCTACACACATACACTCACAAACATTGTGTTGCTAGTAGTTTTGAGAACCTTAATTTTCTTCCATTTATTTTAGTAACTGCATTATATCTAAATGCATAAAATGCATAACAATTAATTCACACCATACCCATAAAACCAACCAGAAGAGCTTAGTAATATTACCAGAAAGTGAGGACCAGGCAGAATGTCCTCTCTTTGTATTAAATGGTCCCCACTTTACGGGTGAAAAACATGAAATAACAGGAGCGTGCACGCACACACACAGACACACACATAATTACTGACTAAATATGTTATGTATATTATTGCTCTCTCAAATTCTGCTTTTTTCATTTGTTTCTGCCTTTTCCCATTTCAGCACACTGATTGTTTTTAGCTTTTATTGATTGACCATATATTTAAAGGAGTGATAAATGGAGATTTTCACTTTTCCACATGATTACATGTATTTTGTGGTTTCCTAATGATTCAACAGTGGCTGGGAAGCCAATTTTTAAAAATGGAGCGTTTGTTTACCCCTGGCTTCTTCAACCAGCCCACATGCAGGCACACTCATATACATGATCTTAATTTTTTGCAAGTCTTTATGTCAAATCGGCAGGATATATTATATATGGACATTGCAGACCAATGCTGCTGCCAGCCTGCCCCACCCCTCTCCCCCCTCATATTCAGTCAAGCTCCACCATTACTGAAGCATAGAAAATGAGTTGCTCTGTTGTTGGCTCCCAACACTGGACCAAGCTACCAGGAACATGTGGATTAAATTTTTAATTTTAATGGAACTGTTCCTACAACCCTCCTCAAAGGTCTAAATGTCTGTGCTAAACGTTCTAAACCAGAAAGATTCACAACTTTTTGACAGTATCAGGCAAAGATGGCATCAAAGCTCTGTTTGGAAAGAGGAGCCATTTCAACAATCAGAGATTTGCCTGCAATTCAAATGGGAAGGTTTTGGTCTTATTACTCTACAGTATATAACAAACAGCAGTAACTGCTAATGGAGCAATAGGGAGGGGAGCCGCTAGCCATGCTGGGACAGTGGGCGCGATGTTGGAAATACCCCGAGATTGAAAACTGCAGAAAACACACAAAAAGCTGAAGTAGGAAACATGCATTAAATTCTGTAGGTCGCGAACAGGTCGAGTTTGGTCATAACTTGAGCCATGTTGTTATTTTGGAGTGTGATGCTGAAGCAGAGCCAATGGTGTCAACCCCCATCCTGCCTGCCACCAATCAATGCGCCCCTCATTTGAGCTACTTATCCAGCAGATGGCGCCAGATTGATCATATCACTTAGTTCAGCACATACACTTAGACAGGAGTGGAGCTTAACATACACGCAGCAGCTCAGACTGTTATGTTACGTTTTTGTAAAGTTAAAAGCGGCAGAGGTGAGTAAAAACAAATTCCTAAGCATAAGCTCTATTTGTTGTCAGTGGTGAGTTGAACTGTGAAATAAGCAATGACAAAAATGTGTCCCCCCTCTTTCTTCATAAACTTCATGTTTGCCTAACTGGTGCGTTAGATTGAATAATGTATCAAATGTTTCTTTGCCTTAAAAAAAAAATAAGCCATAGCAGCAGCATACAGAGTGCACAATTTAACGACTCCACGGACTATCATAAATAATAAAAGTATCCGTCTTGGTTTCGTGAAGTATGAGTGACAGCAGTACATCTTCAATAGCGACTTTGTCACCATTTCAAATCTACTGTCATAAACCATAACTTAACAGTCTGCGACGCTTGAGAAGAAAAAACCCAGGAAGGTCAGTACAATATTTGTAACAAGGAGCGCAGAGCCCAGTTCTTAAATGAGAATACTTAGAAGTTGGTTGCTGCATGCTGTTTACTTTTTGCTTGCTGTTTTTCATACATAGGAAGCTCGGCAGCAACCGCCACTGTCTATTTATTACCGCCACCAGCTCATGATCGCGATATAAATAAATACTTTCAGCGCTGCTGTCTAGGCGCTCAACGGTCAGGATTTAGCTGCAGTTAGACAAAGGCAGCAACAATTCTGGTTATGCGCTGTTTTGATGGCACATTTTTTTTTCTAAAAATTGCCTAGCGACAAATCTGGCAACATTTCTGACCACCGTTAATTTCTGTGAAAATTTGTCGCCAATATTCCCGACAGATTAGAGAGCCGTCTTGTTCTTCATGTTTGCAGAAGTTTTTCTGCATTATAAACTGCATGCACACTTGGTGCATTCAAAAAACATTGTGTGTTCTGTTGTTTTTGAAAATAATTCCTTAATAAATCTTATTTACATTATTTGGAATTCAGTGAGTTACTGAGACTGTTATTTTGTGTGTAGAATAGAATAGAACAAGGAGAAATTAAGTTGTAACAACAGAAAAAGCAAGAACAGAACACAATTTAACAGTCCAGAAAAAAATACATTATGGACATAGTTACAATAAAAGAGTACTGTGCTGTTATTAAGGTAAAAAATACAGATAAACCAACATAACCAGGTTGTAATTTGCAACAGAGCAGTATACTTAAAGATGTTTAAATAATTAAAAATATTTAAAAATATGTACAGAATGTGCAGAACAAACCAGGGAGAAATATGTTAGCATCAAAATGGGCAGAGAGGGCAGGATCTAAGCAACCTTTAATCTATTTTAATTTGTTTTTTTTATTGGAATTTATCGGCCATTATATCGGCTATCGGCCTTTGCTATTGTTTTATATCGGTATCAGACCCCAAAAATTCATATTGGTCGCGCCCTAACCAAAAGTGCAACATTGTTGCTGTTTTTTGCTGTTGCGGTTCGCATTCACACTGGCTTTTTATTATTTGAAAGTTTAGAACTTTGAGCAACAATTTCACCTCTCCGCCTGTGGTGCCGCTGTTGTAGAGCTGTGCTTCCTCATGCTACAAGGGAACTTCCAGTACAGGTGAATGTAAACAAACATGGAGGAGCAGCAGATTGTAGTGGTTTTAAGATTTATCTGTTGTGTTTAGCAAATACTGCAGCATCAACTCAGGATGAACATAGAAGGAGGCGGAGAACTATGGAGAATATTGTTTTTTTATTCAAGAGGGCTGAGATGGCTTTATATGATCATTGTGCAATGGGTAGCACCGGCTGAATATAACTTTCAGAACAGATGGCATCCTTATGCAGACGTTGAGCAAGGTATGTACCAGATCCAGCATTTATCTTTCCAGCATTAGTGGTTGTTTATTGTATTTACCCAGGATGCCCTGTACAATAGTCCACTTCCTGCTTTTGATGCAGCCCGCTCCGTCTATCACCAAACAAACCAGATTTTCTGGGCAAATGAACTAGAATTCATTTCTAGCTGACTAAACAGGGCTGTTGTGAATACAATCTTAGAGTAACTTTTACAAAGATTTTGAAAGAAAATCTCTGTGGGACTGGGAATAATGTATTTATTGAGCACGTTATTGTTTTGATCCAGGTAATTTTGGACATTCCTACAACACTAGAGGGAAAAAAAGAGCTTCGGCACCCACTACCCAAAGCCGTGCTGCCGCAGTGGAACAATTTAATCTAACAACATGAGCCCTACAAGGGTGTGGTATAAATGTGAGCAAGTTGAAAAAATTAAGTTCATTCTTTCAGGTGTTGGAAAGCCAACATTCTAACCGTATATATGCTGTATTAATCTGCCTCATCAGCCAAATTTAAGTCCATTGGGATCCTTTTTAAATAACTACAAAACCTAAAGAACACAGATGAGGCTGAAGTTGATTTACGTTTCTAGCTTCCAATTTGGGAAATGGCTAAAGGGCAACGACACCAAATTTTTCTGTATTCTGAGCGTCTTAAATCTGCTCTATTTTAAAAACTACAATACTTAAATATTTCAAACCTGAACAAGGTTATTCTACACTAATAGTAGAACAATTTAAACCAACTCTGTGATTTGTGAAACATTTCTGTGGTTTGTGAAACTTTAAATAAAGCAGATTTCAGCATGTATCTGCATTTCAGCCATACTGAATCAGGCCTAGGTACTAAACTACATAACCCAATCATTTCAAACCTGGATTAGATTATTCTACACTAAGAGCAGAACATTTAAAACAAACTCTGGGATTTGTGAAACCTCTCTGTGATTTATGAAACTTCAATAAATGCAGATTTCAGCATTCTTTTCCGCATTTGGACCACATTATCTTAGCTGTAGCTCAAAAACTAAAATACTTAGACATTTCAAACATGGACTCGATTATTCTACACTAATAGCAGAATAATTAAAACCAACTCTGGGATGTGTGAAACCTTTTTGTGATTTGTCAAACCTCAATAAAGCAGATTTCACCATTTTTTTCTGCATTTGGACCACACTATCTTAGCTGTAGCTCAACAACTATAGACCCTAGACCAGGGATCCTCAAGTCCAGGCCTCAAGGGCCGATGTCCTACCAGTTTTAGAGGTGTCTCTGCTCCAACACAGCTGATTCAAATTCTCTAACGTCCCCCTCAGCATTGCAAAGTTCTTCAGAGGCCTGCTAACGAGCCATTATTTGATTCTGGTGTGTTGAACCAGGGAAAGAACTAAAATCTGCAGGATATCGGCCCTCGAGGCGTGGAGGTGGGGATCCCTGCCCTAGACATTTCAAACCTGGATTAGAATATTCTACACTAACAGCAGAACAATTAAAACTAACTGCGATTTGTGAAATCTTTTTGTGATTTATGAAACTTCCAAGCTGGCAGATTTCAGAGGTTTTTATGCATTTGGACCACACTATTTCAGCTGTACCTCAAAAACTACAGAACCCAGACATTTCAAACCCAGATTATATTATTCTGTACTAATACGACAGCAATTAAAAATAATGATGGGATTAGTGAAAGTTAAAAAAAATCTATTTGGGCACTTTTTGTGCATCTGGACTAAACAGCTCTAATTGGAAAACATTTATAACCTAGTTTGTGATTCGTGAAACATATATTTGATTTGTGAAACCTCAATAAACAGCAATTTTAATCTTTGATGGGGGGGTTGCATCTGGAAAACATTACAATAGCTCTAGCTTCAAAACTAGAATATGTAAACCCTTTTCTTGAGTGCTCTATTTTTCTTTACCAGTACAGCTGATTAAAATATAAACTAATGTTAAAAGTTGTGTATGTTTTTTACCATGACTTTTGAATGTATTGTGGGTTCTTATTGTTAGATTATAAAGTTATCTTTTGAGCACTTGAAATTAAATATTCATGTCTTATCAACCATCAGTTAAAATCTTATATATTTTTTTATTGTTTAGTTTTAATATAGCTGTCAGAATCCTGGCCTGTGGATGTACCACCACAGTTTTGCCGTCCTCAGATCCATCTGCCTGCTCACTGTCCAAACCTCTCCGTTCATCACTACCCAGATTTCACAAACCGTTATCTTTGCTTCTAGGAAACTTCTCCATAATATAACCCCTTGCTGCATTGTCCATTCGCCGCCGTCTGCTAGGATTTTCTCTCTCTCCTCAACTGTAAGACACCAACTGTAAACAATAGACCGTTCGTATCCACTTCTCATCAAGATTCAAACTCTCATCACTGTAAATATTATCTGAACTGTTGTAAATAAACTTTTTAATCCCAAGTGCTGCGTATGATTTTCTTTCTTCCTGATCACTACCCTGCACTTCTTGCTGTCACTGGCCACGTTGGCATTGCAGTTCAGATGGCACGCCTTCTAGAGCAAGGGTGCCCAAAGTGGGGCCCGCAAGTCATTTTTGTTGGCCCCCTGTATGACCAAGTTGTAAAAATATCACATATTAGACAAATTCACGCTTCCAAATTTTAAGATTATAAATATCACAGTACATTTAGTGCCCTTACCCTATTGCCTTAACAAATTTATTATCCTTGTATTATATATATAGTCCTCAATCATGGTGCTGAGATTTATTTTACAAATAAAGAAAACATTTAAATACAAGCGAGTTTAATGCAGATTATATTGGTGCACAATGGTACATTTCCACACTTAATATCATAAATAGTAATATATTAATATTCAATTCAGTTTATTTATATAGCGCCGTTTCACAACAGATGTCATCTCAAGGCACTTTACAAGAAGAGTTATTACAATACAATGTTTAATTTAGAAATTAGAGAACCACAGAAGATTGCGTCGTGTAATTCTCAGCAATCCCTCACACTGAGCAAGCACGAAGCGACAGTGGAAAGGAAAAACTCCCTTTTAACAGGAAGAAACCTCCGGCAGAACCAGGCTCAGCACAAGCGGTCATCTGCCGAGACCGTCTGTGGTTTGGAGAATACAGAACAGAGACACAGAACAGAGACACAGAAAGAACAACACAACTGATGCAGAAGTTTGTTGCAGGACGTGGAGAACTTTCCGTCACTGCAATGCCATCTTAGTCAGGGTCGTCAAGCAGGGCGGGTCAGGAGCACCTACTGTAGGAAGAGACTAAGAGAAAACAGGTTAGCGCTTGAATTGACAGCACATCATGCAGTTGGGGAGAAGTAGGAGAGAAAGTAGGAACAGACCCTAATAATGTCCTCCAACAGCCTAGCCTAAAGCAGCATAGCTACTAACATTAACCTGTCTCCTAGCTACTAGGAGACCTAGCTACTAACACTTTCTACCTGGCTTACATTAACATATCTCTACCTAGCTACTCTACCTCTTCCTATCTCTTCCTAGCTTTTGACACTCTACCTGACTACTAACATTAACCTGTCTCCTAGCTACTAGGAGACCTAGTTACTAACACTCTCTACTTGGCTTACATTAATCTATCTCTACGTAGCTACTCTACCTCTTCATATCCCTTCCTAGCTTTTGACACTCTACCTAGCTACTAACATTAACCTATCTCTTCCTAGCTACCTGTCTAACCTGTCTCTAACTACCTATTAACATATCTCTAACTGTAAGCTTTGTCAAAGAGGAAAGTTTTAAGCCTAGTTTTAAAGATATACAAATTGTCTGCTTCACGAACCAACCCTGGGAGCCTGTTCCATAGGAGGGGAGCCTGATAGCTGAAAGATCTGCCACCCATTCTACTTTTAGAAATCCTAGGAACTACCAGTAAACCTGCAGTCTGAGAGCGAAGGGCCCTGTTAGGAACATATGGAACAATCAGGTCTCTTATGTATGATGGAGCTAGATTATTAAGAGCTTTATATGTCAGAAGGAGGATCTTGAATTCTATTCTAGATTTTACTGGGAGCCAGTGAAGAGAAGCTAAAACAGGGGAAATGTGATCTCTTCTTTTAATATTCATCAGAATCCTAGCAGCAGCATTTTGGACTAACTGAAGACTTTTAATTGTTTTCTGTGGACTACCTGATAATAAAGAGTTACAGTAATCCAGTCTTGAAGTAATAAAGGCATGGACTAGTTTTTCAGCATCATTCCTGGACAGGATGGTTCTAATTTTTGCAATATTCCTAAGGTGAAAAAAGGAAATCCTAGAGACTTCTTTAATGTGAGATCTAAATGACATATCTTGGTCAAAAATAACACCGAGGTTCTTTGCTTTATTACTGGAGGCTAATTTAATGCCGTCTAGGTGAAGGGGTTGACTAAGTAGTTTCTTTTTCAGAGATTCCGGTCCAAAGACGACAACTTCTGTTTTATCAGAATTCAGAAGCAAGAAGTTTAGAGTCATCCAAGTTTTTATGTCTTCCAGACATGCCTGTAGTCTACCTAACTGATTGGATTCATCAGGATTTATGGATAGATATAGCTGTGTATCATCTGCGTAACTATGGAAATTTATCCCATGCTGCCTAATTATTTTACCAATAGGAAGCATATATATAGTAAAAAGAATCGGCCCAAGCACTGAACCCTGTGGTACTCCGCAAGTAACTTTTGAGGTTGAGGAGGGTTTATCATTTACTTGAACAAACTGAAATCTGTTAGACAAATAAGATTTAAACCAGCCTAGGGCTGTTCCTATTATACCGACACGTTGAAGCCTTTCTATGAGAATATTGTGATCAACAGTGTCAAAGGCAGCACTGAGATCTAACAGGACCAGAATGGTCACCAGTCCATTGTCTGAGGCTATGAGAATATCATTAGTAACCTTCACCAGAGCTGTTTCAGTGCTATGATGAGCTCTAAAGCCTGACTGAAACTTCTTAAACAGCTCATTATTGTTTAAATGCTCACATATCTGGTGTGCAACTATTTTCTCAAGAATTTTAGATAAGAAGGGAAGATTAGATATCGGTCTATAGTTAATTAAGTCGTTTTGATCAAGAGATGGTTTCTTAAGTAGAGGTTTAATTACAGCTATCTTAAACTCCTGTGGTACATATCCATTGACTAAGGATAGATTCATTATATCTAAAATTGGAGCAGCGATCAGAGGGAAAACTTCTTTTAAGAGTTTAGTTGGGATTGGGTCTAAAACGCAAGTTGAAGGTTTAGATGAAGCTAATAATTTTAGTACATCAGAAGGTTCGGCTGCATTAAAGCAGTTTAAGCGTATATTAGGTTCAACCATTTTTGATGTTGCCTCATTAACTAGGGAGGAAGCAAGCATATTGGGAAGGTTCCCAATTATTTTATTTTTTATAGAGTCTATTTTATTTATAAAGAATTGCATGAAGTCATCACTACTAAGAGCTTGGGGAATGGTTGGCTCGATAGAGCTATGATCTGTGTGAGTTTAGCAACTGTATTAAAAAGAAACCTAGGATTATTTTTATTCTCCTCGATTAAAGATGAATAATTTCAACGTTGTCTATTGCCAGACGCAGGGAGGAATTAACGCTATGAACTAGAACGTCAAGTTGTGAGGGGTTACGAGTTAAATCACTGTTTTCTATTGTACTTTTATGTACTGAGGAAATTAAAGTTGGAAGAGCTTCTTTAAAACTTGCTACAGCATTGTCTGATAACATTCTGGTATAATGAAGTTTTCTTTCAGGTTTGATATGATCTGTTAGAGTAAGTTTAAAAGTGATGAGGAAATGATCAGACAGGATAGGGTTATGTGGAAAGACTGTTATTTCTTCACAGCAACATTGCAACAACGTGGAGGTGGAGACTGCGTTGGTAAGACGTATCGCGTCATTTCCTGTTTGGTGACTCACTCGGTTGTAGTCGGGGTTTCTCTCTCTCTCTTGAATTAATCTAATTTTCTCTGTCCAGAAGTTTTTCTGAATTGCTTTAACACACAAACACATCAAAACATTTATTTTCTGTTGGTGTTCTTTGCGTTCTGGGAGTCTTAAGCGTTACACTGGTTTTCTGGGCTCGGTAAGGTACCGCTAGGTTAGCTTAGCTTCATGGCTAGCATGGCTTCGGCAGCTTTGTCTCCTGTTCCTCCGTCTCTCTCTGAACCTCCTCCTCTCTCCTGCTCTCTCTGTCAGATGTTTAGTTACTCCTCCGCCTCATTTAGTGAAGTTGGTAGGTGTATTAAGTGCAGCATTTTTGTAGCCTTGGAGGCGAGGGTTTCTGAGCTAGAGGCCCGGCTCCGCACTGTAGAACAGCCAGGCCCAGCATTAGCTAGCGCGGAGTCAATTAGGACAGGACCCCTTAACCGTCCTCCAACAGCTCCCGTGCAGCCGGGATCTGAGGCGAGCTGGGTGACGGTTCGTAGGAAGCCTAGCGCCAGACCCCAGCCCGCGGCCAACCTCCAGCCCCTTTCTCTGAACAATAGGTTCGCCCCGCTCAGCGACGCACCCGCCGAGAAGGAGAGGCCGATTCTTGTAATTGGCAGCTCCATAGTTAGGAACGTGGCTCCAGAGACACGAAAGACCACAGTCAAATGCCTTCCAGGGGCCAGAGATGCGGACATTATGTCCCATCTGAAGCTTTTGGCCAAGGACAAACGGCGGTACAGCAGGATCGTTATCCATGCTGGTGGCAATGACACCCGGCGACGGCAATCGGAGGTCACTAAAATTAGCGTAGCTTCGGTGTGTAGGGCTGCCAAAAAGATGTCTGACTCTGTAATTTTTTCTGGTCCCCTGCCTGATCGTACTAGCGATGACATGTACAGCCGTGTGCTGTCGTTTCACCTTTGGTTGTCAAGGTGGTGTCCAGAAAACGATGTGGGCTACATTGATAACTGGGGGGCCTTCTGGGGAAAACCTGGACTGTTACGTAGTGACGGAATCCATCCCACCGCGGACGGAGCTTCGCTTCTTTCCAGGAACATTGATAGGGTTATCTCTAGTTCCCCATTGCCGTGACAACCCAGAGTCCAGCTCAGGGATCAGGGACTGCCACCCACCCACTACCCTATGGAGACATTTTCCCATCCACTGCCCAAAACTAATGAATTAAAAGTTAATGCTACTAGAGCAAAGTATAAAAATCTCATAAAGATAAATACAACTCTGACTGAACAGAAAAATAAATCAATTAAATGTGGTTTACTGAACATAAGATCTCTCCCCTCAAAAACACTCTTAGTAAATGACTTAATTTGTGAAAATAATATTGATTTGTTTTGTCTTGCAGAGACATGGTTGCAGGAAGAGGACCATGTCACAATAAATGAGTCAACTCCCCCTAGCTACTTAAACTGTAGTGTCCCTCGAAGTACTGGTCGAGGAGGTGGTGTAGCCACCATCTGTCATTCAGATTTACTAATTAATCTCCAAAAAAATAATAATTACAGTTCCTTTGAGCATTTAATCTTTAGCCTTCCTCATACAGATAACACAGCAGTAAAGCTTTTATTCGTGGTCTTATATCGTCCACCAGGCCCTTATTCTCAATTTTTAGATCAGATAGCAGATTTTCTATCTGACTTAGTTTTAAACACTGATAAAGTCATTATAGTCGGAGACTTCAATATTCATGTTGATAATGAAAGTGATAGTCTAAATACAGCTTTTAACACTATCTTAGACTCAATAGGCTTTACTCAAAATGTGCAGGGACCAACCCATCGCGGTCACCACACCTTAGATCTTGTGCTGAATTAACAATTTACAAAATGTCCCATGAGCCCTTGCTGCCCCAAGACTTTTTAAAACCTCAGTTTGTGGCGGGTCACCGCCTGCTTGCTAGCTTAAACAGCTATCAACATGGAGCGGCATCGTCAATGGCACACAGACAAAAGACAGTTTAAAAAATGCTGGGAGGATGACTATTTTTTCAACAATGTAAATGCAAAAGCGGTCTGCCTTATTTGTAACCAGTCTGTTGCTTTACTTAAGGAGTATAACATCTGTCGTCACTATGAGACAAAGCATACAGCATTTTCACAATTCAAAGGTGATGCTCGAAAGAACAAGTCCAAGGAGCTGCTGGCTAAACTTTGAATGCAACAAGAGACTCTTGCACGGCCCTCCACAGCCCAGGACAGCGCGATACGGGCAAGCTTTGAGATTTCTGCCCTAATTGCCAGGACTGGGGGATCATTTTCAACAGGTGACTTTGTTAAGGAGTGTCTATCTACAGCCGCGATGATCATGTGCCCGTCTCAGGTGAAAGCTTTCAACCAGATCAGCCTCTCACAAAATACTGTGACATGTCGTATTGAAGATATGTCTCGGGACATTAAGGAGCAATTTAAAGCAAAGACTGCTGGATTTGTCGCCTTTTCTTTGGCATGTGATGAGAGCACGGACATTTCGGACTCTGCACAACTTTTGTTTTTTGTACGGGAAGTGAATGAAAACATGGGAATAACTCAGGAGCTGGCTGGACTTGAGACGCTGCGCAGCACAACTAAAAGTGAGGATTTGTTTGCAGCCATTGAACGAGTGGTGGATTCAAACGGACTAAGTTGGGGAAAATTGGTTGGTATAACAAAGGACGGAGCACCTGCGATGGTTGGGAAGAAAGCAGGCCTGGCTACACAAGTTTGCCAGAAGGTTTCCGAAATTTGGGGGTAAAGTAGCGCAATACCACTGCATCCTGCATCCAGAGCAACTGTGTGCCAAGTCAGTTGGTTTGGGTGACATAGTGCGCGACGTGATTAAAATCATAAACTGCATACGATCAAAAGCGCTCTCACACCGCCAGTTCAGAGCTCTTCTGGAGGAGGTTGATTCACACTACAAGGATGTGCTTTACCACCAGGAGGTGAGGAGGCTGAGCCGCGGAAAAGTCCTCAAAAGATATTTTGAGCTGCGCCATCTCATCGCGGAGTTTCTGACAAGCAAGAACAGTGACACTCAAGTCCCCACAGATGAAAAATGGTTTTGTGACGTGGCTTTTATCGTGGACATCACTGACCTGCTCAACACCCTGAATATTCAGCTTCAAGGGAAGGATCAGCAGGCTACTCTGTCAGCAGGTAATTTAATACATTGTACACACAGTTGTAATCGTGATAATGTTGGCTGTATCATACAGTATTTTATCCATGGTCTCTAAACTTGATTGACAGGAAGGAATGAGCTTTTTTATGCTTTTTGAGTCTGCCCATTTTTTGTAATTGTAACGATGTTCATGATTTAATCAACTGGTAGTAGAGAGGAAAGGTGGCAGCATGTACCTGCATCATTCTTGATCAAAGTGTATTATTTGGGATTGATATATCATGTGGAAAATGTTAGTAAGTGGATTTAATGACACCAATAATCCACTTTTTTGCAGTTAAAAAGAATTGTGAAAAAGTATTGTAATAAAATTGTAAAGCTAACTCAAGAACATGAAACCAGCTTTATGCTGCAGTATGTATTATTTAATGACTTAGCAGCTCTTTCACCTCTTTCCAGGAAACCTAACACACTTCCGTAGTCTCAGAGATGTCAATCTAGTGAAGAAGAGACTACCTGAATATGCAGCACTTCTCAGAAACTTGGACCAGGAGTTTGAGTTGTGCTTTGAGGACTTTAAGGAAAGTAAAGGTGACTTGGAGCTGTTTTCTCAACCCTTCACCATAAGTGTGGACTCAGTGCCTGATCACAATCAAATGCAGCTAATTGAGTTTCAGTGTGATTCTGAGCTAAAGAGTAAATTCATGTCCCTACACCTGAAAGACTTTTCCACACATGTCTCATCTCAAAGGTACCCAGACATTAGGAAGCATGCACAGGTCATGTAAGCTTTGTTTGGCAGCACTTACATCTGTGAACAGACTTTCAGTGTAATGAACCTTAACAAGTCCAGGCTCAGAAGCACTCTGACTGATGCACACCTAGAAGACGTCCTCACCCTTTCAGTGAGTCAGCTACAGTCTCATATTGACAGAGACTGTAGCTGACTCGAGGTCCAAATGCCAAAGAACAGCTTCACGTTTCTCACTAGTGGTGCCATTGTGTTGTTGGTGCTGTTGTTGTCGTCTTGCTGTTGGACATGCCCTTTTGATATTTTGCACTAAATGTGATTACAATCAAAAAGGAAAGTGTAATAGTAAAGTGACATGTTGTAAATATCTATATAAGACTGTTTGTCATACACTGTTTAATTATATTTACACAGAAAGGAAGGTTAGGTAACTGTGATAAATAAAAACACTTACAAAACACTTCTAATAGTGTTTTTCGTGTAAAATATTGCATTTGGCCCGCGGTCCTCCGACAGATTTTCATTTTGGCCCACTAAGGGAAAATGTTTGGGCACCCCTGTTCTAGAGATTCAATGTTCAGTTAATCTTGGCTGCTGTTTGGAGTATAAACACTAACAACAGTCAGACCTCCCCTTTTGTAACCTTACGTTACAAAGAGTCAATGTTCTTGCTCAGTAAAAAAAAAATAATAATAATTCAAGGTGTCTCTGGAAATGGAGAAAATCCAACCCCTCTCTTATTTTGGTTCCACAGCTAAAGCTGTACACAGTGGTGAGTCCAAATATTTCCAACTACTCCTGCTACACTTCCCACAACAGCTTACCTTACCAGAGAGGTGACAAGCCATGTCCCAAAAGCAAGATTAGTAAAAATATTTAATGTTAAAGGCACAGTGTGTAATTTTCGGCCAGCAGGGGGCAGTGCATACCTAAATTATCACAAGCATGCGGTATCTGTGTCTTTGAGTAAGAAACTCAACAACAGAGGTCCAACTACTGCCTTTTTCAAATGCTCAATTCCCTGAGAATTATCTATTTGAAGCAACATGACGAGCACATCAGTCTCTCTTTCATTGCTTGGAACTAGTGAAGAGGTAAAAATTTATTTATTGCGAAACTTTTTTGCATTTTGAGGGGAAATCAATATTTTAATAGCGGGCGTGTTCCATGCGCTTTGTCCGTCAGAGCTCTTGTAAAAGTAAACACGTCATCGAATGTGGCTTTCCCATGAAAAGAGGACCCACGCCTATGTATTTTAAAACTGATTTTTAAAGTCATATTTTAAAATATATATTATTTTGCTTTACGTAATTATTATTACATAATATTTTAATAGCTATTTTCATAGATGTACTGCAAAAGCTACACACTGTCACTTTAAATAAAGGTTTCACAAATCACAAACTAGATGTTCTACAATTAGTGTAAAATAGTCTAATTCAGGTTTAAAGACTCTAGTGTTTGTATTAGATGCGCTGGTCCAGTGGTCTCAATACAAAATGATAATAATTATATATAATTATAATTATATAATAATAATTATTATTATAAACAAATTATATTTTTATATACATTTCAGAAATAAAAAATAGCATTCATAAATCAGAAACAAGGTTTTAAATGTTCTCAAATTAGTATAAAATAATCCAGTGTAGGTTTCAAGAACCTAGCTGTTGTAGTTTTGTATCTGGAGCTGTTCTAATCCAGATGTACAAAAAGTGCTTAAATTGATTTTTTTTTTTTTTACTTAAGTTTAATAATCACACAAAGGTTTCACAAATCCCAGGATTGGTTTTAATTGTTCTGCTATTAGTGTAGAATAATCTAGTCCAAGTTTGAAATGTATAAGTGTTGGAGTTTTTAAAGTAGAGCAGATTAAAGAAACTCAGAGTATAGAAACATTTGGTGTAAATGCCCTTTTGTCATTTCCCGAATCGGAAGCTATAAACAGAAACCGACTTCAGCCTTGTAAAACACAGGATATACCATATTTAATACTGCTGCACAACAAAAGCACAATCCAAAAGTTTAATATGTTCTTTGTAGGGCTAGAACAAACTGGTGACAATCAGCAGGTTCAGCAAATATAACTTTAGAGAGAAACATAGACATTAGTTTGGACAAAACCGCATTGAACACAGGACTGTTGGGAAATGATAAATTGTTAATATTTCTTAACACATGGTTGTATTTCAACCATATGGACCTTTTCAAGTTGAGTTGATTTAAATGACTAAAGCCAACTAAAACAGTTATCCACGAACATCCACCAAACTGAGCATTTCTGTCATTCCCACAATAGATATTACATATCTAGCGGTACAATTTGTGCTAAGAACTTCAAATAACCTAATATGTCTGTCACATCCTCTACACTTGCCAAGGATCAGATTGGAATCCCTATGTTTTCATCTTGTGGAAAAGGTTGTAAAAAGGTTTTAATTGAACGGTAATAAGTTGGGTATAAAATGCTTATGATGGATCAGGATAAATTGTATAGCAACATATATTGTAATTCAGTTACAAAACTCTGCAGAAAAAAATGAACATATTAGATACTGGGAAATGTGGGATCTATGATACCTAATGTCACTTTTGGGTCACACACAGCCATCAGGTGGCGCAACTCTGCTCTAGCCCCACAGGAAGTGGGGGCGCGGAAATCTATAAATTGGGGTGCTCACCCAGCTACTCGTCCCTAGCCAGGTAGCCTCCGGCCGGGGTTGACGCAGGAAAGACTCAAAGAACCTTCCTTGGCGGGCGAAGGAGACACGTCTGAGTTCGAGGAGGAACTCATTTGAACAGCACTAAAGGACGAAAGATCAGGTGACTGAAAAACATTGATAAACAAACCCCGTTGTTCTGCCTGAACTCTGCAGAAACTCTGCATGCTTCTGCCGGGCAACAGAAGAGAAACAGAATCCCCAACCTCATTCCTTGGCTATCAGTGGAAGGTACGAGTGTCTGGAGAAACTCGCTTAAAGGAACCCAAAGACTGCTGACACCATGTGAATCCTTAACATTGATAAACAAAGTTGTTGTTTATTCTCAGAGCCCGACAAAACCCCCCTCTGAGTTTCAGACCGCTGAGAAACACAGCCACACGTGGTGGAGGACCTAACCCAGCTGGACTGTATGCCTGAACCAGACGGAGTCCGCATCCCTTCATGCCAGAGGCCGTATCGAGCCGCCGACACATAACTGATAAGAGTGGCCGAGTCGGAGAATCCAGAGGTACTTTTCGTTAGTGTCTGGGCCAGCCGCCACCCAGCTACACCCAGAAAGGAGGGAAACGATGTCCCGAATCTCCAGGAGTTACTAGCCTGTTAACTAGCTTACCAACCCTTTGTTGGCCTGCTGAGCTAACGATGTCTGAGCCCCCTTCACCCATCCACAACACTTGGAGAGCTTTAAATGTTCATAAGGTCTTTCTGGGCAGATGCAAAGTAGTTAGGATAACTATTTTTAAATGTGTTGCCTTTTTTATTGTTAATTTTTTAAGTTTCATGTGCTATCTTATGTTTAATAAATGTATTTGAGCCACTCTAAACGCCCTGCTAAAGCTAACCAAGCCCACGTGTTGGTTTAGGCCGGCGTTTCATAAACCAAGATCGCTATTAATGGTTCAAACAGAACTCTGTTTAAAAATAGATTATTTAAGAACAGAAACTAATCTCCTTAGCAGGGTTTGAACTCGCGCTATTTGATCAAAATATTAAAATTAGATTGTTTTACTGTCGTGATCAATCCATGAATTAAGTAATCCTCTAAAGGTTAATGGGGAGCCTAAGTCACGCCCTTCTACTTCTGGTCCATGGTTCCCCTAATGCCAAAAATAATGAATGAGTCAATGGAGCAATCAAAGTTATTTTCTGATCCAGTTTGAAATGCGCTGTGGATTGAACGTATGTTGTCCGTGATTTTTAAAAACTAATTTTGATGCAGAGAAAATACAGATTTTCGACTGGAGGCAAAAGTTGTTTTAGGTTTTGTGTGAAAACGTTTAGCAGACTACAATTCCAGAAGAAGGAGAGCGAGGGTAGAAGACTTCAGACCGAAAAAAGGAGCATTAAACACAGAGAAAATCACTATATATATTTTTTTTTGGTTTGGGGACCCACGGGCCGACCGGAAGGGGAGGAGACTTAGGCTCCCCATTACTCTTATTCAGATCATTTTTAAACATAACAGTTCTTAATCCAAAGAATGTTGTGTGTTTCTTACATTGATTATTGGTTTAGAGGTAAACCATTGATGCTAAATTAGTTAAACTAAGTACAATTAGTTAAACTAATTCAGCTTTATTCCAGCATCTGCGGATCAAGCTCTGGTTCCTAAAGGACCCAGATTCCTCCAGAATAAAATCAGAATTCATGGTTTCTCATCTTATTACATGTTTATCTTTTTGTGTTCTTTTATTTTAAATAATCATTCATTTTAATCAGTAGTGTTCTTTTTTCTAGCTTGGTGATTAAAATGTTTTTCTTATTTTTCTTTTTTTTTGAATAATTTTGGAATGTAACTGTTGTCATTCTTGATTCAAAACACACATATTGCACAGTTTATGTTCAATAGAGGGTAAATAATTAATTCCTTCAGATTATGAGACTAACATAGACATTTGGCTATTAAAATAGTTCCTGATAAAGGTGGTGCCCCGAGTAATAATCAGCCTCCAGATTAACATCTAAACCCCCATGAAAAGTCACCTGACTGCTGGAAATTGGCAACAAATGTCCAGAAAACTGAAAAACTGCTCAAATACTCAGTTCCTAAAAAACAAGGCTAAAACCCCATTTGTTAAGAGTTTTATTGGTTGTTTTTAGTCTGGACTGCAGTTTTTCATTACCTCTCTTTATTTTGTCACTGTAATGTCCTTATTTGGTTTGCTAATTGAGTTATGTTTTATTAATGTAAAGACATTTTTAACTGCCTTGTTCTTGAAATTTGCAATACAAATAAACTTGACATGTTTCCCCTCGTATTTGTCCTTGGCATTCGATTAGTCTTTGGTGATGAATCTTTGAGGCTAGAATGCATCTTTGTAATCACCCTAATCTTTAGCTCTCTCCACAAAGTCTCTCTTGAATTCAAATCAGAACTTTGGCTGGGCCACTCCAGGAAATTATTACTTAAAGATTGGATATGGAACATGGGCACGATAACATCTAATTTATGTAGGCTGTAGTTACAACAAAAACTCCAGGTGTTGGGTCGTCTGGTTCGCTGCTCATACACGCAGTGACCAGTCTGAACCATGTCCAGTAAGGAATGTATTCAAGAAGAGTTTAAGTGCCATTGTTAGCCAAGTTACTAAGTTAGTTAGCTTACCGATCCAGGGGGAAAGTCGCCATTGCTACATCTGTTTAATGCCATGGAAATGTTTTATATGGATCTGTCTTAGGCTTCACCTAAATGTACTCTTGCTTCTGCTCTTCACATAAGGATACCTCGGGGCTCTGAAGAAGCTGCTTGATGTGCTGAGTCCACCACTTTCCCAGTACCAGCCAAGCTGTTCCAAACATATTGTTGGAACATAGCAACCGTATCTGTTAACGTGCATTGACGGCCGCTACTGACTGGTAGATGTGAATATAAAGTCATTGTTGTGCCTTATTAATAATTTCATTGTATTATGTTTTAATTCAAACATATTTTTTAAGGAAATGCTTTAACTGTCATTTTGCAACCCTCTTAAAGCCCTGTGGAGTTATTATAATTTTTTATGTAGCTTTTTATGAAAATGTTCCATATTCAACCACATTTATGTGAAATTAAAAGCGGTATGAATACATTTTAGCTTAATAGTTAAAAATACTGGATTCACTACTATCCACTATATAGAATAAACTTTTACAAGAGAACAAACATCATAAATATTTACTTTAAGAAACCTAAACTTTATTTTAGCATCATCAGTTAACTGGAACTGATGTCAGATGTAAATTGAAGAAGAAGGAATGCTGAAATTATAGGTATGAAAGTGGTTCAGCAAGGTGAACGTTTGAGAGCTGCTATAAATTGCTATCCATTTACACTAACTATAAAGTTAAAGTTGGTGAGCACCTAGGGACTTTTTTAAAAATGTAGGCTAATGAAAATTATTTTCCAGCCAGGATTAATAGTGAAAATGATCTCTCAGTGCCTTATTTTTATAAACAGAATAAGCAAATGATATTAAAGGAAATGCTAAGACACAACAGTACCCATTACATGGAATATTGTGATATGTGTTGGTAATGCATCAATGACATAAAACCTAATATCTAAATGATCCATTGGGTAAAGTCATTCGATGCAGCACTGTACACTGACCCATAATCACACAGCATATGTCTCTGCATGTACATTCCTGTAGTGTTTTCCTCTTTCTGCATCTCTCCCAGCTGCCACCTCAACCCAGACAGGCTTCTCTCTGATTTGTTAAGGTAATGATCTAATCTGTGGCCATCAGGGAGAGCAGCCTTTAGTGTTTAATGTGTGGCCAGGTGGTCCAGCTACAGAGCTTCACAAATTAAAGGACCAAGACTCGACAGTAATGAGTAATGAACTGTATTTAAAAGCTGCCTGAACTCGCTTGGCCAGGCCTCAATTTGGCCCGGTTTAAATGGACTAGACTGCTTCCTCTATTCCACAGATGCCGTGATGCGTAGTTGTAAGAGCTAAGATTTACTAAGACAACATTGTGTACATGTTCATTTTACAAGATGAGCAAAAAAAAGTCACTTATGCAGTGTTCCATTCAAAAGCTTCTTAAATAGCATGCTACTTAACCTGTTTGCAATGTAATGAGTGAAAATGGATGAAAAAAGAGACAGCTAATTCAAGGTAAAACAGTAATTGGCTGAATGGACAATTATCTTATATAAATGTGAGTTTTATGATAATAAAGAAGGCTATATTCTAACACATTTTTAGGTATTCCTTAGTTTCTGAGTATTTTGCAAAAATATTCACACCCCTTGACCTCTACATTTTCTTACTGTCGCAGTCTTCAGTGTATTTTTATCAAAATTGTGTATGGTGAACATGTAAAGAAAATTATGAAAGGGTTCATTTTATTTTTTTTTTTTGTCAACTATTACACCAACAAAAAGTCTCATTTAGATGTTACCTAGTGTAGTAACCACCACAGTAATTTGGGAATTTGATCTGGAGTTGTTGAACTGTTTCAGTGCTGTTTTATCCAGACTTATGTCTATGATTCTAAATTATGTTGATGGAATCTGCTGATGTCACCAGTTTGCTCTATCTCTGCAAAGAACATATTAAAGTTTAAGATTTTGCTTTTGTTGTGCAGTAGTCAAAGAATCAGGCAAACTGAAGGAACCCTCAGCAAGTTTATTGATGCCACTCTTGCTAGGATGTAGATGTGGTTGAAATAGCATTCTACAATTTCCCTAGCGGTAATGCTCATATTGCCGCTCGTAGACACGTTGCATTAATTTCGGTGGATACGGACAAACGACGCTTGAATCAAACACAAACTATGCCAGGCAGCCATGATAAACACGCCTCCCCGTAATTAAGAAAAATAAATGTTTCTGGCCAGGTACATGGCCCAGACAATGGAAAAAAAAAAACTCTCATTAAAGCCATGTACGTATACATTCACACACAAAAAACAGTAGAATTGGGGGGTTTGGGGTGTGTGTGCTTGTGGGGGGGCACTCTCACCAGTTGCTCAAAGAAGTTGAAGGAGGTAATACTACTGTTACTATTTTCATACAAGTAATCCCATTAAAGTTACCTGCCAAAGCCACTTGGCATTACTATTTTTTTATTTTTCATAAACAAAAAGATGTATTTGGTACAAGGGGTCAATAAAAGCAAAAGAATTAGGTAAATAAGCAACAATTGCGATAAATATGGTCTTACATACCTTCTACAACACTGCTGCCATCTTTTTCTGTCGTGATCTGAACATTAAACAGTTGATTATCTCCTCTGTAAACCATATTTGTTTGGTTTCTATCCTACAAATCCGACACACTATCCGGTATGAGACCTGTACTCTGGACCCTAGTGGAATTCTCCAGTAGTATGGCACGGTGCAAGCAAGTACGTGCCCAGGACACAGCCTGTTGCTGGTGTAAACGCAAGGTTACAGGAGGTTAAAAAGCAAGTGTATTTCCTGCCTTACTGTTAAAATACACTTCCAATAACGTAAGTATTGGCAAAACCGGTCATTGTTTTCATGTTGAAGCAGTGGGGAGTGTTTTTGGCATCTTCTGAAAGTAAATAATAAAGTAACTTGTAATCTAATGTTGTTTATTTTAAATTACGTAATCAGTAAAGTAACTAGGTTACTTTTGGGAGGAGTAATCAGTAGTAAGTAATCAGATTACTATTTCATAGAAACTGTGACAACACTGATTATAATTAGTGCCTGAAACCATGGCTAAGGTTGCAGCTAGACGGAGATCTAGCTGGCTCATAATACTTGAGACATTGCTTGTTCTTTTGTGTCCAGGCAGAATGACCTGTGATTGAATTTCATTTTGCTTGCTGGAGCACTGTCATCTAGCAGAGAGAACTGAATATTCAGATGCTGGTTTTAATTGAAGAGAACTAGTGTTCACACATGGTAGGGTAGCGGTGCAGTTGAGTGCCTGAGGCTGACTGCCTGTGCAATCCAGACCTATGTGATCACAGCTCAGTGGAGATCGCAAGCCCAGCAACACAATGGTGATACTCTAACCACCTTTGCTGCCCTTAGGCTTCCGACAATCTGCAATATTCTGCACTCAAACATAAGGACCATAGCACAGGAGAGGAGAGGAGGAAAGAGAGGTATATGAAGGGAGGGGATGAGTGAAGTGACTGACAGCATAATTTGATATAGCAAACATGTTAATATGCACAACAAATGGGATTTAAACAATTTTAGTGAGCCATGTCAACACAAATGTGCTGACTGGGATTTTGTTCCAGTCAGCAGAAACTCTGGAACAAGAGCAACATCTAGAGTACATCTGCTCATTTCACTAATATTAATAAACATGAGTCAGCACAAGTCAGTAAGGAGAAGGCAAACACTGACGTGCACAGCCTTATTTCACTCCCAGGAACTCCCTCTGGAAAACTATAGTGGATCCTCAGCTGCTTTGTTCAGGAAAAAACCCAAAAACATATCACAGTTATGATGGAAAAAGAAAAAAAAAAACATTTAAAAGCTTTATGTGTAAAAAATATGGAGATTAATGATACAGACGCAGTTGTCATTGACACATTTTAAGTAAAAAAAAAAGTGGAATCACTCTACACTTTAAACTAATCTAAACAACATATCAACAACATAGTTATATTAGTTCCTTGAGCTGTGGACATGATCAAAAAATCTTAGTAATCAGTTTGAGAAATTCTCATATTTAGGCTGACAAGTTATCTTTTGAGTAATGAACCTTCTTTAAGTTTCCACTATTAATATGTTAATGTTATGTTATTTTTTTTTTACTTGGCATGCTTCACCTTTTGATTGTGAACAGCTTTTTTTTCATGCTTCTTGTTTGTCTGACCTTACCAAAGGAGTTTCGATCTTTAACCTTTACTTTGTTAAAAATATTTTTATTGCACATTTAAACTATCAAAATCTGAAATCATTCTTTAATTCTTAATTTTTTTTTGTGATTAATATTTTGTCTTTTGAAAAAGTCAGTTTGAACCTTATTTTAATCAAATTTGTTTGTGTAATAAAAAAGCTAAAAATTTCATTGTTGAGTTATTATCATTTTGTATTTATTTATGCTTTGCTAAATACAACCAACTCTAGTTCTTAGTCTTTTAATTCCTCAAACTAAATATCTGCCGTTGCATGAGGAACAGCATTTGTAATCACAATTTTGCCAACAACTTATTTTCATGTTACTCTTTCACAAAGTTGCAATTGAAATAAAATTCTTGATAAACTGTGAAAATACTTATTTAAAGATACAACACCTAAAACTGTGTATACTTTTATAATTCTTTTAAGAATTGTATGTTTAAATGACAATAATAATAATAACAATAATAACAATAACGTTTTCTAAAGATCAAAAACTAAAAAATAAACATTATAAAAAATGACACATATTTATCGATGTCTGATCTCTGTGTCCTGCCATACCTGTGGCCTCGTCTCTCTACCCCGTCCTTTCACTCCAACCATTGAAGCAAACAGCTGCCAACCTTCATTTTTCTCCCGTCAGAGGTTTCCTCCTGTTAAAAGTGACTTTTTCCTCGGCACTACTCCCAAGTGCTGTTGAAGAGGCATTGCTAGGATTCTTAAGCAAATCCTGACCCACACACTGTTTTGAAGTGATAGGATTTTGCTTGTTTTAAATGTAAATCTAAAATGAAAAACATTATGTATTATAACTATATAGACTTCCACATTGATAAATACACATTAAATTACATGTTTCTGTCAGTTAACACGGTAAGCATGTTGTGAACCCAACAGTGATATAATACGACAGTCTTACTGTACCTTTACCAGCCAGTGTTTTTACCAGTTCCTCTCTTCTGCTTAGAACACTGCCAAACCTGAAACTAATATAATTAACTTATTTCAAGTAAATGACATTTTGTAATCTTACTACAGAAATGTAGAGTATTCGTATTTGGTCAAAATGTGTTTTTTTTTTTTTTTTTGTTTTTTTTTTTTTTTGTTTTTTTTTTGTCAAAATGTGTTTGTTACAGCACAGTATTGTTTGTAATGAATAAAAAAAGAATTTTCTAACTCTCATTGATTCCATAAATTTCTTTGCATTTCACTCGTGATACAGAAAGTAAGAGTTCAGACAGAAAATGTATTAAAAAGTGTCTTTGATTTTTTTTCAGATTATTAAGAACATGACATGCATCATCTCATTTTCATGGGGGTCCTCTTTTACAGGATAGCAGGCAGCAGCAGACAATTGTAAATACAGACAGTTATAGAGCAGAATTTTGTTTTTCTGATTCTTGTACTGTACTGTGGGATAGCTTGTTAAAATTATTTAGCTTGAAGTCTTTGGGGTAGTTTTAAATTTAATTGATAATTTATACTGAAATAAAAATAAGTTGCATGGGGAATGGATCCTAATGAAGATTTCCTTTTTGCATTCATCTATTTGTATTCTCTTCTACAACATTGTTGTATGACACTCAGAGTTTATCAGTAAAATGGCTGTAGATGAAATACCATTTAGCATATTAAGTCATGGCAGAACTGAATCTTTTTGCTTGATCGCTTTTTCCCTTGAGAATAAAAATCAAAATATACTGTGATTGTCTCAGACACAAATTAGGTGAATAAATATGAGTGCTACTGTTGTGCAGGGAATTGTTACAACATGAGGCTTGTTGGTTGCCAAGACCACTGTGGAGAATATAATGGTTGAGTGATGCTGGGGTCCACTACCCCTTCACCCCCTCACGCCTGGTCCTCCTGCCGTGCTTATAGGCACCTCCTGTCCTGCCTGGATCACCCAGTCCTCATCCACATTAATTGGCTGTCAGAAATGTGCTGAATTAACGGATTAATGAGCGTGGATTTGAATCCTAAGTTTGGTAAAGGGGGGATGTTTCCCTGCCGTGGCGCAGGCTTTCCCTGCCTCCCCTCTCGTGTTCGCAGGCCTGTTACAGATATGCATCCAGGACATTTGAGTGGATTGCATTTCATTAGTTTGATTTGAGCGGACAGCGCTAAGCTGCTGAGGGCTCTGCGCTGACAGCTAATTACAGGAATCAGCCCTGTCCACTGATAGAGAACAATGGGCTTGGATGAGCCCGCCTCGCCAGGGGGACCGGCCCTGCCTACATCTCCAGCATTTGGCTCTGGTATAGTCCCCAGTATGGAGAACCATTACTTGGGTTAAAGCCTAATTGAGTGCTACCTTCTTCCTCAACTAAACTCCACTTTACTTTGAAATAAGGGAAAAGATGGGATGATGTGTTGTGTAGCAATAGAGCGGTCGCCCCATATACAGAGGCTATTTGTCCTCGATGCAGCCATCTAGGGTTCGATTCCTGACACAGGCCTTAGCGGCATGTCTTCCTCCTTCTCTCCCTGCCTGTTTTCTGTCTGACTACAACAAATAAAAGCTACTAGTGCCACAAAAAACTTTAAAAGAAATAAGGGAAAAGAGCAGAAAAGCACCCATCCTGGGTACTCAACCCCCCAACCCCTCATTCCACACCCTGCCTCTGCTGTCTCCCCTCTTTCCACCGAGCTTTCCTCCAACCTCCAGCACATCATCTAGACCGATTGGTCAGCTGTACGCATACGGCGATCTGTCCGCTTCCGTAACTCCATCTATCTTTAAATGATCAACATTAAAACACGCCGTTCGCTCATGTGAACCCTACGCCCCTTAAAAGAGAATTAAATGGATTAGCACAAATGTCAGTAAACTTAGTGATGCATTAAGCTTGCAATATTCCGAATGGCAGTTTGCAGTCAGGCAAATGGATTAGTTGCGGTTGTGCTCCCTGCCCTTCATAATCATTTGTCGGCAATCATGTTGTTTTCTCTGCTGACCAGGCAAGGAACTTTTTTATTTTGATCTCTAATGATCAACTTTGTTTTTCTGCAAAAACTAAAACTCCCCCCGATCTTTGAGGCCATTATAAGCTTCAGCATTAATGGTAAAGGCAATTTTAAATTGAGTCTCCATCTAGTTTGTGCTCCTCAGTCTTGTTTGGGAGGCACTGATATGGCCAGTGGCGAATGGCCAGGTGCGCTGACACAGACTATTATTTTTGGAGTGAGCACCACCATCTCAGCTTTTTGTGCCATTTTCAGGTCAGGCCTTTAGGTCATTTTCCCTCACAGATTCTACCAGTCTATTTTCTGGTAGGCTGATGGAAGGTAATGACTGAGCGGCTGATGGTGGTGCAGGCGGTGCATGCATGTGACCATGTCATTTTAGCTCAGTGACAGGGCCTGCCGTGGCCGGCGTCTGCCAGAGGGAGTGGCATGGAATGAGGCAGAACCCTACGCCTGGTCTGAGGGGTCAACGTGAGGTGGGCCCCGCACTGACTGACAGGGCACTGGGGTTTGTTAAGGAGATTTGTCCCTACTGTGGATCTCCTGTCGGACCGGTTGTGGCACTCGTGTCAATTTGCACCCCACGCATGTCGCTAGTCTAGCTGACAGGTGAGCAGTGGTATGGCGTTCTGTCCGCCTAATTGTACCCCGCAGTCCTGCCTGTGTGTGGGTGAAGCGAGGAAAGCTGAGGCCCAGGCCTGTTAGCGCCCTGCTTGCCCTCGGCGGCCAGGCCCAGAGCAGCCTATTCAGCATGTGAGTAATCCAAGGTGAGGGCCTGTTGCTCTGTCAGCTGGTTGTCTACTGGCTGCAGACGATGATGGACACGCTGCTCTGCACGATGCTTCCCTGAACCTACCGGTCCACATGTGGATGGATTCATGTGCAAACGCTCAAAATACAATAATTCCCTGAAAAACATGCTTGGGGGGGAAATCAAACTATGTTCAAATGAAATCCAAATGAAAGGCAGATATATTCTAAAATGCATTTTTTTCTTGCAAGGTGCAGGGAATGAATACATATGTAAAAGTGTTGGTGTTGCACCCTTGAATTCTGCAAAGAACTTTGGATTCAATTGTGATGAGCAGGGTTTTGAGTAAACCTATTCTTGAACCTGAGGTGTATGATAGATGACAAAAAATAAAAATAAGACTAAATACATTTGTATATTCTCAAACATACTCTTGAAATAACACTATGCTTGCTATGGAGAAGGAATTACTGGAAAGTTAACAGCTCAATGCAACTAGCTGTGCTTCATCAACCAGTGAAAAGCGCATTTCAATTGTAATTTAATATAATCATAATTGAACTTCATGTTATCTTTGGATGTATTCATACTTAACAAGCAGAAATTAATGAATTTTTTCACAGCAAGATCAAATCCTCTTACTGCATTGTCTTATAGGAAATCCCACAAGGCTCAGGACCATGACTGTTTTATGGTATTATTACATGAAAGAAAATCGTAAAACAATCTGAATTTTTCTTTTTGAATCTTAATATCTATTACGCTAGATTCTGCTCTATGTTTTAAAAAATATGTTTAAAAGGTTACCAAAATGTCAAAGTGCTGGTACTGCCAGGATGTATCTTCAATATTAGCTTATTACTTTGACTGTTTTATTACAACTTGATTGTTGAGAAATAGACCAAAGCACGAAGCAGTAAAGCTGTAAATCATCGTATTTCATATAAAATAATTTGAATGAATTTGCTCCACCTCATGTCATTGAGTTTTGGTTCTGGTACATGGAGCATATAGGTAACTGCAAAGTTAAACAAAAACAAACAACCTTTGGGTCAGCTGTGATATGTTGGAAATGTTGGAACAGTTTATCATCAGCTTTAAATGATTTGTCTTAATGCTGATTTTTTTATAATTTCATCATAACATTTAACTGATGTATTTCTTAGATTTTATGTTTACTAATTATCTTTTGTTTTTTTTCAATGGATCTTATCTTTATCTTTATGTAAATTCATTTATTGCGTTTCTTTTTCAAATTTTCCATCAGCTTGTCTGGGACTAGGAAGAAAAATTATAATAGTTAAATCTGGCCCATTTACTGGTCTAACCGTGTTATTATTTTTGCACACCCCATTGATACAAAATGCTTAAGAATAAATTACACTGATTTGAATTTAACTTGTACAAAGCTATTATATACACTGGGAGTGTTTGTAAAGTACATTTAGAAGGACGACATTTATTATATGACACTATATCAATAAAGTGAATATTAACTCAAGCAGTCTTCAAATGTATTTTGAAATAATTCATGTGATGGATTTTATTTGCAGTACTACGGTAGTATTGGTTGGTCATAGTATTCAGAAAATAATCAATCAGCTTTTTGATGTGGGTAGGAGGGCTGTGTGTCTGTGTGTGTGTTAGGAAGGTGTTCAGCTGGGGAAGTGTGCCATTTCCTGGCTCATGAAGGCCTCAGTGCCAGCTGTGTAGGGCTGGTGCTGCTTCCTGGGGGCAGATGCCTGCAGTTCTGCCTCCATGATCCCAGCTCCGTTCCTGCACCAGCCCCTGCAGTCTGCTTCACGCCTCCGGGGGTGTGGAGAAGAGGCAGTGTGGGGGGGGACAACACACACACAGACACACACTTCAGATGAGCTCGCATACACACAGTAACACAGAGCACTTGCAAGTAGAGGTGCAATTACAGACACACACGTCTCAGGCTCCTGAGCATTAATTAGCAAGGCTACAAGTCTGCTGCTCCATGGTCTACCTCCATCAAACGCTGTAAAAACAGGCAGAGAGGACGGTGAGAGCCACCGCTCATGGACAAATTCTGAGGAATGAGAAGCTGTGGCTGGAGACGATAACGGAGGACTTTCCAGTCACTTTTCTGCTTCTGAAAATTGGCTCCTCCTCACCCTCAACCAGCTCGTACACTCCTTTCATCACCCATTCCGTCTTTACCGCGCTACTCCTCAAGCTTACCGTCACCAACACCACACTGGCATCTAGAGGCCTCCTGTGGTACTGCAGCTTCCCAGAGTCTTCGAATGAGACTGAAAATGAGGACTAATTACCCAGCAGCATGGTTGTGGAGATGTTGCTTGGGGGGCAGGATTAGTGATGTTTTGTGTCTATAGAATTTGCAACTCATTGGGATTGAAGAAGAAACAACATTGAGTGATTAAATAGCATGGATAAAACCTGTTACCTGGATGGATAGGATTCACATATGACAAGATGGTCAAAAATCTGTGACATCCCATCCAAAAGCAGATGTTTGTGTCCAACTTAAAAATATTATATTTTTTACATGATTGCCACAGATTTAATTTATTTTTTTTTACTGTCAGTTCATTCTAACAGTGATAATGAAAAAATTATGTCAAGTTATTTCTCTTAGTCTACCTTTTTTTCCCTCAAATTTGTTTTACAGTTTGCAGTCTTATTTTTTTCAAATGACCAAAATATTTGAAAATTATTTCATAGGTTAAATCCTTTATTTATCTTTTCAGATATGACATATGCATGACATATACATATTTAGTTTCTAAATGTTTTTGTTTCAATTTAGACAGTTTATACAAACTAAACATTAAGGAAAAGGGAAGGACCTCTTTTATTTTCCAAAAACAACATGTGATAAGGAAATACATCTGAAATGTATAATATTTTTTTTTCTTTGGCCCAAAATATACAGCCGTCAAAGATGCATCAGGAACATATGAAAACTCATTAAATTTGCAGATGGATACAGAAAGTTTGCAATGACAACACCTGGCAAAAAATGAAAAATAAATTAGATGAGCCTCGTCTGTTCACTAAGCGTTGATTGTTTGAAGGTAACAATAGAATGCATTTAATATGGTTTCAAATTGGTATTTTTTTCTAAGGAATTTTCAATAACGTTTGCAGCTAAATTAATATGTACAAATATTTAAGGGGCTGTGTAAAGAGGCCTCTAGATACATGCACTGCTTTGACGTAGCACCTACGCCCTCCACCCAGGCTCTCGTATTTAATGCAACCATAGTAAGACTGCTGACAGATTCCGAAGTGAATGAACCCCTCTCGGTTTGCGATGGGATCGGATGCAGAGGTCTGCGGAAGCTGTTGGAGTGTGTGTTCTGCCCTGAACAGGGCACAAACGTTGTTGCTGCACTGATTTCCGATAAGTCCTCACCTCCTCCGCTGCTCATGGCCTGCGGCTCCATCCTCCTTCTCCTCTGCACTTGATCAATTGGCTGATGCAGCTGACCAGCTCCCACGGCACACCGCTGAGGGAGGGGAGTTATTGGAGTCGTGTGTGAGTGTATGTGGGCGGCTTAGGGTACTTACTGGTGTGGCTGTGCTTGCTGTAATGTTTGAATAATATTTAAGAGAAAAGTAACTCAGCAAACAGCCAACCAAAAACAGGGTTGTGTTATACTTTTTATTTTCAGTATGAAGCTTTTACCAAATACTTATAGTAATTTCAAATTTTTTTAATATTCAAATAATATTTAATCAAGGCAGTGTTTTATCAAGGAATATGAACACTTTATTAAGCACATTACGTATTACGTATACATTTTTTCATATTCTATGGCTTTTTTTCTGTATGGAGTGAAACATGAGTCTAAGATAGAAAAAGAAGCTCTGTGCATCAGCTGTTCTTTTTTTTTCAAACAACAAAATGTTATATTACTGGATCACTAAAAAATCATAAAATAAAACTGTAACTACAACATGTGCTTGACAATAATTCACCAACACAACTAATATTAGGAATTTATGCTTAATACAATTAATATGCTTTATAAAATAACAAAAATGTCAAAAAGACATTTCCTTTGGTCTTTCAATTATTATTAAACAAAATCACTAGAATATAAATTAAGCATGCAACAATACCACTTTTTTCAAACCAATATGATACCGATACTTGGTTCTGAGTAATTGCCGATATTGAATACGAGTGCTGATACTTCTACCACACAAAAAATCAATAGAGCAATAAAACTCTGATAGAAGCATTTCTCCTGTAAGCTGTTTACATTATGTTTGATGCTTATGTAATGCGGAGGCTGAAACCATTTTTATCTTGCAGTTTATTCTGTTAATAAAAATGCACCTCTAAAAACTAACCCTTCTCCAGACTATACAGTATACAGTGGGTAATTTAAGATAAAATCTCTCCATTTCAGCGAGCCCTCATTCTCTATATGTCTTGCTTCCATTTGTTTTTTTATTGGCAAATTCTTTTAAATATTAGGGCTCTCAACATCTGGCGCAGGAATCAGCTCAGCACATTAGCAGTGTGTAACAGTTCTCTGGATATTTATAGAGTCTCATAGTGAAGCGCAAATAATACCAAAGTGCATTTGTTCTAAGGCAGGGCTCTGCAACCTTTACCATCCAAAGAGCCATTTTGAGCTCAATTCAGGTAAATAACACTCATACAGAGCCGCGAATGTTACACAGCCTTTAGAAAAACGTAACTTTAATTATCTGATAATAATCTACTAGAGTCAATTCTGTTGTCATACATAAAGGGCCATGCTTTTAATTCAGTTTTTAGTTAAAAGAACAACATTAAACGATAGCAGAAAGAGGATGGATTCATTATTTTCTGAGTTTGTGATATTTGTGGCAAATCATGTAAAAATGCACATATTTTCAAACCTAATGACCAGAAAAATGTATCGTTAAAAGTTTTGTTAATTTTAGTGTTACGTTTAGCAATTTTTGAATGAAAAAACAAAACACCTACTAAACAACTGCTAAAACCTGAACTTCTTAGTGAAAAGAAGAAAATATTTGTATGTTTTTATAGTTTGCCGAAGTTCCTGAGAGCCATTGTGGACGGCACACATGCCGCTCCGGAGCCACAGGTTGCAGACCCCTGTTCTAAGGGTGTATTTTATTAAGGTAAACCTGCTTTTACAATGAAATAGCAAAACAGATTGAAAACAGGACAGGACTTTTCTTATGCAGGGAGAAGCACATTTAACATGAGTTTAAGTGTTCAGTCATTGTTTACTCAGACTGTTTATAATAATAATAATAATAATAATGATAATGATAATAATAACAATGTTAAGGTGATTAGCAGTTTTTTAACCAAATCTCAAATAAATTATCATTATAATTATTTAAATTTAAGCAAATTACAAAACTCTGCTATAACCCCTTCTGACCAGTACAACTTATTTAGTTGTAGTAAATCTATCTGTTGAAATGACACTAAGGCATCAAGATGTTCTTCCCAGAATGACAAGCCTTCTTTAAACAACTTGCAGGGAGCCCTGCAACAGATGGTCTCTAGACCTCCAGAGAGCCCTAATCTTCACATCATGGAGTACGCCTGAGATTACATGATGGGGAAACAACACAAACGTTCTCAAACACCTGCAGTTTTTGTAGGAAACTTTGTGTGTTCCCATTAATACATGCTGTGCTGTAGGTCTGATCATCTTAAATGCATAGGCTATCCACTTTCTTTGCCTTAAACATTTGTACTCTGTAGTATGTGCGCTTGCATGCGTCTCTGGAACAATTCAGAGATCAGTTTTTATCTTTCCAAAAGCTCTGCTGTGAATTCAAAAGCCTCTGTGGGCCAAGCAGCGCATTTTTTTCTGCCGTAAGCGTTCACCTTTGAGACAGCGACCTGTGGATACCAGGTGTGTGATAGAGAGTATTGTCCTCAGAGAAAACACGGTGCCTGCTGCCATGGCCACCAGCACAGGTGTGTGTGTGTGCGTGTGTGTAGCCATCACCCCAGGGAGCTGGTCAGCTGTTGTTTCATGCAGGAGATTACACAGCTTAATCAGGATGCCTGATCAGGTGCAGCTGATGCTGTTCAGGCTCACAACGCACACTCCCAACCCCACCAGAAGCACACACACACCTCCCTTTACACCCAATTAGCTCCGTTAGTAAGTTCTCCACACCAGGGGACCTCAGACACACCCAATGTGTACAGGTAAGCAGAGTCTCAGTTATGTGCAGGTCCATGCATGTAGATCAGCACAAACAAACAAGCATTGCAATCACAAACAGATCACATGTAGTTTAAACTCTGTAGTAATTATGTTGAGTCAGGCATGATCTGTTCAATTAGGGTAAATTTGAAGTACAACTATGAACATTTTAACACATAATTAGCAATAATTTCAAATATGAGTTTTTAGTTACTTCTTCAAATCATTCTTTGAAAAAATATTTTACAACACACATTTTCTTCAATTTCTAAAAGCCAACTTTGTGTGGTTATTTTTTATAATATTTTTGATTTATTTTCAATCAGCCACTTATCAAACATCCAATTGTGGTTTGGTAAATGTGCTTTCAGAAGGTTCTACTTTGAAAACAGTTTTTTAATCTACAGCAAGCTTCTGGAATTGTTCTGAGTGAATATTTCACCATCCTCTTCTTGGTAAAACGTCTGCCACGTCTTTTCTGCATCTTTTTCATGTTTTCAGTCAGAGTTTGGGAATGATATTCCAAAAGCCTTAAGTTGACCTTTACTTTACCATCTTTAATGTGTGTCTTAAATCACTGTTTAGCATTTTTAAGTCAATAAATTATGCACAAAATTCTAGATTTATATAAAGAACAACCCACACCTCCACCGGCATGAGACAACTACCACCATGCAGGGATGTTCTGAGGTTTAAAAGTTTCACCTTCATTTCTTCAAACAAACTTTTTATTATTGTGGTCAGATATGCCATTCTTCATTAACCTTGGCTTGGGAGGTAGGAGCCCATCCTGTAACCAGAGTGTTGCCGGTTCGAGCCCCGGCTCTGCCTGTCTCGGTCCTTGTGTCCTTGGGCAAGACACTTTACCCAACTTGGGTTCTGGTGGTGGTCAGAGGGTCCAGTGGTGCCAGTGTTTGGCAGCCTCGCTTCTGTCTGTGTGCCTCAGGGCAACTGTGGCTACAAAGTAACTCACCATCACCAATGAGTCAGTGTAGTGTAAAGCGCTTTGGCTTCCTCAGGACTAGTTGAAGAGCTATATAAGTACGGGCCATTTTGTCTTATCTAAACATAAACCCTTTCTCCAGAAGACATGTAACTCGTCCATCTGGGCAGCTGAAATTTTCAGGCCAGCTAGATTCTGAATTTTGTTCTCAGCCTCTCAGTCAATGATGGTCTAGAACTCTAGACTCTGATCTCTGTTAAAGCCAGTGAGCAGTACAAATACACCAAAACAATGTCTAAAAGGTTCAAAGATGTATATTCATTAATTATTAAAGGGTTCTGATGCCTAAAACATTTAATGGATCTCTAAAGAGTGAACTTATTTAGCAGAGACAGAGTAGCGACCAAAAAAAAAAAATAGTAAAAAGAGCTACTGAAGTCAATCCTAAATGCACCATTAAATTAACTGCCCTGCTATATGAACTGAGCAATCTGGCAAAATACCCATTCTTTTTGCAAATACCATATACAACGAGAACCTTTCACGGCCTATTACTTAGATTTTTTATTATTGCTGTGATGCAATCATTAAAAAAAATCAAACTAAACCACATCTCTTTATAGTCGTTCTACTAGGAAATTACAATTCTTGTTGCACAACTGACATTTATTTTGATTGTCAATATCTTTATTGACAATAAACTGAAGTTGGTCTCTGATGATATTGAGGAAGCGTCTTGCTGTCAGCACACATCCTATACAGCTCAAATGATTAATGGAGCTTTAGATTAGAATTCATGTTTCCTACTGTCAGTACAGTCTAAATATTTTTTGACAAATGTATTTCTATTCTCTAACATTTTAATCCACAATTAGAAAATATTGAGTGTTCTTCACAACTGGATATTAATTTAATTCAATCCAGTCTATTTATATAACGTACATTTTCAACAGATGTTATCTCAAGGCACTTTATAAGAAAAGTCATTTTAATACAAAGAAAAGTGCAGAAACTAAACTCACCGTAAAATGCCTTAGAGACTGGAATGGATTTACATAAGAAATGTGTTTCAGCAATGGAAATACCGTTTAATCTTAAAAGGCTACAAACCAACGCAGCTTTGGCAACTTTTCTGTTGAACTTGTAAGAAGGTTGTATATTCAGTAAAGCAAATCAATTCAACATTTTTTTAAATACACAGTGACATGGTTTCAAATCACACGTGCTGCACAGGCCCAATTGTAGAGTAAAGTCCAGTTTGTGCTTCTCTGACTGCAAATTTGCACTCAGACGCAGACATATTGACAGAGACGTTTTTCGTTTATGGTTCTGTGTTTTTTCCTCACCACTCTGAATTGTTGTTTCAGCGTTGCTCGATCAGGACAGCAGGGGTAGCTAACTTTTCACGGCGTCTCTGCCTACTATCACAGCGTCGTTTCAGTTTTTGTCTAGGCATGTGAATGCATTTCTTCCTCAAGGAGCAATGGATGAAAGAGAGTACGTTTTGATTAAGCTGTAAAGCTTTTTACTAGAAGTGCAGCTCAAAGAATAATTTTCCTACACCTTCTTGCATTCAAAATTGCCAGAAGCACAGATTTTATAAATTATATTTATATACTTATATATATTTATATAATTTATATATTATAAAGCATGTAGTGGCCAAACGCTGCATTAAATACTGATTACAGCGACTAAAGAGCACGATTCTGTTTAAACAATCTTTGGCTGTTACTGAAAATGACCAATCAGATGCATACGCTCTCCGTTGACTGATAGTTAAAAATCGGGGCTCTACTCCATGCGTCGACGGATACTAGCATTGTGTCAATCCGTCTCTGTCAAAATGGAGAAGCAAAAACTAGGCTTAAGTGGCAGAGGGAGCAGAAGAGGGGAGAAGGGATGTTGTAGGAGGGGCCTTGGTGCGTTGGATTCAAAAAAATCTAAACACTCCAGAATGCAGCTTTAAATGAAATTACTTTGCCTAGATATGTTTATCTCTCAGCTTGAGAACATCCTGGCAAGGAGCTACTGTAGCTCCCTGAGGTGCATTACAGCATCTCAGGACTCTTTAGGTTTGCTGAAGTACAGTGTAGTTCTAATACTTTGCACTTGATAACTTCTTGAGGACTCGGATTTTCGATCCACAATACTTTATAAGAATTGAAATTCCATTGTAGAACTGAAACTGAATAGCGAAAAGTGAAAGTGAAAGGTTAAGAGTAAAATTTTCCATAAGATGAAATAAAGTTTGCAAAGCAAATTAATTCATTTTCAAATGTCAATTTAGTGACATAATTTTCAAACAAAAACTTGGATTTCAAATTAGGCCATTTCAGATTCAGTATTAAAAGCATTTATTCAAGTTGACCGTTTCAGATTCAATCTGAGTGATGCACATTCAAAAAGAACTTATTGAAATTCAGTTTCTGATGGATCAAAGTTCTGCCCATAGGAGACTTCCAAGTTACAAAGTGAACAGATGAAAGTGCACCTTTTCATTAGCTCAGCAATGAGATTTTGTTTAGAGCTGATTGACGTTGCAGCCAGCACACCGGTGCAAAGATTTCACTGCAAGTCTGTGTACAGCCACCCAGACTGTCTTGAAAAGAATTGCAGCTCATCTAACTGCTTATCTGTATTCCATAAACTAAGACTTAGGGGTCCTCAGCTCCACCAAAGACAGGCCTCTGAGATTCTGCGCTCCGCCAATTTTTGGAGACTCCTGCAGCGCGTCTTTGGATGTGTCCTGAGGGTTGACAAGAAGAAGAAGCTTCTGCATGGCTGTCGCTGGCCGTGTCTTTATTTTCCTCATGTGCTTGCTCTCGCTCTTTTTCTACTTCTGTCTCAGACTTTCTCTCTCTCTCTCTGATGCTGCTGTCTGTCTGGAGATTAATTAAACGGCTGCCCAGCCAGCCACCAGCACACCAGCCATCATCAGGCTCTCCCCACCATCACATATCTGCCATACGGGGCTGCACAGAGAGTTTGTGCTTGTGCACCTCCGCACACCATTAAAACGGATGTGTTCTATCAGTGTTTTGTCTGTGCCTTTTTTAGGGTCTGTGAACACAACATAACCGCACATTTTCCAGAATGTGAATGTGTTCGTCACTGCATGTTTCTGTGTAATTGCCTCCATCTTCACACTGTCGTGTGGTTTAGTTTGTGTGCGTGTAGTTGTGTGTGTTGTGTGTGTGTGTGTAACAAAAATGACAGAAATCTGAGAATTTATTGTTGCTATTATTGCTGTCATTATAGATAGTGCTGGCATCAGCGGCGTGAGTGCTCCAGCAAGTCGTGCCATTACATATCTTTCCTTTCCATAGTTCTTAAGCTGTCAATTTACTGTGGAATCCCTTCTCAAGAAGTTTTCCCTTGCTGTCACGCTACTGAAGGCTTCCTTCTTATTCCCTTCAGTTTTTCCCATCTTCTTTGTTCTTTTCAGTTCTCGCTATGCTTTAAGTAAGCGTCCTAAAGTAGTGTTTGTATGTGTGTCAGGGTTACAGGGGTAGGTCAGTGATGCTGGCAGCTCAGCCCGTCTCTGCTCAGTTTTTTGGGGCCTAATTGAGACATGCTGTCAAAATGACACATTTGCATGAGTGTATTTTTCTGGATGTGCTCGTTTTTTTTTTTTACTCTCCTGCAGCTCACCACTCGGTTAATCAGCTCTCCATCACTCACAAGCAGGAGTGTGCACACACACACTTTCCTATAGTCTTATGTATGTATGCACATATGTAGTGTTCTAACAACTTTATGTGAAGCTGTCGAGGGCCGCTTTTTCCTTCTCATCAAGACAGGAACAAGAAGACGAAAAGGTTGCTGAAGAAGGCACAGACAGGGATATTGAACTTTTTAACATGATGCTTTAACTGACAAAAATATCACTGACCAACATTGGAATGTGTCCAATCATTTAATTGTTTTTTGGTTGAACAAAAGCCATATAAGCATCCTTAGCTCTAATAAAAGACCTTACCCATGTTCCAATACAGCCAGGGGTGTACTTTCTATTCAACCACTATACCTTTCAGATAAAAGTTATGTTAAAAGGAAAACAAAATACAATTATTTTAGTGTATTTTAGAAGTATTTGAGGACCTCAAATCTGAAAAGTAATTCAAACGAACTGCTTTCACCCAAGGCACCTCAAAACATGTTTGTTGGACATAATGGTGTGTTCACACTGCCCCAAATGTCAACGTCAAGAGTGGCAAGATCACATGTAAAGTCTATGGTTGAGGCCGTCAGAGGGGAATCAGAGTCTCTAGGGCACTTTGTGTGTTGGCCGGATCAATTTTTTAAACTTTTCCTGCGTTTCTAGCATCAAAGCGCCAAACACCAGCAACGCAGATGTTCAGCTAGCTGAACTTTTGATGCTCTTTACGCTCTTGATCCAGTGCATTAACGGAACAGAGCGTCTGACTGTAGTGACGTCAGCCGATGTCAACGTTATCTAGTCCGCAATGATCCGCAAGTGTTTAAAACATCTGCAAGGAAAAAAGAACTGCCCACGCACTTTGCAAGTCTCAGCCTAAAAGGATACAGGCGTCAAACTAGTCGCTTTGTGATTGTTGTTTGATTATTATGTAAAGCACACATAAGGATAAATCTAGCTTGTGGTATGTAAAACAAGCATGGAAACATGTAAGTTGCAGCAACATGCCTAAACATTAACCCGAACAGACAATAATATATGTGAGGCCTAGTTAGCATTATCCAGAAGAAAACATCCAAAATATGGAAAATGAACTAAATTAACCAAAAACACAATACCACACTATTGTTTAAGGTCAAACTGAAACATTTCACTCACTTCTGTTGTCCATAATGCACGGAAAACATGTTCATATTGGGCTGCATCAGCTGCTAATGGCTAACCTCCTCTGCAGCATCAGGCAGACATGTGCACACTGCTGACTCACATGGAGAAAAAAAAAGGGTTCAGTCTTTATAGAGTTGGTCCAGGGCGTAGCTGACTAGGCTTTCTTACAATACCCTTAAAGCTTATTAGTTTGCTTTACTGAGATGGACTGGCAACACGAGTTGTACCTTGCTAACCCAGTGACCTCTGGAGACATGCACCATCCCCACCTACAACCCTGCAAGGGTAAGCAGGTATAGATGAGATTTCTTTAATATATTACACTGTGTAAACTTTACCTTTTATTTTTATTGCACTGTTATATAAGAAAAATAAAAAATAAACTGTACATAATATCTGGTTATATTGGGAATATTAAATTAATAATTAATTAATCATTAATTTAGTTATTCCTTCAAATTATTAAAAACGGGGCACCATCCAGTTTAAACTGGCAAAAGTATGTGAAAGATGACTGTCAAAAGCAGTTTATAGCTAATTATCAATGAGTTAAACCAGATACCTTTTGTCTGAAGGATAAGTCCTTTTGCGATTTTTCAAACACACACTCAAAATAAAAGAAACAGAGGTTTGATTCAGTTTAACCAATTTATTAACAAATTTTACCAAACACAAAACAAAACCTCAGTTCAACTACCAGCTAATCGGCTCGACTAATTGCTAAGCTAAGGCTAAAGCTACCTGCTACATAAACAACTACAAACATGGACGCCGACCGGAAATTTGGAGACCAAGTTATGGGGAGCTTACTGGACGTGTTAATGTCATAACACACACGCACGCGTGGGGCGACGCACGCACATGGGCGGGCAGAATGCCGATTGGGCTTATTTTTTTTATTACCGGGCGAGGAACCTCGTGGTCTCTTTAAAGAAAGAGACTGCGTGGCGCTTATCAATGAAACCAACCTTCGGCTAACAAAGAAACTTGAATCGACTGAACAAAGGGTAAACAAAAGGCTACATTCGGCTTGAAAATACAAACACACACAATCAAACACTGCTTGTATAGTATTTAGGAAAAACTCAGTAACTTTAACACAAGTCATTTACAATCGGAGATCAGATTACTCAGAAGAAAACACAGTAAACCTAAAACATACAACTGATTCATGGAACTTTTACAAAGAACAACATGCGTGCATAAAATCAAAGAAAAAAGAAGGAATCCTAATTTGCTCCAGCCAGACTTCAAACACTTCGAAAAGATTATACTTTGAGGCGTTTGATGGTCGGCGGCAGCAATATAAATCCTTTGGTTGCGACGGAAAAATGTGGAAGAAGGGGAGGGGAATTCAGCTTGTCGGATGAGCAAAAAGGGGAGAAAAAAAGGGCAGCTTCGATGGCCAATCTCACCTTAAGGAAGGTTTGCTAGCGTGTTGCGAAATGAAAGCCTGCTCCGATGCGTGGCTCCTCCTGTTTCTTCAGGTGTTCAGTCAGGCTGTAAGAGAGCTGCAGTGGCTTTGATTGAGTGATTTTTCACCCATTCAAGATGGAGACTTGTCAGAGACCAGCCCTTCTGGGAGGAAGCGGACTTCTGTTGATCCCCCAAATGTAGGGAGAGAGAGAGAGATGTGCCGGTGTGATTCGGCCTGGCAGGGGCGCTGCTAAGAATTTTGGGCCTCATGAAAAGAATCTTGGCAGGGCCCCCAACACAGCTGAGATTTTGTTCATATTAATTTACATCAAATCATGCACTTTATGGTATTTTTACTATCATTCTCATATAGTTAAGTCAATCAGACTTTATGTGAATCATATATAACCGCTTCTGTACTGCTAGACCACCTTAAATTCATTGTTTTGTGCTTGCACTAGCAGTGTAAGTAGATTACAAATTATTTACTCTTATTTTGCAAATTGTTTGAAAAGTGGTATTGGACAGATGGTAAAACACAATCAGGATTTATAAGAGATAGGTCTATACATAAAAAAATCAGATTAGTCCTTGATTTGGTAGATTATACTTATTTGATTGAAGATAAGGGTTTCATTTTAATTTTTAGATCTTTACGTAGCATTTGATCATGTTGAACATACATGTATTATAAAAACGTCAGAATATTTTGGATTCTGTACAGAGTTTATTAAAGCGATACATATAACGTATGATGATATTAATAGCTCGGTTTCTCTCCCCCAAAGAACACCTAAAGGATTCACTATCTATCGTGGAATCTGGCAAGGCTGTCCCTTTTCTCCCTAATTATTTATTTAAGCTGCTGAGTTATTAGCTATATCTCTAAAAAAAACTGTCGAGATCCATTTGGTAATAATAACAAAATTTGAATATTTTCCATTGGGATTCTATTTACATTTTAAAAATGTGAGCTTATGTCAATACATGATATGGAGCAAACTGACTTATATGGGGTTCCAGTTAAAGTGAGGTAAAATCTTTGGGAATGAATATAACTAAAGATACTAAAACCGGAGAAGACTTAAATATTTTACATGTAATAAAAAAGTAAATCTATACTCAACTCCCGGTTGCAGGATTCTCCTTGCAGGCAGAACCTCTGATAGAAATCCTCTGCCATTTACTGTACAAACTACTTTGAGGTTTTTGGGAGGTTTCAGTGCATCTCTTGAAGATGATGTGGAATTGTGTTACTACACGATCCCCTATGTTGTCAAATACAGTATGATCCATCTCTGCCAACCACCCTTCACAGAATACTTTCATATTATCTGATCCAGAATGTTTGAAATGATAGTATTTCCATTATTATTCACATGATAAATATTCAAAATAGTATTATTAAAATTCACATAGTTTTAGGAAAAGTCAGGGACCAACAAGGCTTCATTACTTAATTTGACAAAGTTATTTTATATGCATATTTCAAAAGGGTCAAAATGACTGCCTTGGACCTTCTAATGTTTAAGTGTATTTGACTGTTCAGATTGATCAAGACCTCATTTTGACAGAGGCAAGTTCAACTGATAGTCAATATAACACCTTATGTTTGACTGCATTTATAAATTAACAGAGAAAAAAAGACGGGTTCTTGACCTAGCGTGGAAAATTTTGAGCAAAGCTACTATATCACATCACCATGACGTGAAGATCTACAGAGCTACTCCGCTAATGAGTTAGCACTAGTTTAAGTCCGAAAACATCACTTTAACTGAATAATGCGCACTTTAATGCAGCGGTAACTCACTACGAAACGTGCTGAAACCATATGGTGAACCAAAACGCATAAACAACCATAAATACAGGGGTTTTATACTCTTTGCATCTCGACATAGGGACTGCTGGCTTTCAGCAAGACCGAGCCAACAGCCGAAGCAGATGAGGGAATCTCTATGGAGCGCTTCTGAACAAGTTTACAAGTACAGTCAAAAGAACAAAACATCAAACTGACAGCGTGTCAGTTTGTAAATTATCAAACAATTTTCCTGGCACTGTATCGCATCATCATGCCCAAATAACCCAGTAGAAAGCATTTATTACTTACCAATCCAGTAGCATCGTGTCTTGTTCAGCATCCATTCATCCTCCTGTATCTCACAACGGCTGACACACAAAACTGAAAAGTTGTAACACTGGGTTTTAGAAGCTAATCCTACTTTGAACTAAATTGAGCAACAGTTTGACAGAAAAGATCTTCCACAGCAGTGAAGGGGAGGAATTGTTCACTTAGGCGAAGGGTGCTGTATACATTTCACATGTGCCGCTGCCAGTGTCAGACGATACCATTCAGTAAGGGAGAGGGGTGAAATGATAATATCATACATAATTCGGTTATTTTTTCTATATCGAATCCCAACCATATATAATTTGCTTATTTTAACAGATCAAATGAAAATATTTCATTTAAAAAACTTACACAAGACTTTGATAGCCCTAAATGATTAGGCAATGCTTATGATAATCTGGAACTGGCTTTAAATTATACTCCGCTTTTACAACAGTCTACCATGAGTCTTACCTCGAACTTCTGATTTCACTGTTGACAATTCAAAAAAATCATCATACAGATCATCATAAAATCTGCATCAGTATTCAACCAGTTTAAATTGTGCAGCAAATAAAACACCTCAAGGCCAGTATGCGGCGACACTAATGAATAAACAGTGGTTAAACAGTTTACAGTTTATTTTGCTTTGAGGGATTAGGTCCAATCCACAAAAGAAGAAAGGGGCTGCATCCAAATACCTCTACTATACTTGCTACGTAGCAGGCAAAAAATGATTTTGCAAACAATGTAGTAGATGCTAAATCTCAGGTATGGATCTGAGTATAAAGCACAAAGTTCCCAGATGTGTACTACACAGTAAGCAGCCGGTGGACGCCATCCCACATTGCAGCGGAAGCCCCAAAATCATGGAAGAAGAGCGTCCTTGCGAAATTAATGGCTACCAAGGAACTTTCAACCATTGACACCGCCGCAATTTCGGCATATAAATATAATTGTAGCGATGTCACTGATTACTTTAATTGTTTTTTGACAATTTATTCAACAACCACCAGTGGATGGCGGGACCACAGACGACCTTAGGTAACGTAAACATCCAGGTCAACATAAGGGTCATACGGGTCAAAGGACACGCACAGAGCAGTACGTCCAATTTAATGCCTACTACTTGCTCGTTTGCAATGCAGTATTTACTACATAAACAGTCGTAGTAGTTTCTATGAGGCATGCAGTAAATACTAATGATTTTGATGCAGGGAGTGTAAAAAAGTGGGCAAAAAGGGAGAACTTCCCTTATGCTTTGCTAAGAGGCATCTTGCAGTTCAAAGCCACATGTCAATCATATGACCATGCCATCTCGGACAAAAAGGATTATTTTAAATCCATAATGATCCATTTAACGAGTAACATTGCTAGCCCACAACAACTCGTAAATCCAACATAATCTGCCACTAAATACCCTTGCAAATTCCGTTCATTGTTTGTGTTTCACTAAAGCTACCATTTCATGCAATTGCAGCACACTTGTTCTTCAACAAATTGGTGCATTACCGCCACCAACTGGTATGGCGTGTGGACCAGAATGTCAATCGAGGCTGTACTTGCTGGTTGTCTTGGGCCAATACATTGCATGGTTGTAAGGCAAGGCAATTTTGTTTGTACACTGTGCACTTTCAACAACAAGGGAATTAAATGTGCTATACTGTACATGATTTGGAGAGAACAATAATAAAAGCGTAAAATACAATATTAGACATTTCAACTATTATTAATTGCTTATGCAAAAGCTGCATTAAACAGATGAGTTTTTAGCTTTGATTTAAAGTAACTCAGTGTTTCATCAGCTTTGCATTTGTCTGGAGATTTGTTCCAGATAAAGGGAGCATAGAAACTGATATCTGCATCTCCTTTGATTTTGATTGTTGGGGTGATTAGTAGACTAGAGTTGGAAGACCTGTGTTGTCTGGGGGGTTGGTGTGGTGACAGCAGATCTTCAACATATTTTAGTGCTAAGCCTTTCAATCATTTATAAACAAATTAAAGTATTATGAAGTTATTCTCTGAGCTACAGTTAGCCAGTGTAAAGTCTTTAGAACTGGGTTGATGTGCTCTATTTTGCTGGTTCTAGTGAGGACACAAGCAACAGCATTCTGGATCAGCAGCAGCTGTCTGATTGACACTTTAGGCAGACCTGCGAGGACACTGTAGCAGTAATCAAGGTGACTAAAGATAAATGAGTGGATGAGTTTTTCAAGGTCTGGTTTCGACATTGGTCCTTTAATACTTCAAATGTTTTTCCAAGGATAGAAGGCTGACCTTATTATTGCCTTTATGTAACCCTTGAGTTTCAGATCTGAGTCTATTACTACTCCTAGATTTCGGGCCTGATCAGTAGTTTCTAGCTGTATTAACTAAAGCTCTGTGCTGGCTCTTGATCATTTCTCTTTTGGTCCAAAGATAACGACTTTAGTTTCTGTTTTTGGATGGGTTAAAAGTAGGGCCCAACCGATATGGATTTTTGGGGTCCGATACCGATATAAAACCATAGCAAAGGCCGATAGCCGATATAATGGCCGATAATTTCCAATAAAAAAAAAAAGATACTTTCAGCTTAAACCCTGCCTTCTCTGCCTATCTACACACCAAATAACAGTCTCAGTAACTCGCTGGATTCCAGTTAACGTCAATAAGATTTACTTAGCAATGATATTCAAAAAAACATAGAACACATAATGTTTCTTGAATGTACCAAGTGTGCATGCAGTTTATAATGCAGACAAACTTCTGCAAACATGAAGAACAAGACGGCTCTCTAATCTGTTGGGAATATCGGCGACAAATTTTCACAGAAAGTAAACGGTGGTCAGAAATGTCGCCAGATTTGTCGCTAAGCAATTTTTAGGAAAGAAATTGTGCCATCGAAACAGCGCATAACCAGCATTGTTGCTGTGTTTGTCTAACTGCAGTTAAATCCCGACCATTGAGCGCATAGACCCGACAGCAGTGCTGAAAGTATTTATTTATATCCCCATCGTGAGCCGGTGGCGTTAATAAATTAGACAGTGGCGGTCGCTGCTGAGCTTCCTATGTAAGAAAAACCCTGTTAAATTAGTAGTAAACAGCACACAGCAACCAACTTCTAAGTATTCTCATTTAAGATCTGGGCGCTGCACTCTGTTACAAACATTGTAGCGCTCTTCCTGGGGTTTTTCTTCTCAAGCACCGCAAACTGTTAAATTATGGTTTATTTAAAATGGTGACAAAGTCGCTGTTGAGGATTTACTGCGGTCACTCATACTTCACGAAACCAACACAGAGACTTTTTATGTTTATAATAGTCCGCAGGGTTGTTAAAGTCTGCACTCTGTATGCTGCTGGTACGGCATTGGTTTAAGGAAAAGAAACATTTGATACATTATTTAATCTAACGCATCAGTTAAGATATGGATTTAAGGACTTTTTTTGTACAAATTTAAGTTTTAGCAAGGAAACAGGAAGGTTAAACCATTTACACCCTGAATTTTCCACACAAAGCCACGAGGCAAACATTAATCTTATGAAGGAAGAAGGGGAGACACATTTTTGTCATTGCTTATTTCACAGTTCACCACTGACAACAAATAGGACCTATGCTCAAAACTTTGCTTTTTCTTTACAAAAACGTAACATAACAGTCTGGTCACCCGCGTGTATGTTAAGCTCCACTCCTAACTGAGACCTGAAATTATGAATCTGGCGCCATCTGCTGGATAAGTAGCTCAATTGCATTTTTTGTCATGCCCCTTAAAAAAATAAAAAATGAACATTTTAAATTATCAGCATTTTTTCTACCGATAGCCGATATCATCCATTACCCCCATATCGGCCGATGATATCGGCAGGCCGATATATCGGTCGGGCCCTAGTTAAAAGTCACATGCTGACATTGTAAAGCTGAATGTCATCTGCATACTTATAACTAATCTGATTGGTTGTCATAATATTTGCTAGTGAGAGCATGCAGCTATTAAAAAGGAGGGGCCCTAGGATGTGATTTCTGTATGTTCTAATGAAAAAATAGGTTAAAAAAAAAGTTAAGACTCAAACCAGCCTAGTGCTGTATCAGAGAGTTTGACTCAGCTCTTCAGTAGTCCCAGTAGTATATTGTCATCAACAATGTCTGCACTAGGTTTCAATAGAACAAGCACTGTCGTTTTACCACACCCTGTATTTATGTGTCATTCATGTGGGCAGTCTCTGTGCTGTGGTAAGCAAGAAAACCAGGCTGAAACATATAAAAATGGTTGGTCATTGTTATGGTAAATGGCCTGCATTTGACCAGAACTTTTTTCAGTCAGAGGACCACAAAGCACTTTACATTACATTCACTCATTCACCCATTCACACTAAAATCCATACGCTGATGGTGGCAAGCCACTACATTCTAGCCACAGCTGCCATGGGGCACACTGACAGGCGAGGCTGCCGGACACAGGCACCACCAGGGCCTCTGACTGCCAACAGCAGGCAACAGGGGGAAGTGTCTAGCCCAAGGATACAACAAACAATACAGATGGAGCTGGGATTTGAACCAGCAACCCACCATTTATGGGAGGACGTCCTACCACCTGAGACACGATAGTTATGAAGCTATTTAACTGTTAAAGTACATCTTTTTCAATATTCTTGCTGATGAATAGAAGATTAGAGATTAGATTGTAATTCTACAGTACACACAAGTGTGACATGTAAGACCTAGCCCTGGAAGAAATTGTGCTTGAGCTTTCAGTCAAAGGTAAGCACTCGGAAGACCGTCATCTATGGCTGTACCTCAATCTAAGGGATAAAGTGGAATCTTTTATGGCCTTGAAATCCCTTCACGCACGCATCATGCTGTACGAGGCACAGTGGGACGTTCCACCTCAAGCTGACGATCGATTGGCATTTTAGGAAAACGTTGATTGTTTTTTTTTTTGACAATTTCAGGTCCCTGATGGTCTAGTGGTCAGGATTCGGCGCTTTCACTGTCGCGGCCTGGGTTCGATTCCTGGTCAGGGAAGTGGTCTTTAGTATGAATCTGACGCATTCTCTAGGTGTAGTCTTTAAAGCGGTGTTGGTCTCAATAGACCTCTTGTCTCACCTAAGCACAAATGTCTATAAGCTGTATATCTTCTTTTACTGATCCCTCGGCTTGTCTCGCAGGAGCAGAGGAGTTTTTTTTTGGAGACCCTGCCCCGTTTCAGGTCCATCCTGGCGCTGTTCGATCTGCAGGAAGTGGTGGAAAACATCTGCTGAGCGGCAGAGGAGCAGATGTCCTTGGCTGAAAGTTCAGCCTCTCCAGGAGCCACCACTCAAAGACCCGTCATCCCTGTTTCCAGCCTGGACTCCTCTTCAGGTTCCTTGCAGTGTCCGTGGTGGCTGCCATCTTCTTGCCAGTCACTGTTGCGGGTAAATATCAGAGGAGTGTCAATGATTGTGGGTTGTTTGACATGTTAGGTAGGCCAAACTTATGAAGAGTGTCACCTAATGTGTTTGCTTGTTTTTTATCTTGTGGGTTATCAGTATAGATGTTGAAATCCCCCACTATGATTAATTGGTCATACTCAGTACATATTATGGGCCTGATCTATGAAGATTCATTATAATGACCGCAAAATTGCGTGTGGCGCTAAAAGAATGTGCAAGTGGGTTGTCCTTAATTTGCGGGTGAATTACTAAGATTGCGTTAGCAATTCTTAACAGGAGCAAGAAGCACTACTTAAATGAGAAGTTTTCAGCCGCTAATGCGAGCTGCACCACGGCTAGAGGAGAAATGTGCGCATGGATTCTTCATGGTGCTTCTTTGGAAAAGAAAAGGAGGGGGGGTAACATGTGTATCAATTCTTTGGCTGTTGCAAAATTAATTACTATTAGGCTAGAATGTTGTGAATTCTGTTTTTCATGTAATTCATGCAGTTTAATTGCACTGCTCTCTGCTGCATGCACACTTCACATTGTAGGGTTACACCATAGACTGTAAAAAACAATGGACAAACCTTCGTTGACGTCACCCATAGGTTTCTGAATAGGACAAATGAAGCCAACTGGGCGGTTCCCACCGCCGCCATCTTGACTGTGTCACTTCCCTCGTCACTCTCAGAAACTCCAAAAATAGGCAAAGAGGAGGAGCTGAGAGAGGTGCTGTGAGAGGTGCTGTGAGGCTGGGGGCGGAGGGTTGATGCTCTGGGTCACTATGGCCTAAAATGGTTGTATTTTCTTTACAATTGGCAGCTCTATAGAACGGGGCTCTATAGTCGCTGTAATCAGTAGTTAATGCACTGTTTTGCCACTATATGCTTTATATTGAAAGAATAATTGATCTAATCTGTTCTTTTGGCGATTCTGAACACATGGGGGTGTAGCAAAACAACAAAAAAGGCTGCTTTGTTTGTTTCCATATTATTGTAGAGGATTCTATGAGCTGCAATTCTAGTAAAAAGCTTTTCTAAAGTATTCAATGAGCTGCACCTCTAGTAAAAAGCTTTACAGGTTAATCAAAACTTGCTTCCTGTCGTTCATTGCTCCTTGAGGAAGAAATATGTTCACAAACCTAGAAAAAAATGGAAATGGCGCTGTGTGATAATAGGCTGAGACGCCATGAAAACCTAGCACCCCCAGCTGTCCTGGTCAAGTAACTCTGAAAAAAACAATAGAGAATGGACTGAGCGGACTACTATAAACAGAAAACGTCTCCATCAATACTTCTGTGTCTGAGTGCAAATTTGTGGTCGGAGAAGCATAAACTAGGCTTTAGTCCCGGACTGTGAAGACCTTCCCCGAGCCAGCAGAGGGGGAAAGCAGACTACGGTAAATCTATTAGCTACCGTTAGCCATCATTAGCCAACAGAGTTAGCCTAGACAGACCTGTTAATCAAAAGGGCATGCCCCTAATTATTCTTAATTTCAAGATTAAATTACAAATAAACAGAGATGTTAAAAACATAATCACCCCCTGAACTATCTAACCTAAAATGTTTTTTTGAACCAGGCTGTAAACATGTGTATTTTTGATGTAAAGTTGGCCTTTTTAACATTGGAGTCAATGGGAAGTTGCTCCTTTTTGGAGCCACCCCCCTGCGGATGAGGGCTGAACTGCAATTTTTACCACTTCCTGGTTGGCTTCAATTTTTGCGGGGGGAGTTTGCCTCTTGGGTTAGACTTATTAAAACTGCAGAATGTCTGAATTTTGAATTTAAATATAATGTCAATTATCATTGTGGTATTGTATATGATTACTACATTTTATTAATTGGACTCCAAGAAGGTTAACCATCCATCCATCCATCCATTTTCTGAACCGTTTAATCCTCAAGGGGTCGCGGGGGGGCTGGTGCCTATCTCCAGCTGCCAACGGGCGAGAGGCGGTGTACACCCTGGACAGGTCGCCAGTCCATCACAGGAAGGTTAACCACTACGTGGGAAACTAATGAGGATCAATGAGGATCATAACTCACTGTGTGCTCAGCGCATCTTCTGCAGGTGGAGACGTGATGAGAGCGCAGAGATTTATGATGCGTCTTTTGGGGAAAAAGGGTAAATATTTAAATATTTAAAGGGTAAATAAAACATGCTTTTCACAAGTGCTAAAAATAGACGCTAAAATAGCTGACACAAACATTTCTATGCTTAGTAAATCACGCTGCGCTTGGAACGCAAACTTATTTACCTATTCTGTTCCCAATATTTTTCTTACAGAAACGCCCAGATTGCATATTTAGCAAAAGGACAAAAGCGCTAAATGGATTGGATGCGTCTTGCTGCTGGTTTAACAGGCGTAGTGCTCTCTGCGTGTTATTGATAGATCAGCCTCAGCCTGTTTGAGGATAAATTTAATTAGCATTAAATTTTGGTGGTTTCGTATGAAGTTAAAAATAAAGATTTTTTAGAGAGGTCGACCATGTCTCAGGAGTTGGGTGTTCGTCTTGTGATCAGAAGATTGCCGGTTCGAGCCCTGGCTCTTACAGTCTCAGTCGTTGTGTCCTTGGGCAAGACTCTGGTCTGCGGGCCCGATGGCCCCTGTTTTCGGCAGCCTCGCCTCTGTCAGCGCCCGAGGGCAGCTGTGGCTGCAGGCGGATGAACCACATTACGGACTGGGATAGGGGCAGGATCATTACATCCGAAAACAATAAATTCAAGAGATGGATCAGGGAGTCCACCGAGATCCGAAAGCCTACGAGCGACACCATCAACAGGAATGAGGGGGCATACACCCTGGCTCACACCTGGGATTCAATCCTTCAGCGGAGGAGTGGGGAAGCCTGGCCAGTCTGGGGGTGTGGAGCGACACACCTCCAGACCAGCCCAGCTGATAGATGACACGACAGCAACATGTCAGATGACGCTCTGAGGAAGACTGCAGTGAGCAGTCGAAACTGTTAGCAGGTATGTTCCATCCTCTGAAAAAAAATACCTTGTCTTTAAAAAGAAAACCTATTTACTATCCAGGAATAACTTCTCTCCAGAGGGAGTCTGCAGCAGAAAGCTATATGTTTAGTAAACCAGCAGAAGGCAAGAAACGTTCCCTTTTTATTTAACCAAATAAGCTTTCTAAGTTGAGTTGTGCTGTTGCATGCAGATGTTAGCTAAATGAGTAAATAATACATGGCAATATGTTGTGTTAAGCTAGTTACTGTTATCGGTTACATTTTACTGAAGCATATTGAAAAATTATGACAAAGTTAAGTTTTTCTGCATTAATGACATTTTCTTTTATAAAAAATATTTTTTTACTGAAGTAATCAGATACATTGTACATCTTTTTTACATAGTTTAGGAATTTCAACGGCATCTGAATCCCAACAAAGTACAATTTAATTTAACTAAACAAAAAGGACATGTTTGAGTTCCTGTTTCTTTGAGGGACCCAGATAAGTCTTCCACCTTAGACTGCCACTGAAGAATCTTGCTTGCTTTACTAATACCTACAGAACATCTTGTAAAAACACAGCATTTGTATTTATTAATTTATTTTCTTTTAGTAAATCAACAATTCTGAAAAAAGATGTTCTTTTTTAAGATGTATCTTATTTCAGAAAAAAAACTTTTTATTTATTTGCATTAATTATTTTCCATTAATTCAGAAAAAACAGCTTCTTGCATTCGTTTAAGCATTTTGATTGGTTCAGGCATCAGAAGTCCACAGAACTGCAGAAGAAGAGATAGACTAATTTCTTAGTATTTCAAAATGTTTTCTAACCTTTTAATATTTTTCTTATAATAATTAATAATTGTATGATAATCCCAAATGAAATACACCAAACAGGTTAAATTATTGACTGTGTTTATTTGTCTCTGAATGAATGAATGAAGGAATAGATTGACTATTGATCCCACACTGAGGAAATTCACATAAACAAATAAGAATAAAGAGTAAGTGAAAACACAGACCGTAAACTATTGAGTAACAGATTATGAAATTAAATTTAAAAAAATTGTCTGTTAACAAGTAACTCAGTTGTTCACAGATTTTTAATGCAATATCCACGTAATGCAGAAATGGGCAAAGGAACGAGTGATTAAATATTGGAGATGATCTGGTATTATGAAGGAATCTGTACCAATTTGCTTGTTAGAGGTCTAAGCTCTACCAAGTTATTTTTTTATAGTTTTTTTTTTTTTAGTTCATGTGTGATCAATTCAGTTTATAATATTTTTATGAGCAGTGACTGCCCAAAGCTTTTGTTAGATGCATAGGCTAAAATTTAAGCCAAAGTGCCACTGACTAGCTAAGTTACTGGATGCCCATTAACATTATATCCAGTTGTGTGTTCCAAAATGTACAAAACAGCAGCAAATGTATTTTGCCTGGCAAGGCAGCTATTTTTTTACTGATTATTAGGTGGTGCCCCAACTTTTTAATTCTGATTTAAATTAAAAATGTTCTTAATAATTATCTTTGCTGTCAATTAATAGTTATTCATACCCAAACTAAAATATAGTTGTCTTACAAATACGAACCACACTGTTTGCCAGTTATAACATGTAACTAAGATAACATCCAAAATCCATCCAAAACATCCAAGTTGTCCTGCAGGTCCAGTTTATCATTACTAAAACTTTGTATTAGCATGGCTAGATATATATATATATTTTTTTATCCCAGGGTAAATTCCTACTTTCAGTAGTAACAGAACAATAACTCAAGAAAAATCTGAATAGAATAAAACATTGAGTTAAAGCTTTTCTAAACCTGCCAGTGCCCCCTTCTTTATGATTTGACCCCGTCTGTCTGCCCCTGAAAGTCTCCATGGCACCAAATGGATTATGTCTTACATGTATAATGAGATCATACCTGGGCCACAAAGCTTTATTGCATGAACCCTCCTCTACCTTAACAGGTCAGAAAAAGGCAACGGTGGGAGAATGTATTTTAATGAATGCCAAAGCTAAGCACTAAGAAGCATTTTACTTTTGCTGCTCTTAAAGAATATGGATTATGAATGAGGGTGGGATCAAACCTGCTGTGGTTTCAATATGTATGAATCTTTTCATATGCAACAAACCTGCTGCTTTATCCATCACAGGAGGTGTGGACTAGCAAGCACTTCTTCAATCCCTAAAAAAACCTGCCAGCTGGTTTACACTGTTTTTGGCACTATGCTGAGCTGAATTATATACAGTAAATTCAGCAATACTATTAAGGATAGATGGAATTCTATTTTCCACTGCAATCATTATAATCAAATGCTGATAAATCAGATAATGTTATTCCATTTTAATATTTCTGATCCTTGTTTGTTGTAGAGTAGTAAATTAAATAACCCTGCAGATATTCTTCCATCTAAGCTGTGTTAAACTCAGTATTCATGAGACAGCCTTAAGTTGAAACCCAAAGTTTACATACAGCAATTACTGAAGTATGTAAACTTCAGATTTTTAAGACAATGAAAAATGTATCTTATTTATATATATATATATATATATATATATATATATATATATATATATATATATATATATTCTATCTCTCAGTGTGGTATTTATCAAATAGAAGTAATTTTGGTACTTCTAACTGTATCAAGTTTGTGATTGAGGACCAAGATTCAGAGGTGCATTTAGACTTTTTTGACTTCATGTTTAACAATAATAATAATAATAATAATGCAGTCGAAACTGGCAGGCAGGGCTTCACTAGAGCAGGGGTTTAGGGAGATGAAGCAGAATTACATAAATTTAACAACGACCTGACAAGGACTAAGTAAAACTGTGGGGCTTTAAATGGCTGATAGAACAAACAGGCTAAACAGGAAGACAAGAAACAGCTGACGATAATTATAATAGACAAACACAGGAAATCAGGGAGTGATGCAGACAGGGACAGTAAACCCCCCCACAGTATCAGAGGTACGCCACCTAGTGCACAAACCAGGAACTTTTGAAATTGTCAGGAGGAGGGGGTTCAGGACGGTGAAAAGAAACAAAACAAACAAAAAATGGAGTTCAAAAAGTCTGAAGATCCCAAAAGGGAACTGGTGGCAAAGGAAATAGTGACAAGTGAGACCGGCGTCTGAGGAATTTGTGACTGAGAAACCGGCGTCTGAAGAACTTGTGACGAGGTCTCCGGTGTTTGAGGAACTTGCGACGAGAAGGATGGTGTCTGAGGAACTTGTGACGAGGAGGCCCGCCGCATCAGATCAACTTGTGGCATGGTGGATATCTTGAGAAATTGTGGCATGGTGGACAGCATCTGAGAACATTGTGGTGTGGTGGTACTTGTCTGAGAACCTTGTGGTCAGAACCGGTGCCAGGGCAATTTAGCTTGGCGGGCATTGGCTTATTTTGGGGGGGGGGCACAGTTTTATTTAGCCTCTTCACGTTTTTATCTCCCGTCTGCAGTGTGTTACATATTTCCAGGTCAAAACTGCCTTTGTTGTTTTCGTACTCCAGTTCCTCTATAAAGGATTATTTGGGGTATGTACTTGGAAATGGCCTGATCAAGTCGCTCTGATCAGAATGATAAGTTGTACATGGGGGGAAAAAAGCAGATGTCACCAAACAACCAGCTTTGTACAAATAAGAGTTACTGGCCAAGCAGTTTATAAAAACAGCAAAAAGAAAAAAGCAACAAGTTGTACTTCTGTCGATCTCTTATTTCTGCTGCACTGAGCAGTGACACAACTCGCTGCTGAAACTGATATATGGATTTCTTTAGCAGATTCCCTCAAGGGCTGTCAAAAAAAGATGTAGTTCAATCACACTGAAGCTCCAATAGTAGAAACACGCATATTGTAAGTGTTACTGGTGCAGCACGTAACCTGCAAGATAATTTATTACTACTTGCTGGTGCGCTCAATTCTGCTGTAAACAGTTTGGATATTGTTTATTATCAGCTACCAGACGTCAGCTGCTGTCTTCTGCTTTGAAAGAAAGCCCGCCTAACCTCACAGGGCTTTGCCTCAGTATCATAGCATTTGAGATATTTAAGGGGCAAATCCTAAACCCACCAGACGTAAAGAAACTTCCAAACTACCCGGTTGAGATTCAACACCATCCTACCTCTGCTCGGGATTAAAAGTATGTATGCAAATCAATGATATGCATCATTGCTTTAGACACAGTACAAGCTTTTGTAAAATCACTCAAAAAGCATGAAATAAAAACTTAACGATTGAAGACGAATTCCAAAACAGCCATCTCAAACAAAAAAACGTATTTTTACATTCATAACGGTCCTGTTAATGTCCTCCATTTAAATAGTCCACAACAAATCCTATGTCTGAAATCCAAAATCCTCTGCTGCTCAACACCTTCATAATTCCCTTCCTTGTCCAGATCTATCACTAACTTTCATCAGAACTACCATTAGGAGGCAGGTTAGCCACACAGGGCTTGTTCTCATTCTTATTCTTTGTCTTTATAAACGACCTGCTAGCAACAAATTGCCACCAACTGCCACCAACTGGTACGGAGTGTGCACAACAGTCAATACATTGATCAACATCCCATGGCGCTTGGCCTGCCCAGCTTTCCAGGGTGGGCACAAGTGTCTCTGTAGGCGGACACTGCCCCCTAATGCGCTGGGACTGCTTGTGGTGCTTGTGATGCTGAGACTCATTAAGTAGAATCTTGTGGTGCTTTTGGTTCTAAGGAAATCTGAGCAGAAATGCATTATCTGCGAGCTGATGACAGAGAACCTTCTGATTGGGAGGCTGACTGCGGGGTTGATCGGCAGAGCGGAGCCTTGATTCTTGATGGTCGGCGAGCGGTGCCTTTAGATGCAGAACCTTGTGTCTTGGAGGCTGGCGATGCAGAACCTTGTGTCTTGGAGACCGGCAATGCAGAAACTTGTGTCTTGAGGTCGGCAATGCACAACCTTTCGTCTTGGAGACCAGTGATGCTGAACTTTTTGTCCTGGAGGCCGATGATGCTGAACTTTTTGTCCTGGAGGCCTATGATGCAGAACCTTTTGTATTAGAGGCAGGCAAATCACAACCTTGTGTCTGGGAGGCCAGTGATGCTGAACCTTTTTTCTTGGAGGCCGGTGACGCTGGACATTTTGCCTTGGAGGGAAGTTATGCAGAACCTTTTGTCCTGGAGACGGGTGATGCAGAATCTATTTTCTTGGAGGACGCTGATGGAGAACCTGGTGTTGTGGTCTCAAGGTGGCAACAATAGCATAGCCTTTTGTCTTGGAGAACAGTGATGCAAAATGTTTTGTCTTGAAGGCCGTTGATGCAGAACGTTAGTGTATCATGTTGACCGGCATAACACAACCTGTTGTCATGGTGGTCAGCATAGCAGAATCTGGTGTTGCGGTGGCCAGCAGAGCATGGTCTTTTGTTTAGGAAGCCAGCGGAGCTGTACCTTGTGGTGAGGTGAAGTCTGGCAGAGCTGAACCTTGTGCTGAGAGGAGGGTGCAGCTGCTAGGTTACAGCATGGATCAGCCTCTAGGGAGGCAGCAAGGGCAGCAGCTTGGCCCTCCTGGACAGCAGTCGGAGTTGCTCTATTTTACCCATTTTCCTCACCGAAGTCAGGGCGCGGACTGTGGAGTAGGATTGGAGGCAGCAACACCGTCTGATGGAGTGGAGGATAGCGCTTGAGCCTGGAGGAGGGCCAGGACTTGAGTTTGGTTGCTCCGGGAGAAAGGAGTTTACCCCAGAATGGCTGATTGTGATGGGGGAGGAGCAGAGCCAGTTCAAATTTGTTTGTTTTTTTGTTTTTTTTCTTTAAGGCTTTTGCTGGCATTAGTGGCCTTTATTTGAAAGCAGAAACAGGAAGAATAGGAGAGAGAGAGGGGAGAAGGCACATGTTCCAGGGCTGGGAATCGAACCCGAGACAGCTATGTTGAGGGCTGTAGCCTCTGCAAATGGGGCGCCTGCTCTACCAGTAAACCCCACGACGCCCCTAAAATCAGTTTTAAAAATCACTATATATAGTCTTCCTCATAGTATTGCAATATATCACAGTATTTCATATCTTCCCCTCTGTTTTGAGTTACATGTCATATCACCAGATTCTTGCTATTTCACATCCCTAGTCTGTTTTATATTCAGACAGTGAGAAAAAAGCTGTATGTCTCTTTATATTAAATGTATGTATACTTCTGTTTTCAACTATAAATAATATCCGTGGTGCCTATCTCCAGTGTTCAATGGGCAAGAGACAGGATACACCCATGACAGGTCCCCCATCCATTGCAAGGTAACATAGACAAGACACACAACTATGCACACACACTCACTTCCAAGGACAGTTTAGAGAGACCAATTAACTTAACAGTCATGTTTTCGGACTGTGGCAGAAAGCCAGAGTACCTTGAAGGACCCAGGACCTTCTTGCTGCAAGACAACAATGCTACCCACTGCACCACAGTGTCATTTCAGATTTCATTGTTATACCAGGATTGCACAGCTCCTTTTTTAAGTCTATGGCCCTCAAAAGTAAACCTTGCCCATGAAATCATTGTAGCATTTCCCACAAAATGTCTCAGAAGACATCAATCTGAGACTACGTCTAGACCCATATAGAGGCGTTCTGTTACCACCATGAAGAAACATACACCTAGGAAGGAGCTCATTGACCTGGCTTCTAAGGCTACGTTCACACTGCAGGTCTTAATGCTCAATTCCGATTTTTTGATCAAATCTGATTTTTTTTGTATGGTCGTTTACATTACAGATAAAATGTGACAGCAAAGGCGCTCCAGTGTGAACTTTTCACGGCTCCAAAGCGCCCCGCATGCACAGAAGAAGATGAGACGTCACCATAGTACGTCACACACAACGCGCTCTGTTTACGGAAGTGAAAATGGCGGCTACAGATGTAAGCATTTTTTCAGCTGTCTATCAATTCTTGCATAGTTGGAACTAACGGAATTTTGACAAATTATCTCACTTTCTGTTCATTGATTCGCTCCCTCTCCAGTCTCGGTCGCCATGCTTGTTCATTTGTTTTCTCCGGCGCTGATTATTGACGTCACTGACATGCTGTCTCGTGTCAGTGACGTAAAAGACGGATTTAAAGCGACTTGGCCGTTCAGACCTCAGCCGCTTTTAAAAACATCAGATATGTATCGGATTCAGTACCGCATACTGAAGTGACCTGGGTCGGATTTGAAAAAATCCGATTTGTGCCATTCAGACCGCCAGAAAAAGATCAGATGTGGGTCGCATAGGGACAAAAAAGTCGGATTAGATGTGCTTTCACCTGCAGTGTGAACGTAGCCTAACGCTGTGTCCACACTGAACGCGATAGGAGCGACTATAAAGCGCGATACACGCCTAGCTGTTTGCGTGCAATTTCGCACCTTGAAGCGTGTACAACGCGAACTGGTTGCGCTTAAAATATGGTATTTTCTACGTGCGAACTAGCCTTCAGCGGAGCTCGGGCTAGAGTGCATCTGCGGTGGATTATGGACCGAGCTGACGGAGGACAGAGTGGATTACGTGTTCAGCCTGGCCTCTCGGGGACCGCTGCCCAGGGGGTTTGGTGAGCTACAGATACAGTCTAGCTACGGCGGAGGGATCCATAAACAGCAGCGAGCCTCTCATAAACACCGGTTCCTCACCGCCTGGAAAATGTGACCTGCTCGCCCAGTTTGTGCCGTGAAGGTCCAAGCTTCGCCTGCCAAAACACCAACTACATTTCTGAGCAGCTGTCCATCTGTTTGCGGTTCATAAAAGTTTATAATATTTGAGCAGCGTGGGACGTGGTGCGGAAGCTGCTACCACTGTGACTCCATCACAGTCACAGAATCCCTGAAACTCTGTACCCTGATTGATTGTCGCAGCGTGATTTGACGCTGGAGTTCAGATTTTTCCAACTCAAGCGATAGACGCCATGAGCACGAATGCACAAAGTGCACCACATAAAATGCAGCGCAAATTTTCCATTGCATCTTTAGCGCGAATTGTTCAGGCAAATCAGGCAGAAAAGCTTTTTCGCGACGCAAATCTGCTTCTGAAGTGTCGTGGGACACCACGTCGCGCTTCATCGCGCTCCTCCATTGATTTTACATGTAAACCTGAAGCTCTAGTCGTTCCTATCGCGTTTGGTCTGGACACACTGTAAGGCTTGTTCAGGCACAGGTATAAAAACCTAGAAAAAGAGATGTCCACATATGGATTTACCATCTGTGGGAAAATATGTGGTTGAATGGACCTGGATGGGTCTCAGAGAGCTAATTGCTGTCAACATATGACTCTAGAGTTAGATCTAACTTTTATAAATATGTAGATTCTGATATATGTGAGTAGGTTTTAATCATTGTTTTTCATTGCGCCTGAGACTTTTTATATCATCACTGCAAACTGTTAGCAATATCCTTGTTCTCTAAACTAATATCCTGAACCTGTACTTTAGAACTCAGGTTGGGAGAAATTATAAAAAAAGAAAAAGCATAAAACATCTGTTTAGTGCATTCCAGACTCCTGAGTGCCATTTTCTTCTTTTAATTTTACATTCAAACATATAGTCTATCTCATACCATCAACATTTAGAAGTACTATTTTCATCTATGTCATCCTTTTTCATCATCCTTTTTTTTTTAAAGGATTTGAGAAATCTTGCAGACATACACTAAAGTTTCAGTTTAGTTCAGCTTATTTATTTAATGCCAGTTCACAACACGTCATACAAGAAAAGTCATTTCAATTCAGCCATATTAGGGGTGTCACAATCTCGATATTGTATCGAAATCACGTTACGACCATGTGCATCGAAATCCAAAAGAGGATTGCGATCACCTCCTCCTCCTGTTTATTGTGTGTCCCACTCGGGACTCTGTAACAACAATTAGCAGGCTATCTACAGTTGCCAACCGTTCCGTAAAAAACGGAATCGTTCCTTATTTAGAAAAAAATGGATGCGTTCCGTGTTAAAGTAAGAAGAAACGCCATTTGTTCCATATTTCTGTCAGAGCCAAAACAAGCAAATATTAATCAATGAATGAGAGATGACGTTTTATTTTGAAACTGCTCGGTATGCCAATTTCCTACTCTTGTGTTTTGTTGTCACCAATGAGATACGCGCACTTACATTCCCACTCAGCTCATTGGTCAAGATAGGCTCAGTGCTGCTTGTAAGGAAGATGTGTCGGTGAAACAGAGAAAAACAAAGCAGCATGGACGACACTGGCTCAGAGAATATACAAGGTTTGCCAACCAGTACTGCTTCTACAAGTACTGACAGTGCTACACCTCTCAGGAAGAACCAAACACGTTTACAAAAATATCGAGTTGAATGGGAAAAGGATCACGCATGGCTGGGGAAAGTGCATGACAATGAATATAAAGCGATCTGCATAATATGTCGGCGCATATTTTCAATTGCCCATGGTGGCATTCATGACGTGAAACAGCAGGCAAGTGGTACTGGACATGTCGAAAGACAACGGGACAACCAAACAAGGAGAAGCCTTGACCGATTTGTTGTCCATCAGGCAACTCCAGAGGCCGATATGGTAAGGACTGGTTATAGAAACGTGCAATGAATGAATGTCAGCGATATTACAATAGGCCTTCATGATAGCCTACAGTAGGCCAAAAAGAGAAGGTCCCTGAAGGAGTTCTGTGAGTTTTGTGATACTGAATTCCACAAAATCCTGCACTATATAGTGACCAGAATGCTGTCACTGAACCCTGCAATCACCCGCCTGCTCCAAAATTGGATGCCACTAAAATCATATCTGATTAGCATTGGTGAGGAATGTCCAAGGCGTCTTCAAACATGCTGAGGTTGATAGAAGATGCTCCTGGACTCGAGGAGGAGGCAGACATTGTAGAAGTGTACCTTCTCTTTTGTAGTAATATCATGTCCTTGTTTGAGGAGGAGGTGAAGAAGCTGGAGACGAACGTAACTTCGTCTGTTGACCTTTCTAGCACCATGGAATCCTTTCTGAGGAGACTAATTAAGAGAAGAGATGATGGTTTCTACGGTTATCTCACACGACAGAGGCTCCAGCATCTCTCACCATCTGAAGCTGATGTTGCCAAGCAGGAGTTTACTGCCGTCTTAAACACTGCCATTAGTTACATCTAGTGGTTTGACTTTTCAGAGAAAAACTGGCTTTTTCACCTGCAGCCCCTCTCTTTGGAGTCCGGGAAGATATCTTTTAATGAGATGGAGAAGATCACTGAGCGGCTTCACATGATTAATAGGTAAGATGATTAAAGTACATACAACTGATAGAAATATTCAAATAAATACATGTATATACACACAACTTTCTACACATATAATTAATTCAGTTAAATATACTGCAAAACATTGTATAAAGTTCTGAAATGTGTTTTATTTCTGTATTGACCACCTTATGTCCTGTGTACCATTTATGACTAACACAACCTTTCTTCTCCTCTGAAAGACTTAACATCTTTAAGGACAGTCTCAATGAAGAATGCATGACCACAAACTTCTTGCACACCTCACCACAGTGGCCCAAGAAAAGGAACAGTGACAACGCAAGGGAACAGCAGAGAGGATGATGCAAGTTCTTCAGGCAACTGATCTCCCCAACATTCAGGCATTTGCATCCTTTGTACTCAGTACCCCATCTTCCCCTGGATTTGTTGAAAGGATTTTCTCTTTCATGAAAAGCAAATGGACAGATGTGCGGAACAAATGTGCATATTGAATAATTAGGAGTGAGTTATTGTAGACTCAATTAGATGTCTTGCTCAGATTTTTGATGTGCAGCACTGACGACAAACTGTCCTTGCTGCATAAAGAGTAAAAAGAATATCATTGGAAATAATAGTAGGTTCAAGCAGCTTCTAACTAACCATAAGTTACTTTTTTTTATCCTTAAACAACCTGCCGGAGGAAACATTGGGATTCGTGGAGTGTATAGGGACGAGGTGCTTTGATTAAATCGTTATGCGTAAGTTCACGAAATGCTTCGGGATAAACGAGCAAGTTCGCGCAGCGACATCGTTCGTGGCTAGAATCTACCGGACTGCCTGATGGACAGCTACGGCGACCTTCATGGCTGACAATTGACACAGAAGCTAACCAGCTGGGCCGCCCTCGTTCTGCGTGGTGGCGGTTCTGCATAAAGAATTTCAGGCTTGAGGGACTCGCAGGCGTTAGAACAACAAGTAGTTCGCTAGTTACAGAAAGAAAAACAACACTAAAAGAAGATGTCTACTGAAACTTAGAGGGGATGGAGAGCTGTCTGGAGAAAAAAAGCTACAAGGAGTTATTTTAGACATCCAGGCCGATTCATCGAGGGACATCTTGTTTTTTGGGGATACCAGCGCAGGTGAGGGAAGATGCTGAAGTGGTGCGAAAGTTCAATCATCACCACTAGAACATGCCAGAGACACGGTTACTAAAAGCATATCTTCCAATGGGATTCACGACTCGGAGGTTATAGAAGCCAAACAACACCGCCCGCGGACAATTGTTGCAAATTTGAACTTTATAAACAAAAAAACATGTCAAAGGAGCGGGAGATGAGAGCTAGTGGTGATTATGCGTTAATGTCAGTTTCCGAAGAGAAATCCTGGACAGAAGAGCTGGTTATTTCCCATTTAGAAAAAAAACATATTAGTGAGGGCTGTAGGGTACGGTTAGTGTGGAATAACTGTAATGTTACCGAAGCTGTTTAGGAGACTCAGGTTATCTTGGCTGTATTCGTATATTTAACAGAACAAGACGAATTAGCTTATCAGACAAATCTATAGTTTAAAAAAAAGACAGTAAGACGGTGTTTTTGTTTGTTAATGTGGGTAGGGGCAGGGCTGTGCTCACTAGATTGCTTTTTTTTTTTTTTTTCTTTTTGCTCTTATTTCTTTCTACAATTTGTACACAGAAATTCTTTTATCACCTGTTTTCCTTTCATTCAAACACAAGACTTTTTCAATGGCATATTATGTTTTTTCCATCACACTTACAATCTGTAAATGTGATGGTGCATTATATTCCTCGCTTTATCTTGCTTAGGGTTTGTTACAATTGGATACCCATGGGACTCAAACCAAAATTACATATAATCATCATTGGCGATAGTACACTGTCTAAGGTTAGTTCTTAGCTCCTATGCATCTGTAAAATTTATAACATGGGAACTATTCGCGGCTAGCTCCAGAGCATAAAACCATTATAAGATTTCAACATTAGCTTAAAGATTGAAGCAGATGGTGTTTACTAAGGACTCTTAAATCAAGTAATAAGCTAATGATTTAAAAACACCAGAGTATCCTAATCTATTTTCTTATGCTTAAACTCTAGTAAAGCAGGTAGCAATTTAATCAAATAGAATAGAATATAATATTAAAGTAATAGCACAGCTCACCAGATCCGAAGGTTTAAGGGGGGGGGATATTTATAGATATTAAAATTTATAAATAACAAAAAGATATGCTAGTTTAGTTTATATGGTCCAAATGTTGACGACCCCTCATTCTTTTCATACCTTTCTTCTCGGTCTGGTATCACTTGGATTGCTCATTGTTTGGGGCGAGATTTTTTCATTTCTGGATAAATGAAGAAATAGGACAGTGCTCAGTACAGCAGGGATCTCAGCGGATGGCAAACATAGATAAAGATTAAACAGTACTATGAGCGATTATGGAACTTGCGATGCATGGCCGATAGCCTTCAATCCAAAAGAAAGAAAATACATTTTTACTCAAAGTACATCATTCTTTTCTAGATTGGATCATTTGTTAGTCATGCAGCTCATGTTGAATGACTCATCTTCAGGACATGAGTAATCTATAGTGATCAGCGAAACATTCCTGTTTTTTAAATTTTGAAATACAATTGCAACTTCAATAATAAAAATTGGAGTTTAATACATCATTATTAAGGATACAAGGAAATTATTAAAAACTATATTGAAAGAAGGGGTTCAATAATGAATTTATTGATCTCCTGGTATGTCGCATTCACTCTTATGGGAAGCAGGAAACTAGTGATATAGAGGTAAATATTAATTTCATTCTCATAATAAAAAGCACAACAGAAATAAACATGTTCGGAATTAGAAGAACACTAGTAAATCCTTAGAACCTCCTGGATAAAATAGAGTTAAGTAAAATAGGCAAAGCAAAATTCGAATTACAATGAAATTTTTAATAAACAGAACGAGTTTTTAATACAAAGACTATAGAATAGAAAATTTGAACTAGTTATATATCAGGTAGAGTCTTAGTACATCAATTAAAAATAAATAAAGGAAAACAAAATATATCTGCAATCAAAGAAACAAATTGGGTAAAATAATATATGACTCCTTTGAAAAAATTAAACAACATTTCAAGAATTTTATGAGCGTTATACACCCAGAGTAAACTCAAATCATGATATTGTAAATTTCTGGATAAATAATTGTCTAAATTTCATGACGTCAAGCAAAGGCTGGATTCCCCTAACAGTGTTGAATCAGGAGGGTCCAATCCTTATGCCTATTAATAAAGCTCTGGTTCCAGAAGGATTTAGTAGAGTTTATCAAGATTATGGAATATTCTGGGACAATCAAAAATTTACAAATGTTGCAGGAAAAGAATGGAAAATGGTCGAATACCACCAAACATGACATGCTTCCATCAATCTTTCTATTAAAACCAGGTGAAAAGACCCTATGTTTTAACCGTTATCGTCCAATTTCTCTTTCCAATGTGGATCTGAAATTAATTTGCAAAGCTCTTGCTAGATAGGACTTAGAGAAGATAAACCTCTATTAATCCACCTGATCAAACAGGTTTTTTAAAAGGTAGTAGGTTCAATTCTCACAAATTCACGTAGATTACAGTATTTAATAGTATTATTACCTTGTAAATCGTCAAAACAATTTATCTTTCTTTAGTGCAGAAAAAAGCATTTGATAGAGTTCAATGGAAATTTTTATTTGCAGCCTTACATAAATTCGGATTCCGTCCTTTTTTGTCACATGGTTTATAAAATATTAGTTTCTTGCTCTCCACACAGCATATACTAGAGACCAATAATCAAACTCTCAGGTTTCCTTTATTAGAGAGGTACAGGCAAGGGATGTCATTTCTCCTCCTCTTTTGCTATTTTTATTGACCATTAGCAGCAGCAAAATCAGGATAATAATAATGTTCACGTATACAAATGCAACAAAATTAGAACATAAAATCGTTTATACGTAGTATGATGTACTACTAGTTTACCAGCATTCAAATTCTTGTTATCAGGTATTGAGTTATAAAATCTTATAAGTGTTTCTGGAATATTCCTAATTGGTTAAAATTAATTCCTTCCATCAACTGTTATACCAGCAGTTGTGCTTTACAGCTCCGGTCGGGAAAACTTTTACATAATCTTAGGTATACCATTATCTCACCAAGACTGTAGACTTATCTAAGCTAAATATCTGGTCCCAACTATTAAAAAAAGTGCGAAGATGATCTGGCACGGATGGAAATTCTCCATTTCAATATACTTATGGAAAAGGGTGCTACAATAAAATGAGTGGTTTTGCTAGAATCAATTATTTTTATTTCACATTGATCCCAAGCACACCATCACCTGATTGGTTTAGAATCTTGGAGAATCCTTGTTTCTAAATTTCTCTTTGGAAAGATAAACCCACACGTATCAAGTTTAAAAAAATATCAGAAGCCAAAAGAATAAAAGGAGGTCTCGGACCTACACACAACTTTGAATTATTTTAGCAACAGACTTCAATACACTTCACGATGGGTAAAACACATTTTTATATCGTGAGGGCTGGAGTAGCTGTTGAACAGGACCAACTATGGCAATAGATAGATATTTCAGATCTACCCTTTTGTTTAGCTAAATATAAACAAATGAACGTTTTAAAAGTATTATATCTGTCTCTTGATGTTGGTCGGAATTGTCTCTTAAAATGACAACGACCTCTCTGTCTCATGCAGGGTTCACCATCTTGGCGATGCAACCGGATATTTACAAAAAAATGCATGTAACATTCCAGGCTGGAGTTGTAAAGGAATTGATTACTGGAAGATATATTAGATGGAAACAGACTTTATCCAATTTAATACATTGGTTACACAATTCGGAATTAACAAGAATAAATTCTTAGAATACCAACAAATTAAATCAATTATAAAAAATAAATTTAGGCTCAATACAGTTGATTTACAAATTCCAGGAAAAGTTTTAGACTTCCTTAATCTTAACCCTCCCAAACTGCTATCTAAAATATACAAAACATTAAATAGAATAGATGAATCAATAGCCCTTCCTATTTCAAAATGGGAGATGGACTTGTCCATCTCAATAGACCAAAACCTCTGGTCTCAAATTTCATTAAGAACCTTTAAATTTCTTAAAAATCCTAATCTACGATTAATACAATATAAAATCCTTCATAGAGTGCATTATACAGGGCAACGGATGTTCAAGATGGGTTATACGCCGTCTGATACCTGTTTACAATGTACAAGCAATCTACCAGACAATTATATTCATGCTCTTTGGTTCTGCCCACCTGTTAAGAAATATTGGTACCAGATATGTGAAGATCTATCAAAGTGTCTGAAATGTAATATCACACCTGCTCCCACAGTTTGCTTGCTGGGAAATGTAGATGAAGTTACCATGGATACAAAGTCTATGCAATTATTTTACATCGCCTTATGCATCGCTAAGAAAAATATCCTCTTGAACTGGAAAAATAAAAATACTCTGAATATTAATCAATATAGAGATCTCCTTCTGGATTACATTGGTCTAGAAACGGCATCTGCCTCCACATCTGATCAATCTTTCTGGTCACCCTTGATCAGTTCCATCACCTAGTGGGGTCGGGCCCTTGATTCCGTTCTGTGGGACACGGTTGCCGATGTGGAGCTTAAGGGTTGGTGGTGACTGCGGGGAGGTCCTTGGGGGTGGGTCCGCTTGCGGTTCGGCGGTAGGTGCCGTGACCCTCGCCTGGGGTGGGACTTTGGGGGCTTTGTGTGGTGACTCCTAGTGGCTGCATGCGGCGCCTTAGAGGGGTCGTGCTGGCGGACACGGGTTACTGGCCTGGTGCTGTGCTGCTCTGGGGGGGTCTGGGCTGGGCCTGGGGCTCGGGGTTCTGGGGCGGCGTGCCCCCCGGCTGGGGCCCTGGCTGGGGCTTGGCCGGGGGGGGCGCTGCCGTCGGTGCCGGCTGGGGGGGGGCTGTGGTCGGCCGGTGGTTGGCGGGCGCTGCTGCCCTTTCCATCTCCCCGGGCTGGTTCTTGTCGCTTGCTCCCCGGTGGCCGCTTGCCGCGTCCGGGCGTCGGCGAGAGGCCGCGGCGGGTGGCCGGCGTCTCCGGGCCCGATCGGCTATATTGACACTGGACATGGCTCCTGGGTCTTGGTCTTAGCCCTCGCGGGGGTGCTGAGGTGGGGGCCTCTGGCCGGTGTTGGTCGGCCTCCACGGTGACTGACCGGTTGGTGGGGTGTGGGCTGGTGGGTGGAGGTGCTGGGTTCTGTTGCCACCCGGCCATCGGGCGGTAGTAGCAAGGCTGGAGGATGTCGGCCTGGGGATTGGCCGCCCGGGACTTCGGTCTGCTCACGGGCCTGGCGCGGCATGTCCGGGGTACCCGAGTCGGTGGTGCGCCGGGTTCCGGCCTCGGCGCGGGGGCCCTCGGACGCTGGCGGTGCCTGGGGCGTCTCTTATTGGCGGGGAGGCTTTTTACCATCTAGCACAGGCGCTCTTTTTAACGGGGTGCGCTTGGGACGGGAGGGGGGAGGGCGTTGAGGGGGAGGGGTGGCTAAACTCAACCTGGGTGTCTAGTGACATGTGTTTTGTTAGCAGTGTTAATGTTGGGAAGGATTTAGTTGTTCACAGGAGCTTACCAGAAACATTTGTATTATGTTCATTAATCAATGCTTGTGTGTAGTGAATGTGTAATTCTTTGTTTATTCTACCAGATCCGAACTATTGGTTTGGTTCTGTACAGTTTGTTGTTTTTGTTTTGTATTACTGTTTCTCTGCCGTCCGGCAGAGGTGGAGGACTGGGATGTTTTCTTGTGTTCTTTGTTTGCCTCCCTGTCTTGTGTCGTCGGTTCGCACCTCTGCTGGTCCGGTTTCTTTTCTTCACCTTCTTCCTTTCTCCCTTCTTGTCTCAGTTTAATTTCCATGACGTCAGGAAATTGAACCCACAGTAATCACTAATAAAGATTTTTCATACATATACATCAAGTGGCGTACTACAGCCAAGCTGTAATACTCTGCTTGGGAAAGTAAAACTGTTGGGCTTGTACTAGGTACTCAGACACCAATTCTGAGTGGCATACTGCTAGACAGGACACGTAAAAAAGAAAGAAAAAGAAAAAAAAAAAGAAAAAAAATAAGTAGGTTCCACTGAGCTCTTGCTTTTGCGTAGGGGTGTTCCTTATTTTTTTGCAGGGAGTTGACAACCCTAAGGCTACCGCTTAATCAGATTTCCTTATATCAAATAACCACACATTGCATTTTCTCTAACAAATAACTCTCTCCAGTTTTCATACAACTCACACACCTTAGTAACATTTTAACTTCCTGTATCACACCCCCCGTGATCAGAGCGCACGTCTACAGAGCACATTAGCTGATGCTAGCAAGTAGCTATTGGCTAAGCCATGGCTCAACCACGGCTAGGACAGATGAAGCAGTGGTACCAGAACTAAAGCTGCTCCTTCTACTCTCAAATCCCCAGGGAGGAAATTTTGAGTTCCTGGCGAGTTGAATCCACATTCGCATTGTAAACAAGAGGACCGCTGTTAGATGGATTTTACTCGGTCGAATGGGCTATCTGGAGCATTGCGTAAGTCATTCAGCAGTAACTGTACAGACTCACTAGATGGTGGCCACTCCCTGTTAATCATTTGTTAATTAAACAAGACTGTTACACTTTAGTTCAAATAAATGATTTCAATTTGATCATGAATACCTAATGTGATACATTATACAATAATATTTTAAAAATTGCATCAATTTTGTCTTTTAAAATAAGATTTTCTGTACAAAGTATATTGAATTAAACCAATGATTGTAGACTAGTCCAAAAATGACATAGGTCTCTGTACTGTAAAATAAAAAAAATAAAAAAATTGACAGTCGAATCATACTTTGACCCTAAAATTGACAATCTAATTAAATCAAGGATTTGGAGAATATATATATATATATATATATATATATATATATATATATATATATATATATATATATATATATATATATATATATACCCAAAAACATTACTTATTTTATTTTTTCTTTAAGTAAAAAAAAAATACCCAACAGGATATAAGTGTACATGGATGTGGTCATAGGTATAAAAGAATGGAGTTTGGTGTTTTTGATGTAGACATGGTGTGCAAATCTATTCCTGGGCCTGGGGAACCTCTTCTGCAGGTCTAATTACTTTAATGAGGGATGTCTCCCTATCTATCAACCCTACCCAAGGGTCCACATTAACATTCCCCCCTTATAGTCATACACAACATCACTCACAATTAACCACAAATTCATCAGCACAGTAAATACCCTCTCTTGCCGTGTGAAATTTGCTTTTCTCCTGTGTTTTTATTAAGAGAAAGCAGCCCCTCGTTCTTTGAGTCAAGTTATTCAGCCCAGTCTTGTTTTGATTCAGTATACGTCAACTCTGTATATCTAGACTTCCGGATGACGTGTTTATTGGTAAATATATCATTTTGCCCTCTTCTTTCCTGGCTTAATATATCAAACAATGCAGGCAGTCATTATTGGTAACTATGCTTCCTCGACTACCAATTTAAGTTGGCTGACAGGTAAAAATATATGTATTTTTGTTTTGAACCACAACTATCAGCCAAGCAGTGTGAATACATTTGTGGCTCCTTGTGTGTGCGTGTGTGTGTGTGTGCGTGTGTGTGTGTGCGTGTGTGTGTGTGCGTGTGTGTGTGTGTGAGTGTCTTGGGAAGTGACCATGCATTAAGTTTAAGAGAGTAGAACAATGCTAGTGAGAGACATACACCACCAAGGGCTACATCTTTATTCATAAGTGACCTATGCAAGCCAAAAGGGTGTGTTACTTAAACAGATCTGCTGAGTCAAGGATGTCCCAGGATATGAAAAAAAAAGACTATCAGATGATATCCTTTCTGTCAGGGTGCAGTTGGTACTGCAGCGCATGTCTTCCCTCTACTGGGCAAGGACAAGAAATGCAGGAACAGGAATCTCTCGTTCTCATGTGAAATAGGACTGCAACCAATATGAAACTCTGTTCAAATAAGAAAAAATTAAGACAAAAAGTTGATTTCTTATTTATTTGGAATATTTCCGCCATTCTACTCCCATTTTGTTACATTTTCAAAAACTATTTAAAAAAAATACATGTAAGGTTAGGCTGGGTAGGGTTCTTTCTGTGTAGACATTGTATATTATTCCAACCGATTGTAGAGCTTTCCTCTGGTTTCCTGCAACAGCCTAGATCCACGTGCACACCAGGTTAAGAGATGACTCTAGAATTGCTATTAGAACTTTGTTTATTTGTGTGTGTGTGGGGGGGCACATACACTCTAGGGACTTTTACACCTTTCTCTTTCTTATTCAGCTGCTTTACAGTTGGTAGCACTGTTGTAATGCAGCACGAAGGTCATTAGTTTTAATTATTCTGCATGGATTTTACATTTTCCCCCTGTTAATATTTGGGCTCTCCCTGTGTACTCTGGCTTCCAAAAATGACTATTGGGTTAATTTGTCTCTGTAAAATGCCCTTATTATGAGAATGCACATGTTTTTTTGTTTTTTTTGTCCTATGTGTTTATGTTGCCCTGCGATCACAACTTCAGGGTCATTTAACCCTATTTTGTCTGGCGAGGTAAATCAATCACCCGGTCTTCCTAGATGTCTTTTTTGGCCCTTCAAGGAATTTGCAAAGACGCCAGCATATTGGGACCGTTTCAGCAGTGATTGATGTCACTGATCACACCAAATCGGCGATGAAACAAGCACCCTTGGTGTCAGGTGGTCGCAGATCGACAGCTTTGGGACCCCCATTTAATATAACAAGAGGTACCTGAAACAGGAAGTGGCTGAAGTTCTCTAGAAAATGGTTGCCTTGAATTTTTGACCCTCAGGTCTCAGAGACCTCGACACGTTTTTCTGCCCATGGACAGAATCCCCCTCATTATCACCTGTTTCTTTATGTGAGATGATTTTTTTTTTTAACATAATTTAATTTTTGTAACAATTATTCTTGAAGTGTAAATACAAAATGCATGTTTAGTAAATCTTATAACGTTTTTAGATGTGGCTGTTGCTACGCTTGCTCTCTTTGTTTAATAACGAAAGCAGTTTTATGGGGCTTAACCTGAGAAGGCTACCTTTTTTTATGCCATATTAACTCTGAGCCCTAAGCTTATCCTAACTTAGTCAAATAATTGAAGGAAGCCTTGTGAGAATCAATAGGATGTATAAATATCAGTGTATGTGGTGTTGCTGAAGTGTAAATGAACATGGCACATTATGAAAACTGTTGGGGATATTTGTTCACGTTGAAAAAAATGTGCTTATAGGATGAATATCTCTTTGGAAAAATGCAGCTGCACCCTCAATCCTCCATAAAGTCTTAGGTAAAAATCTCAACATCTGTACAGATATTGATTATAAAAAATTAAAAAACAACATTATAAAAGTTTTTCTAAAGAAACTCAAGCTTTCACAGTTAAACTATGCCACATTGTGTCGTTTTGACTTTTCTCTTGTAGAACACCACATTGTTAATAATGTGAGTAAATGGTTTGAAAACAATAAAATACATCTGATTTTAAAAAAATGTATTTTTTATACATTTTATTTTTATATAGCATTGATAAAAATGTTTTTTTCCGTGACTGATTGGTCAATTCGGCCATATGACACGTCTTTGGAAGGGTCAGAGCTAATAGAATGAAGCAATATTCACATAAAGTAGATCGACAGCACACTCCACAAGAGAAACACGCTACAAAGCAATAGGAAATGGGACCTCTGGGTACTCTGGCCTATGCGTTTGGCTTTCTGTTCTGGAATACAAACTTTCAAGCCAAAACATCATAGTTAAGAAAGATGTATTTCTTTTTGACTTCTGTTTGGCAAAGGGATTTCAATAGATTATCTTTGGCTTGTATTTGTCTGAAACTTATGTGGACAATGCGCTGAGACAAAGGTTCACAATTAGCATGGCTGTAGCTTCAATCAGGGGTTCAAGGGTGTAAACATACTGATGTTCTGTTTAAAACATGTATGTGCCAAATTCATCAGACATGGGTAAAGGGTATAACTACTTATGTCATATATAATTTTGTTTTAGTTGCGTTTAGAGCAGGTTAAAGTAAATAAAACGTTCATATGGCTTTGAAGCAACAGCTCTGCTGTTTATTCAGACATACAGCTTGACAACATTCATGTTCAAATTGGGCATGAATTGAGTATTTTGTCTGTAGTTTGATCTAGGGTCTAGTGTACACAACAGAGAACACAACATAAAAGATAGCAGTTACAAATGTTGAGTCTCTGGAGTGGAGCCTCTGAAGAGTAAACACACTGAAGAAGACACTGTTGAAAGTTTCCATTGCACACACCATCATAGAAAACACACGAAGAAAGGGCTTAACTACAGCTTTTTAGTTAAAGGCAATCAAACTGTCTGTCAAAGAAGGAAATATAGTTACTGAATGTAAACTTGTGGCTTTAAAGGGAAATTCAGTTTTTTTCAAGTTGGACCTTTTTTTTAAGCAATTTCTGTGTTTTTTCACTCAAATTTGGAGCCAGTTTGAGCCGTTCAGCAGTATTTATACATCCATTCAGTCCAAATGCCACTTGTAATAAGGTTTAATCTGTCCCAATCTTCAATACAATACAATACAATACAATACAACACAAGAGATAGGACCATTTGGGCACAGGAAAGTTGAGCCCTAAGGGGGCGAGGTTTAAATGTTGCCCCCCTCGCACCATGGGGCTGACATCAAACCATCACAGACGTCTGTCATACACAAAAAGAGATGCAAAATGCAGAAAGAGAAAAATAATAATTCAGTTATATCACTGAAAACACTTTAAGAGGAAAACATACCAGGAAAAGCTTGAGGTAAAATAGCTCGGACATGATTATCAGGCAAATATCAAGATTAATCAGCAGTAAAACAAGAGTATACAAGTGCTGTATTTATGTTAATTTATGCATGTTGGTTCACTGTATAGCTTCGGTGTATTTCATATTATTTTCTGAATGGCTTTAAGTGGAGCTCGGTAGGTGCTCACAGTGTGAATACAGTCATCCCATTCTGAAACAGTACCTTAATAGACAGCTCAGTGTTTCCTCCACTACAGTAGCAGTCTGTGTTGCAGCAAAACTGTTGAAGCCTCTGACTGAAAACACTCTGTTGTCGTAGGATAGTCCTAATAAGAGGATGCTTAGGGTAGACCAACATTGATAAGAAACAGTCACCTTTACATACAGAAACTCTTAGCAAGTTAGTTTGCCTTAGCAACTGGCTAAAAGATAAACAGTTGAAAAGATCCATTTGTGAATGTGATTGAAGAATAAAAAAAAAATCTATTAATATCTCCTTTATTTCATGAAAAAAGAGCCAGAGCATCTGGATTTTTCTTTTATTTACACCGAAAATTGTAGTTTTTTTTTTGTCATATTTAGCAATGTTAATTAGTCATGATTAATACACAGCTACCCTGTGATTAATTAGATTTAAAAGATTTTTATGATTTGGCAGTCTTAATGTCTAGCCATTATAGTCATAGTCCACCCTGCAGAAAATTCCACCAGCTGCCACAGACCTGGGAACGCTTTGGGATTCCTTCCGAGGAGCTGGCCCTAGTAGCTGGGCAGAGGGAACTCTGGTTCTCTCTGCTCAAGTTTCTGCTGGACCCTGGATGAAGCAGAAAAAAATGGATGGTTGGATGGATGGATGGAAGGATTCATGGACGGATGATGGATTCATGGTATTGTTTAACTAACAGATACCAATATGAGTACAATGTTACATAGATGTGTTTGATGCATCCAGCCTTAGGTTACTATTTATGTTGTTAGGTAGGAGTTCACTTATGTTTTTTCTAATTTCTAATCTGCAGTGTTGTTGAAAATCCATTGCATATTAATATTGTATTTTAAAATTGCCATAAAACATCAAATCGGTTGACATGTTGACCGACCTGCTGCTCCTCCAGCCTTGCAAATATATTGCCATAAATTATATAAATTTTAAATCTAAAACTACAGTACAAATTAGTCCTTACTGTATTTTTTAGGCAACACATTTCTTAATATTTCGGAATGTTTTACCATGTTTCATGAAAATTGCCAATAATTGTGTTAATTCCCCGAATTAAATCTCTGAATCAATAGACTCTGTTCCTCCATTCAGGAATCTTTAGTCTAAAATTAAGCTTAAAGACCTCTGAAGTTGCATTTCATTGTTTGATCACGTATAATCTACAGCTTTGTTTTAAGATGTTGCTCTGACCACACCAGATTAATGCATTTCAATCTACAGTACAATGTTCAAAAAGTTTTTTTTCCAAGGTGGCATGCCTCCGGATCCCAAACAAAGTTGAAATCAAACAGCCTTCTCTAGATCGTAGCAGACAATCTTATACTAATGGTTTTCTATGAACAAATCTGATCAGGAGCTCTTTGTGCCATCAGCACAAGCTGATCCAATTCATGGTTTTGCACACAGACTGGATGGCCGTTTGTAGTTATGCATAGTTTAATAAATAACCTTTGGCAACCCTGCTATATTCTCATGCCACCCTATGGCCACCCCTAAAAATAAACTAAAAAAAACTCTGTGGGCATCCCCGACCATATCATGGTAATATTATCTCAAGTCAAATTTTGAGAAAAGGCGATAAAAAAAATTAACTAACAAGAAAGAAAACATTAACAAATTAAACAAATATGATAAGTTCTAATGAAAGAAAGCCTATGTGGAAAAAAGGAATTATTCATGTTGTCAGGGCTTAGAGGAGTCATTTGGCTTTGAGACTGCTGGATAATATAGCTGCTGTCAGCTCTGACAAGTTTGAGAAACGTACACCTCTAATCTCAACCCTTTCCCGCCCCTCTTTCTCCCCTTCAACCATGATCCTCAGAAAAATATGACACCTACACAAATATTAAACATCTTTCAAGGCCTACTGCGACGTATTCTTCTCTCCAACAATCCTCCTACCCCCCACACCCCCCACTGCTTTCTCTCCTTCTCCACATCTCCCTCTCTCTTCTTGTCTTGTCCTTGTCTCCTCAGAAGCCCTGGCAGCCGGATCATCTCTGTCTCTTAGTGTCAATTAAAAGTGAAATATCTGCATTTGTCAACATATCATTTGTGGTATGCCCGTGATGCACTGCTGATTTGTCGTCCGATTCCTGACACTGGGGACGGAATGCCGAGGCGGCAGTCTCCCTCATTAGACCTGTAGCTAGTATGATGATGGCTGACACCACCAGGAAGCTTTGCTCCCCGCCATCATGATGCTAATCCACCGACATGACTCGTCTGTCAGCCTTGTCACTTGCTAGCCAGCTTGCCAGCCAGGTAGAATGAGGGGCGGATCGATGGTGATGGAAGGGCAGAGGGTGGGAGGATGCATCATTCACTCCTGTCTAAGAGCCAGAGATAATATTTAAATTCATCCGTTAAGCACATTTGCAGTATATTGTATTTTATGATGGCATGTGACCCAGAGTGGAAATTCAATCTTAGCAAAATAATACAAATAAAATGTGTGTGTGTGTGGGGGGGGGGGCTTATTCCATTTAAAAATAAGTGCTTGGAATATACTATCAGTGGTAAGATAGAGAGCATAATCTGCCTTCTTTCAGATATCATTCTGGTATAAAAGCTGGCAAGATATGAATGTTGCAAATCGCTGGAGGAATCATTTAGCACAATTAGCCAAAATTAAAACAAGGTTCACAGCATAACCAGTGCTTGAACAATCTGTCTGATATGAGCTGTCTGGTTTACAAGTTACCCCATGGAACAAAGCCTGTCAAATTATTCCTTGCTTGACATATTGATTTATTCAATGCATTGATTTCGGGGTCTTGATGGGATCAAACTCACCTGGTGACATTGTAATGTACTGCTGAGTGCCATCTGTATAGTTGTGGCAGCTAATGTTGTGGCTGTTATAATCGGGGTTAGGGGGGGGCATGTAGATATTGAACAGAAGGGGTCCTAGGATGGGGCCCCGGGGGACCCCACATGTGTTTTCTGATGTGAAATTGCCTACTGACACAAATAAATTCCTGTTCTTGAGGTGAGACTCATGCCTTGTCCACACGTAGCCAGGTATCTCACACAACGGAAACATTTTTTTTCGGTTTGGCCTGTTATCCACACGTTAACGCATATTTTGAAGATCTGCGATTCTCCGTTTTCACTATCTGCATGTGGACGGATGAAAACTGAGTTTTTAGAGCTGTAACGTCACTATCCAGGACAAAAAGTGCTCAAACATAACTTGTGCGTCCTGTGTTTACTCTCAAAACAGCATTTATGCCCTCACAGCTGTGTTAGCATCATCAGTTGTCAAAGCCCGTTTTGTTTGCTTGCTTTAACAAGCTGTATGACTACTGCGTGCTGAAGTTAGAGGATAGAAAGTTACTCCAAGCAGTTAGGATTTTGGAGAAATACTGCCCCCTATAGGTTTGCCACATCTATGAATGTGCTGAAAAACACATTTATCCAGTTATGTTTGGATGGAGTTGTTGTTTTTCTTAAAGGACCGGAAGAAAATCTTCGTTTTTAAAAGTACCCGGCTACGTGTGTACATGGCCTCAAACCATTGAAGTGCAGTACCAGTGAGTCCGTCCCAGCTCTCCAGTCGTTCCGGTAGTATTCTATGATCAACAGTGTCAAACGCTGCACTGAGGTCCAACAGAAACAGCACTATGGTTCTACCAGTCTGTATTTATGCGGATGTCATTGAAAACTTTGATGAGGGATAATCTCTGTGCTCTGGTAAGCACTGAAACCAGACTGTAAAGTATCAAAGCGGTTGGTCATTCTTAGGAAATATCAAAGCAGCTGGTCATTGTTAGGAACTGATGTATACTTATAAATGTAATGAATGAAGAGACCTAGCATGAAATGTTTAGTGTTCATATTGCTTGAAATGAAATACAAGAAAAGCAAACCCAGAAATCCCTGCTTTCTTTTTTTATTAGCATTTACCATACTGATTTGAGGTTGTAAACCGAATTGACTTGAATTTGATTCATCTCTTGCTGGCAGAAATTGAGTGCAGCTGGAGATGGTGGATGGAAAAACAGAAGAATAACAGTCTGTTTTTATGTATAGCTGTGTATCATTTGGGAAGGTGGCTGGTGAGTTGTACAAGAGGAAGAAAACATAGGGTAAAGAAGTTTGAACCAAGGACTGATCCTTGAATAGATCCACAGCAGACTGTATGATTCCCTGATTCTGCATTTCTGATGGAAACAGAACAAGTTAAGAATGGCGTAAATTTTAATGGTATGGTGTAGGCAATTAAGGCCAATCAAACTGATTGTTTAATTCGAAATGATGGTAAAGTTCTGTAGCTAAAACTTTCTCTAGATTTTTTTTAAGTGTAAAAGGCAGTTGAGTATAGTTCCATTGTTTGTAAGGCTTTCTGGGGCTAGGATTTTGTTTTTTGTTTTATTATTTTTTCAGACGTGGCTGTAGATACTGGTTTTCAGTATTAACCAATTAACAGATGAACTCAGTTAACCTCTCAGGAGCTTCTTCAGCTCTGAATGGAATAATTTACAGTTTTCTTTTTAGTGTATGCATACTTCTGAGTATGCATACACTAAAAAAGAAAAATAAATAAGAATTCCGTATATTCTGACATTTCACAAATACAAAAATATTGAACATTTGTTCATCTTAAAAAAATACTCTAATAAAGGAAAAATGCTTTTTTTCTGAAGGGTATTTAAATATCTGGTCTGAGCTGTACCCAAATAGGTTGATCCTTTGTTATGCAGCGAGATAATGAACTCAAAGGTGTCCATCTGGGCTGAGAAGAAGGGAATTTTAGAATGGACCATTGTAACCCCACAGCCCCCACCCCAGGGACAGAGGTGTGATAACAGTAAAACTTTATGATAAAGTATGTTTCTAACCTGTTTTATGTCAGTTTCTCTGAGATATTCATAAATTAATGTCAAACCCAAACAAAAGGCAATTCTCTCTTCCAAGAAAATGTGATGCTCTTTTTAAAGTCTTAATTTTTGTTCTTATTTCCACTATGCACTTCTTAAAACTCTTCCTCTCTACCACACCACATCCAACCTTCATCCTTCTCAGATCGTGTATACAAGTACATTCCTTTGTGCTTCAGAGACTCCCATTCAGTCTGTCTCCCTGGTTTTGGATTGGCTACTGCATAGCATATTGAACTGGTCAAGCATCACCCTTTCCTCCCTTAACCCATTATGTGGGAGTGGAGGAGCCTGGAATGCTGACATGAAACTCAGATGGCATGCTCTAACTAACTGAGAGCAACACATTGCTTCAGCTTAAAAGTTCATGAATTAAAAGTCATGTTTAGGTCAGTTTTAATTGACCAAAATCATGTCTGTTTCATAAATGCAACATTTATAAAAGAGTTGTTCTACCTTTCTACCTACAGAATAAATTATTTTTATACTTTTCTATATTATTTGATTGAATTTCCTCCTTAAAGTGTTTGACTCGGGTCAAACATTTTGGGTACCCTTTTATAACATTACTAGAATTTTTGGGGCATTCGTCCTAACGTGCCTGTTAAACTCTGTCCCCAAAATTTAAATAGGAAGGAGATCCAGATTTCCTCATAAGGCTCTTTTTTTCTTGAAGCCATTCATTTTCTGAAGTGCACAAGTACATTGCATTTATCTTGGATAACTTTAATATATTCTCCTAAATAATAATTATTTTTGACCCTTTAAAAGGTAGAAGTCATGCTATGTTTGGGCGACACAAAACCTGTTTGGCAACTTTACTTGATCCCTTTTTAGATATTGTTTTCCTAAAATTGGTAGACAATAAAACATACCTTTTTTCTATGATACAGACAGTTTTAGAAAATAAAATCATTCATATTCAAATCTACTGTTTTATTTCTTTTACTTCAACACTGAAAACACAAATAAAAACACAGATGTTCTTGTCAACCACATTTGTCTATTTACACAAACATAAAACATAGACCAAATATCAGCATTAAAAATATACATCCTTTCATAGACGGTTCAGCCGGTGCACATGAGGAGTCATCTTCCAGAAGGACATTTTTGAACACAAGGGTGATGACATCAAATCAGCAGAAACCGACAAAACATTTGATACATGGAGGCTTCTAAACTTATACACAGCGAAACTGCAGGCTCTCGTTACACAACTTTAGGGAACTATTATTTCCTGTTTGGTATAAAAATGTAACTAATAGTAATTGTTTCACAGAAACTTTTTATTTACCAAAACTGAGCAGTTTACAGTTCTAGTCAAAACGATTCAGTACATGATCTGACCATGACCATTCTGCAAATACAGGCTTTTATCTGTTAAAAAATACTGTATATCTATAAATCATGATGGTTTCAATATTGTGAGATGGAGTGCTAAACCTCCCACCGTCTGACACTTTTCCTTCGCTGTCCACACGCATCCTAATTACATGTGAAAAGGATCAATAAAATATCACATTATACATCAATTTCACAGATTCAGGAAGACATGAAGGCACGCAGCGTTGCACCATGAACTTACTTGTGTGTTATTTTCAAATGCCTCATATCATTGTTTATTTATAAATGCCACAAGTGATCAACAGGAAAGCAATATGCAGATAATACTAGTTTAGAGACAGGGTTTCCACAACTTAGGCAAACAAAGAATCATGTCAGTAATAAATAACATATCATAATATGATAGTAAGTATTAGTTTCTCTGCATTTCTTCATTACAAATTCTAATGCTTTCTGATTTCTGTTCACCTAGTCAGGATAAAAGGCAACACTTCCTGATGTGTTCACATTAAATAATCAAGCAAAAAATCTAATATTCAATTATAAATCATGGGGCGTTATAGATGCTCAGTTGTGTTTTTTCCTGCCGATGTTACAAAGAAAATTAGTGATTGATAAAAAACTCAGCAGCAAAAGACAGTTTTGCCTGACTGTACAGAAATATTACAACAATACATATTTACTTTGTAGCAAGAAATCATCCAGACAGGAAGAAAATATATTAAACACCTTTATCCAGCCATTTTGCCTTTTTTGTGTGTGACTGAACCATATTCTGAGTGTGAAGAAAAAAACTGCAGCATCTCCCACAGTTACTTGTAGATCTAAAAACATTTTCTTTTTAAACCAACCTATTAGCATCTGCTTCATTCTGTCCAGACTATTCCCATATGCAGGTACCTTAGGTAACATTTAAAACAAACTTTTCATGAACAATTTAAAAAACAGACATTTGTATAACAAAGAAAGTCTAATTACCTTTAGGGATTGCATTAATACCGATTTGACCCATAGTTTCATCATCCACAGTGATACCCTTACTTAATTCCATTCTATGTATTTCTGATTTTATTTTTATATTATTTCTGACTATTTAACCGTGCAACTTCTTCACAAAAAAAAAAAATAATACTAGTATGAGATGAGGGTAGTTTGTTCGACTGATTTGATGTTAAATTAGCACCTTTCAGTAATTGTGAAAGCAACTTCTTTAAGTGATTTTGGGAAGTTAGCAGCACCAGTGATTAGAAAATAAAAGGCATTAAGTATTGTGTTTTTCCGGGTACAGATAAGTACTGTAGCATCAGACTTCTCAACTAATTTATAGTTAGACTAATTCAAATATCACTAACTAATATAATTCATCTTGTACTAATATATTAACTGCCAAAAAGTAAAGTGAAGTGAAACATGCCCCTTTTCTTGGTTATTTTTAGTCATGTAAAGTGCTAACAAGTAGCTAGTATCTGACCTGGAGGAGGCAGCGGTCAGTTTGTTCCCTTTTTTAAGGATTGGTTTAGAATACCCTTGATAGGAGCGAGCAAACAGCCAGGTCTCAACATCTCAAACATCTTATATCAACATAGCATAAGCCAATAGGTATTGTCCATTTCGAATAGAAAAGTTTAGTTTTTTGCTGATTTTTCAACCAACATTTTTGCTACTACACTAAATCCTGCTTTCCAGCAGATGCATAAGTGACACGTGAAGTCTGCGAAGCATAATACGCAGCTGAAAGTCATTGTTATAGTCATTGGGTTTGTTTGAGACACTGGTTTTAAATCAGTCCGTGTGTGGGTCTAATTTGTTGATTTTTATCATGGATCAAGAGAAGTTCATCCTCTAAGTGGAGAACAGAAATATCTACAGTTTTGGGACTGCATGGTGAGTTTGACATTTCGTTATTTGATGATACTTATTGAAATAGAATTTAATTTGTTTTCCTGCATACCACGATTGAAGTTATACCACTGTAATTCCGCTGTGATCTCCTGGGGCCAGCTGTTTGGGACGCATTCACAAGGAAAACATGTCTGTTACGTTATGTGCCGCTTACTTTCTGGCAGAAAGCAGGGGTGAGTCCTTGCATGATAAAGGCTCCGTGAACCTCTCAGTGTTCAGCTGGAAGTTCCACTGAAGCAGGATGTGTTTTACTTTTAATGTCCCTGACGAAGGCTACAAGCTGAAACGGGTTGGTCTACTATTAAAGTTGTTTTTTATAGCTCCTCAAGTCTTGCTGGAGTCTTCACCTTACAGGTGCTGGTCATAAAGCTAATATATCATGAAAAAGTTTATTTATTTTGGTAATTCCATTCAAAAAAGGAAACTTGTATATTATATTCACTCATTACACAAAGACTGATATATTTCAAATGGTTATTGCTTGTAATGTTGATTATTATAACTAACAACTAATTAAAGTCCCAAATTCAGTATCTCAAAAAAATTATATCAATTAAGACCAATGCAAAACATTTTTTTTGAAATGTTGGCCAACTGAAAAGTATGAACATGAAAGGTAGGAGGATGAACAGCATTCAATATTTAGTTGGGGCTCCTTTGGCCTGGATTACTGCAGCAATGCAGCGTGGCATGGGGTTGATCAGTCTGTGGCTCTGCTCAGGTGTTATGGGATCTCATGTTGCTCTTATTGTGGCCTTCAGCTCTTCCGAATTTTTGGGTCTGGAGTATTGTATCTTCCTCTTCACAATACGCCATACATTTTCTATGGAGTTAAGTGTCAGAAGAGTTTGCTGGCCAATCAAGAACAGGGATACCATGGTCCTAAAACCAGGTACTGGTAGATCTGGTGGTGTGTGCAGGTGACTAGTCCTGTTAGAAAATGAAATCTGCATCTCCATAAAGTTGGTCATAACTTTGGACCATTCAGCAGCAGCCCAGTCCTTTTTTGTTTTTTGTCCAGGCAAGACGCTTCAGATGCTGTCTCTTGTTCAACAATGGCTTGATCAAGGAATGGGACAGATAAAACCCACGTCCGTTCGTGGTGGTTCATGAAGCACTGATTCCATCTGTTGTCCACGCTTTGTGAATCTACCCCACATTATGAATGGGATTTGTTTCACAATCATCTCATGGTGTGGTTATCCCTATTGCTTGTACACTGTTTTCTACCACATCTTGCCATTCCCTTTGCCTCCCTATTAATGTCCTTGGACACAGAGCTCTGGGAACAGCAAACCTCTTCAGCAATGACCTTTTGTTTCTTGCTCTCCTTGTGTAAGGTATCAATGTTCAACTTTTGGCAAATGACAAGTCAGCAGTCTTCCCAATGATTGTGTAGCCTAAAGAACTGGACTGAGAGACCATTTAATGGCTTTTGCAGGTGTTTTGAGTTAATTAGCTGATTAGAGTGCAGCGCCAGGTGTCTTCAATATTGAACATTTTACTCAGTATTTTAAGTTTCTGAAATACTGAATTTGGGACTTTTATTAGTTGTCAGTTATAATCATCAACATTAGAAGAAATAGACTTTGGAAATACAACAGTATGTGTATAATATATGGATTTAATATACAAGCTTCAATTTTTGAATGTAATTAATGAAATAAATCAACTTTTTCTGATATTCTATTCTCTTATGATCAGTACCTGTAAATTCAATTTTAAAGGTAGAAAATGTTTGGGCGAAAGACATAAAAACGCATACAACATCTGTCAAAAGTGACAAGGTGCCAAATACAATATTTGATCTCACTGTTTGGTAATCCAGCATGTATCAATACCAATTATATCCCTGGCTGGTTCTCCAAACCTGTCTTCTGTTTATTGAAAGGAAGACTAGAACGAAGAATGAGCCCCATTGCGGCCCTTACACCACTGCTGTTTCTATTCATATGTTCTACAAGATCACAGTCCTTACAGTACTAACGTTCTCCTAATCACTTCCTGCATGTGCAGTGGTAGGGCTGTCTGGGTCTTCAGTTTTAGATTCCTTCAGAGGCACCCTTCAAAGAACAGTCTTCAAAGTGTACGAGCTGTCTACATTCAAATTTTTTCAATGTTTTGATACATTTTTTAATAATGTGATTTAGTTCATCATTGCATCAAAAAAGACAATTTGCAATTAATAACTGTTGCATGTCTCATCAACGGTAGGTACATCATCTGTTTCCCCATTATGAAGCTCTCATAAACTGGGTTTACATATCAAATTGTTAACAAAAGCAAACAGTAAACACCTTAGAATTAATTTAACAGTGATCATCCCCTTTTTAGCATTTTCTGACACATTGACCACAGTAACACAGTTTTTAAAATAAATAAACCTTGGAAATACAGAAGATACAGTGACTTCAACTTGTGCAGCCTATACACATGCAGTCCAAAACATAAAAATGAGGACAAACATTCACAAATGCAAATACAGTAAAAACATTGGGTAGGATGATTAGCCTGTTGAGTCATACTGTACAGTGTACACTAACTAAATAATACAGATGAGGATGTCCTGATCTCTTCCCAGGTATTACCCCAGGACCCTGATCACATTTGTACATGATCAGTTTGTCTGCTGCTATTGTACTATCTCTGTTTTTTCCTCAGTTAGATGTCTGGCTGCATTCTGCAGGGCAACTTTTTTTTTTCGTCATTGCAGATGTTCTTGAGTATGTCTCATAAAGCCATATGTAGTTAGTGCATCATTTTTTAATTGAATTAATCTGGTTTTTATGCTTAGAATCTAAACTCCTACTGAGGATTCTTTTTTGTGTGTATCACAATCTTCTCTGTGTGCAGCAGAGGGAAATACTTATGTTACATTAATTATGCTTAAATTGGATTTTCTAAATCAGGAAACTTCATATTCTCTTCTGTGTCTGACTAAATGGAACTGCAATTAAAATGAAATGTACTAGCAAACACAACGTTAGCTCACTGTTACAACAAAGTGTTTCACTGAACGGAGTTTATTGAAGACTACAGTTGTAAGTGTCAAATCAGATATACAGCAACATGTAGCTGTAACTGTTGGGGTGAAATATTTGGCTGTGTGTTATTTACAGCATGTATTTTAATAAGTAAGTATGTAAGTAAGTAACTTACTTACTATTTTAATAACTTAACAAAAATACCAGAACATGATTTGCAATTCAGAAGGACTGGGATGATACCTATTGTAAAGGGATTAGGACATTCCTACATACAGTAAGTAGTATGACTCCGTCTTTCAAAGACTGGATGGATGTCCATCCATGATTTCAATTGTGAGGCACAGTTTCAACAAATCATCTGTGAAGACATTCACAGAAAAACTGTACAGTATGATTTTTATCCTCAGAGCTTTAGGCAAAATCGCTAATATGAAAGAAAAAAAATCTGTGGAAGAAAAGACAGATGAGTTAAAGGTTGAATATGAAACAATTTCATAAGAAGGGTGCAGAATGAAAGTTCCACTGTTATTTTAAATGGGCAGATAATGCCGTTATGTTTACATCTACCAGCCATGTGATCCAACTATATAGTCTGTGCAGTGCAGCTTACACTAGGAAAAATGGTGGAGTCAGCCAGTCAAGCAGCTGCTTCAGAGATCTGGATATATTGTTATCCATCTCAGCAGAGGAGTGACCGGAGAAGAATGGAAACTAGAGTAAATGTAGGTGAAGCCTACACTAGATGAACCCAAATAAAACATCTCCACGACATCAAACACACGCGGAAACTGCGACTTTCCTCCTGGATCAGTAAGTTAACTCACTTGCTAACTTGCCTAACGTTAGCCATCAGTTATACTCCTCTAGGATGCATTCCTCATTGGACATGGTTCGGGCACTGGGCATATCGTCATCAAACCAGACAACCCAACAGCTGGAATAATTGTTCTATTGTCGCAACTACAACCTAGACACACTAGATGTGGCTATCGTGTTCATATTCCATTTCCAACCTTTAATAAGGTACAAAAATATAAATAACTGAAGTAAGAAAAAAAAGAAGTTGCCAGCCCTTGTCAGTTTAAATAGACTGTTGTGCAAATTTGATTGCAACATAATGTAAAATACGTGGAGAAACTTGTATTTCCTCCAAAAGCCACATTCATCTTCATGATCATTGGAATCAGTAGAAAAAGGTTTTCCTGTGTTAACCATTCAGTGATGAATCCAGTGTCAGCAGTTATTCCAGGCAGTTTATGACTTCTCTGCTGTCTCTTACTTGTTGGGACCAGGCTTAAAGCAGTATGTTACTGCTAAATATATATCTGGCCTTTATTTGCATCCCTTGGATGTAAGATTGTGAGGTGGGATCTTCCGGCTTCAAATAAGCCTCTCCTCTGGTGGTACTTTGAGCACACTGCCCATTTCCAGCCTTGCACCAGCCACCTCCTGAGAGCTGGGGCTGTAAGTGCCTTCTGACTGCCGCTTCTTTCGTGCTGTCATGATCAGGAAAAACACTGTCAGGATGGCTAACAGCACACAAAGGGTAGCCAGGGGGATGGTCACTGCCAGCCAGGGAACTCGTTCCTTATGCTCCCCTTTCTGCAAAAACAGCACGGAGTAGGATTTATACCTATCTGGATGAATTACAACTCTAGCTCTCAGTGTCTTATCTGCAGTTGACAGTTTAGAAAATGTTTATAGAAGTTTATCAAGCCAAGCAATAAAACAGGATAGGAAGAATATGTTTTTTATACAGTTAGATAAAACATTGCTAATTTTACAGTACTGGTGGTTCTGTTAGTAGTGCTAAGTTTGGTTCCAGAGCAACGAACGATGGTGTGCACTGATCAGCCTGTAGCAGGTAAGGCACTTATCACTCACTGAGAAGGAACACAAGTCTTTATTAAAAGTGCAGTTTCCCTTTGGATTAAACAGACATTAGTTGCTGATTGGTGCTGGTCATTTCATCAATTTACTAATTCACATTTCTGGTCTTTTTGTTCGCAACATTTTCAGTAATATAAAGATGCTGCTTGTGCAGGGACTTGAGTCTTTTAGTACACTTGAGGTAATTTCACATAAGTATTTTTTATCTCCAAGACATGCGTTGCACATAAGGTATGCTGGATTATTCAACACCTTTTTTTGTCTCTACGCTTTAAACTTCCATTTAATAAATAATTATAAACCAAACATTATTCAAATGTAATTGATTTGTCTTGAGGCTTTTTTACACAATTTTTACAAGGATGCCAATTATGGAGGGTGCTCAATGCATACTGCACTCCCTAAAGGTTGAAGCACACTGTCTTTAACCAAGTTTTTTACTCAAAGAACAATTAGACACTGTCCTTAGCCAGGCTATCTCCAATTTTTAAAACTCACATTCTGAACATGTGTTGTGAAAGTGACTCAACTTGCAGAATATACTCAACTTACATTGCTCTCACACAGTTTGCCGGTAAAGCCTGGAGCACAAACACACTGGAAATGGTTGAGTCGGTTCAGACAGGTGCCTCCATTTTGACATGGACTAGACTCACACTCGTCTATTTCTGTCTCACACCTGAAACACATCACAAGGTTTTACTGAAACACTGAATGACAGGGTGAAGGCAAACACACACATACGCAGACCTGCTTTTTACATGGACATACATCAGAAACACCTCTTGTTAAGGCAAGGCAAGGTAGTTTTATTTGGACACTTTCAAAATGAATTAATTCAAGGTGCTTTACATTAGGTGGTAAATAAACGAAACAGATAATAAGTGGTGAATGTGCAGTTAATGGTATGAAGGTCTTACCTGGCACCAGTGTATCCAAGTTTGCAGGTGCAGTTGCCTTCTATGCAAACTCCACCATTAAGACAGTCCTTGTTTGCATCACAAGCTACTTGAGGGAAACGCCATCTATTACAAACACATACATACAGTTTATTTTCTATGAGACTTTAGCAATGGCAGTGACAACTTCACATTATGGTTTACTAATAAATCTGGCGGGTAATATCACAAAATCATACAAGAATGGCAATCATTTGGCACACTACAAACAGATCAACCTGCATGTTTTTGCACTGTAAGAGGAAGCTACAGAACCTTAATAGGAGCAGGACATTTGGGGAAGCTAAAGCCTAGTTTATCCTTCTCTGACCGCAAATTCACACCCAGACGCAAACGTATTGATGCAGATATTTTTGTTTTAGGTTCTCTGTTGCGTCAATGGATAATGGCGTTTCGTCAGTCTGTCTCCGTCAAAATGGAGAAGCATAAACTGGCCTTTAGTCATGCTCCTATATTTCCCTCATTTGATATATGACATGGATGTGTTCGTGAATTTTGGACACATTTTGATTCAGAGAAAACGCTCATTATTGACCGGCGAAAAAGTTACTTTAGGTTTCGTGTAAAAACACTTAGCGGACTACAACGAAAGAAAGAGAAAACTAGTCCTGAGAATAGCTGACTTTACCCCTTCCTGCAGGATGATGGCATGAGCTTTAAACTTGGAGAAAGCCACCATAAATCTAACCATGTGGAAAGAGGCAGCTATGTTGGGGAACAAAGTCAGTTGAGTGACAGCCAGCATGTGGGAGAAGCTCTACAAGGTCTTGGTGAGTTTTTCAAGTGCCTTGAGATGACATTTGTTTTGAATTGTCGCTATATAAATAAAAGTGAATTGAAAAAAAAAAAGTGCTAGCTAATTCTAGTTAGGGTTAGCTCCGTGACATCATATATGCAATGATCTGATTTTTAGGCTTTTTCATTGGAAATTTTTATAATGAAATAAATCCCAAATAGTTATAATTTAAATTGAGGTACACCATATGTGTGAAACATATGCATATGGTACAAAGCATGTACCATAAATACAACGTATAAGAGGCAAATATCTCCAATTAGTAGCTTGAAAAAACTTTACATTGGGCCCCTGGCTATTTGTTATTCTGTGGACTCTGCTTTTCATATATTTTGGAACATAACTGCCATTTATTTGTGAAAAAAATTTCCCTATATAAATAATTTTTCATAGTGCATATCTTGTATATTAATAATGTAAATCATACAATCTAGAAGTGTTATTTGTTTTTTGGAACCAGGTCTAAGTTTTAGTCTGTGAGATAGATACCATGTCTACTTTTAACTCAAGGCTTAAAACATTATTTTTTGATAAAGCTTATAGTTAGAATGAATTAGGTTATCCTATCTTTGTAATTATGCTGCTAGAGGCTTAGACTGTTGGAAGACAGACTGACCAATTTTTCTTCACTGTGTCTCTTTTCTCTTCTACTACTCTCCAGATGTATTATATATTGTTATTTTGGCTTTTAACCTTGTTTTCTCTCAGTGTTTTTTTCTTTCCATAGAAAATACACCTGGTCTGCTATTGCTACAATGCAATTTTGAATGTTGTGCATCGATTCAGATGATACCCCTAGTGACCGAACATCGTCCATATCCTGTTATTAACTTTTTAGTTTCTTTAATAAAGTAAGTTCTCTTGCATCTGTTCTTTTTTTTTCTGTCTCTACGCTCTGTCTCCTCAATGTTATGTTATTTAAAATTCTGCTTCTCTCATATAAAGCCCTATTCCCTCCATCATTCATCAGAGATCTGATCGTTCTAATTCTTATATGTACCTAACAGAGCGCTTTTCTCTCAAGAGGTTTTAAAAGTAAATTGGAGGCAGATCTTTTAGTTATCAGGCTCCTCTCCTGTGGAACCAGCTCCCAGTTTTAGTCTGTGACCCAGAAACTCTATCTACTTTTAAGACCAGCCTTACAACTCTCAGTTTTTGTTAAATTCCATAGTTAGAGAGGTTAAGGTTATCCTACGTTATCTCTGTGGTTATGTTGACATAGGTTTATGACAGACTGACCACTGTTATTTCAATATTAACTTTATGTTCTCTCTGTTTCTTACTTTTCACCGAAGCTACACCTGACCAGTTGTTCTTTTCTGCTGTGACACCTTCCTGGAGGGAAGCAACAACTGAACTACTGCTGCCAACAACTTAAAATTCTCCATCTATAGACATTACACTTGGTCCTGTCTTTGTGTTTAGTCCCTTCTCTCTCCTAGTCAAAGCTGTTGGCTGAGTGTTTGTGAATGACTGCACTGGCTCTCCTTTATCCATCTTTCCTACTTTAAAACCCGCTCAGAGGTTATCTGTTCAAATGTGTTGCTCTCCTAAATGAAGCCACAAAAAGAGCTAGTACTGTCATTAACTTTCTAATTTTCTCTACCAGAGAAAGTACTTTTATGCCACTGGTTCTGTTATATCTTCTTAAACTGCCAGTCAGTTGCAAATGATTGTCATTCTGTCAGGAGCTAGGTTTTTGTTTTTCCATTTAGCATTTTGGTCCTCTGTTATTTAGCTTTCAGTATGGCACTATGTGGTTAGTTCAAAATTTAGGATTCATAATGCTATGGTAATAATATAATGCTATGGTATTCAGATTTTCTCTGAATATAAAATTTAATGGTGTACTCACTGGCAGCGCGTGCCCTTGTACCCTGGAGGACATGAACATGTATGCCTTCCAGTGATTTCTTCACAGACTCCTCCATTAACACAGCTGAACTTCAGGCAGTTGTCCACTTCATTCTGGCAGTTTTTTCCTTCATATCCAGGTTCACATTCACACTGATAGTCTGCTGTGAGGTCTTTACAGACACCATATCTACAGGGAGCTGAAGCGCACTCATTTATCTCCTTCTCACACAAGTCCCCTTCCCATCCAGGGCTACAGCTGCAGTTAAACTCATTAAATTGGTCCTTGCAGACACCCTTGTTAAGGCAGGGCTGGGAATCACAAACTGGTGCACCTTGACATCCAATGTCCGGCTCATGCCCACTGATTCTGGAGAACCTGCTTCGCTGAGGGGTATCTGGTACCTTTATAAGAGGCAAGTAGACACCACCTATTCTCACGTCCTTTAAACAACCGTTGTAGTTTTCCGCCAGCCAAACGTTGCTATTATTCAGGAAGTTGAGGTTGCCTCCGACTCCAAAGCTGCCTCCCACCCTCTGTCCATCGACTATTAGGTGCCAACGGGACACTGAAAACAGAGGGTTGACCATGCTGAGCTGGATCTGGTGCCATGCCCCGTCTGCAATGGTCCTATCACTCGTAAAGGCCAACAGCTCTTCACCTGGCCCACTGTCCAATTTGACCAGTAGGCTGGAGTTTAATAGGCCCAAACAAAATATCTCTTCTCTGCCTTCAGAACGTAACAAGATCCCTTTCTCATCCCGTGTCCGAATGGCCATGGTGATATTGGTCACAGGGTCCAGCAGGGAGCTGTTAGCAACAAACTGTAGGGAGTTGTTGTGAAAAACGGCTTCAGTTAAACCTGTAAGAAAATTGCAAGTTGGTTACAAATCAGTTCAGAGCTTCTGTCAAAAAAAAATCTGCAAATGTGTTCTAAATACATGTATTAATGCAATCAGCCATTCTGTCTTTTCAAGACAAATAATGAGGACTTCTCACATTCATAACCGTCCATTAAATCCACACATGTTGCTCCCTCAAAACATGGCTTGTCGATGCACCACAGGCGGGTTTCACACAGCCGGCCGGAGAAGTTAATGGGGCACCCACACCTGAAGTCATTCCAAGTGATCACACATTGTGCGTTATTTAAACAGGGGTTTTCCTGTGAACAGAACACAGATTGAGGGATTAAATGATCATCTGTAGAATCTCTCACCTGATGAACCCACCTCAGTGAAAGCTGCACATGGAGGATTAAAGGGTGACTTTCGGATCAAAGGATATTACATCCAAACGCATTCAATGGGTTACATTTACAATACTCAACAAAAGTATTCAATTAATGTTTTTTAGTATTAATGTTTTCCTGGATTTACAAATTCGAAGGTGTTTGACTATAAACGTCTAAGAATTGTGGGTATTATTTGTATTAAGCATCTTTTGGTCTTTGTTGAAAACCAACTGTGGACGTTGCTGTTGTTTATATAACCTTCCTCTGGTTAGCATGATGTTAATGCTGATCTCAATATATATTCCTGATTTCTTTTATTTTAATTCTTAATGATGATTCTCCTACTCCCATTTTTGAATTCTTCTGCTGTTGTTGTGATTTCTTTTTGGTAGGTATTATTATGTTTGAAGGGTTCACATTAGATTGCCATTCTTGCTGACTTAGAGGTACAAACATTCATAAATGTAAGATTATGCTGAGCGCCTGACCGGAAGATAATCTAGGGGGATTGCTTGGTGTTGTGGTTAAGTCCTTTGTTTTTCTGGGGTAATATTTTGTTTGTAGTTGTGATTATTTCATACTACATCAGTGTACATGTTTTTTTTTTGTTTTTGTTTTTTTTTTGTAAGGAATCTACTGTCTGGTCTCAGTTGATTTTTAAAAAAGTTCCGTTTGGAAAGATTTCAGCCTGTTGTTTGTTTAGAGCCAAACATCCAGGTAATCATACATCAGTTTGGTATGTTTCACAGTTTTGAGTCTGAGTCAGTTAGCTATTGACCCATGTTAAAAGATAAAATACTCTGGATTTTATAAGTTACTGAACAGATTTTTAACTTTAGCTAATTTATTATTTATTATTATCTTAATTTTAATTGGAATTGTACTCATTTCCTGACTGTTCCTTTGAATGATTGAAATGGACTAGGAAAGGAAACGTATTGATAACAGAATCCTTATTAGTGTTTGCCAAAAAAAATCTGGCCTTGTTGGTAAAGCGGCAAAAAGAAAACAATAAGAAGTAGGGATGCCCCAATACCGATAATGGTATCGGGTATTGAGGCTGATACCATTCTAAAGTACAAGTACCTGTATCGGTTAGTTAACCAATACCATGACAAGCAATAATTTCACAGAAAATGTTTATTTTTCTGTGAAATGTTAGTTTTATGGTCATTTTTACTAATATTTAATTTTTATCTCATTCGCCATCTGTTGTTGTAACAAGCAGAGAAGATAAAGGAATTCCAAAAAGCTACACTACCGTTCAAAAGTTTGGGGTCACATTGAAATGTCCTTATTTTTGAAGGAAAAGCACTGTACTTTTCAATGAAGATAACTTTAAACTAGTCTTAACTTTAAAGAAACACATGCTATACATTGCTAATGTGGTAAATGACTATTCTAGCTGCAAATGTCTGGTTTTTGGTGCAATATCTACATAGGTGTATAGAGGCCCATTTCCAGCAACTATCACTCCAGTGTTCTAATGGTACAATGTGTTTGCTCATTGGCTCAGAAGGCTAATTGATGATTAGAAAACCCTTGTGCAATCATGTTCACACATCTGAAAACAGTTTAGCTCGGTACAGAAGCTACAAAACTGACCTTCCTTTGAGCAGATTGAGTTTCTGGAGCATCACATTTGTGGGGTCAATTAAACGCTCAAAATGGCCAGAAAAAGAGAACTTTCATCTGAAACTCGACAGTCTATTCTTGTTCTTAGAAATGAAGGCTATTCCATGCGAGAAATTGCTAAGAAATTGAAGATTTCCTACAACGGTGTGTACTACTCCCTTCAGAGGACAGCACAAACAGGCTCTAACCAGAGTAGAAAAAGAAGTGGGAGGCCGCGTTGCACAACTGAGCAAGAAGATAAGTACATTAGAGTCTCTAGTTTGAGAAACAGACGCCTCACAGGTCCCCAACTGGCATCTTCATTAAATAGTACCCGCAAAACACCAGTGTCAACATCTACAGTGAAGAGGCGGCTGCGGGATTCTGGGCTTCAGGGCAGAGTGGCAAAGAAAAAGCCATATCTGAGACTGGCCAATAAAAGAAAAAGATTAAGATGGGCAAAAGAACACAGACATTGGACAGAGGAAGACTGGAAAAAAGTGCTGTGGACGGATGAATCCAAGTTTGAGGTGTTTGGATCACAAAGAAGAACGTTTGTGAGACGCAGAACAACTGAAAAGATGCTGGAAGAATGCCTGACGCCATCTGTTAAGCATGGTGGAGGTAATGTGATGGTCTGGGGTTGCTTTGGTGCTGGTAAGGTGGGAGATTTGTACAGGGTAAAAGGGATTCTGAATAAGGAAGGCTATCACTCCATTTTGCAACGCCATGCCATACCCAGTGGACAGCGCTTGATTGGAGCCAATTTCATCCTACAACAGGACAATGACCCAAAACACACCTCGAAATTGTGCAAGAACTATTTAGAGAAGAAGCAGGCAGCTGGTATTCTATCGGTAATGGAGTGGCCAGCGCAGTCACCAGATTTGAACCCCGTTGAGCTGTTGTGGGAGCAGCTTGACCGTATGGTACGCAAGAAGTGCCCATCCAACCAATCCAAATTGTGGGAGCTGCTTCTAGAAGCGTGGGGTGCAATTTCTCCAGATTACCTCAACAAATTAACAGCTAGAATGCCAAAGGTCTGCAATGCTGTAATTGCTGCAAATGGAGGATTCTTTGATGAAAGCAAAGTTTGATGTAAAAACAATCTTATTTCAAATAAAAATCATTATTTCTAACCTTGTCAATGTCTTGACTCTATTTTTTATTCATTTCACAACGTATGGTGGTGAATAAGTGTGACTTTTCATGGAAAACACAAAATTGTTTGGGTGACCCCAAACTTTTGAACGGTAGTGTATGTGGGGTGAAAATCTAACGCTACACATCATTTTGAATACAGAATTTATGTAGTCACTCATGGTGGTGGCAGCTTTGTGCAGTGTGGATAATCAGCAGGGACATAAAGGGAAGATGAATGGAGTGAAATACAGATAAACCCTAGAAGAAAACCTGCTATAAACTGCAAAAGACTGGCGTCCACCCTCCAGCAGCGCAACACCCCAATATGATACAGTCAGAGCCACGGTTGGATGGATAAAATCATACTGAGACACACCTAAAATGAGTGCATCTGTAAGTACAGTTAAAGGGGGTTCTAACAAGTACTGATTCAGGGTGAATATTAATGCACACTACATATTGATGTTGAAATTTGTGACTACCCTAAAAGTGAAAAAAGGAAAAAGGACTGTATATGATTTGCAAGACATAAGGTTCCATGCTTAGTGATGGTGGTAATTATATCTGAAACTGAGATAAAAACAAGGCAAATGTATGAATTAACACATGACTCTATAAAATCAAGTAAATTCAAATATGGCTTTTCCAGATCAACCAATAATCCAAGAGTTATTGTTTATCTACTGTGTGAATAATGAGTGTGTCGAATTCAGTTAATTTTAAAGTAGAGAGCAGTACCTCTCCTTTACCTTGCATGTGTTGTCGCTCCGACATCCTTCAAGCACGTTCTCTTTGGTTGATGGGTAAACCTCCAAAGTCTCAGGATGATCCCCAAAACTCATTTGTTTGTCATCTAGCCGAATGTCCTGAAGGCAGCCCTTGAAATGTCCACCCCAGGCATTCATGTTCTTGCCTGCAGGGAGCCCTCCAATAAATGCCACGTCTCCTGCTTCTATACTTACGTTGCCTAAGGCACGGTGATTCCCCGATGTAGGGAAAAAAACATGGCCATTGGTGATCTTTATGCTCACTAAATGATACTTCCCATCAGTGATTTGCGTAGCTTCTGACAGCAGAGTTGTGTGAGGACTGTAGATGGCAACAGTGCTTTGCTTCAGATACACCGTCAGATAGGACTTTCCATCTCTGTAGAACTGCAGGAGCAGGCCATTGTGTTTCAGGGAACGCATTAAAAAGGAAATGCTGAAGTTTTCTCCATGGGTGTTTGAAATGTTGACAGATGAGTAGCTGCTGGTGTTCTCATGGCCAAACGTCCATGACTGGTATTCTGAATCAGCAATGGAAAAGGCAAAGGTGCAACTACATTATTATCGTAACATATTGTGAAACCATGTTATAAAACAATTATAAAACACCTAAACTGTTAATTGTCCTATATTCTACATTTTCAGACACAGGGTTTAAAAGCCATAATTACCAGGAATAATTTTTGGCTTCTGCTTATTCATTTGAATGATTGTATTTCTGAATGAAAAGATCACACAACATTCAACTGTGATGACAGAAAAACAACAATAACTGGCCACACAAATGTGACTATTTTCTGTATTGATCTAATCCTCACAAGTTCAAAATTACATGCAATATGTTTTTGGAAGAAAAAACAAAAACCATATGTGTTTTGTAGCCATTAAAAAGCTTTTGGCAGAAGTCTGACAGGAAAAGACAGCTATCTACCCAGCTTTAGGGACAGTAATCAAGAAGTTTAAAGTTAGTCTGCAATAACCATTCAGAAACTGGTTCTGGTTTTGGAATCATTCTACCAGGAAAACAGACCATTTTTTAAATTCAAAAAGCCAAAAATACTATTCATGGTGCTAATAACGCTGGAACTGCCAAGGCTTAATAAAATCTAGCATTACCTAGAAGCTGCTGCAACACCAACCAATCTAAATAGGGAAAGTGTAGGTAATTTCTGATAAGAAAAGTCACCAAATGTTCAGCCAGAATCATAACATGGGTTTATTGAGTACTTCAAAGCTACTCTTTTTGTTGCTGAAGCACTTTCATGAAGGTATTAGTAGGGGTGTATACAGGTGCTGGCCAGTAAATTAGAATATCATCAAAAAGTTGAATTATTTCAGTAATTCCTTTCAAAACGTGAAACTTGTATACTGTATACTTTCCTTCCACACATAGTGATATATTTCAAGTGTTTATTAATTTTCATTTTTATTATTACAACTGACAGCTAATGAAAACACCAAATTCAGTATCTCAGAAAATTAGAATATTCTGAAAAGGCTCAATATAGAAGACACCTGGTGCCACTCTAATCAGCTGATTAACTCAAAACACCTGCAAAGGCCTTTAAAAGGTCCCTCAGTCTTGTTCTGAAGGCTCCACAATCATGAGGAAGACTTCTGACTTAACAGCTGTCCAAAAGACGACCATTGACACCTTGTACAAGGAGGGCAAGACACAAAAGGTGATTGCTAAAGAAGCTGGCTGTTCGCAGAGCTCTGTGTCCAAGCACATTAACAGACAGGCGAAGGGACGGAAAAAATGTGGTAGAAAAAAGTGTACAAGCTCTAGGGATAACCGCACCCTGCAGAGAATTGTGACGACAAACCCATTCAAAAATGTGGGGGAGATCCACAAAGAGTGGACTGCAGCTGGAGTCAGCGCTTCAAGAACCACCACGAAGAGACTCATGAAAGACATGGGATTCAGCTGTCGCATTCCGTGTGTCAAGCCACTCTTGAACAAGAAACAGCGTAAGAAGCGTCTCGCCTGGGCCAAGGACAAAAAGGACTGGACTGCTGCTGAGTGGTCCAAAGTTATGTTTTCTGATGAAAGCAATTTTTGCATTTCCTTTGGAAATCAAGGACCCAGAGTCTGGAGGAAGAGCGGAGAAGCACAGAATCCACGTTGCATGAGGTCCAGTGTAAAGTTTCCACCGTCAGTGATGGTGTGGGGTGCCATGTCATCTGCCGGTGTTGGCCCACTCTGTTTCCTGAGGTCCAAGGTCAATGCAGCCGTCTACCAGGAAGTTTTAGAGCACTTCATGCTTCCTGCTGCTGACCAACTTTATGGGGATGCAGACTTCACTTTTCAACAGGACTTGGCACCTGCACACAGTGCCAAAACCACCAGTACCTGGTTCAAGGACCATGGTATCCCTGTCCTTGATTGGCCAGCAAACTCGCCTGACCTTAACCCCATAGAAAATCTATGGGGTATTGTGAAGCGGAAGATGCAATACGCTAGACCCAACAATGCAGAGGAGCTGAAGACGACTATCAGAGCAACCTGGGCTCTCATAACACCTGAGCAGTGCCACAGACTGATCGAGTCCATGCCACGCCGCATTACTGCAGTGATGGAGGCAAAAGGAGCCCCGACTAAGTATTGAGTGCTATACATGCACATTCTTTTCATGTTCATTCTTTTCAGTTGGCCAACATTTAAAAAAAAAAAAAAAATTTCATTGGCCTTTAAAATATTCTAATTTTTTGAGATACCAAATTTGGAGTTTTCATTAGTTGTCACTTATAAATATCAAAATTAAAAGAAATAAACATTGGAAATACATTGGTCTGTGTGCATTGCATGAATATAATGTACATGTTTCACGTTTTGAATGGAATTATTGAAATAATTCAACTTTTTGATGATATTCTAATTTACTGCCCAGCACCTGTATATTGGAGCCTCTGGGCTTTTTTTATTCTGTGTGGATTGGAGAAAATTCACAATGAATTCAAACTTGATTAGGGAATCCTTACTGTTATTGCTCTTATAAATCATCACAGTTGCATGTTGTATCACTACTGCCCCCACCCAAAAAATAAACATACAGAAATTAGTATGACAATCATAGATGTTGTCAATCAATGCAACTTTAGTTTTACCTGGAATGTGCAAAAAAGAGAAACAGAGAAAGATAAAAAAAACTGTGGATCATCTTAAAAAAAAGAAATATGACTTATGAAATATGAGACATTTTTTGTTAACTAAAGGAAGATCATCCAACAATCTATTAACAGTATTATATCTTTCACTTAGAAAACAAGCTTCTGTTGAAATATGAGCTGTTACCTTTTTCACATTGGATGCCATAATATGGCCGACGACACACACAGTTTGCACGAACCCACATGTCCACACAACGTCCATGCGCTGAGCAGATGTCCTCAGAACACCAGTCCTTTTTGTAACATCCAAGTTCCAAACCCGCATTGTCCTCCCTGATGAGGTCCTGAGGTAGCAGCAGTTTATGATCAACTTTAAGGTCTTCCATGCAGCCGATGAATCCTTTTCCACTGGATAAGTTAGCGGAATATTCCTCAGGTACTCCTCCTATGTAAAGCTGTTGGAAGAATCTGAGCTGGGGGAAATATAGATGGTTGTGACCTTCATTTCTCACATGGCATCCTTCCATACAACCAGGTCCTTTCACAGTCAGAACCAACCCCTCATCCATGGCTACAGTTGCCTGATGCCATTCACCATCATTGACTGGGCTGGAGTGAACCACCTTCAGTAACCGCTCTGAGCTTACTGTAGCATGAAGGGTGCCGTCAACAAGCTCCAGGGAGAGGAAATGCTCCTTGGTGCCTCGGTAGTACAGCACCATGTCTGGTAGAGTGCTCCTAAAGCGAAGCTGCATGTGCAATCCTCGGAGTTTATCGACAGTCTCTTGTTTTGACCTGTTCTTGAAAACGGGCAGCTGCATGTAAACAAAACCTTCTATGTTAAAGGAGAAGGTGGTTGAGGTGTTGCAGCGCTCTCCGCCCCAGCCTGGGGGGCATATGCAGATGTAACTGTGCTCCCCGTCGTCGGTCAATACGGGGAAACAGGTTGCCCCGTGTTGACACTGGTGCTGCCGGCAGCCAAGCCGCTTCACGTTACAGTCACGGCCACCCCAGGGTTCCTGACCTTGCTCTGTCGTGGGGCAGTGACACTTGTAGGAGTTGGCAGCATCCTCACACGTGGCGCCGTTCTGGCAGGGATTGCTGTCACACTCATTGATGTCAACCTCGCAGAGAACACCTTAATGAAAAAACACTGACATTAATGTTTCTCAGAAGACTCTCGTTGAGAAGCATTAACAATTTTTACTATAGACTACTGTAAAGTTTAATACATTATTTACAATTCAACATCAATAATGTGTCTGGTAAGACAATTAACTTTGACTGACTGACACAAATATAGCTAAAAAGGGTCTGGTTAGTGTGAGGCATCTGTTTTCCTCATAATCTGAGGACAAGATGAAAGTGCTAGATGAATTTAGAAATATTTCTCCAGATAACAGTCAAATCAACCCACTGACACATTCTGTTCCCTAATTACAGATTGGCGTTGAGTCCTGCCTCTTTAAATTGCACTCAGCGTTAAGCCCTGGCAGCAGCAGTCAACCTGCATTAAGGTAGTCCTTAAAAATACTCTGCAGTCAAAGAGATCTGCAGCTCGTCCTTTCATTGGCAAAACTCCAACCTCTGATTGAAAAAGACTAGAAATTTCTTCCATTGTTACATTCAAATTTGTAGTTCATCGTACCTATGAAGCACTGTGCCAACCAGCAGCAGCACAGCAGTGGTAGCAGCATCAACCACCTCCCTTCCATGATCCTCAGGGACAACTGCCAACCCACTCCTCACTCTAGTGATGGCAGAAGAGATGCAGCGAGGTCCACTGCCTCTCTCCCAGTTCCTTTACTTTGGACCAGGCTTTCAAGCAGAAGTGATTACAACGTAGCTCTGCCCACCTCCCTCGTTCTCCCCTCCCTTTCCTCCCTACTCTGCTGCTCTCCTGGCTTCAGCTCAGCCCTGGCGCAGAGGTAAGCCTCCATCTGGCTCCTGTCAATTGACAAGAGGAATGCAGTGCTGCAGTCCCTCCCACATTTACTCCTTACACTGGTTTAAACATAATGCCAACTAACATCAGAAGTTGTTTGTGAGAACCAGCAGGAGGTGCTGTAGGGTCAAAGTGAGTCCGACCACAGCAGGGCAGGATTGATACTCAAAGCTAGCCATTAGTTCTAAGATGATTTAGACATGTTGGATCTTTATTTTATTTATTTATTTTTGACTACCTTTGGAAGGCGTTCACTTTATATAGAAGATTTATAAAAAACCTTTTGTGAATAATCAGTTTTTTACTATCAACATGCACTGTGAAATGTTTACAGAATGCTCAAAAACACTGTAAGTTCCTGACTGAGTTTGTCTTAGTTCAAAGCTGATCCTTGGTAAATGAGAGTCGGGTTTTCAGCTAAGCAATAATAATAATAATCAAAAATAACTCTGTAAACTTTGAATCACTGTTGCCTGGGCCAGTGCATTTTACTGTACATTTAACATCTTTAACTGTTTCACAGATAGGAAGCCAGGTGTATTTTCTTATCAGTTATCAAAAAGTAGTTGCCCCACCATTATTTTTTTATTTAACCTCTATTTAAAATCTGCTTGATTATGATTTTTTTTTCCAGAATATCTGATTAACCTGGATGCTAAAACAGCAACATAAAGAAAACTTAGAAATACATTAATTGCTAATTTCTCATTTTTAATTTCAGTGTAAGCCAACATGTTTTACAATAAAATGTGTGATATATATTTTAAAAGCAGCTGGTAATATTGTTAATGATTGCTTATCAGTTTGTTCCCATTTCCAACTATGAATGTTAGTTCTAAATGAATCAGACTTTCTTCATATCAGGTCTTTAGACTTGGCAACTTTTTCTTTATTAAGGCATACCAAACTAGTAAATGAGATGTTTACAATTGAGAGAACTACATTGTGTCATACCACTAGGGTTCAATGAGTAAACCACACATTTGTACAGACTATTCTCAACACAGGCCTTTTGGTTTGGCAGAAATATGTACTGATCTGGTGCCAGCAGCACACCTGCTGATCAACACTGGGAAATCCAAAGGAGTTGGTGGTGGACTTCTGGAGATGCAGACCCGGAGATAGTGGACCCTTATAGGTACCTGGGTGTTCACCTGAATAACAAACTGGACTGGAGCCACAACACTAATGCTCTTTACAGCAAGGGTCAGAGCAGACTCTGCTTGCTGAGGTGACATAGGTCATTTGGAGTCCAGGGAGCGCTGTTAAAGACCTTCTATGACTATGTGGTAGCTTCTGTCATTTTTTACAGTGTTGTATGTTGGAGTAGCAGTTCAGGAAGGCCAGCTCTGTTCTAGGAGGCCCCCTGGATCCAGTGCAGGTGGTGGGAAACAGAGCCCCCCCATGCATGGAAATGTTGCTGAACTGCAGAGCTCCTTCAGTGACAGACTGCTGTATCCTAGATGCATGAAGGAGTGTTTCCACAGGTCCTTCCTCCATGCAGTTGTCAGACTGTAAAATCTAAACTGCTCCCAATAGATATAGATGTTTACATTATTGCTGTTAAATTGCACTAAATCAACAACACTGTAATAACTCGCACATTACTTTTTAACAGACTATATACAATAACTCATTGAAAATTAAACGTCCACTATTTAATTGCACATCTCAATGCACAATCTGTACTATTCAAAATGTCTAAATATTTTAAATTACTTTAATAACTATACAGTACCCTGTTTTGTAACTATAGTATGTGATGAAAATATTTTTTCTTCTGTAAAAAATTGTTTGTTTCAGTTGTGGGTCTTGTTCTGTTTGTACGTCTGTTTTTTGTGTTTTTTGTTGTTTTTTTTGCTGCTGCTGTTACAACCAAATTTTCCCATGTGGGAAAATTAAAGGATTATTCTATTCTATTCTATTCTATTCTATTCTTCTATTCTGAAGAAATACAGCTTTCTAAAAACGTATCCAGAACATTCAAGAACAGAACATTCAAGTTCTTCTGCACATTTTTAAAAAGTGACAACAAAACCCAGCCGAGATTATTCCGTGCTATTCCTTATTCCTACTATTTGACAGCATCAAGTTTGGCATTCTGCGAAACATAATGATGAAAAAGCAAAAGAGAACCAAACCAAAGGTTTACATCACTGCTTTTTTTCCATCAGTGAGGTACATACTGAACCACTTAATTGCCTAATTACTCATTTATAATGAAGTCAATTCAGTCCATCTCAGAGACACACAAGTCAAACAACAATGTGAACACTTTAGGGTGCAAAAGTCAGAGTTCCCAGACTAAACTGATCCATCCACAGGGAGAAGATGCAAACTCCATGAGTAAATACCCTAGACTGGGATTCAAACCCAGGACCTTTTTAATGTAAGGAAACAGTGATACCAAAATATTTCTTAACATTACACTAGTCTCTTAAAGTAATTCAAGGGGCTTAACATGATTCAGTGGTCAAGAAACTAAACATATTTTTAAAGCCACGCCCAGCCACACTGAACCACAATATAGGAGTAATCACCAGAATTTGATGCATGCAACATTTCTCATTTTATGAATTTATTTACTTGTGTTTAAAATATAGTCGTGTCTTAAAGCCTTTCTAAATATACAGATACCAACTTTTTAACACTTTGAAAAGCTTCTTTAGTCCTTTATAGAATAGCCTAGAAGACAAATACAGGACAAATCAACTAAAATAGGTCTGTGTTTTGGTTTTCAAATTGTCCTGTTTTCATCAGACTTTAATTAGGGTCCTAAGCAGCTTTGCTTTAATCCCCCCTCCCCTGACAAGTTTCTTAACCGAGCCCATCTTAATATCCAACATGGATTCCGGGCATATGGCTCCATGTATTGGCTTTGTTGTTTACAACATTATTTCTTCATACCATATGCCCGCTCTTCTCCTCAGCTGTTGTGACCGCCACATCTCACACTCACTTAATCTGTAGAAGAAAGCTGACTTTGTTGGACTGGACGAGAGTCTATGTTTTTGTGTCTTGTTTTAGGGTGATGAGCTCGTGTGCTTCTTTCTGTTTTGAGCGATGAAGTGACAAATCTCTTCTAACTAGGAATTAATAGCTTGGCTAGCCACAAGGAATAATTAGCAGGAAGAGGATTAACCCTTTATTGCCTAGTCTAGAAGCTTCTGGGAACTAGGATGACGGCTGTCTGTTCAAAGTGCTTTGCAGATGTACAGAAAAGTGGACACAATATATCTCCCAACTGAAATTAGACAAGGATAGAATCTGATTTGATTTTAAATTAGATACAATTTGACGTTTTTGTCAAGAGGTTAAAGACAATATTAGTTGTGAACTGATGCTATAGAAATAAACTGAATTTATTGGAATTAATGCAACTCAAGGGTTGTACAAGTTCTGTAATTAATTGGGGTTTTTTTTACACAGCTTTACTGTTTTAAATTAATCTTTGCTCAATACAGATTAAACATCTATTGAGGAATCTATTAGGAGTTGTTTCATTTACTAGAATTACATCCTCATTTTTAGTAAATAAAAAAATAAAAAAATAAATAAAAATCCTGGAACTGCAAGTTGCATACTTTTTGTTTTCCACATGCACAAACCAATTTAGCCATTTTCACCCATACGGAAAATACATTTAGGGTTTACATTTAGGTGTTCGACAAGTCAGCCATGTGTTTGGCTGGACAGCCTGTCCTAGGATGGGGTCACAATTAGCTATTTGTGAGTAGAGAAGCAGCTCATGATAGATGTTCTGTTAGGAGGTGAGATTAGGATGAGAGGGTTGTCCTACCTGTAAAGCCCCCCGGACACACACACTGAAAGGAGTTGACTTGATCCTGACAGCTCCCTCCATGAAGACACGGAGCAGACTCACATTCATCCACGTTGACTGAGCAGTTATCACCTGTTAGAGGGACACTTTCATCAGAAACAGAGACTATGATTTTAAAAGATGGAAAAAAAAATTTTTTAGATGATCTGAATCGTACCCTCAAATCCTGGCATGCAGTGACAAATGAAGCCAGCTGCTGTTTCATAGCTGAAATTTGTCATGCTCAGTTCAGGAAGCCTGCCATAGTTCTGTAGATCTGAGCGCTGGAAACACTTTCCACCGTTGTCACATGGATGCTGCTCACACTCGTCTATATCCACATGGCAATTCTCCCCTTCATAACCTAAACATTTATATTGTATATAGTAAATTAATCCTTTTTTTTTTATTAAGCTTAGTTTATGCTTCTCTGTCAGCAACCTAGGACACACATTCACACAGTGAAGAAGACATTTTCCTTTTATACTTCTCTGTTGTAGTAAGGCAATTCCCCACCAGAACAGCAGGGGAGAGCAGACTTTGTCTGGCAGGACTGCCTACCATTGCAGTGATGTGTCTGATGACAGTTTATATACTTCAGCTTGTAAACGCACATTCCCTCAAGCCTTTTGCAGCTAAAACAGTTTCAACTCTTCTGATAAGACTTTACACAGCTTTGTAGTGGGGGGTGGGGTGGGGGGTATATAATTCTTCCCAAACTTTGCTTACGAGGTTAAACATGATGTTGGATGAAGAGGCCTGTCTCACAATCTCTGCTCTAATTCATTCCAAAGGTATTCTGTTGGGTTGAGGTCTTGCTTACTTTGTGCAGGTCTCTCATAACATTAGAGATTGAACTACAGTTTTTACCTGCCCAGCAGAGGCACTTGTACTGGTTGATTCCCTCTGAGCACGTGGCTCCATGCTGGCATGGGTCAGACGCACACTCCAGAATGTCGTTTTCACAGTGGTCCCCAGTGAAGCCTGTCCCATCACAGACACACTGATAACTGTGGAAGAACAGACACACACAGGAAATGACCCTAATCAAAGTGGACTATATTAAAAAGTTTTAAGTAATATTCCTCTTAGTTGCGTCCATAGAGCCATCATCCACACTATGTGCTTGCTTCAACACAACTTTACTTAACTCAACTCAAATGTAACTCTAGAGGAGTGAAGAATACAAACACAAATGGCACCAACATTTTTTAATATGTCAAGAAATGAACTGTGCCTGATAAAATGACAAACTTCATTTCACTGAGATTTTATGTAACAGATCAACACAAAGTTGTGCATAATTGCATTTTTCAACTTTTTCACCCAAAAAAATCTAAAAAGAAGGGCATGAATTTATATTCAGCCCCTTTACTCTGATACCCCTAAATATGAGCTGGACAGATAATTTTAATATAATATTTATAGTTACCGGATGTCCAAAAATGAAAGACACATACTCCAAAGCAGCTGACATTTCAGTGAGCAGTCCTTTCCTGTTCTTGGATTTAACTATTTGCAGCTTTGTTTGTAGAACATCAGTCCAAATGTTTCACAGAAAATTTGAATAGCCAGAATTTATTTTTGACAACAGGGAGCTAAAATATCTAGGTGCAATGCTACTTGACTACTATTGGCACACCTGGTGCTGCAAAGAAGCTCGTCCAGGAGTTTCATTCCTTTTCCTTTGCGCAAGTTGTTTGAACCCTCAAGGTTGTAAATAAAGATCATGATGGATGTTATCTGCTGCAGCAGTGTGGTATATTAAAGTATGTTTTTGATGTTTAAAGTGTTAAAATAGGCTTTTATAATTGCTTTAGAGGATGTCTCAACTATTCATAAATTTCAGCTATTCGCATTCGGTTTTGGTCCTTAACCCCTGCAAACACTGGGGTCCACTGTAGTGTAAGAAAAAAAATCACTGTTGTCTTACTTTACCGTTTTATACGACTTTATCTTGGTCTGCCATACAATCAAAATAACATACATAAGAAGCCTGGGAGTTACACGACAAATGTGAAAAGTTTCAAGGGACATGAATACATTGTAAAGTGCTTGATCCAGCCTTGGTCAAATCAAAGTCAAAAATAAAAATATACATTAAGTCATTTTGAAATTTCTCCACTAGCTCTGCTGCTAATTTATTTGTAAATCAGAATGTGAAAAGAGGGGATGAACTCTAAACACTGTGCACATACAAATGGTGTGAATCTGGTTTATCTACTAACAACTGTGTTGGTAAAAAAGAATGAAAAACAGGATGAATTCTGTTCCACAAATCCAACTCGTCCAATCTGTATTTCTACTGTGCCGGATTTTCAAAGGACTTCCAGTTATCCAGTGACTCATCATGATGAGTGACCACAAGTGGATTAATTCTTATCCCTGGTCAACTTTAGTGTCTGCTATGCTGCCTCAGACAGACACTACTGGATGGAACACTAAGCTCCGCGGGGCTCACCACAGAGTAGAGCTCCCCATCATGATGACCAGTGTTGTGCCTGAACAAGTTCATTCAATGATCGTTCATGAACTTGTTAATTTTTTTGATGAACGTGAACTGAGCTCACAATATTTTGTCAGATGAACGCTATAGTGATCACACTCATTCTGGCGTTTGTGAATGCCGCTGTCTCGCTGTATAATTTTGTTCAAGACAAGCAGCGGCTAAAACAATGGACAATAGCGGTTGGTTAGGCGTTGACTCTTTTTGTCTTTCCTGACGACAGAAAGCCTTAATATGGGGGAAACAATCACTGCAAAGCATTGAGGCAAATTCAGCAGCAGCTGCACTTCTTCTGTGTTAATTATCTTATATTTTATATAATATAATTATTATTTTTTTATTTACTTCACTTTTGTAACTTTGAACTCAATGAAAAATTTTGAATTAGGATTTCCTGTTAAAAATGATTTGAAATTTCAGTGAACTGAAATTTGAACTATGTCATATTCTAATCGAAATTTCCAGATTGTGTTGCTTTTATCAGTCACCACTGATGACTGATAAAAGCACCACTATTTAACACTGCTTTATTTTAGACTGATCTTGAACTACTTCACACTCCAGACATTCTATGAGTTTCTGTTTAGGTTCATAAGCTCCAGCTATTTCGTTTCTGTGTACCAATCAGTTGCCTTCTGTCATACATAGAAGTAATTGTAGTGCAATTGTAAGGTTTAGGTAAGGTTGTAGGTTTGATTCCAGCTTCCTCCATCCACATGTAATGTACCCCAGCTGGACTTTTGTGAAAACTGCAGCTAATTCCAGAAGGAAAGCCAACAAAGTGGTTGAAAAAGAAAAAGAAAACAAACGAAACAATGTAGTCATTCCATATGTGTCTGGGATTTCTGAAAAACTCAGGAGGATTTTTAACAAACACAGTATCCCTGTGTATTTCAAACCCAGCAACACACTCAGACAGAGACTAGTACATCCCAAGGACAGAACACCACACACACACAAAAGCAACCTGGTGTATGCAATCCAATGCAATGAAGAATGCAAGGACCTCTACATTGGTGAAACCAAACAACCACTGTACAAACGCATGGCCCAACACAGGAGAGCTAACTCCTCAGGCATGGACTCTGCTGTTCATTTACATCTCAAGGATAGAGTCACTCCTTTCAGGACAGCAATTTCCAGATATTAGATAGAGAGGACAGATGGTTTGAAAGAGGAGTAAAAGAAGCCATCTATGTAAAAGTAGAGAAACCATCGCTAAACAGAGGAGGAGGCCTGAGACATCACCTATCTCCAATTTACAATGCTGCCCTTTCATCCCTCCCTAGGAAACTCAAACAAATTAGCCTCTAATAACAGAAACAACTGTGACTCCAATGACTGTCGTTATAACACAATAGGGCACTAACGAAGCCGAAACCTAACCTCCACCAATAGGCGGCACGCCAACGACCGTCGTTAAGACATGGAGCACAAAGGATCCAATGACATAATGATTCTTGTTCAAGAGGTTAAATAGCTGAGTCTCCACACCAGTTAGTTGGACCAGTCCCAGCCTGGTCAGCGGCGAGCATGAACTGATGAAGCCTCTTGGATAAGAGGTGAAACGTCTTCCAAGACAAATTACCAAGTCTAGTTGCGTTTGATTGAAATTTCCTTGAGATAACCATGACCTGGATGAATGAGAATATTCACAGGCTTAATTTCATTGTAGTTTAATAAATTAAAAGTTCAAGGCCCATTCATTTTAGCTTGCATAACTGAAAAGGATGCATATTGAATGGGGGTCTCACATTCATAAGTAGGATAAACTCACCATCTTGCCCCATAACAGCAGATACGTCACTCCATGCTTTATCCTTGTTGACATTGTCTTTATAAAAAGTGTGACTGGGGTCATACAGATAGACAACTTCTCAACTTCGATGATCAACCGGTTGTGGTCATTTATGAAACAAAAATTAGACTCTCCGGCCGCAGAGGTAGTGAACATTTTTTTAGGAAAGCATCATTTTGAAAATTTCCAGATGCAGAGCTGTCTGATTTCCTGTCTTCCTCTATTCAAAATGTCGAAATTTACATGTTCCAGAGGCATACCGCTTAGAAAATAGGACTGCCGCAAACTGTATATTTAGAAAAGTGCTGCGACATGACGCTCCTATGACAGCGCAAACTCGTGCTGCTCTCGCCTCCAGTAGAAAGAATTCTATTGACTACAGCGGTCGCTATCAGCTGCGTATTACGAAAATAGGTATTTGGTCATTAACACAAGTTAATCTCAATACTTTGATATATATCCTTTGTTGGCAATGACAGAGGCAAAACGTTTTTCTACACAATGTTGCTGGTATTTTAGCCCATTCCTCCATGCAGATCTCATCTAGAACAGTGATGTTTTGGGGCTGATGCTGGGCATCACGGATTTTTAACTCCCTCCAAAGATTTTCTATGGGGTTGAGATCTGGAGACTGGCAAGGTGACTCCTGGACCTTGAAATACTTCTTACAAAGTAATTCCTTCATTACCCAGGCATCGTGTTTGGAATCATTTTCCTGCTGAATGACTCAGCCCCGTTTCATGTTCAATGCCCTTGCTCATGGAAGGCGATTTTCACTTAAAATGACACATGGCCCCGTTCATTATTTCCTTTACACGGATCAGTCATACTGGTCCTTTTGCCCAAAAACAGCCCCAAAGCATGATGTTTCCATCCCCATGCTTCACAGTAGGGTTGGTGTTCTTTGGATGCAACTCAGTATTCTTTTTTCTCCAAACATGATAAGTACAGTTTTACCAAAAAGTTATATTTGGTTCCCAGGTCAACCTCAGCAATCTATTAATTACTAGAAAGGTAACGTTATTATGTCAGATTCTAGGCACCCTCTGTGTGGAGAGTTTAAACTCTTACCTTAAGGACAAAGATGCAAATCAGTTTTATGTAAGACAAAGATAAGGAAGAAATCCTTTATCGCTACAGATGTTAGACTGTTAAACTATTTTATTTCTGAGGTTTCTTCCTCTTTGTATCTTGTGTGAGTGATGTCATGAATTGTCTGTAACTTGCTGACTGTGAAATGAATTGCCCCACATTGACAATAAAGTTAACTGGACTGAACTATTTTGGTTGGATCTGACCATATGACATTCTCCCAATCTTTCTCTGGATCATCCAAATGCTTTCTAGCACACTTCTGGAACTGGACATGTAGTGGTTTAAGCAGAGGCAAACGTCTGGCACTGCAGGATTTGAGCCCCTGGCGGCGTACTGTGTTACTGATGGTAGCCCTTGTTTTTTTTGTCCCAGCTCTCTGCAATTCATTCATTAGGTCCCCCCATGTGGTTCTGTGATTTTTGCTCACCGTTCTTGGGATCAGTTGGACCCCACAGGGTGAGATCTGGCGTCAAGCCCCAGATAGAGGGAGATTATCAGTGGTCTTGTATATTTACTTTTTTATATTTTGCTCTCACAGTTGATTTCTTTACATCAAGCTGCTTACCTATTGCAGATTCAGTCTTCTAAGCCTGATGCAGGTCTACAATTTTTGTTCTGTGTCCTTTGACTGCTCTTTGGTCTTGGCCATGGTAAAGTCTGGAGAGTGACTGAGGTTGTGGACAGGTTTCTTTTATATTGATAACGAGCCAGAAATGTTGTTTATTTGGAGGCGACCAAATACTTATTTTCCACCATTATTTGCAAATAAATTCTTAAAAAATAAGACCATGTGATTTTTCTGGATTTATTTTCTCATAGTTGAGGTACGATAAAAATTACAGGCCTCTCCCATTTTTTAAGTGGGAGAACTTTCACAACTGGTGGCTTACTAAATACTGTTTTTCTCCACTTAGGTATAACATGTATATGAAAATTGAAGGGGTGTCGAGAAGAAAAGCAGATTTAAACGGTAAGTACACAAAGTTCCATCTGCAGGACATGTAATGATATGTGCATGGTATGAAAATAAGGTATAAGAGTCATGCAATTGGAAAAAGTAGAAAACTGACACCGATAATTTAAGATATTAAATTGAATGCCATTAAATGATGCCAATAATGATGGCAGTTCATTTTATTTCTTATTAATGTACACGCAGCACCCCATCTTGACAGAAAAAAACAGAAATAAATAAATTTGTGCAATTTTTTTAAAAACGAAAACTTAAATGTCACATGGTCATATCTATTCAGACTGTGGCTCAGTAGGTAGAGTAGTTGTTTGCAATTGGTGGGTCTTAGGTTCAATTCCAGCCACATGTTGTTGTGCCCCTGGGTAAGGCACTTAACCCCAAATTGCCTATCGATGATTGTATTGGTGTCTGAATGCGTTTGTGAGTGCAATTGGGTGGATGTGGCTCCAGTGTAAAGCGCTTTGAGTGGTCAACATGGCTAGGAAAAGCGCTATATAAATTCAGTCCATTTAACATTTGCTCAGTATTGAGTAAAAGCACCTTTTGAGCTAGTACAGCCATACGTCTTCTTGGGAATAATGCAACAAGTCTTCCACATCTGGATTTGGAGATCCCCTGCCATTCTTCCTTGCAGATCCCCTCCAGTTATGTCAGGTTGGATGGTGAACATGTGTGGACAGCCATTTTGGGTCTCTCCAGAGATGCTCAATTGGATTTAGGTCAGGGCCATTGTCATGTTGAAAGGTGAACCTTAGGCCCAGTCTGAGGTTCTGAGGACTCTGGAAGAGGTTTACTTCCAGGATATCGCTGTATTGGCTGCATTCATCTTTCCTTCAATTGCAACCAATTGTCCTGTTCCTAAGGCTGAAAAACAACCCCAAAGCATGATTCTCCTACCACCATGTTTCACTGCAGGGATTGTATTGGGCAGTTTGATTAGCAGTGCCTGGGTTTCTCCACAAACACAGGTTACAATTAATGCAAAAAAGTTCAATCTCGAACTCATCAGACAAGAGAATTAGTCTAGGAGTCTGCGTGTTTTTTTGCAAACTGTGTGCAGGTTTTCACGTGTTGCACTGAGGAGAGGCTTCCGTGGAGCCACAATGCCATAAAGCCCCGACTGGTGGAGGGCTGCTGTGATAGTTGATTTGGTGGAACTTGCTCCCATCTACCAACTGCATGTTTGGGGCTCAGCTCCATCTCGCTCCTTGTTTTTCCCACTCTTAGCCCTATCCCCGCAAGAACTGCTGCCCAGGCTACTACAGACGGCAGTTCTCGTGACACTTGTGATTATATGGAGTCTCAGTCTCCCCCCCTTCTGGTCAGACCCTGATCAATTTTTTTTATATTTTTTTATGAAAGTCAATGTAGCAGTGAAGGTTAGTTTCTGGGTCACTTTGCCTTGCGCCCTGAATCACACATATGCTGTACCTCAATTTAAATAACTAATGATGTGTATTTAGACTGTGTTTGTAATTTGTGATTCATTGTAGAAATTCATAATTAAAAAGACTACAAATCATTAGTTTCCAATGTGACATCAGCTAATGTTAGGTAAAAAATAGTGGTTGAACTAGAAAGAATCACACACAGGGGTCGGAGAGAAATTGCAATCAATTGAGCTCTGCAGAGGGAGATAAAATTAAGTTTTTACAGGGGTAGACCAGGAGAATACTTGTGGTTGACCGTGTCTGTCTGTTCTCCTCCTCTCATCTCAGCTTCTCAGCTAGTCTCACAGCTCTCTGTCTCCTGATCTCTCCTGGCCTAAAAGGGCCATCCCCCTGCAGTCTCTCTTTATTCAGTCAAACTTCATTAGCATCTTAAAAGAACAGGGTGTCATACAAAGGAACATATGTCTGAAACCAAAGTACATTTAAAAAGTACATTTAAACTATGTGATAAAGAAAGGTACCCTAAGAAAATAATAGTAAAACATTATTATTTTACCTAACATTTCCCTAACAGCTAACATTAAGCTATGGGATTGACAGCCTAAGAAGAAGAGACAGATAAAACTTCTTGAATGAAACTTACACTGACACTAATGGTGCGTTCATACTGCACGCTTTGTTGACGTTAAACCATGCTCACAAAACGACTAGTTTGATACCTATTCATCTTTAGGCTGAATCCTGCAAAGCGTGAGGGTGTGCCTTTCTGTGCCGGATGTTTTAGACCGTTTTCACATGTGTGGCCGTACCAGAAAACGGCCAGAGAAAATGCTAATTTTTTCTGTTCACATGGCACGGATCTCTGACCGTATTGTGATCCAGTCTTTTACTACAAATAAACAGCAGGTGGCGGCATACAAATAAGTCTTAGTTCTCCAACAAACAAGGGAGTGAGAAGTACCGACGTCATAAAACGAGCGACAGCCTAGAATGTAAACAAACTGGTCTACTGGTCAGCTGCTACCTGAAGCCATCTACAGGGTGAGTGTTGTAGTAAACCCGCCGTTTTGTAACCTGCTGTGTTGCTGTGGGATGCTTGAATCGCGTTGTTTTGGTATTTGTATGGTCGCGAGGTGATTCTGTAATTTCGGCCGGCGATGTCGTCATTTCCGCATGGAGCGCGTCTATTGTCTTGAGTACGGCCAGAGTACGGGTTGTGTTCACATGATACGTGGCCGCCCGTACCTGGACTCGGATACTACCTCCAAGGCAGGTCTCTCTGGCCGTATTCTGGCACGGTACAGTCTGTGTTCACATGGTACGAAATAAGTGGATTTTGACCAAATACCGTACCCGAGTACGGACTCCCGTACCATGTGAAAGCGCCCTTAAACACTCATGGATCGTTGTTGGTTAGACACCGTTGACATTGGACGACGTCACTACAATGAGACGCTCTGATTGGTTGATGTGGTGCGTCAAGAACGTTAAGAGCGTCAACATTTAATCTAGCTAAACTTCTGTGTTGCTGGCTTTAAGTGCTTTGAATCTTGAAACACAAGAAATGTTTCAAAACTTGACACAACCAGCGCACAAAAAGACTCTGATGGCCCCCTGACAGCTTTAACATGTTACATTACATGTAATCTTGCTGCTTCTGATGCTCACATTTGGAGCAGTGTGAATGCACCATAACGCAGTGTTAAGTATAATTATTTCAGTATTAATGTATGTATAATATTATGTTCAAATAATTTGTGTAATTTTTTCTGACAGGATTAAGAAAGAAGAAGTCACAGTTAATGGTGGAGAAAGTCATAATGTCCTGTGACAAAGTTGAAAAGTATGGCTTTTTGTAATCTTACCTGTTGACCCAATCATTGCACTTGCCCCCATTCAGACAAGGGCTGCTGGCGCATTCATCAATGTTGACCTCACAGTCCTGGCCCTGGAAACCTGCCATGCACTGACACGAGTAAAAGGCGACATGGTCTCGACAGGTGGCGTCGTTCTGACAGGGAAGGGACTCACACTCATTGATCTCCTCCTCACAGTTAATCCCTGCGGGGTACCAAAGGGAGGCCATAACATGAAACAAACTTCATTCACACTTAACAATCCGAGTTCATGTGCAGGACTAAGCCTACACAATAAAGGCAGAACTGACAAACTACTGATGTTACAAATAGCCGTCATCAAATAGGTGTCTGTTTTCTTACAGCATGGTGAAGATATTTCACCTTACCCCTAAGAGAGATATTTCAAAGTCTGTTTTGACACTGTTTTGACTCTTTTGTGGTCTGAGCAGGATTGAGCGGGTTAAAGAGAGGGAGCCTGTAGAAGCTGAGCTTAGTCCACTTGGTTGTCTTGTTTGTGCAGTTTGGAAACACGCAAATACAAAACATGTTGATGTTTGTAGTAGCAAGTTCTCTCTACCCTACCACCGTCACAGAGGACATGGTGAAAGCCCTGTTCACACTACAACTGCAATTGGTGCATGGCAGTGACGTTACTGAAATGGCTGGTTGGTGTAATTTTTGGAATAACGGTTTGTAAAATACCGTGGAAGACAACAACAAAGCACCTCCATGATGCCCTGACCTCACAGGGGAATAGCGCTAGTAATTTATGACAAAACACTGGTGAAAGGAAAAAGTGTTTTGTGGCAGATAATACCTTATTTAGAGGCGACACTTTGGTTTTCTCAACAACTCCCGTTACATAGATATATGCTGATTGCAAATGGATATAAAACTTCTCCCGAAGTACTTCAAGTTACGGCAAAATTGTCTGGGTGAGTATATTGATGTATTGCATGCTACAAATAACCTTGCATAAAATGGTTCTTCCCCTTTAATGCCTAAACCTCTGGCAACAAAAGTGAATACAGTCCATAAATGAAACAAATGTCAAAACTGTGCCCAATTAGCTATTTTTCTTCCCTGCTGAATAGTTATACAAGGTCTCTGGTGTGAATTGGGAACAGGGGTGTTAAATTTGGTGCTACTACTCCTACAATCTCTCATACAGCTCACTGGAAGTTGACCATGACACCTCATGGCAATGAAATCTCTGAAAAAAACGAATTGTTGGTCAGCATGTCAGCATACTGCATCGATTTGGTTACTAGGACCATGTCCTGTGTTCTGATGAGACAAGGATAAACTTATTTGGCTCAGATGATGTCAAGTATGTAGAGTATAGTGGAGTATAGTGGCGAACCATGAATACCAAAATATACTGTGACATACTGAAGCAAAGCATAATCTCCTCCTTTCAGAAACTGGGTTGCAGTCTACCATTCAAGATGACCCTGAACACAGCTCTAAGATAACCACTGCCTTTTTCATTGTTTTTAAAAAAGGTAAAGAAAGTCAAGGGGCTAGACAAGTGTATTTCCAGATGTTAACCCTATTTGGTTTTCTGTGGGCCATCCTCAACCAAAAGGTGGAGAAGCACAGGGTATCCAACATCCACCAGCTCTGTGGTGTCACCGGATAGGAATGGAGGGGGATTCCAGTGACAATCTGTGAAACTAACTAAACCCATACCCTAGAGGAGCGATCTGCAACTCCAGTCCTCGAGGCCCGTTGTGCTGCAACTATTAGATGCATCTCTGCTTCAACCCAGGTCATTAGCAAGGCCTGCTTGCTCAGTATCAGGGATTGCTGAGAGGATTGCTGTGGTTGGAAAGTCTGCATCACATCTGTGACTTGGCACAATCTGCTGCGATTCCTAAAATAAAAAACTTTTTTTTTTTTTTACTGAATAACTAATTTAACTGATTGGAATGTTTGTATAATTATACTGAAATTATTTTTTTCTTATAAAGTACCTTAACATTACATCTGTTAAGTGAGTAAACTGAATTGAATTGACTCTAAAAAACTTGACCCCATACTGAGGAGGTGATTCAGCTATTTGATTCAGGCATATTCACATCTAAAAGCTGCAGGCCCAAGAATTTGAAGCAAAACGAAAATAACCTGAAACTGTAATGAGTGTTCACAAAACTAACTAAAACTTTCTGAATTTATTGAGAAAATGTGTTTAGTTTTCATTTCATGAAGTGTCACTGTCTCATGAAGTCTAGAGGAATTATTTCTGTGTCGCTCTCTGCCTACTGCGCGCTGTCACCAGAAACAGATGCGATCATGTGTTGTGCCTTTGGTTGCTCAAATCACTTTGATAAAAACAACGTAACGGGAAAGTTGTATACAATCCCATCGACTCTCCCCATTACAAGGAGAATAAAAGATGTCTTTGGATTACTAGCTATCAGAAGAAGCGGTTGAAACAATGATTAAACAGTCTGCAGAAAGAACTTCATAACAGGTGAGCTATGGCTAACAAATAAGCCAACATTTTCTAACAAACACTGCGACTGCATACTGGTAGCCGGTGTTACAACGGAGCTGTGCAGCTGGTGTAGATTGTGTGTGATTTTTACTGGCTGTGCAGTGCTGCATTATCCCAACATGCCAGTAAAGTCATCTGTGTTGCCGCGGTCCACCTAGCGTCATATAAGCAAATGTTGAGAAAAAGTCCCAGAGTCCAATTTGGGATTAGTCACTAGTAGAATATGTACAAAATGATCAAAAGCATCATAGTACTCCTGGTGGTTTGGCTTTTGTTTTGTTTTGTTTCCAGTCAGTATTTTTATAGAACTGTAGAACCAGCATACATTTTTGGGCTTTTTAATGCACAGTTTCAGCACCTGTGTTTACAGAACTTTAAACGTTACTCTGTCATATATCTTTTATACTTGCCTAATTTGTATGGTTGTTAATCTGGCCCGTGTCAATAAATAAAAAAGCATAATCATTCTCTGTTAAACATTTCTTCTTTTTTTTCAGTTTGCTCACACATCTTGTTTAACGAAAAGAGTAAAACTAAAACTGAAGCTAATAAAAACTAAACTGAAACTAAACATTTTCAAAAAAATAAAACTAAAGTACCTTACAAATGGTAAAAACAAATTAAAATTAAAATACAATTTAAAATCTTAAATCAAACTAAATTAAAACTAGAACTAAAGAAAATTTTAAAAGTATTATAACCCCGGTTGTCAGTTTTGATAGATAGATGCACTGTTTCATTTATCATTCTTGCCCATCCTTTTAAAAACCTGACTTTTCAAAGAGTGCATTACCTTTAAAACCTGGAGTGCAGTCACACATGTAGTGATCCACCTTATCCAGACATGTGCCATTGTTCTGACAGGGCTGTGAGGCGCATTCATTGATGTCGAGGTCACAGTGGTAACCCTGAAATCCAGGCACACAAAAACACTGGTAGCCATCAACTCGGTCTTTACAGATGGCTCCATTCTGGCAGGGGTCAGACCAGCACTCATCGATATTCTCCTCACAGTTCTTCCCCTGGAATCCAGCAGCACACTGGCACCGAGGGCCAAGGTCAGGGATGTCCTGACAAATGCCACCATTCTGACATGTTTCCTCAGAGCAAGTGGTCAAATTGTCCTGGCAGTCCTCACCTCCCAGTCCAAGTGGACAGTGGCATGAATACCCATTGACTCGGTCCACACAATTGGACTTAACACCACTGCAGGGGTTGCTCTGACATTCATCCACCTCTTGTTCACAGTTGTTCCCAGTCAAACCATCGGGGCACTGACAGGTAAACTGATCTGTCCCAATTTTGCCGGTACAGTTGGTGCATGGTGCCAAAATACAGGGATCATACAGCTCATTGCAGTTTTTACCCATGTACCACACTGGTCCTTTGGTGCAAATACACACATATTCACCCCTGTAATCCACACATGTTGCACCATTGTTGCAAGGAGAGGATAAACAGCTGTCTGCTGCTGCACTGCACAGTAATCCTAGAATGGAGGGAAACAAAGAAAACAGTAAAATAAGGTAAGAATACATTTTCAGTACATATACATTATTTTAGAATCAATCAATTAAATCAGCAGTTTGAGTAATTATCATCTGAGAGCCTGTGTGAGCTCTTTGACATTTTTGGTCCTTTAACAAAGGTTTTATAAATAAACAACTGGATAGTTTGTTGATATCCTTCAGGAGCAAACCCGTAGTGGAATACTGTATATGGAAGAAATGTGGGCTATTTTTTTAAACTCAATATGTTATTTTTATAGATAAATTAGAATTCCAAAGAAAAGTTAAATTATTTCATAAATATAAGTATATAAATTCTTTACACACAGTGGTCTATGTTTAAAGGGGTTATTTCTGTTTATTTATATGATTTTGTTTTGAAACCAATGAAGACCCAAAATGTTTTTTTCCAAAAATTACAAAATTACATTGAATTCCCTATAATAGGAAGTTTTAGGACCGAGTGGATTACGTCTTCGGTCTGCCCTCTAGTAGAGCTGGGACCGCTGCACAGGGGGTTTGGTGAGCTACAGATACAGTCTAGCTACGGCAGAGGGATCCATAAACAGCAGGGAGCCTCTCATAAACACCGGCTCCTCGCCGCCCTGAGAACGTGACCTGCTCGCCCAGTTTGCGCCGTGAAGGTCCAAGCTTCGCCTGCCAAAACACCAACTACATATCTGAGCAGCTGTCCATCTGTCTGCGGTTCGTAAAAGTTTATAATATTTGAGCAGCGTGGGACGTGGTGCGGGATCGGCAACCAGGAAACCAGGTGAGGAGGCCGTTTCAAGGCTGACTTCTAGGCCGAGAGATGCTTTTACAGCAACAACGGCTCTTTTAAGAGCCATCCACAAACCTCTTAAGAGCATTCCTGTCTAAATAGTTTAAGCTATTTATATTTATTTTTTCCTGTCTCTGTATAGAAAACAGCTTGTGTCATGTAGCTCGGGGTGATTAGCCACGATGTTTATCAGTATTTCCTCCGTGTCCTGTTTAGGCTATGACTCCATGACAGTCGCAGAATCACTGAAACTCTGTCCCCTGATTGGTTGACGCGGTGCGAATTGAAGCTCAGAGTTCAGATTTTTTCAACTTGAGCAGAATTTTTCATGCGCCGCAAACGCCTCATTTGCACAAATCCTCCACGCAGATCATGCAGAAAAGCGTTTTCGCGACGCAAATATGCTTCTGATTTGAAGCGGGACTCCCTGCCGCGCGTCATCGTGCTCCTCCATTGACATAACATGTACACCTGACTCGCCGCTCGCTTAATTCCCTTTTGGTGTGCACGTACAGTTACACCGTCCATAAACATGGTAAGGCACACAAAGTAGATGTCTGAACTGTATAAAAACATGTTATTGGGAGGTGGAGTGGAAAGAAAAAGTGTTTTGAAGAAAAAGGATTTAAATTATTTCTGGCATCGGTGCTTCAGAGATAGGGATGACATCAGAAGGGAATAGGGATGGGTACCGAATGACACTGGTTCTGACATAAACGATAGTAACTAGAAAAGTAACCTAAAAAGCAGCGCACATTTCGGTGCGTTATTTCGGTTCTTTTTTTTTTCCGGAGATGTCAAACACAATGGATTCTGGGAATGCCAACAGCCAAGAGGGATTCCCTATATCACCAGAAAAGGTAAACATAGTTATCTCTTTAAAACTGCTAAATGTTAGGGTTGTCGAGATTAATGCACCAACACTGGTCGGATAATTCCTAGAATTAACTATTTTCTTTTTTTTTACGCAAGTAAGGCATGCACAGAATACCTCCCTGTTTGTAATTCAGCCTGCAACACGTCAGCTCTCCTTCCTAACCAGCCAAACTGCAGATTGTTGTGCAGCAGCTTGATTTTGTGATCCTAAATGTTGTGATTATATTATTATTGGCATTTTGGCTATGTGTTGCAATATGATAATAAGTTGTCTGTGGGATTTTTCTGTCGGGTGTCAGCTCGTTGTGTGAAGAGCAGAGTTTAAATGCTCCATATTTATGTTGATATATGCATGTTGGTTCACTGTGTAGCTTCAGTACATTTCATAGTGAGTTACTGCTGTCTTAAAAGTACAAAATATTCAGTTAAAGTGATGTTTTTTAACTTAAATTAGTGCTATTAGCGGAAGTAGCTGTGTACATCTTCACAATAAGAAACTTCATTTTCTGTTGTGATGAACCGGGGTTTTATCTTCTGAGTGTTTAGTTATGGGAAAATGGGAAATTGTGAGATTTGATTACTAAGTCTATATTGCATTTGATTTATGTGCTGTTTAACACACACTGCTGATATCCAAATGTTAAGTTTATTCATATATTTTGGTTAGTTCTACCTCTATTTGTTATTATTTTTCATATGAGACCACACATAAGCTGTGTTTCCATTACAAATATTTGCTCAACTTTGTCGATGTTGTCTAAGTGTAGAAAAAACACAGTTTTGCAATTGCGGTGTTTCCATTAAATAACAAACTCAGTTTAAATCACAAGTTTTCACACGTGTAAGAAAAGTGTTGACAGATGTGAACATTTACAGTAGGTAAATGTAGTATTAAATGCTTGCGTTTCTTTGCCGTTTTGAAGCTAATGTATTAGTTATGCCTTTATCACGAACCAACTCAGTCTCTTTGTGAACCCAAACATGGCGCAACATCTTTCACCTACTACCAATACTTCGTCTTTTTCGCTCATAGTAACATCCAGTTGTTGCTCATGTGACTTATGTGATGCGAAAAAGGTGTTTCTAATACTGTTTTGCGAGATATATTAATTTCGATACACTCGAAAAAACACTTCATCCAAGCGCAAAAACCTTGTATTGAAAAAGGCAAGTTTTTTTTTTAATTGATGCGTTTCTATTAAAAGGACCAAACTTATATAACGCTTCTAGTCATACTGACCACTCAAAGCGCTTTACATTAAAGCTACATTCACACACCGATAGCCAACATAGCGCGGTAGGACGATGTAGAATTTTTGGGGTTAATTGCCTTGCCCAGTCAACATGTGATTGGAGGAAGCTGGAATTGAACCTACAACCCTCTGATTGCAAGCAAACTACTCTACCACTGAGCCACAGTCACCCATTAGACAAATTTGTTTTCGCAACTTCAATTTGCGCAATTTCATAGGTAATGGAAACGCGGCTATATATTGTAAATTTGATTGTGGAGTTCAAAACAAAAATTCAATTGATTTCCCCAATATTTAATTTAAAAAAGAGCAGCTAAATCTATATTTGTCCTTTATGTACACTAAAATGTTTAGCTTTTTTGGTCATATTTAGGAATGGTGATTAATTCATAGCTACCATGTGATTAATTGGAATAAAATTTTTAATAGTTTAATCGCCCTACTAAACATTAAAAAATAAGAGGATTTTTGGAGGAAGTTTGTATGTTTTCCATTCTTTAAGCACTGTTTCGAGCAACTTTTAAGAGCAAGCACCGTTTCAAAAGTACTGCTTTGGTACCAGAATCGGATAAAACCTAAATTATACCCATCCCTAGAAGGGAATAGGACTGGACTTGTTGCTCAATGTTTCAAAGGCCTCTTTTTTAGATGCAATAAAATATTTGGAGGAGCTATACTGTCTGCTGGTGTTGGTCCACTACCAGCTGTATACAAGGACATATCAGAACACTCCATTGTGTACATTTATATATAAATATATATATATATATATATATATATATATATATATGTGTATACAGAGAGAGAGAGAGAGAGAGAGAGAGAGAGAGAGAGAGGCTTTAAAAATAAAGAAATTAAGTTTTAGTATTCTCAACATTCTCCAGCGTTAATGGATGGAACTGTATTACACTTTTTTTTCCGCCATCAACATCTGAACTTATAGCTTGTCAATGAGCTGATCTGCTGTCCCTGACAAAAAAAAAAAAATTGTATGAAAAATCTTTGTTTAGCTGTATGACCCAGTTACTTGCAAAATAACGTACGTCTTAGCCAACTACATTTAACTGATGACCTCACAACACAGTAATTTATTTTGTTTGGGTTTTACAAAACAAGAATTGCAAGCAGTTATTTAAGAGTATATAGGAGCACTTTTATAGTTATACAAAATAATCACACTTTTATGTGTGAAACATTAATTAAATAACTTAGTTGAACAGCAGAAACTCAATTGTTGAAATTGTAAATTTATGCTGTTAAGATCAAATAAAAATATAGTAACAATAAACAGTTCTCATGTCAGTTCACTCTGGTACTTTCCTCTAGGCTTTATGCCCAATAAAAATTAAACATTGCTGACATGTTATGGAGTATGCACAAGTCCGGTTTGCTTTTTAAATGCTAAATAATATAATTAAAGATAATTATGCTTATTACTTTCAGTCCTACTGTAGGTGCTTAGGATTATGTTTTGATATTCTTCTGCTAATGCAGTAGTCTGCTTACTGCTTTAACACCTGGAGAGACTTAGAAACCAATCTGATGATGAAGAATTACAAGCACCTCTTTTCATGGCACTTATGTCTGCAGCAGATGGTGTTAAACTTAAACCTATTACTGTGTCTGTGTCAACAATGAAAGTTTTACCCCCACTTCATTTAATGTAAGACAGTAGAAAATAATGACAGTCATACACCGAGTATAGTCCACGGCTTCTAATCAAATTAGTGAAAAACTGGGTCATTCTCTGAAACACAGCAATTTCAGCATGGTTTCATGACAGGTTGCCCACCATTCATGAAATTTCCTCATTCACAGTCAGTGGTAGTATAACAAAACTCAGGTGGGAAGTGGTGGGACATACTGTTTTCTGAATTGCTAAAAAGTAAACTCCATTCTCTAAATCAAATTTTCAGTATGGGAATGGCCCCTCTCTGCTCGAATACAATTGAGCAGCAGTGCACAAAGCAAGGTCCATAAAGACATGGATGAGACGGTTTGGTTTGGAAGAACTTGGGTGGTCTGCAAAAAGTCCTGACCTCAATCTAACAGAACACCTTTGGGATGTATTAGAGTGTGACTTTGAGCCAGGCATTCTTGTTCAACATCAGTATGTTTAAACGATTATCAAAATTTCCCATAAACTAGGGTGACCAAACATTCTCCTTGATTGACGAAAATCTCTGGGTTTTCGTTCCACGGAAAAATCACAACTAGTATATCATACCAGTGCAGATTGATCACTGAACACTCAAGTTGGTGGCACAAATATTATTGCATAATCTGTCATATGGAACCAAATACTATTTAAAGGCTGTATAATGTGAGTTGAAGACAACAAAAAACAACTAAAAACTGAACCATGTACCTTGTATAAACTTTCTCTGTGAAACTGCTGATATTTAAGATCGGGCGAAACGAACCCAGCCAGCAGTTCCACGTCAAAGTCGGAAGCCCACATACATGATCAACATGATCAACTCCGCCGGAAAACTTCAGGTAAACGTCGGCCTTGCGTTCTCTCAATGGAAATAACTAAAGAGAGACTGAACAAGTATCAATTAACCTTAAAGGATGCAAGTGAATCATTCTCCTCTGAGATTATCCACAGAAACAACAATTATGCAACATTATTTGCTACAGTAGAGAGATTAACTACCCCTCCTGTAACAGTAGACCCCGCACTAAGCTCCACCAGGGCCTGCAATGAATTTGCCAGCTTCTTTACTGAAAAGATCTTGAAAATCAGAAGGTCAATTAGTACATTCGTTTCACCCCCGATACTAACGTTAAGCCCAGCTAACACCCATGCAGAGAAAATGTCTGATTTCCAAAAAAATAAACCAATCAAGCTTTGACGAAATCAGTGACAAACTAAGCTCTGCCACCTGCTACTCAGATGTCTTACCAACAGTTTTTCTTAAAAAGGTCCTCCCAGCCATCAAAATAATTAACTCATCCCTCAAATCAGGTGTTTTCCCCCAAGCCTTAAAAATAGCAGTTATCAAACCAATACGAAAGTAGAAAAACCTAGATAGTACGTTAATGCGAAACTACAGACCAATCTCTAATCTCCCATTTATTGGCAAAATTATAAAAAAAAGCTGTGTTCCAACAGTTAAACAGCTTCCTAACAACGAACAAAGGCTTTGATATTTATCAGTCTGGTTTTCGTAAGCACCACAGCACCGAAACTGCCCTCGTCAAAGTTTTCAATGATATCCGTATAAAAACTGACTGGTACAGCACTCGACCGGTTCAAATCCTACCTCAAGAACAGCAACTTCTTTGTGTCAATTAGCCAAGTCTCATATCAAAACACAGAAATCACATGGGGGGTCCCACAGGGCTCCATCCTAGGGCCCTCGTATTTAGCATTTACATGCTCCCACTAAGCCAGATTATAACCACCAATAATTTCAACTACCACAACTATGCTGATGACACCCAACTTTATATCTCAATCTCACCAGGTAATGTTGAACCCATCCAAATCCTCAACAAATGCATTGAACAAAACAGCTGGATGTCCCATAATTTCCAACTGAACAAAAACAAAACTGAAGTACTTATGACCCCAAAAAGATTGATTAAATATCAGTAAACAACTTAAACTGGTCCAACTAGAAACTACTGACCAGGGCAGAAATCTGGTGTAATAATGGACTCAGACCTGAACTTCCAAGGTCACATAAAGGCAATAACAAGGTCAGCTTTATATCACCTCAGGAACATATCTAGGATTAAAGAACTAATGACACAAGGAGACCAGAAACTGCAGAGACACTGAACTCTTTTAAAATAAAATAAAAACATCCCTATTTAGACTAGCTTATGAGTAACTGATCCTGTTATTGCTTACACTCAGTTTCTAATGATTTCTTGTCTGTCTGTTTTTAATTTTCATACAAATTATTATTTTTGATCAAATGCTAAATGCATTGTTTCATTGTGTATGCTTTCTTGTATTTTAATATTTCTAGATGATTATAAATGTTTGTTTAAGCCTTCTTTTAATGACTATTTGTTTTAATTTTCACATTTTTCTAATCCTGTAAAGCACCTTGAATTTCCTTGTGTTGAAAGTGTGTCATACAAATAGATTTACTTTGTCTTACCTTACCAGCAAAGTCTAAGGAAACACGCTGAGGTCGCATGCTTTCTGCTGAACATGTAACACCATTCACCATAATGTTTTTCTTTCAAACTAGCACCAGTCGTATACCAGTGAGATAGTGGAAAACTACCCTGAAATCAGTCTTTTTTTTTCAATGAGCTCATTCCGTCTAACATTACAGCTTATTCATTTAAAAAAAACAACTGAATAATATCACTAACCTACAAAATGATGAAAACGTCCGGCATTCATAAATGTAGTTGTTTTACACATTTACCTCTTCGCTCGCTGCCTGTGATGAAAGAGAGTCTGGTAGATTTGTCATTACGCTGCATATATGATTTAGCTGGAGGTTGAATCATCTGGCGTTGTAGTAGTAGTAGTTAAAATTTACCACTGCACTGTTGGTTGGGTGAATAAAAGCTTCCCAGTTACATGGCAAACACCCAGCTTCTCTGCTATCAGCATCATCATCAATAGCAGTAACAATGCATTTTTGTCTTCCATCTAACACCTTTTGCATTGTAAGCACCTTAACACCTCCACTTCCTTTCAGTGGCATCTCCCATCACTTCCACCTAACACCAAACCTTCCTTCTCACATCAGTGTCTCACTTCTCCTCTGATCACTTCCCTCCTTTTTATACCTCATAAAGCCTGGGAGGTTCCATGTTCGTTACATCGCCAACATTTAAATTTACATTATTAAGCAACACTGGATAGACGTGATTTTAGCGGATTTAACTCAGAAAATTTCAGACTAGATCTGAATGTTAAAAGACACAAATATTTACTGTAAAAATATATTTGTGTATATTTGATTAGAGGGTCCTGCAAATATATTCATACACCTTGCACTAGCTAACTTTTTATTGTGTCCCATTGGAAGCACAAACTTTAATGTAATTTATATTTCATGGGATAGACATAATGTTTTACATATTTGTAGAATTCTTTAATGTTTTTACAGATAATTGTAAAAAGTGTGAAATGCACATTTATTGAGGCCCCTGAGTCCATACCAAGTGTGCTGAAGTTACAGCAGCAGGTCTTTTGTTGCACATTTCTATCAGCTTTACACATTACACTGAAGTTTTTGGGAGGTTTTCTTTTGCAAAAAAGCTCAATCTTCATCAAATTGCATCTGTCAACGATAATTTGCAAATTTTACCATAGATTTTCAATTGGCCCTTGTTTACACATGGCAGAGTATCTCACAAAACAGGTAATTTTCTACAAATTGGTCTGTCATTCACATGGAAATGCAGATTTATGGAATGAAAAAGAATTCTTTTAAAAAACCTCTGTCCAAAGTGAAGATTTTTTAATTCCCTGTTGTAAGCATTTTCTTTTGGACATAAATAACCAGGTTCCTAGGTTTTGCAACATCCGTGCTTACGGCTAAAATGCTCTCACATAACATTTGCGCGCTGTGTAAACAGCATGGACGCCCTCAGAGATGTGATGGCATTTTTGATTGTCAAACTTGCTTTTTGCTTGCTCTTTTTTACAAGTTTTTACTGCTTTCTATGTAGAAAATTATTTCATTTTGATGGGATTTGGGGGAACTACTGCCACCTACAGGTTTGGCATGCCTAAGAATGTGCTTAATAATGCACTTAGGTGCTCCAGTTTAATCTCATGAATCCTGTCGAAGGGATCTTAAAGGCAGCAAGGATTTCCTCACTCTTCACCTCGTCATCCAAGCTCAATCAACCCCTCACACATTCCAGGGCGATGATAACAGCCCCTCCCACATCCACCCATGGGTTCCGTCACTAAGCACTTCATAGATCACTGCTGCAGCCCAACAGAGTTCATACCTGGCACTGAGTGGTACCAGCGTCTTAAACCAGCTGTCACACTAAGCAGAGTCCCAGCCTGTTAGCAGGTAGAAGGATGTCAGGATCAGACAGCTGACGCTCACCAGAGATCTCAGCATATCTCTTAGAGGTCGGTGGGGGGCTTTGTTTGACCCAACACATCACTCCCTCTGCTGTGAGAAGGACCAACAGAATCACTTTTAAAGCGTTTCCTTCGACTCACTACTCAAGAAGTGTTTTTTCGTGATCTCCCATATTTAGATTTACTGGATTATTAAAGCATGTTTTTGAGAAAATAGGATATCAGAAAATCACAGATCAGCTCTATCTCACCTCGACTAAAACACTTCTCATTCCTTCATAAACAAAAACAGCCCAGTTAGAACAGCAGAAAGTCTGAACTGAATGTCACTGGACTGAATGGAATGAAGAGGATTGGACTTTGTTTCACTTTCAGACTCGAGATCCCATTTTTTTTAGATGGTGTTGATCCACCAAAGTGAATTGAATGGATTTGATTTGAGTTGAGCTGCACTGAACCAAATTTAACAGAATTGAATTCATTCTACCTGTCCTGAACTGAACCGATTTTAAGTAGCTATAGGTGAAAGTGGTCACGCCAAGTCTAGACAGTCACGCTGCCGAAGAAGAATCAGCGCTGTGACTCCCAGAGAAAGGGAAGCCCCAGGATAACACACGTTAAGCTCAGAGGAATTTTATTGAATCACCGCATGAGACTGGCAGCTCCACCAGGGTTCAGCTTTGTCTTCTAGAGGCTCCACAGCAGGTGGCTGCTTTGTTTTATATCGGGGAAATAATGCCCAAATCCTTTTGGACCCAGTCAGAGTCTGAGACGAACATCCTTTTGTCTTCTGTGAGAGCCTTGTGTTTCATGTTGGCGGCAGAATATGGGTTTTATTTATTCTAGGAATGTCTGACATTCATCTTTGTTGTTCCAGTTAAGGAACTTTAGAGTTTTGTGGAGATTAGATATTATAGTCTGGAGAGTCTGTTCTAGTTCCTTCCTCAGTGCCTCTCTCTTAAAAAAATACTAGCGTTTTGCATTTGAATTACTGTTATGGTATCAACCCAGATTATCTTGAAATTAGTCACAGTTTCACACTGAGATGCTGAAACTGGCCTGAACAATTCACATGTCTCTGGTGGATGAACTGTGTGGAAATGACAGCACTTTCAGTAGAAACTCTGTCGAGAGTCTTACATCTTTACAGCTACTGTTGTACAAGGTAGGACTTTGTGTAGGCTTAGCATTCTGAATTTAATCAACTATTGTTGAATAACTTTTTTACAATTTCATGTTCTTATATTGTCTTTAATTTTCTTCTTATAATCTCTTTGCATGCACGCCTTTTCCTTTAAAACATCCGGGGTACATACCCTCGGCTCTCTCCATGCTCCTTAACGTCCATTGACCCCTCTTTTCAAAACCAAGACAAAAAAACTGTGCAGCGGTGCAGCTGGATGCCTAACACGTTACCATGGTGACCCAAACAATGCCACCAAGACCCAATCACTGCATTCGGCGGGCCACCGCTCAAACGAGCCTCAGACGCCGCACACAAGCAAAGGTCACGGGAAAAATGGGTCAAGAGAGTTTGATAAAGCTACTGGGCTTGACTGACCACCACGCCAACACACACACACACATAACCTGGGTCAGCAGCGCACATGCTGCAGATCAACACAAACCACTAAGTCATGAGGAAATGTCAAAGGATGTTAAACTTGTTTTTCATGTGCAATATTTTTTCTAAAAGTAGGTAGTTTGTTATTATAGTCATGTAATATTTACCCAGAGGAAACCTATTGGTAGAATATAGATATTTTTCTAAACTAGTTATAAAACTAGAATTTACTGTTGTTTTACAGAAAAGTTGGGCCAAAGATACAGAGATATGCTAGTTTATACAAAGTCTAGTCTACATATGGACTTACCAGAGCACCTGGAAACCCTGCTCTGATGTGATGAGTTGCATTAAACACAGTGCTGAAGCTGTTGTAGGAAACAAAAACCTACCTAGTTTAAACATCATCATTGTGATCAGCACCGTCCTCTGATATCTGGACCAAACTCTGCCAGACTCCATAGTGAACAGGCTGCTGATGTCTCCAGTCAGTGCAAACAGATGAGGTGACTCCACAGGTTCTCCATCCAAGCTGCTTCAGGTTAGCTGCAGATAGCGAACTGCAGCAACTCCATGCTGGACCACTGAGACTCTGAGTGGGAGTCTGTGTGGGAGAGTTTTGGGGTTTGTGTATGTGTGTGTGTATGAGTGTGTGTGTCTTAAGAGACCAAGCAGGGATGGAGTAAGGCAGCATAATCACCCTGCAGAGAATGAAGGATGGAAACCAAGGGATGGAGTCAAGGATTGGATTCATTTATTCATTGTTTCTCCTGACGCTGGTTGACAGTTGGAGCCAATATCTAATCTCTACAGGACCTTAAATGAACTCTATGGTTTGTCTATGCGGGCTGCTGCAGATCTTCAGCAAATTTTGATTGGTTTTCTACTGATCATGTTTACAAGTGTTAAATTATTTGCTTTAAAATATTTGAAGTAAGTTATTTTTTTTTATGTGGGGTGAAGAGAAAGATTAATAAGAACAAAAAGCAAAAAAACAAAAACAACAAAAAAACATCTGAGTGCCGCAAATTTTCTGTTGTCTTCTAAGCTATATTTCAGCTGGTTAAACAATGTTTAGTTCGGATAATTTTTTTATCTATCAAGGTTTTCTAAATCTTTCAAATGATAGTTCAGTTCTATACTGTGATGAATGATAATAATAATAATACTAATAATAATAATACATTTTATTTAAACAGCACCTTTCTGAACACTCAAGGTCACTTTACAGTCATAGATAAAATACACAACAATAACAGACAGAACAATATAAAAAAAACAAACAGAGTGGAGCAAAGGGAGTAGTTATTGAAATGCTAGGCGGAACAGGTGGGTTTTGAGTCTAGTTTTAAAGAGAGGCAGGGAGTTAATGTTACGGATATCAGGGGGGAGTGAGTTCCAAAGCTGGGGAGCAGAGCGGCTAAAGGCCCTGCTCCCCATGGTGACCAAACGGACAGGTGGGACAGTGAGGTGGATGGAGGAGGAGGACCTGAGGGAACGGGTGGAGGTGGAGAGGTGAAGGACGTCTGATAGATACGGGGGGGTTAGGTTATGGATGGCTTTCAATGTAAAGAGAAGAATTTTGAATTGGATTCTGGAAGTAACCGGAAGCCAGTGGAGTTGCTGAAGGACAGGGGTGATGTGATGGAAGGAGGGAGTTCTGGTAATGCGGGCGGCCGAGTTCTGAAGAAGCTGGAGTTTATGGAGGGGATTTCTGGGGAAGACCAAAGAGAAGGGAGTTACAGTAGTCAAGACGGGAAGTGATGGGGTATGGATAAGGATGGCAGTAGAGTGAGTGGTGAGGGAGGGGCGGAGGCGGTTAATGTTACGTAGATGGAAATATGCAGACCAGGTAATATTGTTTATGTGGAAGGATAGTGAAGAATCGAGGATGACACCCAGACTCTTGACCAGAGGGGAGGGGGAGACTAAGGAGTTGTCGACAGGGAGATTAAAGCTATTAATTTTGGATAACAAGGATTTAGTGCAGACAAAAAACATTACTGTTTTATCACTGTTAAGTTTGAGAAAGTTTGAAGTAAACCAGTCTTTAATTTCAGATAAACAGTTGGTGAGGGAGGAGTGAAGATGAGGGTTTGGAGGAGACGTAGAGCTTGGTGTAATCCGTGTAACAATGAAAATGGATGTTAAATTTACAGAAGATATTTCCAAGGGGAAGAAGGTAAGTGATGAAAAGAAGCGGGCCGAGGACAGAACCTAGGGGGACGCCGGTAGTGACAGGGGAGGGACGGGAAGTGAAGGATTTGAGTTGAATGAACTGAGTACGGCCAGAGAGATACGAACGGAACCAATCAAGCGGGGTATGAGAAATGCTAAGGGAAGACAGTCTATTGAGGAGAATGGTGTGAGAGATGGTATCGAAGGCCGAACTCAGGTCAAGGAGGATGAGGATGGAAAGCAGTCCGGAGCCAGCAGCAGTGAGGAGGTCATTTGTGATTTTTATAAGGGCAGTTTCTGTACTGTGGCCAGGGCAAAAATCAGACTGGAAGGGTTCGTACAGGCTATTGAGGGTGAAATGAGCATGAAGTTGAACAGAGACGATTTTCTTCTAGCATTTTTGAGATGAAGGGAAGATTTGATATGTGATGAAGATTATTGAAGTTATTGGGATCAGCTTCGGCTTTTTTCAGTATTGGGGTAATTGATGCAGTTTTGAAAAGTGACGGAACAATACCGGTAGAGAGGGAGGAGTGGATTATGGCGGTTATGAGAGGGAGGAGGGAGGTGGGACACGTTTTAACCAGAGCTGTAGGGAGGGGGTCGAGAGAGCAGGTGGATGGTTTTGATTTACTGATGAGATCAGATATTTCAAATGGGGTGGGAAGAAGAAAAGAACAAAATGACTGGCAGAGGGGAAAGATCTCAGGGGGAGGGGGATGCTTGAAATAAGTTGGTGGTGTATGGAAACAATTTTCTGAAAAAAGAAGGTTATTAAGGAGTTACATGAGTCAGCTGAATACAGGTGAGGGGGTAGAGAGTCGGGGGGATGGAGAATATTGCGCGTTATTGACAACAGAGTCTTGGAGTTTCCTTCATTCGAAGAGATCAAGCCAGAGTAGAAAGCAGATTTTGTACGTGTAATAGAGTCCAAGTATTGAAGCAGATGAGTTTTGTTCATTTCTTTGTGTATTGCAAGACCAGTTCTTTTATGGAGGCGTTCGAGTTGACGTCCTATAGCTTTCATCTTACGAAGTTCAGGGGTAAACCAGGGGGCAGAGTGAGAGAAGGATACTGACCGAGTTTTGACAGGAGCAAGAGAATCCAGGATATTATTGACTGGAATTATAATGGGAAACAAGATGGTCAGGAGAGGCAGAATCAGGGATGGATATATTTTGAATAATGGAGGACAGAGTGTCAGGGTTGATGTTTTTGATATTGCGGAATGAGATTTGACGGATAGGCTTAGTTATGGTAGAACAGAGGGGGATGTTGACTGACAGAAAAAAGTGATCATATATACAGACATCATTGGCAGAAGAGTTAGAAGGGGTTAAACCAGAGCAGGAGATTAAATCAAGAGAGTGACCTTTAACGTGTGTGGGAAAATTAGAATATATTTGAAAATCAAAGCTGTTGAAGCAGGAGGAGAAGCATTTAGCGAGGCGGTGGTTCAGGTTGTCCATATGAATATTTATATCACCAAGCAGAATGATATTGGGGGAGAGAGTAGTGAGCTGAGTGAGTAATGAGAAGAAGTTATTTAAAAAGTCACTATTGGACTTGGGTGGGCGATAGATCAAGGCAATAACTGTAGGAGTGGGACCAGGTATTTGAAAAACTGAAAATTCCATGGAACTGAACAGGGGAGACAAGCAGCACCTTCCACTTCTCGCGATAGAGTAGCGCGAGACCGCCTCCCCCCCGACCGTAGCTACGTGGTTGAGAGCTGTAAACAAAGCTGGGGGGAGTGGCAGCGTTAAATTGGGAAAAGTCCTTGAGTTGCTGCCAGGTCTCCTTGAGCCCGAAGAAGTCCAGTTTATGGTCAGTAATGAGGTCCTGAATGAGCTGACCCTTGTTAGTGAGAGAGCGGACATTCAGGAGGCCGAAGTTGACGGTGTTGTTGTGGTTGGAGCTAGCTGCCTTAAACAGGCTGGCTAGCAGGCGAAGATCCGCAGCCAGGGTTGCTGCGAGGACGGCGAGTTGTGGACCAGTATGAAGTTATTGAGTGGGAGTTATCCAGTTGGAAGTTATGGCAAGACGCTCGGTGGATGTATCTCCGGCGGGGAGGAAGGTTGATCTCCTGGTGGAGCTGCAGTGCTACCGTTGGAGGCACAGAGAGATGCCGGGAAAAGAGCTGCCCCAGGTTGGAAGAGAAGGGACAGGGCAGTCCAGAGGAGGGTCGACTAGGTGAAAAGCTTGCAGGCCCACATGATGAACAGCAGTGGGGCGCTAGCCGATAGCAGCGAGTCAACAGCCGGAAGGAGTGAGAGGTAGGTTTAGCCCACTCGTACACCCAAACATCGAGTTGACAGCCAAGCAGGATCCAAGAGAGGCAAAAAATATAACATCTACTTTAAGAAAAAATACAGTCCAGTGCTCCATAAAAGTGTCAAACAAGTTAAAATCACCGGTGAGCAGCGGCTGCAAAAACGCGCCAGTGTCTACTCCACCAGAAGCCCGGAGACACACTGGGTGATGCTTCACAACATTTTTATTCTTCTTAAAGGTGGACAGGCTGTCCAGCGGCATACAACTGTATACTAGTTTCAGTTTCAGTAGAACACATGAAATTTTTCTGTAGGACCAAACTAGAAATGATAATCTTTGTTAGATTTGAACCACAGCTGTTTCACCAAGGACTTTACTTTTTATTTCATGGATCTGTGATATTAACTTTAATAAGTTGATATTTGGTCAAAGGAAATTAAACAGTCCCTCTTTTATTGTGCAGTGGGATATTAATGGCTGCAGGATTTGTATACAAGTATAAAAAGATATGGAAACTATTTCCAAATGAGCTCAGTTAAACCTGCAGTCTGAAAAAGTGGAGCGAGACAGATTTCTTTGAATCCAACATACCAAAGTCCCTCCCAAAACATTCCTACCAGGAGCTTAGCGTTCCTTCTAGCCTCACCTCTATATTTGGGCACATGCATCACCTGTGATTTGACTGCATGCCATTGCTTACTTTATAAATAAAACATCAATTTACTTTACCGTTTTACCTGTTCAACAGAAATTTCGCCAAAGCTAAATCAGTTCTGAAGCCTTTTAAGATTCAAAGCTATCTCCATTATTGAAAAGTATCTCTGATGTAAATCCTGTTGTTTTTCAGCGAGCTTAGTTGTCAGACTTTCCTATGTTTTTCATTCTAAAGTTGATGTAGCCCTCGGTAGCCAGGGAATGACTAACTTTTTATCAGAAGTTTGCTCCGACTTCTCCATGACCACTCCCTGCCGTCATGGCTACTGTAAACAGAATGACACAGAGCAGCCTGTGTACGTGGCCCCATCTTCACAGCTTTGCACAAAGCCCATTCACGTTGACAATGTGAAAACTTGAATTAGGTGTGAATGTAGGGGTCTATGGGGGAAGAAGGGTTTTAATACATCCACGAGGACCTGCACGTACCAGTCTCTATGTGAACTGATCTAAACCTTTGGGTGATGGGAAGAAACTCAGAAGAATCAAATTACTGGTGGCATACTTGCCTTGCAACAAGAAGTCACTCTGTATGGGTCCTTACCCAGGCTCTTTCTGCATGGAATACTCGGGTGTTACTCTGCCATAAACACAGATATGGTGAACTAGAAACCTGTCTAAGGTGTACCCTACCTCTCACCCGATCATTGCTGGAGATAGGCACCAGAGTATAGCAGAACTATAGATACTCCAAGATATGACAACCGGCCTTTTCTGACATTCTGGACAAGAAGACCTCTAAAGCAGCTAAAAGATCATGGTGACTCAGGAGGAGCTGCGTCCAATGCATGGGAGAACCTGTTAACAGGACAAGCATAAGTTTTACAAGTAAGGAAGATGAGAAGAGCAGAAATAAAAAGCCAGAATTGAAAGAAATTAATTTGAAGTCCTGTGTCCGGTTTTTTACAAGCCATATAGGGGACACTGCAAAAATATGGAAGAAGGTGCCCTGGTTGGTTTAGACCACAACCAAACCTTTTGGCCTTTTTGCAAAATGCTGTATGATGGAAAAATAGTAGTACACACAACGTCTCTAATGTGAAATATGATGGCGGTGAACTTATGCTGTGACAATTATTTTCTTCAGCAGAGATAGGGAAACGGGTCTGAGTCAATGAGAAGATAGATGAAGCTAAAGAAAGGACGATCCTGGGAGGAAACTTCTTAGAGACTTGCAGCTGTAATTGTAGCAAAAGGCTTTAACTGAATATTAACTGAATGCAAATGATCAAAACATTTACACTGAAATAAAAAATGTTTCCACTTCCCAGCTTTGCACTACTTAGGGTTGATCCATTACCTATAAGGCTAATAAAGTAGTCTGTGGCTGTTAAGTGACAAAATGCTCGGGAATTACTAGAGTGAGTTATTTTACACAGTCAGAAGATGGCTGCTGGCAAAATTTGAAGTCCAGTCCAGGATTCTGATCAGAGGGTCTGGGATCAATGAGCTGGCTCACCATAGCAGTCCCACCACAATGCCTGCCCCCTCCACTGAAAGCGGGGGAGCTTATCTAGCAGCTATCTGGTTGGCGGATGCCTCTTTGAAAGCTTAACGAAATGAGAAATGCCTTGACCCACCCCCTCCCCACTAGCTCCCAATAACCCCAAACCCTCCGCGTCGGGCTTATCTCCAACCTGCTGTCTTTACAAGTACTCCAAAAGTTTTAATTAAACACTTGGCAAAGTCTGAGAGGGAGGCCTTGAGGAGGAAAACATCACTCTAGTTCTTTAACAATCAGTATGGAAATGCATGTAGCAGAGGTTTGTAGCAGAGCCACAGGTTTACTTTGCTTATAGAGAGACTGCTGCTGCATTCTGCTAGACTGAACTGTTTATAAAGAGCCAGACATGTTGGACACACAGCATGCATCATCACCAACCCCCCCTGCCAGTATCATGAATCATGGCACTTTAGGTTGCTTTATTTATTTCTTTATCTAATTTTGTATTAGCAAATTCATGAAAATATGGGTAAGATCGCTGTTACAAAACTAAATAACCTGCATTACTGACCAAAAAAAGGTGTAATGCCTGTAAGCAAGTTTCTCTTTGTAACATTATGGAATTTTTAATTACATCACCAGTTTATGTGCCACATCTAAAGGCGAGAACCTAAATATTAATTATTTTAGATTTCGTACAAATTTGCAGACAGGACTCGTTGCATATTAAACTCCAGTTTTGAACGTGTGGGATTGTATTTTCTCTATTGAATAATTTTTAATTGTTTTATTTTAACTTGATGGCATGTTCTCTATTCTTTGGAATGCGACTGCAAATGGAAACAAAGACAAGCATTGGTGATCGGTTAATAGCAGGGAAAAAGCCTTAGGGCGCTTTCACATGGTACGGGAGTCCGTACTCGGGTACGGTATTTGGTCAAAATCCACTTATTTCGTACCATGTGAACACAGACTGTACCGTGCCAGGATACGGCCAGAGAGACCTGCCTTGGAGGTAGTATCCGAGTCCAGGTACGAGCGGCCACGTACCATGTGAACACAACCCGTACTCTGGCCGTACTCAAGACAATAGACGCGCTCCACGCGGAAATGACGACACCGCCGGCCGAAATTACAGAATCACCTCGCGACCATAAAAATACCAAAACAACGCGATTCAAGCATCCCACAGCAACACAGCAGGTTACAAAACGGCGGGTTTACTACAACACTCACCCTGTAGATGGCTTCAGGTAGCAGCTGACCAGTAGACCAGTTTGTTTACATTCTAGGCTGTCGCTCGTTTTATGACGTCGGTACTTCTCACTCCCTTGTTTGTTGGAGAACTACAGACTTATTTGTATACCGCCACCTGCTGTTTATTTGTAGTAAAACACTGGATTCAAATACGGGCAGAGATCCGTGACATGTGAACAGAAAAAATTAGCATTTTCTCTGGCCGTTTTCTGGTACGGCCACACATGTGAAAACGGCCTAAGAATACATGTTTAGCCTCCCTATCCTTAGTTACCAGTTCTTTGTCTTATGTCTCCTCTTATGTCTTCTTTTATCATTTTCTTTTAGTTTTTTCGTTTTAGTTCTTTTAGTTTGTTTTGTGACTGAATTACCGACAAATGTAACAAAGAGTTTAGATTAGCCTTGACTTCCCTGATCATAATAGAGGGCCAACTTTAATGCAAATGCTTTTTGGAACAGGTTGTGATAGGGAAGTCACAGTGTGAATGATACTGGAATTTATCCGGCTGGTCGGCTGAACTTTACACTACTTTAACACTTGTTTCTCCTCCAATCATAATAAGGTTTTACAGCCAAAGATGATTCTGTAATCTGCACTGAGGAAAAACCAAACATCACGGAAAAAAACAAAACAATTAAAATTAACAAATATTTTTGCAGACTCAGAACGGTAAGTAAAGTGAGGAAAAAAATCATTTAAAGACATTCAACTGGATTAATTTTAGTGTTATCCTAATTCAGAAGCTATTCATGTGTCATTATGAGAAGTCCTGATTCTGTTATTAGACAGACCTTAATCACTGTGACACAACAAGTTGGATATGGACACAACTGCCAGTCAATGACTCAATGCAATCTGCTGTGATTTTTCATATAGAAAATGTATAGATGATTGCAATGGTTGTATAATTGTATTGAAATGAACTTTCTTATAAAGTGCCTTGAGATTACATCTGTTGTGAATCAGCACTATATAAATAAATTTAAATGACATTTAATTTAATTCTGCAATTTTATTCAATGTATGCAATAATCATTCATCACATAGAAAAAAGTTGATTGTCGTGAGATATGAGTAAACAGCATTTGCTTGCAAATAAGGAACACAGCAAATCAGTCACATATTAAAAAGTTCTAAACTAGATGTCTTAATACTTATTTTAAAAAGAATGACTGATTTGAGTTTGTATTAAAAATGGAAGATATTGAATATGCATGTGGTCACAAGCAGCAGCAGGGCTATCTATCCCTGATGGAGAGAGGTAAGACAAATAAATCCTGGCCAGAGAGCAGCGCAATCTTTTCCCATGCTGTTATCAGCTTACTGCTCATGCCATACGGAGCAGCAGACTGAAGGATCTGCAGGAAGAACATTCAGTAAGTTCTCTGTGAGTAAACAAGCAAGCTCACAGAACACCATAAAGCTCAATAGGATGCTAACAGTCCCTCCTCCTTTTACACCTGCCCTGTAGGATAACACAAAGGAACATACAGCTAGTTTAAGTGCAGATTTGCTTCACACATCCATAACATCACAGTGGAAGATCATGACATAGATACACTGTTGCTTCCTCACAAAGAAGGACAAACTAATCCGGCTTGTTGTATTTTAGGTTTAGTTGGCAGCTAAGGTGCATTATTACATGTAGAGTGCTACACATCTCAGCGCTGAATTTAAACCTAAATCCTGTCATTGCAGAAAAGCTCAAACTTTTGTTCTGATTCATAATTTTGTGTGAAAAGCTCATAGAAAAACATCTGGTTCATGCTATCAGGACTTTGTCTCTTGTAGGTCCTCTACTTTTATACCTCTGCTTGCTTCCATTTGAAGAAAACGGCAAAAGGAAACACCGTTGGTGGGATTTTACTGGCAGTTAGAAAACAGCAGCTGTTCCCTAATGAGCAGCTAATGCTAATTTGGCTATTCAACAGTCATAGAGGTTTGTAACAACCCATTATTGCCAGCTAAGGAGTTACAAGTTTTTAGTGAAGTTAGGACCAAAATGGCCCCTAAATATATATTTGTGATTGCTTTTTTGTGCATCAAGGCAGAGGTTTGAACATTTAGCTAGTTTAAGAGCTAGCTTTATTCTGTTCAGAGTAGTGGTTCATCTCAGTGCCAAAGCAGAGACAAATAAAATACAGAGAGCTCCACACATGGGATAGAACTGGAGTACAAGGAGAAAAAACATACTTATGGATCGGAAACACTCGCAGCACCCAGAAACACTCCAGCTGTTATCTGAACTGAGGTCATGTTGCTGTAAGGTGGCAGCTGTAAGCACTACACCTGCTGCCTGAAGCTGCTCAGCTAACTGTGCTTTTCTGAGTGTGTAATAGCATTTTCTCCCTGTTTCGTGCTTTTCTCAAAAGGCACCCAGCTAGGTTTTATTTTTATTTTTTTGTTTTTCACTAAGAAAGAAGGACCAGTGCACTTCATAATTTATGAGTCAATATAAAGTTCCAGACAGGAGATTTGCAGTCAGTGCTCCCTGCCATTCTCACTCCCCTTTTCTGTGTGTGTACCCTCACATTCCCCTCCCCTGCACATTTTATCCTCCATTCCAGTCTGACCCTTCACAACAATGGGATTTCAAAGGACCTCCAATTGCCTTGTGACCCTTAACTTCACTCCTCTACTCCTTTTTTTCTGAACTGTGCCAACAAAGAATGTAGTTCACGCTAAAGGAAGGCATTCAATCTTAGATTAACAACCAATCCAGCCCTCCTGACATTGTGTTAAAGAGAATGTTTGAATAATGATTATAATATTACTACATAAACCTTCAAACTGTAAAAAACTGATGTCAGTTTGTTGATTTTATATCTCATCATATTGTTGTTTTATATGTAAAATTGATGTTTGGTATGTGTGAAGGGATGTACACTGCAAAAATCACTACCCACAATTAGTTATAACTTGTTTCTATCATTTATTACGACATAACAAGTTACACAATCTAAGCTAAATTTCATGAGTTCGGAGGTTTGCAACACATGGATTTAAGCCAGTACAGTAAAACACATTTTCAGGTGTCAACATACAAATTGGCTTTTAAAATTATAACTGGATCATTTAAAACTGACCAGTAGTATGGAGACAATTTTATGGTAGGTTAAAAAAAAGTAGTTCAGGAAATTTGGTCTTTATCTGATACAGAATTAATTGTGATATAACATTTTTGTCTCACCAGAGCAGATGTTCAACCTTGTTTCAGTTCCCTATGAACAGATAAAAAAGAACAATGAAAATGTGTAAAGCGAAGTTGCCAATGAGTACTTTTTGATGGTGAGATCTGGATGAGACCTGCAAGTCTGCAACATATGAAATGAGGTGAGTTGGATTTTAAAATGTTTTTATTGCAACCCAATTTGTAAATAGGTTATGAAGAAATACATTTTTGTATCTGTAACATGTTTAAACAGAAGACATTGTAACAACAGCATCTTAATGTCGATGATAGAGCAGGTGAACCTAACAAATCATAATGGAAAAAGATCAAATGTAGGCAGAGACCACAACTTGCATAGAAGTCACTTCGTCCAAAGCACTTTGTGGCGCTTGGTTAAATTTTGGCCAATAGTGATGCTGACTTTTTTTTAAGTTTGCTGCCTCAATGTTAGTAACTAGCCGTATCCTAATGTTTGTCTTGTTTCTTGAGATAAATTCCATTTCACTGTTAAAGAGAGATGCCTCCAACAAGGGCTGAAGAACTGTGTTCTGAGTCACTTGGCTCTGACAATAGGTTTTGGGGGTTTTTCCCCAGCGATCTTGAATCAAGTTTATAAAGGGCAGTCGTTTGGAGCCAAGCTCAACATTAAGGCACGCCCCATGCTTCAGAGAATGGAGCAGTTCAGCGAGCTGTTGTTCAGTAAAGCAGGTGAATAGCTCAAACTCATATAGTCTCATGAAATAAGAGGTAAAGAAATACAGTACATACCAAAACTTTGGACACACCTTCTCATTCAGTGCATTTTCTTTATTTTCATGGCTATTTACATTGTAGATTCTCACTGAAGAAATCAAAACTATGAATGAAATTATGTAGTACTTTTACAAAAAGAGTGAAATAACCTGGCCTCCAAAGTCTCCAGACCTGAACCCAATCGAGATGATTTGGGGTGAGCTGAACCGCGGAGTGAAGGCAAAAGGGCCAACAAGTACTAAGCATCTCTGGAAACTCCTTCAACCATTTCAGGTGACTACTTCTGGAAGCTCAAGAGAATGCAAAGCAGTAATCAGAGCAAATGGATGATACTTTGAGGAATCTAAAATATAACATGTATTCAGTTATTTCACATTTTTGTTTAAAGGAGCAGGGGGCTGGATTGAAGAAATTAAACTTGCGACTGCCGTGGCTGGTGCAGCGAGTAACTGCAGCCACCGCGGGAGCCAGCACAAAAAGTAAATAAATCCGTGACGTAGTGTACTTTCAGGCCACCGCACATTGCGCACATCGCCAGCTGTACGACAACAAGCAACATGTCTAGCGACAATAGTGTTTAATTTACCATATCTGAAGCCAAGGTTATTTCTCTTCTTTCTTCCTGTTAAATCGAGAATGCTCAAGAATTGTAGAGTGACCAATAAAATTACAAAGTTGAACATGAATATAATTTATTTTAGAAACCAGCCCCCTGCTCCTTTAAGTACATACAGTAATTCCGAACATCATGTGTTCATTCATAGTTTCGATGCCCTTAATTGAGAATCTACAATGAAGTCATGAAAGAAAGGAAGCTCATTGAATGAGGAGTGTCCAAACTTTTGGCCTGTACTGTACATAGAAGTGTCTAGTTTAATGAGTTGCTGTAAACTTTCCTCTGACTTGATTGAGACAGGTTCACAATGCTAGTGGTATTGAGTGAATTTTGTGCCACTATTTTTAAATTCAGAATGAGTCTGTGCTTTTTTTCATCTAGATTTTTAAATTAGCTTATCATTTTAATAAAACATGGAGAAGCACAAGACAATGGTGAAAGTATTCTATTAATGTGACGCTTTGACATGGGGCAGAGGGTTATCAGTCTTTGTCAGATGACCTATCAGGTGTTGTAGGCGTGTTGCACAATGGAATAGTTGAGTGTTAACAAAAATAGAAGCATCAATCTCTTTATGTTTGGAGTTTATGAACCTGGACAAAATCCGATTCCGTAGCCATAACCCAGTTTCCTACAGTTTTGGTCTTGAGTAAAAGGGGATGGCGGTGACTAGCACCCGTCTCAGAAAGGGCAAAGTTTCAATCATTTTAATATATAGGTTTCTTTTTGAACCCAGTAATTTGATGCATATGGCTCACTCATGCCCATGGTAAAAGAAGTGAAGCAAATCCAAAAAAGAGCTAACTGTGGCCATGTCCAACTACAAAACAACAACTTGAACCAAGCTTAGCTTACCACAGCAAAGTTGATGGTGTTGAAATGAGAGCAGATCTTCTACCCGGGCATGTGTGAAATGTCTCTATGTCTCCAGTGATTTGTAATTTTTGAGCTGTGGAAATGTATATGCAGTGATCCCAAACACAAGATAGTTTGTTTTGTTCAATGTAATAGTTGGAGACAATAAAGAAACGTCCAAGCTCCATTCGTTTCCCTTAAGGTCTTATGGATCTACATTTTCATTTGTAGACAATTTCTGAAAATATCTATCCCTAGCCTCTTTCACAAGTTTATCCCTGTAAGTGATTCCTTGGTTCTTCTTCATTTTATCCACGCTTGTGACTCGAGTATACTTCTTCAGTAGATTTATTGCGGCTTTCCCTAGCAACACAAGAGGCTTACACTCAAGATGGCACCAGGGGGCAGAATTCAAAGAAACCATCATTGCCACACAGCTTCTGAATTTTTTTTTCTTGATGGACTTGTCCTTAGACTGCTGGAAGTAAACAATGCAGCAACAGAGTCTGGAAAGAAGCAGTCATTTAAGGACACTTTTGGACTGCCTCGTGGAAAATGTAAGTGGAACTGCATCTTGTTACAAAACTAGGCAAAATTCTTTAACAAATTTTCATCTTTCTGCATGTCTCATATCTTGCAAGACCCACACGAAAGGAGAAGGGCTGTTGCTCTTCTTGGCTTGCCACAATACATATGAGTCAAAGATCCATCAAATGTCATTAGAATGTTTCACGTAAGACCATAACTTTGTAACCAAATGTTTTCATTTTGGCTTATTTCATTGTTTTGCAATAAAAAAAATCTATATTTTTTTTAGTTTTTGGGTTTGTATGGTTGGGCTGGATGTTACAGGAAAATAGGCATACCTATAAAATTCAAATGGACAAATAATGTACAGTATATTACTAAGGTTACTCAAAATGAATGTTCTGTTTTACATTTTTTCCTACTGGCGATAAAACGAATAATTACTTTGGTAGTTAATAGATCATTAAACATGTAAAATAATTAGTTAAGATGCTACATTATCATATAAAACTCCACTTAAATAAAATGCCAAAGAAATCAACTTAGTTGCTTTCTTTGGCAAAAGAAAGTATGTTTTTCTACAGTGGATGTTTTCAAGTTAAGCTCAAAACATGAAGTTCAAATGTCAAGTGCTCATTAATTAGATAACTGATGTAACTTTATTATAGGAGTTATAATCAGATAGCATTATGAGTTTCGTTTAAGAGTAATTCAGTTTTTGCATTTGATAATATTCTATAGCAAGTCATTTCAACTCTGCATAAAGCTAGAGCAACAAATTAACATCAGTTGAAAAACTTTTCTGACATGCCTTCCCAAGTTGTAAAACAACTTCTCCTGAAGTTGATTTAACTTAGTTTTTTTACCGCAGCTATTGAACTTAAGTTTCTAAATTGAACCATCCTGATCATTTTTACAGGGACGGACAATTGAAATAAAAAAAAGTCACAATGAAGAAAGATTCAGTCAGTAAGAGTCTTTTTTTTTTTTTCTAACTTTAAAGATCCTATACGATGTTATATTAGAGCTGTCAACGTCTGGGATAGGCACATAACTTCGACCCGGAATAAGACGCTCGGTTCACTATAATCCAGCTTCCCCTCCCTGTGGTGCCGCCCATTTCATGACTCAGGCCGTTTTCACATGTGTGGCGTGCCAGAACACAGCCAGAGTAAATGCAAATTTCTTCTGTTCAGATGGCACGTATTTGGCACGTACTGCAATCGAAGGTTTTATTACAACTAAACAGCCGGTTGGCAATATACAAATAATTCTGTAGCTGTCCAACAAACAACGGAGTGAGAAGCACCGACGTCATAAAATGAGTGACAGCCTAGAATCTAAAAAAACTGGTCTACTGGTCAGCTGCTACCTGAAGCCATCTATAGGGTGAGTGTTGTAGTAAACCCTCCGTTTTGTAATATGCTGTGTTGCTATGGGATGCTTGAATCGCGTTGTTTTGGTATTTTTATGGTCGCGAGGTGATTCTGTAATTTGGCCAGCGGTGGGTGTCATCATTTCCGCGTGGAGCGCGTCTATTGTCTTGAGTAAGGCCAGAGAACGGCTTGCTTTCACATGATCCATTGCCGCTCGTACCTGGACTCGGATACTACCTCCAAGGCTGGTCTCTCTGGCCGTATCCTGGCACGGTCCAGTCTGTGTTCACATGGTACGAAATAAGTGGATTGTGACCAAATACGGTATCCGAGTACGGACTCCGGTACCATGTGAAAACGCCCTTAGCCTCTAGCCCCGGTCTGACTGCAGTGAAGCAGCACGGGCAGCAGGTAATGTTATAAGCCATATTATGGCTATACTTTTAAAAATGTTTCAGTAATTTAAATTAAAGACTTATTGTAATGCTCTTTATACATTTAAGATTTTATGAAACTTTATTATACTATTGGCTTAGACCTTTGTTTTATTCTTTGTGTAAACATTGGGTTAATACAGTTGATTTCAGCAGCCAGCTGCCAGCTTCACACCGATAGCAAAGTGTGGACAGAGACGAAACCAAACCGATTCCAGTGACTGAGTGCTGAAGCAAGCAGATCTTTCCAGCCCCGTTTGTATTTTAAAACGTTCTTGTTTCTGAGAATGAGGTTGAGAACCGTATAGACATTTTATAAGCCGTCGGTGTTGTTTGCAGCACGGCCTGGGTGTGTTGTGTATGAATGTAAGAACATGTAAGCAGCAAAAGCTACTTTGCTGACCGTAGTATTTCCTGTATTTTTCTTTTTTTCTTTATTGTTACTGTTAGTGTTTGCGTGTGTCGAAGATCAGTTCAATTCAGAGTTCACTGAACATAATTAGCATAACAACAGTTGGGGAGGAAATTAGAAAGCTGGTGTGGAGGTGACAAATAGCATTTCTGGGATAATTTAATCACACAACCCAAATCATTTTTCCTCAAAATGAAGAATTCATCAGTTGAATTCTGATCCTCCCTGGTAAGGTCTATTCGGGGGTTCTGGAGAGGAGGGTCCGACGGATAGTCGAACCTCAGCTTGCACCTGTGAGAAAGGGGGAGTGTCATGGAAATCTGGGTGTCTGAGAGGCCTTGGATGAGAGAATAAAACAAAAGGGTCAGCCATATTCGTACATAGTTTATTTTACATGCACGGAGGGTCTCCTACTGAGAACCCTGTAGCTTCAGCACAAATGCATGGGTTTATATAGAAGTAAGCCACACCCTGTTGAATCAGCTTCTGTCCAATCATTACATCATACAGTTATGGTAAGATAATTAACACTCTGTTTTATGCATCAGAGGATAATGACAAGAACAATCACAGAACAACGTGGAATAGGTAAACACTGGATCTGTCATGAAGCAATAATGGATGTGTCACTTCAGTAGTCAATCAAGAGATAGTTTACAATAATAAGATAACAATAAGGGACACTTAGTATAATGCTGAGAAAGACTTTCACAGGAGCTGTCATAAATGTAACACCAGATAATAACAAGAGTTGTCATAAGTCAAGCTGAGATGTTTACATACAATTGGTTCTTGTTTGTACCTTAGAATCAGAACAGCTGTCTAAGAGCTGAGTAAGAGGATTGAACCTTTCTTAATGTCCCAGCATTATAAAATTTTCTGTCACAGGAGTGTGTGTTTAATCTGCAGCGTGGACACGTCAGGCATTTCCTTGTTTGATGGCGTTACCTAAAACACATCACAATATTATAAGTCAGTCGTTTTCCAGGAAAGAGCGGTGCTCAGCGTACAGGATTCAGAATGATTACTGTGAAATGCTTGAATTAAGCCAAAAATCACTCTGGCTGGGGTTTTTATGAAAAAAATTCCATTACAAAATGGTTGAAAGCTCCAAAAGGTCGATTTTGCATGATATAGGAGCTTAAAGAACCATCCTACCATGTATACTCTCTCTACCCACTTATTCTTGTTTATAATCATAAAGAAATATTAAATCCCCATTTCAGTTGTTAGGATGTGGATACCTGCATGTTATCTGCATATTTTATATATTACAGGAGAAAGAACACAGAAAATGTTATACCGTTTTGTACAGCAGTCAAGCTCTTATTGTAGTTTCTGACCCGTTCTTTGCTGGTCTTCACTGGTATTTTCATGAGCTGCATTCACTAATTGACTGTTACTGACACCTGATTAGAACAAGGAAGGGATTTTCTGGTCGTTTGGAGTTTTTGGTTATCAGTTAGTCTGATGTCTTTGTTGTAGTTCAAGTCATATCAGGATGTTATTAAAGCTGGACTAGAATATGTGCCGGACATTTATGAATAATAATTAAAGATAAAGCTTTACATCTTCAAACTACTATGATAAAATATGTCAGACATTCCCCCAAAAAACGCCTAATTTCTTTCAATATATTTTTTCTTTATGCTCTAAAATGTTTTTCAGTTGTTTTTAGCCCTGCTGTAATCTTGATGAGAGGATAACAAGCCTGAGCAACAGGGTTCCAAGCAGCAACCCCCTGCACACGCACTTATGCCCCCCACTAACTCCCAGAGGGCCCCACAGTCCTCCCAAACATCCTTTATTAACCCTTCTTCACCCAAACCTGGGCTCAACTATGCTGCCTCAAGTGCTCCAGTAATGAAAGAGATCTGAACAAAGCTAGGTGAGATCAAAGCAAACTTCCTCTGGTAATACTTAGAAAGATAATATAAAAGCCAAACATGACATTTCATTTGGCTTTGAAAATCATGTCTGTCTGTAAGCTTAGCTCTGATATTACTACCAGAATCTCACAGCAGGGGAGGGAAAATAGACCAGACAAGACATGTCTAGCTGTATATATATATATGTGTATATATATATATATATATATATATATATATATATATATATACACACACACAGTTTCTATCTGATCTGTTGGATAAGATCCTTCAGGGTCTAAACTGCCACTTTGAAAAGATTTAGATCAGGGCGGATTTTTAACAGTGTCTTAAATGATTTTACCAGAACACTCAAGAGCTGTTAGATTTGTTAGGATTTTGGTGTCATAAAACATGATGGAAGTAATGTATGCCTGTTGTGAAACCACCCACAGCTATAGCATTTTGGTAAAGGTCATTATGATATTATTCTTCAGGTTTAATGCTTTACAGTAAAAAGCAGACAAGCAGACAAGTGGGTGCGTGCCTGGGGCAATAAGATACCCTCCATCCTTTCTGGGGCTTAAGTGAGACCTGATCAGGGCTTTAGCAAGACTTTGTGGCTTGACAATCCCCTCGGCCAGATGGGGCTAACTCTAGTTTGACTATGTCTCAATGCAAAAGATGGATTTACCTTTAAAAAGTAAATGACACTTGGGCAAAGGTTGAATATGTAACAATTTAATTGAAAGCTTTTTCTTTTTTTTATGTACCTCCATGGGTGTGCTAAATTAAAGCACATTTCCTTGAAAAATTATATTTGAATCAAAATATAATAAAATATAAAAATTGATGGGCACAACAATGTTATGTTTACATTGCAGGTTGACAAATACAGTGTCTATGTTCCAACGATATGGTCAGCACAGCTCAGCTGGCACTGGGAAAAATGGTGGAGTCAGCAATCAAGCCGCTTCTTCAGAGACCGACAGATATTGTTTACTGTCTTAGGAGAGGGGTGACCAGAGAAGAATGGAAACTAGAGTAAATTTAGGTGAAGCCTACAATAGATGAACCCACATACTGGGTTTCCAGTATGTGGGTTGACTTTCCTCCTGAATTGGTAAGCTAAATCAGTAGCTAACTTGGCTAACATTAGCTGTTAAACTCCTATAGGATACATTCCTCGCTGGACACGGTTCAGGGTGGTCACTGGGCATATCGGGAGGGAGGGTCACATTGTATTTAAGACCTAAAAGTCGATGTTCTGACATTTTTCACCTGTGACAATTTTTTACTGACAGAGTTCACACAGCGGATCTAGCCATCTAGGAATAAGATGGAAATGCGAAAGTTTGTGATAATCTTCAATAGAGATGTAACGATAAGCTACCAGTTTTTTCAAACTGATACAATACCAATACTTGGATGTGAGTACTTGCAGATACTGAGTGCAAATGCCGATACTTCTACCACATGAAAAAATGTGATGTGCTGAAAAACAGGTTTTATTTTCTTCTCTACAAGTAAAGATGATGAATTAGGTAAAAAATAAAATCTCAATAAAAAATACAATTTCAAGTGAAAAATAAACATTTTATGTGAACTTATTGCAGAGTTTCGACATTTTAAGTATGGGTTCATGATATCAGTTAACGAGTACATTAAAACAGTACCAGTATTGGTATAAGTGCAACCCTAATCTCCAGGTATTCAATCTATATTCATATCAACTCAAAAACACTTTATTCCTTCCACACCCCATTGAGACAGTGTCTTGCCCCACAGCCAAAACCAAATTGAGTAAAGATAACCCAACAAAAGCAAATTATGAAAATCTCATTTAACTTAGACTTTGACCAACTGAAAAATAATTCAGTCAGATGTGGTTTATTGAACATAAAATCCCTCTCCTCAAAGACTGTTAGTAAATGACTTGATATGTTATAATAAAATGTATTTATTTTGCCTATCAGAAACCTGGCTGCAGCAGGAGGATTTTGTAATGTAAATGAGTCATCTCCTTCCAATTATTTAAATTTTCACATTCCTAGAAGTACTGGGTGAGAAGGAGGACTTGCAACCATCTTTCATTCAGATTTGCAAATTTGCCCTAGACCAAATATTAACTACAGCTCTTTTGAACATCTAATCCTTAGTTTTTCTCATTCAAGCTGCAACACATTAAAACCACTTTTGTTAGTGGTTTTGTATCGTCCACCAGGCCCTTACTCTCAATTCTTGATTTTGATTTGATTTGATTTATTTGATTAATTTCAGACATGTTAATGAGTTCATACACTTTGTTTCTATCATATAGAGCCAGACTTTAAGTCACACGAAATTGAGCACATATATACATATGTGCATAGAAACACACATCCATATCTATATGTCCACACATACCCACACATACATACATACCTACATACATGTACATACAAACGCTTATGTATATACACACAAGTGTATACATGCAGTATACACACAAGCATATACATATACACAAAACACTCTATAACATGTCTGAAAAGGGGTAGGAAGAAGTAAAAAAACTTATTTAATCCTATCCCTTCTCCAGTATTCTAAACTTACATTTGGAGTAATCATCCTGTTTCCAAAGTCTTCTAATCTAAGTTAAAAAAATAACTAACTAAATAAAAGAAAATTAATATAAACATATATGGTAAATGGACTGAACTTATATAGCGCTTTTCTAGTCTTAATGACCACTCAAAGCGCTTTACATTGAAGCCACATTCATCCATTCATACACTGACACCCAACATGGCTTGGTAGGACAATGTCGAATTTGGGGGTTAAGTGCCTTGCCCAGGGGCACATCAACATGTGACTGGAGGAAGCTGGAATCGAACCTACGACCTTCCTGCATTGCAAGCCAACTACTCTACCACTGAGCCACAGTCGCTCTATATCAATGGAAAAATAATCTAATATTATTCTTGACTTCAAATCCTTATTCACATCCACTAACAAACATGTGCATACACACACCAACCCAAAATTATAACACGTCCCACTCACATGTACAGTTCTCTATATTGTACGAGGCATGAATTCACCTCTGGATTTCATCTCGTTACTTCACAAAAATCATCAGTCTAAACTTCTTTTTAAACAAACTCGTGCTTGGACATTGTTTCAGTTCTTGGCTGAGTTTATTCCAAACCCTAACACCACAGACTGAAATGCACATCCTCTTCATGGTTGTTCGAACACGCTTTATCCCAAAGTTGCACCTTCCCCTGTAATCATAACCCCCTTTCCTCTCTGTAAAAAGTTTCCGTATATTATCTGGTAGTTGATTGTTCCTGGCCTTAAACATTAACTGAGCTGTTTTAAATTCTACCAGATCTGAGAGTTTTAGTAGGCAGGAGTTTCTGAATAAATCATTAGTGTGATCCTGGAAACCTGCCTTATGAATTATCCGGATGGCTTTTTTCTGGAGTGTGCACAAAGGTCGGAGTGAGGATTTATAGGTGTTGCCCCAGACTTCCACGCAGTAATTTAAATAAGGCAGAATTAGTGAAAAGTATAATATATGTAAAGCTTTTATGGATCAGATCTCTGATTTTTTACCTGATTTAGTATTAAATTATAGCAGGGGATTTCAATATTCATGTGAATACTGAAAGTCATAGTTTAACTGCAGCCTTTAATATTATCTTAGACTCAATTGGTTTTACTCAGAAAGTGAAGGAGCCCACACAGTCAGATCAGCACACTTTAGACGTTGTACTGACATACGGCATTGAGTGTGATGAAGTAACAGTCCTCCCACATAATCCAGTCCTATCTGACCATTTTTTGATAACTTGAGAATTTACTTTACCTGACTTTCCCAGATCTGAAAGAAAATTTAATTACAGTAGAACTTCATCAGCCTGCTAACTAGCTTAGCAACCCTTTGTTAGCCTGCTGGGCTAACGATGTCTGAGCCCCCCTCACCCATCCACGATGGAGAACGCTTGGAGATCTTAATCGTTCATAAGGTCTGTTTGAGCAAGGGCAAATTAGCTTGGAAAACTAGTTTTAAAGATGTTTCCTTTCCTCGGCCTGGTTTGCCCAAAGATAGCACATGCTTTTTAAAGGACTTTTCCAGACAAAGACTCGTTTTAAATCCTGTAATTTGAGCTACTCAATCAGACAGGAGATTTTCCCTTTTTGTTTAATGTTTAATAAATGTATTTGAGCAACTCTAAACGCCCCACGTGCATTGCAGAAAGCTACAGATAAGGAAGCCCACGTGTTGGTTTAGTGAAACTGATTCAGTTTTAATCCAGCAGCTGCAGATCAAGCCTTGGCTCCTAAAGTACCCATATGCCTACAAAATCATATCAGAATGGTTTCTCATCTTATTACATGATCATCTTTTTGTGTTCTTTAATTTTAACTGTTAATTTATTTTAAATCAGTAGTGGGTTCTTTTTCTATCTTGGTGATTAAAATGTTTTTTCTTATTTTTCCTGTAAATAAATTTCGCATTTTTGGAAAGTAACCGTTGTCTTTCTTGTTCAACACACACATATTGCCAAGTCTATGGTCAATAAACAATTAATTCCTTCAGATTATGAGACTGACATGAACATTAAAATAGTTCCTGATAAAGGTGGTGCCCTGAATAATAATAATTTTCCATAAATTATTAATCTTATTGACTGCCATAAGAAGTCCCTTTGACTATTAATAGACAAGTGACTACATTCTTGGTCATTTCCCCAATAGCGTCCTGAAGAATCTAGCCTCGGTGTTGACTCCTGCTGCAGCCAGTAGGTCTTGTTTAGTTATGCTGCCTAAACTGGGTGGTAAAATCCATATAAGTCTAAATACCATTTTTGTCTTACAGTGTGTTACAGATTTTAGTAAACAGAGACATTGTAAGAGTAGTGTTGCAGTTAGCCAATCAGAGGACACAAACTTGCATATCATTAATCTTACTAAGCAAGCCCCCTCCCCCACACAACTTCACACTGCCCATTCTTATTAAACTCAGGATTGTAGGAAGATGTTTGTTTACCTGTTGCTGACATGTTTTGGCATGTCAATTCCGCCTTCATCAGAGCCGTCAGGTGTCATTGACGCTGCTTCCATTTATGCGTGGGCAGTAGGGGACGAAGTCGCCCACTGCTGTTCCCCTTTTCCCTGGTGATTATGCAGTCCCAAGTGTGGTCCAACATGTAGACTCCTCCATCCCGGTTTAAGGTGTTGTGTGCACATCTTCTTATTTCAATTGCTTCTTTTATCCATCTTTTATATTTTTGTTGTTCTGTGTTAATGATCCTTTTGTTGTCACAATCCATTGTATGTATGGTTTTCTCGTGTGCAGTGGTCCATTACAGCTGATTTTTGTATTGTAGCTTCTCCTTCTTGCTTTGTTGCTCTTGTGTGTCTTCGTTTTGTTTTGTTTGTTTTTTTCACATTCCTTCTGATGTTCTGCTTTTCGTGTTTTGAGTTGACGTCCACTTTCACCTAGGTGTGTTTTATTGCAAAGTTTGCATGGAATTTCATATATAATTCCGCAATTTTTTTCAAGTGGTATAAACTGAAATACACTGGGAATTTTTTTCATTTTCTTTTTTGTTTTGACAGAAACTGACTGAGACGGCATTCGTTCATACCAGATAACGCTTAAAAATGTATAAAGACACCAGTGAAGGAGAACTTCAAATATAATATACTCTGCACAGGTTTAAAATACACAAAACTCTAGAAAATAGGAGGGTTTTAGAAGAAACACACAAACACATTACATAAATGCTAATTTTAAGCAAAAGCTATGTTTTATGGTTCTATGGTTAGAAATCATTTAGGTTATATTCAGTCCCTACATAAATACTGACAAATTTATTAGTAGTCAAGAGAACGTAACAAAGTGGTTTTGTAATCTGAGAACAATTTCTAGATATTTAAAATTGCTTCCAACGTTAGTCACCAGCATTTTGAAGGCTGAGACAGGACAGTCCAAAGCCTTATTTTGGCTGTTCACAAGAGGGCGCCCAGGACACATGGGAATAGTGGACTGTAACTTCTACAACTAGTCACTCGAAGGGAGTCCTAGGGTAGGTCCACCAAACATATCAATGGCAAGACATTTCTTGTCAAGCTGATGGGGATTACATTAAACTGTAAATGATTTTGAGAACTTTGACACCCTTTGCTCATTTTATTCCTAAAATGACAAAAATGCAAGGGTGCTTTGTGCCCACAATAGGTTTCTCCTTTTAAAATTCTCAATCTGTCAGTTTCCTTTGTGTTTATTAAACCACCGACCCACAAACCATGTCAACCATCAGCAACACATATTATCTGTGAAACAAAATACTTAATATATTGTAAAAAAAAAAAAAATTTTGTTTGGGTTTACATATTACCCAGGGTTTGGGCCTGTAGAATAGATTAAATCTTCTTGTAAAATACAACAGAGACCTGGTGAAGTTTCTCATTGATTTGCTTCTGACATATTTTTATTGATACAATCACAAGTATTTTCAGATTACAGCATAATAACTTCTTTATATGCAAAACGCATTTAGATGAAAATGCTTCATGTGCAGTAACCTTTAAATCATCACTAACTCTGCATTTACATTCTTTACAAGTTTGAATTATCTGTTTTTTAATACCTTTTACCTATTTATTCTGCTTTGAACCAAAATACCTATTCATTCGTTTTTTTAATTCTACACACCAGTGTTTGGTGTAAAACCATCCATCCATCCATCAATGAGAATCAGAATCAGAAAGGGGTTTATTGCCAAATGTTGAGCAGATTTACAACATTAGGAAATTGCTGCGGTACTTTGTGCAAACATATAAAAAAGACAAACACTTAAATAAGAATAAAAATAAATTGTGCTAAACAGATTGATTTATACACGAGTGCAGGTAACGATCAGTGCAGATCATACAGGTGCAACAAACACAACATGAGTCATGTGACTGAAACAGAGCAGGTGTTGGGAACAGTCTTAGGGTTATTTTTCATGAGACCAACAGCAGAGGAGAAGAAACTGTGCTTATTGCAAGACGTTCTGGTCCGGATTGACCGGAGCCCTTCTTCCTGAGGGGAGCAGGTTAAACAGTCCGTGTCCAGAGTGAGAAGGATCCGCTGTGATCCAACATGCATGCCCCGGTGTCCTGGAGATGTACAGGTCCTGTAGAGATGGGAGTCTGCAGCGAATCACCGTCTAAGCAGAGCGCACTACACGCTTCAGTCTCTTTTTGTACCTGAAGGTGGTGCCAGCATCACACACGGTGATGGAGGAGGTGAAGATGGACTCAATGATTGCATAGTAGAAGTGCATCATTATCCATTTTGCCAGGTTGAATTTCTTCTGCTGCCTCAAGAAGTAAATCCTCTACTGGGCCTCCTTTGTGACAGAGGTGATGGAGGGCTCCCACTTGAGGTCCTGGGTGATGGTGGTACCCAGGAAATGGAATGAGTCCACAGTGGTGATGGGGTGTCAGTCAAGATGATGGGGGGGAATGGGGCTCAGAATTTCCGACCTGGAAATGGTGTAATGAGCCAGTTTAACATTCCAGCGTAACCAATTCAGGAAAAAATTACAACTGTGCTCCAGAAATACATAAAAAAAGTCTTCATAAATGCCAGGAAAGGTAAAATCTACAAACACCAGTAAATTTCTGCAACATTTGTAAGTTTTCATATTTGCAACATCACCATCGATAATAATAACTGCTCTGTGCTAAAAAGCAGAACTACTGCTCGGTGCTATATAGCAAAGAGAAAGGAAACAGAATATAAAACTGAGAAAAGATAAATACATACAATAAGGCCCTGGAAGAGTTTTTCAAAAAACCCAGACGGATTTCTTGCAGTGATCCAACCTGCAGCAAAAAGTAGAGGTCAAACAGCAAAGCACACCTCTTCAGTCTTGTAGCTCCCTTACCAATTGGCAATGTCTGCATTATTTTGTGTATCGTAACTGTTTGTTTGGTAAAACCATATTGCTTTTTGTAATACGAACACATACTGTTGATGAATGGCTTTTAACGCCACATACTAGTCATAATTTTAAACTTCCTGAGAGTTTCTCTGTTTGTTGTTTTTACGAATAACTGGGACACTCAGGTTTCTCTACTACCGGGCCTAGCAAACTTTCTGGGTGAAACCCTGGTTCACCAATGTGATGTTTTTTTCTAAATTTAGTAGAATTTAGAATTTTAAATTTAGTAAAATTGCATTTTACTAAAATGCAATACACTATAAAAATTATGTAAACTATCGGAGTCCAACTCCACGCGCATGGTGTGTATATAAAAGGGCTTAATCCCATCTGGATTAAATAGTTTACTGGTTGAGGTGTGTTGAATTATGTTTGGAGTCAGTTCGTGTTATGTTTGAGCTCGGAGGGCTACCGTAGCTTGGTGCGTCAGTCAGGAGATGACGCCATACGTTCATCTTACCCCCCGACGGAGTTTTACTGCAGCAGTAGCGTTCAGCAGCAGATAAAGTTTGGGTTTGTTTAATATAAGCCTGTGAGCTGCTACAGAGACTCGCCACCAGAGTGTCGGTGCGTCTATGACGAGAAAACCACAGAGACACATACTCCTACAACCGCGTTCCTGTATTTCATCAGTTCTGACTTGTAACTGGATTTGTAATCTCTGATTGCTAAGTAAAGAAGAGTTCAACCATCCAACTTGGCCTAGTTTCTGACCAAACACCTGCCTTCTGAGACAGAGTGTATGCTCCCCCTCTGAACCAAACCGTGTTCTAATCGACACTCAGGGTTGAAAGTAGATGTCAAAGGCGAACAGCGCCCCCTTCACCCTTCCTTCTAATTAGCTACAGAACAGTGTGATAATAACAGGTATAAGACATTCTGCAGGGGGAGTTTTACAGATGATAGGAGGGTCTTATGCTGCATTCACAAAGCTTTGCTGCCAGTGTCAGTTCCGACAAGACTTCATGTAAAGTCTAAGGTCGAGTACGTCAGATGTCCGTCAGAGTCTCTGTGGTGAGTTGTGTGCGTTGGCTCTGTCAACTTTTCAAGCGTTACTTGCAAACGCAAGAAACGCAGAAGTTCAGCTAGCTGAACTTTTGATGGACTTGACACACTTGACGCAGTGCGTCAACCAATCAGAGCATCTCACTGTAGTGATGTCACTACACGTATCTTGAATGAAGCGCAGGACCAGTGAAAAAATTTTCAACAGTGTTGAACTGGGGGCTGCATGGTGGAGCAGTGGTTAGCACTGTTGCCTTGCAGCAAGAAGGTTGTGGGTTCGTATCCCTGCATGGTGGAGCAGTGGTTAGCACTGTTGCCTTGCAGCAAGAAGGTTGTGGGTTTGTATCCCAGCCCAGGGCCTTTCTGTATGGAGTTTGCTTGTTCTCTCCAATAATCCGTTGGAAACATATATACATGGTTCTCCCTGTGCATGCGTGTGAAGCAATACTGGAGACATATATGGTCTATATATGCACCTTAATTTGGCCTAAATGTAGCAGATATACACATATATGTGGAATATATATTATCATAGATAGATAACCTTTTTGCATTGTTGCAGCCATAAGTTATACAGCCAGAAGAAAAAAAGAGAGACGCAACAAAGATTAAAAATCCATACAGAAAAAAAACAATGCCATTACAAATAAATAGATAACAGTAGTTAAAACCACATAATGTGTATATAGGCAGCATATATGTGCATATAGGTGTGTGTATATATTTTTACCTATAGTTTCATATATGAATATTTATCCTCATATAGGTTCTTTCTATGTAAAAGGTTGTTCAGTGAACTGCGTCGGTTGCACATCTGCCTGCTTCACAAAATGGGATAGAGAAGCTTCCTAATCCTGCAGCCATGTTAAATCACATTTAACTGAGTAACAACAAAGTAAAGGACCGTTTTTTTCCACCATGAAAAACATAATCACAACAGTGATGGGAAAGGATATTTGACTTTCCTTTTATAATTTCTATACTTAGTGTTATTTTGTCTTTTAGTTGTTGATTCAAAGACACCTACTCTGTTCCAATGCTATTTATATATTAAAGTCTCAACTGCAAAGTCATTTGACAGAATTTGTTTTGACAAATATTAATTTGTACTTTATTGTCAGATTTTTGGTAGGATTTTGAACGAAGCAAGTTGTAATTAAACAAATATGACCACACCATTTCCCCCTGTTTAGTGCAGTAGACTGCAATAAATAGCTTTGTTTCGAAATAACTTTTGAGAGGTAAGAATCCGTATAATGGGTTTATTAAACAATGTGACCGTGTGGGAAGTCCTGTCTGATAATGCTATGATAATGGTAATGCACCCTGACTGATTTGGAAAAACAAGTTGCTACTTATGAAGACTGGTCAACACGCATGATTACAACCTGGGTTGCAGCAGTTTGAATCCTACTCAGGCCTACTGAATTATGGCCCATTTCTAGGCTATTACTCAGCCATGCGGTACATTTTGCGACTGGTTTGTCTTCAAATATTGCCTTTGTTGTGCATGGACCCTCCCAGGCTCCATAGGTGGTTACAAAACTGTTATTTATAAATATGACACCTATGTTTACAGCCTTCTTTCCTGCTAGAACCCAAAACAATACATTAATTACATTCCAAGGACAGGATTCAATCCACCGTTTCCCTGGTGAAAATTGAGCATGTTCACCAGTCTGCCAAAGGAGCATCTTAGTTGGTAAGTAGTCAGGGCTCAATATTATTGGACAAAATCCCCCACACTATCGCACATGGTTTTATGAATCTGTGCGCACCATTTAATAATCTGAAAAAACAGATTATGAATCCATGCCCACAGTTTAAGAATTGCATGCGCATGGTTTATTAAACTGACGATTCTTACCCCTCAAAATTATTTCTTTACCTGACCCCTACCGGGCTCCGTAAATTTACGTCGTCTTTGCAGGATTTGCCAAAAACTTTCATTGTCAAGCTCCTGGGGCTAAGCCCCACCTATCTCTCAATCCTAGTGACGTCCCTGGTAATAAGTAATGCCAAAAATGTGACAAACACTAACCTAGCCAAACAAAAATGTTCTTCTTCTTCTTCTTCTTGGTGTTTTACGGCGGCTGGCAACCAACTTAAAGGTGCATTACCGCCCCTACTTGTTCCGGAGTGTGGATCAGAGATTAAATTCTATCTTTAAGCCCTGTATCCTTAAGATATTTCCAAAGAATCCCCATATTATTATACAAAGTCTTCATATTTAATTCTCTTCTTTCCCTCCCCAATCTCTCCATCACCCATAATCTTTGTTCCCTATACATAGGACAACTAAAAATAACATGATTAACATCCTCATCCACCTGACAATTTCCACATAAACCCGTAGAGTGCCTCCCCATCAACCTAAGTGTGCTATTTAGATATGTGTGTCCCAACAGAACCCTATTTATCACAGTCTGTACACTTTCCTATATATAACATTCTATTATTAACATCTTCCACCATCCCAAACAGAAATCTCCCTCTTTTTTCTTCTCTCCACCTCTTCTGCCACTCTTCTATTACCCTAGCCCACACTAATGCCTTCCCTTCCTTCTTCCCCAACTTCACTTTCACCTCAACACTTTCCCTTCTCCTTGCCTCCTTTGCCTTCTTATCAGCTTCTTCATTTCCTTTAATACCCACGTGCCCTGGTACCCACATAAAAACTACTGATCTCCCTTGTTGTATTATTTTTGAATACTGATTCCTAATCCTATCCATAATATCTAAATGACTTTTATTTTCTCCCTCCAAATATTGCAATGCCGACATTGAATCAGAACAAATTAATGTTTTCCTATGTTTATTCCTCCCCACCCACTCCAATGCATATAACACCGCCATCATTTCCACTGTACATACTGTCAGTAATCCATCTGTCCTATAACTCTCACTATACCTATGTTAAGGGACCACAAACGCAAATCCAGATTCCCCTCTTTTTTGTTCTTTAGACCCATCCGTATATACCCTTAAATACTGCCCATACTCCTCATTAATATATCCTAAAAACTCCAACTCCCAATTTACCTTCCCTTTCAGTTTATTTTTAATCTCCAATAAATGCCAGTTTACGTTTATGACCTCTATACCCCACGGCGGACTTCCCACAACCCTCTCCATACTACCTACCTCTAATCCCCTTATCCTCATCTCCTGTGTATACCTCCAACTGACTGACCCAAAGCTTCTGACTACCTCTTCCCCTTCCCAACTCATTTCCACTAATTCTTTATTTGGGTGCAAGTTCTGTTGCATTTTTAAATGTATCCAATAGTTAACAGTTAACTGCTTTCTCCTTAAATCCAGTGGCATTTCTCCTGTCAGAACCTGTAATGCTGGAACTGGAGTTGTTTTAACTGCTCCACAACATACCCTTAGTGCTTGACTCTGTAGTCTATCTAATTTCATTAACTGCGAATCTGCTGCAGTTCCATATACTATACATCCATAGTCTATTACTGTCCTAATCATTGTTACATAGATTGTCTTCAACGCCTTCTGACTTGCCCCCCATTTCACCCCACTGATACATCTCATTATATTTATTACTCTCTGGCACTTCTCCACCCCCTTGTCTATATGTTTACCCCACCTTAGCTTTGAATCCATAACCACCCCCAAAAATTTAAATTCACTTACCATTTCTATCCTCCTATCATACATTAATAGATTCATATCTGGTACCTTTAATCTCTTGGAGAAGACCATCATTTTTGTTTTATCTACTGAAAACCTAAATCCCCACTCCAACCCCCACTTCTCAACCACCTTAATTGCTTCCTGCATCCTTCTCTTAACATACTCCAAGTTCCTCCCCCTCTTCCACAATGCTCCATCGTCTGCAAATAAAGATCTTCCTAAATCTCCTTGAACCTCCTTGAAGATGTCATTAATCATTATGGAAAAAACTAGAGGACTAATGATGCTTCCCTGCGGAGTCCCATTCTCTATTTTAAAACAACTTGATACTACCTTACCCACTCTTACCTGAATACTTCTACCCATCAAGAAACTTTTAATCCAATAAAATATTCTACCTCCCAACCCCATTCTTCTAAGCTTAATCAAAAAACCCTCCTTCCACATCATGTCATACGCTTTTTCCACATCAAAAAACACTGCCACTACTGATTCTTTATTTCTTTGAGCTTTCCTAACTTCATTCTCCAAACTCACAATCGAATCCATAGTTCCTCTTCCTCTTCTAAAACCATTTTGAAACCTATTTATTAACCCATTCTTTTCTACATAATATAACAATCTCTCATTGACCATTTTCTCCATAACCTTACACACTACCGATGTTAATGCAATAGGTCTATAATTTCCTGGCTTAGCTGGATCCTTTCCTGGCTTCCTAATGGGGACAATAACTGCTTCCTTCCACACATTTGGGACCCTTCCTTTCTCCCACACTTTATTATATAAGCACAACAGTTCCTTCAATGCTCGACTACCCAAATTTCTTAGCATTATATAACAAATTTGATCCCTGGAGTACTATTCCCTGATCCTTTAATTGCTCTTTTCAGCTCTCCCATTGTGAAAAAACTATTTATCAGATGACCATCCATATTCCCTACCTCTTCCAGAACATATTTATACTGTTTGAAACTATTAGCTCTACCTCTCAATTCCTCCTCCGATAAATTTTTTGAACCATGTATCTGAACAAATTTTTTTCCCATCATTTCTACCTTTTCTGAATCTGTTATCGCTTTGTCCCCCCCATCTTCCAAAACAGGATACCCCCATTCTCGTCTATGTCCACCCATCCTTTTAATCATACTCCATACACTTCCTACCGGTGTTGTTCTCCCAATCCTATCACAAAACCCCCTCCAACTCGCCCTCTTAGCCTGTCTCACCGTCCTCCTTACCACAGCTTGTGCTCTCTGATAGGCCACCAAATTATCAAAATTATGTGTTCTCTTTACAACCTTAAATGCCTTATTTCTTTCTTTCACAGCTTCTGAACATTTTTCTGTCCACCAAGGAACTGCCACTCTATTCATAGAACTTTTACTTTTGGGAATTGTCACTTTTGCTATTCTTAATATTTTACTACAAAATCTATTATTCAATACATCAACATCTTGTTCCAACTCCATTTCCTCTCGTTCCTCCTCTCCCAGTCTCCTAAATTTCTCCCAGTCCGCCTTCCTTAACACCCACCTTCCCTCTCCCTGCCCTACTCCTCTTTCTTCCCTTATCTGGATCATAGTAAGGATGGGATAATGATCACTCCCTATCAATGATTCTTCCAACACCTCCCACCTACTTTTCCCTGCCAAGCTACTCGACACCAGCGTGAGATCCAGGCTAGATACCTTCCCACTTCGAGTGTCAAATCTCGTTCCCCTCCCATCATTTATGCACACCAGTTCCTTTTCTTCTATCAATGCTTCTACCACTTCGCCATTTCTATCCAACTTCTCCCCTCCCCATAATGTACTATGTGCATTAAAATCCCCACACCATACTACTTCCTCCTCCTGTCCCTGAATTCCCACCAACTCTTCTAGATTTAACCTCCTACAAGGATTGTAAAAATTTATGATTATTAATTCCTTCTTTCCTTTCCACACCCCAATTACTATCTCCTCTTGCTCCTCCTGTCTCCTTATCACTCTATACGGTATCCCTTCTTTAATAAAAGTTGCACACCCTCCCCCACTCCATTCCTGTCTATCCTGTCTCACACTAACATATCCCTTAATCACAAAATCTAGGCTCGGCTTTAACCATGTTTCTTGAATACATATGACTTCTGGCTTGTTCTCTAATCCATCTATATAATATTTAAATTCTTGCCCATTAGCTATAAGTGACCTTGCATTCCACTGTAAAATTATTATCATAATCCACTCTATCCACATGATTCCTGCGACGCCTGCAACTCATCTCTAACCTCCTCCCATACCAACCCAACTAGCCCTAAGTGATGGACAGCTGCTTTAACTATAAGCTGAATTTTCTGCGTCTTGGACTCTACTCCAGCTGTACTATTTATTACTCCTGCAATAAATGTGACCATCCTTTTCTTTTCTTCTTCAAACTGTTCCTTCATGATCCCACTGTCCTTAACCACTGGTCTACTCTGACCCCCCTCTGCTCCTCCTACCTTCACCTGCCTGGCTGCTTCTGCATAGCTCACCTTTTGCTGCATTCTCTTCTTCTGAATTTCCACCTGTTGCTGAAGAACCTCACATCCCCTAAATCCAGCACTATGATTCCCCCCACAATTGCAACATTTTGGTTGAACTCCCTCCCCACATTTACCATACTCATGACTCCCTCCACACCTTGCACATCTTTGTTTCTGGCTACAGCTTCCGGCTACATGTCCATACTTTTGACATTTGAAGCACCTAATTGGTCTTGGAACAAACTCCCTGACAAAATAGGACATATAACCTATCATTACCCTCCCTGGCAGTACCTCCCCCTCAAACTCTATCACGACTGTTTCTGAATCTTTCCTTACTCCATCCACCCAAATCTTGATTCGGTAAGCACTGAGAATCCTCCCTCCTCTCAAGTTGTTTTTAATTTCTTCAATACTCATATTCTCCGATACTTTTGAGATGACACCTTTTCGACTTTTCCTGATTCCCACCCCACCCCCAACCTTACTCACACTCACAACCCTTACCCCATTAATTTCTTTCAAATTGACAACCTTCTTAGCCTGTTCTGTGTTTATACATCCTATCATCAAATTTCCATCCTGCAATACTTTAGCAAACTCAATGTTTCCTATTATTTCCTTTAATATCTTTGTCAATTTAAGAGGATTGACCCGACTAATTTCCCCGGACTTCTTTCCAAACCGAACCACATACTTAATGCATTCTTTCCTTTCTTCATTGGAATCCTCAGAGATATTTCTATCCTTCCTCTTTTGACCTCGTTTTTTCTCCACTGTCTTCCACTCCTGGCTCCTCTGTTCCTCATCCTCCCATTCTTCTCTACTGTCATACTCTCCTTCACTAACATTATAACCATCTTCCAATCCATTCACGGAACAATCGTGCCTGGCCGCCCCTTTCCTCCCTCCTGCTGAGGAAGCTGCCATCCCTCTTCCCCGTCCTTTAAGCTCAAAACAAAAATGTTTCCTTCTCCTTTCATTTAAAACCACAAATTGCCTGAAAACTGACATATTGTCCAAGTCAAGCTAAGTCAAGCTTCTCCTGATGCATATTACAGACAGCAACATGATTTCACTTATTTTGTGTCATTGTGGACCGGAGCCATGTTTTAAGCCTGCAGAGGGTACTAAAGCTTCTCTCTGCCTCTGAGGATGAGACAGGGACTACCGAAAGCAACCTGACCAGGCTTTTCACTTGCCCAAACAATATTTGTACCTCTACAGGTAGTCCACAGATGATCTCTGCAGCTTCAGTTCCTTCAGCTCACTGGTGATCCAGGGATAGTTATTAGGTAAGTATCTACTGTTTTGGAGGGAATGATACTGTCCACACAGAAGTTTATACAGTCAATCACACACTCAGTCATGACATTGATGTCCTATCCATGGGGCTGGCAAAGAGTCGTCCAGTTTGTGGACTCAAAACAACCCTGCAGGGGTTCTTCAGCTTCATTTGACCAATTCTAACAGTTCTCTTTGTTGCAGGTTGCCTCTGAACAAGTGGTTTAATATCAGAGTAGAGAAAGACAAGATCATGATCTGATTGTCCCAAATGAGGTCTTGGTTTTGGATGTATAAGCATCCTTTACATTTGTATAAAACAAATCCAAGGTCTTGTTTTCTCTTGTGGAGCAGCTGACAAACTGTTGAAATATTGGAAGTGTAGAAGAGAGTGAGGCATGATTAAAATCACTAAATATTGCTACAAATGCATTGGGGTGCTGGGTCTGTAGCGTAGCGACAACAGAACTGATGACATCACAAGCATGGTCGGCAACGGCTAAAGGTGGAATTTAAACAACTGCCAAAATAACATTGGTGAACTCTCTTGGTAAATAATATGGACGTAAGCTTACTGCCAAGAGTTCAATATCTGGGCTACAGAGACGACACTTCACAGTAACATGTCCTGGATGACACCGTCTGTTGTTTCCTGCTCCTCTTCAGATCTCTGTCTGCTCGTACAGTCATAGATCCTGACAGAGAGATGTTGGAGTCTGACATGTAATCCTGCAGCCACGTCTCAGTGAAGCACATAACACTGCAATCCCGATACTCAGGCTGAGTCCTTGTCAGGGCTTGGAGTTCATCCATCTTTTTAGCTAGTGATCGCACGTTTTCCATTATGATTGATAGAAGAGATGGTTCAAATTTCCTTTTTCTCCGTCTCATTTGCGCTCCTGCTCTGCATCCATGCCTCCTCCTTCTCAATTCAACAGGGATTTGTAGCTTCAGTTGAGATATTATTTCAGCTTTTGCAATATTAATCAGCTGCTACGGCTGTAAACCACCTTGTTGCCATGGTTATGCAGCATAACAAATTAGCGAAAAGTGAAAAATCAAAAGCAAATATCCTTCCAACTTCACAGGACAAAAACCCACAAAGCACACAGGTCCAAAAATGCAATTCTTCCCTAAGAAAAAGGGTGAGGCAATGTCCAAAAAAACCAAAAGTCAATCTGTAACTAACAGAGCCACTCCAACATGCAGCCACCCAGATCATCACAATTCTAGAATACCTGCAGCTCTGCATGACCTCTTTCTGTCTGACCCTCACCAGTGTCAACATAACCCTCATCTGATCCCTAATATAAGGACAGTGGACATGAATAAAGTAAAGAAAACTACTTATGGAGGTCTAGTGCAATATTAAAATCATGCTTAATGGATGATTTACATTTAATCAAGGAAACTTCTTATGTTTGAACCCGTCCTCTTATCACCAACAGTCTAAAACAGAGTCCTCAACCTATCAGGGACCAAAAAATACCTTTTATCTCACAGTCAGCAGAGAGCTACCACATGACACAAATATGTGAAACCTGTAAACAAAACTACATATCATCTATCCTCCCTTATTGTTATCCCTTATTATACTCTGCAGCATTGGCTCTCCCTGTCTCACCTTCACTGGTTTCATGATGAATTTCATCTGATCTCTAATATGGAAAAACAGCGAACATGATTAAGGTGTAGACATGTACTAATGGAGGGCTAGAACAATTTCAAAATCATGGCAAACCGGTTTGCTCTCAAAAACAAGATCTACTATGTGGTTAAATGGATCCTTTCAAAAAATGTAGCATCATTTAAAAAAACAAAAAACAAGCTCTTTTAACAAGGAGTTTAGTCATGTTTGTTGTATTACTATTTTATTTTATTTATGTTCCCTTATGATGATCGAATCACTTCCTCATTCATTAGGCTGTCACACCTACATGCAGCTCTGCATGGCAATCTCTATCTGTCTTACCCTCACTAGTGTGAACCTCATCTGATCCCTAATATAAAATCAGCAGTAAGAATAAGGTAAAGAGAAAATACTGATGGGGATTTAATGAACAGGCCAGAAGCATACATCCAGGGAAAACTCAGTTCTATATGTGGAAATTCTGTACCTTGTGTTTTATTATTAGAAAATTAATGTCCTTTAACAACCATCTTATATGCAGTATCTATTGTCAAATCACTTTTATATGTTACTGGAGAGTCAATTATATTTTTGGATAGGATAATAAAGTTAATAGTAATGTTTTGAATCACATCAGTTTAACATCATAAGGCTTGACAAACAATATAATTATCTTGCTGGACAAAATTATTACCAACTCACGTTATCTTTCTTTTCCTTTCCTGGGAAAAAGTAATTTAAACTTAGCTGTTGCCAGGGTTATAATAGTTTTAAAATAAAATGTTCATTAGTTGTAGTTTTTAATTTTTTTTTTTTGACTTAAGATTCAGATTCTATTTAGTTTTGGTTAGTTTTTACCATTTGTTATGTAATTTAGTTTAGTTTTAGTTTTTTGAAAATGCTTAGTTTCAGTTTAGTTTTTATTAGTTTCAGCTTTCGTTTTAGTCTTTCTGTTAAACAAGTTGTGCAAAAAAAAAAGTATAACAAAATCTCAGAAACTTATTGTGCTTTTTTTTTAAATGTATTGACATGGGCCAGATTAACAGCTAAGATAAATGGTAGAGTAACGTTCAAAGTTGTTTAAACACAATAAGAGCACATGTGCTTTAAAAAGCTCAATGATTACTGCAGGTGCTACAGTTCTATAAATGGGTTGTTGTGTCGCACCTAAATATAGGTGCGACACAACAAAACAAAAGCCAATTACTATCCTAAGTACCATGATCCTGTTGATCATTTTGCACATTTGCGCTTTCTCTCAACCTTTGCTGACATGACACTAGGTTGACCTCAGCAACACAGACGAGTTGACTGACATGTTGGGATAATGCAGTACAGCTCATCTATCAAGGCAAATTGTGCAACTAAAAAGGCATAACACAGATGATCACATTTGTTTCTGGTGACAACGTGTAGAAGGCAGGGAGCGACATAGAAGTAATTCTTCTACATATTATAAGACGCATTATGAAACAAAAACTAAGCACATTTTCTCAATAAATTCCATTCGTTATAGTTAGTTTTGTGAGCACTCATTACAGTTTCAGTTTTGTTTCAAATTCTCGTTTTTTTTATTTATTTCAGTATGTTTTCTTACTTCTAGTTTTCGTTATTTCATTTGTTTTTGTTAACAATAATAACACCGGCTGGTGCCTTTTCATCTTCACTCTATCACAGGCTTTATCTGGACTCCAGCCTCAGTCACTCTGAGCCAGTTGGCGGTGGGACTGCATTGTTGATGAGGACTCTGTCTCCTTCAAAATAAAAGCATGCAACTAAAACATTTCAAAATCAGATATTTTTCTCCTCCAGGGTTGTCCAATATACACCGTAGCATGGCAGCATTCAGTCTGGCCCAGTATTTTAAAAAAGAACTTATGGCCGAAGTTATGTCCAGTGTGCCATTTTTTGTCATGTTTGTCGAGAGCTTAAGCCATACCACGAAGAATAAGCAACTCGACCTACAACTCGACCTATACGTGCAGTTCTGAAAAAACAACCATGTTCAGTCGAGATTTTACGGTTCACTGTTTTTGGGACATGCGACTGCTCAGGACCTACTACATCATTTCAAAGTAAGTGCTTTATCGTCTGTTAACCAAAAAATATGGTATAATACTCAGGACTCAATGAAGAGACTGAAGTTGGAAAAGATTTAAAGTGGACCTGGCATGAACTTTGCATTTTTTGAGGTTTTTGATCATATCTCCCCCAGCCTGCCTTCGGCCCTTAATGGTTAAAATGACTGATTAGTCTTTCCTTTGTTCTGGGGTATGTCTGCCTACACAGTGAAATTAGCACTCAGAAACGGCTGTTTGGCAGTTCGGCATATGACGACACGTTTCAGCATATTACGTGTTGAGTTCCAGCCAATTACCCCCTTCCCCGAACTACACCCTCCAAGTCCTTCCCTCCGCAGCGCGGAGAGCTACGGTAACAGGCAAACAACAAACCAACAGCATGAAGTCCAGACCGCATCGTAACTGCATTGTACCTGGGTGTACAAAAGAGAACATAAATATTTTTGTCCTCCCCACATCTGAGCCACTGAAAGGCTTGTGGATAAATTTTATGTATGCAGGGAATGTGCCCGACCGACTGCTGAAGCGTGCAACCTTTTGTGGCAAACATTTCTCGGATGACTGTTTTTCCAAGTTGGGACAATACAGCAGTGGATTCGCAGATCGTCTTAAACTTCTACCAGGATTAATACCAACTCTCCGTGAACCAGCAAATATTCCTGTACAAGTAAGAAAATTTCCACAATAATATCCTTCAGCTGTTAGTACACATTGTGGCATTGTTTGAGTTGTTCGCTTTTCAATTAGCTTCATAGCTAACATTCAGAATTAGCTTCACAGCTAATACCCCAGTTTCTTTATGTAGCATTGGTGCTAGTATGAATTTATTTGGGGAAAAGAAGATTATATACTATTATTAAACATTCGAAATATCGTCATCCTTAAATAAGAATATATGGTGAGGCTTTTTCTGGTCGTTAAGCCTTATTGTATAATGTCGTAGTGAAGCTATAGACGTAATGAGGACGGATGGATGTGTGGATGGATGATCAAATACTTAATTAGGCCTGTAAGTTGTAAACAGATTGTTTAACACACAAAATAATCAAGCCTAAAACTAATTACATTTAATACATAATAATGGAATTTGGCAGTTTGTGGTGCGCAAAGGTATGTGTGTCAATGTTTCATTAGATGCGGTAGTTGAGACTCATTAACCACAGAAGCGCATAGCCTAACACCCGGTCGTTCTGTGCTAATGCTCACAGAAGGGCTACCTCGTCACACCTGCAATTCTACGACAAGGCTGAATTACGGCAAACGATCCTTTGATATAGTATTAAGGTACTTAGAGTGTGGCTAAAAAGGGCCCAAACGTCGTGGGGAATTTCATGCCAGTTCTACTTTAAGGACATTTCACCTACTCTGGTTAACTGAAGGACTCATCTCATTGTTGTCATGTCTGTACAGTAGGCCAGATATTTCTGATAGAAAAGCTCTGGAAGCTGACATAGGTAGGCAGAACTAACATGTTAAAGAGAGCAAGAGAAGCCCATAAAGGGCTTCCTGTAACTTCATAATAAATATGTAACAACGCCAATGGATAGCGAATAAACCTTATCCTTATCTTCATCTCTGTGGAATTCTTCCGTGACAAAGTAAAGACAGCACTAGCTTCAGCCTGAGCAAGCTCATCTTCTCTCCAAAGAGAATGACTATCTGACAAAATATTTGAAAAGCTTCTCCTACATTACAACCAGTGGTTTACTCATTAGATTAGGGGAGTATTTTACTATATTTTTTATTTTCACTGAGAACGTTTTAATCTACATACTTAGAAGTTGGATAGGGCTGTGTTTACTGAGTCGGGTAGGTATTGCCAATTTTTACTTAAAGTACCTTCAACTAAATTATGTACATATAGTTTAGGATGGGAACTAGGGGTGGGCGGAGCAGCCAGTATTTGTATTTATTGTATTTATTGGGGGAGCGTATGTGTCTTTGAGTAAAATTCAAAATAGGCATAATAAAAAGATTTTCGTGTCACACTTCTAATTTATGTTATTAGCAATTTTACTAATTACGGATATGCAATATTGATTGATGTTTTTCCATAAATCCAGCAGTTACATGTTGTCTCTCAACCCTGCCTAACTATAATGACCCCTGCTGGATGGGAAACATCGGTCCAGATGATGCTCAAAGTGACCGAGCATCCTCCATGCTGTCTCTTCTTTGTCTTCTCAGACCCTGAGCCAGGTTCTGCCGGGGTTTCTTCCTGTTGAAGGGGAGTTTGTTGTGAATTTGCGCTATATAAATAAAAGTGAATTTAATTGAGACAAAAAGGCCACTGTGGCCACAAAACCTTTAAAAAAACAAAAAGAAAACAAAGTTGGGGGTTGTACGACACAAAGAATTGTAGAAGCTTTCCATTTTACCAAATAGTTTGTGTTCTAAATGCAGCCATGCTCCTTGGCTATCCTTTAGGTTATGTTGATGTCAGTGTTTGGTGGCTATTATCCTTGCACCATCATAGAGCGGGCAGTTCACGGGAGTTAACTGTTTGCGTTGACCTTTTGATCATGCGGCACAAGATTGTGTGAAGTGCAGGGGACTTGATTGCTGCAGTGATTTTTTTTAAAGAAAAGTGTGGGGGGGGTTCAACCTGGACCTTATTTTTATTATTTTTTCTGTAGTTTTCTTCTTTTTTAATCACCCTGAGAAGTTCTGAGCCAGTTTGAGCCGTTCGGTAGTGTTTACATCCATTATTGATCCCTGTACATCCGTAGAACGGAAGTGCTCTGGGCAGTACAAATGCCCCTTGCAATAAGGTTTAATCTCCCCCAAATGCCTTAATTTTACCATATACACAGATAGCGTAGGCCTTTGCGCACTTTACATTATTCATTTTAAAATATTTCAGTGTTTTTTAAGTACAAAACAGCTTCATACAGCTAGAATTGAACATCGATCCATGTAATTTTGATATCTATAACTTGAAACAGAGAATGTTTAGGTTATGTAGTGATTTTGAACATCAGCAAATGGACAGCGGTTTGATTCGTCTTGCTTGCTTGTGCAGAGCAACAATAAAGCATGAATACGTGAAAAATTAACTAGAGATAACTACCTGCTTTAGCAGCAGCTATAAAACTTTATTGTTTGCAGGGTGATCTTTATATTTTAAAGCTTTTACAAACAGTCTTGTTACAGCATGGAGATGACTTAATTTTCTCATTCCCACGTGTTATTATTTCTTGGCCACGCATTAAGTATCTCGTTCCCACGCATTAATAAGTTGTGGCCACGCATTAGTGTATTAGTAATGCGTGGCCATGAGTTATTTATTTTTTTCCTCCAATGTCACCAGAGGGGCTCCGTACATTACTTGCCCCTTGGCACAAATTACCCCACTTTTCCGAACAGAGATTTGCACTATTTATTTGGCCAATTTCCCCTTGGTTTCTTTTTACACAAGAACTAAAACTACATCAACAACAATGTCACCCGACTTGAATATAATTGGTTACCATTGAAATGGAAGTGAAATACACTGTTGATGATTAGATAATTACCTATCAAAACAGGTGTGATCAGGGTGTGATCATGGTTTCTGTAAATGTCTGTAAATTCCACCTGTTGTTTTTTGTTTTTGTGTCTTGGTTACTAGTCTATTATGTGTAAGACAGGTGTTTCTTGTCTATAAAAAAAGAAATCATACAGTGTCACCATCTTTGTCATCTTGATTTGTGATAAATCAGCTTGCTTCTTCCCAAAGGAGTAAACAAAATACAGTGCGACAACAACTGAGTATCACGTAGCCAGCACAGCCTCCATCTTTAGATATGTGGTATATGCAAAGCTGAAGATAAAACATCACTAAGTAAGCTTCTACTGTAAACTTACTTCCTTCCAAGCCAAAGAGAAATACAATTTACACTGCAATATCTCATTTACTATACTTTATATGAGATTGTTGAATGCCAAATCTCTCTAACTTCATCTACAATTTACACAGCAAAATTTACTTTATAATATTTTTATATCAGATTGCAGAATGCCAATTGTTTCTAACCTTATTTACAATCACTCTGCAATGTTGCATTATAATATTTTATACCAGATTGCTGAATGTAAAATGACTCTAATATATCAATATTTCATTTACAATATTTATAGATTTTTATAGCTACTGTACAATTTAGACTTTGAACAAACATGTCTTACCATTTTTAATCACCTTTTTTCTTTTTACTCTTTTTAATGTCACCAGATTTTACTGTTTTTAATGTCAAATTTTTTAATTCTTTTATCTTTTTTACTTTGTGCCAATTAATGGAATTTTGTTGCCAGTAAATTACACAACGTGGGTTTTTTTGTGCAATGTAATAAAGGAAGTCTAAGTCTTTAATGAAAAGTTGTATCTGCTTGTTAGCTCCTCAGCTAAACTTTGTGTTTTTTAAAGTGTTCATCAGACCAAATTTTTACAAATAAAAAGACCCAAGCTTTTGGTTGACCCAGTAAAATGTATAAAATGATTCTAACTGAAAAACAGTAAGCCAAAACGTTTGTTTACTTGTATAAGTGTCCCTCAGTACTATCCCATTTCCACTGACTTTAGGCGTTTCTAAATGCCCAAGCACACAAGTAAATGATTTTGTGCTTGGCAAGTACGTACTTGGAAAGTACAGCATTAAGTCTGTTCTTGCGGAGAACATAAGGCCCGTGTTTGGTAGTTCTGCAATTGGAAGTTTCAACTTGGTTGACATCGCTGCTTAGCTATGATCTTTTCAGAGTTTTAATAGATGGTCCAGTTTTACGTAGGAATTGGATTATTTGGATAATATCATTATTTGTAGTATTATCATTTGGGATTATATAATGGATAGTAAAATAAGAAACGCCTTTTTTGACATTGATTGTTGATATAACATATACACCATTAGAAAGAAGTGTAAAAAAAAATAGAAAACCTGTAAAATAATGTGTTAAAGTTTTCATAATTGATAATAAAAGGGACTGTTAATTCAATTGTGCTTTACGGTCTCATATTACTTTTGCATCATTGCCATCATCATCTGGCAGCTCATACCAGATACCTACAACATAAATAAACTAAACTTTATGAACATAAAACTTTATACAAATACCTTTATCTACGTGATGCTTACACAATCAATAATATGTCAAACATATTTACAGTAAAACTGCTAATAGTCCAGGGCAGCAGTATTATTACTTTATTATTAAAGTCATCACAATCTAGACGCAACTTAAAAAAAACTATCATAATGATGGCACTGTAAAAAAAATTGGAGAAGTCTTCCTTTTAAACTCAGGTGTACTGTTGTATTTATTTTATGAAATGAACATCTACTACGTAGACGATAGAGGTCGGAACAAGACAATGTGATGAAAACTCGCCGCCTCCAACAAAGCTGCTTGGTGGGAAGTTAATATTCGCTGTGGTCCTCTTCTGTTCATGCTGAGCCTGTTGCTGTCATGTATTTGTCTGGTGAACTTGCTAAAGACAACAGAGTGATCCCAAAACCAATAAAATCTGACTAACGTCGCCGTTTCAGTTTACGTTTCAAGAGAGACGAAGGGTCGCACATTTTACCAACAGTCTCCAGCACTGGTAAAAACAAGGAAGTGGCCTGCTCTCTGATTGGACAGTGTGATCTCTCACTATCAAATCAGATCAGTGTATCAAAACTGTGTAAAAATTCGGAAACAGCTTCAGAGTCTCTCACGCAGTTTTACGGCTGCAAAATATTAACGGCCTTAATTTAAGCCCATAGAAAAACGGAAGACTTCAAACTCCATAGAGCCGGTCTTAGGGAAACGTGCAGCCTACAGTGATCTGTTTGATTATTAAGAGGTACTCTGTTCAAATGTATTTTTTTATTAATTTGGATGCCAAATATTAAGCAAATGCAAGTAGCCTAATATGTGTCTCACTTATTTCATATGCATTTTTTGAAACCGTTGTGCCACAGTTAAAAAATATACCAATTAATCTAAAAAAATCAGAAGAAAAAAATATGTTATATTGTAGTGCTTGCAGATATCCCACACATATACTGAAACCCTTTATAGCTCACTTTTATAGTAGGATCAGGCTGCGGTCAGCGGGGAAAACACACTCGGACCGTCCACTGAGCCTGCAGCTACCGCAGCCTATCAGCAGTGCTGAGCTACTCCAAAAACACAGCAGAATATTTTAAAGTTGGCAGATTCTTAATGAACTGAGCCTATAGAAGAAGTTTAAAGGTCTACTTTCTAGCCTAAAAACATCTTAAAACTGCTTGTTGTGACGAATTGATAGTTATATAAATTAAATATATTTCAGCACTCACCTTCTCTATAATGTTGGTGGTAGCGCTAGGCATTCTGGGATATCCCGCTGGCTGAAGTCCTCAGAAGGATGCTTTAATATGTACCGACTTTTTTTTTTGGCCAGACAGTGCATATGGTGTCTGCAGTTTTCTGGATCCATGCTGGTGAAAGAGGGACAGTAAATCATATTCTAGGCAGGTTAAGGCAATTTACTTTATATAGCACACTTTCAACACAAGGCAATTCAAGGAACTTTACATGATTCAGTGGTAAAGAAACCAAATACATGATAAAAATAGGAAAATTAAAACAGATCATCACTAAAAGAAATGCATTTAGTAATTGAAGCATAAAATTAAATTTATGTGAGAGTATGAAATTTAAAAACAAATAAAAACCTGAGACCCATTAACATAAAGAGCCAAGTGCAACAAGCAATTTAGGTGAGGTATAAGAAACACATTAATGTAAAATAATGTAGATTAAAAACAAACAAAACACAATCAGATTAAAAAAATAATAAAAGTTATCAAAAAACACAATTTAGTACTCAAAGGCAGATCTGAATACTAAAGTTTTAATCTTTGATTTAAAAGGTCCTAAAGCTTAGTTTATGCTTCTCCGTTTTGACGGAGAAGGATTGACGCAACGGCATTATCCGCCAATGCAAGTGCTCTCCGTCACCTACGCAAGAACGCATGGAGTAGAGGCCTTATTTTTAACTATCCGTCAACGGAGAGCGTATGCATCTGATTTGTCAGTTTCAGTAACAGCCAGAGATTGATTCACCAGAACAAGGCTCTGTAGTCGCTTTAATCAGTAGTTAATGTTTGGCTAATACATGCTTTATATTGAAAGGATAAGTTATCGAATCTGTTCTTTTGGTGATTTTGGCACAAGGAACTGTAGGAAAACAACAAAAAAGGCCACTGTGTTTGTTTCCAACGCATTTCTAGAGTTTTCAATGAGCTCCACCTCTAATAAAAAGCTTTACAACTTAATTAAAACATACTTTCTGTCATTCAATGCTCCTTGAGGAAAAAATGGTTTTCACAAGCCTAGAAAAAAAATGAAATGGCACTGTGATAGTAGGCAGAGACGCCATAAAAAGTTAGCACCCCCTGCTGTCCTGGTCGAGCAACGCTGAAAAAACAATAGGGAGTGGATTGGAAAAGCAGAGTTCTATAAACGAAAAATGTCTGCGTCAATGCATCTGAGTGTAAATGTTCTGTCGGAGAAGCATAAACTAGGCTTACCGATTCAGCATTTTTGCATTCTTCTGGAAGTCTTTCCAGATTTGTGGAGCATAGAAGCTGAAAGCTGCCTCTCCCTGTTTAGTTCTAACTCTAGGAATGATTAGTGAACTAGAGTTGGAGGACCTCATAATTCGAACTCTGATTTTAGAGAAGAATGATTGACTTGTGGTTTTCAAAGTTAACTTATAGTTGTTCAGCCTATTTATGTAGATCTCATAGTGAACCTGAAGTTTCCTCCATTTTCTCTCAGCCTGGCGGCACTCCCTTTTTTCACTACATGCCAGAGGATCACTGGTCCATGGAGCTTCTTTCTACCTGAGACTACTTTTACTTTAGTTGGAGCAATTCTAGGACTGCAACACCGTACAGCAACCATGTTTGTTTACTTTATGTAAGTTAATATGTTAACTTAGGTTCATGAGCTGGACTACGCCTCATATTCAGTTTTCTCTCACTAATCTACTCGGATCCGACTCACCTGGCATCTCACACCTAAAATCCATTCCTAATTACTCTGTGATCTATTTAAACCCGAGCACCTAGCCATCAGCGTCGCTCAGACTGTGGTCTCGTAAAACCCACCCTCCCTCCCCCTGATCCTTTATCTCGTCTCAGTATTACATCCCCATTTTACTATTCCCTCATCCCTTCATCCCCTCCCTCATCCATTTCATCCCTTCTCCCCCTCATCCCTTCATCCCCTCATCCCTTTCATCCCATTGTCCCTTCATCTCCTCCGTCATTCCCTCTCTCAACCCTTCATCCCTTTCATCCCCTCCCTCATCCCTTCATCCCCTCCCTCATCCCCCTCATCCCTTTCACATCCTTCTCCCCCTCATCCCTTCATCCCCTCATCCCTTTCATCCCATCATCCCTTCATCTCCTCCGTCATTCCCTCTCTCAACCCCTCCCTCATCCCTTCATCCCCCCCTCATCCCCTCATCCTTCCATCCCCTCATCCCTTCATCCCCTCCTTCATCCCTTCATCCCCTCCCTCATCCCCATCATCCTTCCATCCCCTCATCCTTTCATCCCCTCCCTCATCCCTTCATCCCCTCATCCCTTCATCTGCTTATCTGCTCTTTCAAACTCCAGCTCTAATATCTGTTTCTTTCAGGTTCTTTGTCTGGGGGGGTCCTGAGCAGGCTCGAGAAGAAGACCGACTTCCGAAGACTGCACCCCCACACAGAGTCTACAAGCCTACATCAGTGCATCCTTCCAGACACATCATCTATCTAACCTTTGTCAATAAATGAACTAATCAAAACTAATCTAATCTCCGTAGGTGTGGTCCATGCTAATGAAAATCACATGCGCATTAGGCAAGGCAAGTTTATTTGTAGAGCACAATTCATACACAAGGCAATTCAAAGTGCTTCACAGTTGCATAAATTAAGAAAACAGATAAACAGAAAAAAAAAATAAACTTAAAAAATTATTAATTACAATAAAAAGCAAGAGTGCAGATAAAATACTTGCAGTTGTCATATGCACGGGTAAAAAGAAACTGTTTTCAGCCTGGATTTAAACATTGTTAGAGTTGAGGCTTGTCTCACATCCTCATGAAGACTGTTATAGATTTTAGCTGCCTGAAACTGAAATGCAGCCTCACTGTGTTTATTGTTGACTCTGGGAACCACCAGGAGACCCCTCCCTGAAGTTTTCAGGGCCCGAGATAGTTCATATGTCTCTAACATGTCAGAGATGTACTTTGGTGCAAAACCATGGAAATACTTGTACACAAGCAAGGCTTGAGCTTCCTATATCAAGCAGAGCTTGAGTACAAGCTCTGCTTGATATAGGAATATGTGGCGAAGTCACCCACTCAAAAAACAAACAAAAAAAGAGAAAAAGGCGCTCACAATCTCAGAGACAACTGAGCTGGCATTTTGAGATTTCTCTTTTCTGGGCGCCGGTTTCAAACATCATGATATACGGTGTCCTGAAATGCCAGCACCTCAAGGATGAGACACCTATTCCATTAAATATATTCTGTATCCTCTACTCTCCCACCTAAACTGCTTCTCCCGTTTCACCACATCCACAGATTTTCTTTCTGGTTTTTTTCTCTCTGCCTCCTGCTTGGTGGGTCTAACATCAGCATTCTTTTACAAATTCAGTCATTGTCTCTCATCCCATACCATACCAGTTTATTCATAGCACTTTTTACAGGGAAACAAGCACCAAATGGCGCAAGGAGCGAAATAAGCACAGAAAAGAGAAAATTAAATTAAAACACAACTTAAAAACACAATAAAGATAAAAGAGAAATAAAAGTTAAAAACACATAACCAATAAAAATTTAGCAGAACATAATAATCAATAGAATAAATATCAAAGATTAAAAACAACATAGAGAAGGTTATGAACCAAATACAATTTAAAAATAATGGGTCTTTAACCGGGATTTAAAAACAGTAATAGATGAAGACTGACATATATGTATGGGGAGAGCGTTCCAGAGCTTGGGTGCACAAGTCGAGAAAGCTCCCTCACCCCATGACTTGCTGCTGGACTTTGGGGTAGCCAGGAGAAGCTGATCAGCTGACCTGAGTCCCAACAAGGGGGGATAAAGAAAATCTCATCTTAACTTATCCAAACTTTTACTGTCTGGTCTCTCTGATTTTATCTCCAATTCATTTAACCTGAGCTGTCCCTCTGATGGACTGATTCCTGATCCTATCCTTCCTTGTCAATCCCAAAGAGAATCTCAACATCTTGAGTTCTGTAAAAGTCTCAGTTAATTAATTATTTATTTATTTTTAACCTATTTATTCATTTCCAGCAGTTTCTTTTAAAGCCACTCACCATGCCAACCCTTGCTCTCTATAATAAACCTTTTCAGTATATAGCATACTTGAAGCAGTGTATAGAGGACAACATGCTGCGTCCTTCTCTGCCTCTGAGGGTGTTTGTTTACTTCATCTTGAGTGGGGACAGTATAACCTACACATTCCACACCAAAGTTAAATTAGAAGGTATGGTGTTTTACTGAACAGGATGTGCTTTGGGGGAGTCTGGGCATGCTTTTTAAATGTTAAACAGCATCATCAAAGAGCTGGGAAATTAGGAACCCGAAGTTTGATGTTTTTCTAACATGCAAAGCAGACTTAGATCAGCAGCTTCTCCTACAACCGGACTCCCACATTTCTGTTTCTACGTGCTAGAAGCAGCAGTTGATAGTCCCATGGTAAAGTTATGTTTAGTGGTTGTTCTATTACCACTACAACAAATGTGTGCAAAGCTTTTGTAATTCCCTGTAATTGTGTTCCAAGAAATTAGGCAGGACTCGGTCTATGACCTTCTTCCTTTGTTTCTTTTCTGGAGAAGAACTAATAGTAAATCAACAACTATGTCACCCGGCATTAATATAATTGGTTAACATTGAAAGGGAAGTGAAATACACTGTGAAGGATTCGAAAACTACCTGTCAAAACAGGTAGTTTGAGAGGTGATCATGGTTTCTGTGAATTCCACCAGTTGTTTTTTTGTTTTTGTCTTGGCTGCTGGGCTTACAGACAGGTGTATCTGATCTATAAAAAAAGATGCCATGCGGTGTCACCATCATTCTCATCTTGATGAATGACATATAACAGCTTGATTCTTCCCAAAGGAGTAAACAAAATACCTTGTGACAACAACTCAGTATCACGGTGCCAGCACAGTCTCCATCTTTAAATATGTGATAATGCCACATGTGAAGTTCTAATATGTAGAGCCTAATCCTTCATGGAGATGACAACATTTTAGTAGACTATCACAAAGCCCTGATCTCAATCATGTAGAGAATTGGTGAGCAGATCTGAAAAACAATGTGTGAGAGCTACAGCCTGAAACCTGAAAATCAGTTGCACCAGTTCTGTCGGGAAAAATGGGCCAGAATTCCAGCAAACTGATGTGCGAAGCTTTCAGAAGGACCCAAATCACCACAAAGGCAAAGTTTAACAAAAACTGTGGAAATGCATTTAAACTTCTGATTTTGAAAACGTTAATAAATCAATCTCTGACAGATTGATACTATGTTTATACTGCTCATTACTGTGACATTTAGCAAATAGAAATAATTTTGGTAATTCTAACTGACATAAAACAAGTTCAGTTTGTAACAGTGAGAAAAATGTGGATGTCTTTTCATTTGGTGTTTGTAAACTTCCAGTTTCAACTCTACATCATGTATTATGACCTACATAAAAATATAAAATTAATTATGTAGTGATACTTATTTGCAGCTAACCTAGCTGGCTGCATGTCTGTTGCTCCTAATGACCCAATCAGTCAAATGAGTGTTTCATGTCAAGATATATAAATAGATGAAAATCTGAATTCACACCAGCAAAGTAAAAAAGACAAATAATCCCATGCACTGCTTTTTATTATGGCGTGCCTGAAGGTGTTGGGGCTTCTTTGCAATCGTTTGGCAGTGTTTACAGTTTTCTTTTGGCATTTGTTGAGAAGCACAAAAGGGAAAATTGTTTCATGAACAACAATGTGACCTGACTTGATCCCACGATTGTAACTCGCCACAGTAACTCGTTTAATATATTTACTTCCTTATTCAGGGGGAAGAGACGTGTATCTTGTTGTCTCATGTAACAAGCGTCTGTAATATTTAAGTTCATCTATCCTCTATACCGCTTCTCCTTGAGGGTTCGTGGGGGGGCTGGTGCCTATCTTCGGCAGTCAACGGGCAAGAGGCGAGGTACACCCTGAAAAGGTCATCAGTCCATCGCATGGCAACATAGAGACAGACAGGAAAATCAACCATGCACGCATACACTCAAACCTAAGGATAGTTTAGAGAGAGTAGCCTCACAGACAGGTTTTTGGACTGTGGGAGGAAGCTGGAGTACCTAGAGGGAACCCACACATGCACAGGAGAACATAAAAACTTTATGTAGAGAGACCTGGGATGGGATTCAAAGCCAGGACCTTCCTACTGCAAGGCAACAGTGCTTAGATCCCTGCACGGGCCTATTATCTGGGTCCGAGCCTGGCCCTGGCCTGAGGGGCTGGGGCTCCAGCCCGGTCTGGTCCGAAAGGTTTTCGTAAATCTCAGGCCCGAATCAAGTCCGACTTTTTTTACACCTCCCATAACATTTTTTTAGCGTGATTGAGCGCTATATTCACAGAGTGCATTTGTGAATTGAATCTGTCGCTCTTTAAATGCCAACGCTGTGCAGTTAGAAAAAATTTCTAATTTCCTGTGAAAAAACAAATCGTAACTGACAGATCAAAGTGGACATAAAATAGCAGGTTAAAATAGGTGCTTGGTTTGGTTCACCACATGACCATTCAAAATGTCTCTGGAGATGTGATTAACCTGTTTTTTTGCTGTCATATTACATACATCACAGCGAACAAACCCGTGGGCTCAACTTGAAGAGTTTTAATAAGTTTAAACTTAATCTAGAATTGAGCTTTTCCCTTGTTATTCACGCTATTCAGTTCATCAGTTTCAATCTTTTTCTTTCTGTCCGTCAAACATTGACTCCAAGCCAGATGCTGAAGCACTGCACCCACTGCGTTTGTAAATTAGACACCGATACCACCGAAAAATTATCTGGAGGAGTTGTGTTTTTTCCATGTGCCTGTCCATTCCCAAAGCCGAAAAAGCAACAGGATCAATGCCTACAATGGATAAAAAAAGTGTGGACGGACCCACTCCCTCTATTAGTTTACAGTAACAAATTAATAAGAAACCTCGGTGTGTCAAGTTCCTGTTTCGAGCAACTACAGTATTAATATTTTTGGGTCAATTTGTTGGTAGATCTCAAAGGTATTTTCTTATGGAGGCGGAAAAGTATCATAATTAATAAACTCAAGAAGGGTTTTTCACAAATGCACATACTCTGTCTGTTTCACGAATGCACACGCTCAGGTTCACAAAATATAATTTCTGGAACACTTGTAATATAAATTCACAAATGCACATGATGAGGTTCACAAACACACACAATCTGTTTCAAAAATGCACACAATCTCTTTAAAAAATGCACACGATATGTTTCACAAATGCACACAAGCTGTTTCACAAATATAATTTTGAGAGAAGCTTCAAATATATACTCACAGATCATACAAATCCCTGAATGTGTATGAATGTGTATGTGTATCACCCCTTCTCATTTGTGAACCTCTCTGCATTTGTGAGAGAATTCCATGCCTAGCCTAGCATGAATAGACAGCAAATGTAACCATTGGCTAAGAAATCTGTCGATCAAATTCATCACTACCCAGCCGTGTTCGCTTTCAGGCAATCAGTCCGAACGTATCGACATGGCAATAATTACTAATCCATTTCCTCAGTTTATTAAACAGTGGGCATGAATTACTGACGCATTTCCTCAGTTTATCAAACTGTGCACATGGACTTGCAATCTATTCCCCCAGTAACAAATGCTGGGAGGTTCACAAATGAGAATGGTGAGTTCATACACATTCAGGGGTTTGTATGATCTGAGAGTATATATTTGAAGCTTTTTTCAAAATTATATTTGTGAAACAGCTTGTGTGCATTTGGGAAACAGATCGTGTGCATTTTTTAAAGAGATTGTGTGCATTTTTTAAACAGATTGTGTGTGTTTGTGAAACAGATTGTGTGCGTTTGTGAAACAGATCGTGTGCATTTTTTAAAGAGATTGTGTGCATCTTTTAAACAGATTTTGTGTGTTTGTGAAACAGATTGTGTGCGTTTGTGAAACAGATCGTGTGTGTTTGTGAAACAGATCGTGTGCATTTGTGAATTTATATTACAAGTGTTGCTGAAAATTATATTTTGGGAACCTGAGCATGTGCATTTGTGAAACAGACCGTGTGCATTTTCGAATGAGCATATGCATTCGTGAAAAACCCTGCTTGAGTTTATTACTTATGATACTTTTCCGCCTCCATATTTTCTCGGATGTATGGAGATTTATTGAAAACCAAACCCACAGGAGCGAGCGGTGATACAGTGGTTTAATTAATGCATTTCTGGGTGAAACAGGGGGTGTTCGCTTTAATAAAACGAATGTCCGCCTAAAACCTAACTTACAACTAAGTTTCCTGAAGCGTGCAGACAGAAAGAGCACTCAGAGTATCTTCCCACTCGCCAAATCATCATCATATTTGCAGCAGCGTCGTCCTCACCGACACCTGCGCTCTCTCCCTGCAGCTGCAGTGTGACTGTCAGAAAGCTTGCAAAACTTGTAGGCGGGGGGACTTTCTCTGCTGGATGTTTTACACACTAGCGAATCGCTGTTGGGTAGGCAGCGTCGATGTCGGGCAACTTCACTACAGTGAGATGCTATGATTGGTTGCCGTCCTGCGTCAAGAGCGTTACGACCGCCAAAAGTTCAAGTAGCTGAACTTCGGCGTTGCTAGCGTTATGAGCTTTGAAGGTTGAAACGCAGGAAAAGCTTGAAAAGTTGAAGGAGCCAAAGCTTACAAAGTACCGCAGACACTGTGACACTCCTCCTACGCCCTCAACCATAGACTTCACATCTAATCTTGACGTTGCTGACGCTGACAAAGCCTGCGGTCTGAACGCAGCATTTCACTGCTGCGCTGTGCTTCATTCACCAACATTGTAGTAACCCCATTTTACATCCCCACTAACAGCTGTGTTAATGCTGTAACAGCGTTGTAACACTTGTCGTGTTTGACAATTTGTTTGTGAGACCTAGCAACAGTAACTACGGGGGACGGGGCTCGGCGAAAGGTCAATTGAAAAATAAAAGTGCCCGAGCCCAGCCCGTGTCCGAGGTAATTATACAGTCGCCTTCAGGCCCTCGGGCTGTCGGGATCCTCATTTCTAGGGCTCCAGTGTAGGGCTCTAACAGTGCTACCCACTGCGCCAGTGTGCAGCCTGCATTATTTAAGCTTTGTATTCAGTTGTATTCAATTGCATATTCAACCCTAATCAGACACCTCACGCCCTAATTGTAATTCTTGTGTTTTCTATTTTTAACCAACCACAAGATTTTGATCTGGATGAACAAAGAAAAATGTCCTACCGAAACAGCCCCCTTCCAATCAGCTTGTCATATTATAGGAGCCTTTCTGACTAACAGACAGACAGACTTTGTCATTCGACCCATTACAAGTACGGCATAACATCCTTATCACATAGTGAGATAGGATATCGGAAAACTCTCCACTGCTCAGCTGTAAAAAACCCTGATGACATCTGTGTTTATTCGTGTTATCCACAGCTTCCTGTAAAAACATAGGCTTTCTTAATAACAGCTGTTGTATTGGAGAGATCCTCCAATGGTTGGTACGGACAAACCTGCAGAAATTCTCTACCACCTTCTTGGTTTTCTGTATGTTTAGGATGAGGTTGCTTTCTCCACACAACTTTACTAAGTATCTTAACAGTTACTTTAAGCGGTTGTGTGGAAGCACTTGACATAACTTTTTAAGTAAATCTGAGGTGTTTTCATTTTGAATCCAGGAAACCGTGTGAAAATAACTCAGATAGTTACTCGTTTTTGCTGCAAATCTCACTGCACAGGTGGCACAAGACAGACTGGCGGTGATAGATCGCTGCAGTTCTTGATGCAAAAAGTGCATTCATTGGGATTTCCTTCTACTGAAGCAAACGATTTGGATTCTCTGTTTAGTTTGTTCGAATTTTAAATTTGTGAAAATAATATTGATTTGTTTTGTCTTGCAGAGACATGGTTGCAGGAAGAGGTACATGTCACAATAAATGAGTCAACTCCCCCTAGCTACTTAAACTTTAGTGTCCCTCGAAGTACTGGTCGAGGAGGTGGTGTAGCCACTATCTTTCATTCAGATTTACTAATTAATCTCCAAAAAAATAATAATTACAGTTCCTTTGAGCATTTAATCTTTAGCCTTCCTCATACACATAACAAAGCAGTAAAGCCACTTTTATTTGTGGTCTTATATCGTCCACCAGGCCCTTATTCTCAATTTTTAGATCAGAGAGCAGATTTTCTATCTGACTTAGTTTTAAACACTGATAAAGTCATTATAGTCGGAGACTTCAATATTCATGTTGATAATGAAAGTGATAGTCTAAATACAGCTTTTAAGACTATCCTAGACTCAATAGGCTTTACTCAAAATGTGCAGGGTCCAACACATTGTTGTCACCACACTTTAGATCTTGTGCTGACTTATGGCATTGACTGTGAAGAAATAACAGTCTTTCCACATAACCCTATCCTGTCTGATCATTTCCTCATCACTTTTAAACTAACTTTAACAGATCATATCAAACCTGAAAGAAAACTTCATTATACCAGAACGTTATCAGACAATGCTGTTGCAAGTTTTAAAGAAGCTCTTCCAACTTTAATTTCCTCAGTACATAAAAGTACAATAGAAAACAGTGATTTAACTCGTAACCCCTCACAACTTGACGTTCTAGTTCATAGCGTTAATTCCTCCCTGCGTCTGGCAATAGACAACGTTGCCCCACTGAAAAAGAAGGTGGCCAGCCTTAGAAGATTAGCTCCCTGTTTTAATTCAGAGCTACATACCCTGAAGAAGAACGTTAGAAAACTAGAGAGAAAATGGCGCTCCACGCATTTACAGGATTCCTATTTAGTGTGGAAAAATAGTCTATTGCTATATAAAAAGAGCCTTCGAACAGCTAGAACAGCATATTATTCATCTTTAATCGAGGAGAATAAAAATAATCCTAGGTTTCTTTTTAATACAGTTGCTAAACTCACACAGGAATATAGCTCTATCGAGCCAACCATTCCCCAAGCTCTAAGTAGTGATGACTTCATGCAATTCTTTATAAATAAAATAGACTCTATAAAAAATAAAATATTTGGGAACCTTCCCAATATGCTTGCTTCCTCTCTAGTTAATGAGGCAACATCAAAAATGGTTGAACCTAATATACGCTTAAACTGCTTTAATGCAGCCGAACCTTCTGATGTACTAAAATTATTAGCTTCATCTAAACCTTCAACTTGCGTTTTAGACCCAATCCCAACTAAACTCTTAAAAGAAGTTTTCCCTCTGATCGCTGCTCCAATTTAAGATATAATGAATCTATCCTTAGTCAATGGATATGTACCACAGGAGTTTAAGATAGCTGTAATTAAACCTCTACTTAAGAAACCATCTCTTGATCAAAACGACTTAATTAACTGTAGACCGATATCTAATCTTCCCTTCTTATCTAAAATTCTTGAGAAAATAGTTGCACACCAGATATGTGAGCATTTAAACAATAATGAGCTGTTTGAGAAGTTTCAGTCAGGCTTTAGAGCTCATCATAGCACTGAAACAGCTCTGGTGAAGGTTACCAATGATATTCTCATAGCCTCAGACAATGGACTGGTGACCATTCTGGTCCTGTTAGATCTCAGTGCTGCCTTTGACACTGTTGATCACAATATTCTCATAGAAAGGCTTCAAAGTGTTGGTATAATAGGAACAGCACTAGGTTGCTTTAAATCTTATTTGTCTAACAGATTTCAGTTTGTTCAGATAAATGATAAATCTTCCTCAACCTCAATAGTTACTTGCGGAGTACCACAGGGTTCAGTGCTTGGGCCGATTCTTTTTACTATATATATGCTTCCTATTGGTAAAATAATTAGGCAGCATGGGATAAAATTCCATAGTTATGCTGATGATACACAGCTATATCTATCCATAAGTCCTGATGAATCCAATCAGTTAGGTATACTACAGGCATGTCTGGAAGACATAAAAACTTGGATGACTCTAAACTTCTTGCTTCTGAATTATGATAAAACAGAAGTTGTCGTCTTTGGACCGGAATCTCTGAAAAAGAAACTACTTAGTCAACCCCTTCACCTAGACGGCATTAAATTAGCCTCCAGTAATAAAGCAAAGAACCTCGGTGTTATTTTTGACCAAGATATGTCATTTAGATCTCACATTAAAGAAGTCTCTAGGATTTCCTTTTTTTTACCTTAGGAATATTGCAAAAATTAGAACCATCCTGTCCAGGAATGATGCTGAAAAACTAGTCCATGCCTTTATTACTTCAAGACTGGATTACTGTAACTCTTTATTATCAGGTAGTCCACAGAAAACAATTAAAAGTCTTCAGTTAGTCCAAAATGCTGCTGTTAGGATTCTGATGAATTTTAAAAGAAGAGATCACATTTCCCCTGTTTTAGCTTCTCTTCACTGGCTCCCAGTAAAATCTAGAATAGAATTCAAGATCCTCCTTCTGTCATATAAAGCTCTTAATAATCTAGCTCCATCATACATAAGAGACCTGATTGTTCCATATGTTCCTAACAGGGCCCTTCGCTCTCAGACTGCAGGTTTACTGGTAGTTCCTAGGATTTCTAAAAGTAGAATGGGTGGCAGATCTTTCAGCTATCAGGCTCCCCTCCTATGGAACAGGCTCCCAGGGTTGGTTCCTGAAGCAGACAATTTGTATATCTTTAAAACTAGGCTTAAAACTTTCCTCTATGACAAAGCTTACAGTTAGAGATATGTTAATAGGTAGTTAGAGACAGGTTAGACAGGTAGCTAGGAAGAGATAGGTTAATGTTAGTAGCTAGGTAGAGTGTCAAAAGCTAGGAAGGGATATGAAGAGGTAGAGTAGCTACGTAGAGATTAATGTAAGCCAAGTAGAGAGTGTTAGTAGCTAGGTCTCCTAGTAGCTAGGAGACAGGTTAATGTTAGGAGTCAGGTAGAGTATCAAAAGCTAGGAAGAGATAGGAAGAGGTAGAGTAGCTAGGTAGAGATAGGTTAATGTAAGAAAGGTAGAAAGTGTTAGTAGCTAGGTCTCCTAGTAACTAGGAGACAGGTTAATGCTAGTAGCTATGCTGCTTTAGGCTAGGCTGTTGGAGGACATTAGGGTCTGTTCCTACTTTCTCTCCTACTTCTCCCCAACTACATGATGTGCTGTCAATTCAAGCGCTAACCAGTTTTCTCTTAGTCTCCTCCTACAGTAGTTGCTCCTGACCCGCCCTGCTTGACGACCCTGACTAAGATGGCATTGCAGTGACGGAAAGTTCTCCACGTCCTGCAACAAACTTCTGCATCAGTTCTGTTCTGTGTCTCTGTTCTGTATTCTCCAAACCACAGACGGTCTCGGCAGATGACCGCTTGTGCTTAGCCTGGTTCTGCCGGAGGTTTCTTCCTGTTAAAAGGGAGTTTTTCCTTTCCACTGTCGCTTCGTGCTTGCTCAGTGTGAGGGATTGCTGAGAATTACACAACGCAATCTTCTGTGGTTCTCTAATTTCTAAATTAAACATTGTATTGTAATAACTCTTCTTGTAAAGTGCCTTGAGATGACATCTGTTGTGAAACGGCGCTATATAAATAAACTGAATTGAATTGAAATGAATGAAAATGAACTACAGAATATGTTATCATTTTAAAAATTGTTGTAAAAAAAATTATTATGACCGTGTTTTTGTTAAACTAACAAAATAACAGACAACCAAAGATTGTAGCGCTGATCTGATCCAGCTACATATGTTGTCTTACATAAACTCACCTTCTGATACAGTCCATGGGATAAATGATTCAGGTTCAACATCAACATTTTCAAGAAGGAGCCTCCTAGTGTTAAAAGGTCCAATTAGGTCCAAAAAGTGTCCAATTAGTCCGAGTAATGACTGAGCCGGCTTTAGTTGGATTTCAAACTGCAATTGTGGTCTTATAGAGGAACGGAACTGGCACAGCTGGCATATGTATTTCTATTTGTGACAAAAGTGTCACACACCATGAGAGTGTTTCCGTACTATGCCAAATGTGGTCTATTTTTTTTTTTTGGGGGGGGGTCAAAATATGGTAATTTCCCCTTGTGGGACAATAAAGTATTATTCAATTCATATTACTGACAATCTGGGCGCCAGGGAGGGTCTTGAGGGGGGTCTCAAAACCCTCCCAAAAAAAGGCTTGACCCCCGCATTTGACCCCCCACCCATGGGTGAAACGACCACGGGGTACGCATGGGACATGTCCCATACACTTTCCGTGTCAGTGCCCTCTGTTCCCTGCATTTTTTTAGCTGTTACTACCGTTTAATGTGCGGTAACATATTTTTACGAAGTGTCTTTAAACGTACCTTAAGTGCACACACTAACTGAGGCATCAATCATAGACAGGTGCAGCAAAGCAGCAAACTAGCCAGACGCTACAAAAGGCTTGGCCCCCAGAGAGAAAACACTGGCAGGAAAGATTAAAATACAAAGTTTATAAAATATAAAGTGTATAAGGTATAAAACAATAAGTGTAAAACAACGATAAGATAGATCAAAATAAAAATGCAAATGAGATTAATAAATAAACAGTTAAAAGCTAAACTAAAAATAAATCAGGTAAAACATGCTGAGCAGTTAAAAATATATTAATAAATAAGTTAAGGGGTGCGCTAAAAAGGTGAGTCTTGAGCCTGCTCTAAAAAACATGAACGTTCTCTGCGGCCCTGAGATCCTCTGGCAGCCTGTTCCAGAGGTGAGGGCCGTAATAATGAAAGGACGCCTCACCATGAGTCTGTGTCCTGACTTTGGGGATGACAAGGAGATGGCTGCCAGAGGAGCGCAGAGATCACGAGGGTTCATACGGTAAAAGCATTTCTGACAGATAAGAAGGCCCAAGACCATTAAGACACTTAAAACCCATTAAAAGAACCTTAAAATCGATCCTAAAACATACGGGGAGCCAATGCAGTGATTCTAAGACCGGTGTAATGTGCTCCCGCCTCTTGGTCTTCATCAGGACACGAGCTGCTGAATTCTGTAAAAGCTGTAAACCTGAGGTAGTCTTTTTGGGAAGACCAGAAAGCAGGGCATTACAATAATCAATTCTACCGGGGATAAAAGCATGCGTTAGCGTCTCCGTATTGGCCCGAGAGAGAATGGGGCGGACTCTTGCAATGTTCTTTAGGTGATAAAAACCCATTTTGGTTATGTTTTTAATGTGAGGGATAAAAGTCAGCTCATAGTCAAAAATCACACCCAGGTTCTTCACTTGTAAGGAAGGATTAAAAGACAATGATTGTAGTTTTGGAAAAGTTTTTCTCTCTGAGCCTCAGGACCGATAACTAAAACCTCAGTTTTGTCCTGGTTGAGCTGGAGAAAGTTTTCTGCCATCCATGAATTTATGTCTAAAATGCAGTTAAAAAGTGCATCCATTGGCCGTGTGTCATCAGGAGACATGGAGATGTACAACTGTGTATCATCAGCATAACTGTGAAAGTTAACTCCATGTCTCCTGAAGACACTGCCAAGAGGGAGCATATACAGGTTAAAAAGCACTGGGCCTAAAACTGAACCCTGGGGCACACCACAAGTGATCTTATGGACCATAGAAGAACAGGTATCCAAACTTACCATAAAAGTCCTGTCTGTGAGGTAACAGCACCAGAGAGGCCGATCTGTTTTAATCTGTTGCAGTTAATCTTAACTAAATGATAGCAAGTTAATACATACAACTATACCGTTTTAAGCTAGTTAACAGTACTAGAGTTAGTAATTTTACATAACTTGCTAGTTAATGCTTGGAGTAAACCCAGTCCTCTTTCATTTCTATGTAGATTTTGTGCTCATTATTGCTATCAGCATATTTGAGAGAAATCGTTATTGCCTAACCCTGCAGCTGCAGCTGGGAGGATTAACCAGGGTCTTCAGGTAAAGTGAGAAAGAGATCAACCGCTGATTGAAACCAGGCAGGTATCGAGTTATAACTGATATTTCAGAATTTTTTTGTCACACTCCAAACTACGTTTTTGTCTGTATTAGGCTGGATAACGAAGGATTAATACACAGGTGAAACTTGAAAAAATTGAATATTGTGCCAAAGTTCATCAATTTTACTAATTCAATATAAAAGATAAAACTAATATATGATGTAGACTCATTAGAAGCAAATTGAGATATATTAAGGCAGTATTGGTTATAATTTTGATGATTGTGTATGAAAATCCCAAATTCAAAATCTTATAAAATTTGAAAATTACATGAAATCAATAGAACAAAGACTTCAGATAGAGAAATTTACCAACTTTGAACAGTCTAACCAAGCATAAATACTCAGTATGTAGTTGGTTTGGGCCTCTTTTGCATCACTTCCTGCCTCATTGAGGCGTAGCATGAATGCTATTAGCCTGTAGCTCTGCTGAGTTGTTTTGGAAGACCAGGATGATGGTGTTAACTGGTATTAGCTGATTAGAGCATTACAATTTAAACCTAACATATGTAACTTTTTCAAAATATTCAACTTTTTGGAGATTTTGAATTTGAGGTTTTTATAAGCTGTAATCATACTGACATAATCATACTGTAGTTATAACAAATAAAGGCTTGCATGTGATGAGTCTTTATTATCTTTGAGTTTCATTTTAAGTTGAATTATTGAAACAAAGGAACTTTTGCAAGCTATTCAAATTTTCACCAAAGTTTCACCTGTAAATCAGTTTGTTAGCCGGTACAAAACGTTTCTTCTGAAGAGTTTGTCTGTCATGATTGTGTATTTTTGTTGTTGTGATTTGCTGAAGCCTGTGCATAAACTTGAAGAGTATTTATTTAATTTGTAGTTAAATCTTTCCCGATTGAAAAAGTCAGTTGAGACTAGGGACGCAACCATCCACTTTTTTCGTTTCTGATACGATACAGATATTTGGGTTTCATAATCTACCGATACTGATCCAAACAGTACTGAATCAAATAAACTATGTCCTGTGAGGAAAAGGCAGGAGGGATGCAACAATACCACTTTATTTCAAACCGATAGAATACCGACACCGATCTGAGTACTTGCCAATACTTATACCATACAAAAATGCAATAAATAAGAAGACAGGTTTTCGTTTCCTCTCTGCTTGTTACACCAAATGATGGTGAATTAGAAAAAAATATATCTGGTAATAAAAAAAAATGTCAGCAAAAGTAAAATTTCAAGTAAAAATTACTTTTTTGTGAAATTATTGCAGTTTCCACATTTTAAGTATCGGTTAATGGTATCAGTTAACTTTAACCGATACGATACAGTACATAAGAACAGTATCGGCACCGATACCCCACACTGGTATCGGTGCATCCCTAGGTGAGACTGACATGAATCTTAGTTCTTTGTTCCTGCTGAGGGAGAGCTCGTCAAAATTAATAACTGTATGAACCATTATTAATATTGCTGATAACTAAGCCACTTATTTTGCATTGGTGAGTTAAATGGTTCTTTTGTCATTGAGGAAAGGTGCAATTGTATGTTAGAGGATGATCAATCACAGACCCCGTTTGAAATGACCAAGACCACCCCCGCCACCCCCCCAATCAAAATTGTCTGGAGCCGCCACTGCTCACAATGTAACTGTTACGGTAAAACATGTAACTAGATTCTCATTACCTTTTATTTTAATGCACATAACACAATGTGTTGTAGCTGTCAAGAACCACAGACCAAAGGATGTTGTCTGGTGACTGGTTTATTAAGCAAGCACTCAGATGCAGAGAAGGAGCCAAACGTGATGGAGACTGGTTGGAGATGAGGAGACTGATCTTTCTGGAAGAGACAAGAGGGTTAGAGTGGAGCATAAACACAGGATGCCTGTCACAGGAGGAGTTCTGGACTGGATACCAGATGACTGAAGAGGGTGCAGGTGAGTGAAGTATTCTTAAATATGGCAGGTGGACCAATGGAGGAGTGCCTGACAGTAGCTTTTGATTAAAAACACCTTTATTTTTTTTTGGTTCACAGTTAAAGCAATATCAGATTAATTTTATCTCTTAGTTTGAAACAAATAGTTTCAGATTTTACTGCTTACTTTTTTGCGTATGATTTTGCTACTTATCTTGTCCAACTCTTCTCTCTAACCACATAGACATTCTATTTTCTCATAAAAAAAACCTGGCAAGAGAGTGTTCACCTTCCTGAGTATGAAAGCGCTGATGCAGTAACAATCGAGTCATCCCTACCTAGGCCATTTCCAGTTCCAGAAAAAACGAAAACTAAACATTTAAAGGCTAGACCAGTTTTCCCCCTCATGCATTACATAAACACTTCTGAAGAACCTAAACTTGTTCAATGGAACAAGAGACTTATTTGAATACAGGTGCAAACGCTGCAGTTTACTGTAAATCATATAAAAAAAACTGTATAACTGCCATCGGTTTTAGGGCTTAAAGCACTCCTGCCAGGTGCCGGATTTCCAGTTTGGGCACAGGGACGTCCATAAGCGTACTATAATAGCCAATTAGAAATGAAGCTTGAGTTGTCTTGGCCAATAACTAATAGTAAGAAAGCTTCAGCTGATATGCAGTTTTGCAGTCAAAACAAAAAGACCAGAGGATGCATTTTGGGAGATATGGAAAAAATACATATTCACTTGAATGAGGGATTTAAAATGATGATAGGCATGGCTAGAGAAAAGAGGACAATACAGGAAGCCGATGGGAAGTTGGTGCAAGAAACCGTTGATGCCTGGAGTTTGTTTTTGTGTCACTTGCCACCAAGAGTTATTGTATGCCAGAAGTTTCAAAAAGACTCATACAGCATGATTTGGACAAAGACTACATATCTGGAGTCTGAGATCCACAACAGGGATTCCCAACCAGGGGTACATGTACCTTTAGTGGCATGTGAGCACATTACAGGGGGTACGTGGAAACATCCATCCATCCATTTTCTAAACCGCTTAATCCTCAAGGGGTCGCAGGGGCCTGGTGACTATCTCCAGCGGCCAACGGATGAGAGGCGGGATACACCCTGGACACGTCGCCAGTCCATCACAGGGCAACACAGAGACAGACAGGACAAACAACCATACACGCACACACTCACACCTAAAGAGACCAATTAACCTGACTGTCATGATTTGGAATGGGAGGAAGCCGGAGTACCCGGAGGGAACCCATGCATGCACGGGGATAACATGCAAACTCCATGCAGAACGACCTGGGCCAGGATAGGAATCCACAAGGCAACAGTGCTAACCACTGTGCCACCATTCAACCCATGTGGAAACATTTGATATTTAATTTTATTCAAAGTAAAAATTATATTGTTTATTTATTCAGATTTTTGTTTAATTTTCTCTTTGAAGGGGACTTATTAAAAAGAAGTTCTGTTTTTTTATAATAAATAGAGGTTTATTTACTTTTTAAAATTTTTAGTATTTTGAGATTGAGGGAGATTTAATAAATTAATTTTCTTTTAAATAATCAGTTGTATGTTTTACTCCTGGAGCCTCATCAACACGTTTTACTAAGGGGGTACATGTATGAGAAAATGGCTCTGGGGGCACACAAGTCAAAAAAGGTTGGGAAACATTATTCTACAACATACCAGCTTGTTACCGTGAGTCTCATCGACTACAAGCCATCCCGTCTCATTCACTGATTTGTGTGAGAGCAAGATATACAGGTACTGGTCATAAAATTTGAATATCATAACAAAGTTTATTTATTTCAGTAATTCCATTCAAAAAGTGAAACTTGTATATTGTATTTATTCATTACACAAAGACTGATATATTGCAAATATCTATTTATTCTAATTTTGATTATTATACCTGAAAACTAATGAAAGAGGATGCATCTCAGATTATTTAAATACTGTGAAAATTTTTAACATTGAGGAAACCTGGTGCAACACTGTAATTGTTAGGGGAAAATAATAATGTTGTATTATTGTTTTCTTATGATTTCTTTCCTTTATCACATAGTTCAAAATGTACTTTTTAAATGTCATTTGGTTTCAAACATATGTTCCTTTGTATGACACCCTGTTCTTTTAAGATGCTAATGAAGTTTGACTGAATAAAAGGAGACTGCAGGGGGATAAGCCTTTGGCCACGTCCACACTAAGCCGGGAAATACCTTAAACGTATAATTATTTAGTCTACACCCCCCTATCGTCCACACTAACCCGGCGTCGTTTAAGGTCTGTGGCCGGATAACTATTAGCCTAAGAGAGCCGTGTAAATCTTAATTCAACGGCTAAACGAGCTAGTGTGGACAGCTTCCCCGGATAATGAAAGGAAGTGGCGTCAATGAATGCTGCGTCAATAACAATACGACACTACAGACAAAGACAACAGCGAAGAGTAATAAATCGATCTCGTCGTCTGTCCACACCAAAAACTCTCTCTCCTTCTGAGCAGCTATTGTTCTCTTCGGTTAACGGGACAAGCAGATATGTACTGTGCTGTAGATCTTCTTGTATATATTATGTAGGCGCTGGCATCACGTAGATTATACGCGTGTTCCGTTCGTCCTTTCGCTCATGCACAGTATTTGCACAGGTCTGTATGGGATTGCGCAATCACGGGACCTTAAACGGACCTTAAATGGGGCGTAAATGCTCGTGTTGAGTGGATAACATTAGGCGTCTAACTAACTGTATAACCTTATCTGCTTAGTGTGGACGTAGCCTTTGAGACCAGGAGACAGAGCTGGGAGACTGACTGAGAAGCTGAGAGGAGAAAAGACACACGGTCAACCAAAGTATCTTCCTGGTCTCCCTCTGCAAAACTTTATTCTATCTCCCTCTTCAGAGCTCATTTAACTTCAATTTCGCTCCGACCCCTTTGTGTGATTCTTTTAGGTTAACCACTATTTTTTACCCTAACACTAGTCAGCTAATTAACTCAAAGCACTTGCAAAAGTCCTTAAATGGTCTCTCTTTCTAGTTCTGTAGGCTACACAATCATGGGGAAGAATCCTGACTTGACTGATGTCCAAAAGTCGACCATTGATACCTTACACATCAGTACTGAAGAGGCTAGCTGTACACAGAGCTCAGTGTCTAAGCACATTTGACATGGTGTCAAATGCTGCAAAAGCCTTTAGGAATCCATTTGTCACAAAAGTTCCGGTTTGCTGCTCAGACCTTTAGTATGTCGTTGACTGATCTTCAAAACAGATGGATATTTTCTCAAAATTTCAGAGTTTGCTTTATCTGCCACGGAGGAGTTGGTACGACCCATAAGCAGCAGGGTTGATTGATGTGTTGGTCATCCATTACCTCCAAGTGATATAAACTATTTTGTACTAGTCATATTTGTGTGTAAATTATTCTTTAAAAGCAGACCTAGATGTAGTTCTTGCTTTCCACCACTGGTAATGAATGACATCTAAAGTAGAGGGTTGCCAGACATCAACTCCAGACCCCTCGCCTAGTAAGACTTGTCTGGTTACGAGGAAGGTAGCATTCCTGTGACCATAAACAGAAGAACTCATGAAATCAAACACAGCTGTATTCCACCAACCTCAAAATGATCACCTGTGAGATGAATTTGCCAATAACCAACTAATCTAATAAGCCAGCATTAAACATCAGATCTTTTTTTTAGGAAACTCTTTCGTAATTGATGATTTTATAACTGAACATATTAGACACGTTCTGTTTTTACCTGTAACTTGGTTAGATGTAAATACAGAAACATCTGCAATGCTAGTATCTACTACTTGGAACTGCAACCTTTTAAGCAAGAGCAGGTAGGGGAGATGAGGGGGCGAGTTAGTATGGAGAGCAAATAGACTCATAACATCTGTGTGTGCGTAATACCTGATTTGGAACTTGTATCAGCCTGTTTGTGTGTAACTTTGGGTACTTATGTGTGTAAAACCTGATTTGTAAACTGTAAAATACATTTGTGTGCATAACTTTGGGCAATTGCAAGTGTTTGGTAAAATGTACACAAAAACGTGTAAAAAATTACAAGTACAAAATCCATTTAAACAAACACAAGGTAGAAAGAAGTCCTTTCAAAGGGTGACTGTGGCTCAGTGGTAGAGTAGTTGGCTTGCAATTGGAGGGTCGTAGGTTCAATTCCAGCTTCCTCCAGTCACATGTCAATGTGCCCCTGGGCTAGGCACTTAACCCCCAAATTCTACATTGTCCTACTGAGCCATGTTGGGTGTCGGTGTATGAATGCGAGTGTGAATGGGTGAATGTGGCTTCAATGTAAAGTGCTTTGAGTGGTCAGTATGACTAGAAAAGCGCTATATAAGTTCAGTCCTTTAACCATTTACTTTCTACCTTGTGAAGAATGCCACTGCTTTCACTAGAACCAGGAAAGTAGAGCACATCACCACAGTTCTAAAGACTTCAAAATACTTTTACTAGTTTATAGATCATTAAATGACTTAGCTCCAAAATATTCAAGACCTTCTATCATTATACCAACGCCCCAGACGACTCAGGTCCTCCAACTCTAACCTATTAATATTGCCTAGAATCAGAAGCAAACACGGAGAAGCATCTTTTAGTTTCTTTGCCCCCCTTATCTGGAACAAACTGATGACTGCAAAGCTGCCCAAACACTGGGCTGCATTAAAGCAAAACTTAAGACGTATCTGTTTAAAGCTGCCTTTGAGTAAACTATTATAATTACTATCTAATGTTTTATCTTATTTATTTTTATGCTCAATTGCTGTTTTACATTTTCATACTTTTACACAGTTTTTTGTCTTATTCCTAATAGTTGTTTTTACTTTCTTTGCTTTTATCATACGGTTGGTTTCTTTACCACCGAATCATGTAAAGCACCTTTAATGACCTTGTGTTGAAAGTGTGCTATACAAATAAAATTTACATAACAGCTGCGTACTCATTGAAATTATCTTTTGCTATATGTTCAAATAGGTTGGAATATATGCCTGTAAAAGACAACAACAAATCACCTCCAAGATGCTCTGAACTCACAGGGGAAGAGTGCTAGCGATTCATAACAAATTGTTGATGAAAAGGAGTTTTGTGACAGATAATGCCTTATTTAGAGGCTTCACTTTGGATGTCCCAACAGCTCCCATTGTATGTGCTGATTGTGAATGGCTCTAAACATTTCCAGAAGGACTTCAAATTGAACCAAAGTTGTCTGGGTGAGTAAATGAGTGTAACGCATACTATAAATAAGGTCCAGGTTGCAAAAAATGGTACTTCCCCATTAAAAATAATGGGAAAATGTTCAAGAGGTATGAATCCTTTTGCTCAGGAAATTAGTCCCTTTTGGCTTTAATGTTATTTACATCTAAAGAAGTAATAGGAATGTTTTTTGACACCAAATATAATACAAATCAGTAAAGACAATGGGTGTTTCTCAATGTCCAGGAATCTCGCCTTGATGCCTTTGTCCCGCCCCGGTTGCCTAGGAGATATGTCATCAGGGACTGCCAAGGCATGTTCTAATGTTCATGTGCTACAGAGGAATCTGTTCTCTGTTTGTTAGCCGTTTAGCTAACTGACCAAGAATATATCAGATGGCTTCTCTTGGTCAAAAATTTCTCAGAATAGAGCGCGGTAGGAGCCGGCAGCAGCTAAATCGGGGGTAAATTTCCATTTTAAATGTAATTCAACTAATTTTAGCCATCGGGCTTATATTTAAAATGTTTGTTTTATTTTTTTTTTAGATTCAAAGCAGTTATACTGCTACCAGGTACTAATTCGCTTACACATTTGATTTAACCGAAATATACACAATTAAGAAAAAGGAAAACACTCATTATCCTTAATAGTGCACGTAGTTTCAGTTCTAAGTGCTTTTATTGTTTTAGCATTTTCCCATATCTGCTATTTGTTTTTAATGTGCTGATCTTCCCACATTCTGTTTTTCTTTTACGCGCCAATATTTCTACACAGATGACTTACTGGCAGCAGATCTCTGAGCATTCAGAATAAGACCATATTTAGACTGGGTGTATGGTTAAAAATCCTGCAAAGCCAGTTTGAAATTAAATATGGTTGTGCGAGTAAGAGCGTTTTCAGGCAAGTTCGCACCCATGATGAATCATACAAATGCAAAATGGCCCTGAAGCTACTGCTCCTTAATGGACAGACTGAGACATTGACTCCCACACAAACCATCTGGAGCAGGCGCAACCTATTCAGTTAAGATTAAATGTGATTATTTTCCTTTCCTATCACTGAAGCAGAACAGAACCCCACTTTATACAGAACAGAAGGAATGGATGTCAGAAGGTTTGAAAAAATCAGTCATCCCTGAAGCACTTTTGGGGAAAAAAATTCTTCAAAAAAGTATTATTGTGTCCCTTTACACACATTACAGCAACCCATCCTTCACAGCTATTAAATCTCCACATTTTCTGGAAAGGCTCCCAACAAAATCAAGAACCGTGCACATAGGATTAATTTTAATATTGTTTCAGAAACACATTTGTAAGATTTGACACTGTTGTTGGATGAGGAGGCCTCTAACTTTGTCACTTATTCATCCTAAAGGTGTTCTATTGTTTTTCTGTCAGGTCTTTCCACTAGTTCACAGTCATTGTGGAAAAATATATAAGTTCAAATATGAATGGAAAGCGTTTAATAGATACCCTAAAAACACACACTGTTTTGTTGTTCTCTACACTTCCTGGTGTTCAAAATCGCCAAAAAGCCATTTTAGATAAACTGGCCTTGCAAAATAAAGCATCTTGTGCCCAAAAGCTGCATTGACTACTACTCACTTCCACTATCGAGCTCTGTCCTGTTGAAATGATCTTGGGCTGATGATAGGCTGACCAACCACAGATGTGAGCTCTCTGTCTCATTCGACGAAGAGTTAAAAGATTGAGCTCTGAGGGGGCATGGTGGCACAGCTGGTAGCGCTCACAGCTAGAAGGTCCTGGGTTCGATTCCCGTCGGGGGTGCTGAGGGTGTGTCTGTTCCTCCGCATCATCGGCACCCATACCCTGGGTGGGGTTGGCGAAAGGACCTTTCCGTGTGGGGTTTGCATGTTCTCTCTGTGTTCCCTTGATTAGCTAATGTGAGCTACTCCCACAAAACCAGATCGTTCCACATGCTACGTCCGGCTGGGGAAATCCCACCCCTTTGGGTGAAAAGAAGGGCCTGCTCACTCCTCAAAGCATGAAGGAGGCTTGAGCTCAGTGCAAGGCCCTCCTGGGGTTGGCAGAGGGAGAGCTGTGTTCCTTACATGGGAACGCTGGGTGATAAATAATCGGGGGGGGGGAACCGTGAAAAAAAATAAATAAATAAAAAAAAGATTGGGCTCTACTCCGTGTCTCCTTGCGTGATAGACAAATGGCACGAGGCAAGGCCGGTGCAAAAGGACATGCCGGGCCATTGTGCCGGTCATGCATTGCTTGGCATTGCCTATGGCCTGTGCATGCGTGGTTTGATTTATCACCGACTGCTTTTGGAATAGGAATGTATACAGAGGTTGTTGATTAACCAGATTTTAATCAGACATCCCTAATGGAGGGAGGGGGATTGCATTCCTTGCATTAAATTGTAACTTTGCAGATATTTGCCCTCTGGTGCCCTCTCAAGGCTTGTGGCGTAACGTCACTGTGATAAAAACAAATCTGTAAGGAGCATATCTAAAGAAGTATACTGACAGTTACAAGCTTCCCAGCCAATAAAAGAAAACATCAAACTAACGGCGTGGCAGTTGGTAAACTGTCAAACCGTTTTGTCAGCACTGTATCACATCATCATGCCCAAATAACCTCGGAATGAGCATCTATTACTTACCAATCCAGTGTCAACATGGCTAGTTCAATATCCGTAGTATATCACTGCGGCTGACCACAAAAAAAAAAAGAAAGTTCTAACACTGGGTTTAGAAGATGATCGCACTTTGATCAGCAAAGACCTTTCACAGTTCAGTTTCATTTTACTTATATAGCGCCAATTCAGATCTCATCTCAAGGCACTCAACAATAAAAGTAATTTCAATACAATTATACAAACATTCCAGTCAGTTAAAAGTTTATTTATATAAGGAATCCCACTGCAGAAAGAAGTGTTGTCTGACCTGTGTCATCTTGTATCTTGCTTTTCTATGAGGCACCAGGGTGAGCAGAGGGATATGTGCTGTAAGCTTTAGGCTTTAAAAAAGGGAATCTGGTCATTAATTGAGAAGCTTGCTCAACTCCGCGTCCAGTTCCACAGTTCTGATGCTGCGACTTTTCTTACTGTTGATTCACACCAGGCACAGCACAGACGCGACCTGGTGTCTCTGCGGCAGTCATACCAGACCGCGTTTGTTCTGCACCCAGTGTGAATCAGGGGTTAACAGCCTTCTCTGACAGTGAAGCTCCAGACCCGCAGCTTTCAGCTTTGGAAATGGGCTGCTCACTTCCTCTTTCTCTTTTCCTTACTTGTTTGGTTTCTTTGGTGGATCTGCCATGATACAAAATCATGTTTTGTTTATATCATTTGGTAGCGCGTAGCATACTGTTGTAAAGTGAAATTCAGTCAGTGCTTCTAGATAGGCGACACGTTGGTGAAAAGTTGTATGGGCATTTTGAAACATGATGTCACGCACCCAAGAAGAAAAAAGGGCAGTAAAAGTATCTAATAGATTTCCAGCTAGAGAAATACACCGCCATCTATGGTTGAGTTAGAGTGGAAGATCCATCCAGTTCCTGGGATCCAGTTTCATGACAGAATCTGCTCACTTTCCCTCACTGGAGGTATGATGTTAATATATATGCTTGCTTTCTTTGTTTCTGCTGTGTAAAGTTGATGTACGATGATCATATAATTATAGATATCTGTAAACTGAACTGGCAGCGGTCACATCTGAGGCCTTGCATTCCATAGCTTGTTAGCTATGGGGAGCCTAAGTCTCCTCCCTTTCCGGTCGGCCCATGGGTCCCCAAACCGAAAAAATAATGAATGGAAGTCAATGAAGCGATAAAAGTTATTTTCTGGTCCGCTTTGTCTTACGTCCTGAATCACACATATGTTGTACCTACTTCGATTTAAATTATAACTAATGAATGTGTTGAATGTGCTTGTCCAGTGATATGGGATTTATTTGGTTGTAAAAAAATTCATTTAAAATGCCTACAAATCAGAAGTCATAAGTCGCATAAATAGGGCTGCCAACTTATATAAATTAAAATAAGGGACACTTAGGCTACAGGGCGTAGTTCACCACGGGCTGAGCCGTCCGAGTCGTGGGGAGGTGTGGTGCTTAGGAGTCATACAGAATGGTCATATGTTAAGCTTAAAATGCTTTATTCACGATAAACACATTAATGCATCAGTTCTGTAAGTTAGGCTACAAAAAGATACAATGAAATGCATCCACATAAAAAACAGAAATAAAGTGTATACTACTTATGTTAAAATGCAGTGTGACAATACTGAGAACAACATGAGGTCTGTTTGTTGAGCTTCCAACAATGCATTTTCAATATTTTCTTTCTAAAGTGACTGTATGGGGATATTACAGATGAACCCCAAACACCTTTAAACTTTTTTATCTGCTCATTTAATTACAAATTTGGGAGTGGGATGACAAATAGTTAATTGAATTGGCTTGCATGGCTTTTCTGAACAAGAATCAAACCACACTAAGAAGTTTAATGCAATGTTCACTTAAAATTTATTGAGTATTTCTCTAAAATATAAAATTTCAACAGCCAGAAACCTATCCTAACATTTTCATTTGAATGTATTTATTAGCATAACAATAATCAGTTACCATGCTTGGTCTTTAATTTGTTATTTATATTGATTGAATAATAGACTATGCCTAAAGCTTGGTTAATGCTTGCCGCATTAACATTCCGCGCGGAAACGAGACGTGCGGAACCGGCCGAGACGCCTTCTAGCAGCGTTTATACTTTTTGTGGCTTGTCCCTGCTGAGAGCCAATATTCTTGAGGACTGTAGGGGGTGGCGTAGGGCTCTACGGCATGAATACAACACTACACCATAGTAGAAGTAGTAATTACTGTTGACAACATGGCGACACCCATAAGCATAAACAAAGCAGAACTTTTTTGCTGTTTACTTAGGGAAAAAGACGAAAAAGGAGACTGTCCTGTCGTCCATTAAAACACTGTTGATCAAAGTGATCTATATCTGCCGAATCATAAAGATGTCTGTATTCACGAACCTCCGGCAATATGAGCTCTTGCCAGTCCGCCATATTTTTCGTAGTTACAAATTTTCCTAGGTGCGCTGTGCGGAAATTTAGGGGTGGGAGGAGGCCGCGCGGAGAGGCGTGGTTGCTGAAATGACGTAATTTGGGACCCCGTGGACGTGGCAAGCATAAACCAAGCTTTAGCCTACTGGCTTTAAAAACAACAACAACAAAATCCTCCACAATTAATCCAACAAAATAAAATTGCACATGTACGAGAAATCTTAGAAAATGCTCAATAAATGTAATCTCGTCAGAATATTTTAGCCTACATATCACATAAGCCTCACATACCTGTGTTTTCTGCATTCTTGTGTGCGTGCCGTACCCTGCAGTGAGTCTTCTCAGTGCGCAACTGAGAACACTCGCTACATTGTTTACAATTTGCCTTGTGTTCGTCTTTACTGTTTTTGTCCAGTCAAGGATGGGCCTCTTCCCACTCGTCAAGCCCATATCTCTGTAAGCAGTTTTGGGACATTTTTAAGGGCGCTGCGTGTTAAGCGCCAGTGTAATTTGTGTGTGTCTACCTGATCAATCCTGAGTGCGCATCACTCGCGAATCGCAACACAAATAATTTGTGGTCCCTTCAGATCCCGCCGCCAGACCAGTTTTGTTGACTGTAATTGGGTGATTTGTATTTTATTTTTAGATAGGCTACGTAGTATAGTATAGTACGCACTATGAAACCTATGACCGACACACATATTGGACATTTATGAAAATACTGAACAAATAGCGTCCCTTATTAGTTCAAACTGGGACGCCAAATTTAATTGTCAAATAAGGGACGATTCCGTATTTTAAGGGACGGTTGGCAACCCTACGCATATATGACGCCATTTGGCTAAAGGGAGCTAGCACTAGCTATAGCACGTAAAACACTCACCACGAGCTTGCAGAGCTTCTCCTCCATGCTGGCTCTCACTCCACCGACTGCTTTAAACCCGACATAGCTGCTACTTTCCACACGCTCAGATTTATAGAGGTTTTTTCTGTGTTTAATGCTCCTTTCTTTGTCCTGTAGGCTACGAATCTCGCTATCCTTATTCTTCTGCAGTTGTAGTCCACAAAACTTTTTCACACAAAACCTAAAGTAACTTTTGCCTCCGGTCGAAAACCAGCGTTTTCTCTGCATCAAAATTACGTTTTAAAATTCACGGAATTCAAATGTGCGATACACAGCGCATTTCAAACTGGATTAGAAAATTACTTTTATCGCTCCATTGACTGTCGTTCATTTTCTTGGCCTTTTGGAGACCCATGGACCGGAAGTAGAAGGGCGTGACTCAGGCTCCCCATTGAATTCCCCAAACACCACACCACCGCAAATAGACTCTAATTCTGTGGGAAACACTGCGAACATACGGTATGTTTTCCAGTTTATTCCTGATTAATCCTCATGTTAAGATATAAGGTTATTTTGCAGGAGTCCACATTTTATTACTAAAATTGTTTGATGTGTTTCACTTGACAGATGGTTCTTTCCCTGATAACAAAAATATCGGACCATGAATGGAGGGAGTAAAAAAAAAAAAATTACTTTCAGAAGGGAGACTATTGCAATCGAATGTCCCATGTTCTCACTACTGTACTACTGTTCTTGAGTGTTCTTTAACTGTTGTCAGATAGTACCACTGCGACCCAGATAAATACTGGGTACACATTGTAACCATATTTTAAGTATAGAATTGGTTCACAGTACTGGACAAAGTTACTACTTAAAAATTATAGGCTTCAGTACCTTCAGTTAAGTTACTGCAATAACAGTGGAAGCAAGCATTACACTGCACCTAGATTGACTTTTATCTTATCTGAAGTTGTTTTTGTTTCAAGTGTTTTTATTTCCCTGTGAATATTGGCTGAACCTATTGTAAACTGTTCTTGAACTTTCGCCTACAAGTAGCCAATTGTTGGACTGCTAGCAGTATGTAGCTATGCCGTTAAGCTTTGTAAGCAAGTATGTTGCTAGAGCAGCAACTGCTTTCTATTCTGATCTGTTGGTCAACAGAATAAAATAAATGTTGAACAGTAGTTAGTGTGTTATATATAAAAATGTATTATACATAATATTCTCTAAAATTAATGGTAGATTGCTTTAATTGTACTCACACGTACTTGTTTAATAACAGTATTTGCTTTTCTTTTTAAAGGCGAATCCAATGTTTTTATGGCAAAGTATGCTTATTTAACATTGAAGATTAATTAAATATACATGATCTTTATGTAAAATTACATATAAAGACTCATATTATACTTAATAAATTTTAAAATGAATGGTAGATTGCTGTAATTTTACTTAAATTAATTGTATTTATGGCAGAGTATGCTTTTTTTATATGTAATGGTTCTATGTAAAAACTTATTTAACAAAAAACTTGATTTAAACTAATATTAAGGGTGGATAAAAAGCGTATCTGTTTAACAAAAGTACTTTGACATTTTTTTAAAGTTAAATAAAAAAGATTGTGGGAGATATATCGCGTTATTACATAAAATATTTATTAAATAAACACAATATTTACATAATAATATATTATAAAACTCAAATAATAGTGGCACTTTTTTGTATTATAGCAGTGTTTAACAGTATTTATAGGTAATTTAATTGTTTTTAAAGGCGTATATGCCTTTTTTAAACATCAAAAAATCCCAATAATAACATGAGATTTCATTTTATATTAAAGATACCATCTGTTATTTAATTATGGAAAATTACTGTATTTTAACAAGATTGTTTTTTGTTGTTATTTTACGGTAATTTTTTGGCGCCCCAGCTGCTGGAAAATTACAATTTTTCCACATTATTTTTTTTTACAGTGATAGCTGAATGTTCATTCAGGTGTTGTGACTCGTCAAACTGGCATGTTGATGATCGATCGGTATAAAAGGTGTATGAAGAGTTGAGCACCGGGAGTTGTCCTAATTATTATATGTCTTCTTTGCTTAATAGTTGTAGATATCCCCATACTGAACTGGCAGCAGTCATATCTGAGGACTTTCAACTTGTAGCTTGTAAGCTATTAGAAACTGGTTTGGAAGAGTTGCACTGCATAAAGTTAGCTTTGCGTTGTGTCTTTTTTGATCATCTGCACAAAGATGGTTTAGGTTTTATTTTAGTAGTCTAATTACTCAATCACGTCCGCACGGCTTTGCACAGCTGGTGGGAAAGCCCTCCAGTGTTGTATGCATGCCCAAAATTACACAGCTCTGGTGTAACACCTGTCCCCATTGCTATTGCTTGTACTTTGTAATTGCAGTGTTAGCTTGCTTTTTAGCCACCATAGCTCAGCTGCTATGAAGTTTTTTGCTGCAGACTGTTTAATCATCGTTTCAATCGCTTCTTGTGATAGCTTGCAATCCAAATGCGTCTTTTATTTACTTGAAAGGGAATAAGTCGATACGATTGTATCCAACTATCCCGTTCTGTTGTTTTTATTAAGGCAATTTGTGCAACTAAAAAGGCACAACACAGATTATCAAATCTGTTTCTGGTGACAACGCGCGAGAGAGAAATTATTATTATAGATTTTATTAGGCACTTTATGAAATGAAAACTGAATACATTTTATCGATAAATTCCGGTAGTTTTAGTTAGTTTTGTGAGCACTCATTACAGTTTCAGTTCGTTTTGTTTCAAATTCTCATTTTTATTTTTTTTCAGTTAATGAATATGTTTTCTTTTTACTTCTAGTTTTCATTATCTCGTTCATTTTCGTTAAAGATAATAACACCAGGTGGTGCCTTTTCATCTTCGCTCTATCACAGCCTTTATCTGGACTCCAGCCTCAGTCACTCTGAGCCAGTTGGGGGCAGGGCAGCGTCTCTTTCAAAATAAAGGCACGCTGTCTCTTTCAGAATAAAGGCAAGCAACTAAAACATTTCAAAATCAAAAATTTTTCTTCTCCAGCGTTCTCCAATATACACCATAGCATGGCAGCATGCCGTCGCCCTGCATTTTTAAAAATAACTTATGGCCGAAGAATGACTTTTTCGTTTTGTTTCAAATTCTTTTTTTTATTTTTATTTCAGTTAACGAATATGGATTTTTTTTTATTCTAGTTTTCGTTCATTTTCATTAACGATAATAGCACTGGCATGGACGCAAGCGCAAATATAATGCAGGGTTGTTTATTAGAATGACGACGAGGAGGATGACAGGAATGACGAGAGAGGACAGCAGGCTGACACAAACAAATAGAAGGAAGAACAGCAGGGTGAAACACACCATGGCAGGAGGTGAAGGGTTAAAGTACAGCAAAGGGAATGAGGATCAGATGTGACAGAATGGACACAGGAGCAGACAATGATAGGCATAGCTGGACTGGTCATAGGGTGTAGCGAGCATTTGCACGGTGGGCCGATGGTGATTTGTTGGATGGAGTTTTTTTTTTTTTTTTTTTTTTTATTATTTATTGTAAAGGTATAAACTATGAAAAGTGGTGGGTTGACAATTGGTCATGATTGGCTCAGGCTGAGCCAGTTACAGCCGAGGAGGCCGAATGCACCCTTCTCCGTGCTGCCCTCATGATAGGCATGATAAAGGAGGTGCAGAAAAACTTAGAGCCAAAAAGCCCTTCAGCCAGAAATAACATAATTGTTTGGTGACTATGGCGGAGCTTCCACATATTCCACTTCAGTAACATTAGCTAGTGGTGGAGGCCAGCAGGTGTATGAGGAAAAGGGTAGGCAGGAGGAGAGACACGAAGTGGCCGCCATCCAAATGGCAGGGGAACTGAACTTCAGGTAAGAAGTTATGAACTGCAGTCTATCTGGGTCAGACACAAACCAAGTTTACATGTTGTTTGTTTCTGTTTGCGTGGTAACTTTTTACAGTCAGTTACAATAACTCCTAATGTGTACTAGCTAGCATGAGAGAGTTCTATACTGCTTGGCGGGTGCTATGATTACTGAGAGTTAATTATTATTTATAATTTTAGTCAGTCGGGTTTTAAACCGTCCTGTAAAAAACTGATTTGTCTCGTATTCAGGGAAAATATACTTGTTCCGTATTGAGGTGAAAAGGAATGCGATTTTTCATACGTCAGCCAGAATGAAAAAAAGGCACAAAGTTGGAGTTTTTCTAAATCTTTATACTACACAGCTGCCTCTTCTCTCATTCTCTCCCCCTCTCTCTTCTGATACTCATTCAATCATAAAGCTGATCATTGATCAGCTGACTGGCTTTTCTGTCATGTCTACGTTGTTTGTTTATTATGGCAGTTTATCACCCAGGTTGCAACAGAAAGAGGAAACCAGTGGGTGTCCTGCTCAACAACAGCTGCTTGTTTAGGCTGGATAACCTGTTTTTAGAGTTTATTTAATATTACTTTTGTAATACCAGATTATGCTTGCTGGAACCACAGCCATAAAAGCTGCTGGTCATGATATTGGTTTGGATATCTTGTGAGAGGGAAATATGTAAAACCAGGAGATGTCCTTACTGAATCATCAGAGCTGAACAGGTGATGGAGAAACAGGTTTACCTTTCAGGTAACATGAATGAGTTAAAGGGAAGTTATGAACTCTTTCTGACACAAATAACACCAGGTTCCTTTTCTATTTTGCTGACAGCTGGTAGCAGTGCAGGGGAAGTCTAACAAAGTTTTACCAGGGGGGCAGGTGGGGCAATGACAGTGAAAGGGGTGCAAAAAAGTTATTTTTAATAAATAAATATCTGAATCTTACAACCAAGGTGGTAGTTTGATGCTAAATGTATAGAAATCCATTATCATTTATAGTAGAGATTCACAGATATCTATAGTGTTATCGGTATCAAATCAAATCAAACTTTATTTATAAAGCGCTTTTCAAACACAGTTTTTCAAAGTGCTTTACAGATTTTAAAATGACCCCACAACCCGCACCCCCCCCCCCTTCAAAAAACAAAAATAAAATCATCATAGCAACTACACCCCCCTCCTAACCCATCAGCCATACACACACACACACACACACACTCAAAAGCTACAGCTACAGACTTCGGCGTTCTCCTCTCTGCTTCGGCCTGCAGGTGAGAGCCATCGGCTCTGAACCGCGATCAGCTCCTCCTTGATAACTTTCTCACAGCGAGCAGCTCCATCCAGCTCACACTGAATCTTTTTCAGCCAACGGACTCAGAAATGCTGAAACTCCGTTTGGTTTACAGCACTGGTTTTTAACGTTGTCTTCGGTCTTCAGCAAACACTAAACACATCCACTCGCTGTAGCGAGGTTTAAAAATGGCGGTCGATTTGTTGTTAAAAGACGCTGTCAAGTTACTCTCCAGTGACTCCGCCCCCCAGCCAATCAGTGACCGACAACCGTCTGACGTCGCTTTTCAGTACCAGTTCAGCACGGATGGAACCACAGCTGAGGTGGTACGAAAAATAGTATCGGCTCGGAGCGGCTCTGCCAAACTTCTGCTGGTGGAGAGTAAACGGTACTGCGGCCGAGTCGATCCAAGCCATGTCGAATCGTACCGGTGGAGAGATGCCTTAATGTGTTCACATCTGTATTGCTTAGTTAACCTGTTGCTTTGTACCGATACTTAAAATGTGCAAACTGCAAAAATTTTAATCCATTCACCTTCACCGTCATTTGTTGTAACAAGCAGAGAAGAAAATAAAACTTCTTTCTTTTTTTTTAGAAGAAGAATCTGCATTGGCATTCGGTATCCACAAGTACTCAGATCCAAATATCGTATCGGTTTAAAAAAAAAAGTGGTATCATTGCATATCATTAACCTTCAGTGTGTGAATGTGTGTGTGAATGGCTGAATGTAGTGTAAAAGGGTTCATAGTGACTAAGTAAAGCACTATACAAATGCAGACCATTTACCAAAAAGTAACTATTAAGTCTAATATGTACCCTAGAAAGCTGTAGTACTTTTTTCTTTGAGTAGGTATCGTTTGTGCAGTCTGCAATTGCGTTAAGGAAGATGTTTGATTTATTTAATTATTGTTGAAAAAAAAAATTTCTGTGCAATTGTTTTACATGTGTATTAAATCAAAGTTGAATATGTCAGTTAGGCATCATGAGGCAGAGGATGGGGGGCTTTATGGTTTTTCCAACAATACCTGGTGTGCTGGTCTCTAGTCAAAATGTCTGGGTCAATTTTTTTGTCCCAGTCCAGCCCTGATGATAGGACAGGAGTGAGCAGGACAGAGTGCTGATGGCTCTAACAGAACCAGAGCTATTAATGGCTGATTTCTCTTTTTGCAGCCAGGTTGCACGTGCATCTTCTGTGTCGATAAACAAATCTCTTCATACTCCTTGGCAAATTAACTTACAATACTTGTGTGACACTGCCGTCTTATGCAAGGATGAACTGCCCCTTTTTTGAGACAGAAAATGATCTATCAATACTGCAACAATGACCAAAGAGTCACTGTTCAGCCTAAAAGAAATTTAGGTTGAAAAGTTCCCCCCTGATAAAACGGATGCCTCACATCATTTTCTGCAGCCAGGTCAGTGTTACAGTTGTTCCCAAACCATTCCAATTGTTCTAATACCGCTGCCAGTTGACTAAGGAATATTTTAGAAATTTCATGCTTGACTTTACAATGCATGGGTAACAAATACTTGTCACAGCTGGATAGTAACTATTTTAAGGATTTTTAATATACTTCTTTTTTTAAGTAATGTTGCTCTTATTTGAGTACAATTTTTGACTCTTATACCAGGAGGTTTTTACCAAAGAGTCACCAGACTCATCTGGTAGGACTTCTGGTTTCCAAACAAGCTTCATTTTAATGGTAGTCTCTATCTGCTGAGCCTGTTGTGCAATTTGCAGGTCAAGAGAACATAAAACAAACAGTAGATATTATCAGTAGAAGTAGTTTTCACTATTCCAACACACTTACATCTCCTACTGTAAGTTTTGTTTTAAAAGGTTTTCTGATGTGGAAAACTGAGATTTGAAAATGTGCTTTTCGTCTTCCTAAATTTTTTCTCTTGTCATATGATTCACTTTTAGTCATTTTTTATTTCATTAGTTGACCAACCAAAACCTAGACATTATAATATATTTTTTCTGTATACTTACACACTTTTCCCAAATTGAATCAGTTTAAACAGTATTACTGTGTATACAGTATACAGTATTATATATTATTATATACAGTATTTTTAACAATGCAGCTTTAATTGAGTCTGATTTTTGGCTACTCTACTGCTCTTTTTTATTGCTGCTTAGAAAGAAAACACTTAGGGGAACAATGTGAAGCTCTGTTTGGTGTTTTCACCAACAAAATAAAGGGTTTACAAGTAATACACTATATAAAAGAATCTGAATTAGGTTTAGAAATAAATCTGATAATTTTCATAAACATTAATGGAACAAAAATGAAACGCAAGAAAACGTTGTTAAAACAATATCAAGTTAACTGAACTGAAATACCTGAAAAATGTTTGACTGATGTTGAAGCCCCACCTAATGAGCTCATCCCCTAACAACCCCAGCCCAGTCACCGTTGAAGTGACTGGAACACATTGATGACTTGGAAGAGTGAAGCCCTTTTATCTTGATTTCCTCATCACCAAAACCTAAAACCTCAGTGCACAAGGAGCTGTGAATGGTGCACTTAAGTAGCAGCTAAAATGTTTCTATATAAATTCAGCTATGGCAGCTTCAAAAATCCAAAAACAGATAAACGTTCATGTTTAAAATTTGTCAGTAATGCAGTTCTTTATTACTGCAGTTTTGCTTTGATGTTTCAAACAGAAATCATCCGGGACTATCTCCAGATCTTGCGACTTACTGCCAGGCAAAACAGTGGTTTGTTTTCCTAATCCAAGCTCGACTTCCACAGAATATTGCACTGGCTTTCAGGGCTAACCTGATTGTTTAGAGTTGTACACAGCATATGCATGTCATCAATTTGCAAGGAAAGAAGAACCAAATGCAGAAAATTGTAAATGCAGAAAAAAAGGTTTATTGAGCAAAATACACAGGAAAAGTTACACAGAAATGTTAGAACCATACGGACAATAGGTGAAATATGGATGAAGGATCCAGCGAGGTATGACTGAAGTGAACTGCTGAAATACTGAGGAGTGAGCAAGAAATGACAGAGAGAACCAGATAAAGCAATCAGAGGTACAGACGTGGACAAAATTGTTGGTACCCTTCATTAAATAAAAGAAAAACTCATAATGGTCACAGAAATAACTTTAATCTGACAAAAGTAATAATAAATAAAAATTATATAAATGTTGACCAATGAAAGTCAGACATTGCTTTTCATCCATGCGTCAACGTAATTATTTAAAAAATAAATGCATGAAAAAGGCCTGGACAAAAATGATGGTACCCACAACTTAATATTTGGTTGCACAACCTTTTGAGGCAATCACTGCAATCAAATGATTTCTGTAACTGTCAATGAGACTTCTGCACCTCTCAGCGGGTATTTTGGCCCATTCCTCATGAGCAAACTGTTCTAGTTGTTTCCGGTTTGAAGGGCGCCTTTTCCAGACAGCACGTTTCAGCTCCTTCCAAAGATGCTCAATAGGATTGAGCTCAGGGCACATAGAAAGCCAGTGTTTATCAGGGCTCATAGAAAGGCCAGTGTTTTCCTCTTAGCCTTCTTGGGTGTTTTTGTTTGTTTTTAGCTGTGTGTTTTGGGGCATGTCATTTTTCCTGTTGTAAGACCCGTGACCTGCGACTGAGAACATGCTTTCTGACACTGGCCAGCACATTTCTCTCTAGAATCCCCTGATAGTCTTGAGATTTCATTGTACCATGCACAGATTCAAGACACCCTGTGTCAGATGCAGCAAGTCAGCCCCAGAACATAACCGAGCCTCCCCATGTTTCATAGTAGGGACCGTGTTCTTTTCTAGATATGCTTCATTTTTCCGTCTGTGAACATAGAGCGGATGTGCCTTGGCAAAAAGTTACATTTTTGTCTCATCTGTCCACAGGACATTCTCCCAGGAGCTTTGTGGCTAGTCAGCATGTAGTTTGGCATACTCCAGTCTGTTTTTTTTAATGATTTGTCCTCTGGCTCAAACAGCGAAGGATGTTCCGATCTGACACTGATGTTCCTTGAGCATAAAGTTCAGCTTGGATCTATTTTGAAGTCTATTTCTAGGCTTTTGTACCATTTGGATTATCCGGCTCTTTGATCTGTCATCATTTTCCTCCTGCAGCCCACGTCCAGGGAGGTTGGCTACAGTCCCATGGATCGTACATTACTGAATGACATGTGCAGCTGTAGTCACAGAAACATCTAGCTGCTTGGAGATTGTCTTATAGCCTTTACAGTTAACATGCTTGTCTATGATTTTCTTTCTCATCTCCTGAGACAACTCTTTCCTTTGCTTCCTCTGGTTTATATTGAGTGTGGTACACACCACGTCACCAAACAACACAGTGACTACCTGGAGTCCTATTTATAGGCCCACTGAGTGATTACAGGATTGTAGACACCTAGGATGCTGATTAGTGGACATACCTTGGATTAACATGTCCCTTTGGTCACATTATTTTCATTCTTTTCTAGGGGTACCATCATTTTTGTCCAGGCCTGTTTCATGCATTTATTTTTAAATAATTCTGTTGAAGCATGGATGAAAAGCAATGTCTGACTTTCATTGGTCAACATTTATATAATTTTTATTTATTATTACTTTTGTCAGATTAAAGTTATTTCTGTGACCATTATGAGTTTTTCTTTTATTTAATGAAGGGTACCAACAATTTTGTCCACGTCTGTAAGTGAAGAGACCTTAGAGAGGGAAAGCAGGGAGGAATTAGGACATGTGAGACAGCAGTGAAGGGGGAGCAAGCTGGCAGGCTGAGGAAAGATGAAAAGTATCAACAAAGTAGAGACACAGGGAGGAAAAGAGAGAAAGAAACCTAACATAAGAAAATGTAAGCATAAACACAAGGAGGTAAATAGGAAGAGTATCCCAAGAAATATACTAAAATTGTAAAAAGAAAAAAAAAGATACTTAAACAATAAGTAAATAATGGTTGTTATCCCACTACAATGTGAATTATTCTTAATTCGGTTTAAATGCTTTTTTGTGTGAAACTAAATGTTTCATTTATCTGTCACTTTGCTGTTACAGCTGAATTTCCCCTTGGTGGGACAATAAAGGATGATTCTATTTTTTCTTCTATTCTAACCAAACACAAACCAAACAACCCTGAACTGTGACATTAAACCACCCTTCAAAGGCAAATCCAAGATGTCCACAAAAGTCTACAAATAATTAAAAAAAAGATCTAATATGGGGCACAAAGAGGAGGCTTTAAAAGGAAGACCAAAAAACCAAAAACCCCAACTGGGTGGATGGAGGGGACCTCGGAAAGAGGACCTGACACAACAAAACAAAACTCAAAGTCTGAAAGAAAGTCCCAAAGAAACACATTGTTCTGGAGGTGCAGAGTCTGGATGCCGGCATTGCTGGAGCTTGGGATCTGGTGGCTGGCATGTTGTTCTGGAGGCTGTGGAACTTCATGAGATGCTAATGTGGAACATCAGGAGGTCTGTCCGGCAGCTGAGGGACCTTCTCAGAGGCTGCAGGCTAGGTGAGGTTGTGAGCCAACGAAGAGACATGCAAACCCCACAACCAGGCGACATGGACTCACAAAGAGGCAGAGGCTAAGGAGACTGGGACTAAGAAGGGAGCTTAGGAGGCGTAGTGACTCGGAACCCATGGAAAAAATGCATTGCTCTGTTGGATAGGGGCATTGACTGGGATGCTGTTCCCAGTAAATGAACATCATCTGTGTCTTATTGTCAAGTTTTTTACTATGTTTAATATAGAAAAGTAATCTTACATCAGTTCCTTTTGTGTCTCTGCTCCATCTTCACAAACCCCCTGACTGTCGTGGCAGATGGCCACTCGCACTTCTGCTGGAAGTTCCTTCATGTTAAATGGGAGTTTTTCTTCCCCACTGTATCATATTAAAGTTTTATATTGGTTGTTACATGCAGACCTTATTTCTTGTTAGCAACCACTATGGATTTGATCCAGAATGGGAACAACAGCACTGAGCAAAATCCCTTAACTACCCTCTCCTGGTAAAAAACCAACACATTACACCCAATGCTACGTCTTGCTCTGATTATTGACTTGTTAGCATGGTTATTTTTAAACTTACAATCTTTAACTACCAATCTCATTCACTACATTGCCACTCTGATCATCCAGTACCATGTTTTGTAAAGACCTATTTGTTTTGGTTTCTCTTTTGACAATGAACCCTGACAGTTGATGACAATACAAGCAGGTTTGTGTTTTTTTGTGCACCAGCTCTTATCAAACTCAGTTTGGTGTTTTGAATGTTCCTGTAGCAAATAAAAAATGTGTTGGATACTTGTTTTGGAGTATGCAATTCCATGGAAAAGATCAGGGCTTCTGTACACAAAGAGCTGTCCTGCTGAATGTACCACATGACTGTCACATGACTAGCAGCCCAAATAATAAAAAAGACCTGTAAGGTATTGGTTTCCAAACACAAAAACATTGTTCTTTTTGGTTTCTTCATTCACGACTTTCAATATTTCATCTGAAGTTTTTTTCACTCACATGAAGATAATATCAGAATCAGCTTTAATGATCAAGTATGACAAACATACCGATCCAGGTCACTGTTGGGCATGCAGCCACCGAGCGGCGCTCCCATGTATGAAAAGATAAGATCATATACATGTCGGGGGGGTTCCACGTTGGGGGAAAAAATGTTCACATGTGTTTTGATCCTTACTCAAGAGTCAAAAAACAGGTAATAGAAAAAAACCCACCTAAACATTTAAGCACATATTCAGACATTAACATTAACACATCAGGAGGGGATGTGTTGATGAGCTCCAGTCCACAGGTTAACGCGCTGCCATCGAGGCGCGCTATTATCCAGCTTCCTGGTGCAGGCGAGAGCCTTAGGATACAAGGAGACGGTGTGTGTGTGTGTGTTAGTGTGTGTGTCTGAATCCATGTCAGTGTGTGTGTCAGTAGATGCCGGTGTACGGGGGAGAGGATACCCTGTTTACATTCCTTTCACGGGGATTTGATTGTGGACCAAGTCGAAGGTCTTCATGGGAGCCAAAACAATAATTATTTGGATAACAGGGAGAGCAAATTTCCTCTCTACCCCTTAAGTATGTCAGCGGTTTCTTTTATAGTCTAATTCAACCAAATTCAATTCCAGATTACTCCATTAATTTCCAGTTGCACCAATCCACACTGACAGTTTCTCCAAGTCCGATGACAATTCGCGATTGAGTCCCAAAGCGCCAGCTAGATCGCCTCTTGCAGCGTCTAGCCTGTGCTCGAGTTCAACAAGCGTGAGGTTCTTAGTTCCATCAGCACGAATCTGCGCTTCACACTGCTCCTTCAGCCTTCTAATCGCTTCGAGAACTGTCTCCAATTTCGGTATTTGTTGCTCCATTTTGCAGCAGATCCAGTACATGCCCATTCCAATCATTAGGAACCCGATCCACATAAATCCAAATAGCCAGATATCTTCCATACAACCCGGATGCCCTTTTCCGGTGCTTCGTAGAGTTGAGTAGATTTTATCAATGGGATTCAGACACCAGCTGACCTTTTCCATCTTTCGCTTATTCAGTTTTGGTTCGGAGAAAAAGGTAAAAAAGACACTCCAGATAGAGGCACAGGACACAGAGCAGTGGGATAAGACACAGGAGGAGGAGGGAGAGAAAAAGCGTGCGTCCTCGCTGAGAGTCACTGAGGGAAAATGACCAATGTAGACTGCAATACAAAATGTGCATGTGTATCTGTGCATTAAAAGACAAAAGATTATTGAACATAAGTTAAAATAAAACCATCTAAACAACAGAGGTGTACATTAACAACAGAAATTTTACTCAAAATTAATATTTTATGCAGGGAGCAAGGTGTTTTTTAAACAGGTGAATGAGTTTAGATTTATTAAGGATCTGCTTTTATCCATCCTCAGGGCAAAATTATACATACAGGCTCAAATGCAATCATATCCTTCACTAATATTTAGCAAGTTGTATCTTGACCACATGTTTTTTGATTCTGTCAACTAACTTGTGGAAATCCAGTGCCTGGATATTTGACTGCCCTCCAGAGCACAATTAATAGAGTTCTAAATAGTTTGCTTTCTCCAACAGATACATTTTTAAGTTGAATCCGCCACATTTCGGAAAAAACGCTAAATGCTTAAGGTTGATACTCTGGGAGCACATTTGAGAAGATTTCTTTTTTCTGTTTAAACAAACATGCACCCCTTGTATGTTCAGCTGCACTGGTCATAGGCTTTAGAGAGTCCTGACAACTTCTGATCGACTTAAGTTCAGAAAAATGTCCCTAATTCCTAAACTTTGGCAGTTTCTACCTCTGGTCACCCCCCTTTAATGAAACGTCCCCCTTGAGACATTTGATTACGCAAAATGAGTGCTCAGCTCAGGCCCATGCAGTCCAGGAGGAAGTTGTGAGACTGTGTGTTCAGGCCACAGCAGGTGAACTGCTCATATTTAGCGCATGTATTAATCTGCTTGATGTGTGATGGCACAAAGTTAAACTTGTTATGGAGTATATGGATTAAACATTATTAAAATAAATGAACATTCTGTATAATATTACTGAACATGTCATTAAGATTTTTGTTTGGTAACAATAGTTTATGACAGAATTTTATTTCTTTATTTTCACCTCATCAGTTAAAATAATGGAGATGGAAAAAGTGTAGCTCAACCTTTGAGTAGAAGTGGGGCATAAATGGAGCTTCTGCTTGGACCCTAGGGAACTGAAATAGTATGGTTGGTTGGGGTGGATTGAGTTGGAGCCCAATGGTTTGGTGATAGAAACATGGACCTTGGGTCAAGCTGCAGGAATGTAGAGGAAGGTAGAGACAGGAACCTGTTTGCAATGACACAGTATTTTAAGAGACTTTATTGCTGGAGTTTCAGAGAGAACCTGTAATGTCAGCAAGGTTAGAACAGCCTGATCAGGTGAAAACGAAACATGTTTGAAATCTGAGCCAATCAGGCAGTCTTTATGTACATTCCGGGGAATTATATCCATCAGTGAACTACAATAAAACAGAAAATTCTATGGAGCGCCTTTGATAAGACTTGCTATGAGACAAACATTTTAGATCTCTAACTTTCATAACTCCCAACTTTAAAATGGGAAGTCGAAACAAACAAGTCTGTACAGAACACAGGGATAGGCTGCTGTTTCCTAGATTCCAGTGATTCCTCTGAAAGCCACGCAGACTCTTATTTGGTGGATTTGAGATGAAGAGTAAACACTGGTTAAGCACATGGAAGAGCAGGTTTTCAATGTAAAAGTAATGACATCCAAGTTCTTTTGATGTCTTTTGCTCATATGTGTTACATTTACGTTTTGCTCTTTTAAACAGGTAATAACTGTGGAGTGTCCCGCCTGCATAGACAGTCCAAAAAAATTCCAGACAAACTATAAAACATCTGGTTGTCACGCTGAGACGTCCTTCATCATTTCTGCTTTGATGCATGACCTTTCCTTACAGCTCTTTTCCTTTGTCATTAATATCTTATTAGTTCCCCACACAAGCTGCAGCCCAAGCAAAGAAAAAGAAATGCAGAAAAACTAGATAAAAGGATGTGTGGTCAAATGTTTTATTACCTACCAGGGAACCAGATATGCAAATGTACAGAAAGAGCAGTGGGCTGGTCTCCTCCTACTTGCAGTGTTGGTTTACGTTTGTTTGCATAAATAGCAGCTTCAACACAGAGAGACACGCTTTATCCTGACTGGCTAACCACGCAAACTCCTGGCATCCTAAAGCAGGTGGGCTCTAGAAAAAAGTGCACTTAGAAGAATATTTATTGTTGTATAAGACAGTTATTGTTTGTAGGACATTTTTATTAGGATCAGCTGACAAAATTCATCTTTGAGATTATTTGTAATTTCAGTCTGACAGTAGCTGATTTAAAACTTCGTTTTAATTTCTTTACAGACTCTATAGACAGACACAGAATGGCAGGTAAGTGCAATCTTTTTCCAAGAACTGTTATACATTCTAACAGTTTTCATGATATGTACATTGACTTATCTTGTATGCAGCTGCAGAAGTTTAGTTTACCTGCTTTAGCATTGAAATCTGTTTCCTCTGGATTTGTCCTTCTTCATGCCTGTTTTTTTTTTTTTTTAGATGAAAGCTTCAATAAAGAGTTCCTGGAGGCACATAATTCCTACAGGGCCTTGCACAAGGCTCCACCACTGACCTACAATGCCGAGCTGAATAAGGCAGCACAGAAATGGGCTGATGAGTGTCTGGCAAGTATGACGCTAGGGCACAGCGACACTGAAGATGGAGAAAATGTATTTTGCAAGCAGAGCACAGCAGTCCTTAAACTAACAGGTGCCTTATCCTTTTCTATTACAGCTTTATTTACAAACTCTAATTTTAAAGTGATGCATCATGTTTACATTTATAGAAAATGAATTGAGAAAACAAAAAATACACTTTTGTCTGCTTAATGTTAGTTCTGTACAAGAATGAGCTGGAGCTTGCACAGACCATGTAACAGCCATTGGTGTTTCTTTCTGATTTTTAAAGTTCTTTTATTTTTCCCCCATCTTTTAGGAAAAGAGGCTGTAGATAGCTGGTACAGCGAAATCAAGGACTATAACTTCAGCAAATCTGGACACCAAAAGGGAACAGGTAAAACACATTACACCCATGAACCTCCAACACATGTATTAAACATAAACACATGAGTAAGGATTTGAACAAAACCTTCATCCCAAATCTACCTTTCTTCTCCAGATTAGATTAAAACTGTCATGGCTGTTATTATTTGTCCCATCGTCTGAGAGGGCTAAACATAAAGTGAAAAAAATACTTACTATAAAAAACGGCTTATTGAAAATTAACCATTCTGTTAATGCTGAAAATGTGAAGATGACTGTCCTACCATTTGATTAAATGTGTCATATGTTTTCTTTCTAATGGTGATGTTTTTACTGTTGTTTTCCCCAAATGATGTAAAGCATCTTGAATTGCTGTGTTGTTGAAAGTGTGCTATGCACATGAATCTTCCTTGCCTGCCTTGCCTTAACATCGGAGCTTGAAGGGAGCACCAGATGAGCATCTTAGACTTTTGTCTGTCTTCCTGCAGGACATTTTACCCAGGTGGTGTGGAAAGACAGCACAGAGGTTGGTGTGGGCATTGCCACTGATGGGCGCAATGTCTTTGTGGTCGGGCAATACCGCCCAGCTGGGAACTTCACCAACGCAGGCTATTACGAGAGAAATGTTCTCCCAAAAGGTAACACTTTACACTTTAGCAGCATCAGACTAAGTTTTTCTATTCTCTGTAAACAGAACAGAAACTGTCCAAGCGGAGTTTTCAAGCTACATTAGGATGTGGTTTATCAGTGGCCCTACGTTTCTATGACAGACTGTTTAGACCATAATCTATTCTTCCTGTTGCATACACTATCGTACTCTCACATACAATAATGAACTATGCAGACATATACAGTTGTAATGAATAAATACAAGAGAATATTATGTGGACTCAGTTCTAACGAGTAGCAAGTAGTCCCATTACAACAGTAAGACTGGATGGATGGATGGATGGATGGATGGATGGATGGATGGACGGGTGGAACTGTAAAGAGCAATTCAGACACGTTATTGTCATTACAGTTATGTTTTAAGGAAACATTTGATCTCCTCATGTCACATGTTTTAATCTTCTCAGGTAATAGTTCTTCCTGCTGGGAAACCTGTGCATTCTTCTTCACCAACTGCAGACTGATCTGTTTGGTCATTTATGCAAACTAGCGAAGCTTTGACAGCTTGAATAGCATCCAAACCACAAAAATTCTTGCCTGTCTAGACGTTTCATATGTTTACTTGTTTCCTGAGTCATACCAGCTTTTCCTGTCTTGTTGCAGATTAAAAGCTGTGCATGTAGCTGCCAACAGAGGGCGGACTGCAGCAGGTAGCACCTCCAGTAGAGGGGAAGTCGGCTCTGAGAAAAAGACATTCTGCACACTCCTGCAGATAAGGAAGAAGGGGAGGATGGTCTTATTTTGAATTATAACATACTGAATAGTCAATTTGGTGATCTGGGCAAAATGAACAAAACAAATTATTCAAATAAAACACTTTAACGTAAAAATGTATGGTGCAGTTTCATTTGTTTGCACATTGTTTATTGTTCCAAAACATATGGAGTGGATACATTTTAAATCTAAAAAGTATAATTCAATCTTTTTTTGGATGATCATAGATAGTAAGAGAGTAAACACAGAGATCCTTTGGGACCAATTATTTTTCTTTTTCAAAACAGGTTTATGTATATTGGTTTGATTATTTGGAAACCTTAATATCTTCAATAGCACCCATAATAAACTGAATAAAGACTCAGACAAGATGCTTTTTGAATGTTTTTGTAGATTTTGTTCTGAACAAACTTCATGAACGACCTGTTGAGTTTGACAGAGATCAAAGTCATATTCAAAAAGGCTGGAAAACATTCACAGTGATTATCAGTTTAACAGAACACATAACAAAGTAAGTTCAGGTTCACAGACATGACTCCTGGTTTCAGAAAATACTTTTTCTAGACTTGTTTTTTAAAATAGTATTTATATCCATCCATGCATTTTCTGAGCCGCTTAATCCTTAAGTGGTCATGGGGGGGGCTGGTGCCTATCTCCAGCTGTCAACGGGCGAGAGGCGGGGTATACCCTGGACAGGTCGCCAGTCCATTAGTATTATATTTTATTTTTAAATTGTTTTAGGTTTGTTTTAGGTTTTGTATTTCAATAAATGAAGCCAAAAACCCAATTTTTTTGACAGCAGTACTTTTAATTTGAGATTTTTCAATGCACTATTTCTTCTATTTATTTTTGTGTCAAAATATGATTCCCCTGGCTAGCATTATTTAACAAGGGACAAACCCCTCTTATTTTACAGGATTAAAGGTTTAGAATAGCAGATTAATATTTACAGAAACACTAGGAGGTGTTTTTTTTTTTTAAGCATTATAAAATGTGCTAATTAAAGTAGCCAATGTGGTTGATAAAGTGTAGTGTTTCTCCTAATAAAATACCTAGCATTTCAAACAATAACATTTCACTACTACAGTGAAATGTTATTGTTTGAAATGTAGCATTTTTCGACAAGTTTATAAAATAATATCAGGGTAAAATCTTCCTAATAGTTGTATTTTCAGTCATTACTGAGCTTTCTCTTAGTGTCCTGTTTACATTCTTCCTTTGAACAAACAAACATTCTTAAAGACAAATTCTAGTTGTGGCTGAAAAAAATTTATACAATACTGAAATGTCTTCAAAAGCTGTTTTGTTTTTTTGCATTGTGTCAATATACATTACATCCATCCATCAATCCAACTTCTTCCGCTTATCTGGGGTCGAGTCACGGGGGCAGTAGCTTAAGCAGGGAGACCCAGACTTCCCTCTCCCCGGCTACTTGGGCCAGCTCCTCGGGAGGAATCCCGAGGCGTTCCCAGGCCAGCTGGGAGACATAATCCCTCCAGCAAGTCCTGGGTCTTCCTCTGGGCCTCCTCCCAGGGGGACGTGCCCAGAACACTTCACCAGGGAGGCATCCAGGAAACATCCTGACCAGACGCCCTAGCCACCTCAACTGGCTCCTCTCGATGTAGAGGAGCAGCGGCTCTACTCTGAGCCCCCTCCGGATGACCGAGCTTCTCACCCTATCTCTAAGGGAGAGCCCAGCCACCCAACGGAGGAAACTCATTTCAGCCGCCTGTATCCGTGATCTTGTTCTTTTGGTCACCACCCAGAGTTCGTGACCATAGATGAGGGTAGGAACGTAGATCGGCCGGTAAATCGAGAGCTTTTCCTTTCGGCTCAGCTCTCTCTTCACCACGACAGATCGGTACAGCGCCCACATAACTGCAGACGCCTTACCAATCTGTCTATCTATGCATTACAAATGCATGTAAATTTACATTAAAACTGTTTCAACATGATGTGGGTGGTTAAATCTATCTGCCTTACCAAAATTGGTAATTGTGTGTAAGAAAGTTGGACTAACATTTGGTCCCTTTATAAATATTGGGGGCCCTTGATGGCCCCGTACTCAGAAAAATGCTAGATCCGCCACTTGAAGACCCCATCTCCAGGTTTGTTTCTGTCTTATTCAAGAATCTCCCCGATCAAACCTCCACGACTGATTGTCAGCCTCCAAGCTCCACCATCATCCTCCAGTTTCTATTCCAGTCATTATCTTCTACATCAACACACCTCATGTCCGTCCTCCAATCACAACCTATAAGACTACCTTTAACTGTAATTATTCCATATTTGACTAAACTTCCAGCTCACTTCCAGTTCCTGGATTGTCACTTCATGGTCAGCCCTTAAACGGATTGTTACTCTGTGTCCTCTCTGCCGTCATCATCTTCTAGTTCCTCCAAGATCCTCTTTCAAGATCATTTTTCGCTTAAAACTAACACTCAACATCCTCCTCCAATTACAGCGATCCAGCTCCCATTCCCCAACTGCTCCTAATTCCAGAATCCATCTTCATCTCCTTCTTAATAAAGTCTTAAAATCTTGTCTGTCTCCTGAGAGGTTTGTGCATGTGGGCCAGGGAGCTTAGGAAAACCGTTTGACCCAGCCCAGACTCTCAGGAGAGTTTTAGTAGATTAGCGGACTCAACTCATAACTCACTATAATGTTTTCTGTTCCCGTACTAACAGGATTTAGTTATCTAAACTAGGATAACTTTCTACTTTTACTCAATTCAGTCTACATTAATTGAAGTTAGGGCTGGGCGGAAGGACTGAATTTTCATATCACGGTATTTTTTTCCCATACATTACATTTAATATTGATACCCTATAGCTTGGCTTTAAATAGCCCATTTTAGTGTCATATGGACTGCATCATGTTGTTTCCAGACACAGTAAAATGCAATGAAAACAATAAAAATGATTATGATTCTACTTAAATAGTAGACATTCTTGATGCTCTAACGGTGCATTCACACCGAACACGTTTGAAGCGTTGTGGGCGTCAGGTTTAGGTAGAGGGTCCTGTGAAGAGGGTCCCGTCAGAAGCAGATTTGCGTTACGAAAACGCTTTTCTGCCTCATTCGCGTGTCATATTAGTGCGAAAGAGGCGTTTGAAATACACACGCGTCAGAAAATACGCATGTCATTTTATTTGGTGTATTTTGTGCATTCGCGTGTGCCCATTGTTTTTGCGTCTGCCGCTAAAGTTCAAAACTATAAACTTTAGTGTCCATTCGTGCCATATGACCCAATCAGGAGCCTGGGGAAGGGGTGTCAGTGATGCTCTGACTGACATGGAGTTAGAGCATCAGCATGACATGGAGTAAATACTGCAACAAAAAAACCAGGTGGCTAATCATCCCGAGCTATACGACACCAGCTGTTTTCTATACAGAGACAGGAATCAAAAAAATAAATATTATAAAGAGGCTAAACTTTTTAGACATAAAGATCCTAATAGGTTTATGGGTGGCTCTTAAAAGAAGCGTTGTGGCTGAAATGGCACCTTTCTGCCAAAAATATGAACCATGAACTCCCTCAAACCGGACAGCCTCCCTAGAAGAGTTTTTGGTCACAACATGACCCAGGCCTGGCAAAGGCTCCACCACAGCACATCCGGCGTCGCTCACATATATTACACATTTTTACTAACCACAGACATACAACAGCTCCTCAAACTGGCAGGTTAGGTTCTCCAACGTGACGAGAAGTCGGTGTCCATGGATCAATCCGCTTGTGCTCAGCTGGGACTTTAGCTTCCCGATACCCACCTGGAGCAAGCTCATCTTCGCCAGAGGCCAGGCCGTACACATAACACGGTCATCTTGGAGACCATAGTCCACTGCCAGCTTCCTGATCCCCCGCTGGAGCGGTCCCAGCTCCATGGTGGCAAGGCCAAACATGTAACTCAGTCAGCTTGGAGACCAGAGTCCACTGGGAGCTGTGGCAGCTCCTGGAGGGTCGGGACAAGGAGGAGGCTAGTCGACTGCTACTGAGCGGTCCCGGTCAGGGTCCTCCCACAAGTTGTGTATTTCAACCTCACCTTGATGCAAGCAGCAGGCTGCATCTTGTACTTGCTTTGCATCTAGTACTGGTGAATTCCACTAAGGGGCAGAGAACGGACTCACACCGGATTAAGTGCCTACGCACAATTAAAAACAAGGCGACCGTAGGAGATCATTAGCTGGTTAATATTCAGATTAACAGAAAGAAGGCGGCAGCAGTATCGTAGATGGCATGTAAGACCATATTCGTCGCTATTGCTGATTTCTTTCCTACTGGTTTCGACCCCGTGTACCCACAGATGGTCAAATAGTGCTCTACACTCGCCGCTACTGATTACTCTCAATAGCACTTGTAAAAGATATGGTGTTAGGTTCATGTTTTCAAGAGGAGATTCAAGATGGCGGGATAAGTAGTTGTACAATCTGTGTGTCTGATTAGAAAGTATGATTTAGATATCCTGAAAAGTAGTTCACAGATAAACTGGCTCTCAGCGAGGACGCACACCTTTTCTCTCCCTCCTCCTCCTGTGTCTTATCCCACTGCTCTGTGTCCTGTGCCTCTATCTGGAGTGTCTTTTTTACCTTTTTCTCCGAACCAAAACTGAATAAGCGAAAGATGGAAAAGGTCAGCTGGTGTCTGAATGCCATTGATAAAATCTACTCGACTCTACGAAGCACCAGAAAAGGGCATCCGGGTTGTATGGAAGATATCTGGCTATTTGGATTTATGTGGATCGGGTTCCTGCTGATTGGAATGGGCATGTACTGGATCTGCCACAAAATGGAGCAACAAATACCGAAATTGGAGACAGTTCTGGAAGCGATTAGAAGGCTGAAGGAGCCGTGTGAAGCTGGGATTTGTGCTGATGGAACTCAGAACCTCACGCTTGGTGAGCTCGAGCACAGGCTAGACGCTGCAAGAGGCGATCTAGTTGGCGCTTTGGGACTCACTCACGAATTGTCATCGGACTTGGAGAAACTGTCAGTGCGGATTGGTGCAACTGGAAATTAATGGAGTAATCTGAACTTTAATTTGGTTGAATTAGACTATAAAAGAAACCACTGACAGACTGAAAGGGTAGAGCGGAAAAAAATTTTTGTCCCTCCCTGCTATCAAAATAATTATTGTTTTGGCTTCATGTAGACCTTCAACCTGGTCCGTTATCAATGCCTGTGAAGAAAAATGTAAACAGGGTATCCTACACCCCGCACACGTGCAAAAACTGACACACACACTCACAATGTCTCGCTGTCTCCCAAGCTCTCCTGCACCCCCAGGCGGCAGGTTTGGCTGCGCGCTTAGAGTTGAGCGCTGCATGCAGATTGTCGACCAGGGGCTCCTGAACCCGCCTAACCGTCCTTCATGTCATCATTGTGAACGTTGAAATATGTGCTACTCTATGTTTTTGGTGTGTTTTTTTTCTATTACCTTTGTTGTGAGTCCGTATACGGACCCAGAAAACAGTTGCCGTTTTTTTTTTTTTTTCGTCACTGTGAACCCCCCCCACCCTCTCTCCTGATGTGTAACTCTTTCCTGAAAACATGGGAGCGCCGCGTACAAGCGGCTGTACTGCCCAACAGTGACCTGGATCTGTTTGTTAACTGTCTGTTTGTTTGTAATGATCTTGGACAGGTTGTACTGTAAAACTAAATTTCCCCTCGTGGGACAATTAAGGATAAAGGATTATTCCAACAGTTACTCCAGAATAAAGTGGAAAGCAAGTAAAACCCCCTGGAAGTTACTTTGAAAGACCTTCAATAAGATACAGTAGTAAATCTAGAGTGACACAAATGGCTAACTCTGAGCTAACAGGTAGCCTTTCTGAACACGATTACAACCTTGCTGCAATATAAGAAGCATATGAGGATGAAGATATAGAACAGATGGAAATTCAACAAAGTATGGCAAGGCCCACTGGCGACCTCACTCTGTTAACAAGTCCTAATTTCAAAAAAATGTTACTGGGAAGCAGGTGAGCAATGTAAATATATATTAAGTCTTGCTAGCCGTCACAAAAAGATGCAAGGAAAGATTTGATTTGCTTGAACTTGGAAGCCTTTGAATTACAAATAGAGGCAAACACAAAGGCAACTAAAGAAAAAAAATAGGAAATTGACAAGCTAATGAAGTCGCTGATGAAGGAAAACTGAGAATTGAAGGAAAGCTGCCTGGAGAGCGAATAATATCGCAGAAGATGGGACCTCACACCACTAGGCCTGGTAGAGAAAGAAAAGGAGAATACACGTGAAACGGAGATAGACATTCTAACAAGAGTGGTTCCTGTATCGGTGGAAAAACTGCAATCAAGCACTGAGTCCTTACTGATCGCTGTATAAGTCTCTCATTATCTTTACCTAAACAACAAAGGTCTGAAAACATATAGACATTTGATTATAGTTTATTACAGAACAAAGACTTGTGTACACAAGTTAAAAAAATTAAATTAGAAATTAATAATATGATGATGTCTAATGTCAGCAAATGGGAACGGTTCAAATATAGAGTTAAAAAACTAGTTATAGAAACTCGAAAGAAAGTATCTGCCTAATGCATACTTAAGCAATAAAATGTAACTGAACAAATACATTTGTAATGTGGTAAACCTGATATAACTGCAGAAGAGTCAGAAAGGTTACCATCTTTAAAAACACAACTAGATTATGTGTATCTGGAAAAGCTGAGGATATTTGAGATCCAAAGCCAAGTGGATCGAATAATAGGGATACAAAAATCAATCTTATTTCTATAGCAACATAGACAAACAAAGAAAAAAATAACTAATTGAGTAAGGATAGGACTATGATAGAGGACCCAAACCAAATGAATAAAGAAATTAACATATTTTATAGTAATTTGTTTAAACAAAAAAACTCAAAAAGAGAATGCATAAATCTTTTTTGATATAATCAAAAAAAAAACTGAAAGAGAAAGATAAAATATGGTTAGAAGATTTGAACATAACTGAAATAGAAATGACCCTAAAACAAATGAAAAATGGAAAATCGCCTTGAATAGATGGCCTAACAATTTAATTTCATAAGAAATTTTTGCGAAGCATTAAAGATTTGTGATTTAAAGCCTTTTTGACTGTCTGAATAATAAAGAATGGTCTCCAATAATGAAAACAGGATCAATAACTTTATTGCCATAAACAAACAAAAATGTAATATTGTAAGACAGCTGGAGACCCATAACATTTGTATGTAACGACTACAAATTACTACCTTGAACATATGCAAACTGGATTAAAAACTTCTTAGCAAAATTCACCAGTGTCAGTAAGTGTTTATTAAAGGTGAACAAATTCATAATAACGTAAGACTGATATGAAATATGATACACTACCGATCCTTTAAAGAAGTCAATGAATAATATTTAACTTTTAGAATTAAAGTGTTAGATTCAATAGACCATGATTTTTTATTCAGATTTTTAGAACTTTTGGATTTAGAAAAAAAAATGTTGCAAAGTGATCAAACTGTTCTATAGTATAGGTTTCTCTTAACGCAGCCATAACAGTTAGCCTAGACGTAGGCCTATCCTGTGGAATTCGGCAGGGTTGTCCGGTTTCTCCAAAATGATTTATTCTCTCCACTCAGTTAATGGCCTACCTCATTGTGAACCATCCAAACCTTAAAAGAATAAATATATTTCATATTGAATTTAAAACAAGTTAGTTCGAGGATGAAAGTCATATTTTTGAAGGATAAATAAATACTTAAGAAAGCTTTGAATGTAATGCTAGTTATTTCTAAAGCATCAGGTTTATGTCTGAATGTAAAAAAAAATTGAACTTTTGCCACTTTATGATTGTTTGGAAAATAGCAGGACGATTCCTGTGAAGTTAAATTAAATCTTTAGCCATTTATTCATTATGCATTATACACAGGCTGCTTATTCATTATACATTACCCCGCAAAGTATTTAAAAAGATTAACTCCATAATCTATCAGTTCATTTGGCGTAATAAAACCCATTACATAAAAAAAAAATCACAATTGGTCAAAGAATACACCAAAGGAGGTATGAGTACAATTGATTTTCAATAAATGGTTGGCGTATTTAAAATAAACTGGATAAAAGCCTTTCTTTTAAAACCTGACCTTTGTTTTTATATCCACAAAAATATTTTCCAAATAGTGGGAGGGTTGGATTTTCTCCTGAAATGTGATTTTGATATATTGAAGTTGCATTTCAAACTGTCAGGATATCATAAGCAAGTCTTGTCTCACTGGAAGATGGTTTTGACCCATAACTTCACGCCCCATGGCTCCACCTTTTGGAATAACAAGAACATTACAATTAATAGGAGGTCATTGTTTAGAGTGGTAAAAAAAAAACATAAAGAAACATAATTTTTATTTTTAGATTTCATATTGTTTATTTGAAAGGGGACAGTGCAATTTCATTCAACAGATGAACAAACATGGTTAAAAAAAAAAACTGAATTAGCCAGAAGGCTATTTTTCATCTTTAATCCCCTGGCCAAGATGTAAATAACAGTTTTACTTGATGAGATGGGAAAATTTCTTAAATTGCTGTTTTTAATGTCAAGTTTAATATTCAGTGTACCCTTAGAGAATATAACAAAGTTTGTAATGCAATCCCTTTACCTCTGTTGAATTTGATACAAAATCATTTAATTTTTTACACTTTTATTTATAGCGCCAATTCACAACAAATGTCATCTCAGGGCACTTTACAACAAAAGTAATTTCAATACAATTATACAAACATTCCAATCAGTTAAAAGTTTTCTATGTAAGGAATCCCAGAAGATTGATTACAAGTGGTCATCTATGGAACTCCAAAGCGTTCAAAATGAAATAAATAAATAAAACATTATGTAATAAATATCAGCATGAATTAATATTAAGTAAATATATAATGTGACAATGAAATAGTCAAAAAAGGAATTCTGTTAAAATGCACTGCCCAATATTTATGATATATTTTAATTTTAGAATATATATTAGTATTATTTTATAGATATTTAATTAAATATTTATTCCACTGCCATTTTTTTATACTATAATTTATTTTGAGTTTTTTTATTTAATATAATCAGTTTTTACTCAAAAATCTCTTTTTTTTTTCTTTTTTTTACAAAGTTAGCTTTTATTTCATCATAAGGTTTTTTCATAATAGTGTATTCATTTCAAAATACCATTTAACATAATGTCTTAGCCATCCAATCAGAGTTAGCTGTTGGGACCTGGATGCTGACTGGTTGGTGCTTAAACATGATGTTCCTGCAGGAGGAAAATGGCGAGGACCGGCTAAAGTCGTTTAATACTGTTATTGAATTTAATGCCTTTAGGATTTTATGTATGGCTTTATAATTCTGGCAGAATATTTGATCACTTTTGTAATGTGGATGTCTAATCCAAACAGTCGGTGCTGCTCCAGTGTTCTAGGTGTAAAGCTGCTCAGGGCGCCATGCCCGTGATTAGACTGGGGAAAGAGACTCAGGTCGGCTGTTTGGTACGATCATTAAAACATTTCAGAAATAACACAGAACACGTTTAAATAATCTCCCTTTAACTGAATGTAACTAACAACCAACCAGGGCTTCCTCTCCCGTCTCCACCTAATTGATGCTGGACTAAACAGAAAAGATAATTTCATAAATCCGGTGCTACTGTCAGACAGCTGAGAGCTGAAGCTGGGATCATTTCAGATTAAATCATCCAGACGAATCAAGATGGGTCTCTGAAACGGTTCATGATAAGTTATTCCTCTCAATATGACCTGTTAGAGCAACCAGAGCTGAACAAAGATCCTGCAGCTCCGACCCTTTACATGCTGCTAGCTGCTCTTAAATGGCTTTTTGAAATAAATACCATTATGAAAATATATATATATATATATATATATATATGTATATTATACATAAGTATAATCTAAAATTAAAAAAATATGACAAATATTTCAAAAAATGGGCGTTGCATTTGAAATGATTTCAGTTTTTAATCATTTCATTTTCACATTATGTTTATTTTCAATATTTATTCATGCTGATATTTATTTCATAATGTTTTATTTATTTATTCAATTTTGAACACTTTGGCATTCCATAGTCATCTGCCACGACCGTCTGCGGGTCTGAGAAGACAGAGAAGAGACACCATGGAGGATGCTCAGTGACTTTGAGCATCATCTGGACCAATGTTCCCCATCCAGCAGGGGGCATTGTATTTGAGCAGGATACCAGACCTGTGGAGCTTCTATGGGGAGAAAAATACTGAGAGAAAACTGGATTAACAATCACAATAACAGCAGAAAAAAATATATCTGGAGAGTAGTAGAAGAGAAAAGTAGAAGAGAGAAGATAAGTGGTCAGTCTGTCCTCTAACAGTCTAAGTCTATAGCAGCATAACTATAAAAAAATAGCCCAGGATAACCTAAGCCACTAACTATAAGCTTTATCAAAAAGGAAGGTTTTAAGCCTAGTCTTAAAAACAGACAGAGAATCTGCCTCATCGACTAAAACTGGGAGCTGGTTCCACAGGAGAGGAGCCTGATAACTAAAAGATCTGCCTCCCATTCTACTTTTAGAAATCCTACGACCTGTATTCTGAGAAAAAAGTGCTCTGTTAGGAACATATGGAACAATCAGATCTCTGATGTATGATGGCGCTTGATTATTAAGGGCTTTATAAGTAAGGAGGAGGATCTTAAATTCTATTCTGGATTTAACAGTTAGCCAGTGGAGAGATGCCAGATGTTCACATACTTGATTAGCAACTATTTTCTCAATAATTTTGGATAAGAAAGGAAGGTTAGATATAGCTCTGTAATTAGCTAAGTCATTTTGATCCAGGGAGGGTTTCTTAAGTAAAGGTTTAATTACAGCAACCTTAAATTCCTGAGGCACATATCCATTTATTAAAGATACATTCAACATGTCTAGAATAGGGCCAGTAACCAGAGGGAACACTTCCTTAGATAATTTGGTTGGTATTGGGTCTAACGTACAAATTGAGGGTTTAGATGAAGATAATATTTGTGATAATTCCTAAAGTTCATCAGAATCAAAACCGTACAGACATAGACATGGTTCTACACTTCTCTCTGATACTGCCTCATTTACTGAACGAGAGTTAATCAAGTTTGGGAGAATGCCAATGATTTTATCCTTTATAGAATTTATTTTACTTATGAAGAAGCCCATAAAGTCATCACTACTAAGAGAAGGGAGAATAGTTGGCTCAACAGAGCTATGACTCTGTAAGTTTGACAACTGTACTAAAAAGAAACCTAGGATTATTTTTGTTTACCTCTATTTATGACGAGAAATATGCTGTTCTAGCTTGTTGAAGGGTGTTTTTATAAAGTAGTAGACTATTTTTCCAGGTTAGAAGGGAATCATTTAAGTGTGTAGAGCGCCATTTTCTCTCCAGTTTCCTAGTATTCTGCTTTAAAGTACGCAACTCTGCATTAAACCAGGGAGCCAACCTCCTATGGCTGATTACCTTCTTTTTAAGGGGGCTACACTGTCTAGTGTCAAATGCAGTGAGGAAGTAATACTTATATAGTAAAACATAGTTAAACATATATAAATTGTTTTTATTTTAATGGCCTATAGCAGAAAAATAGGCGCCCACTGAAACACCTCTCCACATCAGACATTCTGTATGTTGTCTGAGCTATTCACCAGTATAGCAGTATATCAAGTATCCAAATAATTTTATTTTTATTTTTATGTGAAACCATAAATTTAAGCCAATATATGTACAAAATTTGTTTTATAATCATATCATGATCCTATTTTCCCATGGAAGCTACAGGAAATGTGTGTTACCAGTAGGGGCGTCTCCAGCCTTTGAGGAGTACCTGGGCTTAGCCCAGACAAGATGAGATATTTAAAATTAAAAAAGAAAGTGTTACAATAGATTAAAGACTATATCAAAGAGGATAAAGTGCCTAAATTATAATCTCTTTTCATGTCAAAAATGTTTAATGTGTCCTCTAATATTCAATGGATTATATTGTTATATATACTTATGCTCCCATTGCTATTTTCATATAATCAGTTTACAAACTGATATTCCACTATCTAAAGCAGTTTCTTTATTTGGGAATGTTGTAGCATTCTTTGCTGCGATTTATGTTACGTCCAATAAAGACGTACATTCAAAGTGGGCAACAAGTATCTGGGTAACTCTTATATCTCTAATACAAGGTGTTTATGCTGCGCCACCTGCTCCAGATAGCGCAGGACTGTGCCTGTATTCCAGTGAGCAAGGTGAGCATACACATTATGATTTATGGCCCATTTCTAGGCCGTTTTTCAGCGATGCAGCACATTTATTAACTGGTTTGTCTTCAAATATTCCATTTGTTGTGCATGGACCCTGCCAAGCTGGATAGATGGCTGGGGTCCCAAAACGATATAAATAAATTCCCTCTGGGATCAATGAAGTCTTTCTGAGTATAGCACATTCCGAGGATGGGATTCACTCCACTGACAACCCAGTGCCAAGCGTGGGTGTTAACCACTCTGCCAAAGAAGCAATATAGATATTGATCAGCCAGGGCCCATAATCAATTGGACAGGATCCCCAACACTGTCACACATAACTTATGAATCCGTGTGCATGGTTTAATAAACCGTGGGAACGGATTATGAATCCGTGTGCACGCTTTTGTAAACTGAGGGTACGGATTCTTACCCCTCAAAAATCTTTTTTGCACCTTCTTTAGGTCATCTCTCCTACACTCTAAAAAATCATGACATTAAGTTTGCAAAGTATGACTTTTGTAAACTAATAATAGAAAATACAAACTAAATTTAAAAAAAACAGTACACACGCTTAGCACATTTTTATTTTATTTATTGCTGAACAAATGCACTGGGAAATTCTACCATACTAGCTACGTTTGCAGAAACACCAAGTTGCAATTACCGACATTTACCACACGTTGCAAGATAAACATTTAAAAAATAACTTAATGACATATATAATGACATAAACCATTTTAAAATGATCTTATGTTAGGTTACTTACAGCCATTATGCCGGAGTTCAATCATTTGCTCACAATCGATCACAATGCACTTGATCTCCAATCCAGCATCTACCAACAGGCGAGGTGGGTCTGCCTGTGTTATGCCGAGAACGGTGCGGTGTTATAGGGGCAGAACTGACTCTGGTGGCATGGTCGGGGCTGGACCTGGTGCAGTTCCACCTTCCGGTTCAGCTCCACCTTTGTGGTTCTGCAGCGAGCACCCTCTCGAAAGAAATGGAAGGGAAAAGGGAAGGAAGAAGAAAGTAAGGGGGGAAAGGGAGAAGGAAGGAAAGAGGTACAGAAGAGGGAAAGGAAAGAAAGAAAGAAAGAAAAGGGAAACGGGAAAGGGGAAAAAGGAACAAGAAGAAGAAGAATAAAAGGGGAAGGAAAAAAGAAGGAGAAAAAGGGGGAGAAGGAAAAAAAGGCATCTGTTTAGTCATTCATGCTAGCTAGCGAAGCTTTGATAGCTTGAATAGCATCCAAACCACAAAAAAATCTTGCCTGTCCGGACGTTTGACATGTGTAGTTGTTTCCTGACCTGAGTCATGCTTTACCAGCCCTGAGCCTTTTCTGTCTTGTTGCAGATTAAAAGCAATGCATGTGGCTGCCAGCAGAGGGCAGACTGCAGCAGGTAGCGCCTACAGTAGAGGGGAAGTCAGCTCTGAGAAAAGGAAATTCTGCACACTCCTGCAGATAAGGAACAAGGGGAGGATGGTCTTATTTTGAATTATAACATACTGAATAGTCAATTTGGTGATCTGGGCAAAATGAACAAAACAAATTATTCAAATAAAACACTTTAACCCGAAAAGCGTATAGTACAGTTTTTTTTGTAGAGAATTTAATAAGTATATTAGTATGCATATTGTTTATTGTTCCAAGATAGATAGATATATTTAATAATTAGGCCTATATATACATCAAAGATGGATATGTCTGGAGCTCCTCTTCTACACCACCGGGAATGTCCTTTGCAACACTATCACATGGTTCACTAAATGGACAGTCCTCTTCCCCCAGTTGTGTTCTATCCATACATGCCTTCTTAATGAAAGTAATGTAATGTCAAAGCACCACCAGGTGGCATCATTGTCCTACCTTGTGTGCAAAGAGGCATGTATATACTTGTCATCTCTTATTTATATTTTGTTCCACGTACAGTGGGGGGAAATATTTTTTGGCAGCCACCAATTTTGCAAGTTGTCCCACTTAAAATGATGAGAGAGGTTTGTAATTTTCATAATAGGCACAATTCAACTGTGATAGACAAATTGTTTTAAAAAATTCAGGAAATCACACTGTATGATTTTTAAATATTTTTTTAAGTATTCAGCATCTACAAGCAAGCAAGAACAAGACACTCCACGCTGATACATTTACCTAAAGCCCATCTCAGTCAAAGACAGCAGTACCACGCACCTATTCCAACACCTATAACAGAACGGGGGCATATTGCCCAGCGCTAGTTTGTACACCTGCTCAAATCAACTGTTGGCGCAATTAGAAAATGGAATAAATACAAGATCACTAACAATGACACATGATCTGTGGCTTTATGCATGATTTCATCCTGTGGGGTACCCATCATTTAGAACGGTGAAGAAACAGCCCAAAACTACATTGAGGGAAACTGGTCAAACATTTGAAGTGAGATGGGACCACAGTAACAATAGTTACTATTAGTAACTCTACGTCGTCATGGATTAAAATCCTGCAGCACTCAAAAGGTTCCCCTGGTTAAGCCAGCACATGTCCAGGCCTGTCTAAAGTTTGTCAGAGACCATCTGGATGATCCAGAGGATTTGGAGAATGTCATATGATCATATGAGGCTAAAATAGAACTATTTGGTAAAAAATACCACACGCCGTGTTTGGCAGGGGAAGAATGCTGATTTGCTCTGATTTGATCTCGAGAACCCCATACCCACCAAACCCGGCGCCAGCTGGACGGGGGGGCTATCTAAACCCTTTGCATTTGTATTTCCTGTTGGCAGTGTTTTACATATTGCCTGGTCAAAACGATCTATTTAAACACTCTTTCTATGTACATCTATGTTCTTCTTCTTCTTTGTGTTTATAAACGGCCTGGAAACTATCGCCACCAATTGGCAGAAGTGTTAAAGGTATTTATATATCGTATTTATATACTGTATTTATATTTATATATCTATACTCAAGTAGAAGTATAGATACTGTGGTTTAAAAAGACTTCTGTAGAAGTTGAAGTATCAAGTCAAGTTTTTATGTGTTTCTGTGTGTGTTTGGGAAGGGGGAATAATTGTCATTTTGTTTTTACAATTGTGGGGAAGCGATGGGAATATGGGTTATGTGGGGTCATTTTAATCTATAAAGCACTTTGAGCTGAATTTTTTGTATGAAAAGCGCTTTATAAATAAAGTTTGATTTGATTTACTCGATTTTTATTTAGTAAAAGTGAAAAAGTACTGGATTAAAAGCTACTTAAAGTATAAAAAAAAAGTTTGTTTTGTGTTTTTAAATTCTGTTAAAGACTAAAGCTTAAGCTGCTCCACAGCACTACCACACCTCCCCTAAAAATACTTTTACTGAAGCCCATATTGACTAAAATGTTATATAAAAATCCTAATTTAAAAAAAATTAGGAATTCGCTAGGAAACCTATTTCAGATGCATATGTCCATTAAAAATTAATCCATTTTAGTGTACTGCAAATATATCAAACAACTATACGTGGACTGCTGAGCATTAACATGTGTTTCATGTAGCAGAAGATATGATGACTAGTTGCCTATTTGTAACAGTGTACTTGCCTCAATCTCTACTATATATATATGTGGAATTGCAAGCCACACTTCACCCAAAGTTTTGAAATCGGGAAACATTTCTCTAATTGAAGTGATGAGGTTTCTTCCTTTCAAAGGGGAGTTTTTTCCTCTCCACTGTCGCTACATGCTTGCTCAGTACGAGGGATTGCTGAGGAATTGCTGTGGTTGGAGTCTGCATGATCCGGGCACAACCTCACGCCGATGACTCAACACAATCTGCTGGGATTCCTTACAAAGAAAACTTAAATGATTGGAATGTTTGTATAATCGTATTGAGATGACTTTTGCTGTAAAGTGCTTTGAGATGACATTTGTTGTGAACTGGCGCTATATAAATAAAATTGAATTCAATTGAATTGAATTGATCAGGAGTGGGAAACTCTCTCTAAGGCGTGGCATGTGTTCTTTCGTGTGGGTAGTTTTCACCACACCGGGCTCTTTGACGTGAGTCCTTTCCCAGCTGCACCAGTAACAGTCATGTTCCAAAGCCTCCCTGTCTCAGATAGCTCTGGGAATCTTTATAATATTAATTTATTCATTCGGTTACCTGTACTCCGCATGTAAAGTTAAAAATTTCAATGTGTCTATAGCAAGTGTTCAGGGGTGTAAATTGTAATCTGTCAAATACGATGGAGCTATTTTTGTATTTTGTTTAATTTAGGCTTAAGTCATAGTTTATTTTATTTCCTTTCTTGCTAAAGTTAATTTGCTTTATTTTGTATTTATGCTTATTATTTGTTTATCATTTCTGCTAATTTAGGTTAATTAGGTTATTGTTTGTTGGTCACATGGTTATGAGTATTTACATAAATAGGTCAAGGAGGGTGGAGCTGCGGGCTGCGAGGGGACATGTTTTTTTTTACAAGTGATAGAGAGGATGCAAAAGGTCTGTGCACTTGCTTAATGAGTAAATAAACCACCATCAAACGCGTTCCTTTGGCTTGGACATTGCTTGATTTGAAGTCTCCACAACTGTGTAAAGCCTATCCCTTGACATAGCCACAGTGGCCATTTGAAAGGTTTGATTATTCGTTTGTTTAAGTTTTATGGACAAATAGCCACTACAAATGATGAGACACCTGCAACTCCCACTATTCTAAATAACCAGACAAACGACAAACCACAGTCAAATTCTATCCATTTAGCACATTGTTTTAGATATTATTTGTGTTTATTTATAACAAAACACCAAGAGTACATTTTTAAAAGGTAAAGAGTAAAAAGAGCAGATAATTGTGTGAAAATGTATGGAGTAAAAGTAAAATGTAGGTCAATCTATAATAACTACAGTGTAATATTAATACCTCAAATTTCTACTTAAGTAAGGCAACAAAGTATAAAGGGTGTGCCAGAGTCAATAAATTGCATGGCTAGAACTTAGGACATTGTAATTTGTTTTGGACAGGCCCGATACCTGAATAGTTGGGCGTGACTCACCCACGGCGTTGGGCCTAATATCGTCTGTGAAGAATGGGGGTGGAATCATGCTATGGGGTTTTTCTCCAAAGGGGACAGGAAGACTGAGCCATATGATGGAAAGGATGAATATATCATGAAATTTTGGGCAAGAAAACCTCAGTCCATCAGTGAGAGCACCAATGATGAAAGGTGGCTCGATCTGCCAGCATTACATGATCGTAAACACACTGTCCTGGCAATGAAGGAGTGGCTATATAAAAAGCATTTCAAGTTACTGGCATAGCCAGTCTCCAGACTACAACCCAATAGTTAATCTTTAGAGGGGGTTGAAAGTCTGTGTTGCCCAGCAAAAGCCCCAAAACTTCACAGCTCTAGAAAAGATCTGCATGGGAAAATGGACCAAAATACCAACTACAGCATGTGCAAACCTGGTAAAGACCTTCTGGAAACCTTTAACCTGTCATTGTCAACCAAGGCTGTATTAAAAAGTATTGCTGTAAACTTTTGTTATTGACCATATGATTATTTTCTGCACCATTATTTTCAATGGCTGCCAAATATTTTCAAGTATTTTATAAAATAAACATATTAATATGTCATGGTTCTTTTTCAATAATAACGTGTACAACCTCATCAACTTCTGTAAAAGCAAACTGCAGATATAGCAACTTCCTTTGGTTGATTTATTCAGATCAGGAAGGATCTTAACAGAAAACCTTCCTGCCAACTATATCTATAATTTTCATTTTAGGTTTGAAAATTTACAAGAATACAATTTTAAAAAGATGAATGCTGGTCATTTGTCTATTTGTCATTTGAAAGGGAGATGAAGTTCACCGAGCTCACAGTGGTGGCGTCCACCTCTCATTGAGGCACTAGCATACTGGGAGCACTTTCTCCAGCAGCATGAGAAAATCAGGATCAACACCCGCCTGGGTTTTGTTCTTTCACCACTCCTCCCTGTACACAAATGACTACCCCACTACACTTGACTCTTCAAATAATATAATAACAATGGATTGCATTTATACGCGGCTTTCAAGACACCCAAGGCGCTTTACAATTCTACTATTCCTTCACTCTCATATTCCGATACTGGTTGAAGCAAGCTATGACTGTAGCCACAGCTGTCCTGGAGCAGGCTGCCATATTGTGCCATCGGCCCCTCTGGCCAAGGTGAACTGTCTTGCCCAAGGACACAAAACTGAGAAAGATAGATCTGGGGCTTGAACCGGCAATCCTACGGGTGCAAGGCAAACTCCGAACCCTTGAGTCACAATCACCCCCAAAATTCCTTACGTTCGTAGATGACACATCTCTCATTGGTCTGATCTAGGAGAGTGACGGGTCTGCATACAGAGAGGAGGAGGATCTGCTTGTCCTCTGGTGAAGTCAGAAACACATAGAGCTAAAATCGCTCAAGATTGTGGAGATGTTGGTGGACTTCCTGAAAGCTTTTACCACACTGCCTCACCATCTTGCACAACACTGTGTGCTGTTCCCGTTTCCAGGAACTTCTCTTATGGTGCGTTCAGATCGCACACTTTGTCAGCATCAAAAAACCCTCACAAAGCGATTACTTTGATGCCTATATATTTTTAGGCCTAAGCTTGCAAAGTGCGTGGGTGAACATTTCTCTGGTGGTATTATTTAAACCATGGCGGCTCGTGGTTGGCTAGAGAACGCTGATGGTGCGTGACGGCACTATAGTGAGAAGCTCTAATTGATATACGCTGCACACTAAGAGCGTCAAAAGTTCAACTAACTAGCTCAAAAGTTCAGCTAGCGGAACTTTTGAGCTGAACTTCTGCATTGCTGGCTTTTGCAACTTTGACACTTGAAATGCAGGAAAAGTTACAAAAATGTACACGGCCAACGCACACAAAGCACCGCAGACTCTGAGGCCCCCTCTGATGGCTTCAACCATAGACTTTACATTGAATCTTGCCGTTCCTGACTCTGATGTTTGGGGCAGTGTTAACACACCATTACTTAGGACCTGTACTGGTCCTCACACATAGACTGTTCAGAAGAAGGCCCAGCAGAGACTAGACTTCCTACAGGAACTCAAAAAGTACAAATTAGCAGAGCTGCTGATCATGTTCTACAGAGCAATTATTCGGTCAGTCCTGTGTTCCTCCATAACAGTGTGGTTTGGCTCATCACAAACATAACAGGTCCAAACTACAATGAAGAGCTGGGTCTGCAGAGGGGATCACCATGGCTAAAATGTTCTCCGATTAGGATTTGTACAGGTATGGGGTCAGGAAAAGGGCAAATAACATCTCTACAGACCAAATCATCCTGAACAGAACTGTTTAGACTTTTCCCTGAAGGTCAGAGTGCCCTGATCTAACCCTGAACCCTGCTACCAACTTTGCTGCTATGCGGTTCTCTTTTTTTCTGCATAAAATGTGTTTTTGTGTGAATAAAGCTAATTTTGTTAGTTTTTTGTTTGTTGTATCTCTCCTTTTCCTGTGCACAACGGAGCCAATATTACCTGTTTGCTAAGCGATAATTCTATTATTACGGCCCTCACCTCCGGAACAGGCTGCCGGAGGACCTCAGGGCGGCAGAGAATGTTCATTTTGGGGTCAATTTAATCTGTAAAGCACTTTGAGAAGCTTTGTAGTTTGGAAAGCACTTTATAAAGTTTGATTTGATTTGATAATTTGATAATAATGTTTAACTGCAAAGATAAAATTCTAGTAGGGAATTATCTTTGGATATGAAATGGAAATAAAATGACAATGCTAGGGTACAAAGTGGGTAAAAACTGGTAAAGGCGGGGGGCAGGAGTCACAAATCAGAGACAAATATTCTACATCTGCATCTTTTCGCTTAATAAATGTATAGAACCTGAGAGAAGAAGTTTGATCAAATGAATGTGTTCTGGCTTTTTAAAATAGCATATACCATAGCTGTTAAGTTATTAATGTATGCTGTGCTTTGGAACACCTAGCTGTCTGAGACACTGTGCTTCCATTTAAGGCTTCTGGTTGCTCAGACACACAGCTCTTAGCCATTTACTCCACTCACTGAGGAAGGTTGATTGTTTTCTGTATCAGCTATCGTCTTTGCCTCCACCACTCCATCATGTGTTGCACAACACCATGAAAGAACAGCCTGAGTCAACAAACCTGAGGTGGGTTTGATCCCGGTATGTTGTGGTCTTTACTTTGTCCCAACACCTGCACAAGACACTGAATGTCCAAACAGGACCAGCAGGATTATTGAAATCATTTGATCCTTCTACCATGGAAAAATCTTTCATCGTGTTTTTTTTTGTGTGTTTGCTTTTTTTGTCATGCTTTACACATTGTTTTCTTTTTAACTTTTTATTCCTGCTGTCTTTGATTCACTGGAACCACATCTCCTTCTATACCAGTAGAAATGGCTTCATGAAAATGAATGCCTATACTCACTTCATGATAAGTGTGTTAGGTCTCAGAGCTGCTTTTGATGATTAATACTGATTAATTTATAAAGGCTGTAGGGATTTTTGTACCATTCGTAATCTGTTTCATTCCATTTTAAATCAAATGTGCATTTAAGTTCATGAAGTAAAACTGTACTAATAGTTTTAATTTGGATGAGGAGTTGAAAAAAAAGCTAAACTATGAATTAATTAAAAACACTTTATAAGGAAAAACTTATAGATTGTTATTTACATCTAAGTAAAAAAAATTGCAAACTTGTACTCCAAGTTATTTAAATATTTGTGGATATGAAATTTGTTTTGTAATCAAGTGTGTGTATATATATATATATATATATATATATATATATATATATATATATATATATAGTTTTTTTCTTCCTTCATGTGTTCTGTAAGTAAAGTATTTGTAGTATGTGTTTCTGACCTAATAATTACATTTGTTAAATCGAGTGAATAATAGATTGGTCGGTTGATTGATTGATTGATTGATTGGTCGATTAATTGATTGGTCGATTGATTGATCTGTCGATTGATTGATTGATTGATTAATTGATCGGTCGGTTGATTGATCTTTCGATTGATGATTGATTGATTGATTGATTGATTGATTGATTGTGATTGACTGACTGATTGAATTGATTGATCGGATATTGAAGCTTGAAAACAAAACAACAAAAAACAAAAAACACAACCACAACAAAAAAAACCAACACAAAAAACAACCCCAAAAATGGGTCAGATTGCTTGGTCTCGACTGCTTCAGCAAAGACTGGAACTAGCAGAGATGACCTGAGATGAAGTGACAGTGAGGGACATGGTGGGTGTTGTGATTAAGAGAACAGCAGTTTGAGGCATGGAGCTGAAGGCTTGAGGTTGGGAGTAGAGCTGGAGGCATCAGTCAGACTCCTGGAGCAGAAGTGGAAACATCCCAGTGAAGATGCCCAACCTGCACAACCAAATCTGTAAGATGCAAATCTTATGTCTATGTTTACAGTGTGTGCACAAGTATTGTGCAAGTGAGTATTTGACCATATCAAAATATTTGTTTTCTTTTTTTAAACTCCAATCTGGACCAACTTGATTGCTTAATGGATTTAAAGTTATCCTTCACTGGTGTTTTTATTATCTTTGAACTGCTCCCTGGTATGAAATAATGCCATCTGAGTCGGTTTCTTAAAAAAAAAATTCCCAGTCTATTTCAGTTTATGCCAGTTTAGTGCTGGAGTGGGCTGGGAAACTCACCCAGATCTGGTGTGCTTCCTCAGAAAGATTAACAACATGCATGTCTCTGTACTCTGATTGGCTACTGCTATACTGGCTCTATTTACAAAATTCATTAACAAGAGACAAAAATGGTGCCGGTATTTATGCAGGCAGACAGGTATTCCACACCACAGTCTCCCTCTCTGCTACTGAGTTACTCCTTTATCATTTATTGTCCTCCGCTTAGCAATATGCTTAAATCCAGCGAGTTGTCTCGTCTGATTTGAGTCTGTTCGGAACGAGTGCCGCACACACACATACACAAGTTTGTATTGCTACCCATATTAGCACCGGCGTCCATTGACGTCCATTGATTTTAGCATTGGATTTCACACACAGCGCTGACGAGTAGGGAGAGCTCACGGCAGCTACGTAGGACCGGGAGAGTTAACCAGCGGAAGATTCTGCTGCAGATATTATAATTTGTGGTGTGAAGTGTTGGTTACCTTTGAGGATAGTTAAAAAAAACATATCTGGGTGGATGTGGTCACAGATATTGGCTGTTACATTTCATTGTTATGACATGTTTTAACACAATACTTGAAAAGTAAAAAACTGGGTGAAAAGTAAAACACTACTTACAGCCTGGGAGCTCCACGGCTGTGATGGTACGGATGGTTTTCAACATTTTGAGTGAGGGAGAACTTTAAGCATAGCAGGTTATGTGTATCTGTGTAATGAGAGGAGGTGTGGTGTGAAATATTATGGAATATTATTGGATGCTGGGTGTACAAAGTCTGGCCTAAGTCTTGGGTCAGAAAGACTGAAGCTACTCCAGGGACTGGTTTGACCTCATTTATTGTTTCCCACGTTGCAACAGGTACAGGTAAATTCCTCATTAAAGTTGTGTGAGCTTGGTATTTTCTCCACTTACGCACAGCAACCAAGGGATAACAAGGTGGGTAACTAGTTTCAGCTGAACTATAGCAAACTAGCTGATATATGCAGTCTGTTCAACATCTCTGCTCGTTATTAATTCTGGGAGTGCACCCTATATATCAAGATGTGCTTAATTATTAGGCAGTTGTTAGTTCATTTGTTTCTTTAGGCAGAATAAACCAAAAATAGAGAATTAACTGACTCTGAAAAGTCAAAAATGACCTAAATTCTCTCAGAGGGGTAACAGCACTCTTGAAATTGCTCAGATATCGGAGCGTCATCACAGAACCATCAAAGGTTTTGTTGAAAAGAGTTAACAAGAAATCTGTTGTGAGAAAAAGATCCAAATTAACTGTCACCGTTTTGAGAATAATCAAGCAGGAACCTTTTGGAACCCATTATCTTCCAGTACTGTCGTGATTGCAGCCTACCTGGAGTACCTAAAAGTACAAGTTGAAGTGTCTAGGCTGGGCCAAGAAATATCTGAAGACAAATTCTTCAATGGTTTTGTGGACTGATGAATGAGAGTGGATCTTGACAGCCAGATAGATGGTCCTTTGGGTGGATCAGGTATGAGCACAGATCTCTACTTCGAGTCAGATGGCAACAAGGTGGAGGAGGAATACTGGTATGGGCTGGTATTCCAAATGAACTCCCAACCCTACTGCATTTAATTAGAAACTTTCTTTAAGCAGTGGTAGATGAAGAAGAGTCCATATTTCAAAAAGACAATGATTTTATGCAGGACAGCGCTCTATTATATGCATCCAAGTACTCCTCTGCATGACCAGTCACAAAAGGCTTTAAAGATTAAATACTAATGACATTCTCCTGTTCTCACCTGAGCTGAACCTGAGAACTTGTGGGCAGTTCATAAACAGAGAAAGAAAACAAGCCACCTCTCTGTAGCAGTGTGGTTGCTGCAACACTGAAGCTGATTGTCAACAGACTCTGACAGACTCAATAAATGGGAGGCTTTCGTTATCGTTCTTAACAGATAAAAATTAAACAGTGAGAAGGGAAATGTGTGGTTTTTAATTTGTTGCATCATAATTTTGTTCAATAATAACTGCTGAATAATTGTGCAAATAATTCCTTTTTACTTTCTTAAAAGAACATCTTTTGAAGTTCATTAACATTTTGGATTACCCAAAATAACTGGCTGGTGATTACTGAAAAATAATTCTCAAAAATAAGACGCACAAAGACGCATACATTCTTCTCTTGAAAGTTAATGCCTTGTTGGATGTAAGACTGGGATGAAGCTCCCAGTGACTGTTCTTCCTCCGTTTCCTGTCATCAACTTTCTACTTATTTTAATAAGTACTCCTATGTCAGTTATTTTTGTGTCTCTGCTCTGTCTTCTCCAACCCCAAGCCGGTTGTGGAAGATGGTTCTGGTTCTCCTGGAGGTTTCTTCCTGTTAAAGGGGAGTTTTTCCTCTCCATTGCCACTACATGCGTGCTCAGTATGAGGGATTGCTATGAGGAAGTGGTGTGGTTGGAGTCTGCATAAACAGCAAGTCAATGACTCGATGCAATCTGCTGAGATTCCCTAAATAGAAAAGGTTTTAACTGATTGGAATGTATACATGATTTAATTACAATGACTTTTCTTCTAAAGTGCCTTGAGATGACGTCAAACGTGAATCTGCACAATGTAAATGAACTGATTTTAATAGTATCAGTGGGGACTTTCTTTGATTTCCATTCATTTTAGTGATTGCATTACGCCTAACTGAAACACTTTGCCTAACCAATACAGATCTATTCCTAACCCTAACCTTAACTTAATCTTAATTCATACCATAACTCTAAAACCAACCAGAAGAGGTCAGTAACATTATATAGGCAAAGTGTAGTTGTAAATATGGAAAATATTTAGAATTAATTAAAAAATATATACATTTCACACAAAGAGTTGTCATTTTAGTAGTAATTGTGCTCAACGTAGAGAACCAATTTATAAATGATAACAACATAATACATCTACCGAAATAAAGTTATGACCTCTTATAACTCTGGTGGCCACATGGCCCCCATCTGGCCACCATTTGGAAAACACCCCTAGGGAGAACATAATGCAGTACTAAAACATGTTCTTGGTATCAGCTCAATCCCAAAGATTGTCCTAGTTATATTCACTCATCCTCTAATAGTCTCATACAAACAATGCTATCTGGAGAATACAGTCAAATGATTATGTCTTACTAACTGCATCTAAATCAGAACATTAGTATGGTCTTTGGGATCCCAGATGTCAGTTATTCTTTTTCTTTAAGTTTTCACTTCGTTTTTCTCCAGCTGAGCTACTGCTCTTCTGATGACGTTTTATAAAGCTCCCAGGGTGTAACCAGCAGTGAGACAAAAACACTTTGTCCTAACATGTGTTTACTGGGGTCTCATGTGCGGCCTGAGAGAGTCCTGGTTTGAAAGCAATAGTCAGACCGGTTTTTTCCTGCTGCAGTGACTCAGTGGCTCTTATTACAGACTGTAGACCAGCTGTTCCATCTATGCCTGTTCACCCCAATAGCTTAATTCAAAACGTATTACATACTTTTGCCTGTGCTTTCGAGATTTTCTGTTTAGTGTAACAGTCCATGTCCACACGTAGCCGGGTTTTTAAAAAAAACGAAGATTTTCCTCCGCTCCTTGAAAAAAAATTCTCCATCCACACGAAACCGGATAAATGCATTTTTCAGCACATTCATAGACGTTGAAAACCTGTAGGGGGCAGTAGTTCCCCCAAATCCTATCCGCTCAGAGTAACTTTCTATCCTCTATCTTCACAGCAGCCATACAGCTTGTAAAAGCAAACAAGTAAAACGCGTTTTAACAATGGATGATACCAACACAGCTCTGAGGGCATACATGCTGTTTTTGAGAGAAAACACATGTCACACAAGTGATGTTTGAGCATATTTTTGTCACGAATAGTGACGGCTCTTAAAACTCAGTTTTCAGCCGTCCACATGCTGATTCTGAAAACGGAGAAAAAGCAAATCTCCACTTTGGCCAGATTTTTTAAAAAGATTTGTTTCTGGTGCCGAAAATCTCCGGTTACGTGTGAAGGACAGGCCAAACCGTAGAAAAATATCTCTGTTTTGTGAGATACCGGGCTACGTGTGGACAGGGCCCAAGTATTTTAGATTTGTAAAAGGGGATAACAAAATGGACAGAATTTAGATGTAGTTTCTCTGTCAAACTGACCACTTACTTTATATTGTAGCCACATTCAGCCCCATCACTCTGAATAACAGAGCACACATTCACACCAGCATGCAGATTGGTAGACAACTTGGTTACATTGCCCTGCTTCACATGGGATAAGGGAGAAGCTGGAATCAAACCTACAAACTTTGGATTGCAAGAATTCACCCCATGATGACCCGAAATGCGCCATGTTCTTTATAAAGAAGTGGACTAGGAGCTTAAAGTCAGATGCCACCTTCAGGCTTGCTAGAAAAGTTGACAGTGCATTGTTTTTTATCTAACCTTATATATTTTCCTACAGTACGTTCTTACAGTATTGATTCTACTAGGTTGCCACACAGATAATTAAACAGTGGGGTCTTCTTTGGTGCTGATTTTGCATATAACATTTTGAAACAGACCTTCTCTCTATAATTAATTAAACATCATATTATAATAACTCTTCTCGTGAAGTGCCTTGAGATGACATCTGTTGTGAAATGGCGTTATATAAATAAACTGAACTGAAATTGAATTATAATGAATATTGCCTTCATAAGACTGAGATTTTGTACTACAACATCTTATTACATCGTTGGCCTTTAACGTGTTAATCTTTTCTTCTTTTACAAAATGCAGCATGATAAAAAAAACTTCAAAAACAGGTCTGCACAAGGAATAATTTGTGACTAAAAGTTAGCCAAAGAAAGCCATTTACACACAAGCTAATCATACTCCTTACCAAATCCTCACACTCTGGTTCAAACATGAGTCTGCATAGAAAAGCAAATCACCAGAAAGGTTTCTCAGTGTAGCCTACATGTCTGTACACACCCATTACCCATAGCATAGCTTTTTCTAGCTAAGTTATTTCTCAGTGTTCCCTTGTGATGGACTGGTGACCTATGATATATCCTAGCTAGAACTCATTGAGATCTGGGGATGAGGATCAGTCTCCTACAAGCAACCCTACAGAGGAAGGTAAAAAGATGGTTGGATTGATATCAGTTTCGACTGACTTGTTTTGTAAAGTAACTTGATATAGCCGTGGATTTTGGCACTATACGTCACTTAGTAAAACTGAACTAAAAGATATGTTGCACAGTGGAGCATTTGGTAGCGTCTTGAAGCAAAAAAAGTATTGGAATCAATTTCCAATCTGGGGTCTTTCTGTATGGAGTTTCAGTGTTCTGCTTGTGCATGTGTGGGTTCTGTGCAGGAAGTCCGGCTTCCTCCCACAGTCCAAATATATATGAACTGTCTGCTCATTATATGTCTCTCTGCTGTTTGACATTAATGTTTTCTTTTCCCCAGGCAACCATACTACGTGTTCAGGAGATTCATACATCCTCTTGTAAAAGCGTTAGGACCCAACTGCTTGTCCAAGTCTCTTTTCTAATATTCATTTCTTGCTGTTAGAGTGGGAGTGGTGAGTGCTGCAGCTGCAGTGTACTGAAAGATGCTGAATCATGAGAAGTAGCTAGGAGTAGATCAATGCAGTTCCTGTCTGCAGGCAGACTGCATTAGACAAACTCCCTCTTCACAACACAGCTCTATACTGAGTATCAAAAAGGAAGATTAGCTCACTGTATTGGAAGCAGATATTTTGTCTCTCAGATAGAACTTTTCCTCTGACTAATTTCATGCTGACCTGATTCAAAGCTTCACTGTAAACCTACACCACACAAAAACACATCTTCCCCAGGGAAAGAGATCAATGAATAATTGATTAGGTTCTGCTCATAGGAAACAGGCTGCAAACAAGTAGAAGGCACGGAGATCATTAAGAATTTCCTCTAGTTCCTGAGACTGCCACCAGCATTCATATGTCTAAAAGAAATTAATTCATATGTAATGAAAGTGTAGTGAGATTATTTGATCTTGTCAGCGTTGGTACATAGAACTTTATGTTTCCATAGAATTGTACCTCTTCGAAGGTAAATCTGTTTAATTTGAATATTGAGTCTAAGCAGCAGTAAAGGTCAACATAAAGTCTGGAATTCAGATGATTTGTCCTGGGTTTCTACTGATCGTCCCTCACAAATGTCTCAGCAGCTTGGGCAGATTTCAGCACACATCCATGAATAGAACAGGCTAACGTGCAGCTATGGAAACTAGATGCTCATTTGTTTAAGCTTTGACTCATCCTCTCTGTGATAACTATAACCCATAGGTAAAAGAGAGGGCCTTTGTGGATTGCCTTGCAATGCAAACACAGTGTATATCATAATTATGCTGTACATTCTTTCAGGCATGAGAGGCAGCAGGGTGTTTGTTGAAACAACTCAGGCCTATGCTGACAAAAAATGTAGTCAACATACACACAAGAATCTAAATTAAAAAATGTGTAATGAATTTTTAATTTCCCGTCTGCTGTGCACTTCCTTGAATAATCTATCAAAGCCCAAACTTCTTTAGAGGGGTTCATAACAACTCTTCATATTTCAGCTTACTAGGGTTACATTAATGTTTTGGAGAGGCCAAGCCAGACTTGGAGCTGGTCATGAAAGATTAAAGTTAAACACCTGTAAAAATTTTTTTTTGAAAAGATGCTCATCAGCTATTATTGTACATTGTTTTGCAATTTTTGATGAGATTTTTCTTATGTTACATTGCTACTTCTACATCTGTGCCAGAAACAAATGTACAGATAGATAGATAGATAGATAGATAGATAGATAGATAGATAGATAGATAGATAGAATGATAGACCTTGGTCAGCGTTTACTGTTAATATCACAAACATTTTAATGTTGTTTTATTTATTTTTTACAGATAAATCAAATGCGCTGAATGAAAATAAACCCTGTGATTTTATATCTTTTCTAAGGTAGAGTAACTATAAGTAGTCCTAATGCCATATTGGTGTTTGAAAACACTCAACAGACACACATCCCTGCCTCTAGATCACTGAAATACTGTTAAAATATTTGCTTCTGCTCAGACGATTTGGAACTGACTGGATTAAGGCGGAAGCTGCGTACTGCCTATTTGGTCAGTCCTGTTGCCTCAGCTTCCGCTGTTTCTGAACTGGACCTTTGTGCTTTTTCAGCCACGTGGTGTGGGGAAATGAAGTATCATATGACTTCCTTCTTGGTTATGTGACAGAAAACTATGCAAGTGTGTCGTCGTCGAGAATATTGGACACTCAACACACGCTAATTCCTAGCCTGGCTAACTAAAACGCAGTTCTAAAGAACCGGGCAAAACCTTTTCCCCGCGCTGCATTTCCGTTCTGCCATCGTTGGATTAAAGGAGGGCGGGGGTGCAAACTCTAACATCTCTCAAATAAACCTGAATGACAGTTCATTGAACCAATCACACACAAGAAGGTTCAATGCCATTGGTGTAAATCCGTGTCTAGTAAGTGCGAATGCGTGAAAAAGCCAATAGCGACATTAGGTGGGCGGAGCTATTGTTCTATAAATCAGAGAGCCGTTTCGGTTAGTACGCACTTACAGAGAAACCAAAGCTGCTCTGTGGACGTGATATACCGAACCATCAGCAAAATGAGGGAAATTGTGCATCTTCAGGCCGGCCAGTGCGGAAACCAGATCGGTGCTAAGGTAAAATAAGTTATGTTTGCTGGAGGCTGATTATTATATGTATATATTTCAAATGTCTTTGTTTGCCAGGAAAGCCGCTTTGCGTTCCCTGCGCCCTAGTAACCACACCCTGGGAAAACCACTACGGCCTACTACGTTTAATTGGCCATTAATTTGTTCTAAAACATAATCATTGTTTGGAGGGAAGCGAGGAAAACTTGATCCATGTCAAGGTAGACGTAGATGCATTAACTCTATGATTTTATTTCGGTTTTATTAGGATTTTTTTTTTTTTTTTAAATGGGCTACTCAAAATGTTATTCAATTCCACATAAAATATGGTTATATTGTGCGGATTCACGTTAGCTCTTTTTACTCAGCTAAGGAATAATAAAAAAAAAAAATCGCATTTTTATAATCTTTTACTGTTAGATAATGGCTCGGTGGGAGGGGGTGGTGGAAAAAAAAAAAAAAAAGTTAGCGCTCAGATGAACGACACCCGAAGCGCAGAACACGACGGCGCTCTGAGAGTTCATGTTAAAATATGTAAATAAAATGTTGATATTCACATTTTGTAGAGTCTGGGGGTTTTGCACGGTGGCTGAGGCCTACTGGCTCCGCGCTTTGAATGGCGCCCGGCATCTGGGAGGGCGGTTGATGACGTAGCCGGGAAGTTTGAAATTCATAAATTCCTCAGCCAATAGGGGAGGAGGAGGCTGCGCGCGCTGCGGCGGGAGAGGACGTCAACGTTCAAATGGCGCCTAAACATTGCTTTAAGTATTTTACTTTTTAATCGTTCTTTTTTCCCCCTCTATGTAGTTCTGGGAGGTCATCAGTGACGAGCATGGCATTGACCCAACTGGTACCTATCATGGAGACAGTGATCTGCAGTTGGACCGAATCAATGTCTACTATAATGAAGCTTCTGGTAAGGTTTATAAATTTTAATTTTTTTCCCCCAGTTATGATTTAATGTAAATCTCGATTCCTGTTAACCTTGATCCTCATGTTGTGCTGTGTAGGTGGAAAGTATGTGCCACGTGCTGTGCTTGTGGATCTGGAGCCAGGAACCATGGACTCTGTGAGATCTGGACCCTTTGGCCAGGTCTTCAGGCCCGACAACTTTGTTTTTGGTGCGTTTCATAGAATAAACTTCTAGACTTGATGACTTGTGAAAGTTTGAGTTAATGTGGGTTGTTTTTCTCTCTCGTTCTCAGGTCAGAGTGGTGCTGGCAACAACTGGGCCAAGGGCCACTACACAGAAGGCGCTGAGCTGGTGGACTCCGTCCTGGATGTGGTCCGGAAGGAGGCTGAAAGCTGCGACTGTCTGCAGGGGTTCCAGCTCACACACTCCCTCGGTGGTGGTACAGGCTCTGGCATGGGTACCCTGTTGATCAGCAAGATCCGTGAAGAGTACCCCGACCGCATAATGAACACCTTCAGCGTCGTCCCCTCCCCTAAAGTGTCCGACACAGTCGTTGAGCCCTACAATGCCACATTATCAGTCCATCAGCTGGTGGAGAACACAGATGAGACCTATTGCATTGACAACGAGGCCCTGTACGACATCTGTTTCCGCACGCTCAAACTCACAACCCCCTCATACGGCGACCTCAACCATTTGGTCTCTGCCACCATGAGTGGCGTCACAACCTGCCTGAGGTTCCCCGGTCAGCTCAACGCTGACCTGCGCAAGCTGGCTGTGAACATGGTGCCATTCCCACGTCTGCACTTCTTCATGCCAGGCTTTGCTCCCCTTACCAGCCGAGGCAGCCAGCAGTACAGATCCCTGACGGTCCCAGAGCTCACCCAGCAGATGTTCGACGCCAAGAACATGATGGCCGCCTGCGACCCACGTCACGGCCGCTACCTGACCGTGGCCGCCATCTTCCGTGGCCGCATGTCGATGAAAGAGGTGGATGAGCAGATGCTCAATGTGCAGAACAAGAACAGCAGCTACTTTGTCGAATGGATCCCAAATAATGTCAAGACTGCGGTCTGTGACATTCCTCCTCGTGGGCTCAAAATGGCTGCCACGTTCATCGGCAACAGCACAGCCATCCAAGAGCTGTTTAAGCGCATTTCTGAGCAGTTCACAGCCATGTTCAGGCGCAAAGCTTTCCTCCACTGGTACACTGGTGAGGGGATGGATGAGATGGAGTTCACTGAAGCAGAGAGCAACATGAATGATCTGGTGTCTGAGTACCAACAGTACCAGGATGCCACTGCTGAGGAGGAGGGCGAGTTTGAGGAGGAGGGCGAAGAGGATTTGGCCTAAATTCTTCTGTCAATGTTGTTCCTGTTCTGTCAAGTTGTGACCTCCTGCATTTTTCTGTGTTCCAAATAAAGAAGTTCTCAAAGCATTTTTAACTTGTCCTTAATATCCTGCACTTTCATCTTGGTCAGCAGTAGTATAGTTAAGACATGAACTTTGGATTTAATTTATTTTGGTCCCAGTGCTGCATTTACAACATGGCTGTCTGGAAACGGAACAGCTTAAACGCAATTTGACTTTGCTACAGCTTGGTAGAATGATTACACAATTCAATATAAACAAATCCACTAGGGGGCAGTAGTGAGATGTCAAATCCATAAGCCTGACACGGCCCTCATTGTAGACCAAAACCACTGACCTCTGCTCGGTGGCTACCTGCAGTTCATGTCGGGCAAAAGCTATGGAGCTTTCAGTTTGTAAAACATTCTCATAGTTCTCATTTTTGGTTAAAACGTTTGGATAAGGGACAGACTGGCATAGATGGTAATGCAGAACTAGGATGCAAACTTCTGTCAGAGTGTTTGCACAAATATCCCGCTTTACCCTAGAAAAAAATGACAGCCTTTCTATTCATAAATTTGATTTAACTTTATACATCACAACCTGATCTTGGTGGTTCAAGAGCTGAGGTCAGCTGCCTTTTTGGACAGGTACATTCATTACAACAAAGTTTAAGAATTTTCTATTTAAATACTGATTTCCAGCCATATACCAGTAATTCAGTTTGATTTGGATAGGTTTCATCACATGTATAAAATATAACTATTTGCAAAGTAATTATCCAATTCAATAACATCTTTCCCACAACAAAACGCATTGGCATACTGAATAGAATTTTTTTTAAACCCGGCATAACAAACTTGACTGTAGCACTAGCTAAACTTGAAAACCTGCTACAGTATCTATCTTCAGTATCAGTATTCTATGATTTTTGGAAGACCATCCAACAAATGGCTCAAGATTAAGATGTTTTGCTCCGTTAGACTACATACTAAGCACACCCTGACTGCTTCATCTCTCACCAGTTATGGTTGACCTCGGGTAACTTTTCACCAGCTTTAGGGTAGAAAAGCTCTGCTCCCAAGATGCAGTGCTCATTGGGATTGCAGCCAATATCTTGCAGAGTCTGAAGAGCTTAAACAAACATTTTATATGGTTGAAGAAAAAAAAATCAGATCCAATTATAGTAGAGGATCTTTACTTTCCTGTCTGGAATTTCCTTTCAAAAGTGCTCCGAGTTCTCAAAATTTGAATCGAACAGATGAGCAAATGAAAACAAATTAGTATAATGATATGCATCACTGGTGATTTAGAGCTGGGATGCTGTTCATTATATCACAACTGGCCTTCAAAAATCTTTTGTCAAACTCAATGACCATCTGATTATCGACTGGATAGAAAAAAGTCCTCATCTTGTTCTGAATCTCTCTGACCAGCAACAGTGGGAACATGTCATCAAATTCAAGGCTTACCTTTTTTATCGTTTTGTACCTGCTTGTGACACCCAATCACATAGCACCGAAATCTTCATCGCTTTACTCCACAGGTTATTAAAAATCATTCCTGTTTTTATGCAATGACAAAGCAGTAACTAAATCCACTGGTTTTGATAAACTAATTATTGATAACTGTAGCATGTCAGACAGAAGTTTTGTTTCTCCAAAAAGTTTGATGTGCACCAGAAAAGCAAAGTCTATTTGTGCTAGCAGACCTCAGGCCTCCACAGATCTTTCTCCTGGACTTTTCTGTAGCAGCAATGGTTTACCAGCTGCTAGGCCCTCCTTCATGTTTCAACTGCTACAACTCTCTTCGTGAGGCTTTTTATATATATATATATATATATATATATATATATATAATGGACATTTGATATAGAAATGAACACAGTTTTATCAGAACTAATCAGCTGCTGAAACAACTTTTACTGTATCTACTACAACTAAATTGAGACAAGGTGTTGTCATGATTTGGAATGGTTTCCAGAACTGCTATAAAGTTGTCTTTGTTATCTGAGGCAGCTGACTCATCGCGTCCTCTCAGGAATGTTTTGGATGGCAGTTAGGAGTAACACTTGTATTGTTTCTATAAAGCCCTGCTCCTTCTTCAGGGCATTTTCTAGTGTTGCATTACTGGTAACTACGCTCTCCGTGCAATCATTGTGTGTTTGTATCTCAGATGGAAAAACTCTAAAAGTTGCCTTCTTCCAGTGTTTTTGTCAATGTTGGGAGGGGGGGGGGGTTAAATGTAAATGTCTGCAGGGAGATATCTTGGTGAAATCTATACCAGTCTCACCAATATGTCTTTTTCCCTCAGTCTTTCTCTTCCTTCAACCCTGAACCATCCCCTCTGACACCAATATGTACAACTACAACCATGGATGCAACAATACCACTGTTACAAATTTCCCTCAAGCTTTGGTCCTCTACCAGAGGCCTGGGAGCTTGAGGGTCCTGCCCAGCATCTTTGCTGTTCCAAGTTCTGCACTTTTCTTGACTGAGATGTCTGAGGTTCTTCCAGGGATCTGCTGGAGCCATTCCTCCAGTTTGGGGGTCACTGCCGCAAGTGCTCCAATTATCACGGGTATATATATATATATATATATATATATATATATATATATATATATAAACATAAACATTTCCCGTTTAAACATCTTGATGTGTTATGGTTACAAACTTTTATTCCTTCTTAGTTGCTGTTGGTGTCTGCTGTTGTTCCGTGCTGATGGTTAGCAGAAGTGCTATGAGCTACAGCGCCAACACAGACAGTAGCATGATTCAGCCTTTCAAAGAGAATATTGTGATCAACTGTGTCAAAAGCAACACTAAGATCTAACAAGACCAGAACAGTCATAAGTCCATATTCTGAGGCCATGAGAAATTTGTTGGTAACTTTCACCAGTGCTGTTTCAATGATGATGACTTTTAAAACCTGAATGAAATTCCTCAAACAGGTTGTTGCTCTTTAGATGCTCACATTCTTGTATGCAGCCCCCCTCAGTCACTATTTTGTACAATTAATTTCAATTCAGTTTGTTTATATAGCGCCAATTCACAACAGATGTCATCTCAAGGCACTTTGCAAGAAAATTCAGCCACAATTCTTTTAGGTTATGTCTCTATTTCTACATCAACTTTCCACATCTACCTGTTGAAATTGTACCTACTCTCTGTAAATAAACTAAAGATCATTCAGATTAGATGGAAAACATATGTGAACATTATTATCTGTGTACTGCCACAGATTATCAGATAAAATTAGATTTGGACTTTGACATGACCATAGACTATTATTTAAATCATTCCAGTGTAGTTACATGTCAAAATGATTGGAATCTGTCACAAAAGTGATTTTCCTATCTCTTCTTGTGGAAAGAAGCCAACATTTCTGTGATTTTTTTAAATATATACATATAATTCTTTCCAATTCATGCGCCTCACACAGGGCTGCAATGTTTGTTTTTCACCACATGGGAGCACTACTGTACTGTATTTTCAGTCTATGTCACATTTTTTCCTGTGTATTTTTCAGACATGTCTGCATGTTTGGCTGTATCAGGTTGGCAGACTTTAAAGCATCTTTACTGTGCACCTTATTTCCACAACAACATCAGAATAAAGTTGTATTCGCAACTCAAACATATCAGTTCTCTGTTTTATAATGATCTCAGTGTAAAGGAAAGCATTGTGACACTTCCTAAATGGGGCTCATGAATGTTATTACAATTTGAAGATTTTCTGTAAAATGTATTCTCCAATAAAAAACACTCTTGCACACATGGATAAAAACAACACCGTTACGTGATTTTCAGCTTTTCTTGGAACCCCCTAATTACTTGTGTGGAGTATTTCTTATTGTTGATACCACACTGATTTCCAATAAGAGAAAAAGCATGATGAAGTTTGCAGCTCACATTTCTCTGATCATCTGGGTAGCACTGTGCAGGGGAGGAAATCCTGAAAATATCTGTAAAAGGACTTTGTACATTTCCCTTATTGCTGAGTTTGTTGCAGAGGAAGTGAAATAGTATCTAGAGACTCCTATCTGACCCTCCATACACTCATGTGGTAACACATGCAGACAATACTTCCTGTCTCCTGCAAAGAGATTCTTGTAGGTCTTTTTTGAGTTTTGAGCTACTTTTTAACAGCTATGCTTAATTTGTTTGATTACTAAACTTAATCAGATTAATGTTCAACTACTGTGAATTTAATATTTGTTATAATGACTCTGCTACAACACTGAAAACACTGTATCAACATGAGCCAGAAACTGGGGCAGAACGTTAAACTTCTTTGACCTTCAGAGAGTATCCAGTTTAATCCTGGAGTTAGTGACAAGAAGCAGAAGGTCGTGTTGGAGAATAAAGGTAAATAGACTGAATTTATACAGCGTTTTTACTCTGAAGCCATATTCACCCATTCATACCTCAACCACAAAAGTGGTGCAATCACATGTTGATGTGCTGTAAATCATGTTTTCCATTCGTTCCTCCTTCTTAGAGAAGCAGAGAACAAAAAAACTGAAGGTGATCTCGGTAGTGATGCTTCTACTGCTCAGATTAGGATCGGGTCATTTCCTCATTTTAATCCTGTGACCTTTTGGAATGTGCACTCAGATTAGCTGGCACGTTTTTCAAAGTTAGTTTATTCACTAGTCACTGAACGGGTCAATTTTATATCAAGTATTCTCTTATTTACAGTCATAAACTTAAATGTATCTCATTTAAATTTGAAGTGGAAGATAATTGGTAGTTTTGAATAATTGTGAAGTGGGAGTAAACCTTGTTTTTCTAATAATGATCTGAAATGTGTGAAATGTATGCCTGTTCAGCCTCCCTTTGTCACTACTTTGCAGAACAGACTTTAGATGGAAGTATGGCTCCAGATCTTCACACTAAAGTTGCTACCGGCTTTTAATATCTGGAAGGTTTTCCTCACTGCAAAATAGCTCAGTCAGATTTAATAAAGAGCATCTGTGAATCTCAGTTTTCACATCTAACCAAAGATTCTCATCTCAATCTAGGTCTAGACTTTGACTGGGCCATTCTAAGAAATGAAGAGGCTCTGATTTGAATCATTCCGTTATTTTTCTGTCTGTATATTTAGGGTCATTGTATGCTGGAAGGTGAATCTCAAGTTGTTTGCATCCTTTAAAAGGTTGTCTTCCAGGATTCTCATGTATTTACCTTCAGGCAGATTCCCATCACCTCCTTACAGAATCAAAGCACAGCATGCTGCCACCACAACGTTTCTCCATGGGGATGCAGGTTTTCTGACGCGTATATCTGACAGTTTTCTCTGTGACCTGTTTGCTGCGTTCCTTCGTTTTCGTGATGTTGTTCGTTCTCTAATGTTCTCCAACAAACCTCTGAGGCTTTCAAAGATCAGCTGGGCTTATACTGACATACAGCTCAAACACGAAGATAACATACACTAAATTACAAAGACAACTACAGCTTTTTTCCCTCACTGTCTGTAGTAGAGAAATGATGTCAGATTTATTTGTTAATGTCTGGAACATCACAGGTTTACATACAGAATGATAGCTAACTCGAAAAACAACGAGAAAAATGTCCAGATTATGAAGTCATGATTGTGGAAACGTCTGATTTGGTTAACATTACAGTAAATTGGAGGCCCAGGTGGAACTGGAACACACTGCTTTGGTGTTTGACGTGAGGGAAAAGTCAGAAGAAATCCGCCAAGACCTCAGGATGGATATTTGGTGAACAACAGAGCTGCACCAGTCTGGTTCATCTTTGGGCACAATTTCCAGATCACTGAAGGTGACGCCTTCAACCAATTATACGCAACTATGATGGGAATTTCCAACCATCATACTGCTTGGTAAGGAGATGGGGCAGGAACAGGTTCTGGTCCAAAATGAGAAAAATCAACCCCAGAAAAAAGCCAAAGACCTTGTGTAGATCCTAGCTGAGGCTGATGAGACACAGTTGTCCACAGTGAAACATGTTCTGTACGGACATAAGTTGAAAGGTTACTCAATGAAAAAGAAGCCATTACTCCCACGCTAAGAAATGAAAAAATGAATATAAACATAAAATGCCAGAATGCACCGGACAAATGCCCACAGGGTCAAAGACCTTCAGTTCTGGAGACATGTCCTGTGGTCTGATGAAACTAAAGTGGAGCTGTTTGGCCATAATAACCATTGTTACATTTGGAGGAAAAAGGTCGACACTTATAAGCCTGAGAACACTATCTCTATTGTGATGTATAGGTGTGGCAGTGTCATTTTGTTGGGCTATTTTACTTCAGGAGGAACTGGTTCATGTCATGGCGTCATGACAAAAGAAGATTATGTAGAAATATTAAAAGCAACATCTCAAGACAACAGCCAGGAAGTTCAACATAGGGGACAAATGGGTGTTCCAGATGGACGATGTAATCTTCTGATCTTCAAGACATAAAAAATATCTCTGATATATTCTTTCTCTCATACCTGTGGCGTTTAGCAAACTGAAATTTAAAAAAAAATCTGTCTATGAACTGATCAGAACCACAAAGGCAGACAAAACAGCAAAAGGTACAGCTTCAGGAGAGTTTTAAGAGAAAAAAACAAAGCTTAAAAAAGAAATGATAGCGTCGATTACTACTGTGACAGTGTGGACGTCCTGTCACTACGGCTCCGATCGATGATGTGCCCTGGCTGCTTGGCCACAGGGATATCCCTTTGGCTGATCGGGTCAGCGCATGTGACTCTCACCTGGGAGTCATGGGAGCAAATCCCTTGCGCGCCTTGCCACACTACATTTTGCTCAATGACGTTGTGACAAACTGACTAATTGTGGAAGCCCTAGCTGAATGTCCTTGCTTTTCTGCTGTAAATATTATAAATCTCCCAGATGGCTGGTTGCTTTTATGTCCTTGTGATTCAGAGGACTGAGGTGCTTTCAGAGGAATGTTGCAACCCACTAAGTATCTGTTACTTTTTAAAAAAAAACATTACTCGTCACCGGCCTCCTATTTTTACTAGAGTTTTTTTTATATCTAAAAGCAATCAAGATCTTAGAGATCAAGTGTTCTTTTCTGCTCTACAGGCTAAATGTAAACACTAATCTAGACTCAGTGAATGAGGTTAGGCTTTGTGGATAGGTGTGTGAATGCATGTGCGTGTGTGTGTGCACATTCGCGTGTGTAAGTTTGCATGTTATCTTCAACCTGCACAGGAGTATCTCTCGCTCTCAGGAAGTGGCTTATCCACATCTACACACAAGTTGCAATGCTCTCTGAAGTTCCTGTCCGCTGAGAAAGAAAAGAGAGAGACAGAGGAAGGAGAAAGAGAAAAGGCCCCTGTGCAAAAGATGCAAGGTGACAGAGAAAGGTTGAACAAAGCAGATGGATGAAAACCGACCTCCTCCTGCTTCTCCCCACCAACCTGCAGTCAAACAATTGCGATCTCCACACCTCTTTGTTCAGGACTCTCATCAGTCTCGCAGTGGGAGGTGTGGTCAGAAAGAGGAGGAAATTGCTCTGAATTTGGAGGTAATTGAAAACACCTATATCCCCCCTGCGTCTCCATCTTTATCTGCTTTAAAAACCTTCACTCCCCTTCTTTCTTTCTGGCGCCCACCTTCTACACCAATACTCTCCTAATGGCACCCCACACCCATCCTGCCCTCTGTCTCCTATTGGACTGAATTGATGCAAACGATTGTGTGTCCATTTGCTGTCTGAAGGAGAGGTTACCCACTTGTGTGCTATGCCCACTGTTTTCTGCCCTTCTTTTCCCAATTGCAGGTATTGATGCCCTGCTATTGTTCCCCCACCGCCCAGGGGGTGGAGTGGTTTGTGGGAAAATTGGGGGACCCCTCAGGTGTTTGATGGCTTTTATCGATTCACAACAGACTCTCCATCTCCCATTTACCGAGCGCTATGCTGTGCAAGCTTTACGGATAGCAGCTAAACTGCAGAGGTGGTTATTGTTAAATGGTATTATTCCGTTTTAGCATGTAGAGGAACACTTTTTGCCTTTGTAAGTGGGTGAGTGTGTGTGTTGCTGATCAATGCTGTGTTTCAAATAAAAGCTGTTCTGATTTGAAGTGTCTAATTAATTGAACTGCCACTTACTCCGAATAAAAAGCAAACAGCTTTCAGTCCTTTCAGTAACACTTCAAGATCTTTAAACCTACAATATCAACCATGACAAACAGAGCACTGATTCCAGCAGTTCTCTAAGAAACCTCTGAAGTTAAAGTTGGGGTGTAATTATGTTTGAAAAAACTCATTAATGTATACAGCACTTCAAAAAGTGTTTGCCTGTTAACAGTTTCCTTTTGTCCTTTTTTTGCATACGTGAATGGTTTAGATTATTAAACCAAATTTAATATCAAAGAAAGATAACCATATAATTAATTAAAATAAGCTGTTTTCAGATTGTGATTTTATTTATACAAGATATGCATTCTGAATGAACTTCTCTCTATATCAACAAGATAATTATTGCCTTAGTCCAACTGAATTTGACCTTTTTGAAATACATGTATATACCTTGGTCAAACCGAACTGTCCTACTCCTAACCCAGCTAAGAAACCCAGATAATACAGTTAGAAATCCACATTTTTCTGCATGTATACCACATCCCAGCTTAGCCGAGCTATTCCAAGGAAGTGATGAGCCAGCGAAACTGGAATAACAGCACAGGTAAAACGACAAAAACACAGCAGCAACAACAAGTGTAACACAATAAAGCAGTAGGTATACATTAATTACAGAATGGTATGCGCTGCAGTGTTGTCGTCCATTTTTTTTCTTATTGTTCATATCCTGCTTTTACTCTGTCAGCAGCATTTGTTTGCCATCTGTGTAATGCTATAGGCCTACCAGAAGACCAACACAAAAGGGTGAATATTGCCACTTATACTGTGGTGGAGTAAAACCTACATAGTTCAATAATTAGATTTTCTGAGTGTCATGTAAACTGGGATAAGGGCTCCCATTCTGGTTTAGCTATTAGCTTGATTATTCCCATAGCGTGATTTAGATGTGCGTGTACAAGGAGTTGTTGTAGACCATGATGGCTGTGGGGAGAAATAATTTCCTGTAGCGGTCTGTGTTGCAGCGAAACTGAAGAAGCCTCCGAATGAAGATACTCTGTTGCAGTAGGATAGTCTCATGAAGAGGATGCTCAGGGTTGTTTATTTGATGAAGAATCCTTCTTTGCATCATTATGTCCATTTGTTCCACAGTCGTCCCCAGAACAGAACCAGAACAGAACCAGCCTTCTTTATCAGGTTGTTGAGCCGTTTTAAGTCCCTGGCTCTGATGCTGCGACCCCTACAGATGATGGATGAGGAGATGACACCCTCCACAACAAAACCTTCCACCAAAAAACGTGGAGTGCCCTCTACGGTTTAAAACTTTACACTGAACTGGAAATTGAATCAGGCATTGGTACTGGCTCATACTTTATTGCTGATGTCAGCCATAATGCCGCTGTGGAGTATAAAACAAGCCCAGTCTCAGCCACATCTCCATATGGAGTTAGAGGTTGAATAGCAAAGCAGTGTTGATACTGCCCAGCTGTCTCCCTGCGTACCTCAGTTCGCCAGACACTGCCTTCTCTTGCTGCATTTTTCAAACTGGCTGGTGGAAGGCTCTGGAAACAGGTGAGTTGCTCTTTGAATCACTGTTCTGCAGGATAAGCCAAACTGATGCCTGAGCTTTTTCCTTCAGGGTTTTCTGGTAGAGAGGAATCCTCTGGGCCTGATGTGATGTTTATTACCTGAAATGCTGTTGGTTTTACACCAGATGTAGCAGGATGCACCGCATCTAAAATGATCAACTTTTCAGATGTTACGGGATTTTTTTCGGCCTTCTGGATGCGTTTTTGATGCGTAATTGGAATAAAGCTAATAGATGTTACTGACTTTGTTTCTTATTTATGTGAACTAAAACTGTATCTAAAAGTGCTCAACCTCAGCTCCTTCATTATTTTTCATAGGACCAGGCATGTCCAGCTTTCTAAACTAAACTATGTCCACTTTATAGTTTTGTTCCCTTAAGAAATAAAATCATTTGAAAACTCCTTTTCTTTGTACTCATGTCATTTTTTGTCAGATATCATAAAATATATAGATGTGAAAAGGTAAAATACAAGGGATGTTAACTGTGGAGGTTCGCTGAATTATTATTAAAATTAATAGCTGGTGATGAGCACTGCGTTGAGATGTGCCCTTTAGATGGTTCAGCTTGGTACTGTCAGGATGCATGGGCACCATAAAGGGGCAGAAGGTTAGGACGATTCTAAGGGCCCAGGCTGATTAAGGGCCCAGAGGAGCAGACCCTCTTTTTCTTTTCTTTTTTCAAAACATACATTAAATATGCTAGGGCCCGTAATGTTCTCAATGTGTATTTCATCTGTTTTGACCATAGATTTAATATTTAACAAAGAAATTTTGTATTTACTGTTTCAGTCACACCCTTCCCCCTCACAATGGTTAATTCTAGCTGCGCTGTCCGAGCTACACTAGCTACTGTGGCGAATTTTGCTTATTGCTCCTGCTATGATGCAGAACAGACAGTTACAGACGCATGCATGTCACATCAAGAGTCAGGGCATAAAGAAGGAAAGAAAAGACAGAACTCCGAAGTCTACAGTATGTCACACAGTTTCTCAAAAAGAAAGGTATGTGGCTCTATTCCTGTATGTCAAAACTTTCAGACTGAATGTATTTTTGTTGCTACATGACATACTTTTATCTAGCTATCTTAGTAAAACAATTGCTGTATTATGATTTACATCCAACAATAATAAAGTCTCTGCTGTCTCCCTTGTTACCATGTCTCATACACACAAATTCACCTGCCGCTACACACCCACGTCCTCCTTCCTTCATGGGCCCTGTCCCCGTCTCAGCCAAACAAGGTGAGCCTGAGTGCGAAAATTCTGAAGATTGAGCCTTTAACACGTCTTACCTACACATGTTCTCCCCATGATGATAACTTCAAAAACCAAAAGTAATAGACAAGCCTCAGAAATTACATAATCAGTTTGCCGTGTGTTCTGTGAAGTGACAGTCCTGTATCAAACTTTACATTCTTAAAATTATTCCTCCAGAAAAAACAATATAAAATTCAATAAAACTTGTGTGTTGTTACCTTTAGCTATAATGAGTTTACAAAAAGTATATTTTAATATTTTATATCAAGAAAATTAAATAGGGCAATAAAATAATATGTTGTATTAATATGCATATGGTAATAATATGCATGTTTATTGGGTTAAAATTTATCTTTAAAAAATATAGTGTGCCCAGAAATTAGGGTACCACTGTTCTTCCATTTCTACTTCCAACTAGGTTGACATTGTTCTTGTCTGCTTCAAAGTTTGTCAGTCTAAAACCTAGAGGATGAAGCAATGACTTCATTATCATATTTCCACAGTATCTTTATGTTCAGTCTGTCTCTACAGAGTAATTACTGTCATCATGACTTAGACTTCTGACTTTCATCTCCGTCTGAGTTTCTCCTCTGGCTGAGACTCAAACAAGTGTGAGCAACAGTATCCACACGCTTGAAGACACAAAGACTTACCACTGGGAGAAGCTGCAACTTCAGAAACACATGTAAAGAGACTCGTGGGTGCAAGACTCAGTCACTGATCTCCGGGGGAGTCTGGAGCAAAAACCGGAGTAATGAGCACTTAGCAGCAAACGTGTAGACACCGTCAAACAGGAAAATAACAAAGATCCTGCAGATTACCACTTTAGCAAGCTTTTCAAATGTAGAACAGGGAGCAGCGGTGTGATCCAATTGGAGGGTACAGAAATAGAACAGTTAGACTCGCTTGTGTTCAGTGGCGTGATGAAGAGGCGAGAAAAGGATTCACAGAGTGCAGACTCTCCAAGCCAATAACCAGCTTTTCATCAGCACCCTTTTGACACTAGCATTTACCCACTGGAACATATCATTTTCAAAATGCATGATGCATGCACTCCCGCTATTACATTCTCAACTTGAGCTGTACTTGTTTATGTAACAAACCCCTCCACTCAATTAGGGCGCCCCGGGGTGGGAGTTAGTGAGGCTGCATATCTGTGATCTCTCTCACTCTTTCTTGCCTTCTGCTGCCTCTCAAACTCTGATGTTTGCTCTGTCACACACTCTGTAGCTCTCTGTACCTGCAGAACAGTTTTGGAAATGATCCAATTAAAATTCTAAGTTGCATTTGTTAAATAGCGAAACAATTTCACAGAACCACTGTTAATGGAGGAAGATGAACCAACGTTTTCTTTTTCGTTTTGGTTCACCTGGTCTCGTTTTGTTTGCTTGTACACTCCCAGCATCTCTTGTTTGAAAGGAACTTCCATCCTTCAGTTTTTTTGTCCATCTTTTTGAAACTGTCTGTATTGGTTGTGGAGGCCACACCCTTTCCCTCTGTTACTAAGATCAACAGCGTGGGTGTTTTTTCTTCTTTTCCAACAATCCACAACAAATGACTCTCAGGTATATGAACACACATCCCTTGTTTCATACGTGTATTTTTTAGTATTGTGCTGATTCCACCGGATTTTAAGAGGACTGGGAGAAGCATATTTGACTAAACATTAATACCACAGACAGCAGGCCTATTCAGTCTTTCCGGACTAAGCATCCCAACAATTTTACCTCAGGAGTAGACCAGTAGTGGTCAGAGGAACTGCAAATATCAAAATGCTCCATCTCAGTCTCTACAGGCCTCTGTTATATTGTTAAATGAAAAGGTGAATGACAGGAGAAAGAAGAAAGAACAATTGTGAATTTAGAGGTTTGTGCTCCAAAATACAATATGGTTGTTCAGCTTAGGTATGCAAAGCTGCATTCACAAGATTTCCAGAGTAGAAAAAAGCTTGTTGACCCCAACATCTGTGCACCTTGCAATAAAAATCTGCATGAATAAATAATAAGAAAATAGGGATGTAACCATACCACTTTTTTCAAACCAATACAATACCAATACTTTGATCTTGGTACTTGCCGATACCAAGTACCAATACTGAAACTTATACCACACAAAAAACATGCATTGAATTGGAAGACAGGTTTTATTTTCTTCTCTGCTTGTTACAAAGAATAATGGTGCATTTCATAAAAAATAAGATATTTACTTGTAGAAATATTTGCATTCAGAAGCAAGAAAAACCTTTCATGAGACCGCAGTGCACGGACCCCAGATGAGTGAGTGAGTGAGTGACATTCAAGTGTCGGGGGTGGGAGGGTAGGTGACTGACAGCTATTCCACACAGCAACAGAGAAGGAATGAAGAAGCGAAAAATCTTAACTAGATGACTATTTTGGTTGAATAGATTCTTGTAACTTAACTGGGTTCTGCAGGCAATGTATACCCTTTGGGAAGCGGAGTTTGATCGGGAGATTATTTTATTATGCTGCATTAACGTCTGCAGTCGGATGCTCTCATGTTGGGTCTGTTACATAGCTTTGTTTGCACGGTAATTTAAACAATATTCTGTTGACAGAGGAATGTTAATGTTTGGTTAAAAAGGTTAAAACAAGGCACCCATCATTAACTCAGCTTAAACTCCCCACACATGAGTGAACCAAATAGAACTTACTTAATACTTAAAGCTTTCTCTCCTGGTACTCTCCACAAGCACCAAATCATCCACACAGCCATATTCTGCCCCTGTTGGTCTCTTTTTAAAGACTTTCCTGTTACATGTTCATTGCTGGATTTATGGAAAAACATCAACCAGTATTGCATATCCATAATTAGTATAATGGATAATTAAATATAATGAAATTAGAATTGGAAAAAAAAATATTTTTTTAAACCAATTTTGAAATTTGCTCAAATACATTTACATTTTCATCATAGGCATACCTTAACTATGAGTGACAAATGAGAAAATACATCTAGAAAGTGACATTATCTGATTTTTAAGGACTTTACTTTTAAATTATGTTTGAATATAAGTATCTGGTCACCAAAAACAAGCAAGATTTCTGCCTCTCACAGAGCTGTCACTTCTACTGTAAAAGGCTCGTCTATCCTCCTCTAGTTACCTGTATTAATGACACCTGTTTAGATTTATTATTAGTATAAAAGACACTTGTTCACAACAATATACTGTCACACTCAATGCACAATATGGACAAGACCAAAGAGCTGTCAAAGTCAGAAACAAAATGGTAGACCTGCACAACGCTGGGAAGTCTGAATCTGCAATCGGTAAGAAGCTTGGTGTGAAGAAATCGACTGTGGGAGCAATTATGAAAAGATAGAAGCCATACAGATGTTGTGGAAATGACCAAGAATGTAGTTATCTGGCTATTAAAAGTTAAAGGGACAGCTTATGGCAGTCAATAAGATTAATAATTTATGGAAAATTATTATTATTTGGGGCACCACCTTTATCAGGAACTATTTTAATAGCCAAATGTCTATGTCAGTCTCATAATCTGAAGGAATGAATTTTTTTTACAGTTTATTGACCATAAACCTTGCAATTTGTATGTGCTGGATTAAGAACCACAACAATTGCTTTCCAAAAATACAAGATTTATTTACAGGAAAAAAAAATAAAAAACAATTGAATCATCAAGCTTGAAAAATAACACACTACTGATTTAAAATAAATGAATAGTTTAAAATAAAAGAACACAGAAAGATGGATATGTAAGATGAGAAACCATGAATTCTGGTATGATTCTAGAGGGATCGGGGTCCTTTAAGAACCAAGGCTTAATCTGCAGATGCTGGAATAAAGCTGAATTAGTTTAACTAATTTTAATTCCATCCATCCATTTTCTTAACCGCTTAATCCTTAATGGGTCACAGGGGGCTGGTGCCTATCTCCAGCTGTCAACGGGCGAGAGGTGGGGTACACCCTGGACAGTTCGCCAGTCCATCACAGGGCAGGACAAACAACCATGCACACGCACCTAAGGACAATTTGGTGAGATCAATTAACCCAACAGTCATGTTTTTGGACTGTGGGAGGAAGCCGGAGTACCCGGAGGGAACCCATGCATGCACGGGGAGAACATGCAAACTCCATGCAGAAAGACCCTTGGCCGGGATACGAACCCACAACCTTCTTTCTGCAAGGCAACAGTGCTAATTAGTTTAACTAATTTAGCACCAATGGTTTACCTCTAAACCAATAAGCAATGTAAGAAAACAAAACATTCTTTGGATTCAAAAGAATTTTGTTTAAAAATTATCTGGATAAGAGTAACCTTTGAAGAATTACTTAATTCAGGGATTGATCATGACAGTAAAGCAATCTAATTCCCGCATTTTGAACAAATAAGGGGAGTTCAAACACGGCTAATGAGATTAGTTTCTTTTCTTAAACAATCCATTTTTAAACCACGTTCTGTTTGAACCGTTAATAGCTTTTTTTTTTTTATGAAACGCTGGCCTAAACCAACACGTGGGTTTGGTTAGCTTTATCTCTCCGTGATGCACTTGGGGCGTTCAGAGTGGCTCAAATACATTTATTAAACATTAAACAAAAAAGGAAAAACTCATGTCTGATTGAGTAGCTCAAATTACAGGATTTGAAAAGACTATTTGGCGGGAAAAGTCTAAAAAAAAAAAAAAACACTGATTAAAACTTCAGGCCAAGACCTGGTTTACTCAAAGATAGATTCATGAATTTGCATGACAGCACCTGGCTGGCAAAGAACCATTCAGTTTTTCTACACTTCTCCTTTTGGCCTTATCTTTGTTTAATGAATACTCACAGTATAATACCTGTTTAGGTAAATTAGAGGGGAACAAACTGTCAGATTATTATTTTTATTACATTGGATATAAATGACATACAATACTCAACATTAAAACCAACCAAAAGAATGACACATTTCTGCAGTAGAAAGCTGCGTTTGCGACAACAAAGGTGTTTGCATTTGATAAATTGCAGAGCATATGTTGTGAGAGGAAAGCTGTAAAGACTGGAGGAAACGTGTGGGGTTAAGCAGTTTCATTTATAAATTTCACTGATAATAATAGTAATAATAATAAGCCGATAAGGGTTAATTTAGGCCTAAATCTAATTAACTGATTTCATGAGGTCCAGTTCTGAGCATCACGGATCCAGCAGGTTGACCTATTTGATTAAGCTGAATTTACCTCACATTACAGCACACTGCAATCATTTGCTCTGCTTGGAGGTAATGTACTATAATAGAACGAGCATTGGGTATCAAGCTGTGCAAACACAACCGACAGGATGTGGAGGGATTGATCTGAGGCTAAAGGTGAGGAAGTGGTGCCAACAGGTCTGGACCCCACAGAGTGGAACCGGTCAAATTTACCAATATTTGAGTTTAAACTAAGCAAAGGTTAGCAAGTGTTTGACCTTGGGAGTGTTTCTTTATTGTTGATTTATTTCTCCCATGAAAAAGCGACACTTACTGATGGAAAAACATGGTCTATATGAAACTTTTAGCTTGTTCTGTCAGAGACATTTGGATTTTTTTTTTTTCAGCTTCTACATCCAATGTGCACTCAGATTTATCAACTATTGTTGCAGGCAGAAGTGCAAGATCTATGTAATATCTATAATGATATGAACATTAATAATGTCTCACAAATCCCAGTCAAATTTAGTCTATACTAATTGTCTCCACATTTAAATATTTTTATATATCAAAACAAATGACTAATATCAGAAGAAATATCAAGTTTAGGAGTGGGACTTTTAATGTGTTGATTACAATTAATAATTAGATAAGAATTATTGCGTTAGAATTTTTTTAAATGAATTTAATCGCAGTTTTCATTCTAATCAATGCCAAACATTTGTCTGTGAATGATTTCCTGGCATGTGTATTACAATGATTCACACGTGAGGCTGTGAATATAAGGGGTGGCCATCTATTTTCAGGTTTGACAACCTAACGCCTGTGACGTTTGGTTGTCATCCTCCATAATCCTTTCATATCTAAATAATTGTGTTTTCATGGGCATAAATTGTTGTACTTTTAAAATGCAATTAATTGATATTACTTACAAAGCCTTTATTTAGTTAGATACATTTTTTTGATCTGGTCCCACCCCTAATAAAAACGTTCAAAATAGAAAAAAAATAGATCTGATCAAGATATTTTAGGGTTTAAATGATACAAAGAAGTCTTAAATGTGTTTAGGTTTTTGGAAACAGTTAAAATAGTATGTTGTCAGCCACAAACCTGTTTATTTCAATAGGTTTCTTCTGATAAGTACCACAAGTGGAAGAAATGGAAAAATATTTAATATTTCTTACCAATAAAAAACTGAAAATCCTGGTGTGTGTTTGTATTTAACCCCTCTGAGTATGTTTGTAGAATCCCCTACAGGTTAGCTAGAAATAATAATGCATCAAACTTACATAGTGCTTTTTTGGACACTCAAAGTTGCTTTACAAATTCCATTATTCATTCACTCTCACATTCACACACTGGTGGAAGCAAGCTACGATTGTAGTCACAGCTGCCCGGGGCAGACAGACAGAAGCGAGGCTGCCATATCCCGCCATCGGCACTTCTGGCCAACACCAGTAGGCGGTAGGCAAAGTGTCTTGCCCAAGGACACAACGACTGAGACAGATGGATCTGGGGGCTTGAACCGGCAACCCTCCAGTGGCAACCTTTGAACCCCCTGAGCCATAGTTGACCACAGCTAGGGCTAAGTTTTAAAAGAAAATAGTAGGCTTGTGTTCAAAAGGGCCAATTTCAGCTTTCCACTAGCCTCAGGCTTCCATTCAATCTGTACATCACTGTTACAGTGTGGGAGGGGTTGTATGTGCAGATGAGAAAATGTAAAAGTTCTGTTGGAGTCCAGTATGAGCCGTCTCTATAGCTGCTATACCAGCTTTGCACACCTCTGGCTTTGTAAATTTACATCTTCAAGTCTTGCAGCAGATTACTTTTCTTAAATGTTGGACTTTGACAGGGACATTTTAACACCTGAATCTGCTTTGATCTAAGTCATTGCATTATACCCCTGTCTGTGTGTTTAGAGTTGTTGTGCTGCTGAAAGGTGAACTTAGTTAAACCCAGTTAGCATCTTTTAAAGTTTCTAAAAGATTTATTTCCCAGTTTACACTGTCTGTAGCTTCATCCATCTCCCCATCAACTCTGACTGGCATCTCTTTTTCTGCTGAAACTGGATGACGCAGCAACCATCATGTTTCACTGAGGTGATGTTGTGTTCACTGTGATGTGAACGCTATCTATTTCCACATAGGCAAATGTTGAACTAAGTTCTTATCTGGCCAGAGCATCACATATTTGCTTTGCACCTTACTTCGCTTGTGGCAAGCTGAAAATTAAACTCGTTTTTACTTTCTTTCTTTGGAATGGCTTTTTTCTTTTCTTAATCTTTTTTCACTGACTGAGTCAGTGCCTAGAATACTTGTAGGTTAATAAAGGTAACTCTGAAAATTTAAATAATCACTGTGTATATTTTTTGGGAAACTTTAAAATTCCCATTATTTTCATAAACAAAATATCATGTCAAGTCTCAAAATGTTTCCAAATAACAATTTTACAAGTTTTGAAATAAAAATAATGTCTAATCTATATTGGAAATTCATGTTTTTAAGTGTCTCTTCTCAGATGCACAATATTTAACTAGGTTACAACAAATACAAAAAAGCTACACTTGCCTCTGACATTTAAAGATGTACAGTTAAGTAACAAGAATGCCAGAGTAAACAGTGATTTCTGTTTGAATAACTGGTGTAACTAAATCATGGTCAATCCCACCTCTGAGAAATCCATCCATCCATCAGGGGGCTGGTGCCTGTTTCCAGTGGTGAGCAAGGGAAAGGCAGGGGAAAACTGAACTGAACCTTTTATACATGATTATGAGTTTCATTTTAATTTTTCAGTCCATTACACTGCAGCTGATGCAGACAGACAATATACTATAAACACTATCAGTTCAGCATTGTCAGAGACTTAAAGTGACTATATCAATATATTTTACAGCTTTTAACTTCTGGGATAGACATATATATGCTAAAATGTTACCGTTGGTGTTATACAATATTTTACTTGTATTCTGTAGTTAATGTTGGACCACGAAGTAAAATGGCTTGTTTCTCTATAAACCTGCCTCCTGCACCCCCGTCCCCCCAAACGTTTGGTTTATTTTATTATATTTTTGTAAAAGACGGAGTCAATAAAGCCTATTTCAGTTGCTAAATATCCAGGCTTTAGACAGACCCGAAAACAACTGGTTGAGCCCATTAAGTAGATCTTTCCAACCCAGTATATAAAAAAGCAGTGGGTGTTGTTTGCACCCATTTACTTAACATTCTGAGATGCTACAGATCAATTTATTAACCACGCAATGCTGGTAGAAGATCACACAAGTAGTTTGATAAATGGCTAACACACATTAGCATTAGCATGTAGCCACTTACTTCTCTTTCCATCAGGCGTCTTTGTTGTTGGAAATGATCCAGCTGCTGTTCTTTAGGAATGTAGAATAAAATCCTGTAATCCATGCAGCCAAATGGGCGTTTTCCCAGAGAAAGTAAAAAATCCAACAAAAAAAGTGTTTTAAGCTGCCAAAAACCGAAGCAGCCATGAGCTGTGAGAATGAGGAGGGTGTGTTTGGAACTCTAGCAGAGGTAAGCCAGTCTGCCTGCAGGGGCAGTGCAGACACCTCTAGCACTCTTATTTCAACCAGTGATGTCACTAGTTGAACACTCAGCCATTTTCTAGGAGAGGGAGAGGCAGATAGAATACTCGGACATGCGTGAATTAAGCCAAAAACCACTCTGGTGGTGTTTTTGATGAGAAAATTGCATTACCAGATGGTTGAAAACTAAAAAAAATTTTATTTTGCATGACATAGGCCCTTTAAGAACAGATCATTCAATAACACCTAGTGGGAAACACCAAGAAACAAGAGCTTTAATATTATTCCTAAATTGGAAAGCAACTAAGCCATACTGACTTTTACACCTTAAGTGAAAGTGCATAAGTAATAATTTTCTATGCACAGGCTTTCCTGACTACGCTGTGCCTCCCCCACAGATACTTTGGACCTTCTAGCTGCTTTTCCTGATCAATGCTCTTAGCAGTTTTTCCATACTTGTTCAATCTTTAAGTGATGAGTGAACAGAGCTCTGGGAGATGTTCAAAGCTTTGGGTGTTGCTTAAGTCAGCCCCTGGTAAAGTCACGGGTCTTCCTCTGACCCACCACAGAGCCAAAGCCACTTAACGTTGAACTGAAAGTTTTTTTTCTTCTCTTTTTATTTACATATTACTTTTAACCTCAATAATTCATTGTTTCTTATCGCAGCAACAAATTATCTTCACTCTTGAGTTATGATCTGAGTCAGAGTTGACCTATAATAAAACCTTTAGGTGATGTCTTACGTGTTATTATTTACAGCTGCAGACAGGAGCGGAACAAGTTGCACATTATGAGTTCAGCTTTGGTGGTCTCTGGTTAGTAATGCCTAAGGCTGAGTCGAGCGCTTTAAAAGAACTATCCTTCAGAGAGCTATTCTCCTGCTGTCTCGCCCAGCATCAAATCCTACCAGATGGGTTGAGTTATGGATAATTAGCAGTGGGTAGTAAATGGAGCATCGCTTACACAACTGGCAGTATTGTTATTCCAGCTTTATCTGAGCTGAACACAGACCTGGTGCCTACTGAGGCCTTGTTTACGCAGAGATGAAACGGGTATAGTTTCAAAAACGTAGTCAAAAGACATCCTGTCCACACGGCTGCTGAAGCTGCTGTAGTACCTATGGTACCCATTGGTGGGACTGTAACACTGCCAATGAAAAACATAAAGAACACTGACCATGCGCAGTCAACCCAGTGGCTAACAGGACAAATCTAGCTTCAAATAAGAGCTGAAATAAAAATTAGCTCCTTGGATGGTATTGGATGGTACCTATTTGTTTAAATATCTTTTTTTCTACACGTGCTTTTGTGTCTCTTTTTAACACTTGTTGGACCACAGATATGAGAAAATTCAACTCCTAGTTGAAACCTAAGACCTGTAACAACAACTAAAGGCAGTTTCATAAAACACAAAACAAAACCATATTGGGGTAATATTGCTGGCCCAGTGTGTCTAACGAATTCGCCATTGCGTCATGGCGATACGGGAATATTGCGGCATTCGTACCTGCAAGCTTGATAGTAAAGTGGAAGATGTGTGTAAACAAGAAGTTTGTTTAGGATTTGTACACTGTATCAGCTGTGGCCTTTAGAGCTGAAGAGCAAATCACCAGACAGTTAACGAGGCTTGTGAAAGACAGCCCCATTTAGGAGGACTTGAGGAGTCGGGGATCAATCGGGATAGAAAGCAAGTTTTGTCCAACCATTTTCTCTGTTCACCATGGACTCTTCTATCTCATTGCACCATACCCATCTTGGTATGGTGTAATCTTCTGTGAAACACACCTGATCGTCACATACTTTAAAAAACCAAAAGGGTTACTGATGTCGAGACTGATGGCGTTACCGTCTTTTGCCTTGAGGAGGATGGATCAAACAGCATAGCTCAGGTCTGGAAACAGGACTGATGTTATGTCATGAGTAGAAGGTGTGAGAAACCACTTTTCCTCTAACTGGATAAGGGCAACATGCAGAGACAAGCGTGTCCTGTAACTGAAGAATGGGATCAAGTCCTACACAGGAATGTTGCTCTTGCCCTCCCACCTTCTTTTACTCTCCAACTCACTCTCATCTAATTGTTCTCTGCATTAGTTCCTTGGCCTTTACTTGACTCGCTCTGTGATGGTCTACTTCACCCTGCTCATAAACAAAGCCCACAGTCCCTTCCACACCTTCATGCTTTCTCCCTGGAAATCAGTGCCATGAAAAACGATTTACTCCCGTTTACATGTCTTTGATTTTTTGTTCAGCAAATACATTTTTATATCAAAGAAAAGAAATCTACAGTAAATACATTTGTCAGATAATTATTCATTTTTTCTTGAAGGAAATTATGAATGAACTATGAAAGATCACTTGTACCATGGATATCCACCTGAAGACCTGGGTAAATATCAACTTCTTTGGACTTAAAAGACCTGCCATTAAAGTTCTTCAGCAGGTCCAACAACAGTAAAGAATTCAGTCATATTTAGCATTTTCTTCTAACAAAAGGAGTTTTATTTTCACCAGCCACATTGAGGCCTGGTTACTGCCGGATATTTAAGATCAAGAAGTCACCGAATCCGAACCTGGGGAAAAAAAGCTGTGAATATGGGTGTGGTAAACGTGGGAAAACAACCACACTGGTGAGATGGTTAAACACCATTAGATTTTATGAAGCTCAAAAAGCTGCACTTCTAGGGCATTGTAGTTTTGCCATCAATATGAGCATGCAGTGACACTAATGTAAGTGCATATATTTAGGTAGAGACAAACAATAATTTGTGGTGTTGAGCATCAAGATCTTAAAAAAAGCTCATATCCTTGTTCTGACACATGTTCCTCTTTGAAAAACTCTTCTTCTTTCCAATGGTCTGTGCTTGCACCTGGCTCATCTGTGCTTGCCTTCTTGTGTGTGGAACAACAAAACGGCCAAAAACTGAACAACCTTTCACGTCTTTCAAACCAATGCAAGTTGTTAACATGCAACAAAATGCATTCACAACTTAAAGGGAGGGTGCAAAAGAACCACACCTCCAGCCAATCAGAGACAGGTTGTTTTCAAACAAACACCAAATCAAAAATCCTTAGATTTAAGGAGAACACAAGAGAACATAATACACTTGCATTTTGAAGCCTGTTAGTGAGCCTAAGTCTTCTCCACTTTCTGTTGGATCGTGGGTCCCCTGGCCGAAAAAATTATGAATGGAATTCAATAAAGCGATAAAAGTTATTTTCTGTTCCGCTTTGTCTTACGTCCTCAATCCCACAGATGTTGTACATCAATTTAAATGATAACCAAAGATGTACATTTCGACTGTTTGTCAAGTGATTTGGGATTTATTTGATTGTAAAAATTCACAGTTAAAGTAATTATAAATCAGAAGTCACATATATGACATAACAGAGCTAACGCCTGCTAGCATTAGCTAACACATAAAACATTCACTGAGACTTTGTAGAGCTTCTCCCTCATGCTGGCTCTCACTCCACCAACTGTTTCTCTCCCAACATAGCTGCTACTTTCAACATGGTCACATTTATAGTGGTTTTCTCCATGTTTAATGCTCATTACTTCATTCTGGAGGCATCGGTCTGTTGTCTCCTTCTTCATCTGCAGTTGCATTCCGCTAAGTGTTTTTACACAAAACCCAAAGTAACTTTTGCCACCGTTCTAAAATTGTTGTTTTCTCTGCATCAAAATGTGTCTTTAAAATTCCCGGACATCGTATGTTCTATCCATGGAGCTTTTCAAACAGGATCAGAAAATAACTTATCATATGGGGCCAAATCAGGATCAGCATAAAGTGAATGAAAAGAACAGATTGTAAACTTGAAAAAAAACATTGTAAATATGAAAAAAAATGAGCAAATCTGAAAACAGTTTTGAACTTGAAAAATAGACATTGTAAATTTAAATAATAAATTGTAAACTTGAAAAAAAAACAGTAAATTTGAATGAATATAGAAAACTTGAATAAAACATCTATGAACCTAAAACTGTAATGTATTGCATGTATTTTTTATGAGTAACATGACTGCTTTGTAGTTTGTAGGACCAATTTTATGATTCTGAGCTGACTTTAGAGTGCTGATATTACTTTGAAAGTACTTGGAATATTATACTAATCATGCATTTAAAAGCATGCACTTAAAAGAATATCAAATTAAGGAATACAACTAAAAAGATCTGAAGTAATTAAGTGGCAATATGAATATTTATCAAAAAATAAAATGGAAGACTGTAGAATAAACAGATTTACGAGATAACATAAAAATATATCATTTTCTGACATTGCAGGGACACGCTCGTATGACTTTACAGGACATTTATCTGAAATACACACGGCATACATATAAATAAACCTTAATACGTCAGCATATACACAGTTTTACGTTGGGCTCTAGCTTATTTTTAGCCTACTGTAGCATTAGCTCACCATATAAGTGGTCCAGCTGGTCTCCTGTCTTTGTAGGTTGGTTTTGGAGTCTGAAAAAAGCCGCTGACTAAGCAGTATGTTGAACATCCCCATCGTATCCTCCATTGTTAAATGCGTAGCCTAGCAACATACACCCTACTTACTACAGACCTCCGTGATCGTAAACTGGCTATCAGTAAAGTAAAACAATCAATCTCTAACGCTTTTCTATTCTTGCGTTGTCCTTAATCCACATATGAAAAGTCAGGCTGTCTGTCTGTTGTGGCAGCGTGTTTGTATAAACGAACAGCTCTGTACAAAAAGTGTTTGCCCCGACTTCGGAGAGAACTTCCAGGTCAGGTAACTCGCCTCAAACAAAAATACCAAAATCAAAAATGAGCTCTCGTGATTCGTTTTTTCCATTTTTGTTTTTTGATCCAAAACGAAAAATCAGATAAGGGTTCGTGATCCGTTTTTTCGTGCGCCAACAACATACGCTGTTCTGGGGTGGAAATTACCTCAACAGAACCTCTTTCACCCAATGCCGATCATGTCCCAAGTAGCCAATGGGCTCTAAGACCCGCCCCCACGTAAAATTAGCCTCAACTCCGAAAACGAAAAGTCTGAATGGAAACTGTAAACTGAGCACTGAAAGCAAAGGGGAAGAGAAATGTAAAAACTGGCCAAAAAAGATTGAAAATACAAAACAGGAGTTGTTTCAAATAACCTTTTTTTTCCCATTTGGTTACAGTTTTAGGTTTATAGATTTTTTATTCAAGTTTTCAATATTTATTCAAATTTACAATATATTTTTGTTATTCAAATTTACAGTTTTTTTTTCAAGTTTACAATTTATTTTTCAAATTCACAATGTCTATTTTTCAATTTTACAATCTGTTGTTTTCATTCACTTTATGCTGATCCTGATTTGGCCCCATATTATCGCTCCAGTGACTCATAATTTTTTTTTCTTTGGAAGTTGGGGACCCAGGTAGGGCATGACTTGGGCTCTCCATAATATGTAGCTAAGCCTACTTTGTGCATGTCAGGTACTTCTAAAAAGCTCGCTACACCACTGGCGGTGCACCTTCCCAGAAGTGGCCAGCATATTAGACAGTATATGAACAACTCATCTGGAGGTGACATATGAACTACAGCATAGTACTTATCAAGCCCATTTCCAATGCAATGGGTTATGTATCAGGGAAATGTCTCATAGCAAGCCAGCGGGTACACATCCAAATGGCTCAAAACCAAAAAGAAGTCAGTTTCAGATGCTGTAACATGCCCCTAAATACTATTATTCATGGAAGACATTCAGTGCAGCTGAATTAGAACAATTCTGCAAGAATTATCTAAAAAGACAATAAATATAAAAGAGACCGATAAACTTTTTTCAGAGCATATCAGCTCAGAGTCTTTTCGAACCTTTTGACAGTATTTAGTTGGGAGACATCAACATACAGCCTTGTTAGGGGGTTGGAAAAGACAAAGGTGGAGCTCCAGAGCTTAGGACATGCTGAGATAATGTAAGGCTAGGGCTGGGTGAAATGGCCTAATTTGAAATGGCAGATTTAAAAAAAATTTTTAATTCAATTTACGTTTTTTGTGTGTTCTTTTTCAACCCCCGCCTACTTATTAAGAAAAGCAATAAGTTCAAACGGCAAACAACCTAATCTGGTACAGTTAACCGTTCTATAGCCATGGTTTGTTGGTCACTGTGGTTTTGTTCGTCTCAGAGAGACTGGTATTTTTCCTACTCGGCTGGATCCTTCTGTTATAGGTTTTGGAATAGGTTTGTGGTGATGCTGTCTTCGACTGAGGCCACGTCCACACTAAGCCGGATAATGCCTTAAACGGATAATTATTTAGTCTACACCCCCCTATTGTCCACACTAACCCAGCGTCGTTTAAGGTCTGTGGCCGGATAACTATTAGTCTGTACTTAATTCAACGGCTAAACGAGCTAGTGTGGACAGCTTCCCCGGATAATGAAAGGAAGTGGGGTCAATGAATGCTGCGTCAATAACAATACGACACTACAGACAAAGACAACAGCGAAGAGTAATAAATCGATCTCGTCGTCTGTCCACACCAAAAACTCTCTCTTCTTCTGAGCAGCTATTGTTCTCTTCGGTTAACGGCACAAGCAGATATGAACTGTGCTGTAGAGCTTCTTATATATATTATGTAGGCGCTGGCATCACGTAGATTATACGGGTTTTTGGTGAGTCTTTTCGCGCATGCCCAGTATTTGCACAGGTCGATATGGGATTGCGCAACCATGGGACCTTAAACGGAACTTAAACGGGGCGTAAATGCTCGTGTTGAGTGGATAACATTAGGCGTCTAACTAACCGTATAACCTTATCGGCTTAGTGTGGACGTAGCCTGATATGACCTTTAGGCAAATGTAGCAGCGTGGGGTCTCTTGCTCCACGTATGTTGCAGCAGACCAAAACCAATTCTGCTACGGAAGCTCGGGGAGTCAAATATGTGCCATTACTCAAAAACTCAATTTACTTTTTTTTTTTTTATCCCCTGCAACAAAAAATTCCAATTAATTCATTTAATCTATATTTTGCCCAGGCCTATGTAAGGCTCATCATCTAGTTTTAAACAAAGCCCTGGCTGGGGGAGGGGTGGGGGGCAATCATTGGTAAAAGAAACATTACAAGAGAGCTATTTGAAAAGAAATAAATTAAGGAACAGCTGCTGCACCAGTCAATTATCTGAGCAGAAACTGATAGAGGCTGCTGTTTAGATCAATGCAATTACAACTATGAAAAGAAGGTTTTCTTGTAAGGCAGTTGCTGCACCCAAGCACGGCTCTCTTTTACTGTGTTTTCTGACTGCAGAGGGAATCATTTTCAGCTCACTGCTCCGTCCCAGAGGGCACCAGCCGCCAACGATGCTTCAACAGCGTTCAAAAGCCTCTCATCGAGAACTACTACCTCTAATTGTCCCTGCAATGCTTATCAACGCTGCCAATCCCAACTTGAGCGGAAAGAGAGAGCAATTTTCCCATTACGACGGGAGCAGAAAATGGAGGGGAGACAGGGGAGCCCGCTGTCTCCAGAGAGCAGCACAGATGGCTTCATCTACAAGTTCAAAAACAGACAGGAGGGATGGGGCTGAGGGACGCGGCACACACTCACTTTTAATGTCCTTGTGTGCAGATATGCTGCACAGGCTGAGCTGGAATTCATTCACTCTGATAACATGAAATCAATTACAGTCTAGCCTTCTTTTTGCATCCTGTTTCTTTAAAAGCCCTCGTAAGACAGAAACACAGCTATAGAGGGTTCACGTCAACGAGCATTGACAACACTGCTGTGAACTAACTGACCCTCTGCCACAGCGGTTAGATAAGGGCCCAGCAGCACTGTCTGAACATGGCTTCTATCTGCCCCATTCCAGCAGAGGTTCTGAAATGCCCAGAGCTCGTCCTGGTAGCGCGTTTGAGCTAAATGTGATGGAGGAGCTCCATTTCCTTTCCAGGAAACAGTCTACGAAACAATGTAGTGTCACTACAGAGGGCTGGTTGGAGCAACAAATGATGCGATATCATCACCCCAGCAAATGTGTCAGTTTGGGGCCCCTGTGTGGGATCTCTCTGGGCACTGCAGGGATGGATTTGGGCTGATTCATCTGTGGATTGCCCCAAACTGAATCTAAAAGCTATTCCTTGAGTATGAATTTTAGGGTGAGTGTGTTTTCCCCTCCCACTCTACCCCAAAAATAGCCCACTAAAGGCCATAGTGGGCCCAACCTCTTTATACATGTATACACACGCATGCATCACAGTAGCAACCAAAGTTAACACTCAGATACTTTAAGAAAGGTATTTTCTTTGGCTAAATGTGAGTAAACCTGCTTAACAGTCCCCCTAATTCTCAAACTAGCCTTCAGAGTGGTCTGTTACTAATATGGCTGTACTGATTTTTCTACATATGTAGGAGGAAGCAAAATCAAGTATTTGCTTCCTGGCAGATTTCTTCTGGTTTTGCTCTTTTGTATAGTTTAAATGATTCAGATAAACAACCAAATTTTGATATCAGAGAAATACATATATCCTGAGTAATTTTTTTTCAAATTATGATTTCATTTATTTAATGGAAAAGAACTATTCAAATCCAACAGAAGAAGCAGCAAAGAGTCTAACACAATCAATCAGTGCAGTACTTAGAAAATGAAGTATGCTGAAGCGTTGTTGTCCATTTCTTCTTTCTTTACTCATTGTACATATCCTCCTTTTACTCCGTCTGCTTCATTGACTTTAGCATTTGTTCACTGTCTGTGTGACTCTACTCCAACGGAAGAATGTCAGCACAAAAGGGCACATGTCACCACCTAGTGTTGCAGATTCAGACACACTTTACTCAATAATTACATTTCCTGAGTGACATTAACTGGTACACAACTCTCAACTCTGTCTAAGCCATTAGTCTGATTACTGCCAAAAGCTCCATTTATGTGTGCATGTAAATGTACTGAGTCTTTTACATGACTGTGGAGGAATTTTAACTCTGCAGAATTGTTTTACTCAAGCCACACTGCAGAATGAACAGTCAGTTTAAGGTCCCAACACAGCAACTCATATAGTTCAATTCCAAACTTTGATTAGGACTAAACTAATCATATATTTAAAATCATAAACCAACAAAAAAATGCATCTTTCATCACTTCGGTGCATCTGCTGTGTTTGTGGCCAAAGATAAGGACAACTATAATCCCACTCATAATTAGGTGCTAGTTGTTTCCCTCTGCTTGGCTTAATAGGCGTCTTTGCATCAGAATGCTTTGGATTTTTTATCAATCAGGTTCAGAAAAAAGAAAAGAAAAAGAAAAAACTGGTGCAAAACGACAGAAAAATCCAGAGGAGATTGCACTGCTTAGTGAATTTCCCTCTCAGTGTTTATGTGTCTTTGGAGGAGGAGAGGCAGCCTATACTGAACCATTTCTGTATTATCAATGCAGTCATCTTTAAGTCTGCCGTCTGGCTCCACAAGGCTTATCATTTCCTCATTGGCTTTCACAATTATAGGAGGCACACAAACATGTGTAGCCAAACATACACCCAATCCCCTGCTTGTACAATCACTTGCACAAAGGTGCAAAGAGGCATTAAAAAACCCAGTTAAGTCCAAAATAGATCAACTGAACCTTTCTAAAGCAGAGTGGCTGCACAGACTATTAAAGCATATAGGCCTCTCAGACAAAACAAAAAATCTTGCCAAAAAAAAAAGCCCCAACCGTTGCACAGAAACAGGGTTAACTTTCCTTTCTGAGGTCAGGGTCACCAGAGCAAACTGGCAGGGAGAAAGATGAAACCACAGAATGCTGGTGGGATGTTGGGCTGATTTTTTTTTCATCTGAGCGAAACTTTGCATAAATTTAAGAGTAAAAAGGAAGCTCCATGGTCAGAATTGGACAAAGTTCAGCCTTTTAGAGCTGCCGTATTTGTTGACTTCCATTAGGAGGTAAATATTTTCTTGTGAATCTTTCTGTTTGTCTGTCTGTTAGCTATATACAGTAACCCAAAAATTCATGGACACATTTCAATGAATTATTCAGGAATTGTCCACAATGGGATCAGGAACAACTGATGATATTTTGGGGTTGATCGAACATGAAGTGCCTATCCAACCTCTGACCAGTGCTGCCATCTCTGCCAAGTCAGAGAGCTCACAAATGCCTGAACTAATGCTGCAGCTCCAACACAGTCTAACCACATACACAACACATTGATCACACACATGAGGATCTCCTCTCTCTGCTGGAACAACTCCGTGACAACACGAACCCAGACAAATGTCTTTTTGACAGACATTTCTGTATTACTGTATTTTATGTTTGTACAGCATTGTGATATATATCTTGAAAACTGCTGTATAAGTAAAGTATTATTATTATTATTATTATTATTATTATTATTATTATTTTAGGAACGTACCAGAAGAAAGAGTTAAGGTGCATTCTAAAATTTACTTTGAATTATGAAAACAACAGGGCTATTTCAATATTGTGTATATTGGTGCATTTTATTTGTACTCGGAACTTGGAAATTCCGAAATCTGAGTGGGAAAAATCAGCTGCAACACCCTTCGAAGTCGGACTTCCTACTCTGAAGTCAGACTATTTTTGCTCTGACTACGACTTTCAATTTGGCTGCTCCTCACATCAACAATAGTAACTGTGGTGAGAAAATATCTATATCACAAAATACACAAGTTACAATGTGAGTAAAATCCATCTTATATGTAGAGCCCGCAGCTCTAAACGTAACAAAATAAAAGCAGTGTTTGCATATGGACAGTGCAGCATTAAACAATGTTTGTAATAGGAACTACCACATATGACTTCTAGGGCATCGCCATATTGGAATCCTGTCTTATCAGACTATGTTGCTGAAACAATGTTTACTCGGGCGTAACGTCAAACCCAGGTCTGAGTTGCACCTTCCGAGGTAAGTAGAACGCTCCATTAGATAACAACATGGGGATTGGGGTGGGCAATGAGTGACCCTGGTGAACGCCTCTGCTCTCTGAGAGCTTTTCTAGTTGCTATTGTTTCTTAAAGGAATCCTTCAATTGGAACAGTTTTACCAAAATTACCAACCACACACAAAGAGACCCCCACATCCTGTTGTATCAGCAGTGCAGGTGGTTGGGTGGAGATAAGAAACAGAACTGCCCCATGGTTCATGGAGGTGAGGTGATGTTCTGCTGAGCTCTGCCCTCACCTCTATACTGGCATTTCCAAGTTGGGACCGTTCCACCGAGGGGGGCAGAAGTGGCAGGGCTTATCAGTGCGATAGCTGACGACCATTCATGAAGCAGAGCCAGGCAGACTTGAACTCCTAGCCTGCATCGTAGTGATTGGACGCGGGGTCACATACAAGTCAGAGGAACCACAAGTCTCTCACTCCAGTAGAAAGACTGAACACCCACCCATGCTCTAAAACTCTACTCAGCTATGATATCTCTGTCTGAAATGCCAAACCTCACACGCCCCATTCCCCAAAACACACACACAGACACACACGAACAACACACTGACATTTCAGGCACTCTTCCTCTCATCAACATAACTCTGTTCCTCCACTTGGTTCTTCCCAATAACTAACTGCATGGTAGCTGTAGACCGTGGATGAGGTAACCTTAAGGTAAAACTATGTTGGGCTAAGCGTCAAAGTTGGCTATTCACAGTAAATTAGTAATTTGCTTCACAGTCACTAGCTCTGTGGCAAAGAATTTGTCAATAATCATGTTTCAGCTGAGGAGAAAGAGGCCTTGGTTGAATCTTTGTTACTTTTATTTGATCCACACACAGCCAAATTATACATACAGGCTCAAATATATAAATTCATGAAGAAGTTATTAAGTGCACATGAAGTTTCTAGAATGTCTTTTGACTTCCTAAGATGGGTTATATTCTAACTGTCTCTGACTGACTCCAGCTGCTTGCTTTTCTCTGTATTAAACGGATTTGTCTTGCAGTACTCACTTGTCTGTCTTGTGGCTCCTAAGTTTTCTGAAAGATTTGCTTACCATTCTCCTTTTTGAAATCCTAGCAACTACAAGTGCAGTCTGAGAGCAAAATGCTGTTAGGAACATATGGAACAATCTGCTCTCTGATGTATATTAAAGCTGTTTTATTAAGTGCTTTATATGTAAGAAGAAGGATGTTAAGAGTCAGTAGCTGTATGCTGGGTCAATGACTACATTTACATGCCAGAGAGAGAGAGAGAGAGAGAGAGTGAGAGAGAGAGAGAGAGAGAGAGCGAGAGAGAGAGAGAGAGATGGGATTTGTATGCCAGACAGCTCATATTAGAAGTTCCTCTATACTCAAAACCCTTGCGAATAGAACATGCGCAAAAGACAAATCAGTGCTCCTTTTGATGGGTATATACCGATACACATTTACATGACCAGATATTTGGTTTAAAAAAGGGTTAACCCAGGGATAATATTCAAGTTTTTGCTGGTGTTTACATGGCCGTGCATTACCGGGTTATTGCTAATATCTCGTTTTGAATGGGTTATTGGCTGCATGTAAATCTAGGCAATGTCTCTCTGCTCTTCCTACCTTTTCTCCCCAGGGTGTCACTTACAGGCACAGCTCCAGGTGTTTCCAATCTACGCTCATTAACGTCACTGTTCAAAAGATGAGCGCTGATACAAGATGGTTCTGTGTCCTAGTGTGGTACGAGGTTGAATATTGATTCCTGTTCCTTGAAAGGTTTGATTCTCCTTGGTTATTATCCAATCCATCGCCACCTTGGTTCCTTCCTGCTCAGCCTCCATGCGGATCCTCCCTGGAAAACACCTACCATACTCACTATCTCTATCACTGCCATCAGTTTTTTGTCTGTCCACCCTCCAATGCCTTTCTCTTGCAGAGAAGAAACACTGGATCATTACACAAAGGAGTCACCCATCCCCAGCAAACTACAGCCATCGGTCTCCTACTTACGTCCTCCACGCAACCCAGAACCAACATCCAAGTAAGCTTTTCCACCTCTGCAAAATCATCAAGATCAATCTCTTCAGAACAGCTCCTAACCACTTACCCGTTTCCCTCCAGCCAAACCATCCAGAACCCTTACTGCTGTCCTGCTCATTCCTTCTCTTTCCCCTTTCTTTAATAAAACACTTGAAAACCAATTACACTGTTTGAGGTTGTCGCATGAATTTGAGATTTTGAAAACCAAACATGACAGAACCATCTGACCATTCATACTCCATAGCATAAATTAATTAATCGATTCAGGATCAGAACAAAAATCTCATTCATCTAGACATCGTTGATTAATGTAATATCCTGATTTCTTTCAGTCTTCTAACTTTTCTCTGTGTGTGTCATTTCTGTCAGACTTGACAACACCTTGTTTTTTTCAGCTACTTTTTTTTGATAGGACAGGAATATGGTCATCTTAATTTGATAAGGAAGAAGAGATAATCTTTTTGGATATTATACTTAAAAGGCGTGTTTTTTCCAATGGGCTTTCCAGTGTCCATCAAATAATTCCTTCAACCGTTTTTAACATTTCTTAACTAATTTTGAAATTATTTTAAACTTTATTATATATATATATATATATATATATATATATATATATATATATATATATATATATAAAATTGTACCTCTTTTATGTTTACATTTTTGTTTCACTAACATTTTTTACTGACCCTTATACATTTTTTTGTGTATAATAGAAGTGTATTTATTTAAACAATAAATTGTCTGTTAATTTTATTAGAAATTAAATTTCATGAGTTATTACTTCCCATGTGTATACAATTGTTGGCTTTTTGATTCATACACATAATATTTTCCTATATACAGTCAGGTCCATAAATATTGGGACATCGACACAATACTAACATTTTTGGCTCTATACGCCACCAAAATGGTTATCAAATGAAACGAACAAGATGTGCTTTAACTGCAGACTGTCAGCTTTTATTTGAGGGTATTTACGTCTAAATCAGGTGTAGGAATTACAACAGTTTGCATATGTGCTTCCCACTTGTTAAGGGGCCGAAAGTAATGGGACAGAATAAGAACCATAAATGATACTTATACATTTCAATACTTGGTTGCAAATCCTTTGCAGTCAATTACAACCTGAAGTCTGGACCATATAGACATCACCAGACGTTGGGTTTCATCCCTGGTGATGCTCTGCCAGGCCTCTACTGCAACAGTCTTCACTTCCTGCTTGTTCCTGGGGCATTTTCCCTTCAGTTTTGTCTTCAGTAAGTGAAATGCATGCTCAATCGGATTCAGGTCAGGTGATTGACTTGGCCAATGCAAAACAATCCACTTCTTTCCCATCAAAAATTCTTTGGTTGCTTTTGCAGTATGCTTTGGGTCATTGTCTATCTGCACCGTGAAGCCCCGTCCAATGAGTTCTGAGGCATTTGGCTGAATATGAGCAGATAATATTGCCCGAAACACTTCAGAATTCATCTTGCTGCTTTTGTCAGCAGTCACATCATCAATAAATACAAGACAACCAGTTCCACTGGCAGCCATACATGCCCACGCCATGACATTTCCAGCACCATGCTTCACTGATGAGGTGGTATGCTTAGGATCATGAGCAGTTCCTTTCCGTCTCCATACTCTTCTCTTCCCATCACTCTGGTACAAGTTGATCTTGGTCTCATCTGTCCATAGGATGTTGTTCCAGAACTGTGAAGGCTTTTTTAGATGTTGTTTGGCAAACTCTAATCTGGCCTTCCTGTTTTTGGGGCTCACCAATGGTTTACATCTTGTGGTGAACCCTCTGTATTCACACTGGTGGAGTCTTCTCTTGATTGTTGACTTTGACACAGATACACCTACCTCCTGGAGAGTGTTCTTGATCTGGCCAACTGTTGTGAAGGGTGTTTTCTTCACCAGGGAAAGGATTCTTCGGTCATCCACCACAGTTGTTTTCCGTGGTCTTCCGGGTCTTTTGGTGTTGCTGAGCTCACCGGTGCGTTCCTTCTTTTTGAGAATGTTCCAAACTGTTGTTTTGGCCATGCCTAATGTTTTTGCTATCTCTCTGATAGGTTTCTTTTGTTTTTTCAGCCTAATGATGGCTTGCTTCACTGATAGTGACAGCTCTTTGGATCTCATCTTGACAGTTGACAGCAACAGATTCCAAATGCAAATAGCACACTTGAAATGAACTCTGGACCTTTTATCTGCTCATTGTAATTGGGATAATGAGGGAATAACATACACCTGGCCATGGAACAGCTGAGAAGCCAATTGTCCCATTACTTTTGGTCCCTTAACAAGTGGGAGGCACATATGCAAACTGTTGTAATTCCTACACCGTTCACCTGATTTGGATATAAATGCCCTCAAATAAAAGCTGACAATCTGCAGTTAAAGCACATCTTGTTCGTTTCATTTGATATCCATTGTGGTGGTGTATAGAGCCAAAAATGTTAGCATTGTGTCGATGTCCCAATATTTATGGACCTGACTGTATTCTTCCGATCATAGTTCATTTTTGCTTGCATGCTATTTTGTTCATGAATGGTTTTTATTTTCTGACTTTTTATTTTTTATTTTCTGACCAATCAAAGGCATACACTCTCCGTTGATGGAGACTGATAGTTAGAAAATGGGGCTCTACTCCGTCTGTCCTTGTGTAGATGACTGAGAGCCCTTGTGTTGATGGATAAGGGCACTGCGTCAATACGTCTCCGCTGAAACGGAGAAGTATAATCTAGGCTTGATGCTTTGCTATTGATTGTTGAATAGTAAATGCAAGCCTTCACTATTCACAGAAAGATATTGATGAACTAAGATCACAATCAGATAATTCATTCATGTAAAGAACTGAATAAAGTCGTCAATAATCTTGGTTCCTCGTTTAAGAACATGGCTGAATGGGTTACTACATTGATAACCAAACACGAAGAAATAATCTACTCTTTGATATTGTTCCAGAGACTGATAATGAAAAATCGTCTGAATCTGAGGACAAGATCAGGAAGATCATCTTAGAAAAGCTTAAACTGGATACAAAGCACATTGAATTGGAACAACTAGACCAATAGTTGAGAAGTTCCTGAGGCACAAGGATCTTCTGGATGTGAAGGACAAGGCAAAACTTATCAACTGAACAAATATGTACATTAATGAGGACTATTCTGAAACAGTTAGACAGAAATGTAAAAACTGGATTCAAACAATGAAAGAGGCAAGAAAGAGACTTGAGATAGCTTATCTCGGATATGTTAAACTCATCACTCATTCGCAACCAAGGCAACCAAAGATTTGAACAGCATTGTGTTGGGGAAATTACCAAGCATGTAGGTATCTCGCTATTAAACGTTAAAGGGACTTCTTATGGCAGTCAATATATTAATAATTAATGGAAAAATTATTATTATTCAGGTTACCACCTTTATCAGGAACTATTTTAATAGCCAAATGTCTATATCGGTCTCATAATCTGAAGGAATTAATTCTTTGCAGTGTATGGACCATAAACTTTGCAATATGTGTGTCTTGAACAAGAAAGACAATGGTTAATTTCCAAGATACATTTCTTTTTTTTTAAGAGAAAAATAAGAAAAACATTTAATTCACCATGCTAGAAAAAAAAGAACACATTAATAAAAATGAATAAATGAATAGTTAAAATGAAAGAACACATAAAGTGACCATGTAATAAGATGAGAAACCATAGATTCTGGTGTCACACATCTAGATTGATTTGGATGTTTTAAGAACCAAAGACTTGATCTGCAGATGCTGGAATAAAACTGAATTAGTTTCACTAATTTTAATTACTTTAACTAATTTAGCACCACTGGTTTACCTCTAAACCAATAAGCAATGTAAGAAAACACAAAATATTCTTTGGATTAAGAAGTTTTATGTTTAAAAAATATCTTGGTAAGAGTAATTAACCTTTGGAGAATTACTTAATTCCTGGATTGATCATGACAGTAAAGCAATCTAATTCCCATATTTTAATGAAATAAGGAGAGTTCAAACACGGCTAATGAGATTAGTTTCTGTTCTTAAACAATCTATATTTAAACTGAGTTCTGAACTGTTAATAACGATCTTTGTTTATGAAGTGCCGGCCTAAACCAACACGTGGGCTTCCTTAGCTGTAGCTCTCTGCAACGCATGTGGGGCGTTTAGAGTGGCTCAAATACATTTATTAACATTAAACAAAAAGGAAAAACTCCTGTCTGATTGAGTAGCTGAAATTACAGGGTTTAAAACAACTCTTTGTCAGGACAAGTCTATTAAAAAAACTGATTAAAACTTCAGGCCAAAGCCTGGTTTACCCAAACATAGCAGATGAAACTTAAAAAGTTAACAATAAAAAAGGAAACGCCTTTAAAATTAGTAACCCTAACTTATTTGCCTCTGCCCAAGCAGACCTTATGAATGTTTAAAGTCCTCCGAATTGCTGCACATTGATTAGGAAAGGGGGATTCTCCAGGGAGTGTTAGCCAGCAGGCTAACAAAGTATCGCTAATCTGGCTAGCAGTGGTGGGAAGCTCCTGTCTCCAGCTTCTCCTGGATGGCTGCGCTGCAATCGGCTCACTTTATGTCATTATTTATTTCATGATTTTTCTGTAATGGCAGTATCAGAGACATGGCTAACTAAACAGTCTAAAGAACTTGGCCTATATGAATTGACAGACTCTAATGCCACCCACTTTGTCAGGCAGAATAGGCCTGGAGGAGGAGTTTCTATTTTTGTTCACATGAAATGGGATTTCAAGGTCTGACATGATCTTCCAGAGTAATTTAATGAGACAGAATCTGAAACGGTCTTTACAAAAATACTAGCTAGTAATAAAACTAAAAATATAGTTATTGGTAACATTTATAGGCCTCTAAACAGTGACATTATAAATTTGAATCAGTGTTTATCAAATATTTTGGAATTAATAAACAAGGAAAACAAACTATGCAATGTCCTTGGTGATTTCAATAGAAATATATTCAATCTAGATGTGCAACATCCAACTAATGAATTTTTAAATTGTATACATGAAAATGATTTTTTCTCTGCAATTACCAAACCTACAAGAGTAACTGAAAAATATGCTACATTAATAGACCATATTTTATTTAATTCCTTGAATTATGAAACTAAATCTGGAATACTTTACAGTGATATAGATTACTGTAACTCTTTATTATCAGATAGTCCACAGAAAACAATTAAAAGTCTTCAGTTAGTCCAAAATGCTGCTGCTAGGATTCTGATGAATATTAAGAGATCACATTTCCCCTGTTTTAGCTTCTCTTCACTGGCTCCCAGTAAAATCTAGAATAGAATTCAAGATCCTCCTTCTGACATATAAAGCTCTTAATAATCTAGCTCCATCATACATAAGAGACCTGATTGTTCCATATGTTCCTAACAGGGCCCTTCGCTCTCAGACTGCAGGTTTACTGGTAGTTCCTAGGATTTCTAAAAGTAGAATGGGTGGCAGATCTTTCAGCTATCAGGCTCCCCTCCTATGGAACAGGCTCCCAGGGTTGGTTCGTGAAGCAGACAATTTGTATATCTTTAAAACTAGGCTTAAAACTTTCCTCTTTGACAAAGCTTACAGTTAGAGCTATGTTAATAGGTAGTTAGAGAAAGGTTAGACAGGTAGCTAGGAAGAGATAGGTTAATGTTAGTAGCTAGGTAGAGTGTCAAAAGTTAGGAAGGGATATGAAGAGGTAGAGTAGCTACGTAGAGATAGATTAATGTAAGCCAAGTAGAGAGTGTTAGTAGCTAGGTCTCCTAGTAGCTAGGAGACAGGTTAATGTTAGTAGTCAGGTAGAGTGTCAAAAGCTAGGAAGAGATAGGAAGAGGTAGAGTAGCTAGGTAGAGATAGGTTAATGTAAGCCAGGTAGAAAGTGTTAGTAGCTAGGTCTCCTAGTAGCTAGGAGACAGGTTAATGTTAGTAGCTATGCTGCTTTAGGCTAGGCTGTTGGAGGACATTATTAGGGTCTGTTCCTACTTTCTCTCCTACTTCTCCCCAACTGCATGATGTGCTGTCAATTCAAGCGCTAACCTGTTTTCTCTTAGTCTCTTCCTACAGTAGGTGCTCCTGACCCGCCCTGCTTGACGACCCTGACTAAGATGGGATTGCAGTGACGGAAAGTTCTCCATGTCCTGCAACAAACTTCTGCATCAGCTGTGTTGTTTTTTCTGTGTCTCTGTTCTGTGTCTCTGTTCTGTATTCTCCAAACCACAGACGGTCTCGGCAGATGACCGCTTGTGCTGACTCTGGTTCTTCCGGAGGTTTCTTCCTGTTAAAAGGGAGTTTTTCCTTTCCACTGTCGCTTCGTGCTTGCTCAGTGTGAGGGATTGCTGAGAATTACACGACGCAATCTTCTGTGGTTCTCTAATTTCTAAATTTAACGCTGTATTGTAATAACTCTTCTTGTAAAGTGCCTTGAGATGACATCTGTTGTGAACACCAATACAGCTGAAAGAGATTAATGATGCCCTCCTCTGCTTAACCAACCAGAAAATTATCAGACAGATTTAATTGATTTCATGCCAGGCCCAATAAAAAAGTGTTCCTTTAATTTTTGTGAGCAGTTTATTTAAGAGTATTTAGTAATATACAAATCATTATAATATATATATATATATATATATATATATATATATATATATATATATATATATATATATATATATATATATATATATATATATGTCTATCCAAGAAATTGAAAGCTGTAAAAATTGGATATAGCCCCTATATATATTTATTTTTGGCTTAATTCACACATGTCTGAGCAATCCTCCTGAATTCTGCTGTCTGTGCAGCTGCCCCTCCCTCTCCTAGAAATCTACTGTGTGTTCAACTATTGACATCACTAGTTGAAAACAATTTCCAGAGGTGCCTGCATCGTCCCTGCTGGCAGAGCGGCTTACCTCTGCTAGAGTTCTAAACACACCCTCCTCCTTCTCACAGCTCATAGCTGCTTCGGTTTTTGGCAACTTAAAACACTTTTTGGTTGGATTTTTTATTTTCTCTGGGAAAACGCCCATTTGGCTGCATGGATTACAGGATTTTATTCTGCATTCCTAAAGAACAGCAGCTGGATCAAAGAACAACGACACCTGATGGACAGAGAAGTAGAAGAAGTGGCTATATGCTAATGCTAATTTGGGTTAGCGATTTATCAAACTGCTAACAGCTTTATGTGGTTAATTAATTGATCTGTGGTATCTCAGAATGTTCAGTAAACGGGTGCAAACAACACCCATGGCTTTTTTTATATACTGGGCTGGAAAGATCTACTTAATGGCCTCAGATAGTTATTTTCGGCTCTGTCTAAAGCCTGGAGATTTGGCAACTGAAATAGGCTTTATTGACTCAATTTAAAAAAATAAAATAAAATAAAATAAACCAAACCTCTGAGACCTTAATATAACATAGTTTCATTGTGTGCTTTTCAGATTCACTGTTAGAATACTATTTGAGATGAAGCTCAGCACTGTTTCTCTCAGTCCGAGCTGCTGCGGCTCTGCATGGAAGAGGAGCGCAGCGCTTGGTGGTGTTGGTGTTGGTGCAGGAGGCGGATTTATAGAGAAATTAGCCGTATTACTTCGTGGTCAATCATTAACTACTGGATACAAGTTAAATTTTAGGACAAATTAATATTGCATAACACCAACAGTAACATTTTAACATCCATATGTCTATCCAAGAAATTGAAAGCTGTAAAAATTGGATATAGCCCCTTTAAAATACTCTTCAACTTTTTCAAATGGAGCAAATTTCTTATGTTACCCTTATGATATAGCATGTAGGTTTAACAAAAAAAATGTTCTTGTGTTGGTACTTCTTTTGCTGAGAAAACTGAATCAACATATGTTAATCCATTTGATTACATTAACGGTACATTTCCACCTCTCAGTAATTTTCAAACATCTAATTCTAATGACGTGAAAGATATCATAGCAGGTTTAAAAAAAGTCTGCTCCTGGATATGACGGAATAAGTGCTGATGTAGTCAAATCTGTTGAACTCATAACCACTGAAACACTTGTATTTGTCATTAAAAACTGGTATTGTACTATCTGATATGAAGATTGCAAAAGTTATACCTTTATATTGAAATGGTGACCAAATATTATTTTCTAATTATCGCCATATATCAGTTTCGCCATGTGTTTTCATAATTATTAGAAAAATGTATATTAATGACTTAATAAGCATTTGATCACAAATAATATATACAATTATCAATATGGATTTTGCAAAAATTATTCTTCATACATGGCTCTAATAGAACTACTGGATAGATTTCATTCAGCTTTCAGAGTTTGCAATGTGTTTTTAGACCTTTCTAAAGCATTTGATACCAGACTTTTGCTTTCAAAATTACACAAATATGGATTAAGAGATAATGCTTATAACTGGTTATCTATTTAACAAACAGAAAACAATATGTTACTATAAACAGCATTAAGACAAAAAAAAAAATCATAAAATATGGTGTTCCCCAAGGATCAATATTGGGCCCGCTATTATAAATAATTTATATAAATCACTTTGCTTCTCTATCTGAAGCTACTTTTCCATTACTTTTTGCTGATATTACAAACCTATTAATTTCAAATAGAGATATTACGGTTCTTATTAACAACCTAAATTGTGATCTTCAGAACTATTCTGAATGGTTCCAAGCAAATAAATTATTTCTAATAATAACCAAGTCAAGTTTTATGTGTTTTCCTGGAAATAAAAAAATATAATTATCTTGTAAAAATTGACATGAATACTGAAAATATAAAGATTTTTAACAACATGCTTTCTAGGTGTATTGATTGATGACAAATTGGGCTGGAAGCAACATGTTGAACATGTATGCAAAAAAATGACAAGATCCATTGGAATCATAACTAAGATAAGGCACTTTATACACCAGAAATGTTTGCTAACACTATATTACAGTTTAATCTATTTCTGTTTAATATACTGTAATATAGTGTATATGTAGTATATAGTATCAAGTTTGTTCATGTAAATGATAAATCTTCACAATCAAGGTTTACTTGTGGAGTAGAGGTGGGTATTAGCTAGTTACACTTTCTCAGTTACATTTACTTGAGTAAGTTTTGGGAGAAAACATGACTTTTGGAGTAGTTTTAATATACCATACTTTTTATTTTACTTGAGTAATATTTTTATATTGCTTTGTATCACTCCTCTTACTTGAGTAAAGTTTCTAGGAAATCTACCAACAGCGAATATCTTTACTGAATAAAACAGAATGTTTGTTTTAACTAAAATGCATGAGTCTTAGACATACAGTTTATGTTGAAGCAAAACCTCTCGTTTCTACACAGGCTTCATCATTTTAACATTATTTTCAATCTGCTAAGGCTTTTGTGCCATTTGGAGGTCAAGTCAGGCGACCATACCCCAGTATAATGTACATTACCTACTGTAAGTATTGGTGTCATTTGATTTTTGTTTTGGAAAAAAAAGTATTTTAGTCAAACTTAAAATGTTATAATTATGTTATGAATTTCTATTCATTTTAGTTATCCGGGTTTGCACATAATTTCAAATTTTTGTCCAATTACATAATTATTAAATACTAAATTATATACCATTATCTCAGAACAAATACTCAAGTAATCACTACTGAGTAGAACATTTTGGCTTCCTATCATAAATGGTATAAATAATTCCTGACATATTTCAATAAAATGCAAATAAAAAAAATGTATTAAGATTGATACTTCTTTTAATTTCAGTTTGTCATAGTGTTTGACAGACACCTGCTTAACTGAAAATGTGTTGTACAAGCATATTAACTTCAGGTCTAACTCTGGGCTTGGATGAGGAAAAACATATTTTTTTATGAAAATATTCTGTTTCTTCTTTCAGCCCGTTATGGCAAGACTCTTGATGTATCTAAAACTATACAAACTAAGGTCTGACAGAAAAAGAATATGTTTTTATTATGATAATGTGGGGAAATATTTTACCCCAAACAAATTTTGTTAAACTAATTGCATGTTTAAAATAACTTTACTTTTATGTAAAGAGATGAATTTAGGACCTCCAGGCAACAGGAGGTATGTGTCTAATTTCTGCTTTTATTTTAGTCTGACTGAACTTAATTTTCAAGCAAGTCGACTTGCCTAAATATAAATGGGCAGAAGCATTAACTTTTATGGCATTCTGAGTCTGCCTTAGAGCATGTGAGTAATCTTTTCCTAAAGCACAGCTTAGTGTATAAAAGCAGGAGAGTCAGAGGCAGTTGTTTTGCATCTGCTCCTCATTAAAGCTTGGTAATGAACAGACCTGTGTTCCACCTGGTCTGGTGGAGTGGGGGAGGGTGGGGATGTTAGAAGGGTTTGGTCTTTTCTAACTTACCTTTGATACAAACTGTCTTAAGACACACAGCCCAACTTGATCCCCAGACGTCCATCTGAAACCAGTTTCCGTGTTCCTCATCAAGGTGATGCATCTTGCTGGTGACGACTGTGACTGTACCAGCAAAGGTAGACGATTTCCCCTTCAGATGAGGATCCAAATTGTTAGAAAAAGTTAATGCAATGATTAAATGTACCAAGAAAGAAATATAATATATTTTATTCATCATCATTGGTGTTGTTGCAGAAGTATAAAAAAAAGTGATTTCTAAAGGTTTACATTTATACTTTCCCAACCAAGTAAAATGAAAGGGTACACCATTTTATTTTTTTTTGTGCATTTTTTGCATTTTTTCTTGTTTTTCTAATTTAAATAAAATTAGCCCACACATATTGTTATTACTTTTCATACTTCTGTTATCTAGCTTTGTCAGGAAGGTTTAGTTTTTGTAGTGCTTTCATTTTAAAAGCTTTAAGAGGTTTATAAAGAAGATGGAAAAGCTATAACCATGTAGACAGGAATTTTCCTGTGTTAGGATTTCAGAGCTCCTAACATGCACCATTTTAACTCCGAATGAACCATGTCGTTACGTTAGCCTCTCATCACTGTCATCGTACATCATCGTTTTAAAATACCACCAATCATCAATTTGCTTTTTGATTGTTTGACTGTAGAGGGTCACAAAAGCTATTTCTGGATTTACTTGTTTTTATGCAAGTTTTAAAATTTCCAGCAGCAGCTCGATGTTTTGACTGTCAGCCATTTTTCAGACAAGTCACTGGAAAAAGACAGGAGGCCTGAATATCTGTGGGGCAGCTATGCTAGCGCTTTATCTAGTCCTGGAGGCCCTAAGTAAAACACACCCTTCCCCCATAACTCATGTATTACATAAAAACATTTTTTTATTTTACTTCAGAAACTCTAGTTCTTACTGAATCTTAAAAATACAAAGTAGAAATTATGACAGTTACTCTAATAGAGTTTACTTCACCAGATAGTCACTTTTTTCAGTGTACATTCACACAGTTTACAGGGTTGGGAATCGGTCTTCAACAATTGATTTCAAGGTATGTATTTTAGCATCAATAATTATAGCTAGGGCTGTTTTGTCTGCTGTTGTTTAACATGTTCATTAGGGGAAACGGGTTTCAAGTAATGAGTTGTTTGTGAAAGTGTGACATCTCAGGCTGATTCAAAAAAACAATATAAAATGGTTAAATTAATTTTAATTCAGTTAAGTTTCTTTTAGAATTTATAGATGTTCTTTCAATCCATTTTCTATATCTACTTGATATTGCAGTGTGGTCAATTTGTCCAGAGGTAGGTTACCTTGAACATAGAGGCAAACAGGACAAACCAGTGTGGAAACAACCAAGGGCAGTTTAAGAGACAAGCTAACCTAACATGCATGTCTTTAGGGTGTAAAGATCACCCATGTTTACAGAGGAAGGACACTCAAACTCTGTACAGAAAAAGTCAAGGTCGGGATTCCAATAGAGGACCTTCTTGCTGTAAGGCAACAGTCCACACAACTGCAACGCCACCCAATGTCTTACGTTACAATTTCACTGAAAACATTGGCAAACAAGGATTTTGTTGTTTAGTTGTTATTAAATTTGTTAATTCTGGTTTGGAAATTTGTCCAGTGCCGATTCATGTCATAAAAACTTGGGTTAAAAGCTTTAAATCTGTCCTTGAATTTTTAGTGCCAGTTTCCCCCCCGATAGAGTATAAAATATTTGACTTTTCTTGTAAAGTGCGAAGGCATGACACGTGTTGGTTATTGGCACTATAGAAATAAACTGAATTAAATTAAAATGTCAGTCATTAAGACCTCAGAAACCCTGAAATGGAGTCCATGTTTAAAGGATAAGACTCAGAATCTCTGACCAAGATTTCATCCTTTACAATTCTGCATGATTTTTTATATTTTCCAAATGTATGCCATTTTATTAAATAACCTGTTAATCTGTTGGTAGAGATTTCCCTCTGCACTCTGACAGAGCTATCCATGTTAGCACATGGATAGCTGTCCATGTGCGAAGAGCTAACAACAGTTATTCAATTCTAAATTGTTCAAAACAAATCACTTAGTTTGTGAAGCTATTTTTCCTGGAGGTTTTGTCAGCATCTGCTTAGCTAGAGATGTGTTAAGAAATATGCTGTTATGATTTTAGGTGTTACTTGTTTGAGTTTAAATTATTTCATTTCATTATTCAGTTTACCATATCATTTTAGTTTACTTCTTTGTGTTCTGTTATGCTTTACTTATGATTTTAGTGTTATGACTTTGGCCCTTCACGATTCCACATTTTTCACTTCTTACCCTTAGATATTTTTACTTTTTTTCATTGTTTATGTGTTTTATCTTTCATTTGTGTTTCCTTGGTTCATCTGTCTTCTTGGTTTAACTTTATTTCTCTTATCAGAGAGCTTTTCTTATCTCCTTTTCATTCTAGTATTTATTTCCTTCAGTTCTGTTTCTTCTCTATTTTCTCTGCGCTTGAGTTTCTCTTAGGTCCATTGTTAGTTACTTCTATGTTAGTCCTCCTTCTTCTTTTTTAGGATTGATCTTCCGTTTTTATTCCTTTGTTTTCCACCGTCTCCCTGGTATTCTGCTCCCTGTCTCAGCTGTATCGGCAGCGAACCAGGCCACCCAACAGCTGGAATTATGTTTTTATTGTTGTACTACAACGTAGATAAACTAGATGTCACTATCATGCTCATGCTCCATATCCAACCTTTAAATCCATTTAGTCGACTTGTGAAAAGATAAATAAATAAAACTGATAGCTGTCTCAGCCAAACTCAGAAAGATTAAATTTCTCTGAATTCTAGTCCAAACCTTCAGACATAAGAAACCTGAAAAAAAACAAAGAACCATTGTAAGTCAAACATTGTGTCTCCGTCACCTTTGAAGTGAAGCAACATCTTTGGGATGCCAGAAGTAGAAAAGCAAGTCCTATTTGTTGACTTTGTTGCATTTATTTGTCTACGAGTGTCTGTTATGCAATCAGCCGTCGCTGATTGCTATTCCAACTCGCTATGGAGTGTCTGAGACTCTGCAGCTTTTATATTCCACAACAGCAGTGCAGCTGAAATCACAAATAACATGGCGATAATAATAAGCTGCCAATAGCGATGGCAGATTCAAATTCAGCTGTAGTTCAGATGCTTAACCTGTAGGTAAGCCAACGGATGGGTTTTATTTGGAAATGTATATTTTGAATAAGATGCACTAAAATGCCAAAATGACTACACATGTAGGAAGCACTATTAGACTCATTTATACAGTTTATCAGCAAAAAAAGTTGATTTGGGATGACTTAGTCTTTAAGCAGGAATGACTAAAATAGTTAAAACTAGGCATTAGAAAAGTAGCTTAAAGTAAAATCTTTCTAACAAAGGGAGCAATAAGTTTGTGAATCTTAGTGCAGGTTATTCACCCCAACCAATCACAAAACAGAGTGGGTAGAGGGATTGGGCTACGGTGTCAAGTCTGCATGAATGTAACTTTTTCTGAGGTTTGTGCCTCTACAAAGAACAGCGATGAGATTGCAAGACACTAGTTTACTTTTTTAAGGTGTGGAGAGAAAGTAAAAAAGGCCAGCAACCTTGTGACTAGATGGAGGGGTTAGTGTGACAGCAGGAAAACACAGAAATGCAACACGTGCTGGATGGAAAACAGAAGCTGAAATGAGGGAGGACATCAGACGTGTCCAACTGGACGTAGGACAGCTCCAGCTGGACATGTGCAGTGCAGAACAGTGGAAGTGATCAGCACTCACAGGGTATTTAACAGATCTAGTAGAAGCAGCAACTACAAACATCAGCACACACACACGCACACACACGCACACACACACACACACACACAGTACTCAGACATCTTTGTTAATAGCAGACTTTAGCTCTGGTTTTGACTCCCTATGAGTGCCGTTGTGAGCTCACAGTAAGGTGAGTGTGTTATTGGGAGGGCGGGGAGGTGGGTAGCAGGCGGTGTTAAGTCAAGCAGGAACCCTCAATGTTGCTAATTTATTTACAGATTTAATTAGATGGATAGAGCCCTCACTGATATAAGAAAGAGAGGAGAGATGTTGCCAGCGTTACAGCACTTTAATTATGGTAGCAGGCTCCTGATCCCTGCGCTCTGCTGTCTGGGGAGCTAGTTAATTAAAATCCTCATTATTTTACTTTTAATTAGTTCCCCCCTCTTTTGTTTCCTTTCACCATATGGCCATGTTCCGTGGTCAAATTAACGTAATTGAGCTAATTAAGCCGATCACTTTAATTATTCAAAGCGTTCCGATTGGCCAGGAGAACTTTTCTCCCTCTCCCCTCCCTGACATTCCTGAATGAGGCTCTGAGTTGAAAAGTCGCTCTCTTTGTCATCGTGCTCCTCTGATGTGAATTATTGCTGCAATAGCTCAGTTCCTCCATGTTCCAGTACGGTCTCATGTTTCACTGCCACACAATAAGGGGTATGCGGCACAGCTTTGGGGCTCTCAGGGTAATCAAAGAAGATTCTGAAATATTCGGAACATTTAACACATTTGCTTCGACAGTCCTCTGGTTCTTCAGAATTTAAAGTGAACAAAGAACCATGGCAGCTTTGTGAGCTTTTTGAAGGGTTGTCAACAGAGTTTGAATGTCTGCGGTATGCTACCAGCCGGATGGTGGTTTTGGAGAATGTTTGGGGTGAGCGGAGTGTCTAAGGCTGTACGATGCCTATATGTCAGCATTCTTCAAGGGCAAAACACTTACGAAGTGATCCCTGGTTGCATCATTTCTTGTCAGCCTGCTTGCTTGTTTTGTTTTAGGAGAAGTGTCCGACAGCGGGGCCCATTATTCTCAGGCCTTCACCCACTCATTCATTCTTTTCTCTCCTTTCCTGCAGCTAAGCCTAATCTTAAACTTTACACCTAACTAATCATAAACACAAATTACCATAAGTCATTAAATTCCATATTATTCATTATCCTCTGTACAGTTATGAACTGGAAGAGAAGGGATTGGTTCTCTTTTGCAGATCACCAGCAGCAGAGAAAAACATGCTTAAACCAGAACAGATTATGGAGCCTCTGATTGGTTTAGACTCTGAGGTCATTTGCTGTATTATATCTAATATCATAGCTAAACAAAAGTGATACTAAGGAATCACTTTACCCGAACATTTACCATATTTGTCCATGGTTTTTAGAACCCTTAATGGGGAAATCTGAAGTCCCTCCTTCCTTTCACATCTCTGACCACTTGGTGCTGCATCATCAACTTTCCACACAGAGTATGGGTAACTAAATCAATCAGCTGGTTACAGAAATGTTCCAAAGAGCCTGGTCCATTCCTCCTGCTGATATGACTGGTTCAGAAAAGTCTTTAGGACTTTGGATCACTTCAGTTCAATGATTTCCAAACTTTGGCTGAAGTGGTGATTAATTTCAGTCTCCAGTGTTGTGGACCCCAGACTGAGCCTCCAGAACATCTAAAACCCTGTAAAATCTACTTGTTTTATGCGGAAAAGCAGGAGATTTTAAGGCTGTGAATTCAGACCACAACAGGTGAACTATTCATATTTCAAGTGCAATCATTTATTTTTATTTTTTTATTTGTAGTTCTGTCCTGTGATTGACTAGCAACTGGTCAAGGGCTTACCCCGCCTCCTGTCCGATGAAAGCTGGAGATAAGCACCAGCCCTCCTGAAATCCTCCAAAAGATATTAGGTGTAGATCAACGTTTCCCAACGCTGGTCCTCATGGCACAATGCCCAATGCGTTTTTAGGTTTTCCCCTGCTTTAACACACCTCATTCTGATGACTGCACTCCAGCAAAAGCCTGTTGATTGGCCATCAACTGAAATCAGATGTGCTAAAGTAAGAAAACACCCAAAACATGTAGGAGCAGTGTTCCTTGACAACCAGGGTTGGGAAACACTGGTGTAGATAATGGTTGGATGAGTGGTTCTCTGTTCACCTTGTTGTTCAAACTGAATAATAATTCAAATGAATAAAAATACAAATGAAAAATAATTAAAATACTGATTAATAATATTTCCGTGTGTTGTGAATTTGTCCTATATAAATAAACTGAATTGACTTGGATTCTGACGTAAAATTGCTATTGTAGGAATTAGCATATAGCCGATGCTAATGTTAGCTTTCTATATTAGGTCAGTTTACGCGAAAAAAATTTATAACTTCCCATTGTAAGTGTACAAGTGATACATAGAGCATTTGTTTTTACGTTTATTTTAAGCAGGTTTTATTTTGCAGAGGCTACTGTATTAGCTTGGTGATGTAGTTTCCAGTACAATTTTGAATATTTTTTTATTCTAGTCTTAAAATCTAGACTCTGCTCTTATTTTTGACAAGCTCTCAGATGATAATGTCTTGACTTGGAAACTATAAAAATTATTTTTAGACTCTGGCTGTAGGACCTAGCGACTTGACTTAGATTAATCCTATGTGATTTGGACTCGAGAGATGGTGACGACTACAACGCTGCTTATAACTAATTCGCATAATAACAGTGTCTGCTCTTGACCCCTGAATGTATTCTGTTCCCCGAGATAATTATGCATTTATAAAATGAAAGGAATTTGGAAACATTGTTTGCAGTAACTTTTCTCAAGGCTACAATGAGGTCAGGCAGACTGTGATTGCAGTACTTTCTCTGGTCTATAGGGGCACACAATGGGTCATATAGAGGTCAAACAAAAAACAGTGACCCGTGAGTCTCAGGTCAAAATGAAAAGTAGAATTTATTCCCATTAGCTTAGCTTTTATACAAGATTGCACACTGAAACTAGCTGATAAATTGGTTTTAATTATATAAACACAACAAACACTTATGAGAGACCTTAAAGTCAACGATTAAATGCTAGAAACATTTCATTTTGCCAAAGTTTAGTGACAAAGCGTGTGTCATCACATAGGGAGGAGGAGGAGGAGTCAAGGCCAAGACATTTTCTGGTTCTATTCCGTTCACACAAAGCAAGGCAGATATGTTGGCTCTTCATCAAGGGGAATAAAAGCTTTGCTGGTCGTCTTCATAAGCGCATAAAAATACCTCGGCATCTTCTCAGGTCTTCACACGGTGTGAGGTGAAGGAGCTTCGGCAATTACACTCATGCATGTGTTAATATGATTAATTAGCATGAATAAACACTTTCCAATGGCACAGGCTACATGGTGAGCCACACACCTGCAGCAGCTCCGATAAAAGACAGCGCCTCGTGGCAAAGAGCTTTTTCATGAGACCTGCTAATTGGCATGTGAATACGGTCTGGCTAATTAGGAGAAGGCAGATGATGCTTGATTAGTTTGAATGCAGAGTGTAACTTGTGGTGCGCTGGGACTCAGGAGTGTGCCGAGGTTTTATTTCTTCACCATCCCGATACAAAGATAATTGTAATTGTGATCATTTGCATACGTTAATGAATTTGCGTGACGCTTCTTGATCAGACGTGGAATAAATAATTGATGCAGCATCAGCCTAGATCATGACAAGTGGGACGGTTGGAAATAGCAAAGCACATTAGAGGGAAGTTTGATGGCAGGCAAGGTGTGAAAGTAGAGCAGATGCTATCGCTGGTTTCCTGCACACGCCGCACTCTACTGCCGCTATCGCACAAAGATTAAGCCGCAACCTCGGATGGTGCGCTGAGGCTTTAACGTTTGCACACAGCATCAAACGGGCACATGAAGTTAAAGCGAATTAGATGGGGCTCATGAAAAGCACTTTAAGAAGCCATGCAGGGAGTGGCGCAGAGCTCGGAACCGAGCCAGGCTGTGTGGGCGCTCTAATTGAAACAAGATAAAAAGTAAATACATCAGATTGTTTCAAATGCCTCGGATGTTGAGGTGGGGGGGGCACACTCCCCTTTAATTAGCCCCCTTTCAGATTAGGCTTTATTAGAGGCAGCCAGCCACACAGCATATGCCCCAAGTTCAGGCTCCCAGGAGCTCCAGCAGCACAGATACAGGGCTCATGCTTAATTGTTTCTGTAAATGGTCAGAGCTCAAGCCCCCTAAATCCATTCCTCCGGGTAATCAGGCATGTTTTCACCATACAGGGCTAAAGAGTGTGAGAGAGGGAGAGAAGGAGCCAGAAACATCCACCATGCCAGGTACCAAGCAACACAACAGCGCTCTAATGCCGCAATGACCTCAGGTCGCTTTGTGACACGTTACAGGAAAATTCTTTTAATAGGATTTTTGTTTTCATACCCACAACGCCCCCCATACACACATTACACAGGCATCTGATAACGAAACTGTACAGAGGGAAAACCGTAACAGTTTGCACTTCTCTGTGCAGAGTCTGAGGCGTGGATGAGTACAGCGCTGGATCACACCAGTATTTCATGGCTCGTTTTTTTTTTTTTTTATTACACACACAGAGGTCACTCTCAGTGCCTGGATATCATGATCAGCTAGAAAGATTAGAAGAAAAAAAAAAAAACAGAAGCGAAACATCACCACATGACCAATGTAGTTCAGTCACTTTTTGTAAGTTCATAGCAGTCCATCACACTCCTACAGTGGTGTCTTGTGTTCCCTCAGCAGCTTCATACGGACTTCCAGTCCCCATCATCCTTCAGTTTTGTTCAGTCCTGAAGGAGACTTTTTGCTGCTGCGGTCCCTAGATAGTCTCAATCTTTGCACAGACCAGTTTCACACAGTCTTTACAGAATGGAGACGCTGTGCTAGAGAGAATCTCTTAAACAGTGAGTGAGAAGACATCTTACAGGAGAGACTGGAGCCTCGCCGGGAAGAGGGAGACTGAAGAGGAAGAGTAACGAGGATCCACGACGACAACAGCGACGGTAGCAATGGAGGAGGAAAACATGAAGGAGAGGAGGAGGCTGGGAAGGAGATGGCTCTGGACTCGTCCTGCTTAACACACCTGCAGAGGAAACAGGAGGAAGAACAGGTCAGTCCCACAAAATGGGCAATATTTTATCTGTAAAGCTCTCCTCTTTTACGTGAAACAGACTCAATCCCCAGAGGAAAAACAGTCAAATAGCTTCCTAGAAATCATCATTTAAGGGTTTTATGACATAATTGAAGTTAATAATTCAGTAGTGAACAAAGTATAATGTCCAACTTCAAGGATCCAGTAGAAACTTTGCCAGTTCGTACCCTTTGTAACAATTTAATCCTCTCTTTGACTTCATACCAGCAATCAAAACATTTTATAATCATGTATTTAAATAGAGCTTAGTATCTATTCAAATATCAAGAATAGATTCAATTCAAATTCCCAAGCATCCGAATCAATTACCACAATCCGATCCAGTCTGTCCCAGTTTGATATTAATATGGATCAGTGCTATCAATATTTTTTTTATTTTTTTAATCTGTTAATTATTTGCCTGTAACTCAATGATGTAACACTGGGATAGCTGTATCAAAACGTTCAGACACCAGACTTTAAATGGCCACCAGTATTTTCCTTCCCACCTTGGCTGTAAAATGGGCAAACTATGCTAAACAATTAAAGTGATTTTTGGAATTGCAAAATTGACTTTTAAGAGGAATCTATTCATATGATTGGTATAAAATGGTATGTGCCAGATTTAATGAAAGTCAGGTCCTACATGACCAAACTGCAAAGGAACAAACAGCATTGGGACAAAACGACCAGCAACCTACATTTAAAACAAGTAAAAGCCATGCTTTTAGATGGATGGCTTCTGCTAGAACGATGCAGCATTATAAGATCATCACTGAAGCAAAACAGCGCTGCAGTCAGGTGAGGATGGAGCAGAGTTAGAAAAAGTCATGTTGACGGATTTCCTCCGAGCTAGCAGAGGTTTCCGAAGAAAAGCCAGGACACTCCAACCTTAACCTGCATAAACGTATTAAGAGTGATCGAATAGAAACCTTAAATTTGCAAAAATAAATATAAAAATGCAGGTTTTTGTTCTTACTAACACTAAGTTATATAGACTTTTCATTTTGTCTTTTGGATTTTAGAAATGTAATATTAACCTCAGTAGGGCTGGGTGAAAAAACCCTATATATATCATTTCATGTTGGTCAACAGCAATATATCATGATATAAAGAAATAACTATTCTTGTCAATATTCAACATTCCCTGCTACCATTTGAAGATAAGATTATTATTGATTTAAAGATTTGTTTAAAAAAATACACGCTTTAAAACATGCTTTTTAAGCAAGATGGGAGGGTTTGGGTGGGCTGACATCACGACTCCACCTTAATCAAACCAATATGATACAAATACTTCTACCACACAAAAATGCAGGGATTTGGGAGACAAGTCTTATTTTCTTCTCTGCTTGTTTCACCAAATGATGGAGAGTTAGATAAAACAATAAAAATGACCACAAAACTAAGATTTATAGTGAAAAATAAAACATTTTGTGTGGAATGATTGCAGATTTTCCACATTTTAAGTATTGGTACATGGTATCGGTTAACTAACAAATACAAGTACATTAGAGCAGTATCGGTTCCTGATCCCACTATCATATCGCATCCATACTTTGAACTATGGAAACCCAAAAAGGTGCGTTGGTGAAAATGTTTCCCCCTTGATATTCCAAAAATTCTGTCTTTCTAAATATAAAAAGTTGATACAACTAATATATATTGCCCAGCCCTAAACCTCAGCCCAGACAGAATTGTGCAGACCCCTGGATTCTTTAGTGACCCCAGTTAGGGAACAACTGCTATAGAGGTTAGGGATACTGTTATTTTATAAAATAGAAAAAAAATAATAATATCTTATAAATACTGAGCTGCAATGTAGCCAGTTATGTACTTTGTTTTATTATTCATACTCATGCAAAGGTTAATTTTAATTTCAGCTCAATGTTCAAACTTACAGCAGTTAAAATGTTTTGGGAGATTTTCTAACCTCCCCAGGTTAAAACTTCATGTCTTTGTTACTTTTCTTTTTGTGCACAGCTCTGGAAAATCATTACAGTAACCCTTTTATTTACCTTCTGGTCTGTCAGCACTGAGCTGCTCTGAAGTGGGGCCAGGTGGCTGTTGTGCAAAGCAGCACCGGGCCTGTCATGTTCGCAGAAGATTGTACCATTGATGTAATGGAAGCGATCCCCGGGAATTAGTCTGTTTCTACAGGTGGCACAGCTGAAACACTGCAGGGGATTATGGGAGAAAAACAAAAACAAAACAAAGACCCTGAATAAATAATAAAGCTCGCAAATATATCCACAGCACGGCTTCACCGAGAGTGAAGTAAGAAAAAAGGAAACACCTGGTCTACAAAGTCACACAAGGTTAATCAGAATAAACAACAAGACAAGACGTAAGTCAGGCTGTCATAAGGACCACCTTAAACTGCGGGGAAGAGAAAGATCAGTAGTAAGTGTTCAACGTAGCAGCAGGCACAGCATGGTGCAGATTGGAGATTTACCTTGATGTGGTAAACATTCCCCTGTGCCCTCATCACCATCTCGTTAGCTGGAATGGACTGGCCACAGGCGCTGCATGCCCCAAACAGCCTGTAAACACACACAAAGCACTGCTTAGCTGTAGCACTGGCTGAGCAACCGAAAACAGGCAGCACCTTCCACTCCTCCTCCTCCTCCTCACTTGATGTAGTCGCTGCGACACAGAATCATGCCCCCTTTGCTGTAGCAGGTGGTGCCGATGTCCCCCAGCTGGGCCTGGCAGCAGGAACATTTGAGGCAGCGCGTGTGCCAGTAGCGCTCCATGGAGAAGAGCAGGAAGCGGTCGGCGATCTTCCCCCCACATCCGGCACAGGACCTGGGGGGAGCTGGTGGTACACCTGACGCTTGGCTGTTCACCATCCCGACAGCCCCTCCTCCTCTGGCTGCTGGAAGAGTTCACACAGGTGTGATCGCTCCATTAAGGTTACTTTACACAGATTACATGGAAAATACACGTTTACAGTCTAATTGCTGTAAGGTTTGGTTCATTCCAAGAAATCATTATCTGTATAGATTATTGGTAGGGATTTCTTGAGATAAGTGGCAGTAATGTTTTAACCTTTAACATGAGTTTTAATAGTCAGCATACATCCCAGTGACTGACAACTCCTGTGATTGGCTGATTTTAAAAATCCCACACACAAAATTAATTACTATAAAAACCAAACCGGAGAGACGGAGGGCACTTTTGCTTACGAATATAATCAAATAGAATATTTTCCCCTTCATGCTAACTATTAGTAGCTTTAAAATGTATGGAAAAAATGTAGCCTAAGCCAAGTGTTGCGCGAGCTGGTAGGAAGGCTGCACGCTGGAATGAGCGCGAGGGAAAACAAGAAAGAAGAGCCGACTTACCTTATTAGGACAAAGAGTTTCTTCCTTCCGTCACAACTTTACAGAAATTAGAAAAGTGTTCAGCGAAGCCTCAGCAGGGTCACAGAGTCGCCGCTGCTAGATGCCACATCCATGGCCGAGTCCGCAGCCCTCCATTTTAAACATTAATGGGGAAAAAGAAGGGGGGATGTGGGGCAAAGAGCGAGAAGTGGACGGCTTGGTGGCGGCGCTTGTTCAGCTGGTTTTCCGTCGCAGATCTGCGGAACTAGATGGAAGAACTAGGCGGAGGAGCCACGCTGCTTCTCTCCTCTGTCTGTCTCCAACTAGCGCTCCTCTCGCACCGCATCTGACAGCGACTCTATTCATCAAGTTGCGCAAGGGTCTGCTTAAATTACCTCAAAGGAGGGGACAGCCTACAGGATGAAAGCCGCGGCCAATCAGAAAGCAGGAGGCTTGCCACAACTCCAAGTGATTTATAGGTTTAGTAGTTTATTATGAATATATCTCTAAAACTTGGGTATTACATGACTTTATCGAGACTGTGAACAACATTTACACAATGACGGAACGTTGTTTGAATCTTTTCGATATAAAATACCTATTAAATAAAGTGAGTAAATCATTTTATTGATTTTTAATGAGATTTGTTTCAACAGTTTTGTGGAAGTTAAGAAGAACTGCAAATGTATGATTTCATTTTGTTTGAAAGAATCCAGTGTTTTTAATGTAACTTGTTTTGTTAATGGAAATGACAGAAAAAAACATCGCAAATTAGACATTTCAGCCATGTTTTCATAAATAACCCACCGGAGCTAAGAACAGGAACCATGGTGGCTGCACAGCACCATCCAGTGGACAACCTGACCCAAAGCACAAACCTCAACCAGTAGGCCTAACCTTTTTTTCTTGTTTTTCTTTTGGACTCACATATTAAATTGCAATGGCATTTTTGGAGTTTCATGCATCTTTTAACAACCATGTGTTTTCAAATGGCTTCCTCACAAGATCTGACCATGCCTTTGATTACTAGTTTCCTCACTGTAGGATTTAACATCCTGAAATGATGAGAACCTTTTCCATTTTGCATTAAAACAAAAACAAAAAAATCTGTAGCTTTCCAGTAAAGGTCAAATAATATTTTACCAATTCATCCTCATTATATTGTGGCTTAAATTAACTCTAGAGCAGTATCACTATTCATAAATATTAGCTGTTGAAGAGAAGCAATCTTGGCTAGCTTCTTATAACATAGCTGCATGCATTGGTGTTTAATGAACAGTAGGTGCTAATTTGTATGGTGCCATATTGGGGCCAAAATCAAGGCTACTCTTCTGACATACATGGCTATATCAAATCTGAAGCAGCAACTGATCTATTGCTAGGCCTTCATCGGTAACTCAGAAACAGGCACTGGCAACTGAGAAGAAGACAACTCAGTAGTGTTAGTATTAGATAGGCTGGTGAGTCGCATGTCTAGGCTAGCCACCCACTGGATTGCCCGCTCCCAATGCTACAAATTAGCATGGATAGGCTGGCCACTAGCGTTCCACTAACAATATGCATAGTAGTGTAGGCTATTTTATTGAAAATCCTATTTTGGTTGAAATTCAATCGATAAAAGTTGAACCCAAGACGTAGCCTAGACATGCGACTCACCAGCCTATCTTGTAATTGTGTGGCAGCAGAACGTGGATTAATAATTCACATTCATGGACCAGGAGGAAGTTGTGACTGCGTTCATATGTATTCATCTGCTCAGTGTGTGACGTCACGGTGTAGATTCAGCTTGTTCAGACTGAATATTTGAAATTAACTAAATTAAATACCAATGAATGTGTCATTTCCATCTTAAAAAGCGACAGGTAGAAATTTATTATGGTGGCAGCCAACATTACAGACAAGTTTATATTGGTGAAGAGCAAGCTGTGTTCACTGTATTGTGTCAGTGTTCGGTCCCCGGCTTGTTTAGCTGGTTTTAAATCAATGGCTGGGTCGGGTCTGGATTTGATCCAGAGATAACCGCGGGTACAGGTCGGGTTCAAAAATCATTATGGCAGTGCGGGTTGGCAAAATTGGAGCCATGCATTATTCTGCCACAGTTAATAGCATACCTTTAAACCAGTTGCTTTGTATTTAAAATATATGTGAGATGGATGAATGAAGCTCAACCTAAATATGCAAAGAGAACTTCTTGGGAATTTTTATTATGCGGGTCTGAACACGATCCGGTCACAAAAATTGTTGCATGACTTGCAAATGAGCTAAAAAAAAAAGTTCAGTGTGCACCCATATGAGTTAATCATTGATACTGTACCTGCTTTTGTATGAATGTATGTGCTAGTCTTGAATTATGCCTGAGGGTGTTTGCAGTGGACTGAGAGCCTTTTTTTAAATGAGAAGAATACTGCAGCATTTGTGCAAAAAGGAACATGACCGTTTAGTTGAATGGAGTGATTTAATGAGGATTATAAGGAAATTGTGTCTTAGTTTTGTGCAGGTAAGAAATTCACATTAGGTTTTAAAAGTAGTGGGGACAAAACTGCCAACCAGAAATATTCCCGGAGACTATCCCCAGCATCCCTGACTAACATGACGCCTATGCGGCCTATCAGTAGATCAGTTGCTAGCTTCGGAATGGGAAATGTCTTAATTTTGGCCCCAATTTTGAGCCATACAGCAGAACCAGAACAATGATGTATTATTACCTGTTTCGACAGGGTGTAATAGTATTGTTAAGATGTTCATTCTGTATTTATTTCTAATATTTTCTTAGATTCATCTTATTAGTACAGATCAAGGTTTATATACCTTAACATGTTTCGGCGATCAGCTGTTGCCTTCTTCAGAAATGTCACAGGTGTTGGTGTGACGTGTCTCTCACCTGTTCTTCATGTTATGGACTTCAGAACATCCAACAGAGCACAAACTTTCAGGAGTATGAACGTTATACGAACAAATCAATATAACAGAACAGAGCGAGAAGTTTAAAGAAGAGAAACATACACGAGTTGTTAAAAACATTACAGTATCCAGAATGGGCAAAACGTAAGGGGAAAGAGCAAATAAGGAAGAGATTGGTGGAAAGTATGAGGAAGAGAACAAGGGAAAAAGTGAAGAGCATCGGAATGGTCAATTTACCATACATTAAAGGGATAACAAAAAGAATTCAGGAATTCAGCCTTATTAGGGAGTGGGGCGTGGTCACCCTCTGCTGTCTGCTTGAAGAACAGCTGACCGACATGTCACACAAACACCTGTGGTACTTCTCAGGAAGCCAACAGCTGATTGCCGAAACATGTTGATGTAAATAAACCTTGATCTGTACTAAGATAGGATGTAATAGTTTTGATGTAAGATATGGAAGGTGAAAAGTGCCAAATTATAGTAAATAACGTACTTTTTAGTTATTGTTGTATGCTCTTTTCAACTATTATGATTCCACTGGCAGTTGAGACCATTGTATTAAAGTTGTCAACAAATAGCGCCCCCTGTCTGCTGTGTGTGTGGTCAGTTATGATGCTTGTTACAGTAATCACTATAGGAGCTGATTCACACTGGGCCTGGGGACAGGACTTGGTGTTCACACTAACAGACTGGATCACACACACTTATCAGCTCGACCTGCTGATAGATCTCCAACTAAAGAATTTATCAAATCAACTAAATCCATGTGAATACATACAACTCTTTAGAGAGCGATGTAGGTGGTGGTTATAAAAGACATTCTCAGATTTCAGACGGGCTGTAATTCTGTTATATTACCCCATAAAACGCCACACTTAATCCGCAAGTGAATGTGATCTGGCTATTGTTTCCTTTATTCTTTATTGAACTCATGGTGAGAGTTGTTAACATGTATTTAAGGTTATGAGTTTGAGAGTTTTTGAAATTAATTCCAGTGTTGATTTTAATCTAAGACATGTTATCTTAACAGAAGAATGACATATTTTGGCTGAACTGTGTTTATTGTTTTTACTACAATCTTTAGCATCAAGGATGTCCACTTCGTTCATTAAACCAGAGACACCTGACTCAAACTGTAACCTCAAACCTTCACATCTACAAGATAATTGGCTCGAAAAAGAATTTTAAAGAGAGAAAAAAATGGTTTCTTTTGAAATGAATTTGAAACCTGGACCTTATTTTTAGCCAATATTACGTTCAGTTACTAACCCACATCATTTTGGAGCCACTCTGAATCCTTTCAGATATGTTTTTTGGTTAAATGAAGGAGTTGTGGACAACATCATTCCCTCCAGAACAGTGAGATGCTTCCCTAATAACAAACCCTGGATCACCAGTGAGCTGAAGGAACTACTGAACAAGAAAAAAAAAGCCTTCAAGGAGGGAGATAGGGAGTTATTAAGGAGTAAACAGAAGCAACTAAAAGTGAAGATCAGAGACAAGGAGGCTTACAGGGAGAAGCTGGAAAACAAACTACAGAGGAACAATATAAGAGATGTCTGGTCTGGAATGAAAAAGATCACAGGCTTTAAGCACAGGAAGGACATCATAGATGGAAGTGTGGATAGAGCCAATGAACTGAACACATTCTTCAATAGGTTCAGTTCAGGAACAAGCTCAGCATCCTCCTCTCCTGTTTCCAGCCAAAGAGACATCCCACTCTCCTCTGACCCACACCTGTCCTGTCACACCTCAGATGTTTTATCTTCCACCTAAGTCATGAACTCTTCTACTTCCACAACTTTGTCTTCAACCAAGTCAGGAGATTCTGCTACCCCATTCACCTCCCCCTCCCACGTTTCTGTCTCTAGAAGTCAGATGAAGAGTTGGAGAACCTGAACCAGAACAAGGTTGCAGGTCCAGATGGTGTAAGCCCCAGAGTCCTGAAGACCTGTGCAGAGCAGCTCTGTGGGATTCTGCAGCACCTCTTCAACCTTAGCCTGACCCAGGAGAAGGTTCCAGTGTTGTGGAAGACATCCTGCCTTGTTCCAGTACCAAGGAAAACTCACCTATCAGTCATCAATGACTACAGACCTGTTGCCCTGACATCCCACATCATGAAGGTCCTGGAGAGACCCCTGTTGCCCCACAAGACTAAGCAAACTAAAGCCTATCAGGACATCCTGCAGTTTGTTTATCGCCATGGAGTTGGCATTGAAGATGCCATCATCAACCTGCTTCTACCAGCTCACTGTCATCTGGACAAAGCAGGCAGCACTGTGAGAATCATGTTCTTTGATTTCTCCAGTGCATTTAACACAATTCAGCCTGATTTGTTTTCTCAGAAACTCCTGAAGACAAAGATGGAGGCCTCAACAATCAGCTGGATCAATGACTACCTGACAAACAGACCACAGTTTGTGAGACTGAAGGATTGTATGTCAAACCAGCTGATCAGCAGCACAGGTGCACCACGAGGGACTGTACTCTCCCCATTCATTTTCACTCTGTACACCTCAGACTTCCGGTATAAGATAGAGACCTGTCATCTGCAGAAATACTCAGACGACTTTGCAATTGTCGGGTGTATCAGAGTTGGAGAAGAAGCTGAATACAGAGAGCTGGTGGACCGCTTTGTGGCATGGTGTGGAAACAATCATATTACCTTGAATGTGAATGAAACAAAGGAGATGGTTGTAGATTTCAGAAGAAACAGGGATAAGTCCAAGACGGTCTCTATCAACGGAGAAGAAGTGGAATTGGTTGAGGAGTACAGATACCTCGGAGTTGACCTTGACAACAGACTGGACTGGAGAATCAACAGTGAAGCGTTTACAATAAGGGACAGAGCAGACTGGACTTTTTGAGGAAGCTGAGGTGCTTCAAGGTTTGCAGCAAGATGCTGTAAATCTTCTACAAGTCTGTGGTGGAGTGTGTCATCTCTCCGTCCACCTGTAGGGGTAGCAGCATCAGAGCCAGGGACTTAAAACGGCTCAACAACCTGATAAAGAAGGCTGGTTCTGTTCTGGGTACAACTGTGGAACAACTGGAGATAATGATGCAAAGAAGGATGCTTTATAAAATTATAAAGCTTATGGACAACCCTGAGCATACTCTTCATGAGACTATCCTACAGCAACATAGTAGCTTCAGTTAGATGCTTCTTCAGTTTTGCTGCAACACAGACCACTACAGGAAATCCTTTCTCCCATCAGCCACCATGGTCTACAAGACCTCTTTGAAAAATTAATTAGTAATGAGCTACAACAAAACTTAATTTCCCTCCGGGATCAATAAAGTGTTTTTGAATTAAATAAGAAAATCTGCCCTAATTGACTTCCATTATATGGCTATATGCTGATCACAACTGGATAAAAACATCTCCCAAAGCACTCAAAGTGGCTCCAAACTTGTTCAGGTGAGTAACTGAATTTAATATTCGCTACAAGTAAGGTGCAGGTTGAAAAAAAAACGTCTCCTTTGAGTAAGCTGAAGGGAAAAGCTAACCAATCTGAATGGCAGAATTGGCCAGTCAAGTTAATCCAGGTCGAGCTTGTTTCTCTACATCTTTATGGCTCTTGCTTTCAGAACCTGTGCAGTCATGTTTGAACAGGAAGACGCCATCTTCAAACGGTTTCCATGAAGTTGGGAGCATGAGGGAAGTCCTGTGGCAGCTAGCTTTACACCACTGCAGGTCCATGAAGCTCTCTGCACACTGTTGCTGAGCTATGAAGGTTACACCAAGTATGGAAGTCTCTTGCTATGACTGCAGCAAATTGTTGACTTTTGCTCCAAAGCTTCCTCTCACCTCAATCTGTTATTTTACCTGCTATAAACTTTGTAGCAGAGTTCACTGTGGAATAGTTAGAAATTACAAGAATGGAATTGCATTCATTTAAACTCAACGGTTTTGAACATCTAATCCTCAGTTGTCCTTATCCACATTTCAAAGCTAAACACAGCCAAGTTTGAGTGGACAACATTTTAATCTTAATTTTAATCTTTTACTCATAATATTAGTTCAGAGCTGCTGGAAAAAGACAACAAAAATATATATTTTAGGAATCATTTAATTACATTTCGGACAGAATCTCCAAATGATCAGAAGGCTGACTTCCAGTAAAGTCTGAAATCTGTTATGAAACTGCTCCCAAGGAATAGTTGAACATTCAAAAACAATCAAACGCCAGGCCAATTAATTCTGACATGAATCTTATGTTAGTAAAAGTGTAAAAGTCCCATTCTTAAAAACCGTGTCGTCATCATGGTTTAAAACCCTGAAAAGGTCACTGATGCTGATTAAAAAACTAATCCGATCTTCTAAGTGCTAAGTAAAAGATATGATCCTCAACAGTGAGAATGAAAGAAAAGGGATTTCATTCTTTAGTGAAGTACAGAACTGTATTCTGTACCACAGAGTGTTGGGTGGGCTGGTTTCTGTAATGGGAGCTGTGGCAGCAGATGAGGAGCGGGGACGCAGTTGGCTGGGTTCAGTCCATCAGCAGGAGCACGTCTCGTCACATTCAGAATTCCAAAGTGCGGGACCAACAGCGCCGTCTGATTTTGGCATAGGAAATAAAGTAAGGTCTGCATTGTGAGGTCAGTTCAACCAGTCGAGATCATCATCGTCCTCATCCTCACCAAACAGGGGGGCAGGCGGTGGACGCCCCTTTAAGTTCTGGACACGAAACAAAACGATTTAGTCAGCAAACCAAGCCTGCTCATTCCTGTGAAGACGAACGGTAGATAAAGTCTATCTGTCCTCACCATCTCGTCCTCCTCTTCCTCCTCACTTGCAGCAGCAGGGTGTTTGGTAGGAGGTGAGATCTGGAAAAACGACTCTTCTCCATTTTCCTCTGCCATTCCACCGGTTAGACTGAGGAAACGGCAGAGAGAGGATGAGACAAGCACTTCCTAACAGGAATACACTCTCTGAGACTCCTCAGTTTGCAGGAGGAGGGAAACATAGCTGAGTCAGAGGATTCCCTCATCATCAGCAAGAACGTCACACTAAATCTGGCCTTTTAATCGGTGGTATGGGAAATTCTTCTCTCAGACAGAAATCAGTATAAAACACATGACTTGCAATGAATTTTAGAAACATAAAAATGTATACACACACCCCCACAAACAGACACAAATAAACTTACAAAGATAATATCTGACCCATCCTATTGTCAGAAGGTCACATCTAGTGCTGGGTAACATATCAATTAATACACTTTTTTAGGTAGAGTTTTTGAGAATTTTTTGAAAGTTGAGGGAGAGAAAAAAACAACCTCCTGGTTTCCCGTAGTTCAAAGTGATGTCAGGTTTTACACCATGTATGTGTTTGTACTTTGAATGCAGGTCAACTCTGAGGAGGGATGATTATACTAAAAGATCAAATAAAAATACATAAATTTGTAAATTGTAATTTTTTAATAGAATGGGAGGGAACAATTTGGCAAAAATCTAATTTGGCACGAAAAAAAGGAAAATATTATTTTCAACACATATTGCCCAGCCCTAACCTCTAATTTTTCCAAAACATTTGTATAATATCTAGTGAAAAGTTTCAAAAATAAATCTTTAAATCAAAAATAACCCGCTGATACTTTCAAATAGGACAAGGGAATGTTTCTGACAAAAATAGTGATTTGTTTTATATTGGGATATCTATCATTATCAACCGATGTGAAAAATATTATGCTAGATTTTTTTTCTGTATTGCCCAGCCCAGTCGAGTTCAATTAAAGTGCCTGGTCTCCTAGCATGGACTGAGCTCATCAACAGAGTCCAGATTCTTCATAAGGCTTATGTTGGTCTAATTTAGCCTGCTTTACTCGATATAAAACAGCTCTGTTATGTCTCTGGTCGAAGATTGCATCGTCGAAGATTCGATGCATCGATAGCAGGACCCTGACTCGACCACCAATCTCAAGGTCGAATCTTCGCAGATCAAATGAACGTCATTCCATTTTGGCATCATGGGGATGCTCAATGTCAAATTGCACACATAATTAGTAGTTATATACAGGCTTCTAACTTCTAACAGCCCCATTAAGTCAATCGTAAATAAAAGAAAAACCTAGAATTTTATTAATACTGTGACTATACCAAGTACCAAGTCAATGAAAAGAGAATTGTAGTTGCAATAGTCTCTTCCTATATGCCACTAAACCACTAGGAGGCAGTTTTCTCAACAACTCCTGCATGAGTACGTAGATTTGCACAAAAGTGTAACTGTCAGGGCACACAGCCCACTCCGTGCACCGCCGTCTCTAAGAAGGTGCACAGACAAAAACATAACCCAAAGGACAACTACATTTGGAACACAAACTTGATGTAAAACTGAAAACTACTATTAACACGAACACATTACCCAGAAGTCGTTGCGGTGTACAACCGTCCCCCGAGCAGCCTGCACACATAGATCATTCTACCATTGGTCGACTATAGAAGGATTTGACAATTCTGAATGGAATGTTTAAATCCTTAGTCTTGTTTAAAATTCTGCATGTCAGAGTTTAACTATCTAGATAAAATTAGTGTTGGAAGGTCCAGAAAAGTCCTTTTCTTGTCAAATAAATAAATACAAAAAGCCTCGATATTAAGTTGAGACACTTTCTTCTGATCTCTCTATATAGACGGATCAGAAAATGAGGCACCAACCATCTACTTTTAAGACTAGGCTTAAAACCTTCCTTTTTGATAAAGCTTATAGTTAGTGGCTTAGGTTATCCTGAGCTATTTCTGTAGTTATGCTGCTATAGGTTTAGACCGTTGGAGGACAGACTGACCACTTTTCTTCACTCTTCTACTACTCTCCAGATGTATTTCTGCTGTTATTTTGATTTTTAACCCAGTTTTCTCTCAGTATTTTTCTCCCTATAGAAGCTCCACATGGTCTGGTTCCCTGCTCAACTATAATGTCCCGAGCTGGATGGTGAACAACGGTCCAGATGATGCTCAAAGTGACCGAGCATCCTCCATGCCGTCTCTTCTCTGTTTTCTCATACCCCCAGACAGTCGTCGCAGATGACTGCTTGTACTGAGCCAGGCACTGGTTCTGCTGGAGGTTTCTTCCTGTTAAATGGGAGTTTTTCCTTGCTACTTTTCTCTTCTACTACTCTCCACATGTATTATTTCTTGCAGTTTTTTGGCTTTTAACCTTGTTTTTTCTGTGTCTTTCTCTCCTCAGACGCTATACCTGGTTTGGTATCCCATGCAGCTGTTATAAACTTTATGCTTTCTTTAGTATAGAAAGTTCTCAGTCCTTTTTGTGTCTCTTCTCTGTCTCCTCAGACCCCCAGACGGTCGTGGCAGATGACTGCGTGTACTGAGACAGGTTCTGCTTGAGGCTTCTTCCTGTTAAAGGGGAGTTTTTCCTCTCCCTTGTCGCTACATGCTTGCTCAGTATGAGGGATTGCTGAAGTTGGAGTCTGCATGCAAAACGCACAACTTGATGCAATCCGCTGGGATTCTTTAAATAGAAAACTTTTTAACTGATTGGAATCTTTGTATACTGTAATTGTTTTGAAAATGTGTTTTGTTTAGCCCTTTGGGGCAGTTTGAGCTGCTGATAATGCTTTATATAAATAAAATTGACATTGACCTGGAAATGGCTTCTCTTGTAAAGTGCCTTGAGATTACATCTTTTTTAAATCGGCCTAATATATACAAAAACTGATTAGAATAGATGACAATTAGTGAAAAAACCTTAACCTTGCTCAGCAAGATGGATTATTGCGAGATTTCGAGTTATCCAAATTCAGGAGAATCCATCTTGTACCACTTCAATCCAAAACCGTCCGATCTCCGACCCATATTTGACCGGGCCAGTCATTTGTCAACATTGTGCTTTGCGGCGGGAGCTCAGTTGTGACAATGGTATCAACTGTCCAGCTAAGAGAGAGAAACATGGCCGCGCTGGTTGACGCTTGCGTAGAAGCGGCTATTGAATCGGTTGTAGAGGAACTGGATACTAGGCTATTTCTTTGTTAAAAAGTGAGTAAAGGGAAGCACTTTATGAAGAGTGAAACAAATATGGCCAACCGGTTGCCGCTCGCATAGAAGCCATTGCCAGCCAGGCTCTACCTTGCCGCGCCGTCCAATCAGCTCAAAGTATTCTACCAAATGGCCCTCCCTCATTCGGACGGTTTCTGCTGCAAAGATTCCAGATTGAAATGTGTAGGCTCGCCAGGGGCGGGGCTACAAATAAAAATATTTTTTTACTGACAAGCAAAGATTTGATAACAACCCTCCAGTTGGTAACAGATAAACTATCTATTAGTGTACATATTAATTGCTCAGTGGTTACCACTGCTCCCAATACACAAAGACTGAAAGAATGCATTCATTTGACTTAAAAAGGTGGATAAAAAAATGAATAAAGTGGTTAAAACATCAGCATTAGTTTTATCTGCCAGACAGCCAACCTGATAAATGTTTCATTTTTTTTCTACCTTCAGTTAATAAGGGCCGCCTTTCAGACGATTTCAGATGAAATGGTGAGTTTGGGGACCTTGTGAAACAAAAGGCCCGAGCATAAACACATGATTAGACAGCTTTTATCAGAGCTGCAGGCATTCTGCTCTAAAACCTGGTCCAGGTTGCTTCAATCTAATTTAGTCTCTATCTTTGCCCCTTTTAGAGGTGATTGCAGTTAGATGGAACTGTAGATCTGAGGTGGTGTTTAGCTGCTATGAATAAAATAGCCAACCACAGATCCCTTTTAACTGATCTAAGAGTCTGTTACAGGATTATTTCCATTTGATTAGGATTTAATTAATCACTTCCTGCATCTAAGATAGTAGGTCATGTTAGGAAAAGACGAAGCCATCTGTGTCTAATGTTTTTGATAATGTACCAATGTATGTTCTGATTTGAAAATGCACAGACTGTCACTCCAACCAGAGCTTGTCCTGATCAGCTTTCCAGGAGCAGACACAGAAAATGATCTCATGCTGTTAGGAGATAAACACTGATTGTTAAATAGTATTCAAGGGTTTGCATTAGAAGGGTTGGATCGGAACGTGAGTTATGGCATTGTTTGGGTGCGCTCTGTTCCTCTGTTTGGCAAACATTCTGTATGAATTACTAAAAACGTATGAAGGACTATGTTTCGTCTTTCTTTAAGAAGATGCTATTAAAAATCCATAAGGATTGTCTGACTTCGGTGAGCCCACATTACAACTGCGTTTCTTTATCTGGACCGAGGAAGATCCCGCCATTACTGTGTCTCAGGTGTACCATGATATTCATCTAAGCACCCTGTGAGGCCCAGCTTCCTCCATCAAGTCAGTTGTTTGAAATGAGTGGCTTAAAGTAGGACTCACCTTGTTTCCTCTGCAGAGCTGTTCTGTTGAACAGCTGGAGGAGGAGGTGGGTTGGTTGGGGGTCCAAATGCTTTGAGAGAAGCAGGAGAGGTCGTTTCTCCCTCATGATCTGCATCTTGCACACATTCTGCGTCTATCCTTCCATCATCTACCTCGCTGCTCAATGCAGCATCTTTTTCCTGACCATCCTCGGACAGTGGGATGTCATCAGGTGCACTATCAGCACCCCAACACTTGCTTAAATCTGTTTCATTTGTACAAGAGTCAGAGGGTTCCTCCTGGTCCTGTTGGAGCCCAGACTCTACTGGTTCTGGTTCCTGGGATGCAGGTTTAGGGCTTGAGCCTGGATGGAGATCAGGAGCTTCAGAATCCTCGGCCTGGCCTGGAGTCTCTGACTGAGTTACTGTTTCTGGTTTCACCTCTTGAACCACCGGGGTCTGGCTGACTTGATGATAATCTGCTTGGGACACATGTTCCTCCTCCACCATCTCTTCCTCTTTCACTTCTCTTTCCCCGTTCACATGAGCATGAGGTTTTGGCTCCACTTGTTTCACATCCCCACTTTCCTGGTCTTCATTTTCCTCTTCCTTCTTATTTGGTTTCTGTAATTGATCTGTGCCACTCAGTAACTGCAGCGTGACGTTCTGAAAAAACGTAAATCAGCCATTATATGACAGCAATAAGGCATCACTTAATAATTACATCTAAATTGAACCATATCAGCTTATAGAAATGTTCCAGCCAAATGAACAGTTCCTTATGAAATCTTTATAGCTTATTGAAAGGAGTGAACAAAATCCTGTTATCTCCACCCATTTTAAGTAGGGATGTCACGATTCTCTAAATCCTTAATTCTATTTTATTTTTAATTTTAGAGTCATGATTTCATTCAATCCTCAATTTTTTTCTTACAATAAAGACATCTATGCGAATTTTTGGCTAGTCTAATCTACTATCATTGGTTTTATTCATTAAATTTTGTAAAGCAAATCTTATTTCAAAAAATTGACTTCACAAAAGTGATGTAATTTTCATTATTCCTGTGTAATGTATCACATTAGGCACTAATGGTCAAATTTAAATAATTTATTTACAATAGAAATGTAAAAATCTTGTTCAGTCAAGTGGAAAACAGCAAAAACAAATATAACAATAAATATGAATGTTCACAGGGTGCCATCTAGTGACTCGTTTTAGTTAGTTAGTGTAACTCCTTGTCATCGTAAAAAAAACAAAAAAAACAGAGCCTCACAAAGAAATTTGCTACAAAACCTTTGTTAGTTTCTCCTTAAAGCACTAAAAAAGACACATACGAATTATATAGAAATAGAGAAAAATGAATACCAACATATGGAGTGCCAACTTAAAATAGAGTGAGTAGAAGTAATAAAATAAGGTTCAGGAAAACCTGAATCTTTCTGCCCTGTACCTCTTGCCAGAGGGCATCAGTTCAAAAAGTTACTGCAGCAAGCACAACTCTTATTGTTTAACTGGACTAGGATATTACTTTATGATATTTTGCTGCTCTATGCGCCTTTTACGCTCAGAAATGACGCTACTTGCTGCTGAAACAGCATATCTGCGGGTGTCTGTAGCTGATTGCTTAAGAGGGCTGATTATGGTGACACGGCGGCTCAGAGGCACGAGCAAAGAGATTACCCCGTCAGAAAAAGATCTGGTTAAATTACCCTGATGCTCCGAAAGTGGAAACCCGCCTGACTGAAAAACGGTAGTCTTCTTGTTTACAACGTGAACTTTGTCGACATAACTCACCAGGAACGCAAAATATTTCCAAACCAGTGATTTCAGAGTAGCAGGAGCTACTTCAAGCTCTCTTTGGTTCTGGTAGTTCATCTGCACTCGCCATGTTCTAACTGTAGCTTAGCTAATAGCCACTAGTTTGTGTCAGCTACAATGTGCTCTGTTCACAGGGGATGCTCCTATTGTTATACAGCAGTTAATAATGTAATAATTTGTTTTTGTATCCCGATTTCTCAGTTCTGTTTTATTTGGTCAAACGTGAGGCTGTCTCAGAGTTAAAACTGCCAAGAAAAATCAAACTACAAATCTAGAGTTAAGATGTGCTACTTTTTTCTAATAACATCATATTGGCTTTACTACAATATCCCATAAACTTTATGTTGCCTTGATGACAGACATCTTTCTTCATAACGGAGGAAATTCCTTGATTCGAGTCTGGAGTGACCTCACATTTGTCTGTTTTAAAACGTTATCAGTTTTGCCCAGCAGGGAGTCCGTGTAAGTAGATGTGTGTGAATGTTTACCTTGATGGTCGTGACGATGACCCCCAGCACAGCCTGGCCACTGTACGACTCACCGAGGTCAAACTCAGCCCGCAGAGAATGAAAAACTCCATTCATCACTCGCTTCACCTGCAACAACAGATGACTGGCCTCATGTTCAGCTCCAGAAAACGACAGTAAAAGTTACTTTAACTCATTGGCCCCCGCATCTGAATATGCTATGTTTCTATTGGTGGTCTGCAGTTTGGATCCGTAAGCAGCAGCAGTACTAGTTACTGATTCATCTGAATCATGAAGGGTATGCGTTATCATTTATTATTGATGTGGTTGCAGAAATATTTTCACTAGTGAAAGGTCCTTTAGAGTGAATTTAAATTCTATTAACTTTTTACTTTACTGTGAATTTCTCACAGGGCTGATATTTATGGACTTGGAAATAAATAGTCCAAGTTTTATTTTCATAGCGGTCGGAAATTCATAGGGGAGCTTTATTTTCAACAATCTCATGAAAACCAGTTTCCAAATATCCTGAATTTCTGATGCTGCCAAAACTTAAACATGTGCCCTGTTCTCCCATTGATAGGTAAACATGGTGCAGAATATTGAACAAACCAAAACAAACAACAGATTAGTTGCAGGTACATGAAATATTCATCAACCTCTCTGTGGAACTCATCTAGTTGTTGCATTTCTCTTGGTGAACGGAGAAGGCGGAGCACATCGTGGAGCATTATCAACTGTCATGCTAACGTTAGCTTAGCAATCTGAGGCCCTCTGTCTATGAAAGCAAACACCTGAGCTAATATTAGCTGGATATTTGTATTCGACTTTAACAGTGGATCGAGTAGAACTTCTTTTCTGCTTCAGTGTTGACATCAGACATATTTTACGGTTTTACTGACTGGATTTGTACTGCAGTGTGGTGCTAGGCTGATGGTCTGATCCGGGAGGATGAGCCAATGAGGTAGGCCGCGCAGCGCCTTTAAACGCAGGGAGGTCAGTTATTTCCTACAGCTATCGCACTGAGCCGTGTTTTCTTTGCTAATGTGAAGTCTAGGGCTGTACTAGAAACATTTGTATTATGTTCATTAATCCATGCTTGTGTGTAGTGAATGTGTAATTCTTAGTTCATTCTACTAGATCCGAACTATTGGTTTGGTTCCGTACAGTTTGTTTGTTTTGTTTTGTATTACTGTTTCTCTGCCGTCCGGCAGAGGTGGAGGACTGGGATGTTTTCTTGTGTTCTTTGTTTGCCTCCCTGTCTTGTGTCGTCGGTTCGCCCCTCTGCTGGTCCGGTTTCTTTTCTTCACCTTCTTCCTTTCTCCCTTCTTGTCTCAGTTTAGTGTCCATGACGTCAGGAAATTGAACCCACAGTAATCACTAATAAAGATTTTTCATACATATACATCAAGTGGCGTACTACAGCGAAGCTGTGATACTCTGCTTGGGAAAGTAAAACTGTTGGGCTTGTACTTGGTACTCAGACACCAATTCTGAGTAGCATACTGCTAGACAGGACACGTTAAAAGAAGTCTAGGGCTGTCAACTGTAGTCGACTAATCGGTCGATGCCGTCTTGGCCGACTGACATTCTCATTGGTTGACCACTTGCTTATTTAAAAAAATTTTCCACCACTAAAGAAACTTACAATGATTTAATCCTTGATATTTATTCCTTTATAAGCAGTTATATATTATTATCAGGATTGTTTTTTAGGCTATTTGTTTTTTTGTGTGTTTTTGTTTAAAAAAAAATCATCTGGATCGGCTGGACAAAAGTTAAACCATAGCTTTCAAAGTAAAGAGGAATCTACAACCTGTATAAATGATTAGGCAGTTTTAGCAGGTATATTGTTTGTAGCGTTTGGTGTGGTCAATCAAAATGCTAAACGTTGCATCTTTTTATATTCATTTATTTTTTCCGTTGACTAACCGTTGCGCAGGACAGGATTTTCGTCGACTAAGCATTTCTTTGGTTGACTACAGCCCTAGTGAGGTCACATCTTAGAGCACCTCCACACACTTTCCACAATTGCGTTGTAACAGATTCTTCTTCGTTCTTCTGGACTGGGTATCGGAACCAGGAATCACAATTTTAAAAAAATTAAACGATTCCGGGAGAATCGAAAATTGAGTCCCTGCTCCAGTCGATGCTCGATTCTCGATGTCCAAGCATACCCTTCACATGCTCGTCATCAGCAGCAGCTACAAGTTGCTGTCATGTCATTTTGGAGCTCCTCACCTCTGCTGCTGTGTCCTTTGGACTCTCCTGCTCCTCCACTTTCCTCTCCAGTTCAGCCACTTGTCTTTCCAATTTTTCCTTCACAGTTCCTCCATGCTGCTCCATGGCTGAGTACTTCATGAGAATAACACAGGGATGACATAGATAAACAGGAACGACCATATTTGTGAGACTTCTCATTAATCCAAACATCTATGAACAGTGTAGCTGTACCAGAGATGTTATGGGTACCTTTTCTTGCAGTCGAGTTAGCTTATCCTGAAGTGAATCCTTGCTCTCCACTAATTCAGACAGCTCTCTGCGGTGCTGTTCTTTAGCTACAGATAACATCTGCTCATTCTTCCTCTTCCATTCTTCCTCCAGCTCTGCCTGTAGTTGTGACAACTACAATGCAAATGAAAACTTCTTAGTGGAACCATGTAAAGGAAGCATCAGTGAAATGACTCCGTGAACCCTTATTTCTCATAGTTCCTCTCAGTCTCAGTATTTAACCCCCATACACAGTCCGACTCATAAAGCACATAAAGGATCAGAGGTGGTCCTGTATGTGGGGAAATGAGGAACAGATATTTCGGTTGTTCCTCATTTTGACAGAGGTGGTAAAAATGTATTTTTAACCATCACTTTTTAAAATGAAAAAAATATTCAATAGTACTTATTTTTTCTAAATACTTTAAATTATAAATAATCCAAACAAGTGTAACAGAGAACTATATGTAAAAAAACATATTTACCGACAGCATTTCAAATACATACAGCATTTACACATAGTGGTCAAGACTAAATAATAATCTGTCAAAATGACAGACGCCATTCAGATTTTTTAGTCACCGTCACCAAATCAGGAAAATCTGTGGTTAAGGCGACCACTATGCAGGATCTACCTGCTCAGATGCAGCAGTGTCATTGCAGGTTCTGGCCTTACGAAGCTGAGCTCGAAGGTTGTCCAGCTCCTGCTGGCTGCTCTTCCTCAGCTCCTCCACCTCCTCATCCCGATGCTGTCGTTCTGCCTGCCATTTCCTCTTCCTTTCAGCTAGAGCCTGAATATGGAGGAAAGGAACCATTAACCAGCATGCTACCATGTCCAAAACGTTCGTCTGAAATACATTTGGATAGTATTTTACCTTCTACTTTGTAACATAGTAAATGTGAACTAGGATAATTACTGGAGAGACTCAGAGCAGTAATACAATTTCTGACTACTTTCACTGAGGCATAAATATACAACATGAAGTGGACCTACTCGTTCTAGGTTCTCCTTATCAGATTTGAGATCCTGCAGTTCCTCTTCCATGGCGCTGACTCTTAGCTCCATCTCTTTACGCTTTTGCTTCTCTGAGCGGTACTGATTCTGAGCCCTCTCTGCTACCTCCTTCAGCTCTGGAAGTCCAAAACACAAAAAGCTTTTATGAGTCCTTGGGAGCTGGGACATATACTGGTGCTTCATCTGCAGTCACCATCAACAGAACCCACTCCGAAGTCTGACCATGACAGAGGTAAGACTCATTCAAAACGCTCCTGACCCATGCACAGCTCTGAGACTTTCCCTACATTCGAATCGAATCAAACATATGACATTTTCCGTTCTCATCAACTCATTTCATATTTCTTTCCAGATTGTGATGGCTCTCAACAGCAAAACTAATCAAATTTAAAAGAAAATTTGATTTTGGTGTTCTCTACACCACCAGTTATTTTTTTTTTTACAATATTAGATCAACTGTCCTTCCAATATAAAGCATGTTAACTACTAAGTACAGAGACTATAGAGCAGAGTTCTAGTGAAATGATCTCTGGCTGTTGTTAGGCTGACCAATCACAGGTATACGCTCTCTAACTGGGCTTCACTCCGTCCGTCGTTACTCGGGTGACGGAGAGGGCTTACATTGACGGATAACGGCTTTGCATCAATCCATCCCGATGTAGACATAGAATTATAAACCAGGCTTAACAGAACATATCCCTCTCAGACTGCAGGTTTACTGATGGTTCCAAAGATTTCTAAAAGCAGTATGGAATGCAGTCATCCTCTTGTGGAACCAGCTCCCAGTCTGTGAGGGTTACACCCCTATTCTGCTTCTAAGACCAGACTTAAAACAGAACTTTTTGCTACAGTTTTTGGCTAGGGAGGCGTAGATTATCCTGAATATCTCTACAGTTATACCACTATGGGTTTAGACTGTTAGAGGACAGACTGACCACTTCTCTACTTTTCTCTTACTCACCAAGTGGGTTATTTGCCGTTATTTGAACCAAAAGAATTTAAGCTTTGTTTTCTATTCAATAGAAGCTACACCTGGACTGGTATTCACTAGTGAATTATTTGGACTGGTGATGCCTTGTTGGAAGTTTTTTTTTTGTTATATAACACACTCCATGAGGCAATTCAAGTTGATTTACATGTCCCATCTATAGGTAATGAGCTCAAACAGGTGCCATTAATACAGGTAATGAGTGGAAGATGGGTCAGCTTCTTAAAGAAGCAGTAACAGGTCTGTTAGGGCCAGAATCCTTGCTTATTGCCATTAGTATGAACAGACTGGTTGCACTGAACAGTTCATTCAAAATGACATTTAACTGGCATAGTGACTTGCATGTTTTACTGGGATTTTTATTCCAATTGACACTGAATCAGAACCCTTATACTGATAATACTAGCAGCATTGAGTCCAACTACTCAGACACCTGAGTAAAACAACAAATGCAATCAACATTAAAAATTAATATTGAAATCACATTATTCCCAGTTTTCCAAACCTTCTAGCTGGGCTTCCAAAGCAGTGATGCGCTGGCAGTGGCTCTCACTGTCCTGCAACGCTGAGCTGAGTTTACACTGCAGCTTGGCGGCATTCTGTTGGTGAGCTGTAGCCTCTAGCTGCAGCTGGGAAACACGTGCAGTAGACGAAGCCAGCTCTTCAGTCAGACGGACCTAGTTCAGATAAAGAGAGAGCAGAAGGGGCAAGGTAAGAGGTATGAATTTATATAAATATCCAAACAAGACAGCGACAACAGCTTAGTGATGGGTCTGGATGAGTAGCTGCTGGAGCTGATTCCTGTGGGAGGCAAATGAACGGTGGCTGAACTAAAGGTAAATAAAGAAACAAGAGAAAAAAGAAAGAAGTGTTAAAATGAAGATGAGGATGTTGTGAGGAGGATGATCCAGTGGCAGCAAAGAGACTGGGGTCAAATAGTCTGCCATGCAAATTATATCAATCTCTACAGCTGGATCCAAGATAAATATTCACTCTAAAGTAAAGAAGAACTTCTCTAACTATGTCTCTAAAATGATTTCAGACAAGCACTTCTCTTTAAAAGCAACTCTTTATTCGCACAGATTCAGATTTAAACGAGCAGTTTTGTGCTCTTTTTTAGACCCGTGTAGTAAATGCTAGTTGAGCCCAGTCTGGTGGCAGAACACTGAGAAAACGGGCTCACCTGGCCAGAACCACGCTCCAGTGGCCGGGCACGCTGCTGGGAAGAGAAAGCAGTGAATGCTAGATTCTCCTCAGACAGCAGCATCAGCAAGGTCAGGGGTTTGCTAAAGTTTTCATGCCCCTTAAACGTCTTCATATATTAAAAACATTATACTCACAAACTCCAATGACTTTTTATATATTTTTTATCATTTTTGAGACAGATCAACACACAGTATTCTCAATTGTGAAATTAAAGAAAAATACATAGTATTTTACATAATCTGTAAGGGTTTCATGCATTAGTTTTCAACAAATTCAACCATTTATATTCAAAGCTAATCTAGGTTTGAACTGATTGTCCTGCAATTAAAGTTCCAAGTCTGTCCACATCGACAGAGGGACATTCGAGCTTTATTCTCCAGCTCAGTCAGACTGGATAGAGAGAATCTGTGAACATCAAGCTTCACATGGATATAGGTCTGGACTTTGACTAAGCCATTGATGGACTAGGCCAATGGTTCCCAACTTCTTTATCTTTTGGACCCATTGCCTGTGTGTATTACAAGCCTGGGCACCCCCAACCCAATTCCAACCAGCATACAACCATTAAAATTGATTAATAATGCTTATATGCAAAAAAATTATAAATTTAGGTTTGTGTTCTTAAACCTAGTTCATACTTCTCTGTCAGTAAGTTTGGACCCACACATATTGACAGAGACGTTTTCCTTTTCTACTTCTCTGTAGGTGTTGCAAAAACTATTCCCCTCCAGGACAGCAGGGGGCGCGCAACTTTTCTGGTGGACCTGCCTACCATTGTAGTGACGTCTCTGGTCAACTAGAGTTCATATACTTCAGCTTGTAAACACACATCCAGCCAAGGAGTAATGGCCGACAGTGAGTTTTGATTGAACTGGAAAGGTTTTAAAAAGCGCAGCTCATAGAAAACTTTAAAGTAAGAAAGAAAAACTTTATATACACTGCTCACAAAAATTAAAGGAGCACTTTAAAGACACACATATACATCAGATCTCAATATGAATGGTTTTGACCTTGATTAGAAGGATCTGACTCTGAAGGAAAAAATATCTCAAACTTGAAAAAAATATATATTACTGTAACTTTTGAAGGAAAATTGATTTAGAAAGATAAAAAATAAAAATACCACTGAAATTTAAATAAATAGAAAAGGTCTATACATTTTGCTTTATTTTGAATCCATTTTTTTCCCCGAAGTTCAAAATAAAAACATAACTTTCGTTTTCAGCTTACATATTTACAATTTCAAATATTTCTTTCAAATAAACAAACATTACGGCCCTGATTTAGCTCCAAAAGTATCCTTTTAAATTGCTTAAATGCTGTTAAAGCTTGGATTGCTGATAGCTTTCTGAACTCAATGAACTCTGCTCTACAGTAAATTTATTGCTTTAAAATGTACAACATGGCATTTTACTTCTACTTCTTTTGAATAAATACAGGTTGATGGAAGTCCACTTTATTCTTTTATCATTTCAAATTGTTTCTTTATTAAAAAACAAAAACTTCTCTGAAACAAAAGACTTGACTCTCAACTTAAAGAACAGGACATTTAAAAAAAAAAAAGTTAGATTTTTTTATGTGTGTATTGGTTGAAGATTTTTTGTTCACATGAAATGGGATTTCAAGGTCTGACATGATCTTCCAGAGTAATTTAATGAGACAGAATCTGAAACGGTCTTTACAAAAATACTAGCTAGTAATAAAACTAAAAATATAGTTATTGGTAACATTTATAGGCCTCTAAACAGTGACATTGTAAATTTGAATCAGTGTTTATCAAATATTTTGGAATTAATAAACATGGAAAACAAACTATGCAATGTCCTTGGTAATTTCAATAGAAATATATTCAATCTAGATGTGCAACATCCAACTAATGAATTTTTAAATTGTATACATGAAAATGATTTTTTCTCTGCAATTACCAAACCTACAAGAGTAACTGAAAAATATGCTACATTAATAGACCATATTTTATTTAATTCCTTGAATTATGAAACTAAATCTGGAATACTTTACAGTGATATATCAGATAAATGTCCAATACTTCTCATTGTTCATCTTAGTAAGGATTATCAATTGAATAGAACATGATACATTTCAAAATTATGTCAATAATAAAATAAAATTTAAACAATTACTGGATAATTCAGCTTTTGAGAAGGTATTCAGAGAAGAAGATCCTAAGTTGGCATACCAACATTTTTTTAAATTATTTAATTCAGCTTTTGAGAAGTCTTTCCCAATTATTGAAAGTTGCAGGTATGCATCAAAAAACTGAATCAAACCTTGCTTTACTAAGGGTCTGAAAAAAAATCCTCATTGGTAAAAAAAAGTTATACAGGAAGTAGGCCTACAGTGCTCACAAAATTAAAACTAGCACTTTAAAGAAACACATTAGATTCATCAGATCTCAATATAGGTTGGATATCTATACAAATAACAACAGGGCAATGTCTTAGGAACAAAAGGATGCCAAGTCTTTTAATGGAAATAAAGGTTTTCCGCCTACAGAGGGCTTAATTATGTAGACACCCTAAAATCAGAGTGAAATGAAGATGTTCAGGCTGGTCCATTCTTTCAAAAACCTAATTTCTGCAACTCAAAATGCTTTTCAGTATCTTGTGTGGCCCCCACGAGCTTGTGTGCATGCTTGACAACGTCACAGATCTGTGTGAGGAAACCAGGACCTAATGCACCAGCGTAGAGTCTGACAATGGGTTCAAGGATTTCATCTCTACCTTATGGCAGTCAGGGAACCATTTCCTAGGCAGTAGAGGTCTGTGCGTCCCACCATGGATTTGCCTCCCCAGACCATCACTGACCCACCACCAAACATGTCATGTTGAACGACGTTGCAGGCAGCATAACGTTCTCCTTGTCTTCCCCAGACTCTTTCACGTCTATCACAGGTGCTCAGGGTGAACCTGCTCTCGTTTGAAAAAAGTACAGGGTGCCAGTGACGGACTTGCCAATTCTGGTGTTCTTGAGCAAATGCCAGTCGAGCTCCACGGTGCTGGGCAGTGAGCACAGGGCCCACTACAGGACGTCGGGCCCTCAGGCCATCTACATGAAGTCTGTTCCTGATTGTTTGGGTAGAGACATTCACACCAGTGGCCCTCTGGAGGTCATTATGTAAGGCACGAGCAGTGCTCAGCCTCATCCGCCTTGCACGAAGGAGCAGGTATCGGTCATGCTGATGGGTTGAGGATCTTCTACGGCCCTGTCCAGCTCTCTGAGAATAACCACCAGTCTCCTGAAATCTCCTCCATGTTCTGGAGATTGTGCTGGGAGACACATTAAACCTTCTTGCTGCAGCACGTGTGGATGTGCCATCCTGGAGAAGTTGGACAACCTGTGCAACTTCTGTAGGGTTAAGGAATCACCATATACTGCCAGTAGAGATAATTACTCAAGCCAAAACCAGCCAAAAAAGATTAAGAAGGAGAAACTTGAAATGACCTCCAAATGTAAAACCATTCCTGTTTTGAGGGTTTTCCAATTGTTGCCACTGTAGTGCACCTGTTGTTAAGTCCATGAACACCAATACAGCTGAAAGTGATTAACAATGCCCTCAGCTGCTTAACCAACCAGAAAAGTATCAGACAGGTTTAATTGATTTCATGCCAGCCCAATAAAAAAAGTGTTTCTTTAATTTTTGTGAGCAGTATAAAGATCACAAAGTGCTTCACAACAAATAAGGATACGAATAAACAGTGCAGAATCATATGGAAGCAGATATAAAAAGATGTGCCTAAGCTTGCTTTCAAAAGCAACAACAGAGTTCACAGATCTCAGCGACAGGGGCAGTGAGTTCCAGAGCTTCAGAGCCACAGACGAAAAAGCTTTGTCTCCTTTAGTTTTCAGTCTGCTATGATGAACAGTCAAATGCTCTGAAGGGAATGTATAAAGGAAGTAGATCCGAAATGTAGGCTGGTGTTTGCCCATGGTTAGCTCTCCAGGTCGTGACGTGATAGGAAATCGGTAAGCAGTGTACTATGAGTACTGGAGTTATATGGCTAACTTTCGAGGACCTCTTTAAGAGCCTCGCAGCAGCATTTTGAACAGTCTGCAGACGAGCAAGAGTAGTTTTGGATAAATACGACGCAACGCATTACAATAAAAGTCCAACCAAGATGACACAAAGGTATGAATAAGAACTTCCATCTCTGAACCTGACACTATAGGCTTAGTTTAGCAATATTTCTTAGACGATAAAAAGATCTCATCAACAATTTAAGATGACTATGGAACATGAAAGCAGAGTCAAACATTATTCTAATGGTTTTAACAGAGGGTGGGCGGGGCTACACAGAGAGGAGTGCGGAGTCATGATTGGGAGCTGAGCAGAGGAGGCTGAAGACGTTCCCGCTATCATGTTGCCTTCAAGAAAGGTGGGAATAAACATAATCTTTCAAACCCGTCCTGAACACTATTATTAGGATGTTTGGTAGAGAATACATAATGCGTAACCACTAAAGCTCAGTTATTACATTTGTTTCAGTCAATACTGTACAAATTACTCTGTAAAGGTGATCAATTATGAGCAGTTTTCTTAACCACTACATCAGAAGTGGAAATTTACCATGCCCTCAAAGCAACGTTCGTCATACCAGATAGGTTGTACCTCACAAAAAATGCCGTCTTCTTACCTGGTGCTGGCTGTGTAATTTTAGAAAAAAATATGCAACAGTCCTAATTGTTTTAATCTGTGTGATACTAAGACAAAAACAAAGGGAGAACGTCTTCAGCCTCATGAGGCCTCCCCGCTCTCTGTGTAGCCCCGCCCACCATGCCACATCAGTGCCAAAAGTTTGAAACTGAAAAACAGGAATTTGAAAGTGCAGAAAAAAGGATCTGAAGATGGAAGAAAAATCTGAAACTGTAAAGAACAGTTTTGACCTTGATTAGAAGGATCTGAATCTGAAAAAACATTATCTGAAACTGAAGGAAAAAATATCTCAAACTTGAAAAAATATATATTACTGTAACTTTTGAAGGAAATTTGATTTAGAAAGATAAAAAATAAAAATACCACTGAAATTTAAATAATTAAAAAATGTCTATACATTTTGCTTTATTTTGAATCATTTTTTTTGTTTTTCCAAGTTCCAAATAAAAACATAACTTTCATTTTCAGCTTACATATTTACAATTTCAAATGTTTCTTTCAAATAAACAAACAAAACTGATAGCTTTCTGAACTCAATGAACTCTGCTCTACAGTAAATTTATTGCTTTAAAATGTACAACATGGCATTTTACTTCTACTTCTTTTGAATAAATACAGGTTGATGGAAGTCCACTTTATTCTTTTATCCTTTCAAATTGTTTCTTTATTAAAAAACAAAAACTTCTCTGAAACAAAAGACTTGACTCTCAACTTAAAGAACAGGACATTTATAAAAAAAAGGTTAGATTTTTTTATGTGTGTATTGGTTGAAGAAAAAAATCTTTACCAAAAGAAAAACGCTACTGTCTCAAGAACATGGAAATTCTGTTATTTCCATAACTTTTCTCCACCTTTCAGGTTTAAATCTTTTAACTTTGCTGAACTCAGCGAGACACTACGTCTTTTTCCTAAGAAACATCTGGTTTCAACATATTGTCAAGAGAAATAAATAAATGAAACAAAAAAGAACAATTATAATGTTGAGTTATTTATGAAGTAATAAATAAGTGAAGTTATTCTTACAATAATATTAGTATTGACAAAAAAGCTTTTTTTTCTTAGCTTCTTGATGACTCGATCACCTTGCCACTTGTTTATCTGTGGGGTTGAAGCTGCATAACTCAACAAGTGTCACTACACTATAACTTTATAAAGCTTGAAATAATTTTATTGCAGTACTGCATATTTCATATAGTTATAATGCAATAACAATACATTTTGAAAGTATTTTACAGGCCTAGCAGTAATCTTATGGTTCCAGAAAAGGATGCGTTTTACATCACAGAGATGAATGTGTTCTGATGCTAGGTGTTTGTTTCAACACCAGAACAAAAACCTTGTAAAGATGCTGGATGAAGCTGGTAAGAGAGTTTGATTATCCATGGTGAATCAATTTCTTTATCAACACTGGGCACAGAACTCTTTCTCACAGAGGCCACATGGTGAGGAAGAAGCCTGATTACAGTTTGCAAAGGCATTCAGGGACAAACAGCTTAATTTGCTGAAAGTATTTGACCATTATGATCATCGTAATAGAGGGGAAAAATGTTAAACATTTAATAAGATCAGAGTGGACATTTCCAAAAGGACAATGACCACAAGCACACTGCCAAATAAGTTAGAAAACGGTTTAAGGGAAGCAGTCAACACCGTCAATAATTCAGAAAGCTTCTGAAAGCGAACTACAAACTGGAACTAGCTCACTAGTTCTGTCAGGAGGAATGGGTTAGAACGGTTAAAAAAGCTCGTGGACAGATCAAACATTGGATCTCAGTCATTCAATTTAAATTAAATTGTGAATTTAATACAATTTAATTCGGAATTTGTTGTTTATTTCTGATCTGAGATCTAAAATAAGACTCAAGGTGGTAGCAAAGACTGATTCAAATTCAAGTACACTGTAAAGTTTTAACCTGAAGAGGGCACTCAGACGTCTGTTGGTAGAAAATTTATATTTTTACTAAAATGTGCTACAAAAACAAAAATGATGGAGACATCTACCTATCTCCAGCTGTCAATAGGCGAGAGGCGGGGTACACCCTGGACAGGTTGCCAGTCCATAGCAGATATTAAAATCAATTAAATATAAATTAACTGCTCCTGGCTGTAAAACACCTCGTTGCCATGATTACGCGTCATCAAAAACCCTTCCAACTTCACAGCATCAAAAAGCAGAAATATGTCCCAGAAAGGCCATCTTTTTTGAGAAAAGAGAAGAAACATCAGAAAAGGTGAGGTCCTATATGTAGCTAACAGAGCCAACCCAACAACAAAGTCTCCTTGATAAACACCAACAACTCAGAGCACAGATAATGTGTTCATTTACATTAACTTAACCTTGTTTTGCTTCACCTTTTGTAGAAACATTTTATGTACATATCCACATATCAAATTTGATATTTCTATATTTTCAAATGTGTGGTGAGAGCAAAACAGAACTAAAATCCATTTTCTTTGCACAAATGTGGCCAGTGAAGCCGATCATGATGTTCTCTAGAGAGACGAGCACCAAGACAGCAGGACTCCTACCTTGTCCTGCTCAGCCTGCAGTAACCGGGCCTGGTTGTGTTCACTGGTGGACTTGAGGGAGTCGTTCCTCTGCTCCAGCAGTTGGTGACTCTGCTCCATGTATCTGGCAAACCAAACATCAGGTACCACATTACACTGACCAGAAATAACATAACAGCACACAGTTCAGACTTCCCAGGTTCAATATCATCTACATTTACCTTTACAATATAACAGACCTACAGAGCCAGGAAAAGTATTTGCCGCCTTTACATATTTCTTTGGTGACACTTAAATATTTCAGACCAAACATTCTAGCATCCTATTTATAAAATGCTTCCATCAAGCCAATCAGATGTATACGTCTCCATGGAGGGTTCCTGTCCCTCTCTCCTTTGTAGAATTGTTTTCACTTAGTCAAACTGGGTTTTTTTAAGCATTAACAACCTGTTCAAGGTCAAGGGTCGTTTAAGAGAAGACTTTGACAATGTCACTTCAGTTGCCATCACTCAGAGTTGGGCTGTCTGGTGTGCTTAAGAGGGTTATGATGATGCATAAATCAATGAAACTTCAGCTTAAAGTAAGAAACTGATGGTCACACATTTGTCTATTCAAGAATAAATGGATCCATCAATTACAATATCCAGTTAATGAAGCAGCCCAAGACCACCACACCACCATCATATGACTTTCTCTCTTGTTATAACTAAACACCAACTTTATGTCAGTTGTATTGAGATAAACACCTTCTGAAATCTTCAGCTTTTGCTGAACACTCCAATAAATATTTTCCCATCAGTCTTTTGAATCATCAAGGTGTTTTTTTCTTTTTTTTAATGACCTGGGGCCTCATTTATAAAGTTTGCTTAGGCACAAAACGGGGTCTGATAACTACATAAGCAACTTTATATGCAAAGTTTGGGATTTGTAGAAAAAAACACGGCAGAAAATGTGTGCAACTTTAAGCTCAATATTAAGAATGATGTTCATATGTGTGTCTTCAGATTGTATACCAATTGCAAGTATTGGTGCATATGTGAAGAACAAATATAATGCAGCGTCCCAGCATAATTCTGCACAATGGATGTGCTGGCACCCATTGAAGATTATTGTTTTATGTCAGGCAAGCTGCTGCATCAACGATACGTCACCTGCAGCTCTTCCATTTATTTTTATGACCCCAAATCAATATTTTGCATGTATGATACTTTTAAAAAGCAGTTTTGAAGCACACCTTTTCGCCAGGATTTAAATATATCGGAGTATTTAAACTTATTATGTTCTAGTGTGGTTTAGTTTTATTTGATTTGATTCTAGTCTTACTGTCGCTACAAGAGTTAATCATAGCTTATAAATGAAACTTTATATTTAATGTTCTTATTTGTTTAATCTCTTATGCTGTTGATTTTATGTTTTATTTGTTTTTAAGTTTTTATTTTTTACTCGTCTTGTTACAAATTCTATTTTTGTAACTAAATTTTTGTCTTTTTATGTGAACCCTTTGGCTGAGTAAAGTTATATATAGATCAACATATATTGAAATAAAACAGTTTTATCTGCCACCGTATGCCTGTAAATGTCTTTCTCCGCCTCTTGGTTGCCATGGGGACCCGTGAAACGCCCGATATTAGCCGTCTTAAATCGGTGCAGAATATTTACTAGACACTTTGCACTGACCGTTCATGGCAGAAAGTGGGTGTGTAGGAGGCGGGATATGACCCAGGAACAGCAGAGCACATTTCTACGAAGCGTCTGAGTTAGAAAGCAGAAATTGCGCGCAGCTGTGCGTAGACTTCTCCAGGTTTGATAGATCAGAAACCTACTAGGCATAAGTAAAAAAAAAGTTGCTGAGCTTAAGTACGTTTTTAGGAAGGATCGTGCGCAAACTTTTATAAATGAGACCCCTGACCTCTGGGTTCTGTCTGGTCAGCAGGGGTTCTGGTCTTGGAACTCTACCACGGAAGCCATGTTTGCTCCGTCTCTCTCTTATTGCTGAATCATTAAAAATAATCCTTGTAGGGGCTGATCCGTCATACCTTCACTGAGGCAAGGTCAGGCCTGCAGGGCTTCAGACTTTATGACCTCATGGATGAGTTAAAAAATTAAATAATAAATTGCAAACTTCATTTTTTATTTGCTCAGGTCCTTAGTTTGGTAATAAAAAGTTGTTGATGATCTGGAACATACAAGTAAATGGTAAATGGTAAATGGACTGAACTTATATAGCGCTTTTCTAGTCTTACTGACCACTCAAAGTGCTTTACATTGAAGCCACATTCACCCATTCACACTCGCATTCATACACCGACACCCAACATGGCTCGGTAGGACAATGTAGAATTTGGGGGTTAAGTGCCTTGCCCAGGGGCACATCGACATGTGACTGGAGGAAGCTGGAATTGAACCTACGACCCTCCGATTGCAAGCCAACTACTACTACCACTGAGCCACAGTCGCCCAAGTGTGATAAAAAAAATTAATTCTAGATCAATTCTTGAATGAAAGACAGACAACTGATCATTTAAACAGCAGGTAAGCAGCTTGGAAAACCTTCACAGGTTTTACATTTTGGAAACAATGTACAGAGACATGTACAATGTTCAGGACTAACTTAGGAATCTTGTTTTGATAAACTTCTTCCGTCAGGATCTTCAAAACTTGAACAGAGAGCCAAAAGTCTCCATCCAAGCAAACATCGAACACATTCTGATATCAGTTTGTCTGAAGATACTACAGTACACAACCATCTCTGCATCATGATCAAGTAGGAACACAGAACTTATCCACCATTAATAGGAATTGGCCTGAAGCAGATCTGCTTCTATTAATAATCAGCATTTTTGCCTTCACATTTGCATAATATGTTCCCATTAATGAGACAATATCTATTTAACATGAATCTTATTTGAGATAATCACCAAAGGAACAGTGGTAACTGTAGCTGTGACTCAAACCTGAGTCTATTTGGCAGTCTGGGACTCACTTCTGGTTCTGGTTGATGAGATCCCCGATCTTACGGTTCTGCTCCTCAATACGAGAGCTCTTATCAAACAGCTCCTTCTTCAGAGACTCATTTTCCTAAAAGCAACGTGTAGGTGGTCAGAGCAAGTCAAGGTAATATGAAGCAGGGTCAAATAATAAAACTTTTGTGTGTGTGTGTGTGTGTGTGAGAGAACGTACCTGAACAATTCGGTTAATATTGTGTACAATCATAGAAGTTTCCATCATCATACCAGAAACGCCAACAGGAGTTCCCTGCCTTTCAAGATCAGTAATCTGTTAGAGTGAAAAAAGAGACAAATGTTTCCACTTTTATTACACGCACATATATTTTTTTTTTTATGTCAAACATGCCGTTTGTTAAAACAATTTATACCTTGGAGGCTAGCTGATCCACCTTATCTGCTACTTTCCCCATGGCTAACCTGATCTCTGTGTTGTGCTGGCGAGCCTCCGTCATCAAGAAGGAAGTCAAATCCCCATTACCTGGAAGTCAAACTAATCAGTCATAACAAATCTGTCTTTGTTACCTTTAGCACTAAAACAGTAATTTTAATCAAATAAACTACAGAGATCTTCTGCAATCATGAGACACAAACTGCTCCCTAAACGTTACGATCTTTTCATATCAGACTGTTGGTTCCACGCAGCGCTCAGCACCGGTCTGAAAATGATTCAGGTCAACACAGTCAGCTGCCTTACCCATGAATGGGACAGTCTGAGGAGGGTAGACCTGGCCAACAGCCTGCATCTGAGACGGAGCTGCAGAGGTCTGTGGAAACAACACGATGTAAAAACTACCGACTTGCTAATGCCATATCATTTGCTTAGGCATAGTATTGTGCTAGGCATCACCTGAAAGGCATGGCTGCTTCCTGGCAGACCAGGATAAGAACCCACAGAAGGAATGACGGGAATTAAGGCAGCCGACGGAGCGGTGTGAGGATGAGGATGGACTGCTGGTGAAATACGGTACTGCTGGTAAATAGATTATTCTGATGGAAAGGGAAAGAAAACTGTAGAGAGGACTTTAACTACCAGGAAGGAGAATCAAGCTCACCGTGTGTAGGAGCTGGAGCAGCAGCTGTGATCGGCACCGGAGACGGAGCTGCAGGACAATCCTTCAATCTGCTGATGCTGGTGTCCTGGAGATGAAGACAAGAGGAACGAAGAAAACACCTGAAAACTTGTAGCAAAAAAAGAGGAGCGTCAGGATTTTATCGTAGCATCTGAGTGCTAAGGAATTTGAGCGTCTGATCCTTTTACAGATAAACCAGGTTGTCTGACTTCCAAAGAAGAATCAGTGAATTTGATTTCACTTACAATTATTTTCATTCTGGTAGGAAATAAGAAGGCATCATAGGATAATAAAGTGATGTAGAAGTGGCATCACTTTAAGATTTATCAGTTTTTATTCATATCAAGTAACAAAACCGCAGGTGAAAATCTATATCCCTCTCAATAATCCATAGAAAAACCTGTATTGCCCTTACAGAAATTAAACCTTTCTTTTAACTGCTGGGCAGCTCTGGCAGGTTTCCATGTGAAAGTCAAGTTTATATATATAGCACAATTCAGAAACAAGACAGTTCAAGATGCTTTACGTGATAAAATCACAACATAATCGGCCGACAAATCAAGACATAACAGTGACGAAACCTAGAGAGGTAAGAAAAACCCAAGTTCCGAGTAGAACGAACAAAGTTCCAGAGATGAGTGATCAAGAAGCAGCTCCAAGCGGATGGGAGAAAAAAAATAAAAAATAATCAGCAATCATTTATAAAGCATATTGCCCCAGCCCTACCCATCAGTATTTTAAAAAAGTGAAACGACTGTGAATGTGAAATAATTGTGTAGGACTGAATTTCCCTTCATTGGAATATTAAGATTATTCTATTCTAATTAACACAATACATAGAGACCCAAGTTGTGAAAAATTAGATACAAAAAGGCCCAAAAAGAGTCCAGTCCAAGCCTCACTAATCAGCCACACAACCAGCTTCATTATCCACTTGATCCAACACTAGAACATCTTTCTTGATGCCAAGTTTGGATTTAGTCTGTGACGTACACCAGGATGAAAATATCTGTAAATACTGACCTCCAGCTCCGAGTCACTAGATTCAGGCTGGCTGGCCGCTCCAGTTAGGAAGGGCAGCAGAGGCTGGCCCATCTTCGCCATGCGGGAAATCAGCTTGGCTTTGGTGGCATCTGGATTCTGCTGCTGTAAAAAAAACATTTTTATTCAGCACACCTCCATGCTACTTTAAGATTCTAAACAGAGAGAGTTGTTACCCCCAGCTGTTCGCTCAGGGAGTTTGACTTGGCTCGCAGCGGTGGCTCCCTTTGGGACAAACAGTAACAATCTGTTAAAACGAACGAGTAAAAAAAGGTTGATGGTGATGATTCCCCTTTCGTCTCACGCTACATCTCACCCTGGTTTGCCAGAAGCTGATGAAGACTCTGAGGTCAGACTTTCTATGCTGGGGGCTGGAGATGGAGCTGGGGACGGAGCAGCAGACTCTCTGGAGCTGGCGCTTGCCTGATCAGAACCACTGTCTTTGGAAAACCTCACCTAGAAGACAAGCTCAGTGAGGTTCTGCAGAGGTCAACAGAAACGATGCAGATGAATACTGGGCTAGACTAGAATACCCGTCGCAGCTCCACTTCAAAGATCAGCGTGCTGTTAGCTGGTACTCTGTTCGGAAATCCTTTGGATCCATAAGCTAGACTGGGCGGGATGATAACGAGACGGCGGCCAGCTTTCTTCATTCCCAGCATTCCTTCCTCCCATCCCTGCCATATTAGACATATTAGAAGAACTTCTGTACCGCACAAAGACGGGTGGTGTAAGCCTCCATTACACACAGGTGGGAATGCAGTTCAGCTCATTGCAGAGCATTCAGCATTCATAAAGTTTATTAATCTGTTCCATGTATGATGGCACAATGTGGATTCTCTCATCACTTTGTTCGGACTGAATATTAAAAAGGTACAAATGGTTACAAATGGCGGCACGCTGTGTAGTGTTGAGGACTTGGCAACCATGCGGGCTCACATGTGATTGGCTCTGTAAAATGGAAGTATGAACGCAGGACAGATATTGTAAACAATGACTGCGTAACCGCGTTTTTAAAAGGATTTTAAAAAATTACAACCACTGACGAGCTGAGCTCAAAATCTGTTTAAATGTAGCCTTCCTTCCAACATAATGGCAACATTAGACTGTTGTGTGATTGTTTCACTATAAAAATCTTACATATTGCACCTTTAACTAAATTAATAAAAATGTACGACTGAACATTTTTGGACTCTGTCAGTCAAAATGACCAACAAACAATCGTAGCACAACCTCTGGTCTTTTCAATGGTTGCCATTTTTACAAAGAACTCATTTTTAGCTATCTAACAGTTATTATTGCTTTGCATGGAATGCTTTATTACAGATGAAGAACAACTATTATTCTACTTGACTTCAAACGGAATCACCTTGATTACTTTCCCAGCTCCGAGTTTAAGTCGCAGCAGCTTGTCTTTATTCTGGTTCGTATCAAACATCTGAAATCAGACACAAAAGGAGATGAGGCGAGTTCTGGCAAGTCAACACAACATATGCCTACTGAAGAAGTTTAACTAAAGCAAGACCTGTCCGACGGCGTGGTTCTGCAAGAGCCAGCCCGTGTACACCACCTCCATAGAATCTCCATTCTCCACTGCTTGGCCCTCCCCCAGACTCAGATCCTGAGTCACCACACAATCTAAACATGGTGAACTGTTTGCTTTGGCCAAACATACCTGAGAAGGTCAAACAAACCAGGGATCATTTCAAACTGTAAAGAAAGCGCTCAAAACCATCAAAGAGGTGATATTTTAAGCAAGATGACTGATGGCATACTTTATTTCCTTTCAAAATAAATGGAACCCAAGCAGTAAGTTGACCATTTACGATATGAAGCTGATCATCATTTCCACGGTAAATAGTCAAACATGACTTTCTGTAAAAATATGACATCACACAATTTCATGTATCTTTTAGGCTAGCGGTTGTTAGGCTGGTGAATGTAATCGTACTGACTCAGTAAAAATGCTTGCAGGCTCAACCAAGAGTCTGACTCACGCCCCACTTACATCTTTTTACTTTAGGGTCAAAGTTTGGAAATCACTATTCTAATGAACCTGTCCCCAAACATAAACAGCTGGACTGTCCTGCAGGTTTTAGATAATTCCCTCCTCCAACACAGCTGAATCAAATTAATAGCTGGTTACCAGGACTTTGCCAAACTTAATGGAGGGTGACTCAACGATGAATCTAAAACCTGCAGGAGTCGATCTTGAAGACCAGGGTTGGAAACAGAGAGATTGGTCAAAGATGAATGCTACAACTATGGAAAAATTAATACGCCTCATTTTTACCAGAGGTGTCAATAACTGCAGCTGGCACTATAAATAGTAAAGCTGAACACTAAACATCACTAGGACTAGGGTTGGGTACCGATGTCCGGTGCCATCATCGCAGCAGTTCTGACATAAACGGTAGTAACCAGACCAAAAAAACAGCGCTCATTTCGGTTCTTATTTTCCTGGAGATGTCAGGAGTGATTACCTATAATCACCAGAAAATGTAAACATGGCTATCTTTGTGCAACAAACTGCTAAATATTAGGGCTGTCAAAATTAATGAACCAACGCGGATCGATTAATTCCTAGAATTAACTCTTTTTTCCCCCTGCAATGAAAAACGCATTCCCAGAACAGCGCCCTGTTTATAATTCAGCCTGCAACACATCAGCTCTCCTTCCTAACCAGCCAAACTGCGGATTGTTTTGCAACAGCATGTGTTAGTGATCGTAAATAACATGTGAGTATATTATTATTGGCGTATTGGCTTTGTGCTGATATTATAAGTTCATAAGTAGTCTGTGAGAACTATGCGTCTCCTTTCGGCTATCAGTTCCAGTGTGTGCGTGGCAGTGTTTGCTGTGTGTGCGGTGCAGAGTTTAGGTGCTCTGTATTTAAGTTAATTAATGCATGTTGGTTCACCGTATAGCTTCAGTACATTTCATAGTGAGATAACGCTACGTCAAAAATACGAAATTATTCAGTTAAAGTGATGTTTTTGGACTTAAATTAGTGCTAACTATTAGCGGAAGTAGCTGTGTACATCTTCATAATATTTCCTGTTGTGATGAACTGCAGAATCTGCTGAGTGTTTACTTTTGGAAAATTGTCAATTGTGACATTAGATTAGTCTATATTGTATTTGATTTATCTGATATTTAATACGGTCTGCTGATATCCAAATGTTAACTTTATTCATATATTTTGCTTTTATTTTTCATATGAGACCACTGGATGAAGTATGTATGTTTTCCATTCTTGAAGCACCGGTCCAAGCACCGGCACCGTTTCAAAAGTAAAGTTTAGTATTTTGGATAAAAACTAAACAATACCCATCCCTAATTAGGACTGAAAGAACTGAAAAGCTTTTTCTAAGACAGTGAAACAGAAGCGTCGCTGGTCCACTTCTGCATTCCTCACCTCTTTACAGAAGTCTAATGTGCTTTTCTCAGATTCAAACATCAGGGACCAGTTCTGCCTCTGGTCGTCATAATAAGTGCAGTAACTGTTTAGCTGTACCTACGAGACGAGAAGAACATTTGGACCAAGTTTAATCAGTTCTGACATGAACTCTTAAGATCGCTAAAGTAAAGGATGTAGCTGATTATATGTTATACTAACCGTAAAACTAAAGCTCGTATGAATCCTAGCAGCGGTCACTGGTTTCTGTTGGCTCAAATACAGCAGAAGCTTGTACTACAGACAAAAAAGAAAAGACAATCGTTAAAAGAAAACTACTACCAAAAATCTCCAACAAGTGACTGAACTCAACCTCTTTTGTTGTGTGATTGCCCAGCACGGCTGCTCCCAGCTTTCCTTGCTTCACGTATTGTCCGTTAATACTGCATGAGACAGGAGCAGCAGAAAAGAACACAGATCATCTGGTAAGTGCTCATTTTGATTACAGAATTAAATAAGTATTTCAAGCAGAGCTTAATTTAAGAATCAGAGTCAGACTCACTATTTAAAGGCCTGAACTGCTGAGGCGAGTAGCACTGCAGGAACTCCAGGCTGTTTCTGACTCTCTGCTGCTGCGAGGAAGAAAAGGAAGAGCATCGTGTCAGCTTCCACATCACAGTCAGCGACATCTTTGATCGTGTGCTCTTACCTTGGCTGGAGGTCTTCCTGGGCTGTTTGGGGGCAGTATATTGGAAGGACTCATTTCCTTGATTGCTCTCCTGGTCTAGTCCAAAAAGGGAAGCCAGCTTGGCTCTGTGGAAACAAAAAAATAAATAAATAAAAGAGTTATCAGATCATGATTATTTCTTCTATGAAATGCAGAAACTACTAGGGGTTGCTTATTCCATTCTCTGCCTCATCAGACAGACTCTTGGTTCAAAATGAAATGACACGTTGTACTGTCCTTTCTTAACAAACTGAGCTCCTCCAGCGATCTTTAACAAAATGTAAATGTCTTCTACATGACTAAATTTGTCCCCGTCTTAAGGTGGAATTCTTGTCCAGTAGAGCTTCGTTTCTTGATGATTTCTGAGCATCCACTTCTTCTAGCTCTGGTGTTTTATCTCAGCATTTCAATCAGATTGAGGTCAGAACTTTGACTTAACAACATCTTACTTCTTTCCCCCTTATTCTGCTCCATGTTAAACCCGCCCAAACCATCTGGACCGTTGGTGCTTGGTTTGCTCTCCAAACATTACAAACAAACATCTCTACATCTCTTTAGTCTCATTGCTTTTTTAGAGAGAAAGAAGACTCTTTGAGCTCCTCCAGACAAACCAAGCCTGATCAGTCTTTAACGGAACGGTCAGAAACGTGAACATTAACCGGGACATCCACTCCTGCCAATCTTTGAACCCTCTGGGAACGATTTTCCTGGCTGTCAATTATTCTTCCCTTTTGACGTTCCCCTTCAGCGGTCGCCAAAGCGAATCACTTGTCGCGGTTCAGTCCAATCCTCTGCATCTTCTACCCTCACCCCAAAGTCTGAATAGCAGGGACACCAATACCTCATTTCTGGGTGTAGAATGATTGTCTTTAAGTTGGATAACTTTATATAATTTTCAGGAACAAAACTAAAACTTTGAATGGAAAGCAGATGTACCTTTCTACTTGATTGAACGATGGATTCCTTACGTAGGAAGCTTTTACTTTTAACAGATTTTCCGAATCTGCTGTTGATGTTTATGTGATATTTTATCAGCAGTCTCTAGAAACTTAACAAGACATTAACTCACATGAACTTTATTCATCCTTACAGTGTCCCATAAGCTTATTTATATACAATAAAAACACTTATCTGCAGATCATCCCTCCACCAACATTTACAGTGTTTATTGCAGCTGTATTTGCAGCCGTCCATATGTCTATCCTGATTCTGGACAGCAATCAGACCTCCAGTTATGGAGCTGGACATTTAACTTTATTAAAAAACACAGAAGCACAGTCAGATTTTACAGCTAATGACCGCTAACAGCTACAACTGCACAGATGGCTTTGCAGAAATGCTGCAGATATAATTTTTTTAACCTGCTGATTAAAAGTAGCTTTCATCCGGAATCGTGCCAGCATCATACTGACCCATGGAACTCCTTCCACTGGTAATCACCGTTGTCTCCCAGAAAAGACATGTTGAATGTCCTGAGGGCCTCATCTCCTGTGGTAAAGAAGATCTGGGACGAGGAGGCACAGCCGGTTTGCATGTGTGAGTCAGAATCCTTTGGCTACTCTGCTCCTGTTCCCCACCACAGTGGGAGATTCAACAGCATCGCAGGAAATGAGGGAAGCACTGCGGCTTTAGAGCCGGGTCTAAGCAGAGGCTTTCTCCTCCACTCCACTAACAAGTTGCATGTGAAAGGAATTAGTCAGGACAAAAAACCCTCCCCTCTTTCAGAACAGGCAGTCCACTGGCTAACACTGGTCATGCTGAAAGCCCAGCACACTTTCATGTCTGAGAATGTGGCAAAGACGTAACTGAGGGTCCCATGGCTGAAAGGCGGGTACATTTATAGGAAGTTAGCCTGTCTCATGACAAACGGGTTGTTGTAGTTTTTCTTCTGTGAGCCATGGGCCATAGGAGGGCTGAACAGCCTCAGTCATAAAGACTACATGGCAGATGACAGTCACTGATCTGCATGTGATCACTCATCTACCAGAGATGGTGCTAAGGTTACCGTTCAGCTTCCCATTTAGCAATAAGTAAAGAAGACTGGACCTCCTCAGATTAGCTACTATAAAAATCTAAAGAAATTAGAACAGTCCAATGTAAAGTGGAATATTCCACAGTTTGTGATCAAGAAAACCTTTGCTCCACTTAAACATGCACGGATTTATTATGCACTGCTTTCACAGTCTATAACCCTATTTGGGGCTTTAAAAATCTTTTATTTTGAAAATTTAGAGTTTGTAGAATCAGGACTTCCTCTATTAAACTAAAACCACCAAAACCTAGAATACTGAAATATGATCCGACCTACTTGGGGGACAATCGCAAGGCTTTACAGCATCTCTACAGTCTTAGATCAGGTCCATCCTTCGAAGCTGAAAACTTTTAGCTGTCGCGAGCAGACAAGGTTAAATATCTCACAACTTCCAGCGCTTCTTTAGTGAACTAGTGTTTTTTTTTTTTTAGATGAATTGAGTGCATGTTTAACCTCTATAAGAACTGCGGTTTAGCCGAGCTTTGTTTTCTGAACGACAGCACACAGGTCATCAGCTGCTGCTAGGCTAGTTAGCTCGCAGGCTAAAGAGCGATAGCTGTCTTAATGAAACAAACTCACCCTCCTGAAGGAGACAAAAAGTCTCCGTCTTCATCTTCCCCGCCGAACATTTTTTTTAACTTTGAACTCTTCTCTTATCAATAAAACAAACACACTGACGACTTAGCTATATTACCATCACTGGCTGGTCACTTCCTCTTCCGGTTTGGGGTGAAGTCAGCTGACTCGCCACCTGATCCACCCTATGATCCACCACCCCTCAGTCTGCCCTTAACATGGACAGTCGCCAGAGGGCGCCATAGACCTTTAAGCGCTGGAATTTGGGCTTTACTGAAGGACAATTTAGCTAATGAAGAGAAGGCGCTTGATAAAAACTATAGTTACTGCTATAATACACAGAAACTATGTGTGAAAGCCCAATTATGCCCGTTCTGCTTCCTTTGTATTTAAAGTAAAAAAACAGCCCCTACGTAGCTGTTTCTTAAAGCAAACATGTCAGCTGTCGCCTGAACTGTTGCCCTCCACAAAGCTGGGAAGGGTTAAAAGGGCATTTCCGAAATATTTGAAGTCCATCCTCCTTTTATTGAAAATAATTGTTTGGTTAGAAAAATAACTCAACATTTTCAGATAAACTTGAATTAAAATTAGCCCCGATATACAGTACTGTGAAAAAATATCAGAGTATCAAAGGATATGATTTAATATCAAAGATAATCAAATAAAATACAAAAAAGTGGTAATTGATTGTGCCATTCTTGGCCGTAACCACATCTATCAAACGTTTGTGGTAAATGACAATCAGTTTTTTTTAATATCACTTTGAAAATAGGCCTATATTGTTCCACTTCCCTGTGGAATTGTTTCGCTGATTTCAAGGATTAAGAGCCTTTTTAAAGTCAGTCCACAGAATACTTAAATGTTTTAGGGATATCAAGTATTTTTAGAGCAAATATGAGATCAGCCTTCCTGTTCTTTTCGGTCAACAGTGCCTTTTGCTTTGGAAATGTCCAATTAGCTTGATTTTTGCCCTGTCTCTCTTGTTTATTGTTAAATCGTGAACACTGACCTGGCCTGTGAAGCAACTATAGCTTGAAGAGCTGTCGAGGTGTCTGGGTTTATTTGTGACTCACTGGATAAGTTCCAGAGGTGGGACCAAGTCATTGCTTTGCAAGTTTCAGATAAATCTCAAGTTTTAACCCTCAAGTCAAGTCTCAAGTAAACATAGGCAAATCCAAGTCAAGTCTCAAGTCAAGGCTGTCAAGTTTCAAGTGAACTACCAAGTCTTAAATGTTGAATTTCAAGTCATTTAGAGTCATAAAAAAACAAACAATTTCATTTTCAATGTCAATCATAAACCATTATTTATTTGAACATCCGAGGAAACAAGCGCAACTGAACTTGGAAAATTTAGAAAAAGTTTTAACTGAACTTGAACCTTCCTGTTGTACAGTTTGATCACAATTAGCAAATAAGAATAGTCTTCTATGATGCTAAAGATTCACTGCTAAACATTAAAGAGATTTTACAAAGAGTCACTGGTATTTATTTAAAGACCAACTTACTCCTTTCCAGAGTCTTTTTCGATCCACATTTCCGGTTTGTAAAATGCAGTGTTGGCTATTGTATAGAGCAAACACCTGGTTAGGATGGCTTCATTTTTTAAATCTAGCAATCTGATTGGCTGTTCTGCAGCTCTCGCAAATGTGTACAGACAGTCTCCGCTTGTTAATACAAGACCACAGGATGAGTGAAATGACAAAAAATTGCACAATTTTGAAATAATAAAAGTTTTAAACTACATTTATTGGGTCAAATATCAACTTTTTTCAAGTGAATAGGATTAAGTCCGAGTCAAGTCCTAAGTCATTAGTGTGGAAGTCCAAGTCAAGTCCTATAGCATTTTTTACAAGTCAGTAAAGTCACAGAATTAATGACCCAAGTCTGATTCAAGTCCAGGTCATCTGGCTCGAGTCCACACCTCTGATGACTTGTGGATGTGCTCTTTTAGTAATGTTGGTAGTTCTGCCACACCTGAGAAGGTTCAATACTGTTCCATGTTTTCCCTATTTGTGGATAGTGCTTCCAAATGAGGTTCACTGTAGGCCCAAACCTTTAGAATAAATTGATATTCAACCCCCTCTACATTAATACAGTTATCAGTCAGAAACAGTTTATGTCACTAAAGCTGTTTTTAGATAGACATTTTGGAATATTCATGGTTAATTTAATTCTGTCTTTAACAGAAATGGTCTTTTTTGTTGCGGGTAGTGACGTTACGGCTCTTAAAACTCCGTTTTCAACCGTCCAGACGCAGATGCTGAAAACGGAGAAAACGTGAATCTCCACTTTGGCCGGAGTTTTTAAAAAGCTTTGTTTTTGGTGCCGAAAACCTCCGGCTACGTGTGGATAACAGGCCAGACCGTAGAAAAATATCTCCGTTTTGTGAGACACCCGGCTACGTGTGGACAGGGCCTGAGTTGAACTGATTGGTTAAACTGATTGGTTTTAATTCAGAGGGAAATGAGCAGACGTCCCCAAAAAACCAGCTTAGTAAAAATAAGAAGAGTGGCTGTGACAGAAAATTTTATTATTAATGCTGGGACATTAAGAAAGGTTTAATTGTCTTACTCAGCTCTTAGACAGCTGTTCTTATTCTAAGGTACAAACAAGAACCAATTGTATGTACACATCTCATCTTGACTTATGACAACTCTTGTTATTATCTGGTGTTACACTTATGAAAGATCATGTGACTGTCTTTCTCAGTATTATACTAAGTGTCCCTTATTGTTATCTATATTCTGATTGTCCAGTGAAACTATCTCCTGATTGTTTACTGCTCACTACTGAAGTGACACTTCCTCTTCTGTTTGATTATGTCTGAAATCATCTGTATGATGTAATGATCGGTCAGAAGCTGATTCAATAGGGTGTGGCTGATCACTATATAAACCCATGCATCTGTGCTGAAGCTTCAGGGTTCTCAGCAGGAGGCCCTCCGTGTACTTAAACTAAACTATGTACGAATATAGCTGACACTTGTTTTATTCTCTCATCCAAGGCCTCCCACATTTCTACCACAGTGGCTGGCAAAATAGTTTATAACAACAGCAAACAGAAACGCAGCAACAAACCCTGCTTCTTTACGATCTCTGGTTCTTTCTGCTGCTCTAGGTGCCTTTTTGTGCTCATCAGTGGTCACTGCTCACTGCTGAACCCGTCGTGAAATGCAAATGTCTTCAGCTGATTCCTTAAAGGGCCCATTGCTCATGAAGATAGGGCGGCTGAAAGGAGCGGGCCAACAGATTACCCCATAAGAAAAACATTGGGTTAAATTCCCCGGAAGTTCTCATTGTGGAATATGCCTCGTGTGCATAAACCTGTATACATATGATTATTATGTGCATACGTTTGTATGCATATAAATATAGGTAAGTATATATGTATGAACCAAATATTTTCTGTATTTGTTTTTAAACGGCGATAAAAAAATCTGAAGGGTGTCGTCTATTTAAATAGATTAGCATCACACCCCTGACCAGCTGCAAGGCACAGACATGTTCGGTTTTGTAAGCATGGAGTACAGTTAGCTATGGAACCCGACAAGGATCAGTTGCAGATATAATTTTTGAGACGCAAGAATCCCTTCCCTCGGCTCCTTTGGTAGAGTGGTAACACCAACGCTTGGCATCTGATAATTGTTGGATCAAATCCTGTCCTCGGAGCCTGCTATAATCAAAAGACTTTATGGATCCCAGAGTTATCTTGTGTATATTGTTTTGGGTCACTGCAAGAAAGAAGGCTATAAACGTGTATAAACTATGCAGCCTGGCAGGGTCCATGCACATGTGCTGCATCGCTGAAAAACGGCCTAGAAATGGGCCATAAATCATAATGTGTATGCTCACCTTGCTCACTGGAATACAGGCACAGTCCTGCGGTATCTGGAGCAGGTGGCGCAGCATAAACACCTTGTATTAGAGATATAAGAGTTAACCAGATACTTGTTGCCCACTTTGAAAGTAAGTCTTTATCAGACGTAACATGAATCGCAGCAAAGAATGCTACAACATTCGCACATAAAGAAACTGTTTAAGATAGTGGAATATCAGTTTGGATACTGATTATATGAAAATAACAATGGGAGCATAAGTGGATGTTAGACCTGCACTGTTAAAAAAATACACATCTGGTTTTTATGTGGTGGGGACAAAACTATAATTCATAAATAATGCCGGGTAAATGTCCCCAGTTTTAACAACGGTTATGTTCATAGCCTACTTTCGTGCAGACACCCCAGAAAATAATTGTGTGATAAAACACAGACTGATATCTTGAGCAGGATTTGAACCACAGCATACTTGGTGCCAGTCATGTATGTTAACCACTCTGGCAGAGCAGCACTTTGCCTCCTCACAACAACCAGGCAGTATAGTCAAGCTGACAGGACGCCCCAGACGGTCACATAGTTTGATAAACCGAGGGTACGGATTGGTTATCCGTGCGCACGGTTTAGTTCACCAAGGGTACAGATTCTTACCCCTCAAAAATTATTTCTGTACCTGACCCCTGCCGGCCTCTTTAGATAGCTGCATCAGTTAAATGAAAAAGATTCGTGTGAAAGCATCATCTCCAACCTGGACACCAATGCCCAATGCACCATATTAACCGAGCAGGGAGCATTTTGGATGGGCTACGGACATGCTGTAATGGGGGTTACAGTAGCATTTCACCAATCAATCAGATTGTGCATTAAAATATGTAATTTCCGCTGCTTGACATCTGTCTAAATAAATCCATGCCACAACTTTATTTTCTAACCCTAAAGGTCACAGGAGAACAAAAAAGTTTAATTTTATGCCGTAACCTAAAATTACAGACAATATTGGTGGCATTTTTAAATGTTGCCCTTATGTTAAAATAATGTTAATCTATTAAAAAATATTATTTTATCTTATTTTCAAATATCGATTGAGACTGGATGTGTAACAAGTTACAAGTTACAATTCAGGAGTGAATAAGAAGGTTTTTCTGTTTTTGAAATTGGGTTGTTCCCGTTGAAAAACCAAAACGCCCCTTTTAGCTGCTACAGGATGATATTGCATTAACCGGGAGCCGACAGCATGTTGAAGAATTATGGAGGCATACAGTTCAGCTCCATCCCGAGCGTTTGGCCACAACAGTCTGTTAATCTGGTTGATGTGTGATGGACAATGGGGATTCTCTGCTCAGTCTGGGGTGAATATTAATTGAGTAACTTTGTTTTTCATTAGTTCTTGAATTTCTTTAGATCAGGGAATGAAGTGTATTTTATAAAATATAGACATAGTCTTCTTCATGATGTCTGTGACAGTGTGGAGGTCCTGTCACAATGGCTCCATTTGATGATGTGCCCTGGCTGCTTGGCCACAGGGATATCCCTTTGGCTGACCGGTTAGCGTGCGTGGCTCTCACCTGGGAGTTGTGTGAAGGAATCCCGCCCGGGCCCTTGTAGTGTACTTTGCCACATTTGGCGTTGCTGACAGGATCCATGTGATACTGGTAATAAGCCCATGGATTTGAAATTGGTGGCACCCTGTGCTGACCTGTTCTTCTTCTTTAAAAAGCTCTTCTATCCTCAACGTGTTACCTGTATTAATGGCACCTGTTTGAACCCGTTATCTGTATGAAAGGCACCTGTCCTCAAACAGTCAGACTCCAACCTCCACAATGGCTAAGAGCAGAGAGCTGTCTAAGGACTAAGGATGCACCGATCCGACTTTTTCAGTCCCGATACCGATACCAATGGCTGGATTTTGTGTATCTGTCGATACCCAATACCAATCCGATACCATTTGTGACAGTGTGGACGTCCTGTCACTATGGCTTCGATAGATCATGTGCCCTGGCTGCTTGGACACAGGGATATCCCTTTGGCTGACCGATTAGCGTGCGTGGCTCTCACCTGGGAGTTGTGGGATCGAATCCCGCCCGGGCCCTTGTAGTGTACCTTGCCACAATGTCCAACTGTTTCTATTTCAGAGATTTGCAGACTGGGGTGAGGCTTGTAAAACTGAACATGGCTTTTCAAAAATAGCTGTTTTACACAGTTAAGTCATGATTTTACAAAGGGGGGAATTAATATTTCACATTGAACCATGTTGTTTTTTATACTTTTTCTTTTGTAATAAGTAAAATTATTTGAAAACCTTATTTTGTTTTAGCTGTGATCCAGTTCAAACACCACTTGATCATAAAATATGTAGATACGTCAATAAAGCAAGAAGAGAACAAATCTGTATGGGGGAAACACTTTTTTATATCACCGTAGATTTGGTTGTTAAATAAATTCTTCATCTTTTGGGATGTCAAATGAACATGAAAAGTACACAGGAAATTTCAACAAAGCTATGTTGAATATGAAGACGATCTAGATTTGACAGTAAAACAATTTCACTTCTAGAAGGCTGGCCAGATTTACTCATAACTTATCTAGTATTTGCTTTTAAGCTAAATCTCTACAAGTAACTGTAAGAGTGAATGATTCAGATTTGATGCACTATTATTTTAGAGTATGTCAGTAAACATTTTTAAATGGACTCAGTCATTGGACCTGGGAAATACATTAAATCATCCTTAATAGATAATCAAGTTAAACCAAACTTTCTCTCCATGAGTTAAACTTCAGTAAAAAAAATGAGAGTGTAAAAAGAAATTCTATTGCATTGATGCTGATTATGAGTTGCTGACTCATAACTTTTATTTAGAGTTTTGAACTGGAAGCAAAAACTGAATCAGCATTTGACATAAAGAAGTCAACAAAACAATACGTCGGACCTCCCAAGTGGCCAACACGTACATTAATATAATTCATTTGCTTTATTCTCTGTCAATATTTACAAGATCATTTTACAGCATTATTATTTTAGAGTTATGACATTTACGTCACAGGTTTGTTATCAAAAATATACAAAAATAAAACCGCATGTTGTGTTCCTGTCTAACAACCTGCACCAGTCCAATGCATTGGCTGATTGTTACACAGACGTACGTGATTTCCGGTTCCGCTTTGCTCGACGTGTGGACGGAAATCGGATGAACTCAAATTTGCTTTGGTCCGTGTTAGGGAAGTGAGGCGGGCCTGTGTGGAGCCTCTTGATGAAATGGACCTCTCTCTGGTTCTCCCGTGTCCTGCAGGCTTTGATGGGCCTCCCTTTCCTAGTGAAAGCCACATACCAGCCTTCATACTTTGCATTCTGCAGGGCTGTGTAATTGTTCTCCAGAACTATCTCGGTGAAGATGCAGTCCCTGCTGCGGCCGTTGGGCTGTGTGAAAGAGAAGAGAAGATGTTTGTTGGTGTTAATCATAGTAAGATCTCTCAGCATGTCTAGATTTAATTAAATACACATTAAAGAAGCTCCCACTGTTTTAGAGAACTACAAGCAACTATTTGACCAATGTGCCGTTAATAAACTAAGATTAGACGAGGTGATAGGATAAATATATTCTATGGATCGTATGTGATAGATCATTAAATAATGTGTGCAAAATAGTGTATGAGAGGAAAAACTTTCATGGTTTTATTTATTTATTTAAAAATCAAAAAGTGTGACAAGCCCAATTTTTAGGAGTATGTCTCTATCAGTTTTGCACATTAAAAATCCAACATTTGTTTCTTTGAATTTTCATTGTTTTGTCTGTAGACAAATAGGTCTGGATGTTGACTGGGCCAATCCAACATTCAAACATGTTTTTTATTTAAATCATTCCCCTGTGTGTTTAGGTTTGCTGTGCTGCTGAACAGCTGTCTCATTCTCAAGTCTAGCAGTCTTTTAAAGGTTTTCCAGGATTTCTGTGTATTTCTCTCCATCTATCAAGCAGTCAAATCCGACCAACTCCTCTGGTCTTGGTAAAGATAAACATCTCGCAGAATCATGCCCCCAATCACCATGTTTTACATTTAGGGAAAAAGATTGATATTTGCTCTCATGTAACCAGATCACCTCATTCCATGTGCCTGCTGTGTCTGCTACATAGTGGTGAACTGCAAATTTGTAATGAGCACAAACAGGAATTTTCACTTAAAAAAGATCTGTTTTAATACAGGGACAATCTTTTAAAGACAGAATGTATGTCAGTGTGTTGGAACGCAGACATTTGTGGATCAGAATTTTCTGTTTATGAGTTTAATTAACCATGGGTTTTTTCAATAATTTGGCACAAAAATGTAATCAAGGCAAACTTTATGAAAAACCTAAGGTGTATGGAAGCATATGTACAAAATTAATCAAATTAAAATGGATTAGCAGGGATGCTTTTTCCTTTTCAAATTCTAGCTGCTATTTTTGAATCATAATAACATTAAAAAGAAATAATCTGAACTGCTTTTTCATTTTTAAATCCAGCATGGATCATTCTGTATCTTAATTAAAATGAAAAAGAAAAGGAAATTTAAGATTTAATTTTAAAATAACACCCTGGCAAAACTGTTACAGAATTACATTGGAAATGCCAAAAATTAAAATCAAAATTAATTCGCAGGAATGCTTTTTTATTTTCTGACTGCAAATGCTATTTTTGACACATAAATGAAATTTAAAAGAAAACCTGTAAAATGATTGTTCATTTTCAGTTCAGAATTGCTCCTTCTGTAAATTCATTAAAATGCTATTGCTTTGTCATTTCCATGCCCACCCTGCAAAAATTGTAGCCTAATTCAAATGGATTCGCAATCTCATACCTGCGAATCACAGCAATCCACTTAAAAAGGAGCCACCACACACAGACACAAAAAAAACCGAGGTCATTTAAAAAAAAAAAAGAAGCTTTTTTTCCACAAAAATCAAAGCAGCACATTATGATTTACATGTGGAAATAACAGCAAACACAAGAGCTTCCAATTACAGTCATGGTTTAACAGTTCATTTGGACCTGTCCTTTCAAAACATTATTGATAAATCCTAATTTGAGACTAGGATAGATTATACAAAAAAAATGAAGTAGGCTACCGTTTATATTTATGGGTGTTAAGATCAAATGTAGGAGTGTTAAAGCCTCCCTAAAAATAGTCTAGAATCACCACTGAATCAACAGATAAATCGTATTTACTAATAAGGACACTTTTGGAGGCAGGTGGTTGCACTAGATTGTATTTAGGTGTAACATGTCAGATGGAACAGATGTAGTGTGGGGTCCGTACGACAAAAACGGGGGGGAGGAAAATGAAGAAAAAAAGTGAAGTCCTATGGTGCAATCAGAATGTGGAGCTCAGTTTGCATTCTGCATCACACCTAATTCACTGCGGATGCAGTCAGGCGTCTGTACAGCTTCCGTTTAAAAAAAACCCAAACAAACAGCAGCTTTTGTTTACCAGCTCCTCTCTATATATGTGGGTTTATCGTGAGCCGTCGAGATTTGTTGCTCTGGCTGGAGCAAATTTCCTGAAACGTTCCGGACACTGGTACTACCGGACGTTTTATGTAGAAAGGGACCCAGACACTAATTGTTCACCCATCATCTCCAAGAATGTGTCTGGCCATCCAGAAAGAATCCTCCACTGCTTATAAGCAGGAGAAACCATCAATTAAAACCAAACTGTGATCTATTAAACCAAATCTTAAATTGATCACCCGTTAGAAGGATCAGTTACCAACATCAAACACTTAAACTAACTTTATTAAAAATTAGAGCTTTGTCAGGGAAATCTATTCTAATTAAGGAGTTTATCAATGAATCAATTTACATGTTCTCTTTCTATCAGAAACCTGGTTAGAGGTAAATAATGAAACCGCTACGTTACAGGGAAAGCTGAGAGTGCACACGTTGCTTCACACTCCTTCTGTTTAGCTTCTTCATCAATGTCTCTTAAACGTATCCATGCGCGCAGAACGGCACAAATCGCAAAGACGAGCACTGAGTGGTTCTGCTGTTTCGGACATCTTTGGAAGATTTACTTTGTTTGGGTAAATGACATATGTATGCCTACCACACTACATTTATGCCAGAGTTTGTATCTAAAAATGGCTTTAGGAGCGTTTTCACAGGTCCTTCCTCCCTGCAGCTGTTAAACTTTATAATCAAAACTGCTCCCAAAGGACTAAAATGTTTACATCCCTGCTGGCAATAGCACTAATTAACTAATTAACATTTCTACACTGGTTTAACTCAGTTTATATATGCTAACTATTTGAGATAATATGTTTACTTTTTTAATGCACTGTAAATATTTGTAAATATTTACAACGATTTAAATATTTTTAAAGCATCCTGCTCTATTGCACATTCTGACCTGGGTATGCCACTTTAGCTTTAAAACTGCACAGTACTCTGATTTTGTAATTTGTTGATAATGTACATATTATTCTTGACTCTTAAATTCTTTTTTTTTCCAGTTCTGATCCTTAATCAATATTTTTCTTGCTGCTTTGGTGCTGTTAAAATTGAAACCCCCCTTGTGGGACACTAAAAGATTATTCTATTTTACTCTATTCTATATCTATAACTATTTGATCATTTTGGAGGATTTCAGCATCCATATTGACAACCCCCAAGATAGACAAGCAAAATAAATATGTGATACTGCGGGTCAAACAACCAACGCACAATCGAGGACACACGCTAGCTTTAGTTATTAGCAAAGTTGAAATATTCCCAATATCTCTGTAATTGATCATATATTTATCTATTTCTCTTTCTATATAATTGTTTAATTTGAAAGTACAAAGTAATAGAAGTAAAACAGTAATTACTTTTATCTGTCCATAAAATATAAAGTTATGGTAAATGGCGCATACATTCTCCCTGTTAGTTTTTCTATATGAAACGGTGCATTAACACATTATCAATATGCTTTTTTTTGTTGATAACAAAAATGATGATATTTTCTATTTTTAACAACACTGTAAGTGAACAGGTTTAATGATGCATTCCTTTAACTCGGAGGTTAGATCTAGGAATCACTTCCAACTTAACCCTGTCCTGGTCACATGTTGGAAAAGCAGTCAGATTTACTAATTGTTGTATAATAATCAGTTAAATGATATGAAGAAATCAAGCCAAAAACAATACATTTCCTTCCACACCATCCATTCAAACACACATTAATGTGCTAACTACCTGAGATTTTACAGTACTGATGAGAAGGCATTAAAACATCAGCAAGCTGAATTTTACGTGAAATGTTTCCATAAAGGATTCACGGTTAAGCCCAAAATGATTGGTTGATTTTGGCTAAACATAATCCAGGTTTTGACAAGCATTTCCACTGACCAGAAGTAATAATAACATTTTATAGTTGTCCAGCTCATCACCAAGATAAGTCATCAAAAACCCACAGAAAACAAGCAAAAAGCTGGTCAACATTTAGAAGAATGGTTTGACTGCTGTGATGTTAATACAGATTTTTATTTATTTTTTTATTTGGAAGGGTATACATTTTTTAAATTAAATGTAATGTTAAAAAAGTGAATTGTCATTTTAAAGAGTGATACTCTTTGTATACTGCTTCTTGAGAAATGTGTGTCTTGCTTCAAAAACCAACTTCTTGGTTGAAATAAAATAATGATAAATCCAAATCTGCAGGTTTATGAACTGCTTTGGGTTTGACTATAGGTGAGAAGCCTCAGATTTTTTAAAAGTTAGACATTCAACACTAGGGAATTATACATCGGATCTTTCCAACTGAGAAGGCATAGATTCACACTCCTAAGTATAGCCTGAACATTCAGCAAACCTTTTTGAAGAAAATCTCCATTAGTCTATCAGCTCTTAAACTGTATTCCATTTGCCTCAGCAGATGGAACTTGAAATAGAGCTAAAGTAACACCAAACCAAATTCCATTCATCGTCCATACTCATTTATTCTTGAGGGGTGGAAGGGGGCCAGTGCTTATCTTTAGTGGTGATTAGGCAGGAGGCAGGGTGAACCCTGGACCGGTCACCAGTCCATCACAGGACACACAACCATGCACTCTCACACCTAAAGGCAATTTAGAGAGACCAATAAACCTAAAAGCCATGTTTTCGGACAGTGGGAGGAAGCCAGAGTTCTAGGAGAGAACTCACACTTGCCACAGGTGGAACATCACATCCAATGCAAATGTTCAAATTGTGAGTCAGAAAGACTCATGTAGATTCTGTTCATTAAAAACCCAAATAACTACAAGCAGCACAACCTGATAGCAGTGTATTCCCTACCTTACACAAATTCAAGCCTGAAAACGAAATTGATCACAAACAAAAATTGTACAGTGCTTTATGTATGATTAATAAGATACAAGCAGGCAGAAATACAAATGAATAGGTTGTGACTGCTGCTGCTCTAACTATTGAATTGTTGAGGAACCTCAAATTTGCAAAGTTAGAAATCCAACATCAGGTAGTGTTCCAGTACAGTTTTTCTACTTAGAATTTAAAAATTATCTTGTCTTTTACTACAATAGAAGCATAGTCTAATAATACTACTAATAATCTTCATTGGTCTTGTATGTCAGAATTTCTTAACTAAGTTCTAGCTGGGGTTTACAAATGGTTGTGCTCCAGTCCAGGATGACCACCATGCTCAATACAAGCCAATAAACTGTTTATTTCTCTGGTAAAAGAGTGGATTAAGTGAGTATTTTGTCTCTGCATTTTTACACTGCATTAAAAAAATTCCCCATATAACTTATTATGTCATGTGAAGTTAGGGGTTTTCCACTCATAGTGGCCTCCATATCCAATATGTTGTTAAAGTGATTTTTTTTATTTCCATTGCAATCTCATTATCAGTGGCCACTCCTGGCACTGTATAACATATGGTAGTAAGTGTGTGGGTGAGATTAGTCGTTATAGAGTGTCACTCTGGCTAACTGCATTCAGACTGGACAGAACCTGGATCAGAACCCTTTGCATCACCCTTTGACTTGCAACATCAGCCATTTGTGATCACAGTTCCACCGTTTGATATAACTCTGACTTATCTTTCTACTTATTAGCTACTTATATGCTGTCTATAAGACACGTTCTAATCTGGTAACAGGCAGCAGACACAGTCTCAACATTTCTCCACAGTGATGCAAAATAGACTGATGTCCTGTCATGTCATAAAATTTGAATCCATCTTTTGTGTTTCCGTTGAAGGAAGGGGAGAGCTGATTCATGCCCAAACAAAGATGGGCAGATCACAGAACTTTCCCTTAAGAGTTGTCAGGCTTGGCCAATAAGGCTGATCCACTCTCACCTCCTGGAGGTTCTCTTCCAAAAACTACAGTAGTGCAACACGGAGTAGCATTACCATTTATGACCCCACTGTAGCAACAGATGCACAACACTTTGAAGTTGTATTTCAGTTTGAAATTTTAGGGGACATGTGTGAAAAAGTGCACACTGCCTAAGGAAGGTTAGACCCTGAAGTGGTGTATTTCTAATTGTTTGACACAATGAATGAACATACTTCTGTTTGATTGTAATGCACTGTGATGAGTTTATTTTGATATTATCTTTCAGTTAACTTAAGTATTGTTTTATATATTTGGTGTTTCAATTAAAATCAGCTTTTCTAAAAAAAAACAACGTTGTTATTGTTTTCAATGTTCAGACAATCAGAAAAACCAAAGAGATCAGAAACTTGCTCTATACCTTCCCAACAAGTTTGCCCTTCCGGTTCATGCAGAGGTATAGCCCACTTTCTGCACCTCGTATCCTCACTCGACTGCCGAAGGTGTCAGTCTCAACAAACAGGCGAGCTGCAATAAAACAAGGAGAGAGCTGACAAGCTGAAGTATAGACAACAGTAGAAGTAAAGCAGCAAAGTCTCTGCAAAATACATCCATTCTCTTCTATATTGGGATTGTATTTCATTAAGAAACAAAAGTTTGTCATTTTTCACAAAAGGAATAACAAAGATAGTTATGTGCTCTAATTGTTCATCCAGTCTGTCTGAAAAATTATTTACAGATACACTTTAGTAAAGCAGGGCTGGGAATATCTATTTGCATAGGGCAGGATGAGTTACTGTATTATAAGGGGATGTAATTTAATGTCTTTCCCTGTCATGATCATTCTTGGGAAAGAAACTTAGCAGACAAACAGAAATAAGTCAGGCCACACCAGTTGATTAAACAAATGTTATCACTAACCATTACTGTCCTGGAAGCAGAATATACACTCTCAATTGACTTTATCCTGCTATTAATTATGGCTGTTGGGCATTACAGCAGCCTTGTGTATTGTGACGATAGAGACAAAGGACTTTTCCTAATCAGCTGCTAATTTGCCAGACGATGGCCTCATGGATACAGCAGGGAGGCTAAATTAGCATACAGTCTTAAAAATCAGCTTCTAAAGGGAGGGACGGGTAAGCGGACGGGTGAAACTACTAGTTTGGTCCGAGGACATTAGTCCCCAGCAGAGGCTTTGTCCCAGAAATGTTAAGCTTATCACTTAAGTCCTTAGAGGACACTCCTTGATATTATTATGGTTAAGTGTCAGACACCACACCAAGTTCCAACAAGCTCTAAAACTAGAGAGTTGAGATGGTGGAACTGTACTGTCTTGTTTCAGAGATGTTTTATGGTCATCCTAAACTAAATATGAGGAGTAATATGGAAATCAGTTAGTCCCAATCGTTTCAGCTTTAAACCTAGAAAATACAAGAAACTTGTAACTAATTCATTTAAATATGCAGTAAAAGCAAAGACAATACACAAGGGTGGACTGATGACAAAAACAGCATTAACAGCCAAACAACTGCTTTGATCTAGTTTTTCTTACATGTATGGCATAAATATGCCAACATATTTATTTATGCTCAATATAACACATCTTGTCCCTCACTTAGTGGTTTGATTCACGTCAGATGGTTAGAACCACTGGCTTAAATGTCTCACATATTCACATTCATCCTACATCTAACTGAGGTCCTTATTCTGGATGCTGATTTCCTCTGATTTGGACATCCCCAAACAATTCACACGAGTTCATACTGATGTGGCACATCAGTATGTCAGTGTATACTGCACAGCTTACTAATAAACAGTTTAATCTTTACAAAAAAGAAGAAACATATCTAACTCCTTGGGGGAAATGTATAGCTTAATGCAAGATGACGATCAGTGCTCTAAGAGACTGCGGGATTTGTTAGAGATATGAGGACATCCGCAGGTTTGGGGTCAGTTCTCACCGTATAGATTGCCATCCTCTGCGGTGGCGCTGACTCTCTTCCCCTGGATCTGGACGTGTTTCCCGCTGGTTCGGCTGTAGAGCTGGTAGACCCGGACCTGCCTGCGGCTGAGCTGGTCCGTCATTGCGCCCTGCGTCCTCACATACTGGTTAAAATTAGGAGACGAGTGATTCTCCCCCTTTTTTATGCAAAGGGGAAAAATGAAATCCATAATTGTGTCTGTCTCTAATCTGGATTGCATCAGAGTACTGTTAATTTTAGAACCAGTTGATGGGCCTCGGCTCTTAAAATGAAACATAAAACTGTTGATATCTGTCCAGCTTTTATTACTCTAACAACTTTATGATATCTTCAAAAGTTTTAAGCTTTCTCACCTGAGCGTGACACCACAGAACAAAAAAATGTAACGATCTGCAAAATAAAAAACCCACAATAAAATAAAAATCATTGTGAAAAAAAGTTTGAGAAACTTTACAGCATGAAATCACATTTAGAAACTCAGTAGACTTACATGTAAAAATAGCGCTGGTTTATTCCATACATCCTCCCTCCTTATTTCATCCAATTAATCTAGAGATTCCCGAGGCCGATAAATGCCGCAAGGATGAAGTAAATAAATCCAGTAGCTTCCCAAAAGTGGCATATGCACGTTTGATGTCCATCCACAACAATAAAGTATTCCCAAGGCGAAGAAAACAACAGAGATTACCCATAGAAATTACCCCAACAAGTGATCCAGCACAAATTCATCGATATATCCACCAAGCGCGTCAAAATCAGGGAATCCCATGATTGGAAGACTGATATGGAGCTGCGTTTGCTTCTGGGGGTGGGCTGGTGTTCAGCTGGAAACAGTGGTGCGTCTGCTTGGACTGAATCCAGCTTCTGCCTCCCGGGATCTGGCTGCCCACTGGTAGAATGGTGCAAGCCAGAAGTCCCTCCCTGAAGTTTCTCTCTGCTGAGGGTGGGCACACCGCAGGGACCCCAATGAGCAATTATTACCGAGACAAACAGGATCCGGAACAAATCTAAACGGCCCAAGTTCTTAGCATTTCAACCATTATGGCCAAAATCATGTAGTCATCCCTCCATCAGAGATCAGAGATCTGTCTGCAGCAGTGTATGTAAAAGTGAGGAGCATGATGGGTGTGGCAGCTGGGTAGAAGCCAAACACTAATTAACGTTATTTTATCTCCCAGTTCATGTAGGCCAAAATGAATCCAAATAAAACAGCAAACAAAATGAGTAGCACACTGTCCTTCCTTTGTCTTTGTCTCTGCCTGGTTTACCTATTAGAATGGGACCAGGTGAGGCAGAGTTTGTAACACCAGTGTAACATGAAGCTCCAAATGGTTTCACATCATGCCCTTCTCATGTTCTCTTGACCTCGCCTTTACTGTCAGTCTCATCCAGAAAGAGCAATAAAACAGTAGAAAGCAGAAGCTGATGGGCTTATAGTCAATTTACTTTGAGTTATTTTAATAATCCAGCCCAGGGTCAAATATGGGCCAATTCAGCACTGGGCTGGTTTAACAGTAGGGTTGGGTTAAGTGTTTGGGTTTAGGTTTGCTAGCAAAGAAAGGGTTAAAGAGGTCAATGTCTAACATTAAGGCAAATGGTGACTAAAAAGGGATGACCATCACCCAGATCAGTGGTTCCCAAACTAGAGTCCGGGACCCATAGAGATTGTCTGGGGTCCTCACTTTACCATCTAATCATTTAGGTTCAGCAAGGTCTAATCAGGTTGTTCTATAGTTCAAAATGCTGAAGTGTGAAGAACAGCAAGGCTCCTTCTATTCTCTTCTGTAAGCCAACGAACAGGGTAACAACCTTTGACAACATGTTTGAGTAAAACTACCGGACCTCTGTCCCGGTAGCATAAGGCAAGGCAATTTTATTTGTGTGGCACACTTTCAACAACAAGGTAATTCAAGGTGCTTTACATGATTTCATGGTGAAGAAATAAAACAAACACATGATAAAAGATTGGAAAGTAAGACAGTAATTAAGAATAAAACATGAAAAGTTTTTTTGTTGTTTCTGAAAAAAACGTCTTTTGTGGTTGTGTTGATACAGTAGTGCATAAAAGTTGTGCCTGCATTTGTTTTTCTGAGAAAATTCAATTTTTCATCATTTGTCATTCTTCCATTTAAACTAAGCAGAGCAATGTGTCTCATTTATTAATATGGCATTTTCTTACTAAAAATATTTTTAGTAATTCTAACTTGGCTAAAACAGAAAAGGTGAATTCTGATTTACAGTCAGTTAGGTCATGTGTGTCTTTATACGTGTAAACCTCTGGTTAAGAGGTATGCTTTAAAAATCAGCTTTTCTTTGTGAAGCTTCAGTGTTGTATGTGAAGTGATTGCAGTGTTTCATTTATCTGAGACATTGGAATTCAGATATTGAAAAATATGGTAATGTTCAATGTGTTCAAGGTCAGGTTGTAGCAAAAGCAGATGCATTGAGTTGGGTCAAAGTTGTGGCTTTGGCCATAGTGTGGGTGCAAGTCTGGCTTTAGGCAGTAGCTGTGGCTGTGGTGATAAGGGCTGAGCCATTGTAGTGGTGTTTGCTTTAAAGGAATTCTCGAACCAAGTTTTTGAAAAACTTAAAACTGTTCTTTGAGCGTCTATGTAAGATGAAAACTTGTTGGGTCTGGAGATGGTCCAGAAGCCCTAATTATGGCCAAATAAAATCATATAATAAAGGCCTAAAATGGAAAGAATGTTTTTTCCTGCACTCGGCCAGGACAGAAATGTTAAATGAGCTGCATGCTGATTGGCCAGTTTACCCCGATAGATCAGCAATGTTGCCTGAAAATAAAACTCCTGGAGGGTCATAGGTTCAATTCCAGCTTCTTCCATTCACACATCAACATGCTCTTGGGCAAGGCATTTAACCCCAAGTTGGCTACTGAGCTCTGTATTGGTGTGTAAATATTGTGCACGTTTGTGAGTGTGAATGGGTGAATGTGACTCCAGTGATCAGTATAACTAGGAAGATGCTAGATAAGTTCAGTCCATTTACCATGAAACTAGAAAATCAGTGTACAGCCATGCACAGCGTCTAGATAATTCAGAATAGACTAACTATCGAGCTATCTGGCATTTAATCATAGCCTACATGCTTGAAGTGGAGTCAGAAGAACGTTCCAATGTTGTGGAACAACCATTTTGCCAGCAACTGGAAATGAATGTGTCAGAGTGGAAAGTTACATGTGTTCTTCAACATACTTCATCGTTGTTTTCCTCTGGTCCAACAAGGATGTTAGCATCAGCTTGGGCTAGCATTGTTGTGCAGTTGGTACACAAAGATGTGTTGCATTACCACCAGCAACTTTCATATATTGCCAAACCTGAAGTGGGTAGGGACATGTAGATACATGGGGGATGTCTACAGTGACTATGACGTGTTAGCGCAGCTTTGTCCAGACTGACCCGGTTCTCTAAGGCCTTTATGAAATTACAAACATGCAATTGAAAGAAGGTTGTTGACTAATTTTAAAAAATTGTGTTACATTTCACTACCCAAGCTGCCTATATCCAAAAACAACAAGATGAATGTGGTTTTGAATTTTAGGACCCCTCTAAAGCAAACATTTAATAGCAGTTTTAAAATGTGTGCTTTTATAAAGTCTAATATATTTCTAGTCCCTGAATGTGGATAACTCTAGTCTGGATGTGACCCTAAACATAAGATCATAGTTATATCAGGAAGCTCTGGTTTTAATGTAATGTAAAACTGGCAGAATATCTGTAGAGGTATAGTAACACATTTTTCCTTTGAAGAAAAAATATATTTTAGAAGATTTTTATTGTTATACACAAAAAGAGAGGTTTATGTTTTTATCTCTTTTTTCGCTGACGGTTTCTCCTACAGCTGCCACCTTCCTCAGGAAACTGAAGAAGGTGACAGCTGTAGCCGAAACCGTGAAAACAGGGAAAACATGTAAAAAATAAAACAAAAAAAACACGAGTATCCTATTTGTGTACAACAATAGTACCTATGAGATAATAGAAATCAACACATAATGATCTTAAAATAGACATTTCAGAAGATCTTGGTGTGGTATGTCTTGATTGTGTTTATTGTGCTCCTTTTATTATGTTTTTCCTATGAATTGTCTTTTACAGTTTATTCTCAAGTCTCTCGTGTGAAACTGTATTTTCCTAAGTTGTTTCTATTTCTTTGACCTGCCAGGGAAAACAGATGTAAAGTAGCCTTCGGGTAATTCTGGCATATTTACATTTATATGTTCATGAATATGCATTGTCGCTTTTAAATTAAAGAAATAAAATAAAATATCAGATTTTTTCTACAATTTCTCTCCACCTTCTCTCCAAAGTTCAAATCACTGACAGACAAAATAAACTTGAAAATAGATAACGGGTTGACAAAGTGATAATTGATCACTTTTCAAATGTGATAATTCCTGTAGGCCTATAGATGACACAGCTTCATCTACATTATCCCTTACCGGGACCACAACCAGTTGTTCTGTGTTTAAAAGGATTAGGAAGTCTGACCTAATCAGAATAACTTTCATGATATAGTTTGGTGCTGTTTAAAAAAACTTCCCTTGTCAGATTAGCTAAGGAAAGGAATTATAAAAGAAATGTAAAATGATTCATTTTGTAGAAGAAACACTGGATCGCATGCTGTATCAGCTTTCTGTCTTTCTCTGGGTTTAAACCTCTCAATTTAAGATTTGGTTTGTTATGTGATGTCATCAAGGAGAGGAGGAGGATATTTTGAAATGTGAAATCCTCCAGCTTTTTCTTTATTGTTGTGCTAAACTGACTGAAGCGTGTCACCCTGTAGGGCAGGCTGGGAACCAAGGCTAAATAACAGCTCTCTCTTCTGTATAGAAAGGCTAGTGTAAATAGTTAATTCAATTGGAGAGGCCAGTAGGGGGATTGCGGGGGAGATGTGACCTGTATTATGTAAAAGAATAGGGTCAGATTATCAAATGAAGTCAAACGTACCCCAGCTTTACACCCCAAAAAAAATAATTTAGATCTGGGTTCGACAGGGACTGGTTTGATGCCTGGGTTCTAACCTGTTTGGCTGTATCAACCTTAAGTTAGCAGAGATTTGACTTCTTGTTTGGTTGGTGATATAAAACAGTCTTAAGATTTTTACACGCTGACTGACATAAAAAGACTGGCAGTCTCAGATAATTCCTAAATCCAGGTAATTTTCCTAATAGGTTTCCTACAAATGAAATGTTGAGTCTGTGGCTGCAGGAGAAAACTGGGATCATTCTTTTAGCTCGATGCAACGGTTTACTGTGGGAGAAGTTTTGCATAACCTCCTGTCATCACTGTGGGACCATCTGAGCTGCAGTTATGCAGAGTTGTCAGCAAGATGTTTAGGTAACATGATATAGAGGGAGGAAAAGCATAGGAGTTCATGCAATGCTGCCTACTTACCTCCACTATGTCACCAGCTTCTTAAACGTCCCACATACCAACATAATCAGAGTTTGACATGAGCAGCACACAAGAGCATTTGACGCTTTATGCCAAACAACCAAATAAGGTTTCAATTTTAATAAGATAAGAACTAACACAATAATACACAACGTGTAGTCTGAAAGCTTAAAAATCCATCCATTAGTCAATGCATCCATCTATCCATGCATCCATCCATCCATCCATTCATCCATCCATCTATCCATGCATCCATCCATCCATGCATCAATCCATCCATCCATCTATCGATCCATCCATCCATCCATCCATCCATCCATCCATCCATCATTCCATCCATCCATCAATCCATCCATCCATCCATCCATGCATCCATCCATCCATCCATCCATCCATCCATCCATCCATCCATCCATCCATCCATCCATCCATCCATCCATCCATCCATCCATCCATCCATCCATCCATCCATTCCATCATCCATCCATTCATCTATCCATCATCCCATGCATCCATCCTCCCTTCCCATCCATCCATCCATCCATCCATCCATCCATCCATCAATCCTCCATCCATCTATCCATCCATCCATCCATCCATCAATCCATCCATCCATCCATCCATCCATGCATCCATCCATCCATCCATCCAACCATCCATCCATCCATTACCATCCATCCTCCATCCTCTATCCATCCATCCATCCATCCATCCATCCATCCATGCACATCCCCCATCCATCCATTCCATCCATCCATCATCCATTCATCCATCCATCCATCCATCCATCCATCCATCCATCCATCCATGCAATCCATCCATTCCATCCATCCATTCATCATCATCCATCCATCCATCCATCCATCCAATCCATTCATCTAATCCATCATCCATCCATCAATCAATCCACACCATCCATCCATCCATCCATCCATCCATCCATCCATCATCCATCCATCCAATCATCCATCCATCCATCCATCCCTCATCCATCCATCCATCCATCCATGCATCCATCCATCCATCCATCCATCCATTTATCCATCCATCCATCCATCCATCCATCCATCCATCCATGCATCCATCCATCCATCCATCCATCCATCCATCCATCCATTCATCTATCCATCCATCCATGCATCCATCCATCCATCCATCCATGCATCCATCCATCCATCCATCCATCCATCCATCCATCCATCCATCCATCCATCCAATCATCCATCCATGCATCCATTCATCCACCCATCCATCCATCCATTCATCCATGCATCCATCCATCCATCCATCCATCCATCCATCTATCCATCCATCCATCCATCCATCCATCCATCCATCCATCCATCCATCCACTTGAGGGGGCTATTCCCCATCTCCAGTCCAGTAGCTACTAGGCAGAAGGCAGCATGCACCCTTGACAGGTTGCCAGCATGTTCCCTTTTCCCCATACCAGGTGAAAACATTGAAATTAGCTCTTTAATGGGAGGCACATTTGGCCCGGCTACCAGCATTGACGTATCCAGAGGTTTCTAAAAGTTGCAGTTTTCAAACTACTGAAGTTTTCTGTCAAGTTGTTCTTAAAACCCTTTTGATGAGAAAACAGAGAAGTGACCAAAATGCCACACCCTCGTTCCCAGCCTCTTGTTGTGCACTGCTTGTCAGGTGGCTGTAAAAAAAACTACAATACTTTTCCCTCATTCAAAAAAACAAAGAAAATAAATTCAGCTGCTGAGAAATATTCTTGAAAAACCATAGATAACTACATCATGGAAGCTAAAAAATGTACAATGGTAAGTTTTATTAAGGCAAGTTGTTTTAAAACTTTAGCTGGACTGTAGTGTCAACATCAGGCTAAGTATCTTAGCAGATATCCTATATAATTAAGCAGCTAAAATCAGCTTATGGAAGCCCTGTGAAGACCTGTTGTTTCTTTAGTGTTTACCGGTATTGATTTCTTTGTAATGAAGGAGGCCTAAACATATACCAAAAGCTCACCAAGTTTTGCACACCTGTATAGTGTGTGTGAAATTGAGATCTTTTAATAGATTGAAAAAGGGTGTGGGTAACGGCTCCACACATTTGAAATTTGATACATAGACGGAAACCTTCAAGAGCATAAAAAAGTCTATTGGACTTTTGTCCTAAAACCAGCAGGAAACAATCTATCTTGGGTGATAGGTCTTACTTTAGTGATTTTTCCACTCTATACACAAGATTTTTAGGTATTGGCTTCAAATGTTGTCAGTATTTTTTTAGCAAGATGTTTAGGTAACATGATATAGAGGGAGGATTAAAGTCTGTAGAAATGCAAGCTGTTGTGCAAACTTTGAGTACAAAAACATAAAAGTTATATACAAACAACTTCTATACAAACAAAGTCAAGGAGACACTGAATCTGCCATGTTTGTTCCTCATCTTTTCACTGAAAAAACTCTGTGAAAAATGGGTTGTCATCACCAAAGTTTTCTTCCCTGAACAGGAAATGTCATATTTTACTAAGTTTAATCTGCTTGACCATATCAATATGAAACTTAGCTCTTTAGCACAAGACAAGTTAACGTAACCTATTGTCGATTACTGAGCCGTTTTTTAAAGAGGGTGTGGCTTTGTGGTGTGGTGAATTCCCGGCATCATGAAGTGACAATATGTTTAGGTATATATAAGGTGAATATTCTGAGTTCAGCACTCTGAATATTTAACAGATTATTGTCAGAGCCTGCTGGGCTCCGAACCTGTTTATTAGTTCTTTGCACCTGTGTTCCTTATTGTCCTCACTTGATCCTCATTCCCTGCTGTTATTTAAGATCTGGCAAGTGCTTCTTGCCTTGTTGGATCATTGATGTCATTCCACTCATGTTGTGCTGATCAATAAACCCAAGTTTTTCACCTCTAAATCCACGTCTGCGCCTGGGTCCTTCACTTAGTCAGTGGCACCACCTGACAGAATGATCCGACCTAAGAAACACAGTCAACTAGATGTCCGCGTCCCGGCAACCCTTCACTGGAGCCAGCTATGCCGGGTCGCCAGCCTCGCTCTCACCTCGGCTTGCCTCGATGGGGTGGAGGCAAGGCAATTTTATTTGTATAGCACACTTTCAACACAAGGCAATGATTACAAAAAATTTGAAAATTAAAGCATATAATAATTAAAAGAAAACTTAAACAAACATTTATAATCAACTACCAATTTTAAAATACAAGAAAGCATAGACAATAAAACAATGTCATTTAGCATTTGATCAAAATAATAATTAGTATGAAAATTAAAAATAGAAAAAAAAAATCATTAGCAAGAGGAGGAGTTCCTCCATGAGTTCATGCTGCGGTTCTGCCACAATCTGAGGGATATGGAAGAGGCAGCGCTGGTTGTTTACTGGGCAGATGAGAAGTGGGGACCTTCGGCCACAAGGCACACTTTTTTTCTGGCCACTTCAGCACCTTTTATTCCCATGGGTTCCACAGCACTGTGGGCTACAGCTCCTGCCACCTCAGAGCCCATCTCTGTGTGTCCCACTGCTGTCTCCAGAGCTCCCAGCGCGGTGGAGGATGAGTCAGTGTCTGCCTGCACGACCACGAAGCCAACCTCTGCCTGCTTGGCCCTGAAGTCAGCCTCTGCTCTGCCTCTGCCCTGTTCTGGACTACCCCGTTCCTGTCTATCAGCCAGTCTACTCAGCCCTCATCCCAGTCCAGTTCAGCCCAGAACCAAGCAGCCTGGAGTTGGAGATTCTGCCTTCACCACAAGAACTCGTCTGGCCTTTATTATCAGAGCCACTGGATCTACTGCTGCTGCCATCAGAGCAGCTGGACCAGCCGCCACTGCAGCCAGAACTTCTGCTGCCATCTCTGCCTCCTGGACTTTTTCTATGTCTCCTATGTCGGACTCCTAGTCCTATTCTGTGTCACTGACCTCAACCTGCCAGGCCCTTTCTTCGTCGCTACCAGGCCTTCGGATGAAGGCCACCTGATGGTAATCCCCTGAATGGACGCCAACGCGGTTGTCCACAAGACCATCATCCAGCCAGGGGACCTCCACCCGGTCATCCTCCTGACCTGCGGGTCACCCACCAGACATCCTGGTCCTCAGGGGTCGTCGCCCAGGTCGTCCACCTGAACTCCAGCGACGTACCTAAAGAGACTCGGGTCTACATCCAACTGACCATGATGAATTTTACTAGAACCTCTAGAATACAAAGATGAAACTTGAAAAATCATAATATTGTGCAAATGTTAATGTATTACAGTATTTAAACTTAACTCTTTAAGCGTGCTGGTCGCAATATTGCGACAGGCAATATTGCTACCTTTAAGAGCCACAGCTATGATACACAGATATGACCGCTAATTTAAATACTACATCAGGAGATGGCGGACATCTGTAACTTTAATTTAAGCCACATTTTTGGGTGTGTTACCATGGAAACTTTTGGAGTAATCAGCTTTTTGTGCAGCTCCGCAAGTGAGAGAGAGCATGCAGCTGCTGCGGTCACAGCATAGAGAGAGCGAGATTTATAAAGACAAAACTTATGATGCCGAGATGTCTGAGTTCCTAACCAGGAAGTATTGGCTTATTCAGATTCTGAAGAGGAATATTTAGCCTATCCTCTGATCAAGATGTTCAGTTGTCCAGGGAGAAAGAAAGCAAAACTCAAACAGCGCACAGCAGCAGCAGCCAGTCCTGTTCGCCATGACGCTCCACAGTGGCCTTTTATTGTGGGCAGTATAAGGTACACCTGTGCACTAATCATGATGTCAGATCAGCATCTTGATGTGGCACACCTGTGAGGTGGGATGGATTATCTCATCAAAGCAGAAGTGCTCACTATCACACATTTAGACTGATTTGTGAACAAAATTTGAGAGAAATGGTAATATTGTGTATCTGGAATGAATTTTAGATCTTTAAGTCCATCTCATGAAAAATGGGAGCAGAAAAAAAGGTGTTGTGTTTAATTATGTGTAATTTATTCCCCTCAAAATATGGATACATAAAATCACATGATCATCTAGGATATGAGGTTTTATTCTATTTACAACATACATTTTATTTATGTTTTATAAACAACAGCTCTTTTCTATAAAAATACATGAAAATAAGAAAAAAAAGAGAATAAGAATAGAAAATAATTTTAAAAAAGTGTATCTCTTTGGCATAAATTTATTAACTTACACATTGACTCCTAAAGAAGTGTCTTATATTGAGTTTTCTTTTCTTTCACATCCTTTAAATCCGCGTGTGTACACGTGCACGCACGCAGACAAAAACACAAAGTGTAAATGACACCAGTAAAATCCATCTAGCTGACGTGACCCGGACAGAACAAATGCCAAACATATTGACAACTTACACTCGCAGGTGCCTCTCATCCAGCCCAACTAGCAGTTGTAGCTTGAGATGTTCACAGTCAGACGTTTCACCAGACATAAACACACACACATCTATGTTTATAGGTGTTTATGCGTTTGATAAACTGACCGCGCTCGGTTTAAGAGGAGATGGAATGACAACAGGGACGGCCAATCACATGTAAGTTAGCCAGAACCCGGCAGCCAATCAGGAAGCGATATTTAGGTTAGAGGTGGGATTTCTAGCAGAGACCGACATTTAACCCTTTGTGTGCCATGATCATTGACTAAACAGCGGTTGGATATGTGGTAGCGACGCCGTTGATTGGTGGGGCAATTCACTAATCGCTGGATATTGGTGGGGACATGTCCCCTCCGTCCATGCTAATTCTACGCCCATGTGATTATGCATAGTAGATGTTGACAGACACTTGTGTTTGATAGCTCTGGCTCAGCTCTCTGCAAAAGAAAGATTGACATAAACATTCCAAAAATAACGAACTAACATTAACACTGTCAACAGCTTATTGTCTAAATTATCGACCTAACAGAACTACGTAAATAAAGCACGGAGCGAACATGAGAGCACCCGACTGTAGAGTTAATACTAATACTGCGGAATAATCTCCTAATCAAACTCTGCTTCCCGAAAATTATTAACTGCCTCCGGAGCCCAGTTAAGGTACAAAATTCTATTCAACAAATAGTCCTGCAGGTAAGACTTTTTTTCACTCAGATGAGCTCTTCTATTGCTGTGTGGAGCAGCAGCTGTGTCAGACACCTACCTCCCCCTCCACCCCCTTCCGGACTCCTAAACACACATGCAATGTGGTCTCATAAGGAAACGCAGCTTTTTGATATATATGCAATTCATATATATATATATATATATATATATATATATATATATATATATATATATATATATATATATATATATGTATGCAGATCGGAAATTAACACATACAAAGACCTTCTATTTTGACTGTAGAGCTGTTTGGCCATGACAACAATCATTACATTTGAATGAAAAACGGAGATGCCTGCAAGTTTCAGAACACCATTTCAAATGTGAAATATGGGGCTGGCAGTATCATACTGAGGGGTTGGTGCAGGGGGGAACTGATGCAATTCATAAAATAGATGACATCATGAGGAACAAACACTATGTGGAAATATTGCAGCAACATCAGCCATGAAGTGAAAGCCCAGGCACAATCCAGCACATCCAGCCAAAGTGTTTACAAAGTGGCTTAAGGACAACAAAGGTAATGTTTCACAAAGTCCTGATCTCAATCCTATGGAGCATAGGTGTCAAAGTTATCCGGCCCGCCCAAAAACCTGACTCAAGCTCAGTTTATTCTTCTCCGACTGCAAATTTGCACTCAGATGCAGACGTATTGGCAGAGACATTTTTCGTTTATAGTAGACGGAAACGGATAGTCCTTGCGTTGACGGATAATAGCGTTGCATTAATCCGTCTTCGTAAAAACTGAGAAGCATAAACTAGGCTTTAGAGCGTTTTCAAATGTGTGGCCATGCCAGAAAACACGAAGAGAAAAATGCATATTTTTTTGTTCAATGTCCGTGCTGGAATCCAGTGTTTTACATGACGGACTACACCAAAACAGCAGGTGGCGGTATGCAAATAATTCTGTAGCTATCCAACAAACAAGGGAGTGAGAAGTACCGACGTCATAAAACGAGCAACACCCTAGAATGTAAACAAACTGGTCTACTGGTTAGCTGCTACCTGAAGCCATCTACAGGGTGAGTGTTGTCGTAAACCCTCCGTTTTGTAACCTGCTGTGTTGCTGTGGGCTGCTTGAATCACGTTGTTTTGGTCTTTTTATAGTCGCGTGGCAATTCTGTAATTTATGCTGGCGGTATCGTCATTTCCGCGTGGAGCGCGTCTATTGTGTTAGGTACGGCCAGAGTACGGCTTGTGTTCACATGATCTGTATCCACTCGTACCTCCAAGGCAGGTCTCTCGTGCCGTAACCTGGCACGGTCCAGGCTGTGTTCGCATGGTATGAAATAAGTGGATTTTGACTAAATACTGTACCTGAATACAGACTCAAGTCCGATGTGGTAACGCCCTTAGTTACACCAGTTCTGTCAGGAGGAATGGGTCAGAATCACACTGTTTTCCTAACCACCTGTTGTAAGACTTCAGACATTGGAGTCTCATCTTTGTCAACCATCTTTGTGATGAGCACTTTCAGCTCCTTCTTTTGATTAGATTTAACAAAGATAACCTTGAAACAGAAGGCATGCAAAGGAACTTGAGACTTCATTTTAATAAAAGTTAGTGTTAAAAATACAGTATTTGTGGTGTGACACTTGTATAAAATTTACATTGATAAGTTATGGTGGTTAGAAGTTGTGTTAGATATTTAAGATATTTTGCCAAAAGTAACTTAAAGTAGTGTAACTCAGTTACATTTTTAAGCCAGTAATATGTAATACAAACATATTACATTTTCAACATTGTAACTAGTAATGTGAAATATATTACAATTTCATTGTAACTTGCCCAACACTGCTTATTGTCTAACATCTATGAGTAATGGTAAATGAATTTCAAAATTGTGATGGACACAAACAAATGCAACTTGTTAATTACAGGACAGTTCTACTTTATTTACTCATGGGCAGTCTTCAAAGCAGTAGAGTTGACTCTTAATGTCCCCAGGCAGGACTACAGTAGCCGTGACAAGTGAAAGGAGAACTGGTGGTCTCAAAACAGCTTTGACCACATCGTAAAAATCTCTGCTATAAAGAACAACTGGCCCCTCACACTGACCCTCCAAAAGTAAAGGCAAAGGTTCAGAAGCTGGGTGGTCCTCTTTATGGACAATCAAACGTCAAGAATAGTTTTTTAAAAAGGGAAAGAAAAAGAAGACTCTCTTAAGAACCGTACAGTTCTACAGCAGCTGGGCTATTCATGTGCTTCCAGCTAAAAGGATGAGCAGCCACTTTCATCATTTCTGCATTCAGTTTGCTGATGGAGCTGTTGCAAATGTTAAACACAAAGTGTAGACAGGCAGTAATTCCTGACTTGATGCATTTTAGTCCTAGAAACCTTCCATTTCTTGCAAAGAGATTTTAAAATATACTACTCTTTGTTACAAAGGCTGCCGACCCTGAGGTATTGCCCTGCCATTTGCAAGCTGACCATTTGAGCTTTCCAAATTTGACACAGCTGACTAAGGCAATAAATTTGAACTAGTATCCCCACCCCCTGTATCCATGATGAGAGCTGCCCTACCAGGCTTCTGAACACACACATTAATGTGAGCACTTTAGCAATCTGAGTTTAGGAAGCATGTGATGTGGCTGTCTTCCACAGAGGATAAACTGAATCAAAAAAAAAAAAAAATCATAAATCTGGTGTCATTGAATCTCAAAATGCAACAGCTGCAGGTTAGAATTATGTTGGACAAACTATAGGGTATGCAAAGTGCTAATGACTGTTGTCCAAAATTACAAAGGTAACCAGGGTAATCAGTTTCTGACAGGTGAAACTCAATCTGCTAATTCATGATCAATACTGCTGAACTGCAGACGGCTGCTTTATTTTGGGGAAACAAGCAGCAACATTTGTGGCAACTGACTAAGTAAACTCCCATTGTAATTCTCACAGCAGCAACAAGCTGGAGAGTGTGTGTGTGTGTGGGTGGGTGGGTGTTTGAGTGTGTGGTGTTGGGGGGGGGGTGGGGGGGTGGTAGCATTTGTGTTGTGTTTAAGGAGCAAAATGTCAATGAGCAATGAGCATGCTCAAGGCACATAGCTAAAAGGGTTAAATGGAAGGCCGTGCCACTGTCACAAAAACAAACGCAGATGCCACTACTTTGAAACCATACATCAAGATACAGACAATGTATGGTTAGATTGCTAATTATTTTTACTCATAGTATAGCTTGAAAAATTGTAAAAATCATACATTATTGAAAGTTACACCAGATTTTTTATAATCAAATGTAAAGCTAGTTATGACTGACACTGTACTATTCTTCAATAATATCTTCCATTTAGAACATTTATTATTTCCAGACTTTCTGTTGTTTAAATTTTATTCCACAGCTATATTGAGATTTTGGATGCAAAAAAGAACATTTCCAGGGAACAGTCCCAACATTGCTTAATCACTGCTATTTTACTGCTAAAAGGTTTTATCTCTTAGTCCTTTTCGTTGGAGATAAACCAGACAGAAATTAAATAAAAACTCACTTAGAGGACTAAAAAAAATATTTTTTGTGGATGAGTAAAATGAGATGAAAACATTTAAAAATGAATCAAATTTAAACCTTATGTATGAATTGAAAATAATAGACAATAACAGTCTTCTTGGGTAGTGGAAGTGAAGGAAGATGGAGGTCAAGTGTTTCTTCTGGAGATTTTGCAGCTAAATAAAGTTAGACCAATGCTAGAATGAATGCATAAATTCTAAACATAACCAGAACACAGTTTAAGAAATATAAAATAGGAGTTATATAATCATGCTGGTATTTTAATAACCCAGCGGAAATGTTCTGTATGATTTTAAATATCTAAGAGAAAATTTGTCTTGTCCAGTGATCAGGGCATTACAGTGGTCCAATCAATGAGAAGATAAAGCATTAACATCTGGTAACGTTCCACGAATATAAAAAGCAAGAGTGGTAGATGGATTTACACTTGAGTCCAAGGTAAGTTTGGATAAAAAACGTATTCCAAGGTTTTTAAAAAAAACAACAACAAAAAAACTCACTGATGTTGAAAATGGGAAAACCGCATAGAAGATATCAAAGTACATACATTTGAAACCATATATTTACATATATTCAGAAGAACCCCAATGTTTCATTTTCTGTCAAACATCAAATCAGATTAAACTTTTTTGCTTCAGATTGTTAAAACAATAACATATCTTTTGTATTTGTGAAATGTCAGAATAAAAAACGAGTGAATTTTTAGCCCTTTTTATTTCTTTAGATTCATTTAGAAGTATACATACACTGAGTTTGTTGTGTTTTTAAATGAAAGAAAATTCCAAGTGATTTCATTCTGATCTTAAAAAGTAAAATTTTTTTTTTAAATGTTTCTGATAGATTCATTGATTCCACCTGAGTTTATTGGTGAGACACCTGTGGATACATATAAAGGCACCCCCTTTATGTGACATCAGGGGAAAATCAAGGATTTCAACCAAGACTTTGGGAAAATAATTGTGGACTGCCACTATGGTTACAAAGAGCTTTAAGGACAACAAAGTCAAGGTATCTGAGTGGCCATCATAAATTCCTAATCTCAATCCTATGGCAATTTTGTAGGCAGCTCTGAAAAGTCGATTGCGAGCAAGAAGGCCTACAAATCTGACCCAGTTCCATCAGCTCTGTCAAAAGAAATGGGCTGAGATTCCAGTGTAAGGTGAATTAAGCTTTAGAGGACACTATTAACCTTACTGTTCTCTAAGGCTGTTCCTTCTTGCTGTTTTAGATTCCTCATCATATTTGAATTTGTCTTTTGAAATATTGTTCCACTTTGTTATGATGTTATTATGTTTTAGATTTCTTAAAGCCATCAGGAAACAGTGTTTGAACAAGTGGTTAGGAGATAATAGCTGGATGCATGGGTTGGCTTCTGGAACATATCCTGTGGAGAAAACGACTACTGTTAAAAGCATTGAATTGAGAGGAGAGAGGCTGCCTTGTTAGCCTAATGTGGAGCATTCCAAGTAGACAAGAGGCTACACTAAGCCTTCAGGTGGTTGAAAAGATTCTCTGTCTGGGGTTCTATTGTTTTACTGTGTGTTTGTGGGGGGGGGGGGGGGCTCAATGCTTGAACGGGTGATGACTGTATAATCTAAAAGGGTGTGTCTGAGGATCAAAATCCCACATTTAAACCCAAATGGTGTTCTGCTGTTGGATTTATGTACTTACTGTTATTTAATAACTCAAAGAATAATTTCTGAGATGTTCAGAGGAGCAAGTACCAAAAAAAAAAACACAGTTGCTGCAAGAAAATAATCACTTTGGTAATGGTCATCAGATCTGTGACTGCATTTCTCAGAGAATATGAGTAGAGAGAGTCTGGCCCCGTCTTCTGTTGATAAGAAGCTGCTTTTTATTCGTCCTTTTTTTTTATGGCCGACACACACCCCCCCTACCTGCCCTCATTCAATTTTCCTCACACCTGGTTAAAATAGAAGTAATGCTAAAACCATAAAACAAAACATTAGAGACACATAACTTATCATACGTACATTTAAAACATATGACATTCCAGCTATCATTAATCGCTCACTCAACGGCAGCTCTAAACAGATGGGTTTTAGACTTGATTTAAAGGAACTCCATATTTCAGTAGTTTTGCAGTGATCAGAAAGTTGTTTTTTTTTTTCCAGATTAGGAGCGTCCCCATGTTTGGTTCTAATTCTGGGGGAGATTAGTAGTCTAGAGTTGTAAGAACTGAGTTGACTGGGGGGTTGATAGACATTCAGTTTTTTTTCCCCCATTCAGATGGAAAAAAATATTTTTTTGGCATATCCATCCATTGATTTTCTGAATGCATTTACTTAGGGTTTGGATGTGGTCAAAGTCACCTGGTGACATCATAATGTAAAGCAGAGTGTCATCTACATAGTCAAAGGTGACTGATCTTATTGGTTGTCATCTGGGTTAGTGGCAGCATGTAGATATTAAATAGGAGAGGCCCCAGGATAGAGCCCAGCTGCACCCCACGTGAGATTTCGGACTGGTCTGATTAAAAATTCCCTGTTGACACACAAGAAGTTCTGGTTCTTGAGGTAAGACTCAAACATAAAATTGTACCAGAGTCCAACCCAGCTCTCCAGTCGTTTCAATAATATATAATTATCAACAGTGTCAAATGCTACACTGAGATCCAAAAGTAAATAATCCTGCTGATAAATGGAAGATTAGAGATTGGCCTCTAATTCTGCATTAATGGGTTGTCCAGGTTGTTCTTCTTTACGGGTGGTTTGATAACCGCTGTTTTTAAAGCCTGGGGCAAGTCACCTAACAGGAGGGATGAGTTAGGTATTTTAATCAGATCAGGCCCAAACAGCGAAAACTTCCTTAAGAAAAACTGTGGGTAATGTATTGAGGCACCAAGAGAAGCTTAACTGGGTAATCATTTCAACAGCATTTTTTTTTTTCGTTGGTTTATTTCTTTTAATCCGGAGATTTTCTCCTTATTAGTGTGGAGTGGGGATAATTGTTGTAATGGTTTCCATCATTCCGTTTCTTAAAAAGCATTCAAATGTTGTCTAAACATTATTCTTTGTCATGATGGAGGGATTTGTTATGGGTTTCTAGTATTCCATGAGAAGGCTAAATGTAGAAAACCAGTTTAACATATTCAAGCTCTCTGAGCAGTACTCAGAAATGCCAAAATGTATTCTGCACAATGTGTGGTAAGGGACAGGAAAAAAAGCATGCAAACAATTTGACCTCTGAACACCAGAAATGGTAAAGGCCTCATTTATTAGAAATTACTTATGGTTGGAAAAAAACATTTGACCTTCTGCTCCCCAGGGACACATCAGGCCATTATATCTGACTGGCTTGGGAATTCAGTGACTTATTGGTAGCCATTTTCAAGATTGATTCTCTAATAAGATGAAAGCTCACCAGCGAAGACATACACTGACCCTCACCAAGCCCCCAGGGAATTCCTTAGTGAAATCCTTTCAAAATAAAAGATGTTCAGGGACTGAACCTAAGAAATGTTTTAGTTTTCCCTTAGAACCGCCAACAAATTCTGCTAATTATCCTCCACCAGATGACTGTCTATCTGTTTAACAGGTAAAGGATAAATGCAGACAAAGTCTAAACATTACATCTTCCCCTTATCTTTTGAGGTCAGAGCCAGCAAACTAAGTGGTTGATTACGGTACCCAAACCCATCTGAGCGCCCCTATAAATGCTGAAACTGAACAGGGACAGCAGATGTTAAAACGTATGAAAATATGAATATTACACCATTTGTTTAAGTTTTGTTTCAGTGTATATTATTGACAAAAATAATTTATATATATACTTTTTTTTTTACATGTCCTGTCCGGCAGAGTGGTTCTCAGAATTGGTATCTGAGTACCAAGTATAAGCCCAACAGATTTACTTTCACAAGTAGCATTACAGCTTTTGGTATAGTACTCCACTTGATAATTATGTATGAAAATTATTAATGATCGCTGTGGGTTTAATTTAATGAGGTTATGGACACAGAGAGAGAAAAAACAAGAGAGAAGAAAAGAAGAAAGTGAAGAATTAACAACCAGTAAGATGGAGTAACATAAACAAAACATCAAATGAAATGAACTAAGAACTGCACACCCACGACACACTAAACCTCAGCCCAAGAACGCATCCGCAAACATCAACATCCCCACACCTGTGTATGTATGTGAGCATGCAGATGCAAACAAGCTTTCCCCACACAAGTGCCCATCAGCTGGTGTGAAGAGCCGCCAATCCGTCCCACAGGAATCAACGAAGACATGAAGCAGGACGGAGACACCGACGCCCAGAGGGCCCCATAGTCTATACCGCACCCCTGAAGGGAAGAACAGAGGGAACCCCAGGGGAACATCCAGCAGCTACAGTGCAGGAGCCCGGGGGGCAGCAGGGGCGAGCCCATGGGCTCCGCAGGCAACCTGCTATGCCGGGGTGGGCCCGGTCTAGGACCCGGGGACCCCAGGGACCAGGGGTGCTCCGTCCCCTGGCAGGGCCCTGACCAGAGATCAGCATTTAGTGACATCACTAGTTGAAAGTTGAGTGCTGAGGTGTCAGAACCGCCCCTGCGGGCAGAGCGGCTAAACTCTGCTAGAGTTCCAAACAAGCCCTCCTTCTTCTCACAGCTCATAGCTTCTTCGGTTTTTGGCAGCTTAAAACACTTTTTTTGTTGGATTTTTTACTTCCTCTGTGAAAACGCCAGTTTGGCTGCATGGATTACAGGTTTTTATTCTACATTCCAGAAGAACAGCAGCTGGATCAAAGAACAAAGACGCCTGATGGACAGAGAAGTAAGTGGCAACATGCTAATGTCAACGTGTGTTAGCCATTTATCAAGCTGCTCATGAGATCTTATACCAGCTTTGTGTGGTTAACTAATAGATCTGTAGCATCTCAGAATGTTCAGTAAACGGGTGCAAACAACACCCACAGCTTTTTTATATACTGGGCTAGAAAGATTTGCTTAGTGGATGCAGCTGTGTTGGTTTGAGGTCTGTCTAAAGACTAGAGATTTAGCAAATGAAATAGGCTTTATTGACTCCGTTTTTTTACAATAAAAAAAAAAAGTCTGAGCCCTTAATATAACAGAGTTTCGTTGTGGTACTCTGTGCTTTTCAAATTATTTGTGAGAATACTGTTTGTGATTAAGCTAAGTACTGTTTGTTTCAGTATGATCTGCTCCCGGCTCTGAAGCCGAGCAGAGCGGAGCATAGCGTTGGGATGCAGGAGGCGGGTTTATAGAGAAACGAGCCGTTTCACTTCGTGGTCTAACATTAACTACAGGACACAAGTTAAATTTCAGGACTAATTAATACTATAGAATAAAATAGCATGATATGGTCCCTTTAAATTTTTTATATTTGTAATTTAATTTTTTTTATTCTTTTGCTTTTTTAATTTTTTTTATATCCACACCAGGTATGTGTGTGTAGGTAATTGATTTGCAATATAGTTTTTTACTGTAAGTACCTTTATTTATTTTATAAATAACATTTGATGTTAGATTCCCAGACCCACCCTGGGCCCTTTTAGCCCCTCTTTATTAACCTCCTGGATACGCCCCTGCTCAGCCGTACTTAACATTTAGCAATAGTCACTTATTAATCTTTATGAAACCTCATAGGACTCTCTGTGTCAGAAGAGAGTGCAAACGTATCTTTTCTCACTCTTAAATTCAGTGGGTCATCTCGTCTGTTCTGCAGCCGTAGTCTTTTCAGACTGAGCCCCCGCCGCATGTTGATGAGCGGGGAGACTCCCGGCGAGCTCAGTAGGCTGGGAGATTTTGGTATTGGGAGACTTAGCTGCCCGATATTACACTTTGTTGTTTGAAGCTTAGGTTAGGTTTGAGGTTAGTTAAACACAGTGGTCACAGATATGAGCATTCATTGTCATGGTCCATTTTTTTAACAAAATACTTAAAAAGTGAAACATTGGGTGGACGATTTATTTTTTATTTACAATAGCCTGGGAGCTGGTGTTCCACCTTTTGGTACAAATATTGGTTTTAAATCAAGCTTCGGGGCAAAGCCAATGCTGTTAGGTCCATAGCTATGACGTAACTATGCTTAATGACTGTACAAATCACAAACCAAGGATTGCATCCTGGTGGTGTTCCAAAAACAAATTTAATTAAAAAAAAAAATTTCTCATTATTCTTCCATGGCTAAAAAAGAATAAATAAAAAAATTGCGTTATGTTATCTTCACAAATACCGAACATGTTCTGCCGTGTTGCAGAGTTGATAACTGCTTCTTGTAGCTACAGCTATCTGGCCAAAACAATGTTGCCCTCCAGTGGGCGGTCACAATCGAAATGAAGTTATTAGGCTTTTTTATACTCAGGCATTTTCTGTTGTAATTTGCTTCTCTAAATGATGTAGTGAATTGAGTTTGTAGAAAAAATTCACATGCAGCATGCTTATAAAACTCAGAATGACTGATTGTATTGAGAAAAAAAAATGTTTTCATGATTTTCAGTGAAGGAGACCTTTAAGAAGTCATTTTAATTAAATCCTTTATTCCACATTCCTAAAGAACAGCAGCTGGATCCCTGATGTATTGAACAGAGAAGTAAGTAGGTACATGCTAATTTGTGTTAGCCATTTATCAAGCTGCTTTTGTGCAGCTTATATCTTATAGCACCATTGTGTGGGAAATTAATTGATCTGTAGCATCTCAGAATGTTCAGTAAACGGGTGCAAACAACACCCGTGGCTTTTTTATATACTGGGTTGGAAAGATTGCTTGCTGAACTCAGCTATGTTGGTTTGGGCTCTGTCTGAAGCCTGCATGGGCTCTGTCTATAGCCTGGTAGATTTAGCAGCTGAAATAAGCGTTAATCACTCCGGTTGTTAAATAAAATAAATAATTAATCCAAAATGCCGAGTCGTTAATGAAAAACAGGTTCATTGTGGTACTTAGTGCACTCAAAAGTACTTAAGACTCGGAAAACTCAGCTGTTTTTCTCAGTCAGAGCGGCTCTGCACAGGAGAGGAGGGGAGTGGGGGGGTGGGGGTGTGTTGAGGAGCCAGGATTATACAGAAACGAGCCATTTTACTTCGTGGTCCAATATTATCCGCAGGATACAAGTTAAATTTCAGGGCAAATGAATACCATATAACACCAACGGTAATATATATATCACATATATTTTTGTTTGACATTCCAAAAGAGAATCTCCACTGTTTGTGGAGAGAGAATGCCAGAAAATTCCCCCAACTTTGCACTGAAAGTGAAAATATTAGCTATCTGAGACACAGACTAGTGCATCTGTATGGAAACCCAAGAAGTTCACTTTGATATTTTTTCTCTCTCAATATTTCAAAAAAATTTGATCTTCGTAAATAGAAAAATTCAATGAGCTTCCCACCCCTACCTACTGCAACTACTCATTAAATAATAGTTCTGATTTAAAAGTCTTAAGGCTACACATAGACCTCTTTCAGTGTTAAATTTATGCATAGTTTTAATTTATATATATATATCTCATCTACGTTTAGACCAAACAAAATTGTCATGTTTGATAGTGGTCTAAGCTTAGATTTAGAATTTAAAAAACTTGAAAGCCCAGTTAAAATTTTGTAAATTATGCAAAAATGAAAGATAGGATGAAGAAAAACTTAGACAGTTTAATTTGCTTCAGAATGAATGAGTTAGATCTTTTTGTTAATTTGTGTTATTGTGGTAATAATATCAAAGTTATGGACTCTACTTGTGTTTATTTTTTGTTGTCAAAATTAAAAAAATAGCAATAATGCCATTTTCACACTTTTTTTTTACTGCAGTGCCAGATGGAATCAAAATGCATTTCAGTTTGAAGTGCTGTAAAAATATTCAAACTGTTAACTACCCCGTATATTTACGAATAATAACTCATTAGTTTTCTAGTTCTTTTTGTGCCAAATTTAACTCGATAACTGGAGCAGAAATAATCAATGAGGACCTGCTGGTAAGAGTCTGAGCAACCTGTTGTCCGTGTGGGCCCCAGTCTCAGCTGGGGTGCTATAGTGGAGGCATTTCAGCTGCAGCAGCAGCTGCTTTGCAGTTCACACCTGATCAACGACGACTGCACTTCAAACAGGAATTTTCCATTTTCTATTTTCTGTCACACCGCATGGTTAACCTCCTCCCCCATCTCTGCCTCACAAGAGCAACCAGACCAATAGACAAGTGGTACTTTACAAATGAGTGAATGATGTCAACAACACCCACAGCAGACTGAGATACTACAGCATGCCTGGTATTTAAGGACTGCTACCAACTCAGCTGCTTTAGCTATTCTCTTTATGCTTTCATATGACAGTAAAACTACAAAGATGAGGAATCAATAAGTATAAGAATGCCTTGAATATCAAGGAACTCTCAGATGCATGTTGCAAATAATGAAAGTATACGTACCTTAAGAAATGGGCATTATACTACAGATGTGGAGAATATTTTTGAGCTCACATTCAAAAATTGAAAAAGTCTGTGTAGAATGTTTTTGTAATGTGAAACAGCACTGGCTGATGAAGGTGATTAAAATTGGGAAACTATGGTCATATACACATTTGCCAGATGTTTTAAAACTGAATATCTTCACCACCTTGTTTATAAAAAAATAACCACACTTGTCCGCACAAGTGCAGTTTTTGCATCAGAAACTAGAAGAATAAAATTTCTGCTTCCTAAATTCTATCGTAGGGCAGTAATTGAGCTTGTAAAAGCAAGCAATCAAACAGACTTACTCCTAACTTAAGATACCCCGATAATGCAATTAGAAAGCCAAATATCTCTGCATGTAAACAACATTGCACCTTAGTCAAGCTATGACTAGCCTAGCAGCTCCTTCTACCGGAAGTGATGAGACTGTGGAAGTCTGTGCAGTTTAGTTGTCAGCCATTAATTTGCACATTGTTCATATCCTGCTTTTACTCCATCTGCTTCACTAAATTGTTTACTATTTTTGCGACACTAGGCCAACTGAAGAATACCAACACGGAGTCGAACAAACGTCATGTAATTAGATTTTCTAACTGACATATAAACGCTAATTAAGGCTACCTTCTGGTTATGGTATTAGTTTGATTATTGCCATACCTCAATTTAGATGTGCATGTCTATGTACTGAGTGTCTCTGCTGTAAGTTGGAAAACCTATGGGATTTGCTGATGCTAATGTCTTCCGTATTTACCAAGATGCAGAAGGTTTTGGAGTGCAGTTGAGTAGTTTATTAGTGCAACTTGTTTTTATGCAAGTGGCAGCCATGGAATAAACCTGTTTTTTAAAGGCTGATTTTACAAAGATTTGAAATGGTCAAACACAAAGTGAACAACAGAAGCAGGTCAATAAGATGTAAGTGATGAGTGTATAGTCCACATGTAAAACAACCTTGGTCTTTCAGTGGCTCCTTTTCTACAAATAAGGTCTCAGATTCAGTAACCTTGTTAACTACTGAGAGTCAGTCAGACAGCCATCAGTCACAGGTTTCACACACACTGATCTAAACAAACAGGGCCTGGTGTTACTTCAAGTGAGAGGAGGGAAAACTGCCTTTGCATGGTGATAGTGGTGACATGGAGATCAATACATGCAAATGCCGTTATTTTTTCTCTCTGACAGAAGTTCACTGGATCATTGGCACCATTAGGCATTCATGAGCATGGCCTCTGTTTTCTCAAAGTCCTACATTCCATGATATAATATGAAGGAGACTTGCCATGCTAATAATTAATAAAAAAAGAGCTACAATTTTCATAGAGAACGAGCGGAAGCTATTAGGGAGAAACATGATGACTGTAAAAAACATATATAGTAACACTGCCCGTTTTTAGCTTGTTATATAACTACATGATCAATACCCGGGGTTTTCCCTCCATATGTTTAAGATTCAATTGACATCACAAACATTGTTAATACATTTTTCTCTGAATTGTTGTTAAAAATGCAGTTGCAAGAAAATCAAAATCTGGATTTATTTTGACTGAGCTAAGCTCACGGTATTTCAAAGAATGTACAGCGTCTCTGCTCAAATCATTTAGCTTATAAGAGAAAACATTTTTTTACTGCCTTACAGAAACACTAAGAAACAGGTCATTTGTAGCTGGAAGTTGTCGGGAAGAATTGTGTGACCTGTGCAGGAGGAAGAGTTGGGGTCAGGTGGTCAAAAAGGGAGCAATGTAACAGGACACTTCTGTAGACAACCCTTAAACAATTAGCGCACCGCTGGAGTACCTTCCTGCTTTCTGTGCTACACAAGACCTCAGTATTAAGCTCAAGCAAGTTTCTACAAGGCCCATTAATCAAGAAGTGACTTTGCAGATGCCAAATTTTTTTATAATTAATGGGGGTCAGTTCATCAACAAACAGTCTCTAATGGATCTTAATTAGTGTTCTGATGGTAGGATGTTGCCGTCTGAAATATGGGTGGTGAAGAGGCCTCATCTAAGACTGCTCTGATAACAGCATTTGATCTTGTTTGGTTGAGGGTAATGCAAACACCTACTGACACCTTCACTACTAATAAGGGGGGTTGGGGATGGGCGGAGCCTTAAACTGGCATTAGCAAGCAAATAGTAAGCAGATAAGGGGCACTTAGTGAAACAGCTTTCCAAGAAAAACATGTGGCTTTTTGTGTTTGCAGTGCTGAAAAGCTACACACTTCAATGGTTGAATCAAACAAATAAATCACACTAAACATTATTCTACTGAAGCACGCGTTACAGGAAAGTCAGTATTAGTCAAGACGATCTAAATAAAGTGCTGAAAGGGTTCCTACACACTTTTCTTTTAAAATTCTTCAGTAAGAGCCTTCATTAAACAAGATGTCAGTTAACAAGAAAGGAGTGTCTCCAGTCTGTGTATAATATAACTGTGAAGTGTAGTAGCCTCCAAATTAGCAGATTAACATGTTTTAGTACAGATCTTAGTACAGGCCAGCTCTGTTCTAGGATGCCCCCTGGATTCAGTGCAGGTGGTGGGAGACAGAAGGACTCTGGCTAAAATAACAACACTGATGGACAGAGTCTCCCATGGTATCCAAGAAGTTGTATCTGCGCTACAGAACTCCTTCTTTAACTGAATGCTGCTAAATGCATGAAGGAGCTACATATTGGGTTCTGTTTTTTATGGACGTTGGTTCCTCTTTTTTGTCAAGGAAGTGTTGCATTTTCTGGGCCAGTATTCTCGCTAGTTTTTGATGCTATGAAGCTAAAATAATTTTTGCTGTTATTTTTTTGGTGTCTGATAGCTGGATATGAGTCTTAACCATGGCAACAAGGTGGTTTACAGTCAGGAGAACCTGGTTAAAATGTCAAAAGCTGTGATACCTCAACCGAAGCCACAAATCCCTGATGGGTTGCGAAAGAGCTATGGATGCAAAGCAGGAGCAATAATGAGACAGAGAAGAAGAACATCCAAACCATCTCTTGTACTGAACATAATGAGCAATGTGAGATCACTAGCTAAAAAGTTTGATGAGCTCCAAGCTCTCACAAAGGACCAAGCTAGAGAATCGGGAATGCAGTATTATGTGTTTCACTCCATCCTTCTGCCAGGATTCCTTACTGTATGAGCAGAAATAGTTCTGAAGAGGAGCAGGAAGAGAATAAGAGGTGGAGTAGCAGTGCTTATCAACAACATATGGTGTCATCCAGGACATTTTACTGTGAAGTGTCCTCTCTGCAGCCCAGATATTGAACTCTCAGCATTACGTTTCTGTGCTTATTACTTACCAAGAGAATTCACCTGTTATTTTGACACTTCTTTACATTTCACCTTCAGCTATGATGTCATCAGTTATGTTGTTGCTAAGCTACAGATCCAGCACCCCAATGCATATCTATACATATATTTGTGTCAATATCTTGGGATTTTAGTCATTCTTTGCTCTCTTCTACACTTCCAACATTTCAACAGTTTGTCAGCTGCTCCACAAGAGAAAAAAAGACCTTGGATTTGTTTAATGAAATGTAATGTATTCTAATGTGATGTTTCATAAATGTAAAGGATGCTTCTATGTCTTAGCCAAGACCTCCTCGGGGACAATCAGTTCACAATCTTGTTTTTCTCTGCTCAGAATATAAACAAGTTGTTCAGAGGCAACATGTGATGAAAAAAGAACCACAAGAAAATGATCAAAGGCAGCTGAAGAACCCCTGCAGGGTTGTTTTGAGACCCCAAATTGGACAACTCTTTGCCAAGACCATGGAGAGGTCATCAATAACATGAGTAAGTGTGTGACTGACCACATAAACGTCTGTGTGGACAACATTATCACCACCAGAAAAGTGAGATGCTTCCCTAATAACACACCCTGGATCAGCAGTGAGCTGAAGGAAATGTTAAATAATAAAAACGAGTCATTAAGGAGGGAGATAAGGAATTATTGAAGAGTGCATAGGGCAGAAGCAACTTTAGGTCAAGATATAAGAAACAGCAAGGAGGCCTACAGAAAGCTGGAGAGCAAACTACAGAGGAAAAATATCAGGGATCTTTGGTCAGGAATGAAAATGATCACAGGCTTTAAGCATGGTAAGGATTGGACAAAGAGAAGCCTGGATGTAGCCAATGAACTGAACACATTCTTCAACAGGTTCAGTTCAGGAACTAGCTCAGCATCCTCCTCTTCTGTCCCCAGCCAAACAGACATCCCACTCTCCTCTGACCCACAGCCAGTGTGTGGTAGTAATGGAATACATGTACCGGCGGTATGTATTTAGAATGCTAATTATGAGTAACTGTATTCAGTTACAGTTTCAATTTAAACATGGTATTCAGACTACAGTTACTTTTGTAATGCCATTGGAATACTTGTGTGTTTTCCATTTTCCACCTGAAAGATGAATATACACATTTTGGGAAATATGTGTCTCCGCGCTGTGTAGACTATCCCATAATACCCCTAAACAACATGCCGCCGAAAACCATAGAGATCCTATGGCTGAAACACTGCAGACTATCAAATACCAGCGTTAACATGAGTGGCCAGGTAGGGAACCTGGAATTGGGGGGTTGGAGCCACAACCGCAGCCAAATAAACCTACTAGAAGGGAAGGAAATGATGCATTCAAAGGCGCTCTCTCACAGTTCTTTTTTTTCAAGTGATGCTAGATTTCATTCTTGCATTCCTGACAAAAGTCCAACTAAATCCATGGTGTTTAAAATGGGTACACTAAAAATGACAATACCTTTGAAACTTCACCAGTTTTACCTGTTTTTACACTTTTACGCATCAATTAATATTATGTCAAAGTTTGAACATTTATGCTGTTTTTGACATCTAATTATACGCTGTCTACACAGATAACTGGTGATCAAAATAAACTCTTTCCAAAACAACCCCTAGGGAGCCTCTAAGGTTCCACTGCATATCTACATAACCTTAATAGTAGAGCCATAGGGGTTCTGACAAATGTTTATTCATTCAAATGCTCTGCTCAGAATGTTCCCGAGGGTCGCAGGCAGGAGCATCGACTTCCAGCAAGGCTCTTAGGTTCAGACAGGAGACATCAGCAGGAGCATTCAACAGCCAAGCCGAGATAAAGCCAGAGATCTGACAGCGGATACGGTTACATGTCACTTCTGATAGCTCCCAGCATTCCTGGGAAAATGTCAACCTGTATCTCACTTTAACTCTTGCAGGTTGACAGACTGAGCACGGGTCCATTGCAGTGTGTGTGTGTGTGTGTGTGGACTAGCATGAAACCCCTCCCCATCATGCCTTCTTAACCAGGCTTCAATTAAAACAGATCTGCTCTGTTTTCTTAGAGCCTGCAGGGTGCAGACAGCAGGTTAGCCAAAGACAGCCGTCTTGTGGTCGTCTTTGGTCCACACTTCATGTAATCATGGCATTAAACAGTGTTTTTATGATCATGTATTTTTTGCTTGTCAAACTTGAAAATACTTTTTATTTCAGGAGACTCACCTTGGTAGCATTTAAACATGCATCTGCATAATCCTGATTGCTTCACATGACAGACAATGAATGTTTATTTGTATTGGAATCTGTCAGTATGTTTCAAGTGAATTGTTTTTGCCTACATGCTTAGTGCAATATAAATATTCTGAATTTAAAAAGAATTTAATGTAAAAACATATTTTGTGTAAAAATGACAAAAGTTTAATTTCACATTATTTCCATCCACAGCAGATTAGTGTACTACACAAGTGCACCTGAACTGTGAGAGCAGAGTGAATGAAAGGAGGATGTTAACAAAGCTGTCCTCCATCTTGGACCACTCCTTTCACTGCTTATTGGGCTGTGAAGGCCCAGAGCAGCTCCTTCAGCAGCAAGTTACAACCTTGTCAGTGTAAAACAGGGTGTTACAGCAAATCTTTTATTCCCGCTGCTATCAGGCTGTACAATTACAGTTTGTTTTTTTGTTTCTCATGTTAATCTCTAAGGAATATCTGTGTATATGAATGGTCATATATAGTGTTGAGAGTAATGACTTTTAAGTATAACAGCGTTACTAACGGCGATATTTTTAAGGTAACAGAGTAATCTAATTAATTAGTTTTCCTATCGTTGCAACGCCGTTACCGTTACTGGGGATGTAAAGTCGCGCATTACTGCAATGTGGTTGAATGAAGTGCAGTGGAGTCAGACATCCACACCTCAGCTGCAGGGAGAGAGAGCAGTGTCGGTGATGATTGCAGGGCGGGCGGATATCCTTAGTGCTCTTGCTGTCTCACTGTATGCTGTAAAGACTGCGGTGAACTTAGTTTTAAGTTGGATATTTGATGGACTTTAGTTTTCTTAAAGCAGAGAACCCCTCCAACGTTTCACCCCTAATTTCCACTGCATGCAATCTGCAGTTGTTCGCTCCAGAACTGTGCTGATAGAGTGGATACATTGCCTCTGAAGGCCTCCTCCTGAAGCCAGTGGTTTCAATAAAATTTTGGTTTTTGATAAATCCCCATGCATCCAAGAAAATATTTATTAACAAAATAACCCCGAAATATTGATAAATTGCTGCTCGACACCTAAGGAACATGACACCACTTTTTATCTTTTTTTAATTTAACATATATAATATTTCTTATTAATATGTTGATGTGATTTTTCTTCAGTTCATGTGACCAGGTGACACCAAATAAGTCTTAAGATGTCTTACTACAGCCATTTACATTGTGCTCGGTTAAATGTGCAATATTACAGATGCAGAGATTTATAAAACTTAATAAAGATTTTGCTTTGTTTCTTGTTCTTAGTTTTGCACTTTAATGAAAAGTGTGTGATTATGTATGACCAATATTTAATTTTTATATATTTTTTTATCTTTCTGCATACAGCTTATCTTATTGAATCAACTTCAAATACCAAATGTTCTAAAATACTAAATATGTTGTTTTTTTTATTTGTCATTCAGTTATAAAACATTTGACCTTACAGATATTATAGAACGTTGCTGCATTATAGAACATGAAAAACAACACCACAGTTACTTTGCTGAATAGCTAATTACTTTTACAGTGTAGTGACTGATTTGCTAACTCATTTACATTTTGGGAAAAGTAATTTGTAATTTCCTCTTTTGAAAGTTTCTCAGTTTTTAAAATAAATTTAGCTAAATCTCTTGCTGTGTTGTTAAGATCTGGTACTTTTGTTTCAGCCCATGTAAAATATTGGTATTTTTAGCTGCTCACATTGTATTAAATTGCAATACATCTTGATATAATGGGAGCCTGGTTTAGACTGACTCAGCCCCTCTCTGGTTTGATGTTGTCTCAAGAGTCCATAGGGGAACTTCCTTTTTCTTAGGATCATTCGTTCTATTATAGATCTCTGCGCTAACATTATCACTCTAAACTCATCTCCAGTGTGAAGGTATGCTGTCATTTTAAAAGATGGCTCTCATAAAACACTCTCCTCAATCCTTTTTTTAGCTAATCCAGGCTTTCTACCAGGCGACTGTAATGGCTAGGCAACAGGGGCACTGCCCCCTGCTGAAATCTGATTGGCCCCTTGAGGTGCCCCTGTCCTGTCGCTCATCTGGCCTGCCACCATGATCAGGTTATAGCTGGGTGCAAAATGAGCCAAATAGTAATTTGCCTTTACTGTCTGTTTTATCTTGTTTTGTAAATATATCTATTGAATGTTTATTATGTCCATTATATGGAACACGTTGGAACATACATGGAACATTTGACCTATAAATACATTCAGGAGTCATAGTCAAGTGTTCGCTGCTTGTAGGCAAGCAAACAAAAGAAAAGAAATTGAGATGAGCATTGTACACTTCAAGACAGCATACATTGATACTATAATAAAATAATCTGCCACTGCTATCAGGGTGTCAATATCACGGTCCTAAAGCATAAAGGTATAACAGTGGTCTGGTGTAGCTAAGTGATTTGTTTAATAGATAGATTTCATTGTCTTGTAAACAGCCCCAGCAGTATCATAATTTGGTTTGGGTAGAGATGAATTCTTCAGGTACCGGTACTTCATTATTAAAGATACAATAATTCTTACTGATGGCTCTTTTTCACATGTATCCAAAAGATACACTGGTGTCTTATTAAAGAAGAATATAAACTTGATAATTAGGATCAGTTTAGAATGAATGTGAATGACTCGGAATATGTCTGTCTGATTGGTTTGGAAAATGATTGAGCCTTGAAACAACATGTATTTTGAATTGGTGTCATATAAAGAAACTGAACGTAACTGAACTGAGTAACAAAATGCTTAATTTTTATGTAACTAATAATTAACAAATTAGGGACAAAGGTATGAGCGTTGATGACTCAGACTGGGGGAGGGCTGGGGTCTGTGTGGTTTGTGTCCGTTAGTTCTTTATCACTACTTTTTTGTTTCTGTTACAACTGAACTTTTCTTCTTGCTTACTTACTTAAAAACAGAAAATAAGACAAAAAATAAAAACTATTTGAAAAAAAGATTGCATTGTTTTTTTCATGCAGACATCACCAAGGTGGAGTGAAAACCAGACTGTTCACTTTTAAATCCTATGATGACACTTTTTTACTGGAGCCAAAATAAGCTAGATCCCTGTCCTGACCTAAGTATGCGTGAATGATTAGTGGCTGACAAAAATAACAGAAGAGCATGCATCCAAAACAACAACATATAGAGCTACAGGATCACAGGAGACTCTCCCACTGTGCCGTCTGAGCCTCATACTTTCCTTTGCACATCTGGGATTTCACCACTCACACTTTGTTTCAAGAAGTCCATCCTCACATTCCAACTCACTCCTTCTCCCCCAACTCCTAAAATATCACCTGCACTCTGCTCCTTTAATCACCTCACTAGGCATTCCTTTATGCAGTTTGCAGCAGTTTGTCATGCACGGCAAAAACGGGAAAAGGTCTTTCAAAACAAAAGTGAAGCAATCCATGCAAGCTGTAACTCCATCCACATCCATGGAACGCAGAATGGGTGAAGACCAAAATCACTTTGAAAAGCATGTACTCACACATGTGGCTGTGTCAAATGTCAAAAATGCAACATTTTCTTCTCAACTTTTATTCAGCTTTGAGCATACCAGTTAATTAGGATTTAATGTTATGCAGTGCTGCTAATGTATTTACCCCTCAGATCTGTTTTGTTTCTTACTTGTCTGTCACACTTAAATGTGTAAAGATCAAATTTCTTGAAGCAAATGCCAGTGCACATAATCTCTAAGCACAAACTGTAACTAGCTCATTTGGACTCGTTCAGATCACTGAATGCTTCAGATCATTCACTGCTTCAAATCAGTGGATGCTTCAAATAAATGTATGCTTCAAATATATGAATGCTTCAGATAATTGAACACTTCAGATCACTGAATGCTTCAGATGATGGAACACCTCAGATCACTGAATGCTTCAGATCACTGAATGTGTCAGATCACTGAATGCTTCAGATCATGGAATGCTTCAGATCACTGAATGCTTCAGATCATTGAATTCTTAAGATCACTGAATGCTTCAGATCATGGAATGCTTCAGATCACTGAATGCTTCAGATCACTGAATGCTTCAGATCATGGAATTCTTAAGATCACTGAATGCTTCAGATCATTGAATGCTTCGCATGACTGAATGCTTCAGATCACTGAATGCTTCAGATCATTGAATTCTTAAGATCACTGAATGCTTCAGATCATGGAATGCTTCAGATCACTGAATGCTTCAGATCACTGAATGCTTCAGATCATTGAATTCTTAAGATCACTGAATGCTTCAGATCATTGAATGTTTCAGAACATTTAATGCTTCACATGACTGAATGTTTCACATCACTGAATGCTTCAGAGATCAGAGTCTTGCGAAGCATTCAATAATCTGCTCAGCTCTCAGCGAGGACGGTCGCTTTTTTCCCTCCCTCCTCCTCCTGTGTCTTATCCCACAGCTCTCTGTCTCCTGTGCCTCTATCTGGAGTATCTTTTGGCAATTTTCTCCGAAACCAAACTGAATAAGCGAAGATGGAAATGGTCAGCTGGTCTCTGAATGCTATTGATAAAATCTACTCAACTCTACGAAGCACCGGTAAGGGTCAACCGGGGTGTCAACCATGGTGATCGGGTTTCTGCTGATTGGAATGGGCAGTTACTGGAACTACCGAAAAATGGCAACAAAGATCTGAAACACGGTCGAGATTGGTCACTGTTCTGGAAGCGATTGGATGGCTGAAGGAACAGCTGGATGCGTTGATTCGTACTGATGGGACTCAGAACCAAATGCTGGGGGAGCTGGGACGCAGTACAGACGCTATAAGAGGCGATCTGGCCGGCGCTCTGGGACTCATCCGCAATTTGTCATCGGACTTGGAGATACTGTCGGTACGGATTGGGGCAACTGGAAATTAATTGGATTTGGAACTATTAATCTGGGAATTAATTTGGATTTTGAACTTTAATTTGAACTACAATTTGGCTGAATTAGACTATAAAAGAAACCACTGACAGACTGAAGGGGCAGAAAGGAATATTTGATATCTCCCTGCAATCCAAATAATTTATATTTTGGCTCCCATGAAGACCTTCAAGCTGGTCCTAATCAAATGTCCCTGTGAAGAATGTCAACAGAGTCTCCTCTCCCCCGTACACCTGCATCTACTGACGCACACACTGACATGTTTACACACACTCACATTCACACACACCGTCTCGCTGTCTCCTCATTTTCTCTCCTGCAACAGGAAGCTGGATAACAGCGCGCCTCGATGGCAGCGCGTTAACCTGTGGACTGGAGCTCATACCTGCCCATCCTTCCTGATGTGTCATTGTTAATGTCTGAATATGTGCTTAAATGTTTGTTGGTGTGGTTTTTTCAATTACCTGCGTTGTGAGTGCTGTACGGACCCACAACACAGGTGAGCGTTTTTTCCCCCTCACCGTGGAACCCTCCCCTCCCCAGATGTGTACTTCTCTATGTTTCATAAACGGGAGCGCCGCTCGGTGGCTGCATGCCCAACAGTGACCTGGATCTGTTTGTTGTTGTTGTTGTTTGTAATGATCTTGGACAGGTTGTACTGTATCTGTAAATTCCTTGTATGCATCATTCTTGTATGTGTCATACTTGGCCATTAAAGCTGATTCTGATTCTGATTCTGATTCTGATCACTGAATGCTTCAAATCATTGAATTCTTAAGATCACTGAATGCTTCAGATCACTGAATGCTTCACAACACTGAATGTTTCAGATCATTTAATGCTTCACATCACTGAATGCTTCAAATCATTGAGTTCTTCAGATCACTGAATGCTTTACATGCCTGAATGCTTCAAATCATTGAATTCTTCAAATCAATGCATGTTTCAAATAACTATATGCTTCAAGTATATGAATGCTTCAAATTCCTGAATTTTTCAGATCACTGAATGCATCAGATCATTGAATCCTTCAAATTATTTACTGTGTCAACTCACATAATTTTTCAGATCAATGAATGCTTCACATCACTGAATGCTTAAGACTTTGAATGCTTCAGATCACGGGATTCTTAAGATCACTGAATGCTTCAAGTGACTGAATGCTTCAGATCATTGAATGTTTCAGATCGTTGGACACTTTAGATCACTGAATGCTTCAAATCAATGCATGCTTCAAATAACTATATGCTTCAAATATATGAATGCTTCACATTCCTGAATTTTTCAGGTCACCTAATGCTTCAGATCATTGAATGCTTCAATTATTTAATGTGTCAACTCACAGAATTCTTCAGAACACTGAATGCTACACATCATAGAGTGCTTTAGATCACAAACTGATGTTGCTACATTCTCCTTCAGCATTTTCTGAGAGCAGAGGTCATGGTCCCATCAGTTTCACCATGTTGTCCATGACGTAAAGTAGCAAAGCAGCCCACACCACTACAGCACCAACAGTGTGCTCGATTGTTGCTATTAATTCTTTTTAATGTAACAGGAATTTAGCTCCACTTTTGTCTCATGAGTCTACTGATTTTTTTGTGCTAAATCTGAGACAGGCCTTTGTGTCAAAAGCCATTTTGTCTTCAGAAATCCATGCCATTTTTACTCATTCTCCTTTTTACTGTTCAATATATAAATACTAACCTAGACAAGTAAGGCCTGCATGACTTTATGGAATTATGGGTTCTCTTGTGAACTCCTGGATGAGTCAGCAGTTTGTTACTGTAGGATCATTTGAGATCCTTTTAATGTTGAAAACAGATGACCTCACATGTGACTACCCAAAATATTAGAACAATGAGGGGTTCATGGTTGACTCAATAAATGAACAGTGCCTATATCATTGCCTTTATTATTACTTTTGATGTTATGACCTTAAGCCACTCGAGGCCATTTACTCAGCAGATAACTCACTGTGTGCGGCTAATTTTTGGTCAGTTTTCTGCCTCAAGAGCCATTGAGAAAATCAAACAGGTTTGATATTTTTCACTTTTTGAGGTGAAAAACTCAGTGTGTGCGCACTATGTGAGCTGTGTGCTTAGGGAAAATATTCAATTGACCAATCTTGTTCTCTGCTCACATGATTCCAAGATGGCAGCCTCCTGTCTTCACATCAGAGAAATACAATAAACGGAGACAGGGATGGCTATGGAGGCAATGCTATTACTAGTTTGGTTGATGAGACGTCACCGCCATTTTAAGGTTAGGAGAATATGGGCAAGGTCATAGCTGCAAAGAAGGGCCAACCAAGGAGTTTAATACAGGGGGCTATAATATTGAAATCATGCGAGTGGAGTACGAGTTTTGATTGGTCACTTGAATAGTTTCCCTCAGTACACAGCTCATGTAACGCACACAGTGACGTTTTGGCCTTGTGAGGCGAAAAATATCAAATCTGTTCGATTTTCATCTTAATGCCTTGTGAGGCAGAAAACTCACCGAAAATTACCCACGCACAGTAAGCTATCTGCTGAACAAAAGGCCTCAAATGACTTTTAGCTCTGGCAGATTGCTCTCTTGTGTTGCAGGCTTTACAGGTGAATATACTAAACAGCCATAATCACAAAGATTGGCAGGTGTTGGAACGATTTTCCATCTGTAAGTTCTTCTCTCTGTAGAATAGTAAACCTCTCACAGTTTAGAAAATGTCTTATAATGCTTCCAAGTTGATGGGCAGGAAACTTGGCCTCTAAGGTCATTGCTGATGTCTGTCCTTCTTTGCATCGTGAAAACATGTTTAATACCAACATATACAATATTAAAGGTGGTGAAATCTTCTCCTAGTGTTACTAGTCATACTACATAAAAAACAGCTTCCATTTTCCCAGAAATGACTATGCTTTCTTATCTATTCAAAACTTTGTGTGTTTGTGTGTAACGTAATGATGCCCATGCTTGCTTTCTTCACACTCATCAGAGAAAACCCCTAAATGTTTTCTATCACCTCACTTGACAGAAAAGGTCACTTCAAAGGAGGGAAAGAGTCAGGGGGGCTTCACAGGGTTTCAGGGGCCTGAGGCCAACAAATGCATGTTGTAAAACTTAACAAGGTGTGAACGCCCTATATGTGCCCTGAATCGTAAGGACAGCTTGCAGAATTTTCTGTGCCTCGAAGAACACTGTAAAAAGTGACTGCATGTTGTGTTGGCGTCTGCATGGCCAAATTCGCACAGGGCCAGTCAGGAACGAGGGCGTATTTAAGAGTCAGAGAGTTCTCAGCCAATTCTCATGCAGAGTGCCAGTTTGCATCAACACATCAAAGTTGGTTTCTACAAAATTTGAGATCTGTTGTAAATTGAAACATATGCAATTTAAACTTATGGAATATTATCCTTGAAGTAGATTGTGTTTTTCATCAAAATTTATATTTTAGTTACAATGACAAACTGCAAATACTGGGCAAAAATGGCAAGAAAGAGAAACTTTAGCAAACAGGTCAAGCGTCACTCTTATCTACTTTTCTGTTTAAACAGAAAATCAGATATCATGTGGAAAGGAAAAATAGGGGATAAAAATAAAAGAGCAACACAAGAACGTATTAGTAAAGAACAATGCTTACAGCGGGTTAAAGTTACCTGTGGATATTCTGCGTTAATGTCCTGATTATCTGTAATTAGGGATTAATTCGAAAAACTGAAATAGGTTTCAAAACACTGACTTAGGGATTCTTGGGTTCTTCCCACACAGTACAAGAATAAGAAATCATTTGTTCAGTTTTTTTTTAAAGATATATTATGGCTAATATACATAAAGCATTAATGGTGAATCAGGAAATGTCATGCTGCCCCAATCACCCACTCTCCTCATCATCATCTGTACCTGTGTTGTCCTGTCTGAACCTCCTCACATCCTATTGTTTGAACCGGTGTTCCCTGAGTGTCTTCACCTCTTCCTCCTTGTTTCCTCTTATTTAAGATGTGCTCGCTGGATCATTGTCGTACCTCTGATGGCATCGTCTCTGCTTGTGTTGCTGCACAATAACAAAATACAGTCTCACCTGGAACTCTGCTTCATCTCTGTAACTTTATTTCAGAGATCTTTATGATTGCCGCTTCTTGAGGGAACTATTCACTGGCTAAAAAGATGGGTCATTCATTGGATGTAATCCGTAGATGTATATAAAGATGGACGGAGGTTCTTTGACTTTATCAGTAGGTTTCTGAAGAGCTGAAAGTAAGCCAGCTGGCAGTTCCCAACTTATCATCTTGGCTCTGTCATGTGCCCGGAAAATACAAAAATGGGCAAAGGATTGGAGCTTAGAGTGTAGCTGTGATGGCGGGGGCAGACAATTGACACTCTGAGCCTATAGCTAGGAGATAGCTGAGCTAAAATTGTTTATCTTTTAACCAAAATACTTCAGTTGAGTGACGGTGCTTCCCCTCTCACTAAAACAATGTCAATTTTAATTAAAAAAAATTACCAATCAGTGTGTACGTGAGAGCTCCCAGGGCTCTGCCCCTCATTAAGAATTATTACCTCCACATGTGCCATTTAACCTCACCTGATTCTCAGTTCCCCTCTTACCTTGTGTACTTCAGTCTGTCTCGTCCCCTCATTCCCTGCCGGTTCATTGTGGATTGTTATGTAATGTAGACTGTTATCAGATCCTAGTGTGTGTTCCAGCCATCCTTCATCTTCAATAAATCACTTTTTGCACCTTTTAATCTACGTCTGCGCCTGGGTCCTTCCAGAGACACACCATAACTCTGCAAGTGTAAAGAAGAAATGTGAACATTTCAACCCATGTTTTTTGATCAAGCAGCATTATCTTTTTTTGAAGCGCCATGGAACAGAGACCGCTTCCGTTTGGTGCCCTTGTTAACCTATGGGGAGGTATACACCGGATGTGAAACACTGCAATCCTCCGCGGCCAGCTCGCACCGTGGAGCTATCCTTTTTGTGTCTGGTCTATTTTTTTTGCAGGAGCCACGAGCCTTCCCGATCCATTCTGGCAGTAGGTCACACCTGGACACACGTGACAATCTGATCATAACTAAATAAAAGCAAATTTTCAAAATAAAATAGCGCAAAATACAAATGCGATCATATTTGTGGATCTAAACAGGCTATAGAGATGATATAGAGAGCTTACCACCTGTCTACTCACACTGGTAAACAGGAAGAGAACATTAATTTAATAAATGTGAAAACTATATCAAATTATAAGAGTATATCTACACTATTACTGTCTACTACCACACACACGCTCTCTCGGGCTGTGTTTGTGTCTCTACAAAGGATAAATTAAAGAAGTGGACAAACTTCCTGGTGACAGAAACGTGGTATAATAATTTTATGAGGTTAATAACTTAACCTTGATGCAAAAAAGTAGTTCTGAATAAACAACAGCTGACCGTCAAGGAGAAATTAGCGTTTCATGTGAACAGGTGGGCAGCTGATAGTGCCTGATTTTCCTGAGCGTGGCCAGTGTGAACCTGGCATAAGACCCCCATACATGGGGTGCCTTCTTTCACAACTGCATCATGTGATACCCCCTAGCTTAAATGCACACCAGAAATATAATTTTGCTTATGGGGAAAAAAGAAGCAGAGAGTTCTTTCTGATTAATCAATACCACAGCAATCAATACCACAGCAAGCCATCTTTGCCAAATGAGTGCAACATCTGAACACAGGCAAACATTGCGGACATGAGTGATGGTAAAGTTCAGAGGAAAAAAGATGCACAAGACTGTAAATGCGAGACTGAGGCAAACAGGGGGGAGCAAGCCACTAGTCACCAACGCTAATGCTGATGACTCATCTGAGACCTGTCAGTCAAAAGGACACAACCCTAATTAAATATATTGTCAATCTTAAATTAAACTTAAACTGATTACTTTCCAACTTTTTAAGAATATGACACTTTTTACTAATATGCTTTACCTTTTCATAAGATTCGACATTATGAGACACTGAATTTTATGTTTTCTTTATCTATAAGTCCTAATCATCAAATTATAATTTAAAAAGGCTGCCATTTTTTCATTCTACATGTAATGAATCAATATAATTCTGTATATGAGTTTCACTTACTGAAATGAGTGATAAAAAATATATAACTTTTCATGATACTCAAACTGAGCTGTATTTGTATATAGTAATAATTACACATTTTACAACTTTAAACTCGGAAATTGTTTCATGGAGGGATTATAGCAACACACTCTGGATTGACAGTTACTGTCAGCATCAGGTACAATAAGAGGACTGGTTTTAGTTTTGGATACAACTAATGCATTAGGAGAGATGGATGGTATGCTGTCATACCAAGTTGGATTTTCTTACAGTGTGGAGCATTTCAGGGGGAGCAGCAAGTGTTTGGAAAATAAACATCATGCAGTTAGCTAGGCAGCTACGGTCTGGACACTTCTGATTTATCTGTGTACAATTATGTTGCTGACCCCTTAACCACTCTGCCATTTGTGCAATAACCCCCCACCCCACCAAGGTTCTGTTCAGACAATCACCACTGCCACCTAGACACTAGTAACCTCACAGAATACACCCCACAAGCTGCTTCATCAGACACACACTTTGACAAAATGTTCATTTTTACACTGCTGTTTCCTTCAGAGTTGGATGCTGGTCATCTGAAAGCAATGTTACAGTTTGCTAAAAGTGCATTTCAAACTGCTTGGGTCTGCAAAAACATGGCTTTTTATTTATTTATTTATATTTCAAAAAAGTGCTAAAGGCCATTTAGTAAGTTTACTAAAATAATGATTTCAAAAAAGGTTTTATACTGTAAGACCATTTAAAACCTTTGACCTTGTGTGGAACAAATTTGAAATTCATTCAATGAATTCAATGAAAGCATAATGTCACATAACAGAAATTGGCTGCATCGATGGAACTCACATTCCCATCATATCTCCATAAATGAATGATATAATGTGAATAGAAGATCTGCCTACAGCATCAGTGTATATTATTGAAAAAAGTAATATATACAGTGGGGCAAAAAAGTATTTAGTCAGCCACCGATTGTGCAAGTTTTCCCACTTTAAAAAATGATCAGTCAGTTATTTCCATCATAGGTAAACTTCAACTGTGACAGACAGAATTTGAAAAAAAAAATCCAGGAATTTACATTGTAGGATTTTTAAAGAATTTATTTGTAAATTATGGTGGAAAATAAGTATTTGGTCACTTCAAACAAGGACGATCTCTGGCTCTCACAGACCTGTAACTTCTTCTTTAAGAAGCTCTTCTGTCCTCCACTCGTTACCTGTATTAATGGCACCTGTTTGAACTCAATATCTGTATAAAAGACACCTGTCCACAACCTCAAACAGTCAGACTCCAAACTCCACTATGGCCAAGAACAAAAAGATTTCGAAGAACACCAGGAAAAGAATTGTAGACCTGCACCTGTCTGGGAAGAGTGAATCTACAATAGGCAAGCAGCTTGGTGTGAAAAAATCAACTGTGGGAGCAATTATCAGAAAATGGAAGACATACAAGACCACTGATAATCTCCCTCGATCTGGGGCTCCACGCAAGATCTCATCCCGTGGGGTCAAAATGATCATGAGAACGGTGAGCAAAAATCCCAGAACCACACGGGGGGACCTGGTGAATGACCTTCAGAGAGCTGGGACCAAAGTAACAAAGGTTACCATCAGTAACACACTACAACGACAGGGAATCAAATCCTGCAGTGCCAGACGTGTCCCCCTGCTTAAGCCAGTGCATGTCCAGGCCCGTCTTAAGTTTGCCAGAGAGCACATGGATGATACAGCAGAGGATTGGGAGAATGTCATGTGGTCAGATGAAACCAAAGTAGAACTTTTTGGTATAAACTCAACTCGTCGTGTTTGGAGGAAGAAGAATACTGAGTTGCATCCCAAGAACACCATACCTACTGTGAAGCATGGGGGTGGAAACATCATGCTTTGGGGCTGTTTTTCTGCTAAGGGGACAGGACGACTGATCCGTGTTAAGGAAAGAATGAATGGGGCCATGTATCGTGAGATTTTGAGCCAAAACCTCCTTCCATCAGTGAGAGCTTTGAAGATGAAACGTGGCTGGGTCTTCCAACATGACAATGATCCCAAACACACCGCCCGGGCAACGAAGGAGTGGCTCCGTAAGAAGCATTTGAAAGTCCTGGAGTGGCCTAGCCAGTCTCCAGACCTCAACCCCATAGAAAATCTGTGGAGGGAGTTGAAAGTCCGTGTTGCTCGGCGACAGCCCCAAAACATCACTGCTCTCGAGAAGATCTGCATGGAGGAATGGGCCAAAATACCAGCTACTGTGTGTGCAAACCTGGTAAAGACCTATAGTAATCGTTTGACCTCTGTTATTGCCAACAAAGGTTGTATTACAAAGTATTGAGTTGAATTTTTGTTATTGACCAAATACTTATTTTCCACCATAATTTACAAATAAATTCTTTAAAAATCCTACAATGTGAATTCCTGGATTTTTTTTTTTCACATTCTGTCTCTCACAGTTGAAGTGTACATATGATGAAAATTACTGACCTCTGTCATCATTTTAAGTGGGAGAACTTGCACATTCGGTGGCTGACTAAATACTTTTTTGCCCCACTTTATATATATATATTTATATATATACAGTATATCTGAGAGCATAAACCTTAACACTAGGCAACTTTATTATGGGTTTAATTTTGTAAAATATGACTTTTCATAATTAACTAGCTCCTCAATTCTCATACATAATTTAAACTCATTATTATATTAAACTAGTAAATAAATGACACTCTATTCTCATAAATATTGAATTTATTAAATTTTACGTGGCACCACTCCATGGTAACAGCAACAGTAACGTTAGCTCAGCTAACATTTAGTGTAAACACTGGCGCTAGCCGGCACTTAAATGTATTTTTCATGATTAGAGATCCAGCTTAGTGTATCAGTTAAAACATCTACTCTTCTTGTTTTCGTCCAGAGGAAAGCGGTGCTAACATATCCTTTTATTGGGATCATTTCTGTTATTGCAACATGAGACACAGCGCTACACCACTGATACCGCAATTTGGTTTGTCAGACTTGCTTCAACCTTATGTGCATTCGCACCGCTACCTTTATTTGACATAAAAAAATTCTGGAAAATGTGACTAGTTTAATATCTATACTTTAAAAAGGCTCAACAACCGGATGGAGGCTGGTTCTGTTCTTGGAATGACTGTGGAACCACTGGAGATTATGATGCAAAGAAAGATTCTTTATAAAAAATTATATAGCGCCAAGAGGAGCCTGATAACTAAAAGACTGCCTCCCATTCTACTTTTAAAAATCCCAGGAACTACCAGTAAACCTGCAGTCTAAGAGTGAAGTGCTCTTTTAGAAACATATATCAGAAACCCGAGTAGGATGGATCTGATTATTAAGGGCTTTATACGTAAGGAAGAGGATCCTAAACTCTATTCTGGATTTAGCAGGGAACCAATGTAGAGAAGCTAAAACAGGATGTGAGCTTTCTTTTTAATATTCATCAGAACTTTTGCTGCAGCCTTTTGCATCGACTGAAGGCTTTTAATTTCATTTGTGGACTTCCTGGTAATAAGGAATTACAGTAGTCCAGCCTTGAAGTAACAAATGCATGGGTTAGTTATCACTTTTGGACAGGATGTTTCTAATTTCAGCAATATTCTGGAGGTGAAAGAAATAAATTTAGGAATCCTGTTTAATATTGGATTTAAATGTCATGTCTTGTTGAAAAATTAAGTGAGGAAACCCCCTAAAGTATTCACTACTGAGAGAAGGGGGAATAGTTGGCTCAACGGAGCTAAGACTGTGTAAAAATAAAACTAAGCTTGTTTTTATTTTACCTCTATCCATCAAGCCCGGATTATAGTAAGGGCATTATGGGCACAGGACCAGGGGCCCAAGCCCACTGGGCGGCCCATGCCTACTGGAGATTCACTTGAGCTGTTTAACGAAGAAAAAAAAAATTGTCGTCAAATTTCAAATATGGCAGAGATAGGGGCTGGTGGAGATAACTTTATGACTGAGTTTTATGCAGGAGAGTTTAATAGGGAGAACTGGTGAGTGGAGGCATGGTGGGGAGAGAAATAGTCTATGCTTCCCACCGATTGAAACGATCCAATAAAAGAGTCCAGTTATTAATAAGTTAGTGGTATCTGTAAAAATAGGTTTAAAACAGTTAAAACCTTGTTTGTTGTGGAGCCTGTCTAGGTGGGTCTGACCAAGACAGGCTCCATAACCAATAAGATCCTCACTCTTTTTATTTTACCTTAACAGAGATGCATTGTTCTTAAGAAGCCGCTGGGGGAATCCACAGTGACATGCCCCACCCCTAACCCCGACAGTAGCGTGTTGACTCCGCTGACAATCACCCAACAGTGGGAGTAATAGTAAGAGAATTGAGAATGACTGAAAAAAGGCAGTTTCTATAAATGAAAGAAAGATGAGAAGACATGTTTATTAAGAAGTCTGTCATCTACTGACAGGTGCTTTTCTTAACTGTATGGAAGAAAATCAGGAAAAAGAAGGTGTTGTGGATGACTGTGATCCAATTAACCAACTTGTTAGCTACACAGCCTGGAGCCAGCCACAGCAGTATCTCAGACTGTGTTTATCCAATATGTTATGCAGCATTGTGGGGGACAGCTGACGAAAATAGTCGCTCTTTTCTGATCGATGGTGGAGCTGCTGCTTTTCAGGATCGGGCAACCAGAAATCCAGCTTCATCCTGGGGCGAGGTTTGAGCGGTAAAGTGCACTCTTATTAACGGATCTGCTATGCTGCTGTCACTTCCCAAGAAGGGAAAAAGTTTCTTCAGACCTGATCACATATTCACCGAGCACAGGGAGGATGATATCTCTTGTTTCCCCTGAATCTTATTTGGAGCGCATACAAATACAGATCATTAGTGGTTTCTCTGACTGGAATCATCTGAAAGGCGTCTGTCCGAACATCTCTGATTATAGCATCAGCCACCGATAGCAACAGAAAGCTAAACTGGCCCAGCTGGAGGTGGAGATGTGGTACTGGCGGGAGCTGCTCAGGATAGTTGCAGCTGTCATTCAGTTTTTAGGTGAAAGATCTGGTTTTCTGTGGTGACGGTGAATTACTTGGATCAGCACACAGTGGTAATTTTGTTGGCATTTTGGAACTCATGTCAGTTTGGTAATTTTCCTAGTGAACACATAAAGAGATGGACAGAAAGGCTGGGCAGCACATCATGGAGGAGAACTGAGTGAAATATAGGGATGCACCGATCCAAAAATGTGTGCCAATACCGATATTTTATATTATCATTGCTGTTATGGTCACTTATCAATATTTACAATATTATAAATATTACATAAATGTCTTACAAAGATGGAAATAAACAGCGTTTTTTGAATACGGCTCAGTTTTACTTATCGGACTATACCGATGGATAATGCAATTTTGCCGAGTACGACTATCATAGGAGCAGTGTTTGGCAAGTTAAAAACAAAATTGTAATATATTTCACATTACTAGTTACAATGTTAAAAATGTAATATGTTTGCATTACATATTACTGCCTTAAAAATGTAACTGAGTTACACTACTTGAAGTTACTTTTGGCTAAATATTTTAAATATCTAACACGACTTCTAAGCACCGTAACTTATCAATTTACATTTTACACGAGCGTCACACAACAAATACTGTATTTTTAGGAACATTTTATTAAAATTAAATCTCAAGTTCCTTTGCATGCCTTCTATTTCATGGTAATGTTTGTTAAATCTAATCAAAAGAAGGTGCTGAAAGTCCTCATCACGAAGATGGTTGACAAAGATGAGACTCCAATGTCTGAAGTCTTACAACAGGTGGTTAAGAAAACAGTGTGAATAATGCCGCTGTTTAAATCTACAGTCGATCTTTTCCTCAGCCGTCCTAATTCTTGGATGTTTTAGTTTTGAGCAACAGGGAGTGCATCTTGTTCTTTGGTATCCAACTTGATTTGGTCTGTTGCATTAGATGGCCAGAAAAACGATTTAAAATGCATCTGTAACTTGAGTTACTGAAATTGTAACTAGTAATATATTGCTGTATATTTTGTAAGTACTCCATTACACTACTCGGTTACTGAAAAAAAGTAATATATTTTCTGTAACTCATTACTTTTGTAATGCATTACTCCCAACACTGCGTAGGAGTAATACCATTCAGTATCTGTGGTCGGATTGAATAAACGATTCTAGCTGACTGTGTCTGCGTTTTCCCGCAGCCACCAAACTCCCGAATGTCTCCTGATATCTGATGGCATTGCCTTTCATAAACACTCTGTTTCTTATGAGAGGGATGGTGAATAAAACATGTCACACTTGCATTTTGCCAAGGAAAGTGCTATGGGGTAGTTTTCTTATTCCAGTCATAAATAATCATCACCAGTTCGCGAAGTTCGCCGTTTAAATCCAAAATAGGTCAGGTACGTGATGTATGGTGCAGTATCCAGCCGCAAGTTTTCAGAACAGTCTTTATGTGACTGACAGAAGCTGTAGTTTCAATTACTATTTACATCGTCCAAGTAATTAATGATTAAAAAATGTCTCAACCGACCTCACATCTAGTTTCCTTTTATTTCGGATGCACGATAGCAGTGGATATTTTTTCCACAGCTCTTTTGGCCCAAGAACGCATCTATCGCGCTTATCTGGCAGAAAACGAAATTACAGTTTAAAATCAACAGATTTAATGCTGCGCTGCGACCAAAGTGAAAAAAAAAAAACTTTCTCACCCTCTTCTGAAACATAGACTCCTATGTGTTTTATGAATGAATAATAAGGGATTATTTCTAAATGTTAAGTGCTGCTAAGCAGGGGCGTATCCAGGAGGTTAATAAAGAGGGGCTAAAAGAGCCCAGGGTGGGTCTGGGAATGTAACATCAAGTTTTATTTATTTCAGAATCTAAATAAAGGTAGTTATGGTATAAAATTGTATTACAAATCAATTAGCTACACACACATTCCTGGTTTGGATATAACAAATAAAATAAAACAGCGCAATAATTTCACACAGATCATAAAAAATAAAGTTAAAAAATGAAAGTTATGTTGCAATAAAAACTTGTTTATTACATTTTACTTCATAATTGCCACTGCATCATATTGCATGTATAGTGCATGTATCAAAACCATTGATCTGAAGATTAATGCTGATGTCATGAAAATAGTTTTCTAATCAGCAATGAATATAACAATTTCTGATATACCCGTATTAATTGCATGCTTTAAAACACATATCGGTTAACCCTACGCCAATTTCAATATAACCAGACCCTGGTTAAACTCCGCCCACTTACGGATTAGACCCCGCCCAGTCAGATTACAGATACAGATTATGCTGTTCTCGCTCATCCCTAATATTTATTGATAACAGTTTTGTAGCCACCTATGCAGCCTGGCAGGGTCCATGCACAACAAATGTAATACTTGAAGACAAACCAGTTGCAAAATGTGTTGCATGGCTTAAAAATGACCTAGAAATGGGCCATAAATCATAAAGTGTATTCCCACCTTACCCCCTCGAATACAGGCACAGATGCATGGAGCAGGTGGCACAGGATAAACACCTTGCATTAAAGATATATGGGTTAAACAGTTACTTGTTGATAAAGTACCCACTTTGAATACAAGTCTTTATTGGACTTAACATGAATCTTGGCAAAGAATGCTATGACATAAATAAACTGTTTAAGATAGTTGAATATCAGTTTGTAAACTGATTAAATGAAAATAACAATGGGAGCATAAGTGGAGGTTAGACCTGCACTGTTAAAAAATTACACATCTGGTTTTTATGTGGTGGGGACATAACTAGAATTCATAAATTATGCCGGGGAAATGTCCCCGGTTTAAAAAACGCTTAACTTTATAGCCTACTTTCCTGCAGGAACCCCAAAAACGAATGTAAGATAAAGTGCCCTCTGATGTCACCAGGCTTCAAACCACAGTATTCCAGGTACTGATCCTGCACCTTAACCACTCCATCAAATCAGCATCATATTTTTAAAGACAACCAGGGAACACTATCAAGCGGACAGGAGCCCCCAGACGGTCACAGTTTAGTAAACAGAGGCTACGGATTCGTAATCCATGCGCACCGTTTATTAAACAGAGAGTACGGATTCTTACCCCTCAAGAATTATTTCTGCACCTGTCCCCTGCCAGGCAATTGTATGAACATTTCAGTTTTTCTCGACCATCAATAATTTATTTAAACTACATTCTCAGCCCATACATTTCTCAAAAAATCGTGGAAATGCTCTCCGCGCCAAGCGAATTCGTTGGTTAGGTTGGCAATTTGGTTTTTTCGCGAATATCAGTTTTTTTGTATTAATCGGTGATGCGGAGCGTGTGTCCATGGCAGCTGCCTGTCTGGCTGTAAAAAAATTTGAACCTTGCACTGAAGCCACTACTGTACATGTGAATAGGAGATATGCCTACAGCATCAGTGTATATTATTGAAAAAAAATCATATATGTATATATATATATATATATATATATATATGCTTGATATCAAGATATCAGAATAAATGCTCAATCGGCTTGCCATACTGTGATGCCATGCAACCATAGACTGTATAAAACAATGCAACACAGGGAAAAGCCTAAAAACATCTTGAACAAAGTTCTTTAAATGATAATAACAAAGCTGAACTTTTTGCAACGGCAAAATTTAACAAAGCATTGTACTTTGTGACCCAACGTGAAAGATGGGGGAAACTGTGACTCAGGTGGCAGGAGTTTGCTCTGTAACCAGTGGGTTGCCAGTTCGAATCCCAACCTCCATCCATCTCAGTTGTTGTGGGCCCTCGGGGCCTTCACCTGCCTTGCCTACCGTCAGAGGACCCAGTGGTGCCTATGTGTGGCAGCCCCGCTCCTGTCAGTGTGCCCAAGGACAACTGTGGTTATACTGTAGTTTTCCACCATCAAAATGGGACTGTGTGCGTGATTGGGTGAATGACTGAATGTTCTGTATTGCGCTTTGTGATCCTCTGACTGAAAAAACTCTACACAAATTTAAGCCAATTAACAATTACCATTTTATGAGTAAATAAGCCCTATGAAAAGGACAACATTCCTCTAAACCACTGAATTATGTGAACGTTTGAATTACAAAGGCACAGAAATGGTGTTGAAAAAGTAATGTCAGGAAGTATGCAGCAAGTTTCACAAAATCTTGGGGGAAGATTGGTGTTCTTCAGCTTGGAAACTGTTCTAGCATTACAATGATTCAAAACAGTTAATGTCAGCCTGATTTCTGTTAAATGACCTTTACCAAAATGTTGTGGCATTTATAAGTCTATAATAATTACACTGTAATTCAGATACAATACAGCTAAATATTTTTGGAAGTTCTAGGTGCCAAACTGAATTCATTTTGAACAACTAAACATTTGGTTTGGGTGTACCTCAAACAGCTACTGTTTTTTGCTTAAAAAAAATCCACAAGATGTATTTTGAGTCAACATGAATGTCTTGTTTTGTCCAAAACATAATCTTGCTCTACAATTTCTCAGACAGCAGGACTCCAGCCATTGTGCCCACACTTTTCTTAACATGTATAGTTTTTTCTGAGAAGAAATTTTGCCCTTTTGGAAGAGTTCTGATGACTAGTAGTCTGCATGCAATCTGGTTATGAAAGGCGGCCTGTGGGTGGAAAGAGGAAGCACAACCTTTCACGTTGCAAAAATGTGTTTAAAAAAACCCGCAGAAATGAATTTGCACTGCCAGCTTTTGCTGCATAGCCATAAGGCACACACAGAACCTGCAGCAGCATTTCAACCATGCGTCTTTATTGCGTCCAAATCATCAGTGCTGTTGTACTGCTGATTCTAGCAATTATTGGGATTTTGTTGATGACCCTTTCAGCAGAAGAAGCGAGGATGCCTGCTGATTACATGGTAGGTTGTTTGCATATTATTTAGCTGTCTATAATTCAGTTAGGCGAGTAAATAAGTTTCTATAGAATTTAAAGTATTTCAGTGAAAAGGATCCATACATGTACAAGTTAAACCTTTTGAATTTTTAGTTGTGAAATAACAAAAATATATATACATGTACCTGTTTCTCTACATTTCAATAGTCCACCTAACCACTTTTTGTGCTGATTTATCTCCCCAAAAAAAGTTCGGTGAAGTTTGCAGTTTTAACCTGACAAAGTGTGAAAAAGATATTTTCTTTAAAAGACACTGTACAAAAGAATCACATAGAATTACTAGGAAGAAAGTTCAAGTTCAATTTTTTCTCCAAAGGGAATTTGGTTTGCAGTATTGTACAATAAAGCAAAACAATAATAAAAACAATATAATAGTTAAATAGATAATAATCTCATCCTCTCCAGTACTCAAAATCCCACATTCCTCACATTGGAATATAAATAAGGAATTCAAAATTATAATTTAAATATTAGAAAATGCTGCAACAGACTGGCGTCCTGTTCAGGGTGTACCCTGCCTAACGCCTGATAATTGCTGGGATAGGCTCCAGCTGCCCCGTGACCCTGAATTGGATAAGCGGTTAAGAAGATGGATGGATGGATGGATGGATGGATATTAGAAAATGATTTAAAAAAAATTTAATCTTAAAAAGATATTAGACCCCTAACATACATATAAGTACATGATTTAAACATGGCCTAGACAAACTGCGGAAATATTCATGACTCCAAATTCAGCATTTTAATAGCAAAAGGAACAAAAGAAAACTTAAATCTGCTGTACTCAATATTTGGGAGTCTGTATCTCCTGCCAGATGGCAAGAGTTCAAACTCTCCTTCGAGAGAGTGATTTGAGCAACCTAGTACCGAGTGAGCCTTCTTTGTTACCAGCCTCTCATAAAGACTGGTGAGAGATCATGGCGCTGCGCTTGTGGCGACTCACAGTAGGTGTAATCTTGCCCATGTTTTTAACTCGTGTTTTTTATTCTGCTTGTCTACTTGGTGGATGAAGTGGTGAAGAACGAACGTTGGATGGTGGATTTTTGTGTGTCTGTTGGAACGAGGAATATGGACTTAAATTGGACTCGTGCTAAATGTTGGTTGAGTCTGTGCACTATGGAGGCGTGTCCGGTCCCGTATGGGAAATCATAGAAGAGGAGGATTCAGTACCCCCGGGACTTTTTGCTGACCAAAAAGGCCTATAAGCTGTTACCGCATTAAAAGCATGCAGAAAACTCAAATTTGAAATTCTTGACATGAACCTGTCCTGGCGGAGAATTGATTTGCAACACTGACACACCGATAGAGAAATATAAAAGGAAAATAACCTATCAGTGCGTAATGTGTCTGGGTGCAAACTTGCTGACGGAGAAGTATAAACTAGACTTTCGGTGTTTTCAAAAGACACGCATATTAGGGTAATGTAATCTTTATTTGTTTACTTTTATTTCATGTAGTAAGTATTTTATGTTGACCAAGAATATTTTATGCTGTATAATGTTGGTCCTTAAATATAATTAAAAGCAAGGTTAAGCAGTGTTACAAGGGTTCTTGTCACCTCACTCAGTTGTAACTGATGAATAGCCGAAGAAGAGTTGTAGTGTGTATGACAAGTTATATGTCCTGCTGTTTGGCTAATCAACACGAGTGAAAAAACAACTGTTGCTCGTCTTCCATCCAACCCGAGAACTGGCAAGCTACGAAATCCACACAAAAAAAAGGGTTACAGTGATATCGCTGCAACTCTTCAGCTCTAAAGGCCAGAAGCTCCCACACCTTTGCATCAATCTAGTCGGCCATCTCAGCTGCTACAGTTTACAAATACTAAATGAACTCCCCAGGTTTACTAGCATTTACTCACACTTGTAGGTGTTACACCATTTTCTGAGACCGTCAGACTGAGTGGTGCTGCCTGTTTCACTATTTCCTGCATAGGTCACCAATTGACAGCAGAATCTCCTATCATATTATGTGACCACTAAATCACTCATGAAAGAAATTTGCAAGAGAACTGAAACTTTTTAAGGTGACCGTGTGCATAAATCAATTCCACCATTCACAGCTTTTAAACGTAAAGATAGCTGTGGCAAGGTCGGTAATTCTAACAGCTCACGGGTTCTATCATATCATCAGACCCATCCATAGCCTTTGCTGAACAATGTTCACCTCATGTCAGATTTTGATAATGACATTAATGATTATTACAACATGGCACTACGTTCCTTTCTGAGGATCCAGCGCCCCCTAGAGTCACAGATTCTGATAGTCGTGGAAAATTGTCTAACCTGTGGGATTTTTTTATTTTTTTTTTGTCACAGCCTTAGATTGTTAGATTAACAGGTTCATTGTTTGTCACTAATGAACCTGACAGTTCTATGCTTCATATATTCTTCCTAAAACTTGAACAGGCTTGCTCATGCTTGGCATGTCATGTAGGCTCTGGAGTATCACCTTACATCTAGGAAAGGGTCAAAGTTCCTCTGTAAAGACGTTGACAAGGAGTTAGTTGTTCTGAAGCACAACAACAAATATTTGTTCAGCTTTTACTCTTTCAGACAATCATATCTCATCTTTTTGTTAATCTCAAAGACAACTTGAACAATGTTGTCTGAAGAAAGATATAAAAGCTTGTCATTTGAAAATGCTTAACCATTTATTCAACCATGTCGATATGCTGAGCCCAAAAAAGACAGTCGACATTAAAAAATAAGTGTGTCATAATTATTGTTTTTTTCACATGTGGTAAGCCAGTAATGTTTTGAGCTCAGTATTGCTGTTGGGCACTTGTGAAATTCAAAATGATACTTTAACAGCAAACCTAACCCACATCCTGTCTCATCCCAGTCAAGACTAGAAAGCTTAAAACAATGTTTAAGTATAAATAAGATAAGATATTTGGTTGCACAGCAAAGCACTTTCTAAAGCATGACTAGCTGGTTAGCTTATTATTCTGAAATTGTGATTTGGTATGAGTGAGTATGTGCATGGTTGTCCTGTGTTGGACTGCTGACCTGTCCAGGGTTGACCCAGCTGCTAGAGATAGGCACCAGTCCCTGTGACAATGGTTGGATGGATGGATGGATGGACGGACACCACGGAATTTAGCCCTCCAATATTTTTTATCAACCCTTCAAAGCAAAACATGACAAATAAAGAACCCATGAAAAAGGTCAAAGTAACACAACAGACATTAACTCAACAAACTGACATCACAAGAAGAGGAAGCGGAACGATGGGACAGACCACTGAACCCAACAATAGGAAAAACTGCTGATACAGTAAATTAAATTAAACCAAATTCATCCCTCTGATCTAACTATGAGTACCTAGAGGTGGCTGACAACCACTAATATTTGCTCGTTTGCATTTACGTAAGTAACATTAAAATTTTGTGATATGGTAATGGTGATGATAATGATTATGTTTTTTTTTCTACACTTGACTCTTCAACATACAAGATCTGGCAGATAAATTTATATCGGTCTAAGTGGATCAGTTTGCAGAAAATGAATTTATGAAATAAATGAAAAGTTAACCTAGCTTTTATGATGTGAGGCTGGGTAAACAGTCATCACAGTCCTGTTTTTCATTCAGAACCAAGCAGTATATCAGCAGGGTATAACTAAAGATCTGAGGCAAGACAAACCATGGCTGCCATCCGTTGGTGTTTGTACTTTCAGTTTCATTTGTATTTGGGTTTTTACCATTTCTTAACTCCTTAAATCTTGTTATTTTAGTTCAATAATCTGTGTTAGTTCTTTTCTATTCTATTTATCTTGTAGTACATTTAGGATTACAGTTTTTTATTGTGTATTTCCTGTTATTGTTACTCTTTGTATCTCTTCCTTCCGCTGCTCAGTTGTTATCTGTCCTGTCTTTCTGCCTCCTCTCACAGCTTCCCTAAATCATCTATTTTTTTCACTGCCTGCTTTCTTCCCAACCTGTTTCTACTTACTTTTAATTGCATGGCTTGTTACCTCCTCATTGTCTTCAATGTTTGAGCACAGTTCGTGTTCATCTTTTTTTATTCCTCTGTCTTATTTGCCATATTTCTACAACCTTCTATGTGATTTCCCCAGTAAAGTTTGTCTTTGTAGTTTATTTCCAGTCTGTTCCCATGTAAGCTTTTTTCATTAAGTAAACATCAGTAAATCTCCTGCCTGCAGTTTGGTCCGATCCCTGCACAAAATCTGACAAAGACATTGGCTTCATAGGAAAAAGGGTGTGGTGTTTGAAAAACAGATTTAAAGACAATACATTCAAAAAATAGATTAAAATAAATACAATTCATTGATAACTGAAATGAATAATTGCTTATTTTGAAACCTAGACAAATCTTCCTAAATGTTTCTGACATTAAATGCTTTGTCTCTTTCAGTATGGTATTGTACTGGATGCAGGGTCCTCCCACACCTCCATGTATATCTACAAATGGCCAGCTGACAAGCAAAATGGCACTGGTATTGTTACCCAGCTCAGTGAATGTGATGTAAAAGGTGAGAAACTCCTGTTAAGCAGCTAACCAGAACTGAGCTTGACTGAAATTCTTTGATTGGACAATGTAATTAAGCAGAAGTGTGTGAATATATACAAATAAATTTATGAAATCTATTTGTATTACTTCACTTTGTGTGTGCGTGTGTGTGTGTGCGTGTGTGTGTGTCTGCTTGATCTACATTTTAAAAATCCAATGACTTTTTGCATCATATATATCTATACAGTTTGAGCCAGGCTTTCTATGATATACTTCCCTGTTTAAGTGTAAGAAATATATTTGACAAGTAAAGTCAACTTGATTTCAGCATATCTCTAGTGTTATCTGTTTTTGATAACTACAACTTACGAAGAGCTTCAAGCATTTGTTGAGTAAGTTAAACTTCATATTTCTATTTCCCCGCAACATATTTTATTTATGGTCCACTTTTGAACTGTATAAACACTATTTTGAATCTCCATTACTTTTTAATTTGCATCAATTCCAAAAAACGTTGACGCTAAGTACTCATTTGGAAAGTTCGGTTCACATCTTTGGGAAGTATTAAATTGCCAGATGTATTCTACCTTTGAAACAGTTTTTTTTTTTTTTTTATAGAATTCCCCGATCAAGACATGTGTCTAACTGAAATATCTGAAAATAACAACCTTAGCATGTTTGAAAACATTTTTTGCCATTGGAATGCGTTTACACATATCACTAATCGCCAAGGGAAAAATTTTCATAATTTATTAGAAATAATTAGCGTAAGCTTTTGAATTATTTTCACTTTGTTTATAATTAAATCTTCCCTCAGTGCTTGAACAGTCCAGGGGTCACGTTAACTGAAGATTTTCCATATCTGACTGGCTTTTAGAATGTTGATTAAATAAATCTGAAGGCTCATTTTTACAGAGTAGTATTCACCAGTATTGACCAGTAGTATTAGTATTGACCATTTGTTGCAAATATGCAATATACTTAAACGTTATGCACAGATTCTAGGTAAATAAATTAATGAAAGAAAAGATTCCCAGACAGTTTAACCGAGACATGTTTAAGTGCATAAAATATAAATACCACTGAATTGGTATTAACTCGTGGGCCACCTGCTAGAGATAGGCCCTCCAACATAGAATATAAAAACTGACAGGTAAAATTACATTATGAGTGGATTTTATGGACCCTACCGGTCAAAATGACGGACAAAAAACATGTCTAGCACGATTCTGGAACCATCACAGTTTTGGCACCACGGGAGTGTCAGCAAGCATATAAAAGGAAAAGCCCAGTCAATTCTGAGCTCAGTTAATGTTGTAACATTTAGCGTTAAAATCATAGAGGCAGTCTTTTTATTGTCACATCTGTTTCAACATCAGTCTTTTGCAAAAGCAAATATTGTACAGGCATGTGACTCAGATCTTGTTTTTGTATTTATATGCTAGCTTCAACCTCCCCATGCATGACACCGAAATCTATTGTATACATGAAGATAACTTCATTTGTGGTGTTTTCACAATACGCCTATTGAAATTAGAAAATGTGTAATAAAAGCAGTCATGCAAACTTTGTGCTTATGTCAAAGGTGGGTCTACTGATATAGGGTGTTTGTGTTCTTTTGCACAACTACAACTAACAAACAGTAACTCCTAAGTAAATGGAACAAGGTTTTTGTTTGTTGTGAGTTTTTATGTAAAACAGTAATCACGGATTACTGGAAATAATCTTATTGAGAAATTAATGTGCAGTATTATGTGGATTAAACATAACATATTGAATAAGAAACTAAATACCTTCTTACAACAAAATAACATTTCTGTTGTTAAAGATCAGATATATTATCTATATATGGTTATATACTGTTATATTTACATTGCAACAAATGTATTTTTATCAGTGTGCAAAGTAAGTCCCTCTCAAGATCAGTACCCCTGGGATACATAATCAGGTATTCATTGTTAATGTCTGAAATTGACTTCAGAAAGTCAGAGAACCAGCATCAGCATCTTGCCACCGAGATGACCATACTCATGTGTGCTAACTTAGTTTGTTTGAGAAACGCCACAAGGCCAAGAAAGGGGTTTATTGCAGACCAGGTTGGAGATGAAGAGAAAATTGAAATGTACACTTGACTCAGGAAGGAGGGGGCCCTTTCCTTGCATAGTCGATAGGCACTTTGGATCTTAACATTAAATTCTCTATTTTCAGAATCTTATGCAAACACTTTGACTAAAAGGGTTTTGAACTTTCTGTCAAAGTAAACTCTCATATAACTAAGTGTCTGCATTTGGCTTGAGGATTTCCTCCATCTTACCACAGCTTCTGTTTAATACTGTTGTGTAATTCTCTAAACTGCAGAAACAAGCTTTGTCAGCGTCACGCAGCGCTCATAAAGCGACTAGTTCGACGTATTTCCACAGAAGATAGATTTTTAAGCTGACGCTTGCAAAGCTCTCTGCTGGATGTTTTAAAAACTCGCAGATCGCGGTTGGCTAGGCAGCGTCAATTTTGGGCAATGTCACTACCGTCAGACGCTCTGATTGGTCAACAGCGTTAGGACGGTCAAAAGTTCTACTAGCTGAACTTCTGCGTTGCTAGCTTTATGAGCATTGAAGCTTGAAACGCAGGAAAAGCTTGAAAAGTTGATGGAGCCAAAGCTCACAAAGCGCGACAGAGATCGCAACGCTCCTCCAACAGCCTCAACCGTAGACTTAATATGTAATCTTGAAGTTGCTGACGCTGACAAAGCCTGCGGTATGAAGCAGCATAAGATGGTTGTTGACATGTTTATATGGATGTCTGGTGATTTTTCTCTGTAGGCTCTGGTAGCAGGGGCACTGATTTACATGCACTCCAGTGGGTGCTCACCCCCAAGAATAAAACTGTAGCGGGCTGTCCATTACGCTCCTAGTCCTTAAATCCTAATAAGTCCTAAATCAATAACGTGATCATTAATTATAATGAGCTTTAAAGTTTTTGGCCTCGCTGTTTCACGGATTTTTGGATTGTATATTTTTTCATGCTTCAGGTACAGCGTACTAACACGCTTTGTGTTATGCATTCTGATTGAGGGAGGCATTGTTAATCTCCTCAGTGCCTTGTCTCCTGCGCTTGCCAAATTTATCCTGTATGATTATAAGAATCTCTCATCCAAAAGACAAAACAGCACAAACCATCCATACCTATGTTCCTCAGTTGGAAACTGCACCTGCTCCGAGACCTACAGAGGAAAAAGACACACCAGAGCGGCGCACGAGCAGACACACCTCATTATATTAATACTTTTATGTTTTAAAATACACAAAGGTTTGAACATTGAGAATATTTAAACTAGTTAGAACTGTAAGTAAATCTGAGTATATGTCTGAGAAAGTGTATAAAGTGTGGCAGGGACTTTTATAGGCAAAAAAATATATAGAATTGTAAAATAAAAATAAAAAACATGGGTGTTGCCTGTTATTTTTAGAACGTAATCCTCCAATATGCGAGAGTACTCTTAAAACTCATAATGCCATCAAAAAGGCACGGCTCTAGCCTACACATTACATCACTGTTAATACAGGCTGGTTAAGCGACAATTAATTTCTGTGGAGCATCAATAAGCCCACATTCGGAGAGAACCTGATACTTAGATCACGGATGGTATAAAATATAAAAAAATAAACACTGACACCGTGATTTTTAAGGACAGCACCAACTCTTCTAGGCATGGAATAAACAAGTTGGCGACATATTGCAACATCTATCTTTTTCCATTCTTCAAGAATAACCTATTTTAGATCCTGGATGCTGGATGGAGAGGGATTCTCAACGTGTCGCTTCAGAGTTCCCCACAGGTGTTCGATCGGGTTCAGATCAGGAGACATACTTGGCCATTCAATCACCTTCACCCTGATCTGGTTCAGAAATGCAACAGTAGCTTTAGATGTGTGTTTTTGGATCGTGCACGATGACAAGTTCATTCAACCAATAACTCACCCACCATATGAAAAGAAGGTCTTTCTTTTATTTCCTTGAATTCATCATTTCACTCTTGACTGTCCAGAAGGGAAGAACAGCCGCTTTCAATTCCATTGTGTCATCAGATCAAAAGTATCAAGTGTAGTTATTTAAATGTAGTTATGCAATTTCTTGTGAAAGATTTAACTTCCTGATGGTCTGCTTCTGCTAGGGGAACCCTCATCACCCTAAGTTGTTCCCCTTCTCATTGAAGTTTGTTTTTCATTTCCTTGGAAACCACATCCTTAGAATAAGGAAGTGTGCACTTTTATAAAGTTCACAGGGAGTTTGTCACTAATCACACCCGTTGTCATCTTCTTGCCCAGGTGGCGGCATATCCAGCTATGCCGGCAAACCTGGTGGCGCTGCCAAGAGTTTGGAGGAGTGTATGAATCATGCTCTAAAGGAAATTCCTGTATCTAGACATCACCAAACTCCACTTTGCCTGGGGGCCACAGCAGGGATGAGGCTCCTGAAGTTAGTCGGTGGTTCCTTAAACACGAAATATAATTACTTTCTGCTGTTTGAATCACTCAGTTTGTTAGATGCTCAAGTGTACGTCAAAAAATATCTATTGCCTTTCATTATTACTTCTCATTGCTATAGCGAAGTCAATCTGATAGAGTCTGAGAGGGTCCTGAAAGAAGTAAAGAAGAAACTGCAGTCATATCCTTTCCTCTTCAAGGAGGCCCGGATCCTGAGTGGACAAGCAGAGGGGGCCTATGGCTGGATCACGGTCAACTACTTACTTGAGAACTTCATCAAGGTAACTTTGTCTCCCTTCCCAGAAAAGTTACACTTGTTACCTAAAGGAGTTCATATTATTTAACAATTATAGCAGATCTAGAGCGCATCTTTTTCTGCAGGTAGAGCAAAAAAAAAACATGCTTACTTGACGTTAAAACTGAATGAGACTGCAGTAAATACATGCAGATGGAAGCACACTCACCAAGTCTTGCAAATGCAGATATTTGAAACTATCTTCCTAATTTCTGTCCCAATGAAGCAGGTGCAGAAGTGATCAAAGAGATAATGAAAAATGTTTTCTCACGATGAACTCTGACCCTGACATGGTTGCGACATTTCTCAAAACTTTAAGATCATTATCTGGCTGTATGAGGGAGGATGTCCCAACACAAACAGCATTTCAAACACCTCTTGCAAAAATGGAGGCAATAATACAACAAAATGATGCCTGTGTTGCACTGGTTCAGATGTGTTTTCTCATTAAGCCTCAACTGGTCACACGGACTGTCTTTAATCAGTTCATCAGACCGCCATTATACTACATTAGACAATGTTAGGCTGTGACTACTTGCCTTATAGTTGACCATGGCAGTTTCACATGCAGACACAGTGATAAGAAATCTGAAGCCCTGTTGAGAGCTGATAATAGCATGGAGCCTGGCGGCTCATCCAGATGGGAGCAGAGGAAAATAAACAGTGCCAATTCCAAATTAAAACAGTTACAGCAATCCTGATTGAACGCATCACAGCTACAGGCTATTAAACTAGCAGGGTGAGCATCCAAGCATCTTACATGGTTCTTTAACATCACAGAAAAAAAAAGAAAAAAGAAACACTTAAAAAAAAAAAGAAACTTTTTAGAACTTTTTCATACTGACTTACTGACCACTCTCCCCTGGTCCTATAATCCCCGTTCGTTTGCCCTTCCGTTGACTCTGCTCCCTCCCAGTGAAACAGTTTAATGGTGCGAGGGACAAAGGAGTTATTCAGTTTGTCAGTCCTGCCGTTTGCAAGCAGCAGCTTCCTACTGAACAGAATATAAACTGACCTGGGCATAAGAAAAAAATGAGAAATGGAACAACAGCAAATCAACTGTAGAGGACATGTGTCAAACTCAAGGCCCACGGGCCAAATACGGCCCATCGTAGCCATTTATGTGGCCCTCTAAACTCTAGAGAACCCTATAAATAGAACCTTTAGGTAAATACAATTTTATCAGTAAAATCAAATCAGTGTTTATTTGAACATTGATTTAATCACATCATTATGATAAAATGCTCAGTATTATTAAAATTAAGAAGTACTTGTTGACTGATGTTTTTTACTAATATTTGAATGAATTGTTATAGTTTTCTGAATACTTCCTACCACACCCAGTCCTTTAAGGATATTCACGAATCTGATGTGGCCCAAAATGGTAATGATTTTGACAGCGCTGCTTTAGAGTATACAATTCATTAAAAATTCTATAATTCAGTGGCTACAGTGGGTTTAATCAGCACCAAAATCAAATGAAGAAGTGAGATAAGTGAAGAGTTTCACTTATCCAAAAATGCCCTGCCATCAACTTGAGAGAGAAAGTTTTTTACAGCAAGTAAAACTTTTATCTGAAAAAAAAAAAATGTCCCTGAAGTAGCCAAGCTTAATGTTTAGTTGGTGTCTTATGCTATGGTAGGAGCAAGTTTGGCAATGCTGTTTGCAGACATTATTGTTTTTTTGGAGCCAAGAGCGATCTTGGCTACAAAAATCTATAAAAAATATTATAAATCTATAAAACAATATATACTGTAGTTGTTGTAGTAACATTTTCTTAACATGTGATGCTTTCGTTGCACTAAATTATTTATAAAAATTTTCACCCTGGGTTTCTGTACTAATCTTGATACAATCTTTCCTAGTATGGTTTTGTGGGCCATTGGCTGAATCCTGGAAGAAGCACGATCGGAGCATTGGACTTAGGTGGAGCTTCCACTCAGATTACCTTCGTGACCTCACAAGAGTTGGAGAACAAAGATAATAAGATGGATCTGACCCTTTATGGAAAAACCTACACTTTGTACACCCAGAGCTTCCTGTGCTACGGTCAAGACCAGTTTCTCAGGAAACTACTCGCTCATCTTATCCAGGTATCATTGTTGGAAAGCTTAGATTTACCAAAGTTTATAATTGATGTTTTTAATAACTTATAATCACCCCATCTCTACACAAAAGTCTGTACTTCTCTCGCTGAGAAAAGCATAAAATGAACCAGGTTTAGAAAACTCTGGTCATTATATTACATGTATTTTGCTTCTTGTAAACAAGAGATAATGTTTTTAATAATTTTTAATCACAATATCACTATAGAATTTTAATTCAATTCAGCTCATTTTCAATACAATTATACAAACATTCCAATTGTTAGAAGTTTTCTCTGTAAGGAATCCCAGCAGATTAGAAAATTATACAACAGTCAGCACTGAACTTACAGTAGGGAGGCCAGACGCTCCCAGACGTCTACTGTACATCACTCTAGTCTGCCATTTCAGCTGATAAAGTTTAAAAATGCTAAATGACTGTTGCCGGCTGGGGTTCAGTGCACATTGCACGCGTTATCATGACGTCACTCTGTTTTGTGGCAAGGCGGGATCTTAATAAGACCAGCATTGCTGCAATATTACTATCAAGCAAGCCGGCACGAATACTGCAATAGTCCTGCCTCACCATACCGCCACGGTGCATTAATAAGGCCCAGGGTCTGGAATATTATCCTAACAAACCACTACAGTGTGTCTAATGACTGTTTTACATCCTATGAAAGATTTTTTTGTCTTTTTTTTTTTTACACAGACTCAGTTCTTCCCACTGCCTCCTCCAACATCTCACATTTGATTCATTGATGTCAAGCTTATTATGTGCAGTAGCTCTATTTCCTTCGTTGACAGCCAGTTCAGTTTTCTTTAACTTAAGTGTGCATGAAAACTACCCATAGCGTTTTCTCCCGCCCAAAAGTTTTCTCCATGTTTGTCTCACTCTTGCGCTTTCTCCTTTAGTGCCCCCTGGAGGCCGTTAGTAAAAAATCTTCAAATTAGCTGCCTCGCTGTATTGGACGCTGGGTCCAAAGCATGTGAATAAAGTAGCAGCTTATAGTAGTGTGTAGTTACGGTAGTGTGTTTCTGTATAGCCTTATAACCTTCTAGTATTGTTTTTAAACGAATTTTAACCCAATTTTAAGGCAACATTGCTTAATTACTTGAAGAAAATTCCACCAAGATTCAGCTGGCAAACAGATGGTCCTACATGGCCTCGATAATATTAGAGTGAAGACACATTAGATCCTTGCAGATCAGACTATTGTTACATCTTGTACATCTGTTCTTCAAGTGTGACTTGGAACTGGAGTTTAAGGTCCCCAATCCCCTTTGCCGGCTAGTAACAAACCAATAATCATCATGAAAGTTAGAAGGTACAACAGGGTTGTAGAACATTTGCTAAGTTGTGCAGAACAAGACGCTTACGAACTGGACGGTTTGTACAGCAGGTACCCAGGTTCTGGTTGCAGATCAGAGCAGAAATAATCAGTTGTCCTCCAGATTGTGTGCAGAATAGCATTACTGAATGCTTTTGGGTGTTCCGTTTGAGTAGTTATAATCTGAAAGGAGCTAGTGATTGCAAAGAGCCCAGGTGCTGTGGCTGAAAAATGGGATAAAATCCATTGATCACTGTCCTTCCAGTTGATAAGAAGTGTGTTTAGTTTTCAAAATACTTGCTGCCGCACATTAAAGCTAATATTGGCTTTGGTCTCATATGTCCGAAGGACATCTTATCCTATGGTTCATTCATGCCGCTCTAAAAGTAGAATTCAGACTACAGCCCAGAGCACAAAACCAACACAAACATGCAACAACGTTTCTGCTCATCCTTTGCTGCAACATATTTGTCTGACACTTTTCTCCAAGACAGCATGGCAATCCTAAAACCGCTCAAATCTAAATCTATATCATGTTTGTTAACTTTCTACGGTACAGAATAGGTCTTTGCATTCAGGGCTTCTTGGTGCAGCACCAACATAGGCGAGGAGGCAAACAGGTTGCTGAAAAGGTTTAGTTGGTTTGTGAAAGAAAACTGCAACTGCCAAAAAAAAAGCAACAATGTAGCAATTTTGTTTCTCAGTCGAGCCAAATGTGGTGGACTATCAGGTGTGAAATCAACCTATGAGCTGAGTGAGGCCTGTAGAATCATTCTGACGGATGTTTCGCTTTGGGTTCTTGCATTCTCTCTTTGCCATTCTTCATTTAGGCTTGAGGGGAATTTCCTATGATTTCCACAACTGTCAAAAAAGGAATGTTCTCTACTTGTCATAAAGATTTTCTCACTGTAGAGCTGAGTTTTAATTTTCCGGCGTGTCCTGATAATGCTGATTGGCAGAAACAATTGCCTATTGTCTGTCATTGCTGACGTCTTTCCCTCTAGGCCTCAGGCCTGTTTCAACTCTCAGAACTTCAGGCTTATTATACTGGATCTTCATGATATGCTTGTGTATCTACTTCACTGGGCCATTTCAGCATATAAATTAGTACCAGTCTTCAGACATGTACCCTGACACGGTCCAGTAGAGTCGATTGGTTGTAACTCAGTGGGAAATTGTATCAGCAGATGTCATCAAACAACTGGCATTTGTAAAATTGGAAGAGTTGGTGGGGGAGGCAGTTTATAACACCATAGCACAGAGAAACGTAGCAACCATCCCTGCTTCTTGACAATCTTATTTCTGCTTCTGTGGTGGCATTTTTTGTGCTGAACAGTGATGTCACTCATTATAGCCCAGAAAACAGGTTTCCATTCTACATTACAGTTTTGTATCAATACGAAAAGACTGACTAAGCTGTTCTTTTACAGTTTGTTACACTGATATTTTTTCCTCTTTCAGACTCAAGGTGTGATGGATCAACTAGTCAACCCCTGCTATCCACAACACTTTAATATTTCTATAACGCTTGGGGAAGATGTCTTTGATTCTCCTTGTACAAAGAAATACAAACCATCTTATTTTGACCCCATGAGGAAAATAACCGTGGTGGGCACAGGAGATTATCATCAATGTGTCAACAATGTAACAGAGATCTTCTCTTTTAGCAACTGTTCCTACTCAAAGTGTTCCTTTGACGGAGTGTTTCAGCCCAGAGTGACGGGGAGCTTCATGGTAAGATACAAACAAAAGCCAACATGTTAGTGTACATTCACAAATCAGATATTTCTTTTTAAAAGACAAATCCCACACACCTTGCCATTTAAAGTTTGGTGATTTCTGCTTTTAAGGCATCGATGTAGATTTGCTTTGTCTTTGGGAAGAACCAGTCTTTGCCTTAGGGTGTTACCAGATAAAAAATGTACTGAAATGTTGTACTTAGAAAATATCCTTTTAGTTTCTCAGAAAGTTCCGCCACATATCAGATGTAAATGTTTTTCCATCTCCTTTTTTCTTCCGCAGCTCTAGCCTGAGTTGACTGTTTATTACACTTTCTAGATGCCATGTCATATGCCAAATTAGGCTATCCAAAAGAAAACTATGAAGGGTATTTTCTAAACTCCATGTTCCAGTGCATTTTAAATCTGATAATACTCTCAGGGAAAGACTGGTTCATCCCCAGGACAAAACGCCCAAACACAGTTGCATGGTATATGCATCCCAGTGTATCGAGGAATGTTCAGGGCTATGCATTCAAGATATTAAAAAACAACTACACAAAAGGATGACTCAACACAGAAGAGCAAACTCAGGCCAAGACTGAGCAGTTCATCTACATCTAAAGGACAAAGGTCACTCTTATGAAGACAGTAAGGTACACATTTTAGAAGACAGATGGTTAGAGAAAGGAGTGAAAGAAGCCATCCATGTGAAACATATGAAACCAACCTTGAACAGAGGCTTTAGGTTCTTCCTTTCCAACACAAAGAAACAGACACGCCAGCCTTGAGTTGTTTACTTAGGAAATTTTACAGAAATGTAAACCTTAAGGCAGGTGACAAAAGAAGAGAATAATTACATAATAAGGTGATTTTCACTGTTAATGTCACTTAGCTTACCAACATTGCATGGAGCTTAAAATAGCCTCAAAAGGAATAACAATAACCTCATCAGTGAGCGTTCACGATCCTAACTTTAGACTCATATAACCAATACTCCCAATACAGATTTTTTCAGAACTGCAGAAGCCTCTGGGATGAAAGACAAATGTTTTCAAGTCCGGTTCTCTTCATTTAAACTTTCAAGACTGCTTTGAAGAGTTAGGTTTAGCATTAGCCATTGTTCTCATAAATCCTTTGTTCCCCTTTAAGCCGGGCTCACACTGTGCAATTACAGCCGTCCTAGACCTTTACTTTCGTCGTGAGAAGAGTCGTGATGAAACATTTTGAGCACGCGTGGGATTTGCAGGTCTGTGGCCATGCAGTGTGACGTGCTTCCCAATAGCGCATTTATTGCACCTACAACCAAAAAAAGTCTTCAGCTGTCTTTAGGCAGAGTCAGAAATTCTACAACTCCAATGTGCTGTTGACCAATTATGTTGTTTCCTGTGAGTGAGGTGTTAGCTGGGATAATGCTAAACAAAGCTTACCTCAACCTCGTTTTGAAGAACAGGCATCCCGAACTGTCCCATTTTCCGCCGGCTATGAATGTGTCCAGGTTTGTCTCTTTTTCCGTCACCTTCCTCGTCTTCAGCTTTCTGCCATTAGATTCATAGTCTACAAACAAAAGTATTAACGAAGGTAGCGCTTGTTTACATTTCCTTGTCGCCATCTTGGCTCTGTCCATTTGTCAGCTTTCAGTAAAGGTGACGTTGGCTTTTGGCACATCCTTCTACAGCTAAACGACGTGCAGTTTGACCAACTGAAATCTGCAGCCGAGCAGTGTGACACACCTCTAGTACTCGGTGGAGCCCACTAGAGGGTGACACGGGAATCAATTGTCACTCCCGTCCCAATCCCAAAAAAATACTCCCGTCACGTCCAGATCACGTGACAGCCCCCCAAAAAAAATCTTGTCCCGAAAAAAATCCAGAGCTTAGTAATTTACCTCCTGTGGCGCTCGCATACACGCATTTTCAGTCGGATATCATATGCTTACCAGTTTACCCAGGTGGTGTAGCAACAACATAGCACTTTCAGTTTTGGTGTGTGCAGTGTAGTAGACCCGATGGAATTGCATTTTGCAGCGGAGTTAATAACCACACACATTGTCATCGCAGCGTCATTTTTTAAAGCTAATTCCCTGATCTCTGACAAGATAAATGTAAAAAAAAATAAAAAATTATAATTTCCTGTTTCCCGTCAGATCCCGTGTATTATTTCCTGTCCCGTCCAAATCACGTTACCAATAGTGAAATTGACTCCCGACCCGCGGGAATCCTGCAGGAATCACATGAACTGTGGGAATCTCGAAAAATTGTAACCTTCTAGAGCCCACACAGTATGGCATGAAGCAATCTTTTTAGACAGCCAAGAAATGCACAGCCTGAGCCTGGCGTTAACCAGTCAGTGGAATTGCATCATTAACGTGGGTCTAACGTCATCTGTTTTTGGGTCATGTTTGAACAATGGTTTCATGCAAAAAAATGACCAGGCTGATTCAAATGGCCGTTCCATGTCGAACAAATCTAAAGCAATGCATTAGTATAAAAGGGGTTCTTGAACACAGTTTTTTACAGATGGACTCTGTTCTTTTAGCCACTGTATAGCATATTACATCTGGTTGGGTCAGAAAATGGCCCAGGAGCCCTAATTAATTGCCAAATACAACCCCAAAATAAACCACTATGATGGAAAGACTGGTTGTTCCCACCCACTTGAGCAGGAAATTAATGGGAAGCCTTAGTCTCCTACCCTTTCTGTCAGCCCATGGGAACCCTGGCCGGAAAAAAATTAAGAGTGGAAGTCAATGGAGCGATTATTTTCTGGTCCTCTTTGTTTTACACCCTGAATCACACATATGTTGTACCTCAATCTAAATGATAACTAATGTGTGTTTCGACTGTGTTTGTCGAGTGATTTGGGATTTATTTGATTTTAAATATAAACAATTAAAATGCCTACAAATCAGAAGTCACAAATATGATGTCTGGGGCTAATGCTAGCTAGCAGTAGCTAGCACTTGAACTAGTTGTAGAGCAGGGGTCCTCAAATCCAGGTCTCTAATGGCCGGCGCCCTACCCAAAAACTAGAGTAACTTTTGCCGCAGGTCGGAAATTAGTATTTCATCTTCATCAAATATTTCATTATAGCAAACTGACATCATATGTTCGATCCATCCATGGCACATTTCAGACGCGATCAGGAAATAACTTTTATCGCTCCCTTTACTCTCATTCATTTTCTTTTTTTTTTTTGCAGTAGGGGACCCATGGACCGGAAGTAGAAGGCCGTGATTTAGGCTCCCCAAATGAAATAAGCCTACGTGCTGATTGGTTGGTTTACTCTGTGGGTCTATGATGCTGACACTAGAAAATCCTGGAGCTAAAAAGGAGTTAGAAATACTGTGGACATCCATGTAATAATCCAGCCGGATCAGAATACAGTAGATCTGGCTAGAATTGTTCTGTGGTCGGCACACAATGATGTGGTGCATTACTGCCACCAACATTCATATCTGTTGACGTTAAAAGGGTTTGGGACATGGAAATTGATGGGGGTGTGTCTAAGAGGGCTACAGCCCCCATGACATGTTAGTGCAACTTTGATCAGACATGACCAACAATCAAAAGTTGACATGGACTCGATAAAACAGGAGTAAAACATGTCCATAAAAGGAGTCTCAACATTCAAACTTCTCAGTTTCCGGTAGAAATACATACACTTGTGAGTCATAGCTCAGACTGCTTCCGTTTAGTGCCGAAGGTCAAGCGGTTCTTCTGTTTGTGGTAAAAGCCACTTCCTGTAGTCGCCTCTGAAGGTGCTTTTAGAAAGTTGGAAACAGAATTGTTTTTGAATCGTTCTTAAAAAGGTTAGTACTTACATAAGTTATTGTACAATTTATCATTCAACTTTATTTCACACAGTTTCAAACTTGTAACAAACATATCCATCTTCGAAGTCTAAACAACATTTTAAATTCACCTTGAAAAGTCACATGCACATTGAAATTATTGCTTTACTGTAGTTACACCAAATTTTTTTCTTAGCATTTTAGCCGCAAAAAATTTAGATTAAAAGTTTTTTTAATCCTTTCTTTTTTATTTTCTGTATGAAACTTTTTTCTCTGAAAGGAAAACAAAAAATATGATGTAGTGCAATCTTACAAATGTTGCTTTTTCACTTAGTATTTATTAAGACCGTGCAAATTATTTGTTTCCTGCTAATGATGCTTTTCAAGTTTTTTTTTTTGCTCTGCCCCAAAAGCCAATTGAGAAAAAAAAAGTTTATAAGTAAATTTAATATATAATATAATAATATATACGTTTCTTTAGTAGGTGTTTGATCATATTTTTTGTTCTGCCACGGGATACACCAAGATAAAACCACAGCTGTGTTATTCAAATGGATTTTCAAAGGTTGTACACAAAAACAAACATTTCTGTCTGACCAATTTATTAGTATACAATAAATGATTAAAAAGGTGGTTAACCAACATACAACCAGTCTTACAGTCCTTTAGCTAAACATAAAGATAATTCAGACACAGCCTGAAGGGAACATGTATATTCCAACTTTTTGTGACTCCTTAAGATTCAAATCCCTCCTTACTACACTTAACTAAAGTCTGCTCCCTTGCTGTTTCTGTTTTGTTACTCTGGTTATTTTGTTTTTTCAGAATCTGACTGTTTAAGTCATTTTCCTTTTCCCTAAATATTTTGTGCAGCTCTGGTCATTTCAAAAAGGCCTTAAATAGAAATGTTTAATTAGAAGAGGATCTGGTTGTCACAGTGTGTTGTGTCTCCACAGGCATTCTCAGCGTTTTACTTCACACAGAACTACATAAAACAGATCACCAACATAACCCCCACATCTCCCAGTCATTTAACGGAAGCAGCCAAGCTCATCTGCAATATGACCATCACTGAGGTACTGCTCTTCAGCCATATACTGTAGACTGTTAAAAAAATAAAATTACATACTGGTACTAAAAGAAAATTCTGATACACACAGTGGAATTGAGAAGGAAACTAAAAATCTTCTATTTCTCTTCACAGCTTACAGATAAGACAAATGGGACAGTGAATTACATGAAGAATATCTGCACTATGTCTAATTTTGTCAATGTCATCTTAACTAATGGATACCGTTTTGATGAAGCTTCCTTTCCTTATATTTCTTTTAAGAAAAAGGTGAGACTCCTGGATGGTCTTGATTTGCTTTAACACATTCCCACTCTACTCTGTGATTTCACTGAGATTCATCTTGTATCACCACAGGCAGGGGGCGCTTCTGTAGGATGGGCTTTGGGATACATGCTGAACATGAGCAATGAAGTGCCAGCAGAGGATCTTAGCGTGATGAATGCCCTCCCCTTAGGGCCTTGGCGGGGCATCATCTTCCTTTTTATTGTCTTTCTGTTCTTTGCTCTGGGATATGGCTTTATGAGCTACAGAAATGCAAAAACTATCAATGACAATATCTGACGGAAAGGATGACAAACCTGTGAGGCATTTTTTCACTTTTATCTAGGTTGAGGTTTGTAAAATTCAACTTTGTAGGTTTTTGACGTTAACAATCTAATGCTACAATTATGTTAAACCTAGTTCCAAACATCACTTGTCTGCTGTGCAAACCTATCTGACCTATACAGGTTTCTTCATGTTTTTTTTCAACGTTTCAAAACCTTTTATATCGTTCCTTTGATTCAACAAGGGTGGGTCTCCAAGTGAGCTTGAACTTAAAGCTGCTGTCCAGAGTTTTCCAGAGATATTTTTTTATTTATTTATTTGAAGGCCCCTCCCAAACATCCCTCCCCTTCCCCTCCCATTAGCCTCACCTCAACAATTGTGCATGTGCATTACCTGTGGTGTCACAGTGGGTCAAACAGAAAAGCGGCAAGCGCTATCAAGCCTCGCCTGGTCGTGTTTTGTCATGGACATTTCAGACGTGAGCGATTTCTCCATGACTGACGCGCTGTTCAATTATGGCTACTGTAAGCACGAGCCACCTGTGTGCGCAGGCCTATCCTCACAGGGTTGCGCGATCCATGCAAAATGATTGACAACCCAAAAGGTGGAAGCTTGATTTCTGTTGGTTAAAAAAAAAAATTGGCAGTCAGTGTGAAATGCATAGGGGTCAATGGGAGGAAGGCAGGACTTATGGAGTGTTCACACCGCATGCTTTGTCAGCGTCAAGCAACGCTCATAAAGCAACTAGTTCAGATACATTTTTATGCTGAAGCTTCCAAAGCTCGTAAGCGGCCCTTGCTCTGCCAGATGTTTGTAACACTAGCGGATCTTGGTTGGTTAGGCAACGTCGACTTTGGGCAACGTCACTACAGTGAGACGCTCTGATTGTTGCCATGCAGCGTCAAGACCTTCAAAAGTTTAGCTAGCTGAACATCTACATCGCTGCCGTTTGGCGCTTTGAAGCTTGAAACACAGGAAAAGCTCGAAACGTTGATGGAGCCAATGCGCACAAAGTAAGACAGAGACTTCGACGCTCCTCTGACGGCCGTAGACTTAATATGTAATCTTACTGCTGCTGACGCTGCCATTTGGGGCGGTTTGAACACACCATAAGGAGGAATAATAAATATTGTGGATTACTGCCCTTTTTATCATTGTACTAAAGCCCACAATCATTTTAAGCGTAAATATTATATTGATACATAATTAAATCCTCCAGACTGCAGCTTTAACTTCACAATCTGATGGCTGGATGTTCTCCTTAAGGATTTTCTGCCAGAGAGCAGATGTCATGGTTCCATCATTTACAGCAATTCATCCATGTCCTGTGGTAGCCCCAGACCATGATACAAGCACCGCCATGTTTGACTATTGGTATGATTTTCTTTTTGTGAGATTCTGTAATTTTTACACCAGATGTAACACCACCTGTAAAGTTCAATTTTAGTCTCTGGAGTTTACTGAATATTTTTCTGAAAGTCTTTGATCATCAAGATTTCTTTTTAGGAAATGTGAGATGGGTCTTTGTGTTTTTCTATTTTTTTATTTTTTGGGGGGGGTTTGACAGCTGTGTGATTTTGTGATCTCCTGGAGGATCCACCAAAGCAGTTTAAGAGTAATTTTTGGTTGATCAGCCAAGCCTGGGCGAGTTCATCAGCGGTCAATGTTTTCTCAATTTAGGGATAATGACTCCCTCTGTTATTTTAGAGTTCAAAACCTTATAAATCAATTTGTAGTATTTTTGACAGAATGATAGAAATAAACATCTTTGTTTCTTTTAAATCTTGAATGCATTTTTTTACAGCATAATGTATTCTTTTAACCTGCTTCATGTTGCCAGATAGGGCCTATTTAAGTTCCTTCTTCATTCTACAAGTGACACAGTAATCAGGTTTGTCTGGGCAGTTATACTTATCAAATAATTGGTATAACACTTGTGACATAACATTGTGGTTCTAGATTGGTGTGAAATTCCCTTTTCCTTAATAAACAAAGTTATTACTTTTGCTTTAACTGCTGTTATCTTTGAAATAAAAAGTAGTTCTGAAGTATCTGAAAAATGGCTATTATTTTCCACAGCACTATATGTATCAGATCATCAACATATTTTCAGTATTCTACCGGCACCAAACGGACTACAGCTCTGACTCAGTCTGCCTTTTTGATTGAGATTCAAACCTGTTAGAATTTCCTCACTCTGTAACTTTTCTCAGAAAGGTTTTGCTTCAACAAGGGAAATGCCTCCACTCAAAGAAAACTTTCTTTCTCTTTGTTCTTCTGCATTGGTAATTCTCAACACATAGGCACTTTTCCCTTGAGATACAATCTGTGGTCATGCTGCCCCGGTACTACACTGTCTGGCAGCCTGCGGAGGGATCTCTTGTACTCTTGAGGTTTCCAACAGTATCACAAAACCTAAGTCAGTAGATTTCGTAACAAAGTGATATAAACTAAAACAAATGCTCTGGTTTCTTTAAAATAAATGACATCTTCCGGCACACAGTTCATGTTATTATTCTCTCAAAGTTTGTCGCCTGCCTAAATCATTGTTTTATTTTATTTGTATCTCAACCTTTGCTTCCCTGATAGGAAAAACCTAGTACAATGGTAAATAACGATCTCTTATTTTTATGAATGACATCTTGCTTTGGATTGCATTTGAAATAAAGTTAATGGAGGACACATTTTCATGACACTAGGGGGGCGCACAAGCTCTTGGAAAGAAAAAAAAATCTACACCGCTACATGATTTTACATTATCTGTCACTGCATCTGTAAATTAGAGCTCCTGCTGGCCGGAATTTGGGAACGTGGTTCAAAGAGCTCCAATCAAGGATCCCGGTCTTTGTGTCCTCCACCACCACGTCTGTGTTCCTCCTGATTCTCCTGCAGATGAACCGGTAGCACAACACAATCACGGTATAAGGGAACGAGCAAGATCCTGGTGATATAGACATACACTCCTCATGGCTCCACAAAAAGTGTCCTCAGCAGTGGTAGGCGGCCGACCAGGGTCACACCTCGCTCAGGGAAAAGATGAAGAACTTGCTTCAGCTGTTGGAGGCTCTGCAGATTAAAACTCTACTATTTAGCGCTGCCTTTGAGTCCTAAATTTTTTTTATTTTTTATCAAAAGCTATGTTTTCTTTTCTTTTTATGCTTCCCCAAAATTGCTGTCTTTAATCAAATGCTAAATGTTTTTTTTTATTAATTATCATGTTTTCTGTTTTTCATTTTCATACTATTGCTGTTTTTACTTTTCATGCTTGTATTATATATTTAGTTTCTTCACCACCAAATCATGTAAAGCACCATGAATTACCATGTGTTCAAAGTGTTAGGTTTTTGTTTTCCGTTCGTAGTGCAATAGTTTAGTAATTATATTTTCTTTAGTGTGTTATTTGTGTGATGGATTTGTGCTATTTAGCTTACTTCATAGTGAGGAATGATGACGTCTAAGTAAAAGCACTAATAAATATAACAAGAAGGAGATAAGGAAAACAAAACAGAATGAAACACGAGTATAAACAGTAGAAATAAACTTAAACCAGAGAACAGTAACCCCAATTAAGAAAAAATAGAGTACAGCAGAGATAACTAATGAGATAAAGAAATGACTAATAAAAGTTAGGCTAAGTACAGACACCTGAGGGGGAAAACAGGAAAAGAGGAGAAAAGTTGAAGTGAAAAAAAATATACAAACACTGAGTAGAAGGACATTCAAATCACACTTGAACAATCCTTGCACTGAAATCATAAGGTAAAATGAATAGGGAAATAAAACAACGGCAACACAAGCACCTATAATCTCTGAAATGTGTTTTTCAGATTTCCTCCTCTTACGGATTTGTGCAATAAAGAAATTGTATCTTCAAGATTATAAAACATAACCGCTTGTGTGTGTGTGTGTGTGTGTGGGGGGGGGGGGGTACTTGTATTAGGGAAAAACGCCTGTTTTCTGCTTTGCTTTCTATGAGCGCTGATATGTCAGGAATGAGGTCCAGTGCAGTAGTTTGCCTCTAGCGCCTAATACGGGTAGTGCATAAAGAAATAGAAAGAAGAAGAAAAAAAACATCGCGGAACCTTTGCTTTTCAAGCGTTTCCGGCGGACTGTTTTCGAGTGACAATAAGGGAAGTTATGTTTCTAGTGAGCATAACTGTTTGTTGCAGCTCATAGAAACTGTTAAGGTTTTTAGATCCAGGAGACCGGCTAGGAGAGGTCATCCGTGGATCAGGTCCGGTGTATGATTAAAGCGGAGCCAGGATGTTCGCGGGGCTGCCTGAGCTCGGGATAGCCAACGGAGAAGACCTGAAGGAAACTCTGACCAACTGCACAGAGCCTCTCAAAGCCATTGATCAGTTCCAGGTAACCAGAGCACCTCTCTGCTTCTTCGCACCGAATCTTTATCTGGTGCAATTCAGAGAAAAAAGTGGGAAATCCGAAATGTCCTAAATCCGTAATTATTCTGAGCAGATGCTACGTTTAACCGCGTTTTAACTGCCTGAGATAGACAGAACCATTTTTTACAGTAACACAGCAAATATAAAAGCACATTTTATACAAAGCTGTATTTATCCTTTTGTATACCTGAAACCTAACAGAACAAGTTTTTGTTTTCCCATCATATTATGAAGCTTGCTTGCAACATCCTGTAATATCGTGTATTTGTATCATTTCAAGGTGGGTAAAATTAACAGTTATAACCTATTATAACCTAACACAATATATGTAACCTGACCTGGCCCAGAAGAAAATAGCAGCTATACTGTAATTATTTGGTTTATACATTTGGCAAACAACAGGTAAGATGTGATCTGTAGATTTCCAGGTAATATATAAAACTTGTATGTGATCAGACGGGCAGAAATATATAGTTGTGGACAAATTCTGGTATTTTAAAGACTTTGATTAAAAAATATACAAATAATATGATAGCAACATAAATGCAGGAAGAAGAACCTCTTTTTCAGATCAGTTTATTTCAACATAACTTATAAAGCTAATATTTACAGTCAGTAATGTATGTTAGAACAGGGTAAGGTTTGATGTCACCTCACCTCCTAATGGTACGGCAGACTGAGCAGATAGAAAACAACATTAACGCACAAAGCTTGTATACTAACAAGAGCTCTCCCACCTCTGCAGGCAGTTATGTAATAAGATGTGGACAAACTCTGACTATTGGTTCAGTACAACAGGAAGCCTCTAATTCAGTTAAACTGGGTTTATTTTGATACAGGTTCAATAAGGAGGTGCATATGTTCAGCTCATGCCTACTGTACACATTTAGATCGGATAGAATAATCCTTTATTGTCCCGCGAGAGGAAATTCGGTTGTAACAGCAGCAAAGCAAGAGTAGAACAGAATTTGAGGGTCCAGAAAAAATATATTTACATCACAGACAGTTACAAAAACAGAGTACTGTAGAAAATAAAAAATACAGTTAAAGTGGCATACCCAGGTTGTAATGTTCAAACAGAGCAGGATACATAAATATTTTTAAATAATTAAAAATATTTAGAAATATGTATATAATGAACATTGTTCTTGTGCATTAAAAAGTAGAATTATTATTTCCACAAGTTAGCATATATAAACTAAGGAAAATAATTTGCAAATTACAGTAGTAGTACTGTTGTTTGGTTGATTAGTGTAAATTACAGAACTGGTGTTTAACAGACATTTTAAGTTTCTTGTTTCCTTTGGTGACTGCAGATGGAAAATGGCATCCTGCTGCCTACGCTGCAGTCTGCTCTGCCCTTCCTCGACCTCCACGGTACACCTCGGCTGGAGTTCCACCAGTCCGTCTTCGACGAGCTTCGGGACAAGCTGATGGAGCAGGTCGCCGTCATCGCCGAGGGCAAGGATGAAGAGAGGTGGGTCCTGGCTTGTTCGGTTAAAGGCCCACTCTGAGAGCTAATGGAAAGCATGGGTCTAGGGTTGTCATGTGCTTTTCCTGTATATTCCCAGATATGGAAAGCTTGAAGAGCTGCTGGAGAAGAGCTTTCCTCTGGTGAAAATGCCTTCCATACAGCCTGTGGTGATGCAGGTGCTGAAGCATCTACCCAAGGTCAGTACTCAGATGGAACAGTGGCTCAGAGACGTCAAAGCAAATGTCCGTCCACAATGAACGGTGAAGCTGTTCCAGGTTCCTGCTGAATCTGCTCTTTCTGTCTAACAGTGGGCAATATAAAAGGTATAAGGTAAAAATTATGTGGACTATACCACCATACTGCGATCACGCATTTTGATGATGTCATCAAGCTGTCCCTACACGCTTGGTATGCAAGGAAGATAAATACTGATGTTCAGTGTTTCTCTTTACACTAGATATCGCAAGTTTAAAATTTGTTGTGTTTTATTTAACAGAAAAGAAACCTGTTGGAACTTTCAAACATTTTTTATTTAAATATGTGCAGATTTCCTTTTTTCTGTGATATTAAATTTATAAATAAGTCACCAGGGAAGAAGAAAATGTAACTCTATTTTCATAAAATGTAGCTTTTATTTTATTTAAAATATGTTAATCTTTGTTTTTGTTTCGATTTATAGTGTATGATATAAACTGAGAATATTGAGTGTTTGGTTTTCTGGGTTTCATTTGTTCTTTATTTGTTTAAGAAATTAATTTTAAAAACCTTGTACAAAACAGCCAACCAGACAGCCAAAGGGCTTTGCAAAGAGCATTAAAAAACAAAACAGACGAAGAATAAATAAAAGTAAAAAATCTGAAAAAAAAAAAAATCTAGAATAAAATAGCGGTTCGTATTAAATTGCTTCCTGAACAAAAAGGTCTTAACTTTTAACAGTAATTAAGCATCAGTCCAGAGAAAGTTGGTTCCAGGTTCTGGTTGATGTGACTGAGATCATCATTCAATTAGTACAGTTAAATAATATATGTAACATAATTGTCTTATGCTAAAGTAACGGGGGCTTAAATGTTTCTACATTGAACCAGTGGCTGCACGGTGGCGCAGTGGTTAGTGCTGTTTCCTTGCAGCAAGAAGGTTGTGGGGCCTTTCTGCATGGAGTTTGCATGTTCTCCCCGTGCATGCGTGGGTTCCCTCCGGGTACTCCGGCTTCCTCCCACAGTCCAAAAACATGACTGTCAGGTTAATTGATCACTCTAAATTGTCCTTAGTTGTGAGTGTGTGCAAATGTTTGTTTGTCCTGTCTGTCTCTGTGTGGCCCTGCAATGGACTGGCGACCTGTCCAGGGTGTACCCCGCCTCTGACCCGTTGACAGCTGGATTTAAGGATTAAGCGGTTCAGAAAATGGATGGATGGATGGAAGTAGTTCATTTAAAATCAAAGATGTTTAGAAAATTGTCTTGTGGTGACAGTGGCCACCCTAATTCTGAGAAACTACTTTTTTCACAGTTTCTCTCTGTTCCAAGAGTCCATGAGTTAAACAGATGTGTTGAGTCTCTCAGGTAAATATGTCTACTAGCAGCACACAGATTTAGCATAAATAAGTTGAGAGGAAACGACCAGCGGTCGCGTTTATATAGCTTGCTTACGTACAAAGCTGGATCTTAGAATTATGTAAGTCACTTTTTACACAAGTTTAGGATTTATAGAAAAAATGTGACGGAAAAATGATTGCAACTTTAAGAACATGAAGGACATGCTTACGCACATTTTGGACATGGAGGACACTGGCAGTTGATGAGATGGCAAAATTGTGAATCTAAGTCACATTTTCAGACTAATAGACCCTCATATACACAACAACACACAACCAACAGTCACCCCGATCTCTGAGCTGAGAATTATGAAAACCTGAATGAAAATATTTTGCATTTAAGAATTATATGTGTATGTTCAGATGTATGTCTTCAGATTATATAACAGTTGCACTTATTGGTGCATTAAATGTGATAATTACAAATATATATACCACAGTGACACTCCTGCATAATGCTGCACAATGGATGCACAAGCCTTGCTTATTGAAGATCAAGTCACAGGCAGGGGGGTTTGCAGAGATTTAATAGAGTACAGATCATTGTGATTAGATAAATATTACAGCAGGCTGTAAGTTTTTTTAAATGACTTCTCAAAATTTCAATAAGAAAGATTTTCTTTAAAAAGTTAATTCAGTCTTTTTCTGAACATTAGTTTCTGAAAAGGGGGGTCGTCTTATAATACTTTTTAAAAGTAGATTTAAAACGTACCTTTTCAGTCAGGCTTTAAATTTCTAGGGGTGCTGAAATTTATTATATTCCACTGTAATTTAGTTTTAATGAAATTTTATTCCAAATTTTTTGTTGCTACAAGAAATAATCACTTTTTAAGCCATTTTATGGATCTTTTAGAGATGAGATTTTACTCATGATGAATTGATCCCTGCAGACTGTTTTATTTTTTTGCTCCCGCCTTTAAAGGGCAGTGAGGCCCCTGCTGAAGAAAAGCGATATAGATTTGAATGATTTAAACAATTTCCGACCGGTATCCAACTTACCATTTTTAAATAAAGTTTTAGACAAGCTTGTTTTAATTCAACTTGATGTTTTTATTTCAGTCGGGTTTCAGGGTGAAGCACAGCATCGAGACAGCTCTTCTAAAGATTTTAAAAGATTTTAGATTAAACTATGATGCTCAGAAGGTGACAATGTTGGTTCTACTAGATCTAAGCGCTGCCTTTGATACAGTAGACCACGCTATTTGTTTTCTACCCATTTAAAACAGATCGGCCTCTCTGGTGCTGTTCATAACTTGTTCACATCTTATCTCACAGACAGGGCTTTTATGGTAAGTTTGTATACGTGCTCGTGTAAAGTTCACAGGAATCACATGTGGTGTGCCCCAGGGTTCAATTTTAGGCCCAATGCTTTTTAACCTGTATACACTCCCTCTTTTCAATGTCATCAGTGTCAACACATTTCTAGGGAGAGTGGGATTTCTAAAGCAGAAACAGTACAGCTACTCAACGTTTGATAGATCTGAAAGTTTATCTGCATAAGTAATTATTTTTCTCGGTTTTATTAAGTATCTCACTCAAAGTTCTCTAAATGAGATCCAACGACTGAAACTTTCTCATCCCCACTCCCTTTTGCAGGTACCAGACAAGAAACTGAAGATGGTCATGGCTGACAAAGAGCTCTACAAGGTGTGTGCTGTGGAGGTGAAGCGGCAGATCTGGCAGGACAACCAGGCTCTGTTCGGAGACGAGGTGTCCCCCCTCCTCAAGCAATACATTGTGGAGAAGGAAGCAGCCCTTTTCAGCAGCGACCTCTCCATTCTCCACAACTTCTTCAGTCCAACACCAAAAACACGGCGCCAGGGCGAGGTGGGTTGGCCAGACTTCTCTTCAGTCTGCTCCTTGCCCCGCTGTCATTACGAGTTCGATTTTCAACTCTTCTTAAAGTCTGGCTTGAAATCTCTCATTTGAAAAATAACTTTTTCTCAATTAGCTTCTGTCATGGCATTCGTTTCAATATTCTGTGCAGATCAGGTTAACACTGCACCTCTGGACACAGCCATTTCTGACTATAATAAACTTCCAAATGTAAAACTGGTAAAAACATGATAAATACTTGATATCAAATATCTAACAAAAAGTGTAACCAAAAATAAACCAAAATATGGTGCTCTTAACTTATAAACTAATGATTAAAGGAGGTTTTCATCCCCTATCATGATGCTGCCACCTCCGGACTTTGCTGTAGCGAAGCGCTGGCCTTATTCTTATTCCCTTTGGCCTGCAGGTGGTGTTAAAGCTGACCCAGATGATTGGGAAGAACGTGAAGCTGTACGACATGGTGCTTCAGTTCTTAAGAACTCTCTTCTTACGGACGCGAAACGTGCACTACTGCACACTGAGGGCAGAGCTGCTGATGTCGTTACATGACCTGGACATCAGTGAGATTTGCTCCGTCGACCCCTGCCATAAGGTGAATTCCCACACTCACAAATCAACAGACCCGAACAACGCAGGAGCCTGTCCTTACTGTTAGACGCCTTCCTCTTTGTCGTCCTCACAGTTCACTTGGTGTTTGGACGCCTGCATCCGGGAGAAGTTTGTCGACGGCAAACGAGCCAGAGAGCTGCAGGGTTTCCTGGACGGTGTGAAGAAGGGACAGGAGCAGGTCCTTGGGTAACAGACGGTCTCAGTACATCAGAATCATTTGGTCTGTAATGTTTGTGTCAGTTAAAGAGTTTCTGTGTGTTTCAGAGATCTATCCATGATCCTGTGTGACCCATTTGCCTGCAACACCCTGGCCCTGAGTATAATAAGGAACATACAGGAGCTGCTGAGTCAAGACGCTCTGCCACGGGTGAGTCCTGTCTGAGAGGAAATCAGGCTTCATCAGCCTAGAAAAATCTAACATCATTTAGTGTAACAAAAACAACATGACAGAGGAGTATATTTGAAAAAAGCTGCATTTGAATTAAACAAATGCAGCTTGTAAAATTTCAGGAAAACTGAAAAAAGTTAATAATGGAAGTAAGATAAATAAAAGTAGAATATGATGATGTCACATCATGAGCAGCTGATTAACTCGACGACTGCATAGGTTTTCTGAGCCTCTTCATGGGTCTGGGTCAGCAGAACCCGGTCGTGCTGCTGACTGGACAGAAGTCTAGAAGACGATCATTGACAACCTCCAGAAGGACACTGAGTCACAAAAGGTCATTGCTAAAGAAGCTCGATGTATCTGAACACATTAATTTAAGGTGGAGTAGAGGGAAGCAGTGTGGTAGAGAAAGGTCCCCTGGGTGGTCTGAGCGCACAATCAACCCAACCATCCACTAGGATGGAGACACTGATTTCATTTTCTACCAGGACTTTTTACTGGTCCACACTGCTAAAGCTACCAAAAGCTGGTTCGCTGGTTCACTGACCATGGCGTTAGGGATGTCCTGATCAGGTTTTTTTGCCTTTGAGTTCGAGTCATTTGATTTTGAGTGTCTACCGATACAGAGTCCCAATCCGATACTTCTATAGGTAAAACATAAAGAATAAAGCAGGTGTATTCTAAGTGCAGTTGTTTAATTGTACTCTAATAAGTCTAGCCCGACTTCTGATCCCGATCCGATGAAACTGGTGTATTTTAAAGATAACAATCAGAGACACCAAAAGTAACAATGCACATGACCTGAAGGTCTCTATCAACAGACCTGGGTTTCCTAAACACTTCAGCAGAACTGCTTTATCTCCATGCTGTCACAGTGACGCAGTAATTGATGGATAAGGAGCTCCAACCAGCTGTTGGGTGTTTGTAAATCAACATACTTTTCAGAAGCTGGACAATTCTGTTTGAAATACTCTTTTATTTCTTTTTTTATTATTATCTGTAGGAAAAATATATCAAAATGACAAGAATGACAGACTTGAAATATTTCATGTAATGAATCTACTGAATATTGTATAGTTTTACTTTCTATAATGACAAACTTGTTTTTAGTTTTTTCACAATATTCTAATATTTTGATCTAAACCTAATGGGAAGCCTTTAAAATAGAATGAAATATAAAAAGTTAGAATCAAATCTTTATAAAATGTTGTATCCTTTAGACCATATGTGACAAAACTAAGTATGATACATTTTGATGTACAGCTGATTTACGTTGCTAGAAAAAAAATAGCATATGTTAATTCTGTATTTTTCTAATATTTCATAGATTCATCTTGTTACTAATAAGATGAATCTAAGAAAATAAAGAAATAAAAGCATATAGATGTTCTTTACCAAAGTGCTGGATTTGAAGTCTATCTCAGCATTGTGTTTTTAATGAATTCTTGATCACAAGGTAAAATTATTTCTTAGTACTTTTCTGTGAGAAATTTTTGAAAATTCTTTTTGTAAATGTATGCAGTTCTGAACTGGAAAAATGTGTAGGAACTCCAGCAGGAAGGAAGCAGCCATGTCAATGATATCTGGGGCCTGTTCCAGAAAGCTTGGTTAAAGGGTTGTTCTTTAACCTGGACCTTATTTTTAACAAGCATTTGGACTGCTGAAAGCACTTCTGTTCTACGGATACAGCTGATCAAGAGTGGATGTATAAATTCTGCTGAACACCTCAAACCGGCTCCAAACTTCTCAGGGTGAGTGAAAAAACATAAAAAATGCTTTAAAAAATGAGGTCCAGGTTGGGAAAAAACTGGAATTCCCCATTAACTTACCATTTGGTAAACTCTGAACTCACGGTTAATCAACCCAAAACCTACTTAGCCTGAATATTTCAGTCACAGAACATCTGATGATAATCAGCTTAATCAACCTACTCCTGGTAAATGAGAGTTATTGAGCGCACACCCGGAATACATAAAGACCCTCTTAATGGATCTCCAGAATCACAAGTCACAAAGGAAAACTGAAGAGAAAAAAAGGGCAGAATACTTCAAGGAAGTGAAGTTGGACGTGCTAATGCTGGGCTATGGGCAATTCAAGACAATCATGGAAAAATGATTTGAAAAAAAGAAAAAGCACTAAAGATGCATCGGGAAGGTTAGTTTGGCAAAAAATTGACAGTGTGTGTGAATTAAAGGTCCAACTCACCCCCTAATCAACTTTTGTTGTGGATAAACTATATAAATGAGTGTCTGACATTACCGCATACATTTCTGCTCATTGTTTTTGTTTTGTTTGTACATTTTAGTAAAAAAAATTATTTTCCACCAAAAAACAGTGGCGAGCCCTCTTCAGGTTAAAACGTTACACTGCATTTGAATTTGAATCGAGCATTGCTACTGGCTCAGCCTTATTGCAGACATCAGCCATATAAATATCATTACTCTCAACACTGTTCATTTGTACTTATTTATTTCCTACCCATTTCCAGGTGGGATCATGGGGTGCTGGAGGATCTTAATGTATAATTTAAAATTCATTTCATCATCTTGGATTATTCAAAATGTACTTTCTTTTGCTGCAAATTTGATGAGGATACAATAATATTGTATATTGACTTTGACATATATTGAACACCGACTTAATTAGATGCAATCCTGGAGCCAGAAGAAATCTGTCCCAGGTCAAAATGAAACTCAAAAGATTTTCCAAAAAGATTGTGGCAAATGGCCTGCATTTTGAATCAGAAGACCACAAAGCACTTTACACTATATTCATTCATTCACTCATCCAAACATACACACTGGTGATGGTGATGGGCGCTGACAGAGGCGAGGCAGCCGGATACAGACTCGAACCGGCAGTCTTCCGATCACAGGACGAACACCCAACTTCTGAGCCACGGCCGCCCCATGTAGGCGTATCAAGGTTTTTTTTTCTACATTCTTCCTGTACAGTGGGGGAAATAATTATTTATGATTTTGTAAGTTTGTCCAGTGACAATGAAATGAATAATATCAGAACAGAATCATTTTAATGGTAGGTTTATTTTAACAGTGACGGATAGCACATCAAAAGAAAAATTGAAAAAATAACTTTAAATAAAAGATATAAACTGATTTGCATTTCACTGAGTGAAATAAGAATTTGAAACCTCTAACAAAAAAGACTTAATACTTAGTGGCAAAACCCTTGTTGGCTGAGGCCTGTCTAAATAGGGAGCCACAACCATCTCCCCTCACCCCAGCTGATGAGTTGGCTCTGTCTCTTAGTAAAGAGCGACTTTGAGCGACTTTGTTAAATTGAAGTTTACAACATATATTAATATATTCCTACTCAGCAACTATCATTACTGACACTTAAGGGTTTTTTAATGCAGTAGGCACTAGTCATAGTTTTACAATGCATGATTATTTAACTTAGATGAATATAATGTGTACTTTAATCTTATTTGAAATACTCTTTTTATTGTTTTTTTACATGTAATGGGCTTTGCTCTACAGTTTCAGGTGGATGCATTGTCCTTACTGACCTTCCAGAAAACTTCCCAGTCTGTCACAGTTGTAAATGATTGTCAGGTACCATTAGTTGCTGTCATATATTTTTGCTGTGGCAGAACTGGACAATCCTGGGGGACCCAATGCATATTATATAATACACTGAAAAGAACCACACAAAAGCCCAAAGATGGATTTGTTACATGTTAAACATACATGTTAAAATATTATACCAAATAAGTCTTAAAAGAATAAAAAATATATATATTTCACGAGCTGAATATGTGAGACCCTATTTAATGTGAACATTTATTTAAAGGGATTTTGATGAAATATAGAATAATCTGTGCTTCCACATCAAAAGGATCATCATTTAAAAATTCACGCTATGCTCAAAACCCTCTCTGAAACAAACTTACCTGGAACATGACCTGGTCCGGAGCAGGTTATGTTCAGAGATTAAGTCACAGTGGTTACTTACATATTTAGAAAGATACTTCAGTTTTTGGTACTAGAAGTTGACGTTATCCACAAACCTACCCTTAAACTTATCTGGTTATGTCACATAACCTGCTTTCTGGAAGGGACCCCTGGGAGCAAGGGGCATGGTGGTCAGTGTGGGCGAATATGTTCAAATGTGTGTTGGTATTTTCTGATGTTATAAAAGCCTTCAATAATAAAAGAACAACAGTATCGCTGTGACAAAAATGTATAACATGTTCTAAAAGCTTTTACCTAAAGCTGCAAGTTACGTACTAGATATTCTAAAACAGAATTACCTGTTTAAGGGCGGGCGATGTTTCCCAAACACTGAGGCAATTCCTCCTGTAATTATCAAGATAAATGTAGGAGCCTGTTTTCTAACAAGCTGACTGGCAGTGTGCAGCAACATGTTGGTCACTTAGCCCTCGGTGAGCAGCAACCTTATTTCTGATCATTCAGAAACTAAACAGTCATATAAAAGTAATTATAGATCAAAATCTGCCAGGGGTATGAATATTTTCTGGCTTAACTATATGATAGTTCTATAAAATCATTACTAATTTGTCTCCAAAAGAGAAAAGGGCTTTTGACACACTCCACTGTTAGTTCCTCCAGATGGAGCTGTTGCAGCTCCTAAGTTAACCTGAGCAAGAGGGCGCAACCAAAGTCAGAGAAAAAGTATTGTTTAATAATAAAGCAATAAACACACTGCTGAGATGTTTTTCAGGTTGGTTTCTTATGTCATCAGTTGTGTTTTCTACAGTATTAGTGCAATGTGTGTGTTTGTGTGAACAGGACAGCCCAGACCTGCTGCTGCTTCTCAGGATGCTGTCTTTGGGTCAGGGAGCGTGGGACATGATTGACAGCCAGGTGTTTAAAGAGCCTCGTTTGGTGCGTATTCACACCGATAGTAACTGGTGGGTAATGCAGGATTTTTTTTGCATATTTTTCTGATATTCAGACTTTCTTCACTGTTGCAAAGGTAAATTGATAAATATCCTAACCAACCCATTCATTTATCTTTTTTAGAGTTTTGTACTTTCAAAACTTAAAGCCTGAGTTTTGTAGAAATATCTAAATATTATTGTTTAGTAATATTGGTAGTTTAGTATATATTTATACTTGAGCAATGGCTCAAAAAAAATTTGTGTTAAAAGTATGGAATTTATCTTGGTTAACTTGTAGGAACTTTGTAAATGACAAGGTTTGACAGATATTTCATGGAATATAATTATTTACTCCCCTGCTGGCTTAATATTTAAAAAATCCCTAGTTTTTTTGGTGGTTTCATCTAACAAACAGTGGGGGGGGGGAATATTTGTCTCCCACAAATTGTCCCAGTTAAAAAGATGAGAGGTCCGTAATTTCATCATACAGACGTGGACAAAATTGTTACCCTTCATTAAATCAAAGAAAAACTCATAATGGTCACAGAAATAACTTTAATCTGACAAAAGTAATAATAAATAAAAATTATATAAATGTTGACCAATGAAAGTCAGACATTGCTTTTCATCCATGCTTCAACGGAATTATTTAAAAAATAAATGCATGAAACAGGCCTGGACAAAAATGATGGTACCCACAACTTAATATTTGGTTGCACAACCTTTTGAGGCAATCACTGCAATCAAATGATTCCTGTAACTGTCAATGAGACTTCTGCACCTCTCAGCAGGTATTTTGGCCCACTCCTCATGAGCAAACTGTTCTAGTTGTTTCCGGTTTGAAGGGCGCCTTTTCCAGACAGCACGTTTCAGCTCCTTCCAAAGATGCTCAATAGGATTGAGATCAGGGCTCATAGAAGGCCAGTGTTTTCCTCTTAGCCCTTCTTGGGTGTTTTTAGCTGTGTGTTTTGGGTCATTTTCCTGTTGTAAGACCCGTGACCTGCGACTGAGACCATGCTTTCTGACACTGGCCAGCACATTTCTCTCTAGAATCCCCTGATAGTCTTGAGATTTCATTGTACCCTGCACAGATTCAAGACACCCTGTGTCAGATGCAGCAAATCAGCCCCAGAACATAACCGAGCCTCCCCCATGTTTCACAGTAGGGACCGTGTTCTTTTCTAGATATGCTTCATTTTTCCGTCTGTGAACATAGAGCTGATGTGCCTTGGCAAAAAGTTAAATTTTTGTCTCATCTGTCCACAGGACATTCTCCCAGAAGCTTTGTGGCTCGTCAGCATGTAGTTTGGCATACTCCAGTCTTTTTTTTTTAATGATTTGTCCTCTGGCTCAAACAGCGAAGGATGTTCCGATCTGACACTGATGTTCCTTGAGCATAAAGTTCAGCTTGGATCTATTTTGAAGTCTTTCTAGGCTCTTTTGTTACCATTTGGATTATCCGTCTCTTTGATCTGTCATCAATTTTCCTCCTGCAGCCACGTCCAGGGAGGTTGGCTACAGTCCCATGGATCGTACATTACTGAATGACATGTGCAGCTGTAGTCACAGAAACATCTAGCTGCTTGGAGATGGTCTTATAGCCTTTACAGTTAACATGCTTGTCTATGATTTTCTTTCTCATCTCCTGAGACAACTCTTTCCTTTGCTTCCTCTGGTTTATATTGAGTGTGGTACACACCACGTCACCAAACAACACAGTGACTACCTGGAGTCCTATATATAGGCCCACTGAGTGATTACAGGATTGTAGACACCTAGGATGCTGATTAGTGGACATACCTTGGATTAACATGTCCCTTTCGTCACATTATTTTCATTCTTTTCTAGGGGTACCATCATTTTTGTCCAGGCCTGTTTCATGCATTTATTTTTTAATAATTCTGTTGAAGCATGGATGAAAAGCAATGTCTGACTTTCATTGGTCAACATTTATATAATTTTTATTTATTATTACTTTTGTCAGATTAAAGTTATTTCTGTGACCATTATGAGTTTTTCTTTTATTTAATGAAGGGTACCAACAATTTTGTCCACGTCTGTATATTTAAAAAATCAGGAAATCACATATTTTTAAGCATTTATTTATAAATTGGTGCAGAAAAAAAGTATTTAGCAACTACAAACAAGCAATAATTCTGGCCCTCACAGACCTGTGACTTCTTTAAGAATCTCTTCTATCCTCCACTTGTTACCTGTATTAAAAGATACCTGCTCACACCTTCAAATAGTATGACTTCAACCTCAACCATGGCCAAGACCAGCGAGCTGTCCTAGGACACCTGGGACAAGATTGTACACCTGTGCAAGGCTGGGATGAGCAAATCTACAATAGGCAAGCAGCTTGGTGAGAAGATATCAACTGGGGCTCGATGTAAGATCTCACCTGGTGGGGTACACTTACTCTAAAGAACGGTGAGGAAACAGCCCAAAACGACATGGAGGAACTGGTTATTGAAATGCAAGGACCACAGTAACAAAGGTTATTATAAGTAACTCATGGATTAAAATCCTGTGGCGCTTGAAAGGTCCCCGTGCTTAAACCAGAACATGTACAGGCCCGTCTTAAGTTTACCAGATAAAATCTGAATGATCCAGGGGAGGATTAGGAGAATTGAATGTGGTCAGATGACATCAAAATAGAACTCTTTGGTATATATGCCACTTGCAGTGTTTGTAGGGAGAAGAATGTTGAGTTGACTCCCGAGAACACAGAACATGGAGATGGAAATATGCTTTGGGGCTGCTTTTCTCCAAAGGGGCTAGGATGACTGATTGGTATTAAGGAAAGGAATAAAGTTCGATGTATCGTGGGATTTTGGGCACAAACCTTCCATCCTTCAGTGAGAGCATTAAAAAAGAAACGAAGCAGGATCTTCCAGCATGATGATGAGCCCAAACACCCCGCCTGGGCAACAAGGGCGTGGCTATGTACAAGCATTTCAAGGTTCTGGAGTAGTCTGGGCAGTTTCAATAGATAATCTAATAATCAAATCTGTGGAGGGAGTTGAAAGTCCCTGTTGCCCTGCAACAGCCCCAAAACATCGAAGGTTTAGAGACGATCTGGAAGAATGGGATAAAAATACCAGCTATAGCGTGCAAAACTGGTAAAGACCTACAGGAAACGTTTGACCTCTGTCATTGTCAACCAAAGTTAGATTACAGAGTATTAAGGGGAAATAAATTTTGTTATAAATACTTATTTTCTGCACCATTATATAAATTAAGTATTTCATTTATTAAGGTATTTCTAGTTTGTTAAATACCCGCGCTTTGGCTAGCAGTTAGCACGTAGCTTATTAGCTTCTGTCGTGCTTTTAAACCCTTACAATTAGTATTTTCGATTGGGATTTTTACTTAAGGCTTTGGTGTTCTAAACATTGATCCTTCACATCGCCTTCCAGCAATAGGCTATGCGAAGCCTTCGTGCTAATAGCTATGCTACCAAAACTAAAACTGTTAGATCCAGGCGGTCAACAGAAATATCGAACAATTAACATGTATAATCACATATTTCTTACCTTGTTTTTCCACCTCCCACGTCCATTCGGATCCTTCTTTTCTTTATTTAATATATATATAAAAGAAACAGTGGTTCTTTACACGGGTCGGCATCATTCATACAAGCCTTTAAGAGGCTTTAATAGGCTCTATATTAACAAAAACACTCACATACATGTACGCTGTTTACAGTCGAGCCGGGGATTTGTTTGGGTTACAAAAGAGCATGCGCACTCGCAATACTGATATGGCTTATTGATGGCTTTTAACACTGTTTAAGAGTCTTCAACAGAACTTTTCTTTTCACTTTTGTTTTCGTCTGTTTATCAGGATTTAGAGGTGGTGACCCGCTTCCTGCCTGCGATGATGTCTGTGGTTGTTGATGATCACACATTTATTGTAGAACAGAAGCTTCCCAGTGAAGAGAAAAGCTCTCTGACTTATCCCACCACCCTGCCAGATGCATTCACCAGGTAAAACGCAGCAGGTGTTTGGGTGAAAGCTTCAGTGGAAGTAACATTTTTCTTTAGTAATTTATTCTGCCGATTTGCGTCTTTACAACCAGGGATTAAATGTGCAACGAGCAAAGACATGGTGTCTGTACTAGTGTCTGTAGTGGTAGACATAAATCTGAAACGGAACATCTGGAGTAATGGTGGTCTTTCTGTCCTCCTCAGGTACCTGCAGGACAACAGAGTGGCGTGTGAAATGGGGCTTTACTACGTTCTCCACATTGCCAAATTAAGGAACAAAAATGCTCTGCAGCGATTGCTGCCAGCTCTGGGTAAGTGTCAATCTATTCCTTACGTTTTTACGTAGTGCAAGAGAATATGTAGAGCAGAGATGTCCAAACTTTTTGCTACAAGGGCTAAAATCATCAAGTCAAAAGTGCCTATGGGCCACAAAATGATTTTTTTACGTAAAACAAATAAGGTAATATTTTAAATTAAACACATAAAGTTGGAATTCTTGCAGAAAGGGGTTATAGATTCAAACCATGGGGCTTTAAAGGTTTGCCTTTTAAAAATAAATTACAAATTTCAAATCTTTCAGAGGGGCTAATCATTTTTTTTCCTTAGCAGAAATGACAAGGTTGGGTCACTCTTTTGTTGAAAATATGTGTCATATGTAGCATTTTTGTTTGTCTCTATGTCTCCTTTTGCTTAGCTTAGAAATTAAAAAGGCAAAAAAAAGCATGATTATTAAAAGATGAATAATTATTTTTTTGTTTCATGGAACATTTTCTAATCCATTTAACTTGTCAACAAAAATGGTGTCCTTATAAAAGAAAGTCTCCATCTGTATCAATCATTTGTGTTTAAAAATCAGTCCAAGGACCGTAAATGGCCCCCGTGCCGCACTTTGGACATCCCTGATGTAGAGGCTATGCTAATTTAAATTAATTCTCTATTTAATTAATATTTAGAGACTCTGATGCTGCATGGCTCCGCAGATTTAATCTCTGAGGTATTCTGTGTATGTTTGCTTTCGGCTTGTAGTGGAGACCTATAATGACATGGGTTTTGGTGACATCTTCCTCCACCTACTGACTGCACACCTCACCCTGCTCTCTGATGAGTTTGGATCAGAGGAGTTTTGCACTGTTGTCTTTGACAGCTTCCTTCTGACTTCCTTCTCAAGGTTAGTGTCTTTGGATCCACCAGTTCCATGCATTTATTTTAGCTTCGTAATGACCTAAAACGTATGTACTATTAAAACGATATGTTGATATGAAACTGGTACAGTCAGAAAGTTTCTTAGAAAAACATGGAAGGCACGACTCTTGCATGAAAATAGAGAAAGACCCACATAGACCTGTGCAGATTTCGTATCCCCTGTAATGTGATCACGTGTCAGTACCCCTGTTTGGAAAATATTTGAATAAATGATTAGATTCTAAATAAAAGGTTTGCAAACTGTACTGTGGAATCTGGATAGGCCTGCTTATTAGTGCAACAGAGGAACCCCTGATAACAGAGGCCAAAGACTATCTGTGTTCAAATTAATTTGTGTTAACTATGACAATTTTCAAAAAGTCTGTTCATCATGACTTTTTTTTTTTTTCCTCACTTATGTTTCACCTCAATCTCAATGTCCCTGAAATTCCTTTTTTCGCTCTCTTGGCCATTATTTTCAAGAAGGACGCAAGGACTTCATACATGTGTCAAAGGATGTGGTGTTACCAAATATGGTGTTAACTGTTGCCGTTTCTGTATTCTCATTCTGAATTTAATTTGTAGATTTGATATGTAAGGGGACACGACTATTGGAATAATGTTCCATAGACAGATTAGCCTAAATTTTAATTATTTAAACAGCAGAATAGAAAACAAGTTTGGTTTAAACTAAGTACATTTTGCAATAGTAGTGTAATGGTGCATGCGTTCATGAAATGTACCGCAGCGCATTTTTAAAAAGAAAACAGAAAGGACTGGCAAATTTTTTCAATAGAAGACGGTATGGCTGGGTGATATACCAAAAATTTATTGGACATTTGTTTGTTACTGCAGCAACAGAGCTGCAGAGCGCTCCGCCCGCCCAGGTCCTTTTTAGGCGGAGGAGATATTACCCCGCTGAGTATCTGCTTGAAGCCGCCGCCTATTCCCACCTGTGGGAACTATGTTCTGTCTAAAATAAGTAACTGCACACAAAAATTACCTATTTCACTCAGACCCCATCACTTCCTCACCTTACCTGGTCTGTGTGATCACTTTTGAATTTAAAAAGGGACTCTAGGAAATACAGAAAGGAGTGGGAATCAAACACTTAATGAAAAGGCTGTTTGAAGCTGTTAAATAGCAAGATGCCAGCATATATATATATATATATATATATATATATAAAATATATATATATATACAATATATATATATATATATATATTATATATATTACAGGTGCTGGCCAGTAAATTAGAATATCATCAAAAAGTTGAATTATTTCAGTAATTCCATTCAAAACGTGAAACTTGTATACTGTATACTTTCCTTCCACACATAGTGATATATTTCAAGTGTTTATTAATTTTCATTTTTATTATTACAACTGACAGCTAATAAAAACACCAAATTCAGTATCTCAGAAAATTAGAATATTCTGAAAAGGCTCAATATAGAAGACACCTGGTGCCACTCTAATCAGCTGATTAACTCAAAACACCTGCAAAGGCCTTTAAAAGGTCCCTCAGTCTTGTTCTGAAGGCTCCACAATCATGGGGAAGACTTCTGACTTAACAGCTGTCCAAAAGACGACCATTGACACCTTGTACAAGGAGGGCAAGACACAAAAGGTGATTGCTAAAGAAGCTGGCTGTTCGCAGAGCTCTGTGTCCAAGCACATTAACAGACAGGCGAAGGGACGGAAAAAATGTGGTAGAAAAAAGTGTACAAGCTCTAGGGATAACCGCACCCTGCAGAGAATTGTGACGACAAACCCATTCAAAAATGTGGGGGAGATCCACAAAGAGTGGACTGCAGCTGGAGTCAGCGCTTCAAGAACCACCACGAAGAGACTCATGAAAGACATGGGATTCAGCTGTCGCATTCCGTGTGTCAAGCCACTCTTGAACAAGAAACAGCGTAAGAAGCGTCTCGCCTGGGCCAAGGACAAAAAGGACTGGACTGCTGCTGAGTGGTCCAAAGTTATGTTTTCTGATGAAAGCAATTTTTGCATTTCCTTTGGAAATCAAGGACCCAGAGTCTGGAGGAAGAGCGGAGAAGCACAGAATCCACGTTGCATGAGGTCCAGTGTAAAGTTTCCACCGTCAGTGATGGTGTGGGGTGCCATGTCATCTGCCGGTGTTGGCCCACTCTGTTTCCTGAGGTCCAAGGTCAATGCAGCCGTCTACCAGGAAGTTTTAGAGCACTTCATGCTTCCTGCTGCTGACCAACTTTATGGGGATGCAGACTTCACTTTTCAACAGGACTTGGCACCTGCACACAGTGCCAAAACCACCAGTACCTGGTTCAAGGACCATGGTATCCCTGTCCTTGATTGGCCAGCAAACTCGCCTGACCTTAACCCCATAGAAAATCTATGGGGTATTGTGAAGCGGAAGATGCAATACGCTAGACCCAACAATGCAGAGGAGCTGAAGACGACTATCAGAGCAACCTGGGCTCTCATAACACCTGAGCAGTGCCACAGACTGATCGAGTCCATGCCACGCCGCATTACTGCAGTGATGGAGGCAAAAGGAGCCCCGACTAAGTATTGAGTGCTATACATGCACATTCTTTTCATGTTCATTCTTTTCAGTTGGCCAACATTTAAAAAAAAAAACATTTTTTTTCATTGGCCTTTAAAATATTCAAATTTTTTGAGATACCAAATTTGGAGTTTTCATTAGTTGTCACTTATAAATATCAAAATTAAAAGAAATAAACATTGGAAATACATTGGTCTGTGTGCATTGCATGAATATAATGTACAAGTTTCACGTTTTGAATGGAATTACTGAAATAATTCAACTTTTTGATGATATTCTAATTTACTGGCCAGCACCTGTATGTATGTATGTATGTATGTATATATATATATATATATATATATATATATATATATATATATATATTTTTTTTTTTAAAGAACATTATCTAAATTTGGTCACTACCAGACATTGACTATGATGTGCTTCTTGTTATCGTCCACTTACCATTGTTGAGGCTAAATGCTCAAGATACCGCGATATAAATTTTAGCTCATATCACACACCCCTAGAAGAAGGTGTAGAAAACAACAAAATAGATCTGCTGGGTTTGTTAGAGTATTCAATGAGCCGCACTTCTAGTAAAAAGCTTTCCAGCTCAATCAAAACTCTCTCTGTCAGCCATTGGCTCCCCCTGCTGTCCAGGTGGAGATTTGTTTTGCAACAAAGATGAGGGGAAAGGAAAAACGTCTCCGTCAATATGTGTTGATGCAAACTTGCTGACAAACAGCGGTTAGGTTTAGTTTACATGTAGATAAAATTATGATTGTGTTCTATAATAGGGAGTTTACAAATCATTTGGTACAGACCTTTAGTCATTTCTATTTAAATCCTGTTCTATTAAAATATTCTAAGAATAAAAATAGTTTAATAATAAATAAAATGATAAGAAAAAACGAGAGTTATGCATGTAACTAAGGTTCTATAAATGCTGGATGACTGCCAGAGTGCAGTGCGTAGCACCTGGATATCTATGTGTGCGCAGGACAGAGGTCGAGAATATATACCAACAAAGTCATGCCATTGGATATGATTTGGGTGACATCATCATAGTCTATATAGACCTTACATACCTAGTGCTCATATCTTTTCGGAGTACTCGCCAGGGCTCAGAGTGACGAGCAACTCTGGCGGTCATCCAGAATTCATACAACCTTAGTTACATACATAACTCTTCTCCTATTTTATTCCTCCTGACCGCCAGAGGGCGGTGCTTAGCACCTGTATGGTTAATACCAACAAAGTCATGAAGAGTCCATATGCACCAACGTTATTTGCGGAAAGATGAAGCAGATAACACCACTGAAGCCACTGAATGGGAGGTAGCCACATTGGGCATCCTCCTGGTTGTGTGGCATCTAACTTTAGGAGGCGGAAGACACCTAAATGTGTATACCTGTAAAATGGTGTCAACTACCCAATGCGAGTCATTGTTTCCAAACAGCATAGTCCTTCCTGTTACCCCCATAGCAAGCAAATAGGGCATCAGTTTTACGAGTCTCAGTAGTCATTCTGATGTACCGCTTCAGCATTCGAACAGGACACAAGGGACTTGAGATAGACTCATTTGATCCAGATTGCAGGAAAAACAGCCCAGGACACAGGCTGGTTAATATGTAAAGATGAGACTCTTTTAGGTGGGTTGGGCCACAAGGTAACCCCTGATCCATCCAAATTCAATCACAAACAATTCTCAGCGACCAGTGGGTCAGAGATCAGCACTTTCCATAGGCTCAAAAGGCAGGGAACATAGACCTTCCAGAATTAGTGGAATGTCCCAAGGAGGTACGCGTGCAAGCCTTGGAGGACACAGGCAGAAAAGCTCGTTTCAAAAAGCGACACACTAAAGAATGTGCATCCACTGCTCGACCGTCTTCAAAGACACGTCGGGCAAAAATTGCAGCAACATATACTAAAATAGTGGAGACAGAAAGACCTTTCTCCTGTAGTTCCTGCAAATAGTTGAGTAATACTGGCACTGGGTGAACTGGATCCACGTTTTGACTCACCAACTGGCAAACAGCTTCCATCTGTTGTCCTACAATATCCTGGTAGATGTAGCACGCACATTAAGGATAGTCTGGAAAAAAGCCTAGTCACAGGAGTTTAACAAGGAGTCTGGCCCTTCAACGGCCACAGATGAAGATGAAGGCGCCCTGAGGATGTTAAATGCTCCCTTGTAGCTAGAGACAAGGTCCTTCCTCTGAGGGAAAGTCCCAGGTTCTCCACTGAGGAGTCTGTGATTAATTAGGAACCAGATCCTCCATGGCCAAAATGGAGCAACCAGCAGCATTCTGTGATTGCTTTTTTCGATCCTGTGAAGCATCAGCATTAGTAGTGGAAGAGAAGGAAAGGCTTACAGCAGGCTGTCTGGCCATGAGTGTGCCAGAGCATCCTGCTTCAACGGACTGTCTGGTTCCGACAGAGAGAACCACTGCAGGCACTGCATTGTTGCGCTCGAAGCGAAGAGACCCACCTTGGCCACACCATACGTCTACCACATCATTTTGACAACAACCTGGTTCAGTCTCCACTGTCTTGGTGGTGGTTTCTGTCTGGAGAGTAGATCCACAGCACAGTTCTGCACGCCAGGCAGGTAAACTGGACAGGGTTTAAATCACCAATGGGTCTGAAACTAAGGCCCCCAGCACTTGAGAAGAGCTGGAGAAAAACAGCTGGGGGCCTGAGTTCGGGAGTCAGACCCAATTGCCTCTGACACAACTTCCTGAAGGCCCAGAGGGGCGATTGTTGGGAGCTTGCTTAAACCGGTCATTTCTTGGGTTCCAGGTTGCCGGGTCGACGGATTTCCACCCATGGGGACATATGCACTTCCAACTGTAGGTGGGGTCCGGGTTGTGGAGTGAAAAGTAGCACCATGTCTAGGCTGGGGCCTGGAAGGCTGGTACAGGTCAGCAAACTGTTGCCGAGATCTATTTGCCTCAACCGCACGTTCCAGGGTTTGTTGGGCTGCAGGTCCAAACAATTGAGCTGGTATGACAGACAATGTGCACAGCGTACCTCTGCAGGACTCTGATAGCGGAGACTGCGCCAGCCACACCTGATGTCTAGCGATGGTAAGGGTTGACACCAGCCTGCCAAGCTCCCTGGGCGTATAAGCAAAAGGCTGAAGTCTCTCAGGCCTCCTTCAGGGACTGAGAAAGGGCAAGAGCCAGGTGTGAGAATGAGTTACCCTGGCGACCAGTGCGAGCCGCTATGTCATAGCTGTTGGTAAGGAACTTATCAGTGACCCTTCCCTGAGGACGTGGATAACGTGCATCCAGACGGGTAGCATCAGCTGGAGCTACCACCAGGCTAGCAATGACACTGTCAACAGAGGGCATACGGTCCAACCCATACTGAGCTGAATCTGGCATAGAGCTCTGCAATCCTGTGATAAATGGTTGGATGACCTAGGGTCTGCCCAACATCTGTTAAACTCCTCAAAGGGAGGATGTAAGGCAGGCATGTTTAAATATGGATTTTTGAGTGACTTTATAAAAAGGCACTTAAAGTAGTGGTCTCCAGAGTTGGAGTATTAATTCCAAGATGGGATAAAGCCATCTGAACAGTCTGCTTAACAAAGGGTAATCCTGGTCCAGCTTCCAGCAGGGATTATTGTTCTGAAACTTGAGAGCCTGCTATTGAGGGGCTCAAGGAGGGCTCTTCAGCCTCCAGATCCTCTATTAAAGTGGGGGCTTCATCCTCAAACAAGGAATCAATTGCAGCAATAGAGATAGCGCCATCTGCTTGTTCACAGGAGTCAGATGGGTTGGTCTGGTCAGTGTTGCCATCAGAGACAGTGGTAGGAAGAGTTACAGTTTGCTAACTCAGACATAAGGACCTAATCTGAGCAAACTCAGAAGCCAAAGTATCAACTTTTGCAGACAAAGCATGCTCATGCCGAACCTTTTTGGCCGAAGAGGCTCCTGTATGTGTCGGCTTATGATTCTCCCAGCTAAAACAATAATTTGTGGCACAGAGCAAAACCCATTCACTGCCAAAGCGCTCATAGAGGGCACGGAGCGAATACCACTTACTGCCAAAGCAATATTACAGGGCACAAAGGAAACCCCACTCACTGCCAAAGCAATAATACACAGGAAGCGAACTGGAACTATCAAACTAGGGCATGCGTGTCACGCATCAGCGTGACAACTAGCCAAAGAAAACAAATTACTTACAATAGGGGACTCCAACAATGGGAGAAAATGCTGTCGGGCCATGTCTCGCAGCCTCTGGAACGACACGCAACTCCAACCAGATGGGTTGCGAGGCTACAAGCAAGCGCAGGAATCGTATCAAAATCACTAACCTCTGCGTGAAGCGAGAACATAGAAAAGAAACTAGCACTGGGTAGGTCAGGTCTATATAGACTACCATGACGTCACCCAGGTCACTTCCAATGGCATGACTTTGTTGGTATACATTCCCGACCTCTGTCCTGCGCACACATCGATATCCAGGTGCTAACCACCGCCCTCTGGCGGTCAGAAGGTATGAAATAGAACCAAAGAAGCAGAACCAAACCGTTTTGGGGTAAGGTTTTTCTCACCGCTCCATTTAGTTTAAGCCAGGTGAGTTCTCCTACCTGAGATCGAGAAGAAAGACATGCTTTCATTTCATTTTGTGACACTTTCTGTTTGTGTGTGATTATTTCACAGTAAAGAAAATGTCCACAGACACATTCTCCGCATGTTGCTGCATCTCCACCACAAAGTGCTGCCTTCATATTTGGAAACGCTGATGCAAGCTCTGGAGCCGCCAAAACAAGTAGGCTTCCACTTTCCATAAAAGGAAGAGTTCTGCCTTTTTAGGTCCCTGCATGAAAGCATAGATGGTCAGACACTGTGGCCACAGAATTTAGGAAGTTGACGGTTGTGCATCTCTTTTGAATTTCTCACTTTAATCTGCAATCATTGGTAAACATCTTTTCCTTTACAAATGTAATAAAAAGAGACTCTCACATTTGTTCTAGAGACATACAGCAGCTTCCTCCGACTTGTCTCTACCCCTCTGTGGCAACCAGGGTGTGTGTGTATAGACTACTCTTCTCGTCCACACACTTCTTTTAAATTTAGTTTTAGTGTTTTTAGTAAGGGCTAACAGTTACTCGTATGACTTTTTATAATGGGTTTATAAGACTTCTATTTACAGATATCTCCAATGCATGAGATGAGTTAATGTTTACAGGGATTTAGGTTTAAAGTGATGTTTATTCAACCAAGAAGTGTGTTTCTGAGTGTGTAAATGAGACAGTCATGTTTCAGTTTTAAACAGTTTCCTCTTCAGTTATCTCATTTTTAATAGTCAGTTAAAAGCAACTAACCCCTTCATTATAACTGCTGGACAGCGTTTTCCATGTTTCTACTGGGATGTTCACCTTTTAACAATATCAATGAGCTCCAACACTTTGATGCTGAAAATTCCCCTTCCTATCACCCTATTCTTTGAGTCCCTCCATGGATTCTCTCATGAGGTTAAAGTCCTGTCTTTGGTTGGTGACTTTAAAGCATCATCATTTCAGTCAGAAGAAACATGTTGACGAAAAAAGAAAAAAAAACTTTCATCTTGAGCTGCCAGGCGTGTGAATGAATCTACTAACCTTTTTCTCTCTGATCGTATGATATTTTTTTAAATTTGTTTTCTTAGAGGAACAATCTGCAGAATTTCCGTCTGTCCTTAATGGTTTCTCGGACAGATGTCGCTGTTTCCCTATTTTCCAGAATGCTGTTGTAAAACATCTCCAGTCCTCTGAGAGTTCATATTCTCTCACAGCAATCTGTTGCCAGGGTTGAGTAAGCTCTGCACTGCAGGGCTTTCCACAAGCGCCGGCTGCCGGCTATATAGCCGACTACTCAATGAAGTCCAGCCGGCTACTAATTTATGACCAGGATGTGATTCCGCGCAATGCTGTGCACGACGTTAGCACGCCCATCGTATTTTCCCTTTCATACTCCGCTGTGACACGGCTCTATTCTCCGCCAGAATGCGATGTGAACTGGGTTAGCTTTCAAACTCCAGTGCTCCGCCCGGTCCTTTAATATACTTTTGGCCGGTCGCACTGAACTAATATCCTTCCACCCGCTTAAGTTGTACCCAGTGTCATCATGTGGCTCTTGACTCAGGTCTAGCTAAAGGGACAATGCGGAATGGCTAAGTCCACGGCGGCGTTGTTGTTAAACCAGGCTGTCGGAGCCGTCATAGACGAGAAGCAGAGCGTCATTTTGGTAATTCAGTCCTCCCTTCAAGCGTTAAATTAGTGAAAACAAACTGATTCGTAAGAGTGTGTTTTCGTTTGTTTATTAGGGAGAATTATTTGCTGTTTATTTGTGTAGCCACCACTGCACTGTGAACGTGTCATGAACTGAAAATAAGAGATTTTTCAACCACAGAAAGCCCGTTGATGCCATACTATGCCAGCTTGTATTGCCTGTTTTTTTATTTTTAGCTGCGCAAATCCGTTTTTATTGCTACTTTATATGTTGTATAATGATGATAATAATTTAGTGATAATAGTAGTAGTAAAGTAATATTATATTTGAGCAAATGTCTGAGAAAATAAAATAGCCTGCTTATTATTCAATTCAATTCAAAGATACTTGATTGATCCGGTCACTGAAGTGCTTGCAGCTGCCAGAGCAGCGCTCCCAGTCACATAATATTAGTAGTTGTAATAATAATAATAAAAAGTATTAGTAATCTTCTCCTATTCATGGTTGGTAAAATGTTGGTAACGTCTTTTACTTAAGAGTATTTTTATGTATTTTCTGTATACATATTCTGTTGTTTACGACAAAGTCAATAAATGCATATGAATATCGTGCTGTTACTTACATTTACATTATATGGTCAGCCCCCCCCCCCCCCCCCCCCCCCCCCCCCAAGCTGCCTACTAGTCTGTGTCTACGTGGAAAGCCCTGCACTGGTGGTACCATGACAATCTTGGACTAGGGAGAGCCCTTAGAAGCTCTCGCTGATCTAGAAAAGTATTCTTTCAGCAGCGTTGTTCTCTGCTGTAGTTTCCACCGCATTTGACAGACTTGAAGAGATACAGACCCACTATTTACATTCTGTTGTTTTTGTCACTAGCCCCAAGTGGCAACTGCAGCCTTCTGCTTCGAGCATGCCCAATTCATTAGTATTCTGGACTTAGTGGGGTAAATATCTGTTCTGAGTCCAGCTGTATTATGGGTTAAAACAGCATGTAATATGTGCCTTAATTTTTAACCATGGCTTGCCATACACTGGACCTGTGTGGCAGGTCGAGCTGCAGCCTGCAGTGCAGACTGGTTGCTTTCTGTGTCTATGAGCAGCCTGAGACGGAATATCACCCTGTTGCTCGGTGAGAAGAGTAAAAACGTTATATGCTTCACCCAAGAGCTGTCATTATTCGCTTTTATTTTTGAAAGAGAATCGCTCGGTCTAAAAACTTGCTAAATATAGCTCAGTTGAGTAGACTCTCGGCAACTCACTGCTTCTCTTCACCTCGCCCTTCCCACAGTAGAAAGCAGCCAGCTTATAAGTTTACAGGCTTCGATCTGCATTTCAGGGTGTAGTTGACCCCTAACACCTCAAGCACAAGAAGTCCAAAGCAAAAAACGGATTTATTTTAAAGGCAACTAGCATACAGAAACAATAGCGTGCTAATTAATCCCTAAGTTTTAAATTGGTTAGTTTATATAAGCCCCAATAACTCTCACTTGAGGAAACAATGGAGATGTGTTACTGATTGGGATCTTTGAGGCTCTTGTTTGGAGCCCAACCCTTAGAAATAACCAGCATGACTCAGGTTCCCATGCCTGCTGACTCATTCTATCATGCTATGTGTAACCACAGTGCAGTGAGCCGCTGAAGGAGCTGCACAGCCAGCTGACAGAGAAGCTCGAGGCCCAGAAGAAGAGTCCGACACCGCCAGACGAGTCTAAGTCTCTGGACCTGGGGCTGCATCCTGTGACGGTGCCCACCACCACTTCCTCCTCTGCCCCAACAACCCCTCTCTGAGAGAGCTGCCGTCCTGTTCCACTGAATAAAAACTGTTACTGCTGGCGGCCAGAGTTGATGTTTTACATTTCTGTGCTGTATGAGTTTTTCTCTCACAGTGAGCCTCTGTAGATGTTAGATGTTTCACTCTTCGCATCGTGAATCAGCATCCAAATATTTTCAATCAGGACCTCTCTTTTCTACAATTCTTTCTTTTTTTTTTGTCTAGATATACAGTATTTTCATATGTAACCCAGTTATCTGTATGAAATATTTGAATTGTGCCAGTGGTGTAAATAAACAGTTATTTACAAAACGACACTGTTTTATTCATGTGTCCTGCATCGCTGGTTCACATATTGAACAGTGCTGCATCACCTTTTTCTGCACACGACTTGCACTTGCCCACGATGCAAAAAAAAAAAAAACCCAACCTCATTTCTGCAACTTCTATGTAGCTACTGACGGAATCAGTGTGACAGAATAGTTGTTATCTGAGAAGTGATAGTTCACCCTGACAACCGCTTCAGCTCTGGTAAGTTCAGTTTAAACTGTTTAATATTAGGAACAGCTACAGCTAGAAGGCTAACCATTAGAAACAGAGTTTGTTTAAATTTTCTGTAAATGTGGAAATAATTTTAGCGTTATCTTAAAGGGGAAGTACCGTTTTTTTGGTTTTTGCATCCTGGACCTTATTTATAGCATGCATTACATTCATATCCTCACCCCGACGCTTTTGGTGCGACTTTGAGTCCTTCAGAAGATCTTTAGATCCATTAGCAATCAGCATATATCCATATAATGGGAGTTGTTGAACCAAGCACAGTCTCTAAATAAGGCATTATCTGCCACAAAACTCCTTCATTTCACCAATGTTGTTTATTGAATCATTAGTACTGTTCCCCTATGAGTTCAGAGCGTCTCTTGTTTTTGTCTAGGGTTTGTTTACAGGCTCTTATTCCAACCATTCCCAATTTACAATAAACAGCAATTTAAATGACCCCTGTAAAAAAATAAAAAAAACCTGGAAGACCACAAGAAAGCACCTCTGAGATGCTCCAAATTCACAGGGGAATAGCTCTAGCAATTCATAACTAGTCAATGGTGAAATAAATGAGTTTTGTGGCAGAAAATGCCTCATTTAAAGGCTGCACTTTGGTTGCCTCATTCTCCAAGACTCCAAGTCCCACCAAGTGTTTGGGTAAGGAAATCAACATTATGCATGCTATAAATAAGGTCCAGGTTGCAAAAGAAGGTAGTTCCCATGTAAAGGACATTTGAGTGAGCTGAATTAGGAAATTTATGTTAGCAGTTTTTAGTATTGCCTAATGATCAGATGATAGATGTAGACCTCGTTGGTATTAACACATGAATAACTATAACCACAGCCGTTGTCATTCTTTTTTATTTTTCAGCCACACTGCTGCCTAAGAACCGGAGCATCAACATAATATCCAGCTGTTTTGTTTTTGTTTTACTGCTTATTGGCTCAAAACATCACCATAAGATGAGTTATAAAAACCCCAAATAGAACTGCTGATGTATTAATCAATTTAAATGAACTTTACCCAGGTCAACTATAATTGTTTATAATTCTTGACTCGTAATGAAAATATATAGCATATCTTCATTGTTTTTATTTGGATATTTTTACAGTTCTTCATTATGGCTGCAATGACAAAAGCCCTCTGTTGCTAATGAGTCAGCAGCCTGTTTCATAAGATCATTCCTTATTAGCTCAGAAGTGGTAACTGAGGAATTAGCTTCATAGTCCAGTAAAAATGATTAGTTTGTGCTTCTACCATGGTATAAATGGTAATGTAGTTTTGGAAATCAAAGAAAGTTTCACTAAATGTGCAGAACATCTATAGCACTTTTCTGGTCATACTGACCAATCAAAGCCCTTTACACTAGAGCCACATTCACTCTCATAAACACACAGATTTATACACAAATCAGTAGGCAACCTGGAGTTAAATCGTTTGCCCGTTGTCCTGTTGACCCACAACGTGGAGAAGCTGGAATTAAACCTACAACTCTCCCATTACAAGCCAACTCCTCTACCTAGCAGTTGCCTCAATGACGCTGAGTTTTCCTTAAAAAAACCAAAAAATTAAACACTGAAATTTCTATTTAGCCTGAAATTATTTTTGCTGAGGTCTAATAATTACGATCATTGGAAAAGAATATTTGCATATCAAGACTCTAAGCATAATTCAAACTTGAGTTTCCATTCAATTCTGTTATATTTGGTAGAACTGCTCCTAAAGCCTTATGATTTGGGTCAAACATTTTGGATTTCCTTCCACCAGCTTCTCTTAAGTTTGTTGGATGTTTGACCCATTCTGACAGAACTGCTGTATCTGGTTCAGATTCAGGTTACTTTGATCACTCACACGTATCTGTCTCTGCCCACGCTGTTTCTGTGTGACTCAGATCAAAGTTATGTGTTGGAAAGTCCAGAACTTTGACTTTGCTGTTCTTAAGACACTATAGTACTGACCTGGAGGGTTGTTGTGCTGGGGATCGTTTTCTGTTTGGAAGACCCAGCTGTACACAAGCTTTAACTTTCTGGCAGATGCTGCTCCAATATTTCTACACAATTTTGTTTCTTCATAATGTTATGTATTTTTGTAAAGCTCATCAGTTCCTCTTTCTATAAAATACCCCCACAACATGATGATGCCACCCCCCATACTTCACAGTTTAGATCATTTTCTCAGGTTGTGCAACCAATGCAGCAGCAGTTTGTCTCTCCATCTTTTATTGGACTGGTGCATTTAGCTGATATTCTGAGCAAAATGCTGGATGGCAACCTGATCCGCCTGGGGCGTATACTGGGCAGCTTCTTGAAATAATGCCTCAAACAAACAGCTGCTGTTGATGTGATGATTTCCAGACAGTGTGACAACTAATCAAATTCAACGAAGGTGTGACATTTTTCAGAATTTTCCACCCACATAGGGGGTAAAAAAGATGTCATTTTATGAGGACTGTCTTATAATCTAGTTTTATTTAAGGTTATTATTTAGATTTTAATATAAGCTTTTGACCTTCCCTGCTCTACATGATTGGGGGTAAAACTGCTGAAAGATGTAGCCCTCTCTTCAGTTCCAGATCCATCCTGCTACACTGCATGTGTAAAAAAGCTTCTCACAACATGGAAGGGAAGTTGATGTGTGATCTGATGTCCATTTGGCGCCTGCTGTAATGATGGATGCTTGCACATTGTGCAGCTGACATCCCTGGAGCAGGCGGGAAATGTGTAACGCTCTGCAGATATCAATGTTCCTGAGACATGGCTCACTATTTGCACTAACTTTATTCACAGGATTCACATCATTGTGGTGCACAGACCTGCTCCAAGAGGAAGTTCATCTTTGCAGTGTTATTACACATTTTGTGAAGGGGCTGATGTACAGATAATGAAGCCGCTATCACAGAACCACAAAGTGACTCAAATGATTAGAATTGAAGTTGGGTGGTCATAATGGGAAGCCCACAGACAGAGACAAAGCACTGGCAGCATATGCAAAGAAACAATCCACTAGTTTCATGCGTATACACAGCCCAGGATAGATCCATGAATTGAAATGAACTTGAAAGATAGTAAATGTGGCTAATTGGTGATAAATAGTTTATCTGATGTGTTTTACACGGTTATTATTTTTAATTCTCATACAATAATTTCTAGAATTTTAGAAGACACATTCATACAATTTAAGATCATTTTCCTGAAGAAAATAAATCCCCCGCATTAAAATTACTGTTATTTGAAAATATTTTTGCTATTTTTTAGTCTAGTTGTTTAGAAACCTGGATTTGTTGAAGTGAGCTACCTGACCACTGTGAAGGTTGGCTTAGTGACCACATAATTCCACCAGTGTAGAGCGTTTGAGGAAGCGTGACTGGATTGACTGAGAGGTTGTATTTATAGTCCTGGTTTCTCAGTTCCGCAGCAATTCTAAAACTAGGAAGCGATTATCGGGGTTGACAAATATGGTGCTTAATTTAGTACATTTGTTTTGCCTTGCATCATGAAACAAATAAAAACATGAAAAATATGCAGTACAACGCCTTAAATAATCCCTCAGCTTTAGCTCATTAGATGAAGTATTTTTCAGTTTAGACTCTTGATTTCCAGTGACCCACAGCAGTCAATTCTGATCACTTCCAAAAGAAGACCGCAGTGTTTGGACAGGGTGTTTTCCAGGGGCTTGTCTAATTTACTGAACAGGATCCAGATGACGAAGCAGTAATCACAAAGGGAAGCTTCCTTCACATCAGATTAGAACTCAAGAGCTGTTTTCCATCCTTTTTGTATTACATTATACATTACTGATAAACGGTATAATATGGTAATTTTACAAGCAGTCATAATTTCCCCCCTTAATTTTTTAAGGCTCTATTGGGGCTCTGTTCATTCAGATTTGAGTATTGTCATGAATATTTATCTGTAATTCCAGAAGTATTAAACTAGAGAGAGAACTGAGAAACTGATAACCAGTGGTTAAATTGGCTACATGAAAAGGAAGGTAGAGATTATGTGTCTATGTAAATTGACCCTCATTCATAAACACAAAATTTAGCATGCAAAAAGGCATTGAATTTGTTTCAAAATAACCAGTTCAAAGCTGAAACTTAACATATATTAGATCAGCTGTTGATTTTGAATTCTTTTGATTTGAGTAAATGGCCTTTAGCACTTTATCTAGTTCTGAGTGCTGCACTCTATATTCAAGGCAACGCAATTTTATTTGTATAGCACACTTTCAACACAAGGCGATTCAAGGAGTTTTACATGATTACAAAAATGAGAAAAAACAGAAACTCAATAAAAGAAAGCATAAATAATATTCACCCATTAATGCACACAAACAGAACCAAGGCCGGTGCCTTCGAGCCCTCTGACTGCCACCAACAGGGTGAAGTGGGGAGTATATTGCGCAATGACAGAACAGGGATTAGAACCAGCAACCCTCCAGTTACAAGACAAACTCTTAACCTCTGAGCCCGGAATCAGAGTGTGTATGCATGGTTGTATCTGTGTATGTCTCTGTGTCAGGCCTTTGGAGCATCATTGGCCCAATAACTGTCATTGCTTCAGGCCTGAACATTTAAACATTTTGTTTGACAAATCAACAAATATTTCTCAATTTCTTTGTTCCCTTTAATTGTTTATTTATTTTTGGTCCATTAAGAAAAGGGGAAAAATTGCAAATATTCTCACTTAATGTTGTTAGATCACAACCAGTTAACCTTCAAAATGGAAAAAATAAAGCAGGAAAAAGAGATAAAAAATACAATGAGACAAATAATTAAAAACTGCATTTAAACTCAAAACTTTCCTGTTTGTCAACTGATCAAACCTTCTTTAAACCATTTACCCAAAAAGTCCAAATCTGCACATAAATTTGGTTTTCATGCCATTTTCTATCATCTTCGAAGCTCTGATGGCAGAAACGGATCAAATTCACCTGCACTGAGTGGTCAGTGCAGGTGATCCATTATCTCTACCTTCTAACCTAGGATATACGAGGTGGGCATCCAGAAATAGACATCAGATCTGGAGCATGGATGGCCTACATGAAGCCATCACTACACTACATTTGAGCAACATCTCCACCAGCCTGCATTCACATTTAGCATGCCTAAACAATTATCATTAATCAACAATAACAAGATGACCTTTCGCTGCTGGCTGCTTTTTGACACTTTCTTTTCTCTTTTTTTATATTTTTAAGGAAATAATCTTAAACTTTTGTACACGTCATGTTTGGCTTTAAAAGCAGTTTTGTTCTTTCTTCTAAATCTATTTTTGTCTCTGGTTACTCATTCTTTTTTTTTTTTTTTAAGATCTCTTAAGATTTGAATCAAGAGTGTACAGAAAACTAAAGCACCGCTCTGCTTTTTGCCCACAGGTGTTGGAACATAAAACATGCCGGAGACAATCACTGTTGGAGTTTTCTCCACACCCCTAAACACCACCAATTCCACATTTCATTGCCAGGGAGAGAACCAGCATTTTGCTCTCACCTTCTTCCTGTGCCTGGTCTTCTTCATCGGCTTCCTTCTAAATATATTCAGCCTGTGGGTGTTCTGTTGTCGTTTTCCGTGCTGGACGTCTGGAACCACTCTGCAGTTCCACCTGGCCCTGAGCGATGCCATCGCCACACCCGTTACTCCCATGATGGCCGTCTACTTTGCTATGGGTAATGACTGGCCCTTTGGCCGTTTCCTGTGTCAGGTCAAGATCGCCCTGCTGAGCTCACATTTTTATGGCAGCACCATCTTCCTCACCCTCATCAGCATCCATCGCTACACCACTGTGGTCCACTTCAACCGAAGCTGCTGCATTAAACGGAAGGTTTTTGTTCGGAAACTTTGTGCGTGTGTTTGGGGTTTTTTGGTGATCCAGGCTCTGATCTTTGCCAGCCTACTCCCTCCCAGCAAAGAGAAGGGTAACAGCCATTGTCTCTCCATCCATCAGAGAAATCTGACCGATTTCTACTTTATCATTAACTTCTTCCTGTTCATCTTTGGATTTCTGCTTCCTTTCTCTGTGTCAGCTGTTTGCTATAGCCGCTTGGCAAACAAGTTGACCAACTTGAAAAGCGACACAGCCAAAGGTCTGAAAGTCAAGCTGAAATCTCAGAGGATGATAGGCATCTGTCTGGTTATTTTCGGTGTGTGCTTCCTGCCGTTGAACGTGGTAAGAACTCTGGGAGTTGTGCTGAAGAAATTCTATCCACAAAAATGCAGCGTTCTCCGGCATATTGAGACAACATATTACGCCACCTGGATTTTAGCAGGCGTGAACAGTTGCCTGGACCCTGTGCTATATTGCTTTGGTTCTCAGAATTTTCGAGATGCATTTCAGTCTTTCCGGACTGGGAAAGCAAATGTCCCAAACAGACCGAACATAAGTGAGTCAGAAATGACTGCAAATCCGTAATCCAAAAGGTTCAAGTTTAATTAGAAACAACATGTGATATATCATACATTTTGAATCATTATTGGTATTGACGTGATGGGGAATGAAGTAATCTGGAAAGTTAGCAAGCTGTATCATTCTTTCATCATGTGGCTGTATCGTATTTCCTTTCTAAGCAATATCAACCAAAATAACGATTCATCTTTAACTTGCTGAAAATACAAAAACGATCCAGATTCATATATTAAATCCGTGTAACATGAACTAATGTGTGTATGATTTTGCAATGAAATAAATTGTAACATTTGTTTACATTAAACCTTTCCTGTATGTTTTTGTTATCTACTGGTGAGAGAATAATGGAGCAAAGATCGTAGTAGATCATACATTAAAATATCCCAACTTTCATTCATCCATCTTCTATGCCTGGTAAATCCATACAAGGTGACAGGACACATTGGCAGACACACAACCAAGCACACACACAAACTTTATGGCAATTTAGCAAAGCTAATTAACCTGCCATACATGGCTTAGTACTGCTGGAGGAAGCTGGAATACCATGACAGAACTCATGCATCCAAAGGAAGAACCTCAAAGCAGGAAGGCACGAGTTGGGATTCGACCTTAAGACCTTCTTACTGCAGGGCAGCAGCAGCACAAAGAACTGCACAAATTTAAAACAGTTTCATAAACAGTTTCAAAATACAGACATTTATAATGGAGGGGAAACAGACAAAAGCTACAACTGGTTGAACTGATCAATGAACTGAAGAGTTCTGGGACCACATTAACAGAGGTTACTATAAGTAACACACTACTTTGTCATGGATTAAACTGCTGCTGTGCTGAAAGGTCCCCCTGCTTAAGCTAGCACATGTCAAGGCCCGTGTAAAGCTTGCCAGAGAACATTTGAATGATCCAGAAGAGGATTAGGAGAATGTAATGTGGTCAGATGAGACCAAAATAGAACTTTTTGGTACAAACACCACTTGCAGTGTTTGTAGGGGGGGGGGGTGCATCCCCGGAACACCGTACCCATTGTAAATCAAGGGGTTGGAAACATTATGCTTTGAGGCTGCTATTCTGTAAAGGGGACAGGATGATTGTATCATGAGATATTTGGCAAAAAGCTCCTTCCATCTTCCAGCATGACAATGATCCCAAAAACACCGCCTACACAACAAAGGCATGGCCTCATAAAGAGCATGAAGGTTCTGGAGTGGCCTAGCCAGTGGTCTAGACCACAATCCAACAGAGAATCTGTGGAGTCAGTTCAAAGTTCTTGTTAATATTGCCTTTGTACAGTATAATGATTCAAAAACACCTGCTGACTTCGGCTTTTTAAAATAACATGACTCTTTTTTAGCTTTTTTCCAGGGTTTAATTGCAATTGCACTGGTTTATTAGGGGCTGTATTTAGTATTATTTTGTTGCAAAAGTAAATGGAAAGTTTTGTTGTAGTAGAAAGAGTGATTGAAAAAAAAATCCAGAAAGCTTGGAAGCCCTCTGATTCACGGGTAGGGTTTAAAGTCTAAAATCTTAAAGCCTGATTGAGCTTTCATTTTTACACATCTATATTTTTTGTAACACATTTCTCACATATTAAACTAATCCATCCCTAGCCTAAAAAATAAGCTCTAAAATAAAAAAATTTCTCTGAGTTTAATTGCATGTCTTGTTACCTCTAAGATGTACACTGAAGTAGAGTGTGCAGAGGTAATGCCTGCTTTGGTTTAAATTAACACAGTAACACAGTAGTCTTCCCATCTGGAGGAAATTCACTTATTCGGCTGCTGCTTCTGCCTCCTTGTGGGCTGAAGGTGTCACTGCAACCAAAAATGGTCACTTTATTAGCCTGACGTTGTAATTTCCTTGCTTTTTATGTTTCTATTCTTGTTTCGGTTTCCAACACTGAGATCATATGAAATGCTATGTTGCTGTAGCCTGTGGGGGATTTTTAGCTACAGTAGCTAAATAATTCTGCTGTATTCTTTTGATTTTAGATTACAGGTCCACTGTAAGTTTTTTTTTTTTTTTTTTTTTTTTTTTTTTTTTTGCAAAGTTTTTGCAAAGTAGTTTCAGTCCTGCTTTTATGCTTTTGATGGATGTGAAAGGTATAGACTCAGGTATAACAAAATGATGAAAATTAACTTAAAATAAAAATAATATAATTTTAAAAAACTCAATGTGTTCACAACTATTTATAAACTAGAGTAGGCCTACTGACCAAATAGAACCCCCCAGTATCATCATCATCGGAGAAGGTAGGCAATACATCTTCGTCATTATTGTTGATCTTGACTAGCTCAGTAATTCCTTCAGCAATAATAATAATAATAATAATAATAACAATAATAGATTGCATTTATATAGCGTTTTTCAAGACATTCAAAGCGCTTCATAATTCCACTATTCAATTTTTCTCACATCCACACACTAGCTCATTATGATTTTTGACTCGGAAATATTGATATCTTCCACTTTATACTCTTCTCAAATCAACCAACTTTAATATTATTGTTATAAGTTATATTACTCATTTCCAACCAGTTTATACAAACGAAGGAAACTAATATCTAATGCATCATGCATTTGCGTTACAAAGACCAGCATTTAGAAATAGCCTACAGCGGGTTTGTAAAGAACTATTTGGAAAACAGTCCTGCCTAGGGCAAACTTTTGCTTTCAAAACTTTTGGTTCTTCACACGTGCAATTGCTGTACAATCTGAAGATACACATATGCACATAATTCTTAAATGCAACGTATTTTTAATCAAATTCTACATTTTATTCTCAGTTCCTATAGACGGGACGGGGGGAGGGGGATTGTTGTGTTTGTCTGTGTGTGCAGTGCTCTACAAGTCTGAAAATGTGGCTTAAAGTCACAATTTTGGCATCTCTCCTACTGCGCTGTCAGTGTCCACCGGCCGTGTCCAAAAAGTGCGTAAAAGTTGCGAAAATTTTTCCACCACTTTTTTCCTTACGTAGTTTTCAGACCCCGTTTTGTGCGTAAGCAAGCTTTATGAATGAGACCCCAGATGATGTTCAGTCATCTGCTGGTGAAAGAAAATAGTTCAACAGTTAAAGAAGCGTAATGCAGTTCATGTCATGTCAGTCATGAAGTCCAGTTTCCCTTTCTTTTTTTGCTATCTTTGTCCATTTATTTATCAAACTTTGACTCTTTATTAAAATATATAATTGTTTAAATTAGTCATTGAAGACTCAAAATGCAATATATGGGCCTATTTGGATTTCCTAATTTAAGATCTGAGTTTTAAAGAGGGAATTCTTGATTTAGAAAATGATGACTTGGTCCTTCTTTGTAAAGAAAAAAGGGAGTCCTTATTGAAAGGATGATGACGTACACCGGATCACCTTGGAGCTGCTGCAGCCGTCCTTCCGTCATAGCGGGGCGGGGTCACAGAGCCAGGTAAAGCCTCCGGCAGTTGTTTGTGTGCGCTGAAAGCTACAGGTGATTGTCGGTTTCGGTGAGGATAACATGGGAAAACTTGAGGCGCTCGAAATCGCGTTTAACGAGAACAAAGATGTGTACACCCCGGGAGAGTCCATTTCTGGGAAGGTGACGGTCAAACTGAACCAGCCGATCCAATGTAAAGGTAGGAAACTTCCACTGAAAAGTCTCGCCTGCTGGGAAAATGTTCCTGTCGCTGAACAAGGAAGTGTGGAAACATGTCCGGATTTACTCAGAGTCACGCTGTTGGGTTTTACTTCGGAGACCTGCTGGATTTAGGAAAGCTTGTTTTAGTCTGTCCGACGTTATGGAACACCTGTGGGAGCGGATGGAGCTGGCAGCTTTGTTTCAAGCTATTTGACCTCAGTTTCTGTAGAACTTGTGACCCTTTTTGGTTAGAGTGGAGATATGGGAATAAAACATGAAAGTGTTCTCTGATTGGTTCTAGAAGCCCAAAGATAAAGACATAGTTTATTAAATTACATCTTTTACATTTAAATGTTCGGCTGCTGGTTATATGCTTTAGACATGTTATTTAATAATGCAGGTGTATTAAATAGTTTTATCATATGATGTTATAGAAGGATGTCAAACAAGTTAATTAAAAAATCTGTCAACTTTTTTAGCAGATTATTGAATAGCCTACAACATAGAAAAAAACCATACATTTTCGAGCTTTTGCTTAACTGCACTGAGATCCTGCTTATTAAAGCTGAGCCCAAAAAGGTGTCCACGGTGAGTAAAGGAGCTGTCTGGTATCTTTAAGGTGCCAGGTACTGATTACAGCTTCACAGAACTTTGACAGAACGTCAGCTGACCTGACTCACTGTTTCAGAAGTTCCTTCTCTGTTACATAGTCATGCTTACATGAGCACCAAAGCATGTTGTTACAATTTCAGGAAACAGTGAACCCATTGTCTAGATCAGGTTTGCCCAAAGTGGGGCCCGCGGCCCATAGTTGGCCCCCCAAGCCATTTATTCTGGCCCGCCAGGGGATGACCCTGACCTTATATAAAAATCTCCATTGATCAGACCATCAACCCAATATGCACAAATATAAGTTTCACTTCTTGAACACGTTTTTATAACTAGGCCCAGTGAATATAAATGTAAAATACATATGTATATGAATAATCATTAATTGGGTTTAAAATTGAAATACAAGCAACTATACGGGGAATATAGACTAGATTTTTGAATATATTTACATTTGAAAACTTTAAAAGACCATAAATAGTTGTAAAATATCAATTTATGAAATATCCCATGAGCCTTTGCTGCAGCACCATACTGGCTTAACACACAGGCTGTTGGTTTAAGCCGCTTTTACCAACATGGAGCAACATCGTCACCGGCCCACATACAAAATAATATTTTTTTAAATGTTTAGAGGAAGATTATCTTTTTACTGACATCAGTAATAAATCAAATACTGATGGTCAGATACGTGTTCTAAATACCAATATGATTTGTCATATTTTGTTCAATGTTATTTACACAGAAAATGTTAAATAACTGTATAATAAATAAGTGCTTTATTATACTATTAGTATTTGTATTTTTTGTATAATATTGGATTTGGCCCATGGCGCTATAATAGAATTTCATTTTGCCCCACTGAGTGAAAACGTTTGGGCGCCCCTGGTCTAGATTAATCATGGGACATAAACTGAAACTAAAAGAAGTCAAACTGGAAAAATGGACAGTGGAACTGGAAATGGGAGCTCAACTGGTCCAGTTTCCGCTACAGAGCGACTCCTTCTTCGGCTGATAAGATCTCCCAGACTTTGCTGTTGTCAGTGATGGAGAGAAGAAGTAAAACATTAGGAACCCATGTGTCTTTAGACTAAAGGGAAAGGTCAGGGGTCACAGGGATTCTTTTTAAATTGTTGCTTTATTTAACGGCACACACCAACCTCTTCACTGAGGCAGAACTAAAACCTCCTGAGATGTGAATCATGTTTCTGATCTTATTCTCATTGGCTGAGGCCATGAGTGAACGAAAGCCTCCTTCCTGCTGAGTGTCGTCTGTTTGTGGGAGTGGTGCTCTGTTTGTGGTTCTTCCAGTTAGCTGACATTCCTGTTCACACGGATCATGTGGTTCTGTCTGTCCTCTAACCTGTAGCAGGTTGAGTCATTTGGACATTCTTATGCAGGGTGGAGCCTCAATTGAGACGCACGCATGTTTCTAGGTAAATATTTACATTATGAGAACAGTTTCTGACTTTAGCTGTTTGTTCTTTTTTTCTCAGCCAGTGGATATTTTCAGGTTATTGAAGGATTGTTGGAAGAACTTTTTACAAAGTCTTCCCTGATCATGGCTAATTGTAGTAGTATGCACATTATATATTTACAAGCTTTTAGAAAAGGATTTCTGTGGATCTCCCCACCATTCTATATTAGATCACGCCTCAGTGGCAGCAGATTTGATAACAATCTTTCAGAGCGAAGGTAATCCTAACACTGTCTTCCCTGAGGCACTTTGCTGCACACACACACACACACACCCCAGAACATTTTGGGTTGCAGTAATCTGCTATAATGTTTAAGCATTAAAAGCCGTAACATTATGTCTGTGTAATGATGATTGTACTTCCTGTTGAAAATTTCCTCTACAGATGATCATATCGGGCCAATCAGTCATTTAGATTCAGATTTCCTTTAACCAATGAACATACAACTACATATTAAAGTAATTTGTGTAAACTTTCATTTAACAAATACATACAGTGGGGCAAAAAAGTATTTAGTCAGCCACTGATTGTGCAAGTTCTCCCTCTTAAAATGATGACAGAGGTCAGTAATTTTCATCATAGGTACACTTCAACTATGAGAGACAGAATGTGGAAAAAAAAATCCAGGAATTCACATTGTAGGATTTTTAAAGAATTTATTTGTAAATTCTGGTGGAAAATAAGTATTTGGTCAATAACAAAAATTCAACTCAATACTTTGTAATATAACCTTTGTTGGCAATAACAGAGGTCAAACGATTACTATAGGTCTTTACCAGGTTTGCACACACAGTAGCTGGTATTTTGGCCCATTCCTCCATGCAGATCTTCTCGAGAGCAGTGATGTTTTGGGGCTGTCGCCGAGCAACACGGACTTTCAACTCCCTCCACAGATTTTCTATGGGGTTGAGGTCTGGAGACTGGCTAGGCCACTCCAGGACTTTCAAATGCTTCTTACGGAGCCACTCCTTTGTTGCCCGGGCGGTGTGTTTGGGATCATTGTCATGTTGGAAGACCCAGCCACGTTTCATCTTCAAAGCTCTCACTGATGGAAGGAGGTTTTGGCTCAAAATCTCACGATACATGGCCCCATTCATTCTTTCCTTAACACGGATCAGTCGTCCTGTCCCCTTAGCAGAAAAACAGCCCCAAAGCATGATGTTTCCACCCCCATGCTTCACAGTAGGTATGGTGTTCTTGGGATGCAACTCAGTATTCTTCTTCCTCCAAACACGACGAGTTGAGTTTATACCAAAAAGTTCTACTTTGGTTTCATCTGACCACATGACATTCTCCCAATCCTCTGCTGTATCATCCATGTGCTCTCTGGCAAACTTCAGACGGGCCTGGACATGCACTGGCTTAAGCAGGGGGACACGTCTGGCACTGCAGGATTTGATTCCCTGTCGTTGTAGTGTGTTACTGATGGTAACCTTTGTTACTTTGGTCCCAGCTCTCTGCAGGTCATTCACCAGGTCCCCCCGTGTGGTTCTGGGATTTTTGCTCACCGTTCTCATGATCATTTTGACCCCACGGGATGAGATCTTGCGTGGAGCCCCAGATCGAGGGAGATTATCGGTGGTCTTGTATGTCTTCCATTTTCTGATAATTGCTCCCACAGTTGATTTTTTCACACCAAGCTGCTTGCCTATTGTAGATTCAGTCAGGTGCAGGTCTACAATTCTTTTCCTGGTGTCCTTCAAAAGCTCTTTGGTCTTGGCCATAGTGGAGTTTGGAGTCTGACTGTTTGAGGCTGTGGACAGGTGTCTTTTATACAGATAACGAGTTAAAACAGGTGCCATTAATACAGGTAACGAGTGGAGGACAGAAGAGCTTCTTAAAGAAGAAGTTACAGATCTGTGAGACCCAGACATCTTCCTTGTTTGAAGTGACCAAATACTTATTTTCCACCATAATTTACAAATAAAATCTTTAAAAATCCTACAATGTGAATTCCTGGATTTTAAAAAAAAATTCTGTCTCTCACAGTTGAAGTATACCTATGATGAAAATTACTGACCTCTATCATTATTTTAAGTGGGAGAACTTGCACAATCGGTGGCTGACTAAATACTTTTTTGCCCCACTGTAGCATTCACTTATCATGAAAAAAAAGAAAAATTAGCAGCCGCTTCTTTTCTTTTTTAATCAGTCTCAATGCACAGGGATCACATGATCATCAGCATTAATGCATCAAACCACGTAGATGAGCCATCTCAGATTTTCTTACCTTGAACTGCATTAAATATCATGCTGTGTGGCACTTTTACAGACTACAAAAAGGAAATGTTTCTGTTTTGATAAATCTGATGTATATTGAAATTAACTTATCTTATTTTTTAGTGTCTGACCTGCAGACGAAAAAAAAAAAACGTGCACGATTTATTGCTATTACTCATTTCTCTCTACAGCAGTGATTGGTGAAGAGAGTGTAGATAAAGACACGGTTACATAAAAGGGAAATAAGAGCTGGGCCGAAAGATGTCTGTGGCAATCATGTAATGTGTAACTTTATTGTTGGTTGTCAAAACATTAATCAGCGGGGCTGGACTGTGCTGCAGTTTTCAGCACTGTTGTTCCAAATAAGAGCAGCGTTCAGTTTCTGTGCTCCTCTTATCTGGAACAAACTTTCAGACTTCTGCAAACTTCCCTTAAATAAAGCCTAAAAACCATCTGTTTAGAGCTGCCTTTGTTTAATTAATACCACAATAAAGTCATACCTGAAGTATGTTTTATGTATTAGATTTTTTATTGTCTTTATTGTTTTTTGGCTACTTTTAATTTTGAAAGTGTGCTGTACGATTTTATTTGCATTGTTGATTGCTGGAAGAAGGTCCCAGGTTCGAATCCTGGCCTAAACAATAGCTTGATGGAGTCCCTTCATGCATGCTTGGGTTCTCTCCAGGTGCTCCGGCATTCTCTCACTGTCCAAAGACATGTTAGCCATTATGTTTAAATATGTGTGTGTGTGTGTGCTTATGGTTGTATGTCCTCTTGTCTTTTTAATTTTCATGTATTACTGATCTCTTTCTTGTTTTATTGCACCATTTAAGATTTTTTAAATAAAAAAACCAAATGAAAAAAAATGTTAATCTTCATAGAAAATGTCAAAAATCAGATGCAGAATTTATTTGGAGATTAAATGCAGTGGACCATAATAGAAAGTACAAAATAAGGAGCTATACTTTGCATCATCTGGCCTTAGCAAAGTCAAAGTCCCAGTAAGGTTTGTGATGGCAGGTCAGAAATAGGTTTTAGTTGTTTATTTTTCTGCTATCTAGGCCTGTGCAAAAATGTATTTTTTTCGATAAACAAAATTTTTTTCTAGGAAAATTAAATTTACTGGGATTTTTTTTAACCAATGCACTCCTTGGGTTTCATGTAGGTCAGAGTGATCACCCAGGGTTTAACATGCCGCTTTTACAGCTTTTCTTTATTTGGACTTATTCAAGTAAACTCTCAGAAGGCATTTATAATTTCTTTTTATGAAGAAAAAGGATATGCATATAAAATTGGATCTGGTATGAAAAAAGTAAGATTTTCGCCCAGCCCTCCTATATGAAATGGTATGCAGTAAACTTCTTAAAGCTGCTATGGAGTGCAGTTCTCTGTGTTTTTATTTGACATCTGTTACTATCCTCTTTACTAGTTATGTGTGGTGCTCAGATTAATATGGGTTCTCTAACTAGAAGTACCAATGAACTTGTAAACTTAAAAAAAAACAAATGCTTCTGTTTAAATTAAACATATTTTTAGGGTTAAAGTGGTCAACAATTGGGCCTCAGGATTTTATTGTACTTCTGTGTTATTATGTAACTAGCTTCAAACTGATATATGTCTGCAAACTGTGGATTCGTGTTTAAATATTTGTTTTTATTGTTATTGCAGTCATTGTTATTTCTGTTATTATAGATGTGTTTATACAGTATTAAGCTCATGTATGTCTTGCTGTAAATGTCCAGTTTCCTGCTGCGTCAGTGTTGCGAACGATTTCGCAGATTAAAGGAACTAGCGGCTCCCATACAGTAAAGCAGGTAGTAAATGGTAGCTTGTAAGTAGGCATTGTTCAGTGGCTGCTTCTGCTTTGTCATATAAAATCTAAAAGCATAAATATGGGCTCAAGCTACAGCATAGCAACAAAGTGGAACACAGCCCTTACTGTTTTTTTTGTTTGCTTGTTTTTAGATTCACTGGTGTTTATGGTCATAAACTTTGATTTTCACTTCTAAAGTAAAGAGGCCAGAGTATTTTTTTGGCAACTTTCCATAATTTCCGACAGCCCTTTAATGTATCTGCCACTTTCATTAGTTACGTCTGTTTCCTGTGTGTCTGCCTTTATTTCATCTGCAGCCATCAAAGTCAACTGCAATGGTTTCTGTGGCGTCACCAGTAAGATTAACGACTCAGCATGGACAGTAGAGGAGCAGTACTTCAACAATACCGTCTGTCTTGTAGACAAAGGTACGGTCCAGCTCTGGTGACACTTTAAACAGACATGTCCATGTTGTGTCATGTTTGGTAACTAGATTTTGTCAGAGTGAATTCAGTGTCATCCAAATGGTAGTGGAGTGTGTGTAGCTACAGTGTCAGGCTACACAAATGAAAGCTGTGGTTGTCCACAGTGACATTGAGTTGGGAAACAGGAGGCTGATTGTTTCTGTGTTCTCTCTGTGTCCCAAACAGGAACCCTGAAGCAGGGCGAACACCAGTTTCCTTTCAAGTTTCTCATACCAGGTAGGATTGATGAGTGATGGGATGAACACATGCTGCTTTGCATTTTTTCCCATGATAGTGGCTTTTTCCTTTTGTATTTCAAGCTAGGCTGACATGTTTTTGCATGTAGATTTAGAAAGTGATTGTGCCCTGGAGTAGCAACAGTTACCTGGAACATATGACACTGATTTTCCTTCTTTTCATAATTAGGTAGGGACAGCAAAACCTTATACATTTTTCAAGATGCGAGCAACCAATAACCAATATGTTTTTTTAGAAATTCTTCTAAAAAGTACAACTATTTTCCTCCGTTGATACAATGACACTAAATCCACTGTTAATGTGTAAACAGAACAAAACTACACACACACTTCCAGGGAGTCTTCCTCTGACTCCCTGTTATGGCAACCAAAAAACCCGGCACACCCTTTATACATTTTTCTCTGCTTGGTATGCAGGTGAAACTGAAAAAGTAGAATGTACTGCAATATTTCATTTATTTCATTCATTCAATTTAAAAGGTGAAACTAATATATGATATAGACTCATTGCACGCAAATGCAAGATTTTTTAGGTCTTTATTTGTTATGATTTTCTTCTGATTATAGCTTACAGCTTATGAAAACCCCAAATTCCAAGTCTAAGAAAATTACAATATTACATTAAATCAATTAAACAATGATTTTAAATAGAGAAATGTCCGAGTTCTGAAAAGTCTAACCATCCACATGTAGTCATTACTTTGGGCCCCTTTTGCATGAATTCCTGCCTCAGTGAGGCGTTGCATGTGGCTCTGCTGAGTTGTTATGGAACACCAGGATACTTCAGTAGCGGCTTTCAGCTCTTCTGCATTCTTCCGTCTCATGTCTCTCATCTTTCTCTTGGCAATGCTAAATAGATTCTCTATGGGGTTCAGATCAGGCGATTTTGCCTGTGCACATTTTTCTTCCATACTTTTCCCTTCTGCATAACTTAATGCACTTTAAAACAGCACTTTGGGAACATCCAACATTTTCTGCAATGACCTTTTGAAGCTTTAACTCCTTACAGAGGGTCTCAATGCTGGTTTTCTTTAAAACTGTCAGGTCAGCAGTCTTCCCCATGACTGTGATTCTTACTGAACCGGACTGAAAGACCATTTAAAGGCTCAGGAACCTTCTGCAGGTGTTTTGGATTCATTAGCTGATTAGAGTGTCCCTATGAGGCTATAATATTGAAACTTTTAACAATGTCCTAATTTTTAGAGATTTATACTAATATATTAACGAGAAATGAACGTAATGAACTTTTGCACAAGAACGTTTTTGAATTTCACCTGTAACAAGTTTTTTTTTTTTATGTGAGTTGATGGATTTTGTGTTCCAGCAGACACTATAACCTGCGTGGTTCTACTTGTCAGCTTAACCCTTGGTAGCAAAAGTAAGATTCTGTAGTTGGAGCCTTTTCCACCCAAGGGGTTCCAGTTCTAAGCAGTTGTTCTCTACTGCCAAAACACCAGCTCTAAACTAACACGAGGTTTCTTTCTTGACACCAACTCTTCAGTTACAGAGTGTGTTACATGCAGTAAGAGAAAAATGAAATATTACGTTATCAGACTCAAATCAGAGAAATGTTTAGCTGCAGTCAAACCTATTTTCCCACATGTAAACGAGATCCCAAGTTAGTTGCACTGTTACTGGCCTGGGCACTCTCTCTTCTGGAAGTAATGTAGCCGTGGAAGTGGGAATAACACCTGTATGCCAACAACACAGCAGCAGCGAGTATAACACATACGGTGCAGTACTTACAGAATGTACGGTGCTGCAGTGTTGTGCACATCCTGCTTTCACTGCAACCAGCATTTGTATACTCTCTGTATGACACTATACAGTCCCTCCAGGATTTCGAGGCATTTTGTTTGTGTGATTTTTGCGGCCTAAAATCCCTGACGTTGCAGCAACTTTTATGAAAAGTTGCACCGAAAGTTGCAAGATTTTTATTTGTGATTTTCTTACCTGTTTAAAAAGCTAGCTTTTTTTAGAATATATGTATACATTATACTATTAAATAGTAACATTATCAGCAGAGTTAACAGGGTACATTGTCACATAAACCTTAACAAAATAAATTGATTTTAAATGTAATTTTAACAGACGAAATTTCTAAAATGTGACCAGCTCAGGTTGGGTCTCCACTAGAAGAAAATATCTAGTTTTATTTTGGTGCTACAGTCCAGGACCCACCCTGTAACCCTTTTAGCCCTTCTTTATTAACTGGATATTATAATCGGACATACATGAGTCACGTCAGTCACCTATTTTGGATTCAAATGGCTAATTTTGCCAAAAGGTGAGGGGTTTTCATGACTGGAATGAGGAAACTCTACCAAATAGGTCCTTCCTGGGCAAAATGCAAATGTAACATTTTATTCCCCATTCCTCTCACATAAGAAACTGTATATACATGATGTGACACCCTCAGATATATGTGATATATATCTGAAAGAGAGAAGAAGGCCATGCCATCAGTAGTAGGTGGTGTGTATCGCCACCTACTGTTGTGGAGTCTAACTCACTGCAATCAATAGTTAGATTTTTTTTACATGACATGAAACTCGCATTCTGGTTAAGGTATTAGTCGGATTATGTAGATGTTCATGTTACGCACTGAGTGAACTTCTGCATAAACTCATTATACAGCAAAGAAGGTTCAAGATAGGGCTGGGCGTTTTGGCCTTAAATCTGTGATATAATATAGGACATGCTATATTTCTTTTTTTTCTTATACATGTCAAAGTGACTGATAATGAGCATTCTCACTTTGTAGATACAATGCAGCAGAACAACTTCCAAAAGGTTTAGAATGCCATTAACAGAAACATTTTGGTGCAAAATATATTTAAAAATATTAAATCTTTTTTTTAAAGCTAAATGTGAAAATAAAATACAAAACTGTCTGCTTTCCTGATTACTTATTTATACATTTAATGAAGCACAAAAGGAAACCCTCAGATATTTGAATTAAAAGTGCTTAAAAGCTCAAAAGGTTTCTTTTTCGTTTTTGAAAAACTACAAAGTTTAAACTTGCAACATCTAGTGTAAAAACAAACGCTGAAAATTGGTATTCATCCTCCTTGCATACCTGATACAAAGTATGTAGGCACACCTTGATGACATCATCAAAATGTGTAACGGAGGTAGGAAGGTATAGTCAAAATATCTAACTTTGGCTAACTTTATAGCATTTCTACCTTATAACTTTTGTATTGCCCACTAATAGTTCAGTCATTTCCCAAATAGATCCAGGATGTTTTTTTCCCTTCTGAATCGAGGATTCAGGAATTTTCTTTCCACTCACTTTTAGTTTAAATTTATTGAAAATATTTTGTTAGCAGTAAATGTTCATCAAAAACAATGTATTCATAGAGAATTTGGAAAAAAATAACTGCTTAACTGTTTATATCTTTCAGCGGCTGTAGGACAGCTTTGGGTCACTACGAAAAGTAGTCTTGCCATGAGAGGGTTACAGGTTAGAGTCCAACTTCCTCCACTTCACCTGATGGGAAAACCCAAGTTACATTCTTATCTATTTATCACTGTATGAATATGTACAGGGGGGGGGAGGTCACCTGTACATAGGTGACGCGTAGTGGAAACATGCTATTGGCACTTAGCATGACTAGAAAGGTCCAAATATGTTTAACTGCTAACATGTGATACAGCTTTTAAAGAAGCTCTACATTTATTTATTGATGAGGACAAAAGATATGAGCCATTAATTTTTTTTTAAATGAATACATGCTTGCTTGCAAAATTTTAACATGCAGGCACTGAACTGGAACTGTATAAATCGGGCAGAAGAGTAAAGCCAGATTGTTGCATTTGGTTACCTGGTATAATTGACTACCTCAATGTATTATCAGTATATTTCCCATCAATGAATGGGTTTTGAATATCATTTTGACTTCCAAATGATCCAGCCAGGAGGTTACTGTTGTTTTTCACTTCAAACCCATTTTCATACTGTTATTATCTACTGCCTTAGATAACGGATGCCTGTAAATTGGCAGGATATAAGCCGAAACCTGAGTATTCTTTAGCTGAGAAAGTATATTAGTAGTGTAAATAATCACCCAAGTCCAAAGAGCATAATGTAGCATTAATGCCCAATTTCAACTAGTGCCTGTACGGTACGGAACGGGACGCTTTGGCGTGTTTCCATTACCTACGTCTGTTCCGAACCGACCCCAGGCGAGCCCTTTTTTCGGACTACCTCTGCCTTGGTTCCAAGCATGCTGAAACGACCCGAAACACCCACCTATGGACCAATTGGTCTGGTAATATGGTATCCCTCTTACTCCTACAGGTGTGGTAGCAGCTGATTGGTCTAGATTTGTTTGTTTGTCTCAGAGTAAGCTATAGTTTAAAGTTTTAAATAAGCAGCACAGTTAACTGCAAGCAGCCTAAAGTTAAAAAGAAATCAGTGCGAGTCGCAAATGATGTAACTCTTAAACAATGTGGGAATCTTGTCAGTATATATATATATATATATATATATATATATATGACGAGTGATTCCATGCATTTCACCATGTTGGCTGAGTGGGTAGTGTTGGTGACTCCTGTTCAGTAGGTCCAGGTTCGTGTTCTGCTACTGGTAAAGTCTTTTTCACAGAACGTTCAGGTTCACAGATATACTTCCTGCTTTCAGAAAAGACTTTTTCTAGATTTGTTTTCAAAAATATTATATTTTATTTTTAAATTGTTTTAGGTTTGCTTTAGGTTTTGTATTTCAATAAACGAAACCAAAAACAGAATTTTAAAGGCAGAACAGTACTTTTAATTGGAGATTTTACAATGCACTATATTTTTGTGTCAAAATATGATTCCATCAGCTAACATTATTAAACAAGGGCCAAACCCCCTCATATTTTACAGGATTAAAGATTCAGAATAGAGGGTGAATATTTACAGAAACACTAGGAGGTGGGGCTGGCCGATATGGCTTAAAAATTAAAACGTTGATTTTCTTTTAATATATATATAAATTATAAATAGAAATTGCAAGTGAAAAAAAATATTTTCAAAAACCTGCTTTTATTGTAATCATTCTGTCCTAGAGCTGACTTGAAATTAATGACTAACTAAAAACAAGCTGCAAAAGTATCCTTGTAAAACAAGATGGCTAGATTGACTTCACTCTGAGCTATGGAAGTCTAAGTAGTACAGTGGTTTAAAAAAATCTTTGTTTTCCAAAAATTAAATCTTCAACAACAGAAAAGAGGAGCATTTTGCTGGAACTTTTGTTAAGCTAAGCCCGTCCACATCTTCGCCCACTACAGTTCTTTTGAGTTGGAAACCCGTTCCATCCAAACTGGCCCTAGTGGAAATGGGACAGAAGTGAAGCTTCTGAGTCTAGGAGGTACATATGGTGAATGGACTGAACTTATATAGCGCTTTTCTAGTCATATTGACCACTCATTGAAGCCACATTCACACTCACATTCATACACCGATAGGCAACATGGCCCGGTAAGATGATGTAGAATGTTCTTGGTTAAGTGCCTTGCCCAGGGGCACATCGACATGTGACTGGAGGAAGCTGCAATCAAACCTACCAACGATTGCAAGCCAACTCTACCACTGAGCCACAGTCGCCCGTTGACTACTCGTTGACTCCTTAAGTTTCTTTAAATCTAGCTTGGTGACACACTCTGTTATGGTGTTTATATTGGTTCCTACGTTAACAATAACACAACTTATTAATAGAAGGTTTCTCCTGGGTTCATTCAGATCGGTATGATCTAAACTCTGAAATAGCCTTTGATGTCAAGTAAAATCATTAGGTCTCCTTCCTCTAGAAACCTCTGGAATTGGCAGTTGGTAACAAATGCCTAGAATTTTGGTTCCCAACCTATGGTCTCTTCCTTCTTAATGAACATCTAGAAGACTGGGCAAGATGTTGCTTTACAGATGCTGTCAAAATCAGATGGTCAATTTAGATTACCAGAAGTCTGGAGTTTAGGTAAATTTTTGCCAGAAGGGTTGTAGCTGTTATTTTTGTAGGTGCTTTATTGAATTATTACATTTCCACTTGAGGACACAACATCGCTACAGAACCCCTTGTGCTTGTAATGATGAGCATTCTCACCTTCAGTCTGAATCTCTGGTAAAAAAATATTTCCAGAAAATTAAGAAAGAATGTGTTGTTACACCCGGAATGACCAAACAAAGCATTTATACCTGCTGACATATTACTTTATGTCATTGGCATGCATGCTTAAGGTGTGTGTTTATGTGGGCTCTGACGGCAGTAGGTAGTTTCTCTGATTAAGCTGCATTACTCGTGGTGACACACAACAGTTTGTGACGGAAGTCTCAACTCAGAATAAGAACATATTTCTGGATAAACATCTCAACAAAGATTACTTTTTTGTCATGAATATATTTTGATGCACTTTTAACAACATCTAGTTCTTAGTCCTTTACTTCCTGGAATGCTTTGGCTTCATAGACTTTGACGCACAAAATAACTGACTGTATCTTTGTCTTTTAGTCGTTTTCCAATTATGTCATTTTTCTTTCTAGGTAAAGCTGTTGCCAGCTGTAAAAACACAAAACGGTTACAAAACATTCTGTGTTGTTTGAAATATATGTATGTGTGTATTTGCTTGTTAACTATTTAAGACTCTTTCTGGTATAATCTCCTAACTTCTGATAAACTTTATGGGTACCAAACATTGGCTCTCGATATTAGGATTGGGCATAAATGGCAGTGTTGGCAATAGTGCCGTTCTTTTATCAGTAACAGGGTAATCTAACTAATTACTGTTTCTGTAATTACAGCACAGTTTTTGTTATTTAATGTTAAATGCGGTGTGTTACTATGAATTGATTGAATAAACTGTACTCTGAACGCTCCACAAATAGCTGAACTGCATTCTGGCCTGGGTCTATTTGAAGCTCAAGCGCCACTTTAGCCATAGTTTTAAAATCAGGGAATTTTTCTCAAGTTGAAGTGATCAGAATACGACAACACTCCCTAAACGAACGCTTTTTTGACTGTTTCAGCAGGAGGACATTCCCCCTACTTTGTTTTCATCAGTAGTTAGGCTGCAGGCAACGCTTTTTTTGTTTAATTTAGTTACCCGTACAACTCTGTGTGTAAAGCTGAAAATGTCTGTGCATCTGCACCAGTTGGTCAGAGGTATGGATACTAATCCATAAAAATGATAGACGAACATGTAATTTTCCATCACCGTTTAAAATAGATCAAATACTTAAAATATCAGGTTTATGTGACCCCTCGACTACAAAGTTAAACACGCCTTATATTGTTTAACTGATGACTTTTGGTTGCAATAAAATCGTTTGAAGTACAGGCGGTTTACTTGACCAGTTGTCTTAGGTTCTGAGAGTTTGATTTAATTTTCTATAGATTAAAACACAGTTGCTATGGTTTAACTGTTTACTTTTCTTTAAAAGATAATACTTACAGAGCAAGATAAAACTCTTGCTGTCTAATGATGTGCAATAAATATAGAAAGTTACATACTAGTGGCTACCTGTTTCTTCTACTCATCTGGTTAGAAAGAAAAGTCGAAAATCTTTGCTATATGTCAACTTTTTTTGTTTTTTTTCTACAGTAATGCAAACAGGTACTTTCTCTGCTAATTAGTAAATTTTCTTATAGAGTAATTCGGTTACCAATTCTTTTACTTTTTGGAACAACTAGTCAATAACTATGACTAATTACTTTTTCCAAAGAACTGTTACCAAGACTAGTGAATGGGGAAACAAAAAAAAATCCTAATATGGTGAGAAATACAAATGTGTGTTTGTTTTCGCTTTTGTACTTTATTTTCAAGTTGCTTACATGAACTAATGCTGTTTCAGGATTTGGAATTAAAAAACATCTAATATTTGATGAATGTTTTTACCACATAGCTTACCACATTAACCTGCTTTTTAGAATGCATTTGCTCAGAGTCCTAGTACGTCATAAAGGAAAACTTAACCATTCTGTTATGCTTGTCTCCCACAGCCACTGCGCCAACATCTTTTGAAGGCAGCTATGGTAAAATCATTTACAGAGTGAGGGCTTTTATTGAGACCCCAAAATTTTCCAAGGACTACAGCGAAGAGAAGCCTTTCTACCTGCTGAGCATTCTGAACCTGAATGAACTGCCTGATATATGGGTGAGCCATTCTGGATGTTTCCACATATTAGTCCTGGTACACCACTTTAGTGGCAGATGTGGGGGTACAGAAAAACATCCATCAATATTTAAAATGTTTGAGGAAAAACCTGACTTTTATAGAGCTGCAAGTGGCAAAAAAGAAGAGGTTCAGATTTTCACTGGATAGAAATGTATCGGAAAGATAGCTCCGGTCGAGCGGTCTAGAAGTGGTTCTGTAGACAATGGATGGTGAATTTATTGAACCAGAGGAGTTTACATTGCTGAATGCCAGACTGGAGTGTAAACACTCAGAATATGGATTGAAGTCATTCAGTTGGACCTCAGAGGTGGTCCCTGAGACTTTTATAGGTACTGGTTACTCCGTGGCCATACACTATTGAAAACTTCCTATACACATGAAGAGACTACATTAAGTCAGCAGAGTTAACTGAATTTCTCTTACTTAAAAAAAAAAAAAGAAAATGAATCCAATCCAGCATTACATTATGACCACCTGCATAATGCTGATTTTCTTTTGCTGCTAAAACGGCCCCACCCAATCCAGGATGCCACTAGACAGCTGAAGCTGTCGTGTGGTGTCTGGCACAGACATGTTAACAGCAGGTTTAGCAGGTTTTCAAAATTGGACCTCCGTGGCCCAGACTTGTCAGGCTGATCCCACAGATGATTGGTTTAACTGAGATTTGGGGAATTTGGAGGTCAGGACAACAACAAGTTGTGCCAGTCCTGAACATTTTTAGCTTCATAGCAAGGTGCCTCAAACCACAGGCGCACTAAATATGCTAACACTTTTCTATCTTTACCAGCATCAGCTTCTTCATATAAAGTGCTGTACCGCGACTTTTGAATAGTATTTTGGAGGCCAAACCTCACTCCTTATGTGCTGCAATAATTCTTGGCCACATGTCAACATGTCCCAATTTCAACTCTTTGCTGGTGTTGTTGTCCAGTCATCATAAACTTACAATTTTGCTTTCAGAAGAAAATGCTCTTTAGCTGTTTAAATATCCAACTGACTAAAAGCTGTTAAGCTGACTTGGTGTTATTCTTCTTGCCTGTGAATGGTCATAATGCTATGCCTGATTAGTGTAAATGCTTTGTTAAATATCTGCCCAGTTTAAGCAGCTATCTCTAAGAGTCTCCTGAGGACAGGTTGGGTTTTAATGCAGCTTTAAATGGTTGTGCTTAAAGCTTCCTCATGTAACTGAATCAGCCAAGCTGTACATCAACAGAACTCTCTGAAGCAGTTCAAAAAACCTATTCAGACATGGACACAAAAACCCAGTTATATCTGACTTCTGAAGAGTTTTTTTTTGGTTTCAGACTTTAACCACAAATGAAAAGTTAAATGAATGCTTAAGTACAATGTACTTACAAACCATTTACCAGTGTTTCTTTATTCTCTTGTTTTTAGGGACCCTCCACCTCTGCAGTAACTCAGCAGTTTACCTACATGCTTGTGAAAACGGGGACAATTGTTCTGGAGGCACAAACGGATATGAAGGGATACACACCAGACCAGATCATCAAGGTGACGGCCAAAATCCAAAACCAGTCCACAAAGACCACCGGCCACATAGCTGCCAGTCTAATGCAGGTAAAGGCTTTTCACAGCATTCGGAACATTACAGCGCCCCCTGTGACTACCGTTATTGCTTTATAAGGTTCTTGGCTTCAGTGCTGGGTGGTGCGTCAATTTGCTCTGCATCAACCAATCAGGAGCCCTGTGACGTAGTGTCAGTGATGCTGTGACTGACATGGAGTCACAGCATCAGCATGAAATGCAGTAAATACTGATAAACACTGTGGCTAATCACCCCGAGCTACATGAGACCAGCTGTTTTCTTTACTAAGACAGGAATATATATATATAATATCATTAAAAAGAGGTAAAACTATTTAGACAGGAAAGCTCTTAATATGTTTGTGGTGTCTCTTAAAAGAGCCAGGTGGCTGCCAAAGCACCGCTCTCTGCCGAGAAGTGAGCCATGAACAGCTTCCTTACCTGGACAGCCTCTCTGGAGGAGGTGTTGGCAACACGACCCAGGACTGGCAATGGCTCCACCACAGCACATCCTTTCACATCTTATACACTTTTACTAACCACAGACAGATGCACAGCTGCTCAGCCTTATAGTTGGTGTCTTGGCGCACGAGGCTTGGACGTACGTAGGAAAACAGCTCCTCAAACTGGACGGCAGGCCATGGTCTCCGACTCGGAGAGGGGCCGGTTTGTGGATCAATCCTCCGCCACTCGAATGGGTTTTTTAGTTCCCTTACCACCGCCCTTACCACCAGCATCGTACCATAAAAAATAAATCCAACCTATGCCGCTCTTCTGCGGCAGGTCTCCCGTCTTCTTCCCGGTTTTCAGCAGCTAAGTTCGGCAGCAATTCTCCCATCTTCCCGCCCTTACTGCAAGCAGCTTACCATAAAAAATAAAATTAAACCCATGCCACTCTTCTGTCCTCTTCGACTGGGAAGTGATGAAGTGTTTTGAGCTTTTTGACCAGCCAAAAACTGAGCATTTTGTGTGGAGTTTCAACATGGGGTTTCCTAATCTGAATGGTAACAGTGGGTGGAGACAGCGCTCTGAGGAGGTGTGGATATTCCAACATTCTGGCCTTTTTTTCTTTCAAATTTGTATGCATGTATATGGACCAGAGACACACAATAACACCCCAAATCCTAGGAAAAGTGATTTCTTTTTTTCATAATATGTCTCCTTTAAAGTCCAAATGGGCCTATAACGTATGGTGACTTTAAAATCCAGTGGCCTTCACCGTTTAATGCTATTTTAACTATTTTATATCAAACTCGCAACACTAGCTATGCCTTCATGATTTTTCTGTAAAAACTTTTGAAGTCATTCACATTCTGCTTTGCTTTAGTAATCTCAATGTCCTCTAATGTTTTCAGAGGGTGACCTATGAGACAAAGAAGCCCACCCATGATCTTAAGTCCATAGTGGAGGTGGAAGGAGGTGCCATAAAAGGTGGCAAAGAGATTGAGTGGAAGGAGCAGATCATCATTCCTCCCCTCCCTCAGTCCTCACTAGCTGGCTGTGAGCTCATAAAGATTGAGTATTATGTGAAGGTAAGCTAATACACTCTGTCTTCAAGCACAGCAGCAAGAATCTCGTTTTTTAGGACAAATTAGAACTGATTGACATCTCAAGTTTATTTGATTTACGATGTTCTAAGAAAACATTTTGCTTAGTAACTCTGTTCTGTTCTCTTCAGGTCTGCTTGAAGTCTCCTGACGTCACGCTGACATTACCAATCCATATCGGAAATGTCTCACTTGACAAAAAACTCTGCTCCAAAAAACAAGCTTCTTCCAAGAAAGAATCGATAGCCTCTGTGTCGGAACCAGACACCGCTGCATCTTCCTCCATTACACCTCGACCTGCTCCTAAACCTGCTCCCCGTCCACGTGCCAGGATTTCCTCCCACAACTCCCCCAGTGCCCCTCCAGCTGACTACCACTTAGGAGCGGAAGGTGGGAATTTGATAAATGAAGACTTCCCCAACAAACGCCAATCCCAGGTGGTGTCACCTAATGCATTCAGCTATGCGCCAGGCCTCTTCTTTCCCCAGAATCAAGCACCTAATGCATCCGCCCCAGCTCCAAGTGGGTCTTTGGTTAGAGGGTCCACAGGGGCCACAGCTCCAATGGCAACACAATTCCCTCCTCCAGATTATGTCACCTCAACGTACCCACAAGGTTGGTCATTATGTAACAAAGCGTGTTGATCATGTGTCATGATCCAAGTAATTGAAATTACATACGCTAATCAGACAGTACATCCCAAATGAGCGTGTCCTTCTTTACATGCATGCTATGATATTTTTTTACATAAATCATACTGCAGGACAACATGTGCTCAGGCCATAACTTCAGCCCATAAACTGCATATGTTCCCTCTAAAATCAAAAAATGAAACCTTTATGACAAAAAGCCAGTCTTTTACAAATATTGCAAACATGGCTAGGTAATTATGCTAATTAAAATTTCAAGAATCGATTAGATTCCGATTCTCAGTAGTTAGAATCGATTTTTATGACGATCCAATCTGATCCATTTCAATATAGATACGGGTCAGTGCTATTAAAAAAGTTTCCAATTTAATAAATGAACACTGGGTGAGTAACAGTTTACCAGGAAAAAACGTTATTAACGCTTTCAGAACTAAGCTTTAAAAAAGCTTTCTGGATTGATAACTATTTTAACTTGTAAATGGGTTTGATTCTTAGAATTTTTATAAGAATCGATTCAGAATCGATTTTTAGATTATTATTTTTTCAACAATGCCTTAATTGTAATATCCTCAAACAGTATAGATTGCCAAGTTTTGAACACTTGCAAGTCTATGGTTTCTCAGGGTATTTGTCTAGAAACAAAGCAATGGGGTCACCAAAAGTTCCAGAAATGACAACTGTCATATCCCACACTGCAGGACTTAATTTGGTCAGTCGGACTTTCTTACAGAATGCTAAACTATGAAACTCATTACTAACTGAAGACCATATCTAAATTTACAAAATTCACCTCTAGGGTAAAGACTTGGCTGAAATAAAAAAAAAATGCACCCAGTTGTAAATTAGCACTGGTTTTACGTGTGAACGGGCAAATATTATGGAATTTGTGTAGTGTCTGTAAGGATATGTTTGTTATACTTTTTATGTTTTTAATTCTGTGTAGAATAGGGCTGCCACAATTAGTCGATTTCTCCTGATGATTTCAACGAGCAAAACTACAGTATCAGGGACAGTTTTGTCTCTTTTTCTGCCCATGACTCAGACGCACAGTTTTGCCGATTGGGGTCTGGTTTTGTGTACAAGACATCAAAGTCCAGGTGTTGGGACTAAAATCTGCTGCTTTATATTACATTAGGAAAAACGTATTTTGTCAGACTGACTTTAGATTTTAAATAGCTGTGGATGGGAAGGATCTTTCTGGAAGGGTCATTATGTATTACAATCATTTTAATGGAGCGTCTGACTGTAGATGCTGTTGTATTACTTGGTAGCTGCAACATTAATAGTAATGATGGTAATTTCACTACCTTTAGCGCGCATCGTGTCTGCTGTAACACCAATATCTTATTTTACAATCGGTTAATTTTAAATGAGCTTTATCATCTAAATAGTCAGTTTTAGATACTACATAACACTTAGAGGTACAACGCTTATATTATAGCAGCTGTGTGCTGCTGCAATAAAATATAATTTATACATGATCAGATTTGACGACTAATTGGCAAAAAAATAAGTAATTAGTTTATTATTAAAACATTCGTTTGTGGCAGCCCTAGTATAGAAAAGCCAAATGAGGAGCAAGAGTTGAAAATTAGCACCAGCTCTATGCCAAAGTGTCACATCAGTTGGAAATGTTGTTGTACTATGTTGGATCACGTTGTCACTGTTAAATGGATTAATTTAAATTTGTGGGCTGAAAACTTCACTGACATTAACTTCTCAGACTTGAACTAACAACGGTATTTTGGCAGCCACCGATTATGCAAGTTTTTAGCATAGGTACATTTCAACTGTGAGAGACAAAACATAAAAACTAAATTAAGGAAATCACATCTCATTGTATGATTTAAAAAAAATCTATTTGAACAGTTTTGCAGAAAATAAGTAACTGTATTTAATACCTACAAACAAGCGAGAATTCTGGCCATCACCAGCAGACATGTTTGTGGGTCAACCAAGGTCACCTGCTGTTGTTAAAGAGGCATTTTCGATTGCATTGTGATTCATTAGAAAATTTGAAGTGAACATCATAAGATAATGACTAGGTTCTTGTGTAATCTGAAAAGTTCTGGCCTGGAAGACTGATTTCACTCAAAGGAACACATTTCTCTATCGTTGCGACATATGTGCATGTTTAAAGACCTGTTAGGTGTTGCATAATCGTAACACACATTATTTCAAGGCTGAGACTGCTGTCTGCTTGTAAGGTTGGAATATTATACTGTGAGAAATTTGCTGAACAACATTGTTGGTGTCTTGTTTTCCAGAAGCTCCTCCTTCCTACAGTGAGAGCTGCAACACATGAAGTTTATCAAAAATACCAAGACAAAGATTGTGTGGGAAATATAAAGCGTGCTCCATATGGACATATCTCCAGGATTAGATTATTTTTTTCATTCCAAAGAACAAACCCAGAATACAGACGGGAGGCCAGCAGGCTACTTGGAGTAAGTCTGGTCTTTGCTCCATGCCTGGATTTTCTGCAGTTTTGAAGCAAAAGTGAAGTTATCTTCAACTCTGAACTTTACAAGGGTGTATTTTAAAAGTCACATCAATATCATGCACCCCTATTATACCAAAAAAAATACACAGATTTTTGTTTTTGTAATACATTTTCAGTTGTAGATTGTATCAAGTTTTCTTTAACGGCATCTGTGACGTCCAGCTAAATAGTCCAATACATGAGACAAATTTTATGTTCTACTGTTAAACCTGGTGGCGTAACTAAAGGAGACCTGTAGGAGGTTAAGTATAAACTGGAACTCTGTCTCTGATATTTTTTTAGTTCTTAACAGTAAAATGTTCATTTTCATGTTTTGACAGCTTTAAAGGATGTAAATATTCAATGTTAATTTTTGCCCCTTTGTTCTGTTCATGTCTAATGTTCTCATTGAAATGTTCCCATCAAACATTTTTTCCTTCACCTTTTATCTCTTAATTGTATTTGCTCTGATTCTTCCTACAGTTTAGCATAATGCAGCATCATTGTGATCTGAGCTTTTACTCGGCCATTTGTGATGTTTTTTATTCTGTCAGTGCACACATATGCTTTCCTTGTAAAAATCCAGGAGGACTGTATATTTATTTTTGTTGAATATCTTCCTTGTAAAAATCCAGGAGGACTGTATATTTATTTTTGTTGAATATCTTCCTGTTGCTGGTTTAATAAACTGAATAAAACAAGTGGGCTCTTGCTTGTCTTTTGATCATTTTCTAATTAATTCTGCCTGTCACTCCATAGTCTCCATAGATTTGATCCTCATGTGACTGCTACAGTAGCACTGTAGTACTACCATCTCACAAGCATCAATGCTGAGCTTGAACAAGCTCTGCTCTGGTGGCACCATGATTCTAGGTGAGATCACCTTTCTATTCAAGTCATTTGGACTTGAAATATTAAGACTAGCTCAGGTGATAAAGAAGACTGCATTGTAACTCTTGTCCCATCCATTTTCTTTAATGTAGCCCTCATTTGGCCAATTGAAGGACAGCTTGTTTTCCATTGCCATATCCTTCTGGGACTCTTTCCTTGGTTGACCACAAAGTCTAAAACCAGGGGCCTGTTCAATAAAGCTGGGTTAAAATGCCATGTGGTAAACTCTAAACTCATAGTTAATCAATAAGAATCAGCTTAATCAACCCACTCCTGGTAAACTAGAGTTAATGAGCGCGCACCCTGAATACATGCCCCATTTCCACTAGCGCCTGTAGAGTACGGAACGGGTAGCTATGGCGTGTTTCAATTACCTGCGTCCGAACCGACCCATTTCTCATACTACCTCTGCCCTGGTTCCAAGCTTGCCGAAGTAACCCGAAATGCCTACCTAATTTTTCTAGATTTAAAAATATATATATTATTTATATTTATTTTTAAATTATTTTAGGTTTGTTTTAGGTTTTGTACTTCAATTAATGAAACCAAAAAAACAATTTTAATGACAGAACAGTACTTTTGAGATTTTTCAGTATTTCTAATATTTATTTTTGTGTCAAAATATGATTCCCCTGACTAACATTATTAAACAAGGGCAAAACCGCTCTTTTTTTTTTTTTACAGGATTAAAGGTTCAGAATAGAGGGTGAATATTTACAGAAACACTTGGAGGTACGGCTGGATGATATGGATTAAAAATTAAATCTGTTTTTTTATATATTTTTTTACACCAAATCTGATTTCAGATTTTAATCTTTTTTTTCCCAACGAATTTTTATTTCTTAAGAAGAAATTGCAAGTGAAAAAAATATGTTCAAAAACCTGCTTTTATTGCAATTACCCTGTCCTGGAGCTGACTTGATGAAATGGGAGATTAGAGATTAGTCTGTAGTTATGCATTAACATGCTGTCTAGGTTCTTTTTCGATATTGGTTTGATAACTGCTATTTTTAAAACTTGTGGAAAAACACCTGATAGGAGAGATGAGTTGACTATTTGAATCAGATCCACTGGGAGGACTTTCTTAAGAAAAACTGTTGGTAGTTGGTAAAATATCCAAGCAGGTGGTGGCAGAGCTTAGTTTTTCAATAATTTCATCAAGGCTTGATTGGTTTATTGTTTGGAAATCAGTCATTCTCTCAGCGTGGGTGTTAACAGGGCATAACATTGGTAGTGGGGTTGAAACTGATGTACTAATTAACTTTCTGATATTTAAGACTTTTCAAGGTTAATTGTTATTTGTTCAGTCTCTCTTTGTATATCTCATAGTGAACCTGGAGTTGAGTTTTTCGCCATTTTCTCTCTGCTCGTCGACATTCCCTTTTTTCACTGCATACCATTAGATTGTTTCTCCACTGATACTTTTTTCTTCTCAGGACAGTTTTACCCTTAAATGGCACAATCTTATCCATGATGTTAGAAAGTCTGGAGAGAAATTAATCCGTCAGTTTGTTTCCTGAATGTGTGTTGGTGGTTGTTGGGGATTGGGATAAGGTAGGAGTGTACATAAGCTTGAAGTTTTAGGCTGCATTTTCTTTGAGGGAGCGTTTTTTAACAGTGCTCTTACTGTGATTAGTTATTTTAGCTAAGATGGTGCTTTCAAATGATATACAGAAGTGGTCAGATAATGCAATATTAATTACTGCGAGATTGGAATATTTAAGTCTTTGCTAATAAGTGGCTCCAGAGTGTGTCCCCAGTTGAGTGTTGGCTCATTAATGTTATGGGTTAAGTCGAAGCTATGGAGGGTATCATATAATGCTTTTGTTCCTCTATCTTGGGGGTTGTCAATATGGATGTTTTAATCTCCCACAATTATTAATTGGTCATAATCTACACATATTAGAGAGCAAAGATAATTGAAATCATGAATAATGTTTGCCTTAGGTTCAAGTGGTCTATATATGTTTAGAACTAGAACTTTGTTTGGCTCATTTGTCTCAGCAGCCAGATATTCTAAATAATCAAATTCACCCAGTGATACCTTTTTATGTTTAGAGAGTTATTCAAGATTGCAGCAAGGCCTCCGCCTCCTCTGTTTTAATAAAATGTTTTAGGAATAAATGTTCACGTTATGGAGCTATAATTAAGTTATTTTTATTTTGTACATTCTACTTCTGGAGAATCTACACATTTGACTAAGGGCGGAGTTTGTGGAATAAGATAACGGCTCCTGGGGTAATTAAAAAAAGATTGAGAAACATTGGCTCAAGCAACAAAAGTTAATCTTTGAATGAAAAGCGTTTGTTTTGATAGTATTTAGAATAGAAAATTAGTTTAGACAATGAATTTTTCCTTCTGCATTTAATATATTTTCTTTAAAGGAGCATAACATTTTTATAGACATTAACATAAAAGTGACCACCATATAGTTTGAATGCTATGACTAAAAACTGACTTCAAAAAATATATATTCCAATGATAAATTAATTATTGCATATTCCTTCCACTGCTGTTATCGTTCATTGTGAAAATGTTATGCAAGTCTTACATAAAACTTATGGAGTTAGTATTTTTCAAGTTAGCCTACGTTTACATTTTAAAGCATTGTTTAGCTCTTTAGTATTTTTAGCCAAAGTTATTTCGAAGAGTGACATGCAGCAACTCCTGTTCTGGTGGAAATTACGCGAATTATGACCCTTCGGGCATTCCATACTGGTGTGGCCCCAGCGCTGCTTCTCCGCCTGGTAAGTTGGAACTTTTGAGGCTTGAACTTTTCTCATTTAGCTGCTGATGTGTTTTAGTTTTTTGATTTGGAGCGGTCTAACACGGCCTCCTGTTCAGTGTTCAGATGTCGCCTCGTTCAGTTGGAGTTTCGCTGGTTTCTCTTTCTGCATGTTATTTATACACGGAGCTCAGCACACATTTAGTGTTAGTGTGTGAGAAAGAACTGCTACAAAAACACGCTGTTTCTGTAGTAGCTGCAGAGACTCTTCTCGCTGTTTGGATGAAACGCGAACTCGTCCAATATAACAAGAATATTAGTTACTTTCTTTCCGAAGTTTTCCTCTGCTTCCTAGAGAACCAAAACAAAGATGGCAGCCATTGTTCGGTTCACTCTCTCAAACTTGTGCCTCGCATCCATCGCATGAACCATTGTCAGTCTATACGGTGAAGTTATTTCTGCAGGGATGTTTCTGCTGAAGTTAAATGGGAGGAATGTGCAACAAAGGGCGCTAAAAACGAGAAATATACAGAAATATTAAAGTTTTGGAAACATAGTATGTTCTGGTCCTGCTGCATAAAGAATAGAATAATCCGTTAATTGTCCGACAAGGGGAAGTTTGGTGGTAAAAGCAGCAAAAAAAAAAACATACACAAAACAGGACAGAAACGCACACAATCTTTACTGAAGAAAAAAATATTTACATCATGTACAATAGTTACAAAAGCACAGTACTGTACCGTTATTAAGGTTAAGTACAGATAAAGTGCAAACAGCAGGATACTGAAAGATGTTAAAATAATTAGAATATTTTTGAAAAGCTAGATACGTTCAGATTGTGCATTAAAAGTAAACATGTACAGTGCTCTGCATAAATGAGTACACCCCCTTTATAAAGTATGAATTTAATTAGTAGCTCAATGAACAAAAGAACAATTTCTAAACTTTTCCAAACAAAAAGTAGACAAACTTGGCCATCAATCACCTTCACCCTGTTCTGCTTCAGAAATGCAACAGTAGCTTTAGATGTGTGTTTTTGGATCATTGTCGTGTTGGAAAAGTGATGGCAGCATCTTCTCCTTCTATATAGAACAGTACATTGTTGAGTTCATGATACCATCAATGAAATGCAGCTCCCCAACATCAGCAGCACACATGCAGCCCCACATAATGACACTGTAACCACCACGTTTCACTGTAAGCACCATGCATTTTTCTTTGAAGTCTTCACCTTTACGACACCATACAGTTTTTAAACCATTAGTTCCAAAAACAGTGATCTTGGTCTCATCACTCCAGAGTATAGAGTCCCAGTAGTCTTCATTTTTTCAGCATGGACCCTAGCAAATTCTAGGGGTGCTTTTTTGTACATGGGCTTTAGGAGAGGCTTCCTTCATGGACGATTCCCATGCATGCCATTCCTCTGCAGTGTGCGCCGTATGGTGTCCCGGAAAATGGTCACTCCAGTTTGGCTTTCTACTGCTTTAGCGATTTTCTTCAACCCTTCTCATCAGAAGACTCTCCTGTCGAGATGTTAACATCGGTGGACGGCCTTGTAAGATGGTTGCATTTCCATCTTTCTCAAATTTTTTGATTACTTTTGCTACACTACTTTGACTGATATGTAAAGCTTTGCTGATCTTCTTGTAGCCTTCACCTTTTTTGTGTAAAGAAAATATTTCCTTTCTCAGATTTCTCTTCCATGGGGAGCCATTACTGACAGCATGGAATGGGAAGGGCTTTTCTTTGTAAAGTAATGCCCTTTTATTGTCACCTGTCTGCTGGCCGACTCTTAAATCAATCATTAGACTCACCTGTGGTTGAATGCCTGTTAATTAGAAGTTTGTAGTCTTTAAGTGTGGCTTTTCTCCTTGGATTATAATTGGGGTGTACTCATTTTTGCAACATAGGCTTGTATGAATTTGTTAGGCAAATCACTTTTTTGTGTGTGCAAATGAACAAATCTTGTTTGCAATCAATAGCCCACATTTGTGGGAGTATTTTTTAGTATAGTATATCATACAAAAATGTTTATTCTGAAAGGAAGCTAAAGCTTTTCTGACAAACGTAGTGGGGTGTACTCATTTATGCAGAGCACTGTAACTTCCAATAAGTTAGTATTTATATTCTGGCAAAAATAACGTGCAAACTATAACAGGCGTTGTGTATTTACAGTGCTGATGTAAACATCTGTGTATTTTGGGGACAGCTGCAGGGCGGCAGGACCTGCAGAAATGCTCCTTCGTGCATCTAGGATGCAGCAGTCTGTCACTGAAGGAGCACTGCTGCAACATTTCCATGCATGGGGTGGGAGACTCTGTCCATCAGAGATGATTTTTTTTTGGCCATAGTCTTTCTGTCTCCCACCACCTGCACTGGATCCTGGGTCCATCCTAGAACAGAGCTGGCCTTCCCGATGAGTTTATCTCAACCTCTTCCACTAGAGCAGGGATCCCCAACTCCAGGCCCAGAGGGCCAGTATGCTGCAGGTTTTAGTTCTTTCCCTGGTTCAGCACACCAGAATCAAATGATGGCTCCTTAGCAGGCCTCTGCAGAACTTTTCCATGCTGAGGAGGAAGTTGGACAATTTGAAGCAGCTGTGTTGGAGCAGAGACACATTTAAACTGGTTGGGCACTGGCACTTTAGGCCTGGATTGGGGGACACCTTCTCTAAAGCATCCAGAGCTAAATATTTAATACCTTTTTTTTCCTGGCTGTAACAGGTTCTCTTTTAGTTGTAATAATCAAACCTACCAAACATAACTGTATCAAATCTTTGGGCTGATTTGAAGTTGATTCTGATCATATTTTTATTAATAAATGTTCTCACTGTTTATTGATATTGTAAGAAAGCTAAAATGTGTGGAGTTATTAGTTCTGATGCATTTGTTTAATAGAAGAAAAACAGATTTTAACATTGCTGATCCACTTATAAAGGAAATATGGACTGATTCTGATGTCTGGCCTATATTGGTTGTTGCATTTCTTATAATAATAATGTAATATATGTGGTTGTATGTATGTTATAAATATAAAAGTAATAATTTTATTGATGATCCATCTCTTTGCCTTTTGTGTCGGTGATATAATGAACACTAAGCAGACATGAAAACGTGCTTTCTCTTAACAGCGATGGAGCCCAACAGAAACCATGTGGAGCCTGGAGCGGGGAGCTCATCGAGTCCTGCTTCTGAAACACCCAAAGCTACTAAAGGACAAGAAGCTAAAAGCAATCAAAGGGCTAGATTTACAGTTGTGACTCCTTTCCACAAGTCCCCTATAACTAGTAATGATGCCGCTCTGCAGAGGAAACCTGCAGAAGGAGCTCTTGGGAAAATGCCGCCGTCTCGGACCAGCCTGGTTCTGGCCACAGCCGGTCGAGTGACTGCTGAAGCTGTAGGAGAACGCTTTCCTCAAGCTGCCGCTGCCGAGAGCTTTAAGCTGCTGCTTCCATCTTTAGGTTCAGCACCGGCTACACTGCTGGAAAAGGCACAGTCAGGTTCTCTTAGCAAGGTGAGACATTGTTACTGCCACGTTTGTCAAGTATCAGAATCAGAATCAGAATCAGAATCAGTTTATTGGCCAAGTATGTCACATACAAGGAATTTGACTCCGGCAAACTTTTTCCTCCAGTACAGAACTTGAATAAGTGAAATTAAAAAAGAAAAAAAGAAAAAAAAGAAAAATATGAACAAAAATAAGTAAAAATACAAATAAATATCAGATCGTAAATAATAAAGGATAATATATACACCAAGCCGGGGTTATTTTACAGTGAGTATGTACAGAAGTGCAGAGTTATAGTTTATTGTTATGTGAGTGCACTCACACACTGTGACTAGACAGAGTTCGTCAGAGCGACAGCCTGGGGGAAAAAACTGTTTTTGTGTCGGGTGGTTTTGGCGTACAACGCTCTGTAACGCCGACCTGAGGGGAGGAGCCTAAACAGATTGTGGCCAGGGTGTGAGGGGTCAGAGGTGATTTTCCTGGCCCGCTTCCTGACCCTGGCCCGGAATAGGTCCTGAATGGAGGGAAGATCGGTTCCTATGATCCTCTCTGCAGTCCTGACTGTTCTCTGCAGTCTGTCCTTGTCTTGCCTGGTGGCGGATCCGAACCAGACAGAGATGGATGAGGTCAGGACAGACTGGACTATTGCTGTGTAGAAGATGATCAGCAGCTCCTGGGGCAGGTTGAACTTCCTGAGCTGACGCAGAAAGTACAGCCTTTGCTGGGCCTTTTTCCTTATTATGTTGATGTGTGAGGTCCACTTCAGGTCCCGTGTGATGGTGGATCCTAGGAACCTGAAAGACTCCACTGTGGGGACTGGCTTGTTGAGGATCATGAGAGGAGATGTTGATGGTGGTCTCTTCCTGAAGTCCACTGTCATCTCCACAGTTTTGAGCGGGTTTAGCTCCAGGTGGTTCTGACTGCACCAGAGAACCAGCTGTTCCACTTCCTTTCTGTACACAGACTCGTCGCCGTCGCGGATGAGTCCAATGACGGTGGTGTCATCTGCAAACTTCAGGAGTTTCACAGAAGGGTCCCTCGACGTGCAGTCAGTGGTGTAAAGGGAGAAGAGCAGTGGGGAGAGAACACATCCCTGGGGGGCGCCGATGCTGAGGGAACGGGAGCTGGATGTGAACTTACCCAGTTTCACCTGCTGCCTCCTGTCAGTCAGGAAACTGGTAATCCACTGACAGGTGGAGGGAGGCACGGTGAGCTGGGACAGTTTTTGGTGGAGGAGCTCTGGGACAATGGTGTTAAACGCAGAGCTGAAGTCCACAAACAGGACCCGAGCGTAGGTACCTGCAGAGTCTAGATGGTGCAGGATGTAGTGTAGAGCCATGTTGACGGCATCATCCACTGACCTGTTTGATCTGTAGGCGAACTGCAGGGGGTCTAGCAGGGGATCTGTGATGTCCTTCAGGTGGGTCAGTACCAGACGCTCAAAGGATTTCATGACCACAGATGTTAGGGCAACTGGTCTGTAGTCATTTAATCCAGTGACTGGGGACTTCTTGGGAACCGGTATGATGGTGGAGCGTTTGAGGCAGGAGGGGACCTCACACAGCTCCAGGGAGTTATTGAAGATCTGGGTGAAGATGGGAGCCAGCTGGTCAGCACAGAATTTCAGAGAGGCTGGGGACACTCCGTCTGGTCCCTGAGCCTTTTTAATTTTCTGTCTCTGAAATAGCTGGCGCACGTCCTGTTCGCAGATCGTCAAGGCAGGTACGTGGGTGGTTTGGGGTGAAGCTGGGTCTTTTGTGATGGAGATGGTGGGGGAGGTGGGAGGTGTGAAAGTCCTTTCAAACCTGGAAAAGAAGTCGTTGAGGTCCTCAGCCAGGCGGGGGCTCTCCACAGGGTGGGGGGATGGTCTCCTACAGTTAGTAATGGTCTGCAGGTAGCTCCAAACTGCAGAGGGGTCGTTAGCAGAAAAACGGTCCTTAAGCTTAGCACTGTAGTTCCTCTTTGCTGCCTTGATCTCCTTTGTCAGCTTGTTCCTGGCCTGCTTGTACAGGTCCCGATCCCCACTCCTGTAGGCCTCCTCCTTGTCCTGGCGTAGCCGTCTCAGTTCTGCAGTGAACCACGGTTTATTGTTTTTGAACGAGCAGAAGGTTTTGGTCTGCACACACATGTCCTCACAAAAGCTGATGTAAGATGTCACAGTGTCAGTCAGTTCATCCAGGTCTGAGGCTGCTGCTTCAAAGACGCTCCAATCAGTGCAGTCAAAGCAGGCCTGTAACTGCATCTTTGACTCATCTGTCCATCTCTTCACAGTTCTTACTACAGGCTTAGCAGATTTCAGCTTCTGCTTGTAAGATGGGATGAGGTGGACCAGGCAGTGGTCAGAAAGTCCCAAAGCAGCACGGGGGACAGAGCGATATGCATTTTTTATTGTGGTGTAGCAGTGGTCTAAAGTGTTCATGTCCCTGGTGGGACACGTCACATGTTGTTTATATTTAGGCAGTTCAAGTTTGAGATTAGCTCTGTTAAAATCCCCGAGAACGATTAGCAGAGAGTCCGGGTGATTTTTCTCCACTTCTGTGATCTGGTCGGCGAGGTGATGTAATGCCTCCGTCACACACGCCTGCGGTGGAATGTATACAGCGACCAGCACAAACGAGGCGAACTCCCGCGGTGAATAAAATGGTCTACAGTTTATGAAGAACGACTCAAGGTGAGGGCTGCATGTCTTCTTTAACACTGTGACATCTGTGCACCAACCTTCGTTAATGTAGAAGCACGTTCCACCTCCCTTTGATTTCCCAGTCAGCTCCGCGCAGCGGTCCGCTCTGAACAGCTGGAAGCCTGGCAGCTTTAGAGCGCTGTCCGGGATGAGTTCACTGGACCAGGTTTCAGTGAAGCAAAAGGCGGCAGAACGACTAAAGTCTGAGTTCTTGGATAGGAGAAGGAGCAATTCATCCATTTTGTTAGGCAGAGAGCGGACGTTCCCCAGGTGTATGGATGGGAGAGCGGTGCGTAATCCCCGCTGTCGCAGCTTGACGAGCACACCAGCCCGTTTCCCGCGTCGTCGTCTCCGTCTAAATCCACAGAACGCTGCTGCTCCTCCGATCAGAATCTCCATAAAGCAGTCAGGTTGTGTAAAGACCGGTGAAAAAAGTCCGGCACTGGATAGCCCAATTTTTAAAAGTTCCTCTCTGCTAATTTTAATAGCAGAGGGAGTGCAGAAAACTACGCAAAAAAGTAAAACAGTAACTAGTACCAGAGAGCGAAGTGCCGAGGCGTCCATACGCGGCGCCATCAGGAACTGATGGCGCCGCATATGATGCTGCATGCTGATGCTGATGCTGCATATCCAGCATATGCACGGTTCTCAAGTCAGCGCTTTGGATCCAGCGATGTTCAGCTAGGGAAGGAACAATTTAATCTGGTATATTAGTAGGTGGAAAGAGGACTTGAACATGATAAAAAGAGAATCTAGTAATTATTCATATTTTTGTATATATTTTTCTCTTAAGGCAGATATTTAAACTGCTATAGCTGCAGGATACAGTAACGGTTGGAGTGTTTTTTTAAAAAGTGATGCAATGAGCCGGGTTGTTCTTGTTGTCTTTCATTCATTTAATGAAAGATGATGCATTTCTTCTCTTTGCCTCCAAAGACTGCTGGCAAAAAGACACCAAAGCCTGCACCGAAGGACACCCCGACAACTCCACCACCACCTGCTGCAGAGCCAGATTATACAAGCAAAGCGAAGGGTGTGGCCCCCAAAGCTCCTATGGGTTAGTTCATCCTTTTGTCTGCAAACTTTCTAAGTTGCTGAGAAGTTTTTATTGATCTCAGACTGCTCCAAGCAGAGTGTCTTCTGTACAATAGATGTGGATAAATAGAGACTACTGATTGAAGCGTTGCTGCTTGGAAATAAATACAGACAGAATCCATTTTATATGGGGAGACACATGGTGAGCTACTAGGAGTCAAATGTAAATACAGGATTACTACACAGTGTATAAATGTTGGACAATTGATTTCAGATTTGCTCTTTAATTAGCCTGATAAAAATGAAGGGTCTGGACAAATATCACTGTTTCTTCTCCTATATGTTCTTTGTGTCCATCCTTGTTTCCTATCTGGTAAAACAAGGTAAAGTTCAAAGACAAAAAGATATACCTTGGAGAAAAGATTTCTAAGTTTTGATGTGAAACTTGTCTAGGGGTTACTTTATACGCCAAAATTGACCAAAAGTACTGCTTATTGGCAGTGGTGAATTTTACATATGCTTATTGTGGTAACTGTTTTAATGTCTACAATTAATCCTGTAGTTTCTGATAAATGCCCTTTTTGTTCAATAAGAGAGACAACTTTCAATTTTGTATAATTGTTTCACATTAATGGATTTATTTTCTGTACTTAGTAACATTTGGGAACCATTTGGAGAACATTTTACAAAGCAGTCTTTCATTCGTGGTTTTTCATATAACTGTTGAATATTTAGATGCTGATCTATGTAAGTAGAAAAATCTACAATTAATAATGGAAAAAAGTACTGTGTCCATCTTTTAAGAGTATGTTAATAGGAAGATTGGTATAGGAATATAAATATTATTTAAAAAATGATGAGATGGATTTTTTCTTATGTCTGGAATTATCAAAGTACTCTTGTTTACTTTAAATAATTCTGTATATTTATTTATGAATGTGTTGATATTTGTTGAATGTTTATATGGATTACTATTAGGTGAATAGGAGGATTTGCCTTATTATGTGATAAGGAACCATTTTTTAACTTTAACTTTAAATCTGAATTTTATAACACATTAAAGTTCTAGCCTTTTGAAGGCTAGAACTTTCTAGAAACTCCCTACACAGTTCAGGGACCTTAATAGAGTTTTAAAGTCTATGACAGTAAGACATTGCAACATCGCAAATGTTATTTTTGAATTGTTAAATTTACTAGAAGTAATAACAATATGATTTATGTTAAGTTAACCATAGTTCTTTCATAGGCATAAAATCTGCAGAATTTTAATATTAGGAAACCAGATTCAGTCTAGAGGTTAAAACTGTTAAGAACACTCTGTGTATCATTGGTTATTTAAAGGTCAACTCTGTGTTAATGAAAATGTGTTGGAAAATACAGTTCTACAAATAAATGGATATCTACTCATTTCATTTCTATTTGGATTGTGAAAGATTTATTGAAACTCGGGATGTACTGATACCGATACTGGCATTGGCACTGATTCCGTTCTAACGTACTCATATTGGTCAGTTAACCGATACCATGAATCCATACTTAAAATGTGGAAATGCAGCAATAATTTTGCAGAAAATGTTTATTTTTCACTTAAATTTTTAGTTTTGATTTAGTTTTCATTTTAATTTATATATACTTTTTTGTAGCAAGCAGAGAAGAAAATAAAATCGTTCTTCCAATTCATTGCATTTTTTTTGTTAGAAGTATCAGCATTGGCACTCTTTATCAGCAAGTTTTGGTATCGTATCAGTTAAAAAAAAAATTGGTATCATTGCATCCCTAATTGAAATAGTTTGTTTACTAGGTTGGACTGATGATCAACTGCTACTGTACATAAGTGGGACAGTTCAGGGAGCCTTTTAATTTCATGTGTATTACTTCATTTATAATGAACAACATTGTTAGGCGCTTTTAACTGAGTTGAATATCTCTCATCCTATTTCTAAAATAAAATGAAGCTGGTGTAAACTGCGACCTGCCATTCTGATGACTTTTTGTTTTCTGCAGTTAATGATTCCTGACCTCATATTTGCTCTTCTAGTTGTGAAGAGGAAAAAAAGGAAAATGGGAACATATAACCTGGTCCCAAAAAAGAAGGCGAAGACTGTTAAACAACCAGATAAGGCCGGTCTATTTACTGTTCATCCAATAATCAGTTGCATTAATATCAACCGGTACATTTAAATAAAAGTTTTGATTCTGTGTTTTTCAATAGAAAGAAAAGCCAAAAGCAGGAGTGAAGAAGAATCCAACTGCAGCAGCTAAAACATCAATACCTGAGCCAGAGACTTTAAACGCTGGAGCACAGACGGCTACAGCAAAGAGCAAACCTTTAGAAGACAGCCGTGTGGAATACACAGAGTTGGCTTTGGACTGTCTGGACCTGAAAGCTCAGGAAGAGCTTCTCTGTCCTTCTTTTTCAGGTAGAAAAAGAATGCACTTGTGAATTGAGTCATGTACCCTGAACTTTTCTGACCCAATGATGTTCTGTTAATGTTGCAGGAGAGGCTGTGGAGAAGGACACAGACCTGGCAGAAGAGCTCCCGCTGTGCTGTTGTCGTATGGAGACTCCAAACTGTGGAGGGAGCTCTTCCATACACAGTCAGACCTGCATGGCTATGGAGAGCTCAGATGGAATGGTGAAAATAAAACACAATAACTATATTTGCTTGACATTGGGAATAGGCTACTTTTACACATATTTTTGTTTATTTTACTCCAAACCTATCTGAAGAATTTGTTGGTGGAAAGCCAAATCTTGATCTCATGTAAGCAGAACACAAGGTTCCACCTGTTTTCATTTATGATGGTAGGATATAGATATAGATAACTCCCAAACAACCAACTGGATTATGTAATTGTTATGATTATATTATTACTCTTACTGTACGTCCACAGCAAGCGGTGAGTCAGGTGTACATGTTATGTCAATGGAGGAGCGCGATGACACGCGGCAGGGGATCTCTCTTCAAGTCAGAAGCAGATTTGCGTCGCGAAAAAGCTTTTCTGTCTGATTTGCGCAAACAATTCGCGCTACAGATGCGATGGAAAATTCGCGCTGCATTTTATGTGGTGCATTTTGTGCATTCGCGCTCATGGCGTCTATCGCTCGAGTTGGAAAAATCTGAACTCCAGCGTCAAATCGTGCCGCGACAACCAATCAGGGGACAGAGTTTCAGTGATTCTGTGACTGTCATGGAGTCACAGCCTCAGCAGGACATGGAGGAAATACTGATAAACATTGTGGCTAATCACACCGAGCTACATGACACAAGCAGTTTGCTGTACAGAGACAGAAATAAAAAAATAAACTATTTAGACAGGAATGCTCTTAAGAGGTTTGTGGGTGGCTCTTAAAAGAGCCGTTGTTGCTGTAAAAGCACCTCTAGGCCTTGAAACGGCCTCCTCACCTGGTTTCCTGGTAGCAGCTCCCGCACCACGTCCCACGCTGCTCAAATATTATAAACTTTTACGAACCGCAGACAGATGGACAGCTGCTCAGAAATGTAGTTGGTGTTTCGGCAGGCGAAGCTTGGACCTTCACGGCACAAACTGGGCGAGCAGGTCACGTTCTCCAGGCGGCGAGGAGCCGGTGTTTATGAGAGGCTCGCTGCTGTTTATGGATCCCTCCGCCGTAGCTAGACTGTATCTGTAGCTCACCAAACCCCCAGTGCAGCGGTCCCAGCTCTACCGGAGGCCAGGCTGAACACGTAATCCTTGGTGTCCACCGTCAGATCGGTCCATAATCCACCGGCAGCTGCACTCTGGCCTGGGGCTGAACAATTTTGGAAAATAATCTAATTGCGATTTTTTTTTTTTCCCTTCAATATTGCCATTGCGATTTAATTTGCTATTATTTTAATTTGGCTTTTCTCATGCATTTTTTAATTAATGCAAGCAAAAATATTGTGTATTATAAACAGATTTCTTTATACATTATTTATTCTATTCCATAAGATAGACTTATTTTAAGACAAAGGCAAATATAAACAACTTTATCTGCTTTTAGTCATTACACTTGATGGTCATCGGCGTCGTTCTGCAATCAAGGTTTTCTTCCCTTTGATTCCAGCTGGCAGGTCCCCCGGTGGGGTTATCCGGGAAGAAGGATGCTTGAAGGAACAAGCTCTGATTTTTAATTCTCCATCAATCTAATGCCCTTACAGACTCTGGTACGACTCCGTAGAGTGGTTAGATCACAGGTCAGTTGTTTCAAAACACTCCGCTGTTTTCGGTGCGACTTAAACTTACTGTCATAATTTCTTTATACAGCGCATGTAAAATGTGTGTGTGAGATTGAATCCTAGCTTATTCATCATGCTTATCAAAGCAAACCCTTGGCTATAAAACCCGTTATAGCACGAGTTATTTCCATTTGCCGTTTTTTTATTTTCATAAGGAGCGATTCTTTCAAACAGCTCGGTCAGCGACCCCTGTCGGCTGGAAGTTTGTTTACTGGAAATTTAAATACTGGTGGCGGTCAGTTTAGCCGTGCAGCTCTCATATATGGTGGTGTGATGTTTTTAGGTGTTGATAAAGTTTCATAGTGTATCTCGTGAGGCAGCAAGGCGGATTCTGCATTACCTGGCGATACGCAGCATCAACGTTTTCATAGCAGATATAATTTCTCAATGTAGTGTTCCTCTTTGGTACCAACTATTGTGCAGCGTTGGATTCTATTAAGCTTTATAACATTTTATAACAGGTTAAAGTGCAACGTTTCCTTCTCTCTCTGCATTGTTTGAGCTGTTTGCAAGTCACGTGACTTTATCAGACATATTAGGAAATCGCATTTTATGAAATTGCGATTTAAATGCAATTAATCGTTCAGCCCTACTCTGGCCCCAGCTCTGCTGAAGGCCGGTTCGCGCGTGAAAATACCATATTTGAAGCACATCCAGTTCGCTTTGTACACGCTTCAAGGTGCGAATGTGCACGCGAACAGCTAGGCCTGTGTCGTGCTTTTTAGTCGCTCCTATCGCGTTTGGTGTGGACACAGGGTTACCTAAAGGACATGGTTTCAATTGTGTCATAGAGAGAAATCACATGTGGGGTACCCCAGGGCTCCATCCCGGGGCCTTTTCTATCAACTATCTGCTGAAACACAGAGTTCCTTTAAATCAAAGCTAAAACTCATCTGTTTGGAGCTGCCCTTGACTAATGGATTAATAACAGCTGAATGTCATAACAGTAGTACGTTTTAATGTTTTTTATGCCTCTAATGTTTTCTTGCTGTTTTTATTGTTGTTTTATTACTGATTACTTTTATTTTCCCCCTAATCAAAGCTAGTAGAGAATGGCTAAAAGAAACAGGTCTCTGTCTGCAGTAATTTGGGCCCTATACCGGTCTGTTGGGGTAAGGACAGAAGTGAGCTGAAAGGCGAAACTCTCTGATTTACTGGTTGATCTACGTTCCTACCCTTATCTATGGTCATGAGCTCTGGGCTAGTCATGGAAAGAACGAGATCACAGATACAAGCGAGCAAAATTAGTTCCCTCCACAGGCTGTCTGCCTTAGAGATGAGGTGAGAAGCTCTGTCATCGAAGTGGAGCGAAGAGTTGAGCTGCTGCTCCTTCACGCTATGTTTTTACACTTTATGTCTTGACTGGCCTGGGAACGCCTCAGGTTCCCGCTGAGGAGCTGAATCAGACCCTCGAGAAGTCTGTATCTAGCTATGTTGCTACAAAGTGCTTTCATTGCAATTGGCCTACATCGCATAAAAATGTGCTGCAGAGACATCTTTTAAAAATGCCGTCAGTGAGTGAGCTTAGTGTTTCTTTACAGTTGGTAGAACTTATTTCAGTAATATAGGGTCAACTGAAGACAAAGTCAGAGGCTTTAATCTAGGGCTGAACGATTAATTGCATATGCAATAATATCGCAATATGACAAAATGAGATTTTCTAATCGCAAAGGCTGCGATTAGACTGGTCATGAGCATGAGATTTCGGTAAGTCATGTGACTTGCAAGCAGCTCAAACAACGCAGGGAGTGAAGTAAATGCTGCGCTTTAACCTGTTATAAAATGGCCTAAGGCTTAACAGAATCCAACGCTGCACAAAATTTGGTACCAAAGAGGAACACTACATCAGTTGTGGGAATTTATATCGGCTATGAAAACGATGATGCTGCACAACGGCAGCTGTTATGCAGAACCTGCCTTGCTATTGTATTGTGACGAGGTTTACTACAAACCTTTATCAACAACTAAGAAGATGAGTTTCACAGCTAAAATCCCCGCCACCAGTGTTTCATTGTCCAGTAAACAAACTTCCAACCGATGGGGATCACTGACCGAGCTGTTTGAAAGAATCGCTCCTTACAATCATAAAAAGCAGGACACGGAAATAACTCGTTCTATAACGGGGTTCATAGCCAAGATGCCTGTCGACATTGTGACCAAGCCTGGGTTTGCGGCTTTGATAAGCATAATGAATAGGGTAGGATTCAATCTCCCACACACATTTTAGCCAGATAGCGAGAGCTATATAAAAAATGCAGACAAAAAGTTAATGCGGAACTGAAAACTGTGGAGTAATTTGCAACAACTGACATGTGGTCAAGCTGCACTATGGAACCCTACCAGAGTCTGAAAATGCATTCGATCGATGGAGGCTTAAATCTCAGAGCTTGTTGCTTCAAGCATCCTACTTCGTGGATGACCCCATGGGGGGAAACATTGCAGCCGGCCTGAGAGGGGCTTATCAGCTGGGATCTACAGGAAGAAAACCTTGATTGCGCAACGACGGCCATCACCACCAAATGTGATGGTTTAAGTAGATAGATTAAGTTGTTTATATTCAGCCACGCTTCATTTGCCTTTATCTTAAAAGGAGTCTAGCCTATGGAATAGAATAAATTATGTAAAGAAAATTATATTGTTTATAATAACACACATTGATCTTTTTACTTGCATTAGTTAAAAAATGCATGAGAAAAACCCCATAAAAATAATTACAAATTAAATCGCATTTGCAATATTGAAGAGAAAAATCGCACTTCGATTATTTTTCTAAATCATTCAGCCCTACTTTAATCCAAAGCTGTGTGTAGCGGGACACTTGATGGGGAAAAATCTGGATGAATTTAGGATATCTGTGTCATATTTAAAGAATCCCCTGTAGGTCCACATGTATGTGTTACCACAGAAACTGCAGAGAAACTCCACATTTTCTAAACACTTTGAACATCCCGTTCACCACCTTTTGGGTTCTTTCCATATTGGATCCGAGGAATAGGAGGCCAGTTGTAGGAAGTCCCAGCTCTATGTAAGGTTTATGGCTTCCTGAAAGCTACCAGATGCTGTTGTCTTTGACTCTGTTATCGAGCCTGTTATTAGTGATCTTGGTGCTAACAGCTGTTGTTATTTGGATTGTTTCTTTCCAGCTGAGTCGCTGCCAGAGGCCAGTGGTGAAGCCAGAATTAATGCGACCCTCGAACATGGTCCATCTGCTGGTTCTGTGCGAGGACCACCGAGCCGGCATGGTCAAGCATCAGTGTTGCCCTGGCTGTGGATTATTCTGCAGGGTGGTAAGAAGAACCAAAACTAACCAAAGTTGAAGTGTAAAAAATTTTAATTTCACCACATACTTTCATTCTACCTATCAGAACATAATTAATATAATCTGGGATCTATATCGGGTAGAAAATTATGAGCGAAGCACATATCTTCAAAAACTCATGTAAGGGGGCGTTGCGGTCCCGGTTCGAGTCCCGTCCCACATGTGTTCCCCCACTTCTCTCCCCCTTTAAAAAATCTGTCCACTGTCAAATAAAGGCCACTGTGGTCCAAACAAATGCACACACAAAAAACACGTAAGATGCCACATTTGTAATTTGTTAAACCAGAGTAACTTAAAAAGTAACTCAACCCAACCAGGAGATATATTTCTGGGAGAAATATTGATACTGCAGTGAAACTCATGCATAATGCTGCATAATGGATGTGCTGTCCCTCATTAAAGATCACACCACTGGCAGTATCTGATCAGTATCTCGTGATAAAGGCATAACTAACATATTAGATTCAAAACAACAAAGAAACGCGAGCATTTACCAAGACCGGTCCCATGTAAAAGGGGCTTGTCGCTCCAATGCCTCTACATGAGCGCTAGTGCCGTGCCTGCATTATGAATATACCTACTGTAAATGTTCACATCCGTCACCACTTTGCTTTCTCGCGTGAAAACTTGTGATTTAAACAGAGTTTGTTATTTAATGGAAACACTACAATTGAAAAATTGTGTTTTTCCTACACTTAGACATCGACAAAGTTTTGCACATATTTGTAATGGAAATGCAGCTTCTCATATTATATTTAGCAAAGTTAATACTTCTTAAAAGTGGACTAAAACAGACCTTTTTTGTCAGGCTTTAACTACCCAGGAGTCCTGAAGCATATTACGCTCTGCTGTAGTTTTTGGTGTTTTTTTTAAATCTCTAAACTTTTTCCATACTTCTAGGGCTCTTGCGGTAACCGCAAAAATTATATATCGCGATATTAAAGGGACTATATCATGCTATTTTACAGCTTTCAACTCATTGGATAGAAATGTATATGATAAAATGTTACCGTTGGTGTTATACATCATTAATTTGTCCTGAAATTTAACTTGTATCCTGTAGTTAATGTTAGACCACAAAGTGAAATGGCTCGTTTCTCTATAAACCCGCGTCCTGCACCCCAATACGCTCCGCTCAACTGAGCTGTAGAGCCAGGACCAGATCAAACTGAAACAAACAGTGCTGAGCTTCATCAGAAACAGTTTTCCCAAAAAGAATTTGAAAAGCACAGAGTACCACAATAAAACTCTGTTATATTAAGGGCTCAGACGTTTGGTTTATTTGATTTTTTTTTTTGTGTGTGTGTTAAAAACTGACACAATAAAGCTTATTTCATTTGCTGAATCTCAAAGCTTTAGACAGAGCCCAAACCAACACAGCTGCGTCCACTAAGCAAATCTTTCCAGCCCAGTACATAAAAATGCCATGGGTGTTGTTTGCACCTGTTTACTGAACATTCTCATATGCTACAGATCAATAAATCAACCATACAATGCTGTTATAAGATCACATAAGCAGCTTGATAAATGGCTAGCCCACATTAGCATTAGCATTGTAGCCACTTACTTCTCTGTCCATCATGCGTCTTTGTTCTTTGATCCAGCTGCTGTTCTTTAGGAATGTACAGTTGTGAAAAGTTTTGAGAATTACATAAATATTGGAAATTTGAAAAGTTGCTGCTTAAGTTTTTATAATAGCAATTTGCATATACTTCAGAATGTTATGAACAGTGATCAGATGAATTGCATAGTCCTTCTTTGCCATGAAAATTCCACTGCATTTCATTGCTGTCATTAAAGGACATGCTGAGATCATTTCAGTTATCGTCTTGTTAACTCAGGTGAGAATGTTGATGAGCACAAGGCTGGAGATCATTATGTCAGGCCATTTGGGTTAGAATGGCAGACTTAACATGTTAAAAGGAGGGTGATGCTTGAAATCATTGTTCTTTCCAAAGAAACGCGTGCAGCTATCATTGCGTTGCATAAAAATGGCTTCACAGGCAAGGATATTGTGGCTACTAAGATTGCACCGGGATCAACTATTTATAGGATTATTAAGAACTTCAAGGAAAGAGGTTCAATTCTTGTTAGGAGGCTTCAGGGCATCCAAGAAAGTCCAACAAGTGGCAGGATTGTCTGCTAAAGAGGATTCAGCTGCAGGATCGGAGTGCCACCAGTGCAGAGCTAGCTCTGGAATTGCAGCAGGCAGGTGTGAGCGCATTTAAAGGAACAGTGAGGCGAAGACTTTTGGAAGATGACCTGGTGTCATAAGGGCAGCAAAGAAGCCACTTTTCGCCAAAAAAACATCAGGGACAAATTGAATGGACTGCTGAGGACAGGGGCAAAGTCATATGTAAACACCCTCCAACAGCAACTTCTTACAACAGTTTGATGAAGAACAATGCATTTTCCAACACGATGGAGAACCATGCCATAAGGTAAAAGTGATAACTAAGTGGCTCTGGGACCAAAAGGTTTAAATTTGCTGCTCAGCGAGAATAATTCAGGAGGATTACTCAGACATGCGTGAATTAAGCTACAAACCACTCTGGATGTGTTTTTTATGAGATAATTGCACTACCAGATAGTTGAAAAATGCAAAACCTTGATGTTGCATGATATATGCCCTTTAAGAAACCCACCGCTGTGCATGAGGAGCCACCGCTATTACCGCACTTGATTGGATCTCACAACAACACATACCTAGAAGGATGGCAGTTGCACTGATATCAAAACCAAATGTTACTTCGCTACTTTGGAAGCATTTCAGCTTTCAGCGAAATGAAAAGGGGAAGCCAGACAGTTTAAATTAAGCAGTCTGTAAAATCTGCGGCAAAAACGGTTCAAGTAAAACGAGGTCAGTGCATCAGCTGCTGACCAGCCAGAGTACAGCCAGTATGACCACCAGAGGCAAATAACCCCCCCCCCCCCCCCCCAAAAAAAACAAAAAAAACGCTTGGAGACCTGCTGAAGTCACAGACAAACACGTCTGCAACCGTCTCGAAGAGAGTTTAGAGCCAAGCTGTAGCGAAGTTAAGCTTTCTTCTGAAAACGGTTTTTGTTTAAGTTCAGTCAGAGAAACAAGTGTATCTGGCATCTGTGCCGTCACTGCCCTTTGATCTGCATTCGATAAAGGGTTATATAACTGCCATGTCTTTTTTTATAAACTTTTTTTTAATGTGTAAGTTTCATGTTTCAAAAGAAATATTGCCATGAGTGTAGTAATTTAGCAATCAACAAACGAATTTGCTAAATAGATAAAGAAAAAGTGGTGCAATAATATCGCATAACGCAATATTGAGCTGCCCTGACCATAGACTGTAAAAAAGAATAGACAACGCTTCCTCACTCCTCCCCGTTTAGCAGAATGACACACGTTCAAGGGGGAATTCATGGCGGATTCACAGACTCCTCCTGCCCAGCTCTGACGAAGAATGTTCCTAAAAAGGGCATTGGGGCGGGATCTTCACTGTAGACTCTGCCATCGCGGGGCGTGTATGGGCGTGTAGTTCGGTCGTAATTGCTCCCATTCTGCTCCCGCATCTTTAGCTCTGATGCTAAACTTGGCTAGCTAAGCTAAAGGCTAATAGCCCCATGCCTGACTGCTGCCGTATCTGCGCTCCTCCGACGGTTCTCCTATTTCTCAAACCTCAAGAGGTAAGAACTAGTGTCCTTGAAATAATTATAAAACTTTAGTGTTACTATAATTCAGACGAAGAAGCCTGTCAATCAAAGTCCGGCCCCTCATTAATTATGCAAGATTTCAAAAAAGTTTCTTACGAAAACCAGCCTGGTTTCAATTTTTTTGACTAGCCCAGCGTTATATCAGGAGGAATATGTAGCCATAGAAAGTTTTTAAAAAATTTAAAGTTTTAAGAGTCGTTTAAAAAACAAACTAAAACATGTTGCCTACAGCTTTCAACTTTATTGATTGAATGAAAATACGATTTTCAGCATCCGTTACTGCAGTGCATGTTGTAACGAAACGTCAGTCAGATAAATATATAGCCAACATATTCATTAATTATCATTACCCCCGGCAATCTTCGAACCTGACTTCAGTTTATGGTTATTGTCTCAGGCATTTTTAAGAACAAAGTGGCGCACTCTCCACTTGAAAATACATTTTTTGGAAAAACTCGGAAGTCATTTGTTTGCTTTCTTGTCACACATTTCCACATCCCAGCAATGGATTGTGGGTAATAACCTTCCCTGAAGTCTGCACTGCACGTTATAGCGGAAGCTAACCGCTATAAGAGTAACACATAGCGGTGCATCTCACCATCTATCAGCGGGGAGTCGAACATACCTCATTTAATAATTTGTTTTACTGAGTGACTTGTAAACTGGGACAAGGCTCTCAACAGGGTAGACTAGTAGCGCTAACGTGTTACTTTCATTGATCAGAAGAAGGATGGAGTTTCTGACTGCCCAGTATATAGGGAGACAAATATTTAGCATGATATTTGTGCTACCTACTGCAGTATTGATAATAGTAATGTATATTATTCAAAAGACCAACAATTGATTAACGTATTTTCTGGACTATAAAGCACACTTGATTAACAAGTGCAATAGCCTATTTTAGGGAAAAGCCATAAATGTGTAACAATACAAGCCACAACCGATTAAAAGCAGTAGCTGTTTTAACGTTTTATTACTATATGTAAGGGTTAATGCAGAGGGGATTGTCTCTTGCGCTCTTCTTAAAGACACAGAGGCACAAAGGTTTCCTTTGGTGAAGGATGTGACTTGTACAATTCATAGATCAAGGAGGCCCTCTACTGGCCATTAGCTGTAAAAATCAATAAATAAACCGTGGCAGATTATAGGTGCATTGTTCAAATATGAGAAAAAATAAGCAATTTATAGGCCTGAAAATATGGTACATGTTAATGGAAGAAATTACACCTGTCAGAATAAAAGTGTCTCGTGAATCTGAATGCCTGAACTATTTAGAGAGCAGAGCTGGACCGTGTTTCTGAGGTTTCTTGCTCATTTCTCAGGGTTCCTTCATGGAGTGCAGGCCGTATGGCAGCATTTCCCACCGCTTTCACCGGGACTGTGCCTCCATCCTGAACAATCGCAGATTTTGCCCCCACTGTGGAGAGGATGCCAGCGGGGCGATAGAGGTCAAGCTGCCTAAGCCAGATCCATCACCCTCTGTACCCAGATCCAACCCCGGACCTTTACTTCCAGTTGTAGCCTCTCTGCCTTCGGTCCCAACTTCACCCGCTGTCCCTCAAATACTGAGGGCAAAAAAGAGCAGCCAGCCACAGAAGAGTAGGGATGAGAGCCAGACCAGGTAAATCTGTCCTTTTGCGTACAAGATGACCAGAATCAGATCTTTAAAGGGCTCTTCCACTCTGTTACAACACTGATCCAGTGGTAGTCTTTTTTTTCAAGGTTAAAGGGAGAAGCTGTACATCCCAAGGAGTCACTGGAGACCATCCTAATGTCTCTGGATGATGAGAAGTAAGACAGCAAAGACATCCTTAAAAAAAGACCGTACAGGTTCCTCTGTGCCATGAATGATTGTTCAAGATTGTGTTTTAATTTTAGCTTGAAACGGAAGAAAGTGAAGGGCCCCACCAGGCAGCTATATGTCTCCGCAAAGCAAGGAGACCTGCAGATGGTGATTCAGCTTCTTGGTAACTCCGACTTCGTCACACACATCCAGTCTGGCACCAGACCTTTCCTAAATCCTTTGTAAATTTGGCATGTAGGAGTGGAATTATTTTTTGTTTTACTATGACTATGATTTAGTGTGGTTATTTTGCTCAACTTTTTGTTTGGTTGAGGATATTCTGGATTATTCATGAAATCATCAAGTTTACATTCACACTTAACCCATAACTTAGAGGCAGGCTTACGGCTCAGATGTTCGGTGTTACAGTGTGCAAATAGTTATTCTTTAGGAATATAAGAAATTATCAATATGTTCCAAAGTTGTATCTATATTCAAAGGTAATGTATAAATTTTTTTTTAGAATAAATAGTATGACCACTACTGGTGGCTGATCAGCTAGGTCTATTAATAAAACTGAATTTGTTACTTAAGAAATAGGTTGGAGAGTTTTGAATGCTGACAGTTTTTCTACTGTTAAATTCAGTTTTGAAAATTACAATATATAGTCATACTCATAGTATTGCAATATATCATCTCGTCTCCCATATAGAAAGATTCTATGAATAAGATACATATTGTATCAAAAGACTACCTCGCAGTTATTAAGTAGAATAAATGTGTGTGTAAGTCTGAGAATTGTTTTCTGCAGTTGCTGGGAAGGACCCCAACTTCTTGGTGGAGGGACATAACAAACGCACTGCTCTTCATGCAGCGGCTGCTGAGGGTCATCAGGAGATCTGCCACATGCTTGTCCAGGTAAAGCCCGACTGGCTTTAAATCAGAACAAAAATGATGCATTTCTAAAAGGAGGAAAGGGATCTAATCTAATAAAAACAACCTGCTTTCACGTCTGAAATTACAAAACTCTGAAAAGGCTTTTCTTCTTTATGCTTTTCTATCTGGGAAATTTAAAAATTATATTTAGCTTATTTAGATCAATAATGAGTGGTCATTCAGTCTTAAGCTGCTATAACCTCATAGTTCTTATCCCCCCCCAAAAAAACTAATTGCCAGCTTGGGTTTGACTGTTTACCTAAAAATGAAGCATTTACAGCAAACAATAAAGGAATGCAAAATATTTATCCACAATTTAAGCTACTAACAGAACCAAAAAAAAGCAGGCTGGATGGCAGGAGATCAAAGATTATTAAACAGTTTAGTTATGCATATAGACTTTAACATTATTTTAAGGTCCTACAAGTAATATTAAAAACACAAGGAATGATTCTTCATAGTTTAGCAGATTATTTATCAAATCCCTTTAGTCTTTTTATAAATGACTCTTCAGACATACTTGAACTCTTAAAATGATATCTTAAAAGGCAACTCACCCCAAAAGTAACTTTTTTTTCTTTGTTTGGGAGACACACGGATCTATATGCTGAAAGATGTTTGCAGAAAATGTGACTCTGCCATGCAGTTAAGACCAAAATGATTCCTTCCCCTAATGGATTTAGATTTATTAACACTACAGCAACCAAAGCTGGCTCGTTGTAGGTCTCCTCTGGTCATTTGATGTATTCCCTTTTTACCAATGCTAAGTGTTGGTGAAAGGGAATATATCGCTAAGCTTTTGAGGTTATATCTCTTGCCATCACTTTAATATTACATTCTGTGAACAACAACATGCTGCTTAAATTAGACAGTTGATTTAAAGTTGAATTTGGGGCATAACTCCAACTCAAAGAGAAGCTGGATATTCTTCATCCTGCAGCTTATAAAAAAAAACATGAGGTGGGACCAAAATACAGCTGTTCATATAGAAAGATTTTATCAATAAGGTGTTAAAAAAACAGTGTTACAGGTCAATGTCATGTTGATTGTGAAAAAATGTACAGTAGAGAGACGGGATAGTAACATATAAGACATAGCTTCGTTCGAGGGTTAAAGGTAAAATGTTTATGAAACTGGTAAACAATTCAGTTTCACTTCTCTGGTAATTATTATTTTTTCTACGGGGTGATCAAGAAAGTTTGGTTCAAAGACAAATGATTTAGCTTTGAGTTATTGTAGGTCAGATTCTCTGATAACGGCTCTCAGGGTGTTTGTTTAAGTCCAGCTTCCTAACAGGGCACTGTAAAATCAAACTTTGTGACGGTCACAGAATTTAATGTAACTAAATGGGACCTGCAGGAGCTCCATGAGCCAATTGCTCTTTGATTTCTAGCTTAAAGGAATTGATTAATAAATTTATCATGCGAATAGTGAATAGTTGACTGTAAATGTACAGAGTAATTGCCCAGCACATTCACCTGTCTTCTCTTACCCGCCATATTGGCCTTACCGATATATCGGGCTGATATCACTTTTTTCTACTGTGCAATAGTGTAATTATTGTATTTATGCTTAAATATTTATTTTTAGAATTTTAATTACGCAGTTTGTCAGCACCGAATTGTTTTTTACTTGCTCTACATAAAATGTTTTTATATTTGTTAAATATTGTTTATCTACTTGTTCTACCTATTTTTACTATTTGTTAAATATTGTTTTACATTTTTTTTAAGTTAAATAAATGTTCAATTGGGAATGTTAACATTTGTTATGATCATTGTTTTTATGATGTAAATTGAAGGAGCCGAATCAGTATTGGCTCCAAATATCGGCTTAAGAAAATCGGCAGCCCGTATCGGTCATCGGCTAAGGCTGATTCAAAGTATCGGCATCTGCATTGGCACTAAAAATATCCATGTCGGTCGATCCCTACTTTCTTTATCCTTTTGTGTTGCCATTTGAGTCTCTGCTGGCGCCATAAACACACCAAACATGAATAAAGACCCTTCATCCACTTTTTTGCAAATGTTTGCTGTTAAAAATCTTGCAATAAGCTGAATTTACATATAACCGCCCCTCATTTCTCAATACCTGCCCACCAATTCAAATTCCATGCCATTTTCAGAGCCTAGTAACTACATGAGTGGGCATGGTCTGCAACCTCTAATTTGCATTAAAGTGACAGAGTCTCTAAACGGCTCATTCTGAAAGAGACTGAAATTGTCAAGAGTTGTGGTGCGTTCACACTGTACACTTTACCAGCATCAAACAACGTTCACACAACGACTAGTTCAAGGCCTATGCATTTTTAAGCTGGAGTTTGGAAAGCACGCTAGACAACATTGACGTCGGGAGATATCACTACAGTAGGTAGCTCTGATTGGTTGGCCCCCCACGTCAAGAAAGTTAAGAGCATGAAAAGTTCAACTAGCTTAACTGCTCCATTGCCTGCGTTTGCCGCTTGAAACGCAGGAAAGGCGTGAAAAATTGACACGGCCGATGCACACAAAGCGCCGCAGAGGCTCTTGACGCCCCTCTGACGGCCTCAACCATAGATTTTACATGTAATCTAACTGCCTTTGATGCTGACGTCTGGGGCGGTGTGAACACACCATTAAACTGGTAAGATTGGTTTTTGTGAGAGTGATTTTATGCAAAGAACTTCATTAACATGTTTTGTACAGACCATGGGACGCCTAAGTCACGCCTTTTCCTTCCGGGTCCCTTACTGACAAAAAAATGAATGAGAGTCAACCGAGCGATAAAAGTTATTCTCTGATCCTGTTTGAAATGGGCCATTATTCGAATATCCAACATTTTAAAGACTAATTTTGATACAGAGAAAACGCTGATTTTCGACCGGCAGCAAAAGTTACTTTAGGTTTTGTGTACAAACATTTAGTGGACTACAACTGCAAAAGAAGATGGAGAGCCAGGGTAGCCTCCAGGACGATGAAAAGAGCATTAAACATGGAGAAAACCACTATAAATGTGACCATGTTGAAAGTGGCAGCTATGTCGGGGGTAAAGCAGTCAGTGGAGTGACAGCCAGCATGCAGGAGATAAGGTCTTGGTGAATTTTTAATGCACTATAGTTAGTGCTAGCTTGCGTTAGCTGCGCGACGTCATATATGCGACTCCTGACTACTGATAGGTAGGCCTTTTAATTGCAAAAGTTTACAATCAAATACGTTCCAAATCACTTGACCAATACAGTCGAAATGTATATAATTAGTTATCATTTAAACTGAGGTGCAAAATATGTGTGATTCAGGATGTAAGACAAAGCGGACCAGAAGATAACTTTTATTGCTCCGTTGACTTACATTCATTATTTTTCGGCCAGGGGACCCACGGGCCGACCAGAAGGGGGAGAGACTTAGGCTTCCCATAGACCTGTCATCACTTGCTTAAAAAGAGGCATATTATGTCTCCTTTAAAGGACACTTTTCTGAAACCGTGTTCTTAAGGGCAGAGAACCCTCAGCTGTTGCCTTTCTGAAATAATGAAGGGATTTGTTTCCATATGTGCACAAAGGCTGGGGCCAACCTGGACATGTTTGATGAGGATCACAGAACACCACTGATGGCAGCCTGCGAAAACAACCATCTGGACACAGTCAAGTACCTGGTCAGAGCTGGAGCTACAGTTAGCCACAAGGTGGGATATCAAGAACTTACCTGTCTTGATTGGTTGTGTGTCTCTATTTAAGTCCGCCTCTTCATTAGGGGTGCAGCGGTACATGTATTCGTATTTTACTGTACGGCCCTGTCGGTTCGGTACATGTATCCAGCTGTTTTCTACCTGAATGGAAAATGTTTATGGGGGCAACTCAGAGCGCAGTGCAACATTCCACAGGGCAACTTTAAAAAGTGACACCAAAAGAGAACAGAAAGAACTCTCAGCAGTCACTGAACTCTGCTATTTTGGAACACTGATGGTTTCTGAATACGCAAGATGAACTGAACCACAGCTTTGTCAGTGAATGCATCTTTCAACAGCAATAAGGTCGATAACACACTCTGCACTGAGCTGACTGACTCAACTGAAATTATGTTAAGCTGAATGAAAACGTCACTGATACTAGAGAAAAAACAGCTTAAGTCACTGTGGCTTCTGGTAGCATCCAATAAGACAAAATTCCTTATTTTGAAAAGATGTGAATGTGATCATATGTAGCCTCTGAGCATGTTAAAATGTTACCAATAAGCTAGATGTGACATTAATATCCAGCAGGTCAGTAGACATGGGGGTAAAGTACCAGGCTCTGATGATTCCTATCTGTTCAGAGATTCCTTCTTGATTATATTCTTGAGGAGTTGGGAAATGTTTATGAATCTGAAGATAAACATTAGCAAAATCACATTGGATTAATCAAATACAGTGGGGAGATAAAATATCTGATACGCTGCTGTTTTTTTACGTTTTCCGACTTACAAATCATGTTTAGGTCTGTAATTCGTATCAAAGATACTCTTCAACTGTGAGGGACAGCATCTAAAACAAAAATGCATAAAATCACAGCAGACGACTTTTGCTTTTTAAGTGGGAAAACTTCAAAAATCAGCAGTCTATCAAATACTTGTTCTCCCCACTGTAGAAAGCGAACTTAATAAAGAGTCAGTTGTTTGGTGACAGTGGAAAACTATATGTTGCAATGGCTAAAACATAGCCACATCTAATTAGCAGTTTTGTAGACAAGTCACCATCTCTCGATTCTAAGTCACACTGGAGTCCTAAGTCTTTGAGTCCAAGTGCCAGTCATTGGTGTGCTGCTTGTGTCAAGTCACAAGTCCCTTAAATGTGACTTGAATCAAGAGTCCAAGTCTAGAACTTGAGTCTTACATCTTTGCTAATAAGACGGCATTATAAGAAGTCCTCCTTCCAAACACAGGTGCAACATTATTTTTGTGATTGTAAAATTTGTCTAGACCTAATTATTTTCATTTGTGTTGTTTCCACACCAGTGATAAAAAGAAACTAGGAAACTAACACATAATTTTTAATCTTTTCACTCAGCAAAGCAACATGGAGCTCAGTTTTTAAGAGACACATACTCTCTTTAAAGCAGGGGTATTAAGCAAAATGGACTTTTTGACACATAGCGTCCTGATAACATGTTATTCCCTCATTAAAAACCTGACTTAAGTGTTCCTTCGACTCATCCACTTATGTTTGACTAATCTTTGAGTATCTGTTGGTAGTCATTGGGAGTGCTGTTTTGCCTGCTCCCACCTATCTCCCCTTTTCCCACCTATCCCCTCCCCTGACCTCACATACTCAGGTGAGCCGCTGCGCTGCGCCGTCCCCGGACACAACTCTGATAGAATTGCTAGCAGATGCTACGATTAACCTAGGCTAATACCATAAAAAAATAAAATAAAACAAATTGTCATTCAGATTGTGGTAGTATTCATGTTTGTTCAATGTGAATCATCATGTCATCCCAGGATATCATGGGTTTCACCTGTCTTCATCTGGCCGCTAAACTCGGACATTATGATGTTGTTGATCATCTGCTCAACAAGGCATCCAGATACATCAACTGTCAGGTAAACGGCATATAATCTTCCTGGACTAAACGGTGAGATCATCACCTACGGTTACATCTGGGGTCTGGTTCACACCTGACACGAAGCGCCGCCATCGGCTCGTGCTATGAAGCGGTTGTTTTGCAGTCTGCGGTCTATTTTTTGCACCAGTCTCAAGCGAGCCGCGTCCATTCTGGCAGGAAGCCACACTAAGACACATGAGACAAGCTTGTCGATTTTCAAAATAAATGCAACTTTTCAAAATAAAATGCAGTGGTTGACAAATGCAATTACATTTGTGTATCTTAACAGATTGAAGAAATTAAAATAAACTAGCGCACACACACACACACACACACACACGGGTGATCCGTCTTTTCAGGAGATATCCCGAAGTATATCAGATGGCCATCTCTGTCTAGGGAATATTTCACCACAAGATGGTGAAATATACTAAATTCTGTTTTGTTTTTGTTCATGGGGTGGACCCACATTATTATTATTATTATTATTATTATTATTATTATTATTATTATTATTATTATTATTATTATTATTATTCGTCTTCTACGTCTTCTTCAAACATATAGGTTTTAATATATATTTTTGATTTAGGTTTTGAATATATGTGACATATATAAAATTGGCAGTTTTCCTATATTATAGGTACATATATGTACATACAGTGCTCTGCATAAATGAGTACACCCCCTTTATAAAGTATGAATTTAATTAGTAGCTCAGTGAACAAAAGAACAATTTCCAAACTTTCCACAAGGCCGAGTTTTATTGAACACTTATTTAACCCCATAACATGAAATTAAAGGTTATTAATCTAATTTAGATTACAAAAACTTCAGTTTTACTCAAATTGGTTGAAGCAAAAATTAATACACCCTGCAACAAAAACTACTACATCTAGTATTTTGTATGAGCACCATGATTTTTAAGGACAGTACCAAGTCTTCTAGGCATGGTCTAGGCAACATCTATCTTTTTCCATTCTTCAAGAATAACCATTTTTAGAGCCTGGATGCTGGATGGAGAGGGATTTTCAACTTGTCGCTTCAGAATTCCCCTCAGGTGTTCGATTGGGTTCAGATCAGGAGACAAACTTGGCCATCAATCACCTTCACCCTGTTCTGCTTTAGAAATGCAACAGTAGCTTTAGATGTGCGTTTTTAGATCATTGTCGTGTTGGAAAAGTGATGGCAGCATCTTCTCCTTCTATATAGAACAGTACATTGTTGAGTTCATGATACCATCAATGAAATGCAGCTCCCCAACACCAGCAGCACACATGCAGCCCCACATAATGACACTGTAAACCACCATGTTTCACTGTAAGCACCATGCGTTTTTCTTTGAAGTCTTCACCTTTACGACACCATACAGTTTTTAAACCATTAGTTCCAAAAACAGTGATCTTGGTCTCATCACTCCAGAGTATAGAGTCCCAGTAGTCTTCATTTTTTCAGCATGGACCCTAGCAAATTCTAGGGGTGCTTTTTTTGTGCATGGACTTTAGGAGAGGCTTCCTTCATGGACGATTCCCATGCATGCCATTCCTCTGCAGTGTGCGCCGTATGGTGTCCCGGAAAATGGTCACTCCAGTTTGGCTTTCTACTGCTTTAGCGATTTTCTTCAACCCTTCTCATCAGAAGACTCTCCTGTCAAGATGTTAACATCGGTGGACGGCCTTGTAAGATGGTTGCACTTCAATCTTTCTCAAATTTTTTTATTACTTTTGCTACACTACTTTGACTGATATGTAAAGCTTTGCTGATCTTCTTGTATCCCTCACCTTTTTTGTGTGAAGAAAATATTTCCTTTCTCAGATTTCTCTTCCATGGGGAGCCATTACTGACAGCATGAAATGGGAAGGGCTTTTCTTTGTAAAGTAATGCCCTTTTATTGTCACCTGTCTGCTGGACACCTCTTAAATGAATCATTAGACTCACCTGTGGTTGAATGCCTGTTAATTAGAAGTTTGTAGTCTTTAAGTGTGGCTTTTGTCCTAGAACTATAATTGGGGTGTACTCATTTTTGCAACATATGCTTGTATGAATTTGTTAGGCAAATCACTTTTTTGTGTGTGCAAATGAATAAATCTTGTTTGCAATCAATAGCCCACATTTGCGGGAGTATTTTCTAGTATAGTATATCATACAAAAATGTTGATTCTGAAAGGAAGCTAAAGCTTTTCTGACAAACGTAGTGGGGTGTACTCATTTATGCAGAGCACTGTATATATGTATGTATATTCCTATAAGTACCTATAATATAGGAAAATTGACAATTTAAATATATGTGACATATATTATGCAATTCCTGCCATGAGCTATATATACGAGACATATTTAATAAGTATATATGGGGCCAAAATGTTGACGTATAGAAGCAAGACTGGATATATATGGCTTGTATATGCAAATATATACACCTCAGTTTGGCCTATATGTGGCATATATATGCCTGTATACGGCATATATCACATATGTGCATATATGCTATATATAGGCAGCATATATGTGCATATAAACTGCATATAGGTTTCATATATGGATATATATCATATGGATATTTCAATGTGGGTTGGAAATTGTTAGTGAAAGTAGATTTAATAAATGTGACGATTAGATAAACCAGTGTATATTTCAATGGTATATCTACACTACTGCTTTCTACTACCACACACACTCTCTGGCTGTGTGTTTCCTGACAACGGATAAATTAATTAAGTGCACAAACTTCCAAGTAACAGAAACATGGCGTAATAATTTTATGAGGTTGTTTACTTACCAATGATGAAGAAAAATGCTCTAAATAAAAAACAAGTGAGCAGAAGCGCTAGTCGACCTTCGCAGAGAAATACGCGTCTATAGTTGACAGTGTGGAAGCAGATACCCTCGATTTCCCTGAGTGCGGCGTTTTGTGGTGCTTCCATGGCGCTTCCGTGGTTGGTGTGAACCCAGCATTAAATATGTCAACCCTCACCATGTTTTTAGGGGTGAAGGTTCCCTTATATATAAAACCCATGTGTTTGTAAAAGTCCTGACATGACCTTACTGACTTTTGCCTGTACAGGATAAAGGAGGGTGGACTGCCATCACCTGGGCCATAGAACACAAGCACAAAGATTTGGTTAATCTGTTTCTGAGGAAAGGGGCTGATGTTAACATCAGAGACAAGGTAAGGGTCAAAAATACACCACTAGGCCTGACAGAGGATCCTTGCTGCTGCAAACTGACCTTTTAAGTTAGTTACTCTCTTTGATTATTACATGCTCACGTTTTCTGAATTAAATGCAATTTTACCTAAAACCTTTTATTACTCGGTGTGCAATATGCATGTAGGGCAACCTGCCAACCTGTACTCATTTTGGTAGCAAGTTCGCAATTGACATCTACAAATGCTGGTAGGACTCGCCCCTCTCAACTACGCAAATTGCTGCAGACATGAGTTCTGTGCTAAATGTCATGCGTGGTTGCCTACTCATGTCTGACAACACGGTGAAGCAGTTTCAGCCAATCATTGTAGAAAAGCAAAGCATAACAAGTCTACCAGACATATTATCCGTGCTGGCTCAGGCTATGACTCTACGTCCTCTGTACCTCACTCGCTGCTGCAGCTGGCACTAAAACAGGTAAACTGTATGTGTCAGCAGACTTTCAGCTTTTGGTAAATGTAAACGATAACGCAAGACATTACTTTCACTGTGGAAACATTCAAGCAGAAGTCTAAGTGCAAAAAAAATATTTAAAAAAATGTGCAAGGTCTTTTTTCTTAGAAGAGGGTCCATGTCCCCCAGAAGTTTCTGAATCAATAAGAACATGCTGGCCATGCTTGCGACCCTCTAAAGTTTGGCATCATGCATTTTACACAGTGTGCAATTATGATATAGACATAAGTCACCAGGGAGCTGCAGGTAACGTAAAAATTAGCCCCGGTGACATGTGCTAATGTGCTGTTAGGCAATGTAATTATTGCATTCTTAAAAACAATAAAAAAACCTAATGTAATATACAAAATAACTTACCATGTTAATGAAATACGAACATGTGTGTGTGTATGTGTGTTTTGCAGACTGTAGATGCCATGAGGAGGTCAAAAAACATTCTAAAGTTAGGGCCCCGTACAGTACAAAATACCTATATTTTTTTATTAAAAGTATTATAATCTAAAAAAATGTATAATTAATTTCCGGCCAGTAAATGTGAAAGTCACTGTCTGCAAAGTCATTGACTGCAAAAAAAAAAAAAAAGCATTGAAAAAAGCAGCACAGAACAAGTCGTACTCAAAATTTTTTTGACATAGTATTGTGCAATACAATGAGTATTTTAAAAACTGAATTTAAAGGGGAAGTTCGGTTTTTTGTAACCTGGACCGTTTTATAGCATGCAATATGTTCATTTACTCACCCAGACAAGTTTGAAGCCACTTGGAGTCATTCGGGAGACGTTTGTATCCATTCGCGATCAGTGTATATCCATATTATAGGAGTTAATGGGGCAACTGGCATGCAGTCTCTATATAAGGAATCATCTGCCACAGAACTCCTTCTTTTCACCAATGTTTTATGAATCACTATCACTATTCCCCTGTGAGTTTGGAGCGTCTCTGAGGTGCTTTGTTGTTGTCAACATGGCTTACGTTTGCTTTTTTCCCAAATTGCACAAACAAAATGACCACGTGGACTAAATTCAGCTTCTCCTTTTCAGTCCTTCTCAGACTACATCTGCAATGGTGGCCGGCTGTGACGTCATTGAAATCGCTGGCTAGCCTAAGTTGGAATCGGTTGGATTAAAACAACGCAGCACCTCCAAAACGTTCCAAACAGTAAACACCAAGCATAACAACATAAGTCAAACAAGCGGTCTTATCCACTAGCATGTGTAGCAGACATCGAAATTTCAGGTGTATTCAGACCAGAACAGCTATGAAGCTAATTACCGTCACTTCTCCATTATGTATACTGTCCGTGGTACAGGTTTGCTCAGTATTGCTTTAGGTAGAGCCTTAGTTTATTTTTGGTGTATATGTTAATAAAAGTGACTTTGCTGTTCTGACTTCTACCGTGGGCTCTGTGCAGGAGGAAAATGTCTGTCTGCACTGGGCAGCTCTGTCAGGGTGTGACGACATCGCCCGGGCCCTGCTGGAAGCTGGATGCGACCTGAATGCTGTCAGCATTCACGGTGACACACCACTTCATATTGCTGCCAGAGAGAACCATCTACAGTGTGTCATGTGAGTGTGTAGTCTGGAGTCCAAGGCGTGTTGGGTTCTGCAGACCTGATCAGACAAAAAGCAACATGGAATTTTGCGAGAGCCAAAAATTCCTTGATAGATGTGAAAGGATAAATATGCGTGTTTCTACTATTGGAACATCAGGGTAATTTGACCATATCTTTTTTGATTGAGTAATCTCCCTCTCAGCCGGCGTGTCTCCATATACAATCAGCCCTCTTAAGTAATCTGTTACAGACACCTGCAAATAAATTGTTTCAGCCAGAAGTTGCGTTACTGATCAGAGTAAAAGGCGGACAGAAAGCAGAAATAACTACTGAATTGACTTTGAAGCAGCAGGGCTTGTTACTGCGTTTCCACCTGATCTGACTAGATAGGGCCATTTCCGAGTACATGCCACCATTCACGTACTCCCTTGGTTGGCCACGCAAGCAGCCCTGTCGGCCTTGCCTGATGAAGTGGACACACGTGGGTATAATGACGTTCAGTTCAAATTACCCTAAAGTTTCGATAGTGGAAACGCACCTGTTATGGACAAACCGTTCCTGTCTGGATAGGGCTGGATGATATAGAAGAAAGCATATCGATAAAGAGAAAAGTCATATTAATCAATAAATATAATTACTGATAACTATCAAAGAATGTAGTAAATGGGGGTGATCGGATTTTGTGATTGGAAATTGGACCCAATCACGTAGTTTCCGACTCCGTCGAAATCAGACAATACTTCCCGATCAGGACTTTGATACTTATGTACCTGTCAATTATTAAATTCTATGTGTGTGGGGCTAGTGGCTATCTCTAGTCCCAGGAGTTGATACCTATTCAATAATATTTTTCTTTTATGCACTTCAAATAGTATTCAATTCAAACAGAGAATGACATATTAAAGTGTAATCAAACAGCTCCACTTACAATACATCTGTTGTGGTTCCTGCTCAAAAGGTAACCGTAATGCATGTCTGTGCGGTTTTGGACGTAATACACAATTACGCTGCCGCAGGCCTGCCAGTCTTTGTTTTACAGCAGCAGATTCGCCAGGCGCGGATGCTACGTGGTAGATTCATTATTGTTTTATTGTTAAGCCCCCAAATTCGGCCTGGAAGATGATCAAGAAGCACTTCTGAGGTGTTAATAAGTCCAAGGAGAATATAAATATTGGTAAAATGATGGCGTTTGGGACAGATCAAACCTTATCACAAGCGGCATTTAGACTGCCCCGAGCAGTCTTGTTCTACGGATACAGCTGATCAAGACTGGATGTATAAATACTGTATAAATCCTGCTGAACAGCTCAAACTGGCTCCAAACTTCTCAGAGTGAGTGACAAAATATAAAAATAAGGTCCAGGTTGAGGAAATAAACGGAATTCCCCTTTAAGCTCTTAGGATTATCATATCCAAAAATACAATTTTATAATAATAATTGTGTTCAACAGAGGCTTAGAATTGTTTTCTTTTTTTTTCCCCTGAATAAGATTTGTAGGTGAGATAAACCCTGCACCATCTACAATGTACATTGTTACTAAAGCCCCCACAGCTTCCTGCTTGTTCTTTTGATCCAACATTACCTGTATCATACTGTCTGCAGGTTGTTTTTGTGTCATGGGGCGGACGTATCTCTGAAGAACAAGGAAGGTGACACAGCCCTGGTGCTCAGTGTGAGCGGCTCAAAGGTGTGGACAGCTCTAAACACCAACCAAAAGCTAACTGATGCAAGGAGAGAACGGGACTGTCAAGGAGAGAGACAGCTCAGCAGGTAGGCGCTAAAATGTATTTTTGTTATTGTCCACTTACCATTATCGAGGTGAACTGCTCAGTATGCTGCAATTTTGATTTCATATCGGCCACCCCTAATTAATATTATTAACGATGAAGATTAAGTTTTATTTGTTAGCAGTTTGGGGCATCATTCCTTGTGAGGGAAATGGAACCAGAAACAGAAATTCTGTTCTGAAAGTATAAGTTAAAAGGTTATGGAACAAAAATGATTGCATGCATAAACCAAGGGCATAATTGATTTCACTCTAAGGTACGAGAATTTAATAATAGCTCAACTTTACAGCTAAAATATTTCATCAATAAATCCCATTTGTTATCCAAGTATGCAAACTAAAACTACTAATCCAATCTTATAAATGTGGTATGTGAATGGAAAAAACAAATCAACATCAGGTCCCGTTAAACATTAACTTATCAACTTAAATGTTTAATCAGTTGTCAAAAAACAAAGTAATCAGTAACACTGCTAAACCTTTACATTTATACGCCCAAATTACAGCGGTGTCAGTGGTTTACAGTTCCTCAGGAGCCGAGGTCACTCTTCTTCTATGATTTTGGGGCTTCCGCTGGATTGTGGGGTAGCGTCCACAAGCCCCACTGCCCTCTGGTGGACAGAACGTATATAACTTAAGTTTGATGCCCATATCAGTCTTACTGAAGACTTTTAATGAGAGTGTTATGTCTTCGTCCATCATCTGTTGGGGTAGCAGCATCATCAGAGCCAGGGACTTAAAACGGCTCAATTACCTGATAAAGAAGGCTGGTTCTGTTCTGGGGACGACTGTGGAACAACTGGAGTTGATGATGATGATGCAAAGAAGAATTCTTCATAAAATTAAAGATTATGGACAACCCTGAGCATCCTCTTCATGAGACTATCCTACAGCAACAGAATATCTTCAGTCGGAGGTTTCTTCAGTTTCGCTGCAACACAGACTGCTACAGGAAATCCTTCCTTCCCACAGCCATCATCTACAACAATAACTCCTTAAAAATGTTTTAGTTATGAGCTACAACAACACTTAATTTCCCTCTGGGATTAATAAGGTATTTTTGAACTAAATTCCACAAATCTTAGTATTCCATTTTTATTTTTAATAACTGCACAGTACTTTAGTTTTTGTAATTTTGTCCTTACTGCGCGTATTATTCTTTTACTGGTAAATTCTTCCAATGTGGGACAGTAAAGGACGATTCTATTGTATTCTATTTTTTTCTTCATTTAGGGACATATCTCGGGGATATGAGGCAGTCCCTATCAGCTGTGTTAACGGTGTTGACAATGAACCATGTCCAAACAACTTTAAATATATACCAGACAACTGCCTCAGCTCATCTCTGAACATGGACAAAGACATCACTCATCTTCAGGTGAGTCTTGATCTTTACATAACCAAGCGGGGAGGGGGGAGATTCATAAGATCTTAATTGTAAAATACAGCTGACTTGTATGAATGTATTCTGTTACAAAGCACTGCAGCTGTACAGATGACTGCTCCTCCAGCTCCTGCATGTGTGGTCAGCTCAGTCTGCGATGTTGGTATGACAGTGTAAGTCCTCACACAAACACACAAAAACAAACCTGAAATCCCATATCAAATATATTATTATACGCTATTTTTACCATTTGTAGAGTTTGATTAGTAGTGTGTGACATGGTTTAGTAAAAATTCCACAGAGACACAAAAGCTTTTATTTCAGCCCACAAGTCCAAGCGTCTGCTAAGTCGACCTGGGGCTTCACGTGGGCGACTTTCTCTTTGTGCTAAGCTTGATAAAGAATAAGACAATAATGTTTACATGAAGTATGCCCTTGACATGTTATTGTTTCAGGACAAAGGCTTCACTTTGAAACAAATTAATACATAAACAATAAATAAATAAACAGCTTAATGAAGCTGAACTAGATTGGGCCTAAAATGTTGCTCCTAAATATGGAAAAGCATGTATATGTCTTATTGTATTTTCCAATTGTTTTAATACCTTTGGTGTATTTTTAGGTCGCTGGAACCTAATAAAACAAGTTCAAAAAAGATCCCAAATTAATATAACTCAGGAAAAAGTGCTTCTTTTTTCATCAAAATGTATTTATCTTTTTAACTAGATGTGATGTAGCTCAGAACTCGGCACAAAGTTGTTCTATCCATGCGCACAGAAATTGATATGGTGTTTTATCATTCAGAATTAGGCTGGGTTTTGTTAGGAATTTCACGATCTGATTCAAATTCGATCCATGAGGATTCGATTCAATTTGATTTGGATTTATTAGCTTGGATATTGATTTAATAATAAGTAAAGACACAAGTAATTAAGTAGCTGATTATATTTTTAGATGATGTTTGCAGTAGTAACTATGTTTAAGAACAAATCGACCCCAGCATGTTTCCAGTAATGGTTAATTTAGCAGAAAAAACTCTACAATATTGTACATTTGTTGTACATCTCTGAATGCTCTCACTAAAGTGTCGCCCACAGCGCCACCTCTGGCCATTGGACTGAATTGATTCATAGTATTTTATTGTTCGATAATGAATTAAGAAGCAAATAATTGCAATGTATTGTATTGTAATGAATCAATATTTTACCCAGCCCTATTCAGAATAACATTATTGTAGCCTAGATGGAACATTGTCTTTGTGCTACGTTAGAATTCAATGAGTTAATTTATTAGAAATATCCTAAAGACTGTTTGAATTTCCTTGATTCTGAATGTTCCAATTATTTAGTTTTGCTTGTGTACCGTCTGATAATGCATGCAGCACTTTGATTAGCTGTGATCATTAACGGGATCGATTTTTTTTTTTTATCATGTCTGTTTCCACTTTGAAGTATTCTCATAATGAACCGTTACTATCCTTATTACGATTCTTGTGTTTTTGCAGGAGGGTCAGCTACCACTGGACTTCTGTCATTGGGAGCCCCCAGTGCTGTTCGAGTGTAACCATGCCTGTTCCTGCTGGAGGACCTGTAGGAACCGTGTGGTTCAGAACGGACTCAGGTGGCGCCTGGAATTCTTTTAACAGCACAGTGTAGTTTCTCTCCATCTTAGGGTTTCTCACACATTTTGACATTGTACTTTAGAAACACAAAAAATCCAGGCATCGGTATCGGGACTGAAAAAGTTGGATCGGTGCACCCCTAAAAATATCTTCCTCCAGCTTCTTGGAGGTCCTAGACATTGAGCACCACCACTTCAGAACCAAGCAACTTGCTTGGTTTGAAACCTAGATTATACGTCTCCATCTCCGTAGGTTCGGGGACACACAGCACCATTAACCGTCGACATAAGAGCTCTCCGTCACTCACATAAGGAGTAGGCCCCAATTTTTTAACCATCCACCGAACTAGGGCTGTCACAATTCGTCACGATGGTATCGAAAAGTAAAATTGTCAACAAAACATTTAGTAATCGACGTTATCGATGTATGTTTTTATTTATTAAAATTGTATTGTATTTGTGGCACATTACTTACAATATATATTTGTACTAAAAAGGTCAAAACATTATCTGACCTTATAGCATTTAGACAAGGCAATGTTACTTGTATAGCAAGCTTTCAACAATAAGGCAATTCAAGGTGCTTCAATTGATAAGGGGTTAGAGTAAAAATGGCATTTTACACATAAAAACATTACTCATTGGCAGTTCTAAGCAGGTTTTTAGCCTTTAATTAAAAAAACTCTGTGTTTCAACAACATTGCGACTTTGTCTGAAAATTTGTTCCAGATAAGAGGAACATAGAAATTTAAAGCTGCCTCTATATGTTGGGTTCTAAATGTAGGGGTAATTAGTAGGGGTGCAACGGTACAGGTAGCCGACGGTACGGTCTGTACCTCGGTACCTGGTCCACGGTACAGTTCGGTACATGTTTTGTGCAGAAAGAGACTGCTTTTTTTAATCCCAAAACATATATTTATTTTTTTGGGAACAAAAGCAGAATGTCACAGTTAACTTAACACCTGTAACTGTGGGCGGGTGAAAGCCGTGAGAATACAACATAAACGAGCTGTGCGTCTCTCTTGGATTATGGTTCACACACAGGGCCGCAGTAACAGATTTTTTTCTGCATTTTACCGGTTCTTTAAACGAGAGCGCATCTGACCACACTGACACAGGTGGCGGATAAATATTCTTCGTGTGCCTGCTGCTCAAAGGGTATTTGTGTGTGCATCAATGAATGGAACGCAGCACATCTCCTCTTTGTTTCGCGCTCCACAGCGCAACCCGGCGCCCCTGAATGTTGGAGCCCGCCCGGGCAGAAAGCGCTCAAGTCGGGAGAAATTTGAGCAGCGACTAACACCAGGGCTGATTTCCAAAAAAAGCGCAACCGACCCGTGTACATTTTTTTGCTGTTTACCACGCTGTAGAACTTTTCACCAGCGGACCGATTTCCCGGTTGTACTGACTAAGTTTCGCTTTAAAGCAGTACGCTAAATGCTACCTGGTGATATAAACAAGCCCGTGGTTTTCTGACTTGAGCCACAGCAGATCTAAGCCGTATCACATACTAAGCCGCAGCCCTGGAGAAAACACAGGTCAGAGAACATTTCCTTCCCTTCACTGCTGTGAAAGATCTTTTACGTGAAACCATTATTCAGTTTAGGTCAAAGTAGGATTAGCTTTTAAATCCCAGTGTTACAACTTTTCATTTTTGTGTGGTCAGCTGCTGTGAGAGAGATGTTAGAGATACAGCAGTATGAATGGATGCTGAACAGGCCATGTTGCTAGTACATTGGTAAAAAATTAATGTTTGCTCTGGGGTTATTCATGCATTATGATGAGATACACTGCCGGGAAAAGTGTTTGACGTTCTACCAACTGACACTCCAATAGTTTTATGTTGTTTTGGCTGGCAAGCGGTAAAACCATCAGTAAACTTCCTCAGATGCGCTCCATAAAGATTTTTTTTTACAATAGTAATGTTACGCTGCGAGCCATGAGAGGGCGACAGAGGGCAAATATCTGGAAAGTTATGGTAAGTTTTCCCCTTTAGTAGTGTTGTTTTCATAGCCTGGGGTAAAACAGGAGAGAATAGTTATCTACTAGAGTCAGATCAGAGCAAACTGAAAAAATGTTGGCAATCCTTACTAAACTAAAACAGGAAAAGTTGGCCACGCCCAAAGCTTCTAGAATCTTTACTCATGCCCACCACTCACATAGTGACTGTTACAACAATATGTGAAAGTTACGGACATGGCTGCAGTAGTTCAACCATACAACAAAAAGTAGTTCAATCATACATGTTTGAACCAGAATCTTCTACCGTAGGAGAACCCGATCTCGATCTCACTGACTCCAGCTCTCTAGCACCATGGAGACCCCGCTCTCTGAGCTCTGTGTGGCTGCATATCCTCCATCTTCCCCCAGGTCGGAGTAGCTCAGATCGGCTGTTTGTCTGCCATCTTCCGGCCAGAGTTTGAGCAACCCTTTGCGGCGGCAGGTCCACAGTCTTCCCACCCTTACCACCAGCATCATACCATAAAAAATAAATCCAACCTATGCCGCTCTTCTGCGGCAGGTCTCCCGTCTTCTTCCCGGTTTTCAGCAGCTCAGTTCGCCGCCTAGTCTCCCGTCTTCTGCCCATAGTGTGAGCTGCTTCTTGCGGCGACGCGTCTCCCGTCTTCCCCACCCTTACCGCCAGCATCTTAACATAAAGAATAAAGTCAACCAATGCCGCTCTTCTGTCCTTTTTGATTGGGACCCGATCACGTTTTTGAAAACTGAGCATTTTGTGTGGAGCTTCGACATGGTGTTTCCTAATCTTAACGGTAACTGTTATATACTGCTGTACCTGGGGGATGGAGACAGCGCTCTGAGGAGGTGTGGATATTCCAAAATTCTGGCTCGTGACGTAGAAAGCCGGAGAGATTTTGAACAGCACAATCAGAGACTGAATGCAGGATCAATTAAGAAACCCCAATCTCACTCAAACCATCATGGATGTTTTTTTTTTGCATGTATATGCGCCAGAGACACACAATAACACCTCAAATCCCAGGAAAAGTGATTTTTTTCATAATATGTCTCCTTTAAAAAAACTACACCTATACACCTATCCGGCTTGATCCAAGCAGTCAGAAGTCAAGTCAGTCTTCCTGATGATCAAACCATTTCTGTGTCAAACTGACCAGGTAAATGCCATGATTTAACTACTGTCTTTGAAATGATTTTTTTCTTTACATCATACATCTTAGGACCATGCTTTTTGAACTACATAATGCAGAGGCTACTGGTTAGCATGAGAACTCTACATAGGCATGGAGACATGAAAGTGACATGGCAGTCAAATAAGATTAATGCAGATTTTCTATCTCAATTTTCTTTTGCAGAGACCTGCTTTCCTTCCACCAGCATGATGAGATGAAATGTGTTTGTGTTGTTTGCTACAGGGTCCGACTGAAGCTCTACAAGACAGAGAAGATGGGCTGGGGAGTGAGAGCCGTGCAGGATATCCCACAGGGAACATTTATTTGCGAGTGAGGAATGCTAAAAGAAGAGACATTATTAGATCCATTGTTATAATACTCATATTGCTGTAGAGCTGCAGCATATTAAGTTCTGCTTCTGGATATTTCAAAAGGTACGTTGGGGAGATCATCAGTAATGCTGAGGCTGACAAAAGAGAAAACGACTCTTTCCTCTTCACTCTCGACAATAAGGTGATTACCATCAACTTCTATTGATGTAAAAAGGTACTTTAAGCTTAAATTAAAGGTTTTTAAGCTTAAATCCTGCCCTCTCTGACCAATTTTTTGCTCACATATTTCTCCCTGCACATTCTGTACTTATTTTTAAATATTTTTAATTATCTAAACATCTTTAAATATCCTGCTCTGTAGTACATTACTACCTGGTTATGCCGCTTTATCTGTATTTTTTATCTTAATAACGGTACAGTTCTCTGTTTTTGTAACAATGTCCATAATGTATTTTTTTTTCTGGACCCTTAAATTGTGTTCTGTTCTAGCTTTTTCTGCTGTTACAAATTAATTTCTCCTTGGGGGACAATAAAAGATTGTTTATTCTATTCTACACACCAACACTAACAGTCTCAGTAACTCACTGGATTCCAAATAATGTAAATAAGATTTACTTAGCAATGATATTCCAAAAAAACACAGAACACATAATGTTTCTTGAATGTACCAAGTGTGCATGCAGTTTATAATGCAGACAAACTTCTGCAAACATGAAGAACAAGACGGCTCTTTAATCTGTCGGGAATATCGGCGACAAATTTTCACAGAAAGTAAACGGTGGTCAGAAATGTCGCCAGATTTGTCGCTAGGCAATTTTTACGAAAGAAATTTCGCCATCAAAACAGCGCATAACCAGCATTGTTGCTGTGTTTGTCTAACTGCAGTTAAATCCCGACCATTGAGCGCATAGACAGCAGTACTGAAAGTATTTATTTATTTATATCCCCGGTAATATATTAGACAGTAGTGGTCGCCGCTGAGCTTCCTATGTATGAAAAACCCTGTTAAGGTAAAAGAAAACAGCACACAACAACCAACTTCTAAGTATTCTCATTTAAGATCTGGGCGCTGAACTCTGTTACAAACATTGTAGCGCTCTTCCTGGGGTTTTTCTTCTCAAGCATCACAAACTGTTTAGTCATGGTTTATTTAAAATGGTGACAAAGTCGCTATTGAGGATTTACTGCGGTCACTCATACTTCACGAAACCAACACAGAGACTTTTTATGTTTATAATAGTCCGCAGGGTTGTTAAAGTCTGCACTCTGTATGCTGCTGGTACGGCATTGGTTTAAGGAAAAGAAACATTTGATACATTATTTAATCTAACGCATCAGTTAAGATATGGACTTAAGGAGTTTATTTGTACAAATTTAAGTTTTAGTAAGGAAATAGGAAGGTTAAACCATTTACACGCTGAATTTTCCACACAAAGCCACGAGGCAAACATTAAGCTTATGAAGGAAGAAGGGGAGACACATTTTTGTCATTGCTTATTTCACAGTTCACCACTGACAACAAATAGGGCCTATGCTCAAAACTTTGTTTTTACTCACCTCTGCCACTTTTTTCTTACAAAAACGTAACGTAACAGTCTGGTCAGCTGCGTGTATGTTAAGCTCCACTCCTGAGACGTGAAATTGTGAATCTGGCGCCATCTGCTGGATAAGTAGCTCAATTGCATTTTTTGCATAAAAAGTAATTATTGGCAATTTTTCTACCGATAGCCATATCATCCATGACCCCCATATTGGCCGATAATATCGGCTGGCCGATATATTGGTCAGGCCCTAGTTAAAATATAAAATAAACGGTATATAATGAGATTAAGTAGTAAAAAATTATAAAAATGTTAAGACTGATAATGTTTTAAATTATTAAGTGTAAAACAATAAGATATGATCAAAATAAAAATGCAAAGCAGATGAACAATAAATAATAATCAGTTAAAAGCTTGGTTAAAAAGGTAGGTCTTGAGCCTGCTCTTAAAAACATGAACGTTCTCTGCGGCCCTGAGATCCTCTGGGAGCCTGTTCCAGAGGTGAGGGCCGTAATAAACGAAAGACGCCTAACATGAGTGCGTGTCCTGATTTTGGGGATAATAAGGAGACGGCTGCCAGAGCAGCACAGAGACGGCAAAGGTTCATATGGTAAAAGCATTTCTGAAAGACAAGAAGGCCCGGGACCATTAAGACAATAAAAAGATCATTAAAAGAACCCTAAAATTGATAATATTAAAAAATCGATAACCCTAAGACTGGTGTAATGTGCTCCAGGTCTTCGTCAGGACACAAGCTAATGAATTTTGTAAAAGCTGTAACCTTTTTTATAGCGTCTTCAAGACCCTTACACTCGGTGATAAATCAATTATCAGATTTCGTATGATTTATTGGTAAATACTGGTAAGGGAGGATTTCAACATTCATGTTGACACTAAAAGTGGTAGTCTTAAATGAAGCCTTTAATTTTAACCAAAACTCAGTCGGATTTGCTCAAAACATCCACAGACCTACAGACTTAGCGTACTTCTTGTTAAAGGGAAGTTATCCTGTCAACTGACTTGTATGCCTAATGGGAGGATTTGCTGCAAAGTCAACAACAGAATTGAAGCGAATGTCCACTGTTGCGAGATGCCGTTTCAGAAGTAGTGAAAACAGCAGTTCAGTGACTGTGCAATTTGCTGAGTTTCTTTAGATGAACATCATTTTAACAAATTTTTATTTGACTGCAGTGTTTGAGAACTAGGATCAGATGGAATTTATTTACTTGAATTCAAATCTGTGTGTACAAATGAATAGGATATTCTTGACCTGCCTTGAGATGTGTGTTGTGAATTGGTGCTATATGAATAAAGTGAAAAGAGTTGAAGTGAATTTCGGAATCACAGTTGAACAAAGAAAGTCTTTTATGTGACTGTGATTCTGTCTGGTCATCGTTTCATTTAGGAAGGGGAGCCCTACTGCATCGATGCGAGACTCTACGGCAATATCGGCCGCTTCATCAACCATCTGTGTGAGCCCAACCTACTAGCAGTGAGGGTGTTCACCATGCACCAAGACCAGCGCTTTCCAAGAATAGCCTTTTTCTCAAGTAAACCCATCAAAGCTGGAGAGCAGCTTGGGTAAGTTAGAATTCGAAGCCTTACCTCGGCTCTTTCTGCTGTTAGATCGTAACGATGCATCTTTCTGTCTCACTAGGATTGATTATGGCGACAACTACTGGAGGGTGAAAAGCAAGTACTTCAGTTGCATGTGTGGTTCTCCGAAGTGTCATTACTCAGCTCTAGGCAGATAGAAGCTGATCCAGTATGTCTGTATCTACACATTCTGTAACAGTCAGAACCCCAGGATCAGGTACCAACATGGAACGGTTCTAGGATTCATCTTGTTTTCAGTTTATAGAGCAAGTACATCTCTGCCCAAACCATGATATTTAACTTATTTTGTGCCCTTACAATACTGAAGTTTTGTTCTGGTTTGCACTAAAGTTGTTTGCTGTTCATGAAGGTTTTATCTGTTGTTGACAATATAATGGTGCAGAATGTCATATTTTTAATTAGATCTTTTTTTTGGTTGTCTGACCAATTTTACTATTCTTTCTGCTGCATGTAACTGCCAATTAAACATGTTTTTTTTTTGTTTTTTTTTAAACGACACCCATATATTTTGTCTAGATACATCAATATTGAAACGATGGAAATGTGTTATCTCACACACTGAATGTCTTTGAGCGAAGGTTATCAAACCTTGGTTCTTGATGCCTGCTGTCTTAACATTTTTTATCTGTGCTTCATCACACTTGATATTTAATGAATTGCCAACATTCAAAAAATAAAGGGACATTTTAACTCCATTAAGGTTTTTCTGTCATGGATTTTTTTTAAATATATTTGTGGAGTTTTTAATGACCTTTTTAATCTACTCAGTTATTTTAATTTTGACTGCATTCTTATAGTGGGAGATTTTACCATTGAATAATTATTGTAAAAGTGCTCTTTTAAATTGAAGATAAACTTCTATCTAAGGACAAATTCAGAATTTGGTCCATTCCAAAGGTCTAAACTGTTCTCATTTAGATTTAGTTCTGTCTGATACAGTTTAAAATCAACCATGAACAAAATGTCACCTTGAAGAAATGCAACAGCAGTCAGAGCTCATAGCATATTGGAGATTTCTGTATAATTTTATCTGGAAGCTTTGTTTTCTTTTTGGAAAATAAACGTTCTTTGAAGCTGTACTTCTCATGCAGATGGAAAAAGTCGAAACTAAAACAAAATTAATATTGACCAAAAGTTAATTTATTTCACCAATTCAAATTGAACGGTGAAACTAATAAATGATATACACTCATTACATGCAAATTAAAATATTTCAAGACTATTTGTTCTCATTTTGAAAATTATGGCTTACAGCTTATGAAAACCACAAATTAAAAATCTCGTAAAATTAAAGTATTGTGTAAAGGTTCAATGTTTTAGGCTGAACGTGTCTCCCTCTAATCAGCTACTGAATCCATAACCTCTGCCAAAGGCTCCTAAGCCTTTAAATGGTTTCTGTCTGGTTCAGTAGGAATCACAGTCATGGGGAAGACGGCTGAAGGAAACCCTCAATAATCCCCTCCATAAGAAGGGAAAGCCACGGAAGGTAACTGCAAAGGAAGTTGGATGTTCCCAAAGTGCTGTATTAACGCACATTAATATAAAGTTATGTGGAAGAAAAAGGTGCATAAGGAGCAGGGTTGAGCCCTGCCTGGAGAGGATTGTCAGGAAGAATTCATTCAGAAGTGTTAGGACATTCACAAGGAGTGGACTGAGGCTGGAGTAAGTGCATCAAAATTCAAAAATACTTTATTGATCCCAGAGAGAAATTAGGTGTTGTTGTAGCTCACTACTAATACATTTTTCAAAGAGTTTTTGTAGATCATGATGGTAGTGGGGAGAAATGATTTCCTGTAGCGGTCTGTGTTGCAGTGAAACTGAAGAAGCTTCCAACTGAAGATACTCTGTTGCTGTACGATAGTCTTATGAAGAGGATGCTCAGGGTTGTCCATAAGCTTTATAATTTTATAAAGCATCCTTCTTTGCATCATTATCTCCAGTTGTTCCACAGTTGTACCTAGAACAGAACCAGCCTTCTTTATCAGGTTGTTGAGACGTTTTAAGTCCCTGGCTCTGATGCTGCTACCCCAACAGATGATGGATGAAGAGATAACACTCTCCACAACAGATTGTAGAAGATTTACAGCATATTGCTGCAAACCTTGAAGGACCTCAAACACCACACACACGGGTCCTGGACATGGGCTTCATATGTCCTCTTCCTCATCTCAACATGCTGCTGCTCTGTTGCTCAGTGGTCCAAAGCCCCCTTTAATAAGATTAAATATTGCATCTCATTTGGAAACCAAGGTTCCAGAGTCTGGAAGAAAAATGAAGAGGCACACAATCCAAGATGCCTGAAGTCTAGTGTGAAGTTTGTACAGTCTGTTGATTTGGGGAGCCATGTCCAGTCAACACAGCCCTCTAGCAGGACATTTTGGAGCACTTCATGCTTCTGTCCGCAGATGAGCTTTAAGGATATGCTGACTTCATTTCCCAGCAGGACTTGGCAGCTGCCCACACTGCCAAAATACCAAAACCTGCTTCAATCACCAAGAGATTATTGGGCTTTATGGGGGGAACTTGTCTGATGTTTTAATCCCATAGAGAATCTATGAAGGATTGTCTAGAGAAAACGAGGGACATGGGATCGAACAATGCAGAAGAACTGAAGGCCGCTGTTTGAGCATCCTGGTCTTCGATAAGACCTCGGCAGTGCCACAGGCTGATGGCTTCCATGCCACGCAACATTGAGGCAGGAGCTGATTAAACAGGGGTCAAAACCAAGTACTGAGTGCATATGTATGATTACACTTTTCAGAGGCCCCAAATTTCTCTATTTAAAATCCTTTTCTTATTGATTTCATGGAATATTCAAATTTTCTTATATTTTGATGTTGGGGCTTTCATAAGCTGTAAGTCATAATAATCAAAATTATGACAAATAAAGGCTTGACATATCTCTCAGTGTATGTACTGAGTCTATGTATTAGTTTTACCTTTTAAGTTGAATTACTAAAATACATTAACTTTTGTACGATATTCTAATTTTTTAATAGACCTTCAGGAAATCTCTTTGCTGCTTTTATTTTACCTTCTACCTTTATAATCCATCCAGGGCCTGCTGCTAAGAAGCATCCCCACAGCATGATGCCTCCACCACCATGCTTCACAGAGTGGAATTGTGTTTTTGTAGAGATGTGCAGTTTTTGGTGTCTGGCAAACATATTGGGCATTTACATGCACATCTAAATGAAGCTTTTGGCACTAACTGGACTGATTGTTTAACCAGAGTCGAGGGTTGTGTCCCAGTTTACATGTCATTCAGAAAATCAAATTATTGAATATATTGCCGATATGTGCCCTTTCTCGCTAACATTCTTCCGTTGGACTAGAGTCACACAGATAGTAAAAAAAGTTGACAGAGTAACAGCATGTTATGCACAATGAGCAAAGAAATAGACAAAAGCACTGCAGCACAGTTAATTTGTAAGTACTTCTCTGTTTGATTGTGTTACACTCATATTGTTGCTGCTTGTTTTGTTTTTGTTATTCTGGCTTCCGTAGTCTCATAAGAAGCCTAAATCACACCCTTGTACTTTTGGTTCATGGATCCCCCATTGCCAAAAAAATAAATAAAAAATGATTGAGAGTCAGTGGGGCAATACAAGTTATTTTCTGATCCAATTTAAGATGCACCATGGATCTAATACATGATGTCCATTAATTTTAAAGACACGTTTTGATGTAGATAATTGCTCATATTTGACCTGCGGCAAAAGTTACTTTAGGTTTTGTGTAAAACCACTGATCGGACTTCAACCGAAGAGTAAACAGAGAAAAATGTCTGTGATTCCTCTCCTTCCTCCAGGATGAACAAATGAGCATTAAACATGGAGAAAACCCACTATAAATCTGGTGATTTGGAAAGTCACAGCTATGCATGGGGAGAAACAGTTGGTTAAGTGAGAGCCAGCATGCAGGAGAAGCTCTACAAGGTCTCAGTGAGTATTTCAAGTGCTATTTAGTGTTAGCCCCAGACGTCATATATGCGACGCCTAATTTGTACGCATTTTTTATTTTATGATTTTTAAAATCTTTTTTAAAAAATCCAAATAACTTGGCAAACACAGTTGAAACGCATATCATTAGTTATTATTTAAACTCAGCTACAATATATGTGTAATTCAAAGAGGACCAGAAAAGAACTTTTATTCCCTCATAGACTTTCATGCATTTTTTTTTGGGGGGGATGCAGATTATTTCCCATCTCAGCCACTGAAGACTGTAACCATCAAAGTCAGAGGTATCCTGGTGACCTCCCTCACTAGTCTCCTTGGACGCTCACTCAGGCTGTGAGGACAGTTTGATCCAGACAGATTTACACATGGACCATATTCTTTCCATTCTTGATGGATATAACTGATCTTCAGGTGATGCTCTGTGCCTTAGAGATTGTTTTGTACACATCCCCTGACTGATGCTTTTCAATAACCTCGGTTCAGTAAATGATTGGCTTGGACTGTCTTCATGCTGTGATGGTATAGTTATTCGTAAAAGTAAACAAAGCTGTACATCATCCATGGGGTTAAATACTTTTAAAAATGACACTTTAAACAAACGGAGTTACCAGTTTGTTTGGTTTCTTATGAGCACTGGAAACAATCAGAAGTCTAGAGGCAGAAAAATGTTTTAGCAATGACAGCCAAGAGTTTAAACTGTGTGGGTTCAGAATAAATCTGTGCTAGAAAGAAATTCCCTCCCCATGGTGACTACTCCTCCATGTTTACTGGGACTTACTGGGATTCTGGAAACACTGCAGAGAAGCAGAATAGCTTTAAATGGTCTAAGAGCCCTTTAATACAAACTAAGAATAACTTTAAGAACATTGTGCCCATTAGGTTAGAATAACGCTTATCAGGCAATAAGTAAAATCCTCATATGTCACCTTTAGCAACTAAAAATGCTGTCTGTTGCATCAATTTTATAATTTAGGAAATTAGAGCTTATTAAAAATATATTTGTAATGTCTGTCAAACAGTCCAGTTGATTTGCTAACTGTAATTCCTATGCTATACGTATGGGCTGAGAGCTTTTAGCATGTATTTATAATCTGATCAAGAGGAAGTACAACAGAAACAGGGTGTTTCCTAAACCAGAACCCTGAGGAACTTACACCCTTTACATCCTTAAAGAGGATGGAAATGTTTGGTTGTTTTTTCTTTATTTTCCTGTAAGTCAGCAGTTGTTTTCTGCATGACCTATTCAAATGTAGGATTCTGTTCTTTATTTATCCATTTTAAAATTGCGAACTGGAAGGGTGCAGGCAAAAAAGCGATATATAAATGAATAACCAGCAATGATGTGAGAGACTCTTTTTATTTAGATCATTTAAGTAGCCTATAATATATATAAATGAATAAAAGATAAACATGACGTGCTCTTATTTTGATAGGGATGGGATAGGCTCACTCCCTCCCCTGTTGCTATGGAAACAGAGCTGGTCCAGGTGGAGCCACTGGCTCGCGTCTTGTCAGCCACATGGGGCTATGGATGAACAGCGCTGGGGAAAGTGGAATCTACTCGTTCATATTAAAGGAGATTTCGTGGAATCGAGCGGCCAAGTAGTGATTTCTCCTCAGCAGGCAGCTCATCTAACAGGCACCGTGTGTTTTTTGTTTTTGGTTTGTCTTTCGCTGGGAGCGGCAGCTACAAGGAACACGCAATTATTTAAATCTGCGCGCACAGGAGCCTCCGGGGGGGAGGAAATGCGGTTGTTTCTGGGCGCTATTTTAACACTGGGGAACATAGATTGACTCGTTCCGGAAGCCGTCTTCTGCAAACAAACTGTTCAGAAGTTACGTTCCCTGGATGGATGGGTCTGTTGGAGGAGCGGGGAAGTCAGCCGGAGGAGCAACACCCAGAAAAATGATGCATCATGGAGGGGAAGGCGCTGAACTTTGAGCAACAAATTCACGTCGGAGCTGCCGGCGGCATGGGGAGCCGCACAGACCAGGAGCTGACAGAGCGACCCTGAGGAACCAGCCTCTCCTTGTTTTACTGTGGATCTTCTTACTGGCTGTGTCAGTGAGGACCTACCGGGGGACGGTACAGCAGGCTCTGCTGTGATGCTTCATCTCCATCCCTATTCTGCCAGTTTCTGTGTCTCCAGCAAGCTTTTCTCAGTCACAGAATGGCTCGTTTTGAAGACGAGGCGTTCAGCCGCTTCAGAGGCAGCGGTCCCACGGGGCCGGCCAGAGGGGCCAACCGGCAGCCGGACCGGGGGCCGTATCAGTCTATGGCCCAGAGAGCCAGGACCATGGCTATATACCGCCCCATTCCTGTCAAGCAGAACTTCCTCACCGTTAACCGCTCCCTGTTTATCTTCAGCGAGGATAATATCATCCGGAAATATGCCAAAAAGATCAACGAATGGCCATATCCTTACTGTCCACAGTGAAGATCACTGCGCAGACCTAAATCAGAAACATCTGAATGGCCAATTAGTTAGGAGCTTTCATTTTACAGTTCGGTCTCCTGTGATTTTGTAGCCTTATTCAGTCTAAATGATAAAGGAACAGGTAGCAGGCTTTGCTGCTGCTGGGGTTACTCGTTTGGCTTTCTGCCACAGAAATACATCTGCTGTTTGAGGACATAGCAGATCGCTTTAACATTTCTGCGCATATTTCCCCTTTAATTACTCCATATTTGTTATGACATAACAGCCTCAATCAATTAGCCTGGATCGTTCAGGGAGCCAGCCAGTGTGTTGCAGTGCTGCTTTATCCTGTGATAAAGATGTGTTAGCTCGTTTGTTTTAATTGTTTCGTGAAATCCATGAACTGCTTTTGTTTCCAAAGAAAATAGGGTAAAAGCTGGAGTTTATTCACAGTTTGGGGAGATTTATGGCCAGACTCTGACAGGTAGCATTTGGGGCAGCTAAGGTGGAGCTGTCCATGGTGCTGACTCCCATCCAACAGCAGCTTTCCTCAGAAGCGAGCTGAAGGCGATCTATGGGCGTGACTCAAACAAACAAGCTGTGCTCAAAACAGCCCATTTGTCAGGATGTTGAAACTAGCTGCTGCTGACACTGAGTAGACGTTGTCTGTACAGGGATCCAACAGTCAGGCTTCTTATCCCACTAAAGAAATTATTTACAGCTACAATGCTGTGATTAAGTTCTCCATCCCCTCTAAGGAATTTCGTCAAACAGTTTTTACCGTTTGCACTATGTCAACCTAAGTAAATCCAAAACGTAGTTTTCAAAATGATTGATTAAGCTATCATTGTGGGTAAAAAAGTAATCTAAACCAACTGGTGTCTAGGAAGAAAAATTGTTAAATATATTTACTTTTATGACAATATTTTCAGTATATCAGTAGGTTCCAACAATGCACTTATTGATCATTATATAACTGACAGGTGGTCTGTTTGATCAATAAATTGGAATTAAAGGATAAGTAGGTATAGAAAATAAAAAAATACTTGAGAATGGTCAATGTTGTTTCTTTTTCATCATTATTGTAGCTGAGCAAGAAACCTTATTGTTCCCAGAGCAGACTTTAGTGATTGCTGAGAGTCCTCTCTGCTTTGTTTACTGTCTATTTTTTAGGTTGTAAATCAGCATACATCACTTTTGTTGGACATATAAATATTACATTTCGCTAAAGCACACTTTGGGGTTACAACAGGGCAATCATCTAAAGCACAAATCCACATCAGAATGGGTCAGAAACTGAAGGGAATATTTGGGGTCCAATCCCAGACCTAAATCCAATTAAGATGTTGTGATGTGACCATAAGCCTTTTCTGTTTAAAATCCCTCCAAAGTGAGTAAATCAAAGGAATTCCGCAAATCAGAGTGGGCCAAAACTCCACAGTGATGTCAGATAATGTTTCTTAACCCTGATTCTCAGGGCTCGCTGGCCTTCATATTTTAGCTGCATCTCTGCTACAGCACACCTGGTTCGAATAATAGTATTAGTTTCTGCATGCTGTAAACTAACACTATAACAATACAAGTGCCTGCTAATCACCCAGTTGTTCAGATCAGAGGTGTGGCAGAAGGGCAACACCTAAAGCATGCAGGACATGGGTCCTGAGGACCATGATGTAAGAGATTATATAGATTTGTTGTCGATTATGACGATCACTTAAAGGCTGTTGTTGCCAAGGATGGGACCGTTAGTAATTAGTTGTATGCATTTGGCACTAAGGACCAGGTTGGTTTGGATAGCATTTGCTCTTAATAAAACTATCATTTAGAAACTGCCTTTTGTGTTTACTCAACATTTAAACTTTTAAATGCATAAAAAACACACAAAAAGGAAGACATATATATGGGGGCCACATACTTTATCACAGCACTGTATCTCAGACTTTATATATTGCAGGTGTCTCCTGTTCAGTTCTGAGGTTATTTTGGAATACTGCATATTGATTATCCTTTAATGCTGAGCAGACATTTTGATACCATGTTGCTTTTACAGCAGTCTTCTAGCCAGGATCGTAAGTGGATGGAGGCTCCGCTGGTTGAAGCTTATTGGGCAGCTTCTTTTCCTGTTGGGGTTAGGAGAGACAGACCTGGTAAAGTCGGAAGAGGATGTTGGGAAGGTAGTATCTAATGACAGAAGTGGAGTGTAAGAAGGGGAGAAAGCCATTAGTATTCAAAAATAGATGGCCATTATCTTTAAACAGGCAAAGATTCTCCCCAAGTTTTATTATTGCAAATATGCCAAATATCAATCAGCCTCCTTTTATCCTGTGAAAGAATAGCTATTACAGAGGTTATGTCAGCAGTTATGTATATATTTTAGGAATGTATGCGGGAGTGCAAACAACAGACTGTAAGGACTTTTTTAATGTCTTTTTATTGAGGATGTACGATCTTCAGGAATCAATCAGCAATATGCAAAAAAGATTTTCAAGGACATATTAGGAGAAAATGCCTCTAAGGTTAAAGTTGAACTCTCTTCTTTAGAAATCATGAATCTAAGATTCAAGACTGACTTAAGACAGTGTGGTTAGAATGCTGGTCGAAGAGAATGTTTTCGGTATCTTTTGTGCTCATGGTTAATACATTTTTTTTTCTTCTCCAAATTCTGAACTACAATGTGTGCCATTGCTGTGGCTTTACATTGCATTGTGGGTCAGTGTTATAAAATTCATGAACAGCCAGTGCAAAGCAGAGGTTTTCACAGTGATACGACTCTAACCAGACAGATGAAAACATTGACTCAGTGCCAGATGCTGCTCCCTTTCAGAGTAAAATCCAGTCTAAAGGCATCAGGGGAAGCAGTAGAAAGGCTCCCAGTTTACACAGCTTCCTTATGTTACATACAGAGAAACAACATCTTCCTGAAGGCCACTCCTGGGCCTTCAAACATTTACCTGATATCTTTGTTGAAAAGCAACTCTCCCCTAATTTAACAGGCTTTTTTGCTGACAAACTGTATAAATGACTGTTTAATAGTGTTGTCTATATGTGTAGTCATCATTTTGGCATTTTAGTGCATCTGATTTATTATATTAATTTTCTGATAAAAACCAACATGGCTCTACAATATTGTGTGGACATCAGAGGCAGTTACCTTGGATTGGTAGATTGGGGTGGTGGTCCCCCTCTTTAAAAAGGGAGACCACAGAGTGTATTCCAACTATAGGCCTATTCAGGGGTTTTGGAGAGGAGGGTCCGACAGATAGTCGAATCTCAGATTCAGGAGGAACAATGCGTTTTTTGTCCTGGCCGTGGAACACTGAACCAGCTCTACACCTCCAGCAGGGTCCTGGAGTGTGCATGGGAGTTCGCCCAACCGGACTACACGTATTTTGTGGACTTGGAGAAGGCATTTGACCGTGTCCCTTGTGGAGTCCTGTGGGGGGTACTCCAGGAGTATTTGGGTACCAGGCCCTTTGATATTGGCTGTTAGATCCCTGTATGACCGGTGTCAGAGTTTGGTTTGAAGTGCCGGGAGTAAGTCGGGCTTGTTTCCGCTGAGAGTTGGACTTGGTCAAGGTTGCCCTTTGTCACCGATCCTGTTCATAACGTTCATGGACAGGATTTCTAGGCGCAGCCAAGGTGTTGAGGGGATTTATTTTGGTGGCCTCAGCTTTTTGCAGATGATGTGGTCCTGTTGGATTTATCGAAACGTGATCTATAGCTTTAGCCGGAGCGGTTTGCTGCTGATTGTGAAGCAGCTCGGATGAGGATCACCACCTCCAAATCCGAGAACAACCTTCTCTGGGTCGGGGATGAGGTCCTTACTCGAGTGGAGGAGTTCAAGTATCTGGGGGGCCTGTTCACAAATGAGGAAAAAATGGGGCAAGAGATCAATAGACGCATTGGTAAGGCATCTGCAGTATGCGGGCGCTGTACCGATCTGTCGTGGTGAAGAGAGAGCTGAGCCAAAAGGCAAAGCTCTTGATTTACTGGTCGATCTCCATTCCTACCCTCATCTATGGTTACTAACTCTGGGTGGTGAACAAAAAGAACAAGATCATAGATACAGGTGGCTGAAATGAGTTCCAACCGCAGGGTGGCTGAGGTCTCCCTCAGAGATAGGGTGAGAAGCTCAGACATCCAGAGGGTGCTCAGAGTAGAGCCACTGCTCCTCCACATTGAGAGGAGCCAGTTGAGGTGTTTTGAGAATCTGGTTTTGGACACCTCCCTGGTGAGGTGTTCCTAGCACAACCCACCGGGAGGAGGCCCAGGGGAAGACCCAGGAGTCGCTGGAGGGACTATGTCTCTCGGTTGGCCTGGGAACGCCTTGGGACTCATTCTGAGGCTCTAGCCCAAGTGGCTGGGGAGAGGAAAATCTGGGTCTCTCTTCTTAATCTGCTGCCCCCACGACCCGACCCCAGATGAAGCACAAGAAGATGGATGGATTCGGATTAAAACCTTCAGTGTAGTGCCGTCTTCACATTAATAGCATGCACCACATATGAATATAAGTCTGCCATCGATATTGGGTAAGCATTGATGTATGATGTTAGCCAGTAAGTGTGATGTCTGCTTGAGTGCCACTGTGGGGTAAAAAACAAGCCAAATCTTGGCCACGCCTCGTTGCCAGTTGGAGGTAGAATAGCAAGAGTTTACACCCAGTCCTCTCCACCCGCCTGTCCCTGGGTCCACCAGGCAAAACTTTCTTTTCGTGCATTTTTCAAACGAGATGTGTGGGTGGAGTAAGAGTCTGGTAGGGGGGTGAGTTGCTGTTTAACTATTTAGCTAATAGTTAATTTATTGTTTTTTTATAATGGAGGTTGTTTTAAATTGTGTATATGCCTTAGTGACATCCCTAATGTTACACAAAAATCCCGCTTCGGTACGTATTTGGAGTTTGAAAGTCATGGTTTTGTACGTTTTCCGTACACATTAATCAGGAAAAAGAAACATAAATGAGAATTTCACTTTTTTATATTCGATCAGCATTAAACAAAGAACACAATTTCCTGAATTCCTTTGTTTTAATTCTTGAAATTAATTTTATCCATAAAATGAATAGGTATACCGTCAAACCCCTAATGTGCTTATATAGTTCACATAGTTTTTCATTTCCTGGCAGTTTACAAGCAGTATATGTGGCTGCTTCTTCATAAATCAAACACTGTTGCCAACCACAACAGGATGCAAAAGAGAATTTTGGTAATCCTGCTCAGTGGATATCGAGTAGCCGTAGAAGATTTCCAATGGATTAATCTTGATTCCCACTGAACCTGTAGGAGCTGTAGCTCGTTGCTCATCTTGATACTAATCTGAAAACTTCAGTAATCAGCCTACAAAGGCAAGAAAATCAAACATAATTCTCTCATATTTTTAAACAAAATTAACAATACTATGAACATTTGGACTGAGTAGTCACAAGATCTGTTTGCATGAGTTTTTTTATTCCACTATGACCTGTACTACATTTTATAGGCAACTTGGAATTTTTTTAATTGTTAAAAAATATAAGGAGTAGTGGAATGATATTCTGTCTTCACCATCAGTGTCAATCTAATACGCCACAGGAGTTCGGGTTACATTTAATAGGAACATAGTAGTCATGAAGTCAGGAAACATTGGAAAAAATTAATTAGATGTCTTACACAATGATATTACTATATATACACCATAATGTTCAGATATAAATAGTTCAGTTGTTCTTCTAGTAATCCAGGGAGGATGCTGAAATAACCCTAGCGTTGCTATGTGATATGTAATAATCAGAATCAGAATCAGAATCAGAATCAGTTTTATTGGCCAAGTATGTAATAATAGAAGTGTTGCTTGTTATAGCAGCCCTTTGTTGTGCTCTGTATGTTAGCTTCTGGTATGATAGTAGCTCACATGTCTTGGTAGTTTGAAAGTGATACATAGGCTTTCTTTTATCACCAATGTATAAGCTGACTAAATGTTCTGTAGCTTCAGAAGGAGAGGTAATTCTGACGACTGTAATGTTTGTTACATCATCCTTTTAGCAAACATCCTTAACACGGTCACTCCATTTGAATACATGATCCTGGCTACCATTATAGCAAACTGCATCGTGCTGGCCTTGGAGCAACACCTGCCAGCTTTGGACAAAACCCCACTCTCTGAACGTTTGGTGAGTATTACAGTTCTCAGCAGGCAAACGCTCTTATTCTGCTGTATTTAGAAGGCATTTCTGAGTGGAAGAAATCCAGAAAGCTCTTTGCTTTGTCAGCTTGGTGTCTGCAGACCAGGTCACTGCTAGACTGTGGGGTGACCGGCTCATGAGGTAGAGTAGTTGGCTTGTAATCATAGGATTGTAGATTCAATTCAAACTTCTACCTGTTACATTCCAAAGTCTACCAATTGCTGTGCAATTGTGAATGTGGGACTAGTGTAAAGTGTTTTTATGGTCAGCATGGCTAGAAAAGTGCTATTTAAGTTCAGTCCATTTAGACCTACGTAGACAATCACCGGCTGCAGCCGATCTCCTTCTTATTGCTGCAGGTTAAGCTGAACCATGAAGAGCTGCTTCTGATCTCCCCTGTGTATAATTATGTCATGTTACCCCTGCTGTACCCTAATCCCCCCCCACCCCTGACAGCCCTCTTGTTAAGTTATTCCATAAAAGAAGCCGGTGCTGTGAGCCCTCCTGTGCAATCAAAGACCTGATGATAACAGGGGCATCACAGTGTGAGGGCTGAATGTCACTGGCCTCCTGGATGCCTGGTTCTAGCCTTGATGTCAGAATGTGTCATCATTTCTGTTTCCATGAGTTTTTTTATTTTAAACTGTTTACAATATTTAAGAACTTCAAGGCATCAAGTGACAATGATTTTGCTTCTGTTATTGTTCCCCAAGTGGGTGTGAAAGGGCTGTCTTCATGGGTATTCAAACTTAAGATCTGATGCAATACTGAGATGTTTTTCTTGCAAGTAAGTTACTGCACCTAGTTTAGAATTGAAGTGTCATGTTTCAGCTCTGAACCATAGTTTCAACAACCCATTCCTCCTTCAAAAACTGTAATATATTAAAACGGTGAAAGACTTATGATACCTAAAATAAGGACTTTACTATTTTAGTCAACATGACATCACCAGTAACAAGGATTGCAAGGACTGAGTTACAACAGAGGTTTCAAACTAAGTGATTCCAGTGCTAACCGGAACCAGTTCTTCCTGTTGCCACCAGTGTAGGACCAGTTTCTATGAGATTTCGAAAAACAGTTCCATCGTTTGATTTTGCTGAGGTCATACTGCTCAAAGAGACCAGCAACTTGTTGTATACTTCAGGTTTTAGACTCCTTGAGGAGTTTTGCTTTCAGTTTGCTTAATATAAGACACTAAACTGGATTTCATTGTTAATAAAAAAGTCGGGATAGTTAAAAAAAAAAATCCCTTTCTGTAATTCATTATCTGAGTTTTGTGCAAGCAAATTCAGATATTTTCCTTAACTAATGTTGGAAAATAGTGATTTATATCATTACTGTATTCATCTGGATTGGGAACCAGAGTTATGGTAAATGCTGTGCATTTGTATTGCTCTTTTTCAACCAGAGGACCACAAGGCGCTTTACAATACTTTCATTTATTCACCCATTCATTCATTCACACATTCACATGCTGATGGTGGCAGTGTACTACTTTGTAGCCAGAGGAAATGTAAACTATGTCAAGAAAAACAGAAACACAATACAATTGCTTTGAGGATACCTTAAGTGCAGCACTACTCATCCCATTCTGTGACATTTTATTGTTTTGTTGGGGTTTTGGAGCCCAAAGATTTAATTACTGTTGGAGGAAACAGATAGTCGAAGACAGGTTCTCGGTATCATCCATCACATAGTGAAAACAGTAAAGCCACACAACGCATCTGAGTAGTTCATGTGACAGACCAGCACAAAGTAATACTGAATTGTGAAGTAGAGGGAAGATGTTTTTTTGTTTTTGTTTTTCACAATAAAATCTGCTTCTGTTGTGTTCCGTCCCTCTGAGTCAATACGAAAACTACCAGTCGCTTTACTTCCTGCTGGGTGTATGTCTACCTGCTGGGTGTATGTCAACCAGCTGGGTGTGTGTCTACCAGCTGGGTGTGGGTCCACCTGCTGGGTGTATGTCTACCTGCTGGGTGTGTGTCTACCAGCATGGTGTGTGTCTACCAGTTGGTTGTGTGTCTACCTGCTGGGTGTATGTCTACCTGCTGGGTGTGTGTCTACCTGCTGGGTGTATGTCTACCTGCTGGGTTTATGTCAACCATTATGGTGTATGTCTACCAGCTAGGTGTATGTCTACCAGCTGGGTTTATGTCAACCAGCATGGTGTGTGTCTACCAGCTGGGTGTGGGTCTACCTGCTGGGTGTATGTCTACCTGCTGGGTTTGTGTCTACCTGCTGGGTGTATGTCTACCAGCTGGGTGTGTGTCTTCCAGCTGGGTGTATGTCTACCTGCTGGGTGTATGTCAACCAGCATGGTGTTTGTCTACCAGCTGGGTGTGGGTCTACCAGCTCGGTTTATGTCAACCAGCTGGGTCTATGTCAACCAACTGGGCGTGGGTCTACCAGCTGGATTTATGTCAACCAGCGTGGTATATGTCTACCAGCTGGGTTTGTGTCTACCAGCTGGGTGTGTGTCTACCAGCTAGGTGTGGGTCTACCACTGGGTTTATGTTAACCAGCATGGTGTGTGTCTACCTCTGGGTTTATGTCTACCAGCTGGGTTTATGTCTACCAGCTGGGTCTATGTCAACCAACTGGGTTTGTGTCTACCAGCTGGGTGTGTGTCTACCAGCTAGATGTGGGTCTACCAGCTGGGGTTATGTCAACCAGCATGGTGTGTGTCTACCAGCTGGGCGTGTGTCTACCAGCTGGGTTTATGTCAACCAGAATGGTGTGTGTCTACCAGCTGGGTGTGTGTCTACCAGCTGGGTGTGTGTCTACCAGCTGGGTTTATGTCAACCAGCTGGGTGTATGTCTACCAGCTGGGTGTGAGCCTACCAGCTAGGTGTGGGTCTACCAGCTGGGTGTGAGCCTACCAGCTAGGTGTGGGTCTACCAGCTGGGTTTATGTCAACCAGCATGGTGTGTGTCTACCCGCTGGGTTTATGTCAACCAGCATGGTGTGTGTCTACCAGCTGGGTGTGTGTCTACCAGCTGGGTTTATGTCAACCAGCTGGGTGTATGTCTACCAGCTGGGTGTGAGCCTACCAGCTAGGTGTGGGTCTACCAGCTGGGTGTGAGCCTACCAGCTAGGTGTGGGTCTACCAGCTGGGTTTATGTCAACCAGCATGGTGTGTGTCTACCCGCTGGGTTTATGTCAACCAGCATGGTGTGTGTCTACCAGTTGGGTGTGTGTCTACCAGCTGGGTTTATGTCAACCAGCATGGTGTGTCTACCAGCTGGGTGTGGGTCTAACTGCTGGGTGTATGTCAACCAGCATGGTGTGTGTCTACCAGCTGGGTGTGGGTCTACCAGTTGGATTTATGTCAACCAGCTGGGTATATGTCTACCAGCTGGGTTTGTTTCTACCAGCTGGGTGCGTGTCTACCAGCTAGGTGTGGGTCTACCAGCTAGGTTTATGTCAACCAGCATGGTGTGTGTCTACCAGCTGGGATTATGTCAATCAGCATGGTGTGTGTCTACCAGTTGGGTGTGTGTCTACCAGCTGGGTATATGTCAACCAGCTGGGTGTATGTCTACCAGCTGGGTGTATTTCTACCAGCTGGGTTTATGTCTCCCAGCTGGGTTTATGTCAACCAGCATGGTGTGTGTCTACCAGCTGGGTGTGGGTCTACCCGCTGGATTTATGTCAACCAGCTGGGTGTATGTCTACCAGCTGGGTGTGTGTCTACCAGCGGGGTGTGTTTCTACCAACTGGGTATATGTCTTCCAGCTGGTTGTGTGTCTACCGGCTGAGTGTGTGTCTACCAGCTGGGTGTGTATCCAACAGCTGGGTGTATGTCTACCAGCTGGGTATATGTCAAACAGCTTTGTTTGTGTCTACCAGCTGGGTGTATATCAACCAGCATGGTGTGTGTCTACCAGCTGGGTGTATGTCATCCAGTGTTGCACGTCTAGGAACTGAGATTTTGCCCATTCGTCTTTCTTTGACTGGGTCGTTCTAGATCATTATTACACTTTAATCAGATCCATTCTGTTGAAGCTCCGACTGTTTATTCAGTTTCAATATTCTGGTAGAAAGTGGGCTTCCACCCTGGTCCCAAGTGTTTTGCAGTTTACAACAGACTTTCTTACAGTATTGTCCAAATGCAGTGTCATCCTTCAGTCAAGCTTTTAGCCTATGAAGGCTTACATAAGCTAAAGGACAGGATAGACAGATTTAGTTTCTTTAGGCGTAATTGATCATTCTTATCTGGGATTCACAGCAACAGCAATAATAATCATAACATTCTAGATAATCCAGTAAAATGTCTCTTTTCCACAAGGGTCTGCTCTGCCCGGGCACCTCTGTTTAGCACATTTTTCCATTGGTTTTGTCTGGGCCGAGCCAATGTTTTTTTCTAAATTTCCTCCGGCTCAGTCTGAAGCTGGCCGAGGCGACCCCACACACCCACCTATGGACTGATTGTCCGGTAAAGTGATGTTACTCTCATGCTTACCTACATAGTGTTAGCTACTGATTCGCCTGGCAGTGTGCGTTTCAAGTGATGTCACAGAATAGCGCCTGATTGAACCCAAATAAACTGTGGTTGTGGCCCTTGAAAATGACATCACATATTCTTTGTACCACTTTGCTCTCCTAAACCCGTCCATGTCCCTTCACCTTCGTGTTATGAGATGGGGACCCTGTCATTGCAAGAAACAGCAGTCTGACTAACTCAGTCTGTCAAGCATGAGACTCCTTATCTAAGGGTTGTCGGTTTGAACCCCATGTGGGGTGCCAAATACAATGGAAAAATAAACATATCTTAAACAAAGATGAGATGGATGTCCTTGAGGTGTTTTAAAGATTTAAAACGCATCTTGATCAACATGGGGGAACAGTTGTATTCCTCATACCTGCCAACCCATCAATTCTAAACCATTATATAGTTAGGCTTTTATATCTACATTAGCCCCCCACTGCTTCTCACTGTTCTTTTGTCAGATACCTGGAGCGCAGGGAATGTTGTCTACTGATGGGTAACATAATGATGTGTGTGATCATGCAGTTCTAATACCTCACTATCAAAACATTATGTTCAAATGCCAGGCTTGTTTGTCTACATAACCCACTGTCTTGGATGTAACGTATATTAGGACAGGGAATAATATTTCTACAAAAGACTCCATAAAAAACACCCTTCCTATTGATTTGTAGGGATTTGTGATATATTTTTTATAAGCCAAACATGCCAGCACAAATGCTCTACACTCTTCTAAATAACATTTAGTATAGTACTAAATGCTGGAACTACAATAGGTGATAAGAGCGCCACCATGTTCCATTTTCCTAGACATAATGCAGGCTCTGTTTAGTTTCATGCTTCTAAGAGTTAAAGAGAAACATATCCTACTGTCTGACCTTGTTAACAAAGATTTCGTACTAACTTCAGTTCTCCTTGTTTCCATTACAGGATGACACAGAGCCCTACTTTATTGGAATATTTTGCTTTGAGGCAGGCATCAAGATCATCGCCTTGGGTTTTGCTTTTCACAAAGGCTCCTACCTACGTAATGGCTGGAATGTAATGGACTTTGTGGTGGTCCTAACAGGGTAAGTAGCACTGGCCTAATGGCTTCCACAGCTGGTAACTGACAGAGCTGATGGGGAGCAGCGATTAACGATGGGAGGGGGAGCATTGCTCTGTGCATGGGTGTGTGTTGCCTTTGTAATGATTGGCAAAGCCAAGCTGTTCCAGATGAAAGGCTGTTTTCTTCCGGTCTGAATAAACTGAGTCTTAATAAGATGGTATTATCTGCATTATTTGTTCAGAGCTCCAGAGGAAACGCTGTGCACACTTTGTAGAAATGATGAAGAGAACTGTATTTTATGGACGACTATCTTCCATAAAACATGTAGAATTTATGTTAATATCAGAATTTTCAGAGGAAAAAAGCGTCCTTTGTTTTATGGAGAATTTCTGTTATTAATATGTAGACAGTGCAGTTCATGTAAGTTGACCATGGATTCTCTGGCTCCTGAAAACTTTTTAATTTTCTCACTTCAGTGTACTAGGACTGTGGTACGTCACTATTGTGCACATATTTTGATTTCAGTTGTAGAACGGAGCAATATTGCTTCTCTATGCCTGGTTCATCATATCCATCATTTAGATTATCCTGTTAGATTATCCCTAAAATGCATGTTTTGGGATTATGGGAGGAAAAGCCTAGGGACAACATGCAAACTACTCGATGGAAGGTCTAGGTCTACAATTTGATTCCAGACCCTTGTTGCTGAAAGACCCCAGTATTGTTCTCTGCAGTACAGTGATGATGAATATTACTACAACTATCACTATATGACATAATAAGTGTCTTAATTTTCATAATTGTTCTTATTTTTCTTATTGCTTTTCGTGACAAGATTCTATGTTGCTGAAGTTATTAAATGTTGTCACTGGGGCTGCAAAATATTAAAACAAGGTATTTGCAATATTATTGCTGAGTATTGCAGTGATGATATTGGTTGTTATTGAAGCACATATATTACTGGCATGTAGGGAGCAAATGTATGATGCTTTAATAACCGATCTAATAGAGGAGTCTTTGTGATTTGGGAGATTGATGCATTAATATTGCAATGACAGCAAATTAATAACTGCAGTTTCCTTAATTTTGTTTGTAATTTCTTTCTTTTTTTTAAACAGTCTATATTTTCTCATTAATGTATACTTCTCCTTTAACGCCACTTATTTTCATTAATATTGTTAATTTCTATGGTATTGAGTCTTTGAGAGTAGATGTGCTGCACATAAAATCCACTGCACAACGCTTTTTGGGACAGGGTTTTCTTTAAAATGTATTTCTAAATTTATTGGGTTCATTTCCTTTATTACCAATCAAAAGGTGTATTCAGTTATATCTGCATAATCTACAGCTTCAGAAACTGCTGTTTCTGAAATTCTGGTTGTTTTATTTATTTATTCGACGTCAAACAAGATAATAAATGTACAGGATATTGTATTGAATTTATAACATTTCTAGATGCTGAGAAAGTCATTTTAAAGATTCTTTGCTTTTCTGGTAAGAAATCCTAAAAAAAAGAAAAAAAATCAGACCATGACCTATTTTAATAGCAATATTAAATCTTTAAGTAGTAAGGCTTTCTCGTGTTTTCATTGTAGTAAACAGACCGATTCCCCTGGGACAGGATGATGTGTAGGAATAGTGCCTTGTGTGATGAGAGATAGAGGAGAGTAGGCCTTGGTGCTGCAGGGGGAGGGGAAGTTGTAAGGATGGGTGATCGCAGAGACAGAGGATGCTGTTACGCTGCAAAAAGTCCCTGAGAGATTTCGGAACTCAGCAGGGAACTGCTCAGTTTGTCTTACATAATGCTTTTGGATTTATTTGGACCACCCTGGGCTCGTACCAGCCGCTTTGCTGCAACAAACAGACCAACAGTCCAATTCCCAAATACCTCATTATACCCTCTGCTCCTCCCACTGGAAGTCATCTGAGTGTTTGTTCGCACTAGCTGAACACAAGGAGAAAATGTAATACATAAATGGCATCCAAAAAAATGTCTGCTTTTACAGTCATTTACAATGGGTGTGTTTAAAGAAGTCTTTCCAACGACTTAGATCTGTGTTTTGTATTTTTCTGCTTTAATGAGGCTCTTTTTCACAGGTCTGGAGGTCTGATTGAAATGTTTCTGACATGCCTTACTAATACAATACTACAACGTCACGGAAACAGCTTCTTTATAAATAAATTATGAAAATTGCATTCAGGTTTTTGAGAGCAGTCAGTGTTGAGCCTCTTGACTCACTGCCCATCTGGCTCACTTATGTCAGTCTCTTTTGAGACTGTTAGTATTCTGCAGACTTTCATCTATATTATTACAGTATGAGAGAGCAAACTGTATTTGGCCTTCGAACTCACAGCAGCATATATTTACTTTTCCCTCCAGATCAACCACAGACAGCTGGTAATCATCCGTCTGGCAGAATCTTATAACATACCACGTGTCGAACTGCATGAACTTGTTAAAACATTGGACAACAGAACGAATGCTGTTGTATCTGTGTAGCTTTGTGCTCTGTAACCAGAGATAAAACTTACTGACAACAACAAATAGCAGTCTTTAAAGTTTTGTTTGCTTTTCTTTTAATATAAATTGTGAAATTTCAACAAAACTGTAAACACTACTAAAGGTAAAACAGGAGCACTCCTTGTCCAGAAGCTCATTTGGATCCAACCTGTTTAGAAGCGTCATTTCATCAACCGTTTTTGCGAATGAAATGTGGAGGGATGTCTGTGCTAATTCCCAGTAAGATTTTTAATTTAGTCAAAGTAAGAGTGCAAATGAGAAAGAAATTCTTATACTGGATGAAGGCTATGGAGTCCCATTTTTGAAGTCAGAGTCAAAAAGTAACTTGAATGATTTGGGTTATTTAGAATATCATAAAAAAGTTATAATTTTTAAAATCATATTTGCATCCATGTTATATATTCATGTCTAAATGTCACAGTTTCAAACTAAATATTATACTAGAAAGCTGAATATTTAGTTTAAACGCAACTTTACTTGTGTAGCACACCTTAAAAAGGATATTCAAGGTCCTTTCCATCATTAGAGGATCAAATAAGATAAAATCAGCAAAAAACACAACATTAGAGACACATGTATAACACATCATAACCATAGAGTGTATATATAAATAGACAAACCCTCGTTGATGTCACCCATAGGTTTCTGAAGAGCAAAAATGAAGCCAACTGGGCGCTTCCCACCGCCGCCATCTTGTCCGCGTCACTCGCCTCGTCACTCTCAGAAACTCCCAAAATGGGCAAAGAGGTGGAGTTGACAGTGGCAATGTGAGGCTGGGGGCGGAGGGTTGAAGCTCCAAGCCGACATAGCTAGAAGCTAGTCAGAAGCTAACTGAAGCTAGTCAGAAGCTAACTGAAGCTAGCGTAGGCTGCAGCCGGTTTCAGCCAGAAGACCGCGGTTAAGAGACTTTTGCCCCGTTTTTTCCCCACAGCTGGTAAGGCATCAGCCGGTATAAAGCTTTCCTGCAAAGCAGAGGACGGTCTGTTACTGTAATCAATACCACAGCAAGCCGTCTTTGTCCAATAATTGCAGATTAACATCAAAAACCGAATAAAAATTGCAGAGGCAACTGATAGTGGGGTTCAGAAACACCAGATGACCAAAGTCTTTACGTTAGTCCCAGGCCGTGAAGAGCTTCCCCACAAGCAGAGGGGTACAGCAGACTACGGAGCAACTATTAGCTACAGTTAGCCACCATTAGCCACCAGCGTTAGCCTAGACCAGTGTTTCTCAATTATTTTCTGCCATACCCCCCCTAGAGAACAGATTTTTTTTTCACCCCCACCAGATTGATATCTTAAAAGTTTTAATTATTTATTGATCAAACCGGCACCAGCACACTTCATATACTATATAGTAATTATGAAAAAAGATTAATTAAATAAGATGCAACTGCGTCAAATGGTTGCAGCTCATTTTATTTTTTTAGGGCTTAACACCATTTCCAAGTTCAGTTTATTAACTCAGTTGGTAACATTTAATCCAGACTGCTCGGTCTGTGCGATGCTCAGAACAGAATGTGCATTTTTAAACTAATATTAAATATTAAAGCTTTTTTAAACTGTGTTCATTGATAACCTGTCAGTTTCATCAGTTTATCACTTTTCAAGCTACATAACTGCTTCACCTTCACTGTTTTTCTTTTCAGCTCTACAACCCTATAAAATGCATTTCTTATGTTAGAAATGCTTTATTTCACAAGTTCCACTTTTTCCATTTAGATTTTTCTGAATTCTGCTTTTTCCATTCTAGTCCTATTTATTAAACCAAAAAGTATGTAATTGTGGTGACTGGTGACTGAAAACAATTGACCAAATCAATAACCAAATACCACATTTAGTGTTATTCACAAATCTAACAGTGCTGTGGTCCAAATATTTTCCTGATATTTTAAAGTACTAAAACATCCTATGTGCAAAATAAATAATCTCATATTTTTCATAGGTCCTATTACATAAGATCTCTCACCACCTGATCAAGTCTCATAGAGACCTGGAAAGAGTAAATATTCATATTACTTCCATATTTATCTAAACCTGTGTTGATTTTTATTTCCTAGTCCTTCTCAGACTCCAGTGAAATCAATGTATGTCAGTGCTTTTATGTTTAACAGTCTTTCTGCAGCGCTTCGTTTGCGTTTTTCCCTAACAGAGCTCTCGTTTCTTCTTGTTTCTAATGCAAACGTTGCTATCACTGGTCGTCACTGTGGGCTTACAGAATTTATGGAAAGATCTTCCCCCAATTCATAAATATCTCTGTTCCTTACGCTAAACGTCAACTTGTTTGTTTTTTGTTTTTTCGGGGATGGGGGCGTCGGTGTTTCTGTGAGTTTGCTGGCTATGGCGGGCAGGTTTAGTCTGTCTGCATGGAGAGGTGGGCCGACCTCCTGGTAACAGCAAACAGGCAGCCTTATAGGAGTGGGAGCCGCCAGATCACTACAGGAACGGTTTTTGTGTAGTCAATTTTTGGTTGTTAAATTCCATCTCCCTTTCCCGCAGCGTGGATTAAAGAACACATCTGTCTCTCAGAGCTGTTTGTGTAGACTTCTTCTGCCGGGCTGAACAGACAGCTTGTTGATAAGTTTGAGCACTGCTGCCACCTAGTGACTGGAGGCTTAATAGCAGTTAAAGTATGAATAAAATCCCCGGCTCCCAGGAGGCGCGTGGGGGTGATCTGACGCCCACCTGACCACCCCTCCGCGCCCCCCCGAAATGGCGGGACCCACCATTTGTCAAGCACGGGCCTAGACAGACATGTCAATCAAAAGGACACGCCCCCAATTATTGTGAATGACAAGATTAAATTACAAATAAACGGAGAAGTTAGAAAAAAATTCACCCCCCTCAGAGTTGTCATGATGGTAAACCTGAACTATCTAACCTAAAATGGTTTTTTGAACCAGGCTGTAAACATGTTAATTTTTGCTGTAAAGTTGGCCTCTTTAACATGGGAGTCAATGGGCAGCCTAAGTCTCCTCCCCTTCCGGTCGGCCCATGGGTCCCTAAACCGAAAAAATAATGAATGGAAGTCAATAGAGTGATAAAAGTTTTTTTCAGGTCCGCTTTGTCTTACGTCCTGAATCACATATATGTTGTACTTTGATTTAAATGATAACTAACTATTTACGTTTCGACTATGTTTGTCCAGTAATTTGGGATTTATTTGATTGTAAAAAATTGCATTTAAAATGCCTACAAATCAGAAGTCGCATATATGACATAATTTTGCTAACGGGAGTTAGCACTAGCTATAGCACATAAAACACTCACGTAGAGCTTGTGAAGCTTCTCCTCCAGGCTGGCTGTCACTCCACCAACAGCTTTAACCCCGACATAGCTGCTACTTTCCACATGGTCCGATTTAAAGAGGTTTTCTCCGTGTTTAATACTACTTTCTTCGTCCTGGAGGCTAAGGCCATCACTCTCCTTCTTCTTTTGCAGTTGTAGTCCGCTAAGCATTTTTACACAAAACCTAAAGTAACTTTTACCTCCCGTCGAAGATCAGCATTTTCTTTGCATAAAAATTTGTTTTTAAAATTCACGGACATCATATGTTCGATCCACTGCGCACTTCAAACTGGATCAGAAAATAACTTTAATCGCTCCATTCACTCTCATTCATTTTTTTTGGCATTTGGGGACCCATAGACCGGAAGTAGAAGGGCGGGCCTTAGGCTCCCCATGGGAATTTGCTCCCAGCAGATGAGGCCTGAATTGAAATTTTTGCCACTTCCTGGTTGGCTTCACTTTCTGCGGTCGGAGTTTGCCCCTTGATCAAAACATATGACATTCCACTTACTCAAAAGGCAGTGTTGAGAGTCATAGCATTTAAGTATAACGGCTTTACTTATGGCGTTAATATTTAGGTAACGGAGTAATCTAATGCATTACTTTTCCCAGCATTACAACACCGTTACCAGTAATGGGGATGTACAGTGGTGCGTAACTACAACGTGGTTGAATGAAGCGCAGCGCTGTCAGGCTTTCTGATAGACGCTGCAGCTGCAGGGAGAGAGCGCAGGTGTCTGTGATAAGGACGCAGCTGCAATTATGATGATTCATTTGGTGAGTAGGCAGATACGCTGAGTGCTCTTGCTGTCTGCATGCTGTAAGAATAGTTATGAACTTAGTTTTAAGTTTGATATTACGCGGACATTCGTTTGATTAAAACAGAGACTCCCTCCAACCGAGATCTGCGCTAATAAATCGGCTGCATCGCCGCTCGCTCCTGAAGGTCGTGGGTTTGGTTTACAATAAAGCTCCACACATCCCAGAAAATACCTGTGAGATCTACCAACAAAGTAACCCCAAAATATTACTAAATTGTTTCTCAGCATGCGAGGGACATGACACACCGATATTTCTTTTTAATATTGTGATGTGAGGGCTGGAGATTGACCTGGAGAACTGATTCAGCAAAGGTGACTGTAATTACAGTGTCACACTGAATAAAGCAGGTGGTATTGGTGAAAAGGACAGACAGCACCTGTCTGGAAAACAACACTGTTTGTTGCAGTCACCTTTGCTTAATCAGTTCCCCAGGTTGATCTCCACCGCTCACATCGCAATATGTTACTGTAAAATAGGCTATGTGGTATATTTCTTCCTTATAACTTCCAGTTCAGGTGACACCAAATCAATCTTGAGATGTTTTACTACATTTAAAGAACCAGACACAACACTTTATCTGACATTTGATTGCATATAATATTTTATATTAATAGTTTTACCGTAATATTTCAGGTTTTCCTTCAATAGCTTCAAGTATTAAGTGATATGAAATCAGTCTAAAATATTACCAGTTGGATAGTGCTCAGTTTACCATCTAATTACAGATATAGATTGCACAACTTAATGGAAAGATTTTTTGTAGTTTCATTTTGCCCACAGCTGTCTGTCTTAGTTTGGCACTTTAATGAAAATTGTCTGATTATGTATTTCCAATATTTACTTATATTTTTATTTTTCTGCATACAGCTTCAATCTTATTGAGTCAAGTTAAAATACTAAATGTTGTAAAATACTGTCTATATGGTGTTTATTATTTGTCATTCAGTAATAAAAATGTTTCACCTTATAGATATCATAGAATGTAACTGTGTTACAGAAATAAAGCCACAGTTACTTTGCTGAGTAACTAATTACTTATAAAAGTGTAGTAACTCAGTTACTAACTCAATTATTTTTTGGAAAAAGTTATTTTTAACTATAACTAATGACTTTTTAAATGTAAGATGCCCAGCACTGCTCAAAGGCAACTCTAAACAAATGGTTCTTAGCCTTTATTCACATGAACTTAGTGTTTCAGCAGCTTTGAAGTGATCTGGAAGTTTGTTACAGATAAGGGGAGCATAGAAACTGTAAGCTCTCTGTGTTTGGTTCTGGATCTAGGGATGATTAGTAAACTAGAGTTGGAAGACCTGAGTGGTCTGCTGGTTTGGTATAGTGACAACAGGTCTTCAACATATTTTGGTGGTAAGCCATTTAATGATTTATAAACTAGTAAAAATATTTTAAAGCCTGTTCTCTCAGCTACAGGGGGCAAATGTAAAGACTTTAGAACCGGGGTGATGTGTTCAACTTTCCTAGTTCTAATGAGGACGCCAGCAGCAGCGTTCTGGAACAGCTGCAGCTGTCTGATTGACTTTATAGGTAGACTTGGGAGGACGCTGTTGCAGTAATCAGGAAAATGAAGGGATGGGGGTGAAGTGGGAGAGTAAATTTATTTAAAGATTAAACTGAACTGTTCTTCTTCAAAGTAGTCTCACTGTGGCTAGATAGTTTAGCGGAAATTGAGCTTTCAAAGAAAACACTGAAATGGTCAGATAAAGCAGTATCAATTACAGAGATATTGGAGATATTTAAACCTGTGTTGAAAATTAAATCCTGATGTGTCCTCAATTGTGTGTTACTTGATTGACATGCTGGGTGAGCTATACATTATAAAGAGTATTGCTAGGGTTAGAGTATCTTGGAGGTTGTCAGTATAGATTTTGAAATCCCTCGCAATGTTTAATTGGTCATAGTCGATACATATTACAGAACGAAGGCCTCTAAAGTCATGAAAGAATTTTGCTTTGAGTTTTGGGGGTTTATAAATATTTAGTAATACATTTTTGTAATGGTGTTTTAAACCTTGAGAGGTAGGTACTTAAAAGAGTATAATGTACCCACAAATAGTTTTTCTTTTAACTGAGTAATGAAAAATTGTGGCTATACCTCCACCTCGTTTATTTCCTGCTCTCGCTTAGAAAATTTTAATTTGATAGAGTTGATCAGTGTAGGTGTTTTTTTCCCCTTTATGTCTAACCAGGTTTCCATTAGAAATATAGTTCTTAGATGGCATTCAGTGATGAAGTCATTAATTAGAAACAACTTCCCCGACAAAGACCTAATGTTTAAAACTGTTAATTTAAGAGGTTTGGTGAGTTGTAATGATTTTAAAATTAGCTTTTCTAAAAGGTTTTGTGGCCTGCTGCCTTTATTTGCAGTAAATAGTACAGAAAGGAGAAGAGAGACACTTGGCAAATGTCCACAGGGTGCTAATCGAACCCAGGACAACCACTTTGAGGAATGAGGTCTGTGAACATGGGGCACCGGTATTAAAGGGAAAGTATTTTTTTTTTGCAATCTGGGTCTTATTTTTAGCATAAATTATGTTCATTTACTCACCCAGACAGGTTTGGAGCCATTTGGAGTCCCTTGGGAGAAGTTTATATTTATTGGCAATCAATATATATATATATATATATAAAAATATAATTCCATACAATGGAAGTTATAAAGCCTAGTTTATGCTTCTCTGTTTTAATGGAGACGGATTGACGCAACAGCATTATCCGTCAAAGCAAGGGCTCTCCGTTACCTATGCAAGAACGCATGGAGTAGAGGCCCATTTTTTAACTATCCATCTCTGTCGACGGATCATCTGATTGGTCACAGCCAGAGATCTTTTCACCAGAATGGTGCTCTATAGTCGCTGTAATCGGTATTTAATGCAGCGTTTGGCCACTACATGCTTTACATTGAAAAGAAAATTTATCTAATCTGTTCTTTTAGCAATTTTGAAGACCAGGAGGTGTAGGAAAACAATAAAAAAGGCAGCTGTGTTTGTTTCCATGTGTTTTTAGAGTATTTTATGAGCTGCACTTCTTTCTAACGTCCATTGCTCCTTGAGGGAGCCTAGAAAAAAACTGAATCAAAGCTGTGATAGTAGGCAGAGACGCCATGAAAAGTTAGTGACTCCTGTTGTCCTGGTCGAGCAACGCTGAAAAAACAATGGAGAGCGGCGAAGAAAAAAACCCGGAGGACCATAAACGAAAAACGTCTCTGTCAATACGTGTGCGTCTGAGTGAAAATTTGCGGTCGGAGAAGCATAAACTAGGCTTAAGGCATTATCTACCACAAAACTCCTTCGTTTCAAGCAATGTTTGTTATGAATCCGTATCACTGTGAGTTTGGAGCATCTCCGAGGTGCTTTGTTGTCTGCAGGGTTGTTTTACAGGCTTTTAATCCAACTACACTAACGTTGATTTCAATTATCTCACTTCCATGCGGGATCCCAGTTATAGTCTGAGCAGGACTTTAACTCCGAGCTCTACGGCGCTCGATTAGACAGAACATGCTACTGCAGACATCAAAATTTTTCTTGCTTGCATGTTTCCAAATTGTTCAAACAAAAACGACCACAGGATTAAATTCCGCCACAGGCGCCCTTTGTACAACCTGCTTAGACTACAGCTGCAATGGTGGATGGCTGTAACATTATTGAAATAGCCTGTAAATTGGAATCGGTTGGATTAAAAGCCTGTATAAAACCACTGCAGACAACAGCAAAGCACCTCTCAGACCCATTTTTTAGCTTCTTAACTAAATATTTAATCCTTGAACTAAATGTTTAGTTATCTACATTAAATACCCAGTTCATATATTCATTTTTAGTTTCCAAACAAAATATTTAGCTTTGTAACTGAATAGTTAGTTTGCAGGTAAATATTTAGTTCTTCAATTAAATGTTAATCTTCTTAACTAAATATTTTGTTTGTGGGGTCGTTTTGGTTGGCTTGCCTCTCCTGCTAACGTTCACCACTGTTGCATGTTTTCACCTTAAGTGAATAACGGCTCTCACTGTTTCACTGCCCCCTATCAGAGAAGCACTGTATTTTCTCCCTCACCCTGCATATTTTCACTGCGGATTTATGGTCAGCCAGAAAGACTAATTATGTCACCCACACGAATTAAAGAAATGAGACTGAGTGTAGAAGGTCAGTATGCGTAGCACATTTGTAATAAAACATGCATATTGCTAATATAAAGAGAGACAGAAATGAGCAATGATCGCTAACTGCGTGCGTCGTTCTCTGTGTGTGACACAGCGCCACAAGGGGTGAGGAATAGTACTGCACAGTCTCAGAGAGCACTTCCTCCATGTATTTGAACTGGCAACGTGTAAAATCATAAATATTAAATTATATTTAAGGGTGGGACTTTAACACGTTAATTATGATTAATTAATTACATAAGACTTATCGCATTAAAAAAATAAAAAATTAATCAGAGCTTTCATTCCAGTCAATGCGGAACATTTGTTTGTGCATGATTTCCTGGTATACAGACAGGGCGTCACACCCGTGGGGGATGTGGGTGTTTTACACCCACACTTTTCCCGGTGAGGGGGTTCAACCCCCACACTTTTTCTGCAGTTTTGCACAGCGGTCGCTCCTCTGTTTTTCTGGCCGCTCATAAGTTCCCGCCCCCTCGGCACGAACTGACGAATAAATCTAACACACCACGAGAGACGGAAGTTAAGGCAGAACAGCCAATCATCAGCCGGTCACTCTCAAAGCCGGCGTCATGTTTCAGACGGAGGAGAGAGAAGGCAGGTTTAACTTCTCACTTTTCTAGGTACTTTGAATAAGTGTTTCTGCTTTGGAAGTTTTTAGGCTTGATATGTGTTTGGGAATATATTCTGTATTGTATTTCTTTTTTAGACTAACATTAAAAAAAAGTGGATATTATTTTAATGTTTAAAAACAATATTTTTTACCGTATTTATACCACAAGAAATAAAACTTTGTGGGTTTTCTTTTTTCTTGATATATCCCCTTTTTAAGGTGCAAGTAAGCAATATTTAGCAGTCACAGTCATGTCAGACCCATGTCACTATCAAGCTTATCGTTGTCTTTTTATCACACAGAATCATTAAGATTTAGAAAAAGAAAAAGGCAGGAAATATTGACAACTTTTACAAGAGGAATCATGTAAGTGAAGTCAAGAGGCCTATGAACAAAGAGAGATTATGTGTGTGCTTGTATTATGGGTGGCGCTTCTTTCCATCCCAGGTGCACATATGTGCCTGTGCTATTTCATTTCAAATGTTTTTTAAATGTTTTGATTAGAGATTATGTGAGGATCTGGCCAGGAGTGTGGAAGATGAAGAGAGAGGAAAAGGCAGACAAGAGGAACAGAGTGAGAGGGAGAGGTAAAACAGGAGAAGGATGAAGATGAAATGGTTGAGAGGAGCAGAGAGTTCAACCCCAGCTGTTACTGGCCACCAGTCTTTGTATTTATCGGTTTTATTAACAAAAAAAAACATCCATCCCCCACACTTTCAAACAGCTTGCTACACCACTGGACACGGATTACAATGATGCACATGTGAGGCTATAAGGTGAGGCTGTGAATAGAAGGGGTGACCATCCCCTTTTCAGGTGCTCTCTGTGTATTCTGAGGGGTTTTCCTTCTTTATCAGGGGACATACTCATCTGACATCCTCCACGATTGGCCACTGAATGCCTGGTTCTGATTCGTTCATAGACTGAACAGACCGCTGGTGGTGGCCCTGTTACGCCGATATGAGTTCTCCATGCACCTCGCTGTACGAGTAGCATAACATAAACCATCTAGCTGCAACAAACGAGCAGAGAGCATCATTAATATATTTGGCACATGTTTTTCTGTGTGTGATAAAAAGCTGCAAAGAATCCACAGGTCACATGGAACAATGTTCTGCAAAGTGAGAGTTCATCTGTAAATTGGCTGAGGAGGAGGATTTTGAAAATAAAACACTGAGTTTACACCGTTTTTATAATCTTTTTGAGATTACTGCTTTTTACTTTTATTATAGTGAATAAAAAATATTTCTCAGAATATTATTTCATTTTCTTGCTTCATTTTTGTGAAATTAAAAAGTAAGCTATAACTGGTACTGATAAAATTTCTCATTTTGGAGATAATTATTTCTATTTTTGTTCTAAAGTAATTTTTTGTACTCATCAAAGTCTTTTGGAAGTTTATTTAACTACTTTTTCTAACCGCAGAGAATGCACACTTTAAAATGATGAAATCAAATGTCTAGGCACAGTTCTGAAGATGTTTCAGGACTGTCCAAAAAAATCAAGTGTCCATTTAACATAAAATATATGGTCACCCTAAAAATATCATCATTTTTGCTATTTGTTTCTGAAGACATTGATCCATCCATTTTCTAAACCTTTTATTCTCAGGGGGTCTCGGGAATGGGGGGGTTCTGGTCCCCAGACCATTGCAAGGCAACACAGAGACAGAAAGGAAAAACAACCATGCATGCACGCACACACTCACACCTACGGACAATTTAAAGAGACCAATTAACCTAGCAGTCACATTTTTGGACTGTGGGAAGAAGCCAGTGTACCCGGAGGAAACCCACACATGCACAGGGAGAACATGCAAACTCTTCGGTCTGTTTAGTTTTGGCCAAGGATATTTATATATTTTATTACTCTTCTGAATTGACATCAATTTAAGTGCATTTTTCAAACATGAAAAGACCTTAAGATAACAGCATTCATACCTGTGAGGTTTGATTGTCTTCCTTCAAAATCCTTTCATATTTAAATAATTGTGTTTTCTTGGGCGAAAATGTTTCTACTTTTAAAATAAATAACCGATTCTTGGTTCATGACAAACGACGGGAGAACACAAATTTGATGTCAATACATGTCCTTTTCAACAAATATTCTGGGTTCCTTTGCCTGAGTAGATAATGGTTTTTGGCCTTAACAACAGTTGTTCGCCTTCTGATATTGACCTCAGACCAATGGCATCACATGTGAAAAAATATATACAAAATTTGGGTTTTAAGAAGGATAGCGATTTTAAATTTCAAACACCAAATTAGCTCTGTGGTGAGGTTGGGTTTTTTTCCAACTGAGGCAGCTGGTGAAGGTGAAGTCTTTCCTGTCGATGCAGCATTTTGAAACGGTGGCCTATGCCTTCATTACTTCTCGGCTGGACTTCTGCAATTCCCTGTACTCTGGGGGGCCCTAGTCGGCCCTCAAGCATCTCCAGATGTTGCAGAACGCTGCAGCCAGAGTGCTGACTCGATCACGAAAGCGGGATCATATTACAGCCATCTTGGCCTCCCATCAATGGCTGCCAGTGACCTTCAGAGTTAAATTCAAGATTTTAATTTTTCTTTTTAAATCGCTGAATGGTATCGTGCTGAGCTTATTTCCCTTTATAAACCGGCCCGGAGCCTTGGGTCAGTGGACCGGCTACTGTTAGAGGTCCTGAGGTTGAGGAAGAAGCTCAGGGGAGAACGAGCATTCTCCATATGTGGACCTACACTGTGGAATGCTCTACCACTCAGTGTACATCAGGCGATTTTGCTCCTCAAAACATATTTTTGTCGTCAGGCATTTGATACAGTCTGAGACTGTGCCTTGTGTGGATTATTTTACCTATTATCAATTTTTAATTCTGTTTTTATTCCATCTGTTTTAATGTTTTAAACAGTTATTTATTCATATTTATGGTCTGTCCTGATTCTGATTCCACAAAGTATTGGTGGATGTCGCATTCACAGTGCCCATGGATGACAACTATCAAAAAGTGAAGAAAGAGGTTATAATGGACACATTTATTTAAATTTTTACACTGTTCAGACTGATAACGCTGCAATTGGCCAAAGTGCTGCACTCCGAGGAGGTTGATTTTACTGTATCCTTTCCCGGGGTCTGGCTGGATCATTGATTAACCGGTTAGATGAGCTGTCTTTATTTGCAGGGAAAACAACCCCTTTAGTTTTTCTAGATCACAAACAATTTTATTGTATGTAATGGTTCCAAAGAATGCAATAAACGCAATGTTCGATATTTTTTAACAGACGCAATACTCCACACATAACAGTATGACTGTTCCAGGGAGATCTATCTCTGCTGCAAAGTGTGTGTGCCTGTGTGTGGGCGTGTATTTAGAGCTAAGGAAACTTGTGTAGTGATGAGGCTTATTGACGGATTTACAGTGCCCATGAGAAAGCCAAATGTGTGTCTTTGTGCACGTGTGTGTGTGTGTGTGTGTGTGTGTGTTCCTGTGTTATGTTGGGAGTAGTCCAAGCAGACCTTTATTGAATTGGTGCTCAGCAGACTCACATGATAACCATAATTGAAGGGCTGGGCCGTAGATGGAGGCCATTACAGCAGTGGTCTGGACATCTTATCAGTGCTATGCTACACTGATAGCTTCTGCAGTGTGGCCAGGGAAGGTAGCTGATCCTCATGTACATTATAAAGAGCTGCACATTCATATACAGCCAACACATTGAAACATGTATGAGCATACATATTAACAAATCACTTCATCAAGACTCATGGCAATTAGGGAGCAGCACTGAGACACTAAGTGTTGACTTCTGTAGATCTGACAGCTGGGTCTATTTGTGTTATGAGTTGCTATATTCTAAATGATCAATAAAGGACACCTACCTTACCATTAGCCCAAGTCCATGTGGAACAGCTACAGACCATTTGCAGAAGCAAGCTGTAAGAACCCTCCCCATTCTCCTGCATGCTGTATTCATACAACAAACAAAAGGGTTGATGAGACTAAACATAATCAGTCACTCTTAATAGCTTTACGAATTTGCAAAAAATCCCAGAATGTCAGTTGTCTGGTATTTTCTGAGTTATAACATTTTTGTTTTATCTTTGATCATTTTAAATGATTGTGTTATTTGTTGTTTTACATCACATATTTATTTGTGATTTAATAAAAATTCCTAAAATCAGGCTATACAGGAATTTAACAGATGATCAGTTTAAAAGTCCTCATGTGTTTGTCTAATTCAGTTTAGTATTCCTTTCAAACCATGTGACTTTTTATTTGGAATTCATGGAATCTTGTAACTTGTCACACAGTGGGGCAAAAAGCATTTAGTTTTCCACCAATTGTTCTCCCACTTAAAAAGATGAGAGAGGCCTGTAATTTTCATCATAGCAACACATACTATGTGAGACAAAATGTGAAGAAAAAAAAATCTAGAAAATCACATGGGCTGATTTTTAAGGAATTTATTGGCCCATTATGGTCACCTACAAACAAGCGAGAGTTTTGGCTCTCACAGGCATGTAACTTCCCTTCTGTCCTCCACTTCTTACGTGTTAAGACCACCTGTTTGAAATTTATCGGTATAAAAGACATTATCCGCACCTCAAACAGTCACACTCCAAAGCCCAATATGCCCAAGATAAAAGAGCTGTCAGACCCCCCCCCCCCCCCCCCAAAAAAAAAAAAAACTTAATTTTATTGAAATTACTTTTGTTGTAAAGTGCCTTGAGATGGCATTTGTTGTGAATTGGTGCTATATGAATAAAAGTGATTTGAATTGAAATTTAATTGAATTGTCCTGGAGTGGCCTAGCCAGTCTCCAGTTCTCAGCCCTGTAGAAAATCTTTAGAAGGATATGAAAGTCCATGTTGCCAAGCGACAGCCCCAAAACATTACTGCTCTAGAGGAGATCTGCATGGAATGGGCCAAAATACCAGCAACAGTGTGTGAAAACCCGGTGAAGACGTACAGAAAACATTTGACGTCTGTCTTTGCAAACAAAAGTATTGACATTAACTTTTGTTATTGGTTAAATACTTTTTTCAACCACAATTTGCAAATACATTCTTTAAAAATCACAGCATGTGATTCTCTAGATTTTTTTTTCTCAGTTGTTTCCCATAGTTGAGGTGTAGCTATGATGAAAATTACAGGCCTCTCTCATCTTTTTAAGTGGGAGAACTTGCACAATTGATGGCTGACTAATACTTTTTGCCCCACTCAACCAGAATCCTTGATTTGACTCATTTGAAACATAACAGACAGCTTGATGCAGAGCAAGATAATCGTTGATTTGAGACTTTCATGTATCATTTCTCACCTACATCATAACTAGAATCTTTAAAAATCCTTACATGCTGGTAGTCCCTATTTATTGCTCTGTACAATTCGCCAGCAACAGTCACACTCTAGGTTCAGACATTAACATTGTGTTAAGTGCAACTGTAATCCTCCTAACAAATCCAAAACTTATCAAACAGTGGGTCAGAATAAAAATCCAGTGAACTGAAACTTAAATTTCACCAAAAGATTTAGATTCGGAAATTACAGCATTTAATACTAAGATGCAACTAAGATAAGTCTACTTTTCAAATAACAGCTGGATCCATTTCTTAGCTTTTCTATAGGTTATTTCCCCCACAGTCCAAACAAATTTCATATTGGACTCATTAGAGAGTCTAACTTACTTATATCTGAGTTTGTTTTTTAATGTGTGTTCTTGTGGTAAATGCATGTTGAACCGGTGAATCAAGTGACTGTTTCTTGTCCAAAGATGTACTGCTACAGTTATAACTCAATTCCTGCATCTTTTATGATGAGAAGGTCAATTTGACTACAGTTTAGTGGTTGGGTTCCTCTGGTCAGTGTGCTGTCTTTTTGTCTTTTTAAATGCTTGCTTCTAATATTTTCTCCAAAATTGTCTCTTTTGAAAGAAATTAAGATTAATGTTTGGTCTTTGTAGGTTCCTTATTTGTTGTCTTTTATCCCTGAAGTCACAGTTTTACTTTGGCACAGGCAAAATGTTAGGACCGTGAGAAGAGTAATCAGTGTTTTCCTTGCAGCCTCCACAACTCCCACTAAACCAAAACCAGGGAAGATTTGTACTTTTCTTTTGGCAAACACAGTTTGAGCTGGAGAAACACTTTTGGAAAAGACTTACTTGGCTTAATTTGGACAGCAAAACCAAGAGCTGAGATCACAAGAACTGTGTGACCTGCAGTGTGCAAGGTGAATTGTGGGTATCCATGTTTTTAGGTTATTTTGTTGTATTTGGGGCATTTGCTCCAATTTTATTGTGAGGTTTGTGTTGGTTGTTGTTATTGCTTTGTTCAATGTTGCAAATGTGAACTTTATTTGTAAGTGTTATGGTTGGCACCATGACTGAAGAGGTTAATTAAAGGGAATAAGACCACTGTAATAGTCAATTATAAAAAATTTTACACCATATTTTTATGTTTCAACATCATTACTGATGTCAATCTTCTCCCCGGTTGATAACTGTCAGACATCACATGGGCTATAATTTCGTGCTGTACGATACAGCAAATTTGGTGTTGATAGATACCTGTACTGTAAATACAGGGCCAGTATTACCGATACAATACTGTTTACTGCTATCTAGTTTTGTGTAATTTATTAAGTGAATGCATAATCAATCTGAAAATTTGAATTTTCATATTTATTTATTTATCAAATCTTTAATAAATCATGTGAATAATAATAACAGGTTTTAAATCCTTCACAATAATTTCAGCAGGACCCTTTGTTTTATCCATAATTCTTTGGAAATCCTCTAAGTGAAGTAAAAAAATATTCTTAACCTTATAACTTGTCACCATGTGCTTTGCCTAAACATAGGAAAACTGTTGCTTTGACAATATAAAAGATTTATTCTGCCGTTTTCATATTTTAGGATTGAAGGATAGCCATTAGTTTTTTGTGGGTAGCGTATCTATTTTTTCAGTTCCAGTGAGCATGAGTGAGGGGAGAGAGGGGGACGGAGCAGTGTTTCAGCCAGTCAGACTCTCTGCAAATGCCCAGAGTTGTACTGAAGAGAAAGTGAAACTTAAGGAACGATCTCATCATGCACCTATCGATCAATACTCAATACCAACGTTAGATCGATACTATCGATATTTTAGATCGATCCGCCCAGCCCTACTATAATTCAGCTGAACAACTTTTGACAGTTGTTGCTGTCACATGAAAAAGTTTCTCACTCGGGTAACTGTTTTGGTTGGTTCTGACTATTGTTTGTGTTAACACACCAAACAGTAGATCAGATTACCCACCCTTCTTGGAGTCCTTGGAGGGGGTGCTGGAGAGTGCTCCATCTGGGGACTCCCTCATTCTGGTGGTGGACTTCAACGCTCACATGGGAAGTGACAGTGATGAATCTGATGGATTGTTAAGGCGTCTGAAGTTATGCAGGCGCTGTACTGGTCTGTCGTAGTGAAGAGAGAGCTGAGCAGAAAGGCAAAGCTCTCGATTTACCAGCCGATCTACGTTCCTACCCTCATCTATGGTCACGAACTTTGGGTGATGACCGAAACAATGAGATCACGGATACAGGTGGCTGAAATGAGTTTCCTCTGTAGGGTGGCTGGGTTCTCCCTTAGAGATAGGGTGAGAAGCTCGGTCATCCGGAGGGGGCTCAGAGTAGAGCCGCTGCTCCTCTACATCGAGAGGAGCCAGTTGAGGTGGCTAGGGCGTCTGGTCAGGATGTTTCCTGGATGCCTCCCTGGTGAGGTGTTCCGTGCATGTCCCACTAGGAGGAGGGCCAGAGGAAGAACCAGGACTAACTGGAGGAACTATGTCTCCCGGCTTGCCTGGGAGCGCCTCAGGATTCCTCCCGAGGACTGGCCAAAGTGGCTGGGGAGGGGGAAGTCTGGGTTTCCTTGCTTAAGCTACTGCCCCCGTGACCCGACCCCGAAAAAGCAGAAGAAGATGGATGGATGGATTTTTCTATTATATGATCCTGTTTACGATTTTATCAGGATTTTTTTTAAATGATCACCAACAAAACTTAAATTACACATTAAAATGAGAGAAACATTAAATAAATAAATTCATTCAAATTAACACAGGGCTACTTATATGTCTTTCTCACACCACAGATGATACAAATGCACAAAAAGTTCTGAATGAAACTATATATACACAAAAACACACGGTATATATATACAGTGTATGTATGTATGTATTTATATATATATAACATTTTGCAGCAAATAAAGTGCAAGATGTAATGTGAAATCTATAATACGGGAATTAATAATCCTTATACAACGGGGTAAATGCAGTTTTAACTGGTTCAAATGTTTTTTATAGAATGCTGATATTATCAACAGGCACACATAAAGCTGCCTAATAAAACGTAAGTGATAACAATGTAGTGTAAAAACACAACGGTATACAAAGTGCTCCTGCTACATAAGATAATGAAGGTGGACTGTAGTGCAAGCAGTTCTTATACTTCCATCCATCCAAACATATTGTTAATATTCCCTACAACTCTCTGTGCATTCAGCGTACATGCGTGGAATGGCGGTGTTTGGGGAAAAAGGGCAGCTGGGTAACTGGTAGCGTGGATTGTTTGCTGTTTGTGTAGTAGGGAGTAAGTTTTATGATTGTTTTTTCTAGCGTTTGCTGAACTAAGAAGAACTAAGAAGAAGCAGCACTAGCCACCGCTGCTGCTGCTGGAGTCCGCTTTATAGCTTTAGCTGCAAGCTGGCTCACTGTATTGTTTCTCTTCAAGTTATTAGAGAAGTTTATGGTGTTGCGATCACTTGCCGTGATGGTCTCCTTGCAAACTTTGCAGATAATTTTTGTTAGCTCTTTGTCGTCTGGTAAAAAACCAAACCAGTTCCATACAATGGACGAGGACTTTCGGTTTGGAATGAAACCCTCATTTGCACTCTCTCAGTCGTGGCAACAGCATGCTTGTTTACAGCTTGTACACATGCGAAAGGGGAAGGAGAGGGGCGGGGGGGTTGGGAGGAAATTTGTTTAAAGCAGGGAGAGTGCAGAGTTTTTTCTTTGCACACAGAGGGATAAATACAGCAGCAGAACTGAGAATCGGGATAAAACGATCTCTCAAAAATGACAGATCGTCACATGTGTAAGATCGTATCACGGTCTTAAATCGTCACATTGCATACCCCTATCCCAACAAAGTAGTTAAAACACTTACACTATAGCTGCATTCACCCAATTTCACTCATTAATGGGCTGGATGCTACACAAGAAGCGAACCAAGGCAATTTTATTTTTAGTACATTTTTAGTTCCAATCCAAGGTGCTTTACATGATTTGGTGTTAAAGAAACCGAACATACAGTATGATAAAAGCATGGAAGGTAAAAACAGTTATAGTAGAAAGAAAATTAAAACAGAAAACATGAGAATCAAAAAAACAAACATTTAGCATTTGATTAAAAACAGCAATTGAGGAAAAGCATAAAAAGAAAGTTTGTCTTTTTTTATTTGTGCAAGTACGGCTATCAGGTGGAGACATCCTACCCTGGGCATGCGCCAGTATCCACAACCAGTACAACTCAAAACAGTCTTCTTTTTAACAAACAGACTCAACAAAATTGTCAGTTTTTTCAGGCCAAAGAAGTCCCAGAACCCCACAACAACAAAAGGTTTTGCAGTAACCATACAGTTTTATTTTTCCTCAGGCGAACAAGAGAGTTTAGCACAGACCTCACAACTAAACTCAGGTGTTCTCTTTTAGGCAAAAACAGGAAAAAACAGCAAGAGATACCATTTAAAAGATGTCTCCACCTGATAAACACCTTAACAGAAAAAACACAAAAATCAATAAAAGAAAACATTTAGCATTTACTAAAAAACAACAATTTAAGAAAAGCATAAAAAGAAAATGTATACAGATTTCTCAATGGCAGCTCTAAGCAGCAGAGTTTTAATCCTTGATTTAAAAGAGCCTAACAATTCAGCAGCTTTGTGGTTCTCTGGAAGTTTGTTCCAGATTTGAGATGCATAGAAGCTGAAAGCTGCTTCTCCATGTTTGGTTCTAATTCTAGGAATGTTTAGTAAACTAGAGTTGGAGGACTTGAGTGGTCTGCTGGTTTGGTATACTGACAAAAGGTCTTTTGATATACTTTGGTGCTAAACCATTTAGTGATTTATAAACTCGTAGGAGTATTTTAAAGTCAATGTAAGGACTTTAGAACAAGGGTGATGTGCTCTGCTTTCCTGGTTCTAGCGAGGACGCGTAAAGTAGTGTTCTGGATCAGCTACAGCTGTCTAATTGAATTTTTAGGTACACCTGTGAGGACACTGTTGTAGTATTCAATCTGACTAAAGATAAATGCATAGATTAGTTTTTTAAGTTCCTTTTATGACATTAGTCCTTTAATCCTAGAAATGTTCTTTATTTGATAGAAGGCTGACCTTGTTATTACCTTTATGTGACCCTGGAGGTTCAAAGTGCTGAAGGTCTTAGGAAACCATAGGGAACCCCTGGTGTTCAACATGAATAACCTCTCTTCGGCCTAACCTTGAGGCCGACTAATCGGGGCTCAATTGGAAAACTTGGGAACACTAATTTCCCTTGGATTTGAAATCTTTCGGGTATTCACTTTGAAATGGTCACTTAAAGCAACTCGCCAGTGGACCTGGGATCAGGGAATCAGGTGTTGGTGTTTAGAATGGCCAATGCAGTTTATCTGTATGGCTCATTTCAGTAATAAGGCAATTTAAAAAGATTTTAATTATAAGCTAACAAAAAATATTGAAAAAATTAACAAACAATTTAGAAACATCACATTGCACTGGCTAAAATAAAAAGAAAGTGATGAAGAATTTAAAATATAGATTACAATTAATGAGGAATTATGAATCAAAGAGAACTTTAAAAATTGCTTTTTAGTATTAATTTAAAATAACTAATTGTTTCAACATTTTTGCTGTTTTCTGGAAGATTGTCCCAGAGAACAGGAGCAACAAAAAAAACCTAGATCCTACTTCTCCATGTTTAGTTCTGATTCTGGGGATGCAGAGCAGACAGGAATCTTTTTGGTCTGGGCTTCTTAGCACAGTACAAAAACATGACTGTTACATTATTTGGACTCTTTAAATTGTTCTTATAAATGTGTGTGTGTCCACAGTGACTGCAATGATCAGGGCAGGCAGGTATCCACAGCACAGCCATAACGCTGCCATGGAGAGCTCCGCCCACTATTACAAAAGCGATCCTGGTGACAGCGACATCCACGGCTAAACTGGCAGGGCTACCAGCACAAAGGATCCACATGTTCGCAACACTACAGTTAGTCTGTATTAAAAAAGTACAATAACACAATAATAATAATAATAATAAATATAATAATAATAATAATAATAAAATAGATAAAATAAATGGAGAAATAATAATACAAATAATAATTTAAATGAAAGAAATACAGAAATAAATGGAGATAAATTAGAGAAATAAAACAACTCAAATAAAAGCCAAGTTAACAGGTAGGAGTTAACAGGTAGGTCTTGAGCCTCTTTTTAAAAACATCAGCAGTTTCTGCAGCCCTGAGGTTCTCCGGCAGGCTGTTCCACAGATGAGGGCCATAGTGGTAGAATGAGGATTTGCTTTGTCTTGTGGAGCAACTAAAAGGCCAGTCCCAGAGGACTTCAGGGACAGTGACGATTTATACTTTAAAAAAGGTTGAATAAATAAGATGGACAAAGACCAGAAGGAAATTTATAAACTAACAAAAGAACCTTAAATCGATCCTGAAACACACACGGAGCCAATGCAATTCAATTCAATTCAGTTTATTTATATAACGCCCTTTCACAACAGATGTCATCTCAAGGCACTTTACAAGAAGAGTTATTACAATACAATGTTTAATGTAGAAATTAGAGAACCACAGAAGATTGCGTCGTGTAATTCTCAGCAATCCCTGCAACAACTTTAAAACTGATGTCATGTGTTTCCAATCCCTGGTCCTCGTCAGTACATGTGCAGCTGAGTTCTGGATTAGTTGTAGATATGAAATATTATCTTTGGGAAGACCAGAGAGCAGCACATTACAATAATCTAATCTACTGAAAATAAAAGCATGCATCATCACCTATGTGCTATAACAGAGAGAAATGGGAAGACTTTGGCTGTTTTTAAGATAATAAAATTCTATATTGGTTGTTTTTAAAGGTTTTGTGGCCACAGTGGCCTTTATTTATAAGTGGACAGCACATAGAATAGGGAGAGAGAAGTGGAGGAAGACATACAGCAAAGGTCCACTGGTGGGAGTCAAACCAGGGAAGGCCATGTTGAAGACTAAGGCCTCTGTACATGGGGAGCTCACACTAACAACCGTGCTCTGTGACACCCCAATGCAAGTTTTTTATTTGAGGAATAAAACTGAGCTCAAATAAAAAAGGGCACCCAGATTTCTTACACAATGAAAAGGTTTAAAAATGTTAGTTCCGGTAAAATAATCTCTCTCTTGTCTTCAGGACCAATGATTGAAACTACACTTTTGTCTTGGTTGAGCTGTAAAAAGTTCCCTGCCCTCTTTCCTGTGTTGATATTTAAAATACATTTTAAAAGTACTTTTGCTGGCTCAATGTCATTAGGAGACAGGGCAAAGTAAAGTGTATCATCAGCAGAGCTGTGGAAATCAATGCAGACGATATCATCTATATCACAGCTCCAAAGTGGTCCACCTCTTATCTGTCTGATGGAACTTTTTCTGTCATATTCAATGGCTCCTCCTCTGTTCCCTCTGGTTCCATTTTAGGCCCTTTGCTTTTCGTGTTGTACATGCTGCCACTCGATCAATTGTATTATAGCACAATATCAAATTACATTTTTATGCAGATGATTTTTAAATTGAGCTACCATTAAGGCTAGAATGTAGTCATCTACAACAGAGGTCCACAAGTACAGAGCCTCAGACCATTACTGGGCTGTGGGTTAGTTAAAGGCCCCAAGCCACACAGAAAAAATAAATAACTTACACGCTTTCAGTTTTATTTAGAAAAATTGTCCAATTTTCTCTATTAGGTCCAGCTATAAAGCATTGACGTGTTTCTGACAAAGCGTAATGTCACCAATTTTTAATTAATTCCACTGAAGATGCATTCAGTATGGGGTTTACACTGGCATTGTCCTGTAATCCGTAATCAGGTCTGATGTCGGCTTCTAGAAAGCTCAGAGTCAAAAAATTAACTGGTCTTGCTAAATTATTTTTATTTATTGTATCTATTTATTTTCAATAAATAAATTAACAAAAAATATTTAGCTCACAATGACTCAAAGGACTCAAACCTTAATCTTGTCTGAGGAAAAGTGTTAGCCGGCACAGACAAAGAAAAAAAGGCTCTCCCAATTATAATGAAAACAGCTGACCACGAATAGGAAAATATAATTTCCTCTTTTACTATAATTACAGTTTAGAATTTAGTTTTTGTCCTAAGTTATAGGCAGGACTTTAATATATATAAAGAATGAAATTAATTTCGCTCACCAGGCTTTGTCCCACAGACAATTTTAGGTATGGTCCTCGTTGCAGTCGATCAGAACACTGGACTGAGTCTCCCTTCTCTTGAATGCTTAAGCAAGGCCCGGAGATGGGTGCAGAAAAAACACCCAGGCGTCCCTTCAGTCATTGTCCGAGAGACATGCAAGAGACCTGTTCAAGTGACGCCAAATATTGTGGTAGAAATATGGGTGTCTGAGAGGCCTTGGATGAGAGAATAAAACCAAGTGTCAGCTATATTCGTACATAGTTTATTTTACATGCACGGAGGGCCTCCTGCTGAGAACCCTGAAGCTTCAACACAGATGCATGGGTTTATATAGTAGTCAGCCACACCCTATTGAATAAGCTTCTGACCGATCATTGCATCATACAGATGATTTCAGACATAATCAAACAGAGATACTGAGGAGCAGTTGAACACACATTGGTCATCTGATGGTCAGTGGAAAATCATGAACAAGGACACTTTGTATAATGTGTTAAGAAGAGAATAACTGGACATCCATGAATCATCATGAGATTGTCACAATCTTGTCACAAGGGAATATGAGATGTTTACAGACAATAGGTCCCTGTTTGTACTTTATCATATCAGTATAACATTTTATCTAGCCATGAGTAACACAGTCAGAATTAAAAAGGCATCAGCACTGTTTGAAATAAGAACTATCTATGTCATAAAAGAATGCTTACAATAAAGATTCTCACTATCTTAATAAAACTAATTCACATAAGAATTAACCTTATCTAAGACCTAAGAGAAGGCAATAAATTTTACCATTACAACATGAAACGAAACATCTTTGCTACAAACAAACCCACAAGCTAACTTAATGAATAAAGACAAAGGTCTCTGAAATGTCTGTTGAATGTCTGAGTGTGCAGATATCTAAAAATGATTTGATTCATGAGAAGAGCTTGGGCAAAATATGTAAAGCGAAGTTAGAGTTAAATGAAATTATTAACAAACAGACCCAGTTCTTTATTCAAAAACTTCGATTAGAAAACTTAAACATAGTAATAAATCAGGTAGCTTCTTAGCTAACCAGTTAAAAATTAATAAATAAAAAACAACTATATCTGCAACCAAAGACCAAATTGGGAATGTAAAATATGATCCCGAAAGAATAAACAACACTTTCAAAGAATTTTATGATACTTTATACTCACCGGAGATAAACCCATCAAATAATGAAATCGAACAACTTCTGGATAAAATAACTCTTCCTTAACTATCAGACAGTCAAGCAATGAATCTGGAATCACCACTAACAGCAGGTGAACTCCAGGCGTCCCTCCAAAGCATGCCCAATAATAAAGCCCCGGGCCAAGATGGATTTCCAGCTGAGTTCTATAAAGAATTCTGGAATATTCTGGCACCAACATTTTACAAAATGTTGCAGGAAACAAAGAAAAATGGCAGACTACCACCAAACATGAACTCTGCATAAATCCGTCTTCTAATGAAACCAGGAAAAGACACTATGTCTCCTACCAGCTATCATCCCATTTCTCTTATCAATGTTGCACTTAAAATAATTTACAAATCTTTTGCAAGAAGGATAGAGAAAGTAACACCTCTTATAATCCATCCTGATCAAACAGGTTTTATAATGGGGAGATGTTCCTTCACAAATTAATTTAGATTAATATATTTAATCGATTATTCTTACTGTAAAAACATCCAAACTAATATATTATCTTTAGCTGCAGAAAAAGCATTTGATAAAGTTAACGGGGAATTTTTATTCACAACCTTAGATTAATTTGGGTTCGGAAATTCTCATATAAACTGGTTAAAAATATTATACAGCTCCCCAACAGCATGTATCAGGACTAATAACCAAACATCATCAAGGTTTCTCCTTCAGAGACGTACCAGGCAGGGATGTCCACTTTCTCCCACCCAGTTTGCTATTTTTAATAAACCATTAGTAGCAGCAATCAGGCAAACTAACAATATTAGAGGTATACAATACAATAAAACACAACATAAAATTAGTCTATGCAGGGGATGTTTTACTTTTTCTACAGCATTCACAAACCTCTCTCTCTCTCAGGTAATCGAGTTGATAAAATATTATTCAAGAGGTTCAGACTATTCCATAAATTGGTTAAAATCTACAGTCATTACAATCTATTTTTCTTTCCAGAGTCCCATTGCTCTGCAACTCCGATCAGGAAATATTATATATTTGGGTATCATATCTCATCAAGACTGGCAGATTTATCAAAGCTAAACTATGTCCCACTTTGAAAAAATAGTGGAAGATGATCTGGCTAGATGGAAATCCCTACCCATATCACTTATTGTAAGAGTAGCTACAATAAAAATTATGGTTTTACCTAGAATCAATTATTTATTCTCAATTATCCCAAGCAAACCCTCACCTGATTGGTTTAGATCTTTGGACTTATCTGTTTCTTAATTTCTTTGGAAAGATAAACCCCCATGTATTAGCTTGAAAGAGAGGTCTAAACCTACCAAACTTTCATCATTATTTCTTAGCCAACAGGGCCTGTAATGATTTTGCCACCTTCTTCACTCAAAAGATCTTGAACATCAGAAGATCAATCAGTACATCAGTTCAAACCCCAGTACCAACTATGAGCCCAACTAACACTCACCCAGAGAAAATGACTCACTTCCAAACAATAAATCCATTTGATGAAATTATTGACAAACTAAGCTCTGCCACCTGCTGCTTAGATATCTTACCAACAAATTTTCTAAAAAAGGTCCTCCCATCCATCAGAATGGATCTTATCAAAATAGTTAACTCATCGCTCCTATCAGGTGTTTTCCCCAAAGCCCTAAAAACAGCAGTTATCAAACCAATACTAAAGAAGAAGAACCTAGACAGCACTTTGATGCAAAACTACAGACCAATCTCTAATCTCCCATTTATCGGTAAAATTATTGAAAAAGTTGTGTTCCAGCAGCTAAACAGCTTCCTAGCAATGAACAAACGCCTTGATGTTTATCAGTCTGGTTTTCGTAGATACCACAGCACAGAGACAGCCCTCGTCAAAGTTTTTAATGACATCCGTACAAATACTGACCATGGAAAAACAACAGTGCTGGTACTGTTAGACCTCAGTGCGGCGTTTGACACTGTTGATCATGATATATTACTGGAACGTCTAGAGAGCTGGGTCGGACTCTCTGGTACAGTACTCGACTGGTTCACATCCTACCTCAAGAACAGGAACTTCTTTGTATCAGTTAGCCAGTTCTCATCACAAAACACAGAAATAACATGTGGGGTCCCCCAGGGCTCCATCCTGGGGCCCCTCCTATTTAGCATCTATATGCTTCCGCTTAGCCAGATTATAACCGCCAACCATGTTAAATACCACAACTATGCTGACGACACTCAGCTTTATATCTCAGTGTCACCAGATGATGTTGAACCCATCCAAATCCTCAATAAATGCATTGAGCAAATTAACAGCTGGATGTCCCATAATTTCCTACAACTGAACAAAAACAAAACTGAAGTGCTTCTCTTTGGACCCAAAAAAGATCGATTAAATATCAGTAAACAGCTTCAGTTGGTCCAACTAGAAACTACTGACCAGGCCAGAAATCTAGGTGTAATAATGGACTCAGACCAGAACCTCCAGGGTCACATAAAGGCAATAACAAGGTCAGCTTTCTATCACCTGAGGAACATTTCTAGGATTAAAGGAATGATGACACAAGGAGACCTAGAAAAACTCATCCATGCATTTATCTCTAGCCGCCTTGATTACTGTAACAGTATCCTCACAGGTCTACCTAAAAAATCAATCAGACAGCTGCAGCTGATCCAGAACGCTGCTGCTCGTGTTCTCACTAGAACCAGGAAAGTAGAACACATCACCCCAGTTCTAAAGTCCTTACACTGGCTCCCTGTAGCTCAGAGAATAGACTTCAAAGTGCTTTTATTGGTATATAAATCATTGAATGGTTTAGCACCTGAGTACATTAGAGATCTGCTATCATGGTACAAACCATCCAGATCACTCAGGTCCTCCAGCTCTAATTTACTGATCGTCCCTAGAACCAGAACCAAACATGGAGAAGCAGCTTTCAGTTTCTATGCTCCTCATCTCTGGAACAAACTACCAGGAGAATGTAAAGCTGCAGAGACACTGAACTCTTTTAAGTCTAAAATTAAAACGTATCTATTTAAACTTGCTTATGAGTAACTGCTTTTTTTTTTTTTTGTAAACATTTGATCTTTATATTATTTTATTGTTGTCGTTTTAATTTCTATATTTTATTCTATCTTTTAGCTTTATTTTTAAGTGATTGTGTATTAATTACGTGGATTTGTTCCTTACAATATCTTTTCTTACTGATTGATTACTGTTAAACTTATATGCTTTGTAATCATGTGGTTTCATTATCACTGAATCATGTAAAGCACCTTGAATTACCTTGTGTTGAAAGTGTGCTATAGAAATAAAATTGCCTTGCCTTGCCTTGCCTTAAAACACAGCTATCTCAATGAGTCCTGGATAGATGTAGAACAGACATTATGCAATAAGATAAAACTTCTAAGACCTACCATTTCTTAGCTCCAAAAAACAAACAAAATGAATGTTTAAAAGTATCAGTTTAGCTCCTCTCTGACAGCTTGGTTGGAATTTCTTAAAATGACAGAGTCCTCTCTAGTCCCATGCACTTGTACACCCTGCAGTTGGACGGCCTCAGCCTCCACATCTGATAAATCCTTCTGCTCTCCCTTGATCAGGTTCATCACCTAGTATGAGTGGGGGGCCCTCGACTTGTGAGGGACACCGTTGCTGATGTGGAACTTTTAGAGTCAGGGGCGTCTATGAGGGGTCCTTGGGGGTGGGTCCGCTTGAATATGGGGCGAATATGAGGCTCCCGTCTGTTGCTCTGTTGGGGGGGCGGTCGGCCCTGCATTGATCCTCCTGTGGCTCATGGACTATGGGAGACCCTGGACATGTAGATCCCCAACCTCTTTAATGTTTGCACTGATTCCTGTAGGACGGATTGACGGCTTCTTACACCAGCTATCAATCACTTACATGGAGAAAACGTATTTACACCTGCATGCTCACACACATATATAGGTGTGAGAATATGGGGCGCTAGGTGCTGTGGTCCCCACCCAGGGTGGGACTTTTTAGTTGTCCGTGGTATGGATTGGCCCGGGGCGGCAGGGGCATGCTTCGCCCATCGGCCAGCTTCAGGTGCCTCCTGCCCTGCGGCGACGGCGGTGAACCCTTGTCGGCCGACCCCTGGTTGGGGCCCTATCGGGACGGCAGGGCGCACCTGATTTCCGTGGCCTCCGGGCGTCCCTGCAATCTCCCGGGCCCCGGCATCGTAGCTGCTAGGTGTTCCCCTGAGGCTCCCGTCTGTTCCTCTGTTGGGGGGGCGCTCGGCCCTGCATTGGTCCTCCTGTGGCTCATGGACTATGGGAGACCCTGGACATGTAGATCCCCAACCTCTTTAATGTTTGCACTGATTCCTGTAGGACGGATTGACGGCTTCTTACACCAGCTATCAATCACTTACATGGAGAAAACGTATTTACACCTGCATGCTCACACACACATATAGGTGTGGGGACTTTGGTGTGTACGGACATAATCTTGGGCGGAGGTTATCATCAAAAGACAGTTGTTGCCAGGAAGTTTCCAGCGACATTAGTGTTGTATTTTTGTGTGTTGTGAAAGTGTAGTTCTTTGTTCATATTACTGGATCTGTTTTGTTAATGTTGTTGTGTTCTATTGGTTGTTTTTTGTTGGTTTTATTTTGTTCTTCCCACTAATCTGCCGTCCAATAGAGGTGGAGGACTGGGATGTTTTTTTTGTGTTCTTGTTTACCTCCTTACCTTGTATCATCAGTTTAAACTCCTACCTGTCCCTTCTTTCTTTTTTTGTTTCTTTTTATTTTTATTTTCGAATCCAAGAAATTAAACCCACAGTAATCATTGATAAAAAATTCTCACACATACAGACGTGGACAAAATTGTTGGTACCCTTCATTAAATCAAAGAAAAACTCATAATGGTCACAGAAATAACTTTAATCTGACAAAAGTAATAATAAATAAAAATTATATAAATGTTGACCAATGAAAGTCAGACATTGCTTTTCATCCATGCTTCAACGGAATTATTTAAAAAATAAATGCATGAAACAGGCCTGGACAAAAATGATGGTACCCAAAACTTAATATTTGGTTGCACAACCTTTTGAGGCAATCACTGCAATCAAATGATTCCTGTAACTGTCAATGAGACTTCTGCACCTCTCAGCAGGTATTTTGGCCCACTCCTCATGAGCAAACTGTTCTAGTTGTTTCCGGTTTGAAGGGCGCCTTTTCCAGACAGCACGTTTCAGCTCCTTCCAAAGATGCTCAATAGGATTGAGATCAGGGCTCATAGAAGGCCAGTGTTTTCCTCTTAGCCCTTCTTGGGTGTTTTTAGCTGTGTGTTTTGGGTCATTTTCCTGTTGTAAGACCCGTGACCTGCGACTGAGACCATGCTTTCTGACACTGGCCAGCACATTTCTCTCTAGAATCCCCTGATAGTCTTGAGATTTCATTGTACCCTGCACAGATTCAAGACACCCTGTGTCAGATGCAGCAAATCAGCCCCAGAACATAACCGAGCCTCCCCCATGTTTCACAGTAGGGACCGTGTTCTTTTCTAGATATGCTTCATTTTTCCGTCTGTGAACATAGAGCTGATGTGCCTTGGCAAAAAGTTAAATTTTTGTCTCATCTGTCCACAGGACATTCTCCCAGAAGCTTTGTGGCTCGTCAGCATGTAGTTTGGCATACTCCAGTCTGTTTTTTTTTAATGATTTGTCCTCTGGCTCAAACAGCGAAGGATGTTCCGATCTGACACTGATGTTCCTTGAGCATAAAGTTCAGCTTGGATCTATTTTGAAGTCTTTCTAGGCTCTTTTGTTACCATTTGGATTATCCGTCTCTTTGATCTGTCATCAATTTTCCTCCTGCAGCCACGTCCAGGGAGGTTGGCTACAGTCCCATGGATCGTACATTACTGAATGACATGTGCAGCTGTAGTCACAGAAACATCTAGCTGCTTGGAGATGGTCTTATAGCCTTTACAGTTAACATGCTTGTCTATGATTTTCTTTCTCATCTCCTGAGACAACTCTTTCCTTTGCTTCCTCTGGTTTATATTGAGTGTGGTACACACCACGTCACCAAACAACACAGTGACTACCTGGAGTCCTATATATAGGCCCACTGAGTGATTACAGGATTGTAGACACCTAGGATGCTGATTAGTGGACATACCTTGGATTAACATGTCCCTTTGGTCACATTATTTTCATTCTTTTCTAGGGGTACCATCATTTTTGTCCAGGCCTGTTTCATGCATTTATTTTTAAATAATTCTGTTGAAGCATGGATGAAAAGCAATGTCTGACTTTCATTGGTCAACATTTATATAATTTTTATTTATTATTACTTTTGTCAGATTAAAGTTATTTCTGTGACCATTATGAGCTTTTCTTTTATTTAATGAAGGGTACCAACAATTTTGTCCACGTCTGTATATAACAAGTGGAGTGCCATCGCAAAGCTGTAATGATCTGCTTGAGAAAGTAAATCTGTTGGGCTTGTACTTGATACGCAGACACCAATTTTGAGTAGTACTCTGCCGGACAGGACACATATAAAAAAAATAATAATGTGATTCTCATGACAATTTAAAGAAACAAAGTCAAATCAAGATGCTGTGATTTACAGTACAGACCAAAAGTTTGGACACCTTCTCATTCAATTAGTTTCCTTTCTTTTCATGACTTTTGACATTGTAGATACACACTGAAGGCATCAAAACTATGAATGAACACATATTGAATTATGTAGTAATTTTATTAAAAAGTGTGAAATAACCTGGCCTCCAAAGTCACCGGACCTGAACCCAATGGAGATGATTTGGGGTGAGCTGAACTGCAGAGTGAAGGCAAACGGGCCAACAGGTACTAAGCATCTCTGGGAACTCCTTCAAGACTGTTGAAAAACCATTTCAGGTGACTACCTCTAGAAGCTCAAGAGAATGCAAAGCAGTAATCAGAGCAAAGGGTGGCTACTTTGAGCAATCTAAAATGTAACAAATGTATTCAGTTATTTCACCCTTTTTGTTTAAGTACATGGAGTAATTCCATACATTATGTGTTCATTCATAGTTTTGATGCCCTTATTTGAGAATCTACAATGTAGTAATGAAAAGAAAGGAAACTCAATTAGAGAAGGTGTCTATTTGTTATTGTTATTATTAATATCAAAATATACTCAAAAATATAAACGCAACACTTTTGTTTTTTGCTCTTTTTATGAAATGAGCTCAAAGATCTGAGCTTCCTGATATGGCACACCTGGGAAGTTGGATGGATTATTTCAACAAAAGAGAAGTGCTCACTATCACAGATTTAGACATATTTGTGAATAATATTTGAGAGAATCGGTTATTGTGTGTATGCAGAAAATGTTTCAGATCTTTGAGTTCAACTCGTAAAAAATGGTAGCAAAAACAAAAGTGTTGTCTTGATATTTCTGTTCAGAGCAGATGCCCACCTTCCCCTGATAGACGAGAACTGCCCAATCATAGTCTAATTGTGATAAACCAGACCTTGATATTGAGGCTTACTGAGGGTACTGCAGGTGCCCCAGACTTTGATTCTAGGGGCTGAAGTTACCAAGCCTGTCACTTAACCAGTTCAAAGTTGAGTTCAGGGGATGGTGATGGGAAGTGATGTGTTCCATTTTTTCCAACTGCAGTGGAGAAACAAAGCTTTCAACACATTTCTAGAAGTCCCTTTCTGCCTCCTCCAGCTGCTGCTAGACCCACTGTTGGTCTCTGATGGCTCCTGAATTTTTCAGATCAGATTTTGTTGTAAAAAGGAGAATAGCACTTTCATGATTTGCGTAATGATGATTTATAGAAAGTTAAGTTCAGAAGGCTCACAAAGACATTAGATGACCTGGAGAATGCCATGAATGTCATGCAAGGTGACATATGGGAGGACAGGCGAACAGGTGTGGTAGGAAATAAACAACAGAAGGATCTGATCAGAAGGTAAAAATTGAAGAGCTTCTAACTGCTAGGGGGTGATTTGGGTGACTTTTATGGACTAATTTGTAGTGATGTCATTGTAAACGTGTGTTACAAAGTGTGAATAATTTGTCCTAATGTGTAGCATCCTAATCCATAACAAGGTAGGATTATCTGGGTCAAATCTGGCCAATTTGTTCTTTGTATCAACATTTACTTGTCTCAACAGTAAAGCCATCTACAAGAAGAGATACAGCTGACTGTACCTTTTAAGGAAGTTAAAGTGCCTCAAGGTTTGCAGCAAGATGCTGCTGAGTTTTTACAACTCTCTTGTGGCAAGTTTAATCTCTTTAGCCATCATCTGTTGGGGTAGCAGCATCCGGACCAGTATTTTGGACAACCTTGAGCATACTCTTCATGGGAATATGATACAACAGTGTCTTCAGTCGGAGGCTTCTTCAGTTTCGCTGCTACAGGAGATCCTCACTGTCCACAGCAATCAATTTCTACAACAACTCCTTAATCAATTAAATAGACTGAGCTGCAAAACTCTTAATTTCTCTCTTTGATCAATAACATATTTTTGAATTGAATTTAAATTTAGCTGTATAATTGGAAGAATGGGCATCATTCATATACCAGTACTAACTGTGATAAGAAAAAGTAGAAGCTCCAGAATGATTAATGACCTTAGAGCTCTCTTCATCGTCCTCTATTCTTCATCGTCAGCACACCGTCTCCTACACATAATCTGTGAGTTGTTTATTGGATTGTCTGAACCCTGCAGGGTTTGAGGCAGTTGTTGCTCTCCGTTAATAATAGTGAACCCCAGTGTGCTTCCTTGCTTACACTTTGATCTAAGAGGGGATTCAAAAGCTGGGATCATGTTGGAAGACAGCTTGTAGCTACAAAGCATAAAGAGCTGTGTCTGTTCATAGATGAGCTGGCACTTATGTACTCATGCTGAAAAACACATCTAGTTTGTAAATGGTGACCATACTCTTGATTGGGTATTCAACCCCTCTCTGCCATCTTACCCTATTACTTAGATGCAGGCAGTGTAGTATATTGTGCTTGCTCTCATTTTACGTAGGCTGAAATCCATTGAATGAAACTTGGCTTTAGTTGGACCTGAGCCTAGACTGAACATATAGCATTTAATTGCTCTTACTTTAAATTATAGAAATATTTTTACTCTCATTTTAGTGCAGTCTAAAAAGGCCAAACATAAAAACTGTTTAATAAAGTAAGTGCTGCCGTGTGCCTTGTCACTTAACATCCATTACACTTTATTTCACACTGTTATGGGAAACAGTGTCTTCCTTCTATAAACAAGGATGAGGCTCCATTCTGGATCGGTGTTTTATATAATTTATTATGGCCAGCCCTGCTCATGAGCCCATCTAGGCAAAAGCTCAAACTCTCCTGCACCTCAGATCATGTCTGCCTGCTTTTAGCCTTGCTTCTGCTTTTTTTTCTCAATTAGGGATGTACCGATCCGTTATTAATATCTGTATCGGTACAGATACAGAAGAAAATTCTAGATCAGGTATCGTGAAAATGGGCCCGCTCCATGGGGCAAATCCATTAATCTTATATCTATGCTCTGCGCTGTGAGAGGCAACATCCCTTTTTCATCAGTTTCAGCTCTGTTAATTATTTTACTTGTATTAGGGCCTGATGATAATATAATATCTATCAAGTGATAGACATGTGGTGCTATAAAGAAAAAAAGGGGGTCCATAAAAAAGTTTGATAAAAAAGTTTCAGCCCATCAGGTAGCTTAATACAACAGTCATTACTTAGCCTACTGTATAATTCTAGTCCACATCAGAATGTATAGAAGCAACGCCATTATTCCTTAATGCAAAGGCTCTCCGTAGCCTATGCCAGAATACACAGCGTAGAGCCCAATTTTGGAGAGCGTGTGCCTGTGATTGGTCAGCTCAACAACAGCCAGAGATCATTTAACCAGAATTGGGTTGCATAGTCGATGTAATCAGTAGTCATTGCAGTGTTTTGGGCAATAGATGCTTTGTATTGAAAGGCAAGGTTATCTAATATAGTCTTTTGGCACTTTTGATCACCAGGAGGTGTAGAGAACAAAACAGACTGCTGTATTTTTTTACATACAGTTTTTGTATTCAATGAGTTGCACTTCTACTAAAAAGCTTTCCAGGTCAATCAAAATTTAATTTCTGTCTGCCTTTGCTCCTTTAGGGTGGGGGGTACGTTTACAAGCTGAATAAAGTAAACTGTGGTTGACCAAACATGACACTGCAATGGTAGGCAGCCCTGCCAATAAAAGTCAGCACCCCCTGTTGCCCTGGTGAGGAAATGCTTTGCAACACTGACACACCAACAGAGTGGTGGAAATGGAAAACAACTCCATTAATATATCTGGGTCTGGACGCAAACTTGCTGACAGAAAAGTAGGTTTTATTCCAAACCAATCATAAACACAGGCCCAGGTAGCTCCATCACTGAGCCCTTTCTCCTCTCAAACCACAAAAAAAACCAAATGGCTTGAGCTGCAACAGATGTCACAGTAAGGCGCAGCGGAGGACATTTTTACTGAAAAAATGTTTTAGTTGTCATGGTAAATGTTGCATCCCATTTTGAACTGATCTTCAACGCACATAAACACTAAACGTAGCAATAATGAACAAAATAAAATACAGGAAACAATACGGTCAGTTGGACGCCTCTCCCCACCACCTCCATCCCCTGGCTCGCTGCAAATCGATGTTACAGGAGACACACTGAAACTCACCCGGGTTGCTAACACCTCAGCTTTTAAATGTCCCCATTCTCCACCACGCCCTAAGAAGGGAAAAAAACTTTCCAAAATATAACTGGAGTGGAAAGACCTGATGGCTCTTTCTACACTCAGCCATTGGTCAGTAGCTGGTTAGCTTTAGCTGTAGGAGCTGAACTGAATTAGAATCAGTTTTATTAGCCTGGTTTATACACACAAACCAAACCAGAAAAAGTGTCATAAAAGAATAAATAGCATCAAGATAAGCCTTCAATTTAAATTAATAACATCCATCCATTTTCTGAACCGCTTAGTCCTCCAGGTATCGCAGCTGGTGCCTATCTCCAGCTGTCAACGGGCGAGAGGCGGGGTACACCCTGGACAGGTCGCCAGTCCATCGCATGGCAACATAGAGACAGACAGGACAAACAACCATGCACGCACACACCCACACCTAAGGACAATTTTAGAGTGATCAATTAACCTGACAGTCATGTTTTTGGACTGTGGGAGGAAGCCATAGTACCCAGAGGGAACCCACGCATGCAAGGGGAGACATGCAAACTCCATGCAGAAAGGCCCTGGGCCGGGATATGAACTTACAAAGATCTTGCTGCAAGGCAACAGTGCTAACCACTGTGCCACCGTGCAGCCTAAATCAATGACATAATTTAAAAAATCATAATATAATGTTTACTATCATTATCATTGTATTTATTGATGTCACTTGAGTCTCTTAATTGGATTTTTTTTGTTCAGTAAATGTCAAAAAAAGGTGTTGGAATAAAACACTAAATTTAATTCATAGTTAGAATTTGTTTATTGAAGAATAACAAAATCACCTGGGGTCTCATTTATAAAGCTTGCCTATTTAAAAATCAAGGTCTGAAAACTACATAAACAACTTTCTGCGCCAAGTTTGGGATTTATGGAAAAATAAGTAGCGGGAAAATGTGCGTGACTTTAAGCACAGTAAGGGCCTTGCTTATACACTTTTTGGACATGGAGGACACTGACAGCGGTGCAGGAGAGATACTAAATGTGTTAATTTACAGTAAACCACATTTTCAGGCTTTTAGAGTATTGCAAACACAGGCAAACACACAACCAACATTCCACCCCATCCTGTATATGAACTAAGAATGAAAATGAGAATCTGAATGAAAATATGTTGCATTAAAGAATTATATTCATATATATGTCATCAGATTATATAGCAATTGCACGTGTTGATGCATATATGTGGTGTAAATATGAAACTGTACCTGGTGTTAGATATCCCACCCGCTGGAACCGAGCCTCCCATGTTTAGGAGTGTTTAACTTATATTCTGGTGTAATTTAGGTATATTTTCTTTTTTTTTGCTTTTATTTTATTTTATTTATACTTGTGATGCTGATTTTATTTTTATTTATTTTTATCTTTTTATGTTTTACTCTTGTCTTGTTACACATTTTGATTTTGCAACTGTATTTTTATCTTTTGGATGTGAAGAAGTTTTGATGCCTATGGCTAAGTAAAGCGTTTTAGATAAACATTCATTAATTGATTTAAATAAAACTGTTCTGTTTCTCCATGTGCCTGCAGATGTCTCTGTGGAAATGGTTTCCCTGCCTCTCAGTTGCCATGGTAAAACACCCAGTATTAGCCATCTCAAGTCATGCAGAATACTTACTTGGCACTTTGCATTGACTCTTTATGGCAGAAAATGCATGTGTAGGAGGCAGGATATGATCCCAAAACAGCTGAGCACATATTGAAAGAGTCTGATTTATAAAGCTGTGTCCAGCTGTGCGTACTTCAAGTTTGACAGATCAGAAACGTACTAGGCGTAAGTAAAAAAAAAGTTGCTGAGCTTAAGTAAGATTTCAGTAAGGATTCTTTGCAAAGTTTTATAAATGAGATCCCATGAAAGCAGTTAAAATCTATTTTCTACATTTTTTTGATAGTTATTGATAATTATTGATATCGATCAATATGACTATTCCCTTTATGCTCATTTTCTATATCATCCACCCCTAATTTTACATTATATTATGAATTTCTAGTTGGACCAAGTGAACCATTACAAAAAGGTTCTGTTCTTGTTTTTACACGTTTTAATAAGATGGTCAAGCTAAAAAAATGTTCTACTGTTTTTAAGATAATCATTAATGTTACCCTTTTTGTATTCCTATTTTCAGTGACTGAACCAGTTGACGACTTGGTACTATTATTTCATGTTTGGCCAAGCTTGTGAAGATATTGGTCCGGTGTTGTGGATTCTCCCAACCTTCACAGTCACTGGATCCATTTCGTTCCTTCAGGTCTTGTAACACTGGTCTCATTGGTAGATTTGCCATCAGCGTTTCAAGTTTACTAGATTATACAGCATGCTGCTGTTCTCCCCTCGCTTGTTTGTCACCAAGCTTGGGTCTAGTTGGCATGTAACGCTCCTATTGGTCTCTCTTACCGTAATCCTGACATTGTAAAAAAATACTTATCTATGCATTTTCCTCATGACACAAAGTTTATGTAATTCAGCACTGGATATGTATCAGATCAGTATCGGCAGATTATGAAACTCCGATATCTGCAATGTTATTGAAAACCAAAAAAGTGGATCAGTTCATCCCTAGTCTCAATGTTATGTCTTCCATGAAACGTTAACCAAAACCACCAGTACTGATACTTGGATCAGTCATCTGGGCCAATACAGTTCTAATATACTCGTATGTATATCGGTTAGTTAACCGATACCATGAACTGATACTTAAAAAAGGGAAACTCTGCAATAATTTCACTGATTTTGTTTTTCTTGAAATTTTTGTTTTGTGGTCATTTTTATCAATACTTTATTTTTCATTTATTTCACCATCATTTGTTGTAACAAACAGAGAAAATAAAACCTGTCTTCAAGTTTACTGCATTTTTTTTGTGTGGTAGAAGTTTTGGGTATTGCTACTCGGTATCTCCAAGTACTCAGATTGAAGTATTGGTGTCGTATCAGTTTTTGAAAAGTGGTATCATTGCATCCTTAATCTTCACTGACTCTAATCATGGCATTACCCAGATGCATTTATTAATAATTTCTTAATCAAATAATTTACATAATCTTGAGATATTTAAATATTCCCATAACACCCACTAATCTAATAGATTTTACATCAGTTTATTTAGGTAGCACCAATTCACAAAAAAGTCACCTCAGAAGTTTATTGTGCCTGACAAAAAAGTTTTTTCTGTTTTGATTTTTGGCACAATTAAATGGTACAAAAATTATTAGCATTATTAGAGGCAGCTTTTTTTACTGGCTTTCAAAGTGGGAATTCATTCAGTCAGTCACAGGCTTAAATTTGTGCCTACTCTAATATAACTTAAAGTGTTTAATTATTTTGTTGCAGCTCACACTTTGACACCTTAGGCACCTTGCATATGGTGCTAATCCTAGGTTTGCTGTCACAGTTAGAAATCTTTTGGTGTGATAACAGCTCTTTATTGAGAATCTTTTTACTGACGTTTTTTTCAATATAACCAATGAACAGTGCTGCTTAACCATTGAGAAGCAAGAAATAGGTGTGGGTGCATTTCAAAGTAACAGCAAGCACAAATCAGATTTACAAAGATACAAAAATAATTTAAAAATAAATCTAACAGTGTGCAAAATAATGCCTTCCCTCATTACTGCCAGGTTGCTAGTCTTAGTACAAGAATGCTGTTACTCCAAAAGCTAGATCTGAATAAGATTTGTGCAGGGGAGGGCTGAGACAATAATTCAGGTGAGGAATTTGATACCATTCCTGGCCACTACCACCCAATTAATGTGAAATGCCTAGAATGAGTTAAGTTGGGCGCCTACTGATTTAAAATAGCAAAATAATAAAACAAAGGCTTCAGATGTGCCCACATATAGTTTTTATCTTTATTTCCCCAACAAATTAATATACCTGTTCTGTTGTAATTGTCAGAGCCTCAGGGCTCTGCCCCAGTTTGACTATCATTATCTGCACCTGTGCTCCCAATTAGACTCACCTGATCCCTATTCCCTCTTTATCTATGTTATTTCTGATCCAGTGGGTGTTTCATTCACTGCCCGATCATTTATTTTGTTCTCTCCAGATGTTGGTGATATCCTCATGCGTCTCCATGCCCTGTAATACATCCTCATCTTCACCTTTTAATCCTAATCTGGGCCTTGGTCCATCATTAATCTAACAGCACCCCTCACAGCAAAAAAACAGGTCTTATTTAGGCAAAGCGAAAAAAGAGAAAGTAAAAGACCAAAATCAGATTTATTTTGGCATGGAAATTAAAGATCTGGATGATTTAAATAGTAATAAAAAATAACATTAAAACAATGATGGGATTTGTGTGCAAACAAGAGGTCTCGCTTTAACTAATAATAGGTGTGTATCTGTCTCTTAACCGTTTTTGACTAAAGCTTGCTGAACCTTCATATAGTGAAGGTACAAGAGGGGGGTAGAGTAGCCTGAAAGGGAGCTACTTACTTACTTATATTCAACCTAAAGAAAGCATTATTCCAAAATAATGTTTCTGAAGTGGGAGTACAAAGTACAGTACAGTAAAACTACTCCTAGATCTACAGTTGTTTTAGTTACTACTTAAGGTGAAATAGTAACTTGACTTTTGTTGAAAGTTTATAGGTGAGAAGGGTTGTGTTCTCTTTCTTGTCCAGTGCTGCTCTTCTGTTATTTTCTAATAAGATCTGCATCCTTTGTTTCCAGGACAACACTATAAATGGTCTCTACTTTGAATTCCCCTTACCTAAGCATCTCTCCATTTCTTGTCTGCTTTTGCTCCTTCTGCTGTCTATCTCCTTTGTAGAATATCCTTTGTATTATTTTCAACATGGACCATTATTCTCCCTTTCGCTGCTCCTGCAGTTTGCCTCTGGGGTGCTGCACCATTGGTACTGCACATGATTATGGATCTGTGTTACAACGTCAAAGGAACTGAAAGAGTAAGGCCCTGTGCAGCAAACGGTACTGTGTGGTAATATTATTATGAGGTATTGGGTGGAATGAGAAAACAATGATATTTTAACACAAGGATAAAGGAAAAGGGGTTTCACTGCCATGAATAGAGTGAAATAATTTTTTGGTAAAAAAATAATTAAAAGGGATAAAAAAAGCTATTGCTTTTTTCAGCTTGGTGCTAAAAGCTTAAGAGAAGTCAGAGAACAGAATTTTAGAACGGTTAAACTCCGTGGATGAGATTTGCAGAGGCTATGAGATGGTGTCATCTGTAAAAATGCTGAAATGTTGACCTAACTGTACGAGGACAAAAAAACTGGGAGGCTCTAAATCTCTAAACAATTCACTTCTTTGTCTTCACAGTGTGAAAAAGTCTGAGAATATCTCTTATCCACCAAAAGGTGATGGTTTTAACCTCTGCTGATCTCTTTCACAAAGTCTAAATTTACATTACTGTGACATCACCCACTGCCACAGCTTGTCACACTAGTTAAAACATTGTCATATTACTTTATAATGAGATATAAAAGCAAAGAAAAAAATTAACTTGTGATAAATGCTGCAATTATTAAAATCTGCTGTAAAGTTGTGCACTAGTGGATGTGTGAACAGTGTTATGATTTATGATGCATGTGTTTCTTAGTACAAAGAAAAGAAAAGATGAGTAGGAGAAAAGTGGCTCCTGATGACTGAACAAAGGTGGGGCTTTGAAGGCAGTATTAAAATCTCTGCCAGAAGATAGTTTTACAAACAGCAAGAAATGGTGCCTACCACAACTTCTTACTAACTGGATCTCCATGGACATAATTTTTTTTCCAGGTCATTTTTCCAGGTTCTTATTTGTTTTGGTCATCTTGTAGATTTAGCTGATTGCTGTATCAGTGAAATATCTTCAAGAACAGACGTTGCATGTAAAGATGCTCAATTGTCTAAAAGTTCTTCTTCACAGCAACTGAATTTGATTAAAAATCTATCTGGATTAAGGTTCTAGCGCACTGTAATTAGCCTTACCTGTTCAACGTTTGGTGGAAACTTTGACATCGGCCCAGCGGTCCTGTGGTTTATAGCTGCGAAGTATAATCAGCTGTTTTTTATCCATCCCATGTTTGTCTTTCAAACATTTTCAATGTTTTTTAGAAATAGTTTAAATGACAAATTAAATGGTTATGTTTCAAATCTCATTTTGGTAAGTGTCAAAACAAAGGATTATGTAATTGCGATGATTGCTAGTTCTTATCTTCCATTCTCATCTATGCTGTAATGGCATAAATGTGAGCAACAACTGCACAACTACAGCACAGTCTTTGGGATTTTGCTTTGTCAACCACTTATATACAATATATAATATCCCCTCCCCTCCCCAGATGTGTATCTCTCTATGTTTCATAAACGGGAGCGCCGCTCGGTGGCTGCATGCCCAACAGTGACCTGGATATGTTTGTTGTTGTTTGTAATGGTCTTGGACAGGTCGTATTGTATTTGCAAATTCCTTGTATGTGTCATACTTGGCTATTAAAGCTGATTCTGATATATAATAACCTTTTTTGGAAAATATAGAGGGGTTGCAAATGAACATCTGGTTGCGAACATGGCTGCTTGTTCTGTGTGCAGGATCCTGGCCACCGTAGGGGCTGATTTTGATCTGAGAACATTGAGAGCAGTAAGAGTCCTACGGCCCCTCAAACTCGTCTCCGGCATTCCAAGTAAGTTTTGAAATTTGAAGAAGAATATTATGGCAGTAACAACTGAGAAATATTGCAACTAGATATTTTACACTGAAACTGGGCTCTGCTTTCAAGGCATACCATACTACATAGAAAATAGAAAAACATAATAGTACTTTTCACTGTAATAAATAAGAAAAACATTCCCCTGCATCCAACTTTTGCCCTAAATGCAGGACAAAGCTTTGAGATTATTGTTACAACTGAGTAAAAAATATCATATTACATCTATGTAATATGATATTTTTATCATATTACAGCCAACTACAGCCATGAACTGTTTAATAATACTTACCCTTAATCTGAAAAATCAATGTTTAATTGCCCTTTTCTCACAAAGTAAGCTAGTGTGTATCTCCTGGAATTATAGAGGAAATCTTCAGCCTGCATAGTACTGAGCAGTAATATGAGCAGGAGATATCCTTGGATAAAACAGTCATATTTTATTTATGTTTCATTCATGTAGTAGCCTCTTGCACCTCCTGCTCTTCCGCTGACTTAATTTTTAAACACCTTAAGGATATTATAAATATCTAACTTCATCAGATATTCTACATGTAAACCAAAATCTTTCTAGTTTGAACCAGCCTGTTTTCTATGCTGTATTCAGCTTTAGAAAACTGATCTGGGGGTCATTAATACTGTAGCAATACCTACTTGGCTTTCATCTGTGGAGACATTAGGGCATAAAATATCCTACATCTGTTTTTTGTTTTTAAATGTATTTTTGCATTAAGGTGTTTCTCATATTTGTTCTTAGGCCTTCAAGTGGTGTTGAAGTCCATTATGAAAGCAATGGTACCATTACTACAGATTGGAATGCTGCTTTTCTTCGCCATCCTCATGTTTGCCATCATCGGCCTGGACTTCTACATTGGCAAATTTCACAGAACGTGTTTCAAGAATGAAACAAGTAAGCTTGATCAAGACGAATATGTTTTCTTTTAAATTTTTGGCCCACTTGAACACTCAGCTGTCTAAAAAATATTTTCAGTTCACAAACTGATGGATTTCCTATCTGAGCTATTTTGATCTATAGCTTTTCTGGATACAATAACTTTTTTGTTGTTGCATGAACTCACCCCTACTGCCCCTATGCACATCAATGAATTACAGTTGTTTTTCCTTCTTTTGACCACATTTAGTATGTTATGGAACCTGCAGACTGGCTACATCCCTAAATATGTGCCATTCTTTGGATTTGAAAGCTTTTTAGTAATCACAAGTGACTCTGCCTTAAAACTGCATTATATTATCGAAAAGTCTCTTTACTTCATACCAAGTTTAGAAATCTGGATCTATTTGGTGTGTGTTTAAATGTGTTGAAATGTGTGTGCTTGTGGTTGTAGAGGAGCAGGTGGCAGATTTTCCTTGTGGGCTTGAACCTCCAGCAAGGACCTGTGGCAACGGGAATATCTGTGATGAGTACTGGATCGGACCTAACTTTGGGATCACAAACTTTGACAACATCCTATTTGCCATTCTCACTGTTTTCCAGTGTATCACCATGGAAGGATGGGTGGACATCCTCTACAATGTGAGTTTTACGTCAGGAAACATGTACATGCTGATAGCTGGAGATAGATGATTCAACAGGTGTGGTTTGATGTTCTTGGAGCTGGTTACGTTACGTCTTATTTATTGCTCACACTGTGCCATTTTTAATGCCGTTATATACATAGCATTCTTGGACAATCATGGGTTTGGAAGGTAAACTAAGATACTACTTTTCCATCTCGTGAAATTCAAATAATTACAGTGGGATTAAAATTACTTTCATTTTATTTTAAGGACTGACATTTGGTGATAGTGAATTGTAATCTAATACATAATTAAAATAAAAAGCATGAAAGAGCCAAAAAAAAACAAAAAACTGTAGTTTTAAAGTAAATAAAAAACCAAAAGTATTACATGTTGTTTTTATAATGATTGTGTCCCTCTTAACTCATCAATGATATTCAGGTGCTGCAATAACAATTAATCCTGTCAAGTTTCTACAAGAAAGTGTCAATTTTACCAAACACATGAATTTGACAATTTGTTATTTACCATTGTCTTCCACCTAACCTGGGTCCCGGAGGCAGCAACCCAATCAGAGGAACCAAGACTTCCCTCTCCCCAGCCACCTTGGTCGGCTCCTCCAAGGGAAGCCTGACTAGCAAGGAAACATGGTCTTTCCAGTATATCCTGGGTCTTCCTCTGGGTCTCCTCCCACTGGGACATTCCCAGTATGCCTGACCAGGGATGCATCCAGGAGGCATCCTAACTAGAGGCCTGGGCCACCTAAAATGGTTCCTCCCGATGAGGAGCAGCTCTACGCTGAGCCCCTCCCATATGACCACTTCTCACCCTATCTCTAAGGGAGAGCTCAAACACACTACGGAGGAATCTACTTTTGAGAAAGAATGGGACTGTGAATACAAGTGGCCACTTGTGGCCACTTTTGGTCACTACCCAGAGCTCTTGACCATAGATAAGGGTTGGAATGTTGGTCGATACTGAAATTAAGAGCTTTTCCTTTCAGCTCTGCTCTCTCTTGACCACAACAGAACGTTACAGCTCCTACATCATTGCAGACACAGCTCCAATCTGATCTCCTGCTCCATTTTTCCCTCATTTTTAAAATAAACGTTTAGATACTTCTCCACTTGGGGCAGGACCTTGTGCCTGGCCGGAGAAGGCTCAAAACCATAGTCTTGGATTTTGAGGTGGTAATTTTTACTCCAGCTGCTCAGGGGCTAATGAAGCCAGAATTAACTATATCAAAAGAGGGTAAAAGAGGGTGCAAAGACCCGAGGCCACCTGAGGGGATCCCCTCAACACCTTTGTCTAGAAATTTTGTCAATAAAGGTTATGAACAGAATCTTTTGACACAAGGCAAGTCCAATTCTTTCCACAAACAAGTCCTACTTACTGCCGACAATGCAGACTGATCCATGACACCGGTCATACAGGGAACTAACATATCAAGGAACCTGTTGCCCCATACTTTGTGAATATTTTCATGAAAACACATTGGACATTACCAACATATTTTAAAATTGTCCAACAAAGAGCTACAACTTAAAAAATTACTTACAATCGTTGTACATGTTGACCAACCTGCTTCTGCTCTAGCCTTGCAAATATATTGTCGTTATTTTTTTTGAAAACCGGTGTTATGTCAGTCTGCATTTCGCCATGGATATGTGTCCCACATAGAGCTCCACTACATCCACAAAAAAGCATCTGCTTATGCAAGCTCACTCCCACCCTTGAAATTACTGCATACAATATTTAGAGAAGGACTACCAAGGTTTTAAAATAGTATATATATATTTATTTAAATGCATATAGAATTTTTTTAAAGTGTAATAAAAAAAATAATTACTAATTTTGTCTGTGTGCATATGTTCAGGCAAATGATGCCTCTGGGTACATGTGGAACTGGCTCTATTTCATCCCCCTCATCATCATCGGATCCTTCTTTATGCTCAACCTGGTGCTAGGCGTGCTGTCAGGGTAAGTACTAACCGTAAACATGATCTGAGCAGAGAGTTCGGAAGCTTGTTCTGTACAATGCAAGCAGGTTTTAACAAAACTCTCATCCAAACATGCTTTTAGGTAAAACATGTTCCCTGCTTTTTCCATCCCTGTCTGTATATATGAAATCTGCAGATGAGTGATGCGGCTCTTGCAAACCAAATTGGAATGTTTTATATCTGTAAAACCCTTTGACCTATACACCGAACAAAAATATAATAATACAAATTATATTAATAATAGTAATTCCTTTTGGAAACACCCAAGGACACTGTACAAATGAATGCCAGAAAAAAATACAATAACAAAATAAAAGCAAGCATACATACCCGAATATGACTCACACAAATGACTCAGATGGAGTCTGTTGTTTTATGGCTGATCTTTTATGATCTGCAAGAAGCCTGGTGGTCTCTTCGGACAAAGAGACCATGTGGCGCTTATCTACCGGATTAGCCTTCGGCTACAAAGAAACTTGAAATAGGTTGAGTAAAAAGAGGACGGCGACGACTCTCGGTGTCTGCCTGCCACTCAAGAGGAGCGCCGTGATGCTGTTAAAACCCACGGTCGAGTGATAGTAACATGCAATCAACCCAAACACTGCTTATCTATTAAACAATAACTATTTTAACACAATCATATAAAAGCTCACAGTTTCTTTCGTCCCACCTCTTTGGGCAGTCTCCACTCAAGCTGCAGAGAACTGCAGCGGGTTTAATGGATTAGCGCTCCAGCCAACCAGTGGGCAGATTTTCCAGCGCTCAACTGGGAAAGAGAGAGAGTGAGAGCGGACAGCCCTCGCATTGGTTTGGAGTGACCAAAAGGGAGGGACGTGTTATTGGAATGCTGGCATCATATTTGTAGAGCCCTTTTATATCATATTCATGGACCAGAGCCCATCAGCGGTGTGCATAAGAACATACATGATAGAATATTGCCATTTAAAAAAAAATGTAATACCCCATCACACTAATCCCTTCAGCCTGACATTTATGTGCTGTTGTTAAAAACAATGTCATAGAAAACACCCTCACATCACCTGCCTGCGCTTTTGACACTGTACAGTTTGATCACCACATATAAAAGCTTGTCCAGAATGTCCAGAAACCCTACCACACAAAGAATCGAGCTCTCACACGTCAACTAAATCACAAATATTCACTGCTGCCACAACATTGATGCTGATATTAAATAAAAAATATAATATTCGGCTATTTATAATGACTTCTTTAGCGTCTATTTGGTCATAGACCTTGCAATGTGTGTGTGTTGAACAAGAAATTACAACTTTTACTTTCCAAACACAAGATTTATTTACACAAAGAAATATGAAGACATTTAAACACTCAAAAGTAATAAATAATACACTACTGATTAAAATAAATGTATAGTTAAAATAAAGGAACACAGAAGATGAATAATGTGATAAAATGAGAAACCCTGAATTCTGATTTATGCTTCTGCATGCAGATCAGACCCAGGATTCCATTTGCAGATGCTGGAGGGAAAAGATTAATTAGTTTCACTAATTACAAGAGAAATCAAAACATTCTTTGGATAAAGAGATGTTTGTTAAAAATGATCTCGATAAGAGTAATTTAATATTTGGAAGATTATTTAGTTCATGAAACTGGTCACCAAATTAAACAATTTAATTCCAGTATTTGATATAATCTTCTCTGAACCGATCATTATTCGAACACTGTCGATGGCTTATGAATTGAATGTAGATCATGGCCAAACACGTGATCTGGCCCTAGCGCAGGGGTAGCAGCAGCCACTGGATGCTGTTTGGACCAGTTCTAGCATATTCCTAAGCATCAAACAAAGAAAATGAAGCTTTTGTTGGATTGAGCAGCTCAAATTGCAGGATTTTAAAATGACTCTTTGTAGGGAAAACGTCTTTTAAAAAGACTGATTAAAGTTTTAGGCCGGAAGGCCTCTATTACCCAAAGATAGCAGAATGAAAACAATACAACAGCACAAAAAGGGAAAAACCTTTAAAATTAGTTAATCCTAACTAATTTGCCTCTGCCCAAACAGACCTTAGAACGATCAGAGTTCTGCAAGTTGCTGCAAGGCGATGAGGAAAGGGGAAATCTCAAGGTTTGTTAGCTGGCAGGTTAACAAAGGATCACTAGCGGTTGTGGGAAGCTCCGGCTTCCTCGTGGCTGGCTGCGTGGCGATCGACATCCACCTTTTGACAGTAGGCCTACTTTTTTCGGCATTTACCTCTTATCGGCTCGTTGGCTGCGGATGAATGCCGCTTTTGCGGCCTTGGGCATGTGTAGCTTCCGCCCGTTCTGTCTCAGCAGTTGGCGGCCTCTGTCCAGTTCAGGCTGCTTTAGCTCTCAGCTGATTCAAAGTCCCACTGCAGGCGACGTTCAGCCCCGCCTCTCTGCGGTCTGAAACTGAGGGAAGCTTCCGTCGGGCTTTTGAGGATAAAACAAATGTCTTTTTTTCGCAATGTTTAGGATTAACCCGGTGTCGGCAGTCTTTGAGCTCCCTGGAGCTAGTTCCTCCACGAACTTGTGTCTCCCTCCACCCGCGAAGAAAGATTGTTGTTTTGGTTCTCTCCGAAACGAGCTGGCCAAATGCCTGTCATGAAAGAAGGCGAGCTGAAGGAAGCGGGCTGTATTTATAGGGCAGGTTAGCACCACCTGATGGCTATGTGTGTGACCCAACAACATCAACAGAACTGTGACTTAAATATCATAGCAGTTTCCCACTAACATAATCATTTAAATGCACACTAAGCTCTGCAGACAGTTTAGTCACCTCAGGATGTGTGAAGGTTGAAAGCAAGAGTGAGACTGAGGTCATCCCTTACTGTCTGATTCATTGTCAGATCACTGTTGGAAGGGGTGCTCATATGCCCCATTTCCACTAGTGCCTGTACGGTACGGAATGGGACGCTTTGGCATGTTTCCATTACCTGCGTCTGTTCCGAACCGACCCCAGCCGAGCCCTTTTTTCGGCGTACCTCTGCCTTGGTTCCAAGCGTGCTGAAACGACCCGAAACGCCCACCTATGGACCGATTGCTCCGGTAATATATTGTATCCCTCTCACTCCTACAGCAGCAGTAGCCGCTGATTGGTCTGGAGTTGTTTGTTTGTCTCAGAGTAAGCTATAGTTTAAAGTTTTAAATAAGCAGCACACTGCAGTTAACTGCAAGCAGCTTAAAATTAAACAGAAATCAGTGTGAGTCGCGAATTATAGAACTTTTAATAATGTGGGGATCTTGTGAGTATATATACTATTGATTCCATGTTTTCCACCATGTTGTCATGTTGGCTTAATGGTTAGTGTTGGGGACTCCTGTTCAGGGGGTCTGGGTTTGTGTCCCACCATTGCGGTACTTGAAGTCTTTTTCACAGTAGGTTCAGGTTATGAGATATTCTTCCTGGTTTCCTCTTATTTTATAGGATTAAAGGTTCATAATAGAGGATGAATATTTACATAAACACTTGGAGGTAGGGCTGGGCGATAAATAAAAAAAAATCATACCAAATCTGATTTAAGATTTTAATACATTTTTTTCCTTCCTGATTTTTTTTTGGTAATATTTTCAAAAACCTGCTTTTATTGCAATCACCCAGTCCTGGAGCTGACTTGAATTTAATGTCTAACTAAAAACAAGCTGCAAAAGTATCCTTGTAAAACAAGATGGCTAGATTGACTTCACTCTGAGCTATGGAAGTCTAAGTAGTGCATTGGTTAAAAAAAAATCTCTATTTTCCAAAAATTAAATCTTCAACAACAGAAGAGAGATGCATTTTGCTGGAGCTTTTGTTAAACTAAGCCCACCCACATCCTCGCCCACTGCTGTTCTTTTGAGATGGTAATGTGAACACAACTTACCCGTTCCAGACCGTACTGCCCAGTCCATACTGTACCAAACTGGCCCAAGTGGAAATGGGTCAATAGAGCACTGAAAGTTCATTTCCAGATGGTTGCTTGATCCAGAAATATGAGAAATAAATAAAAGAGATTTAGACGTAAAGCATCTGATAAACAGGGTTAGACAAAGGAAAAGAGGGTTTGAATTATAAACAAGCCCATTTTACAGATCAGTGCACACAATCTTGGGCAATCAGAGGCAATAGGACTTTTCCCAAAAAGCCACAGTCACCGTCTCTCTTTTTTGGGATGTAGACATTGCACACCCATTCTTCTGTATTTTGAATAATTATGTTTAAAATAAATCTCCAACATATTGCTTTTAGCATAATTCAAAGAAAGATCTGTTCTTTGCTCATGGAAGCCCCTCTTGCCAGGTGCAACATGACTCTGCTCCACTCGGTCTACTATCAAAAGATCCGAGTTGGAGCTCAAAATTTCCAACCTAATGGGGGCGTGTCTCTGTGAAACGACGCGAGACAACTGCAAGATTTCCGACTTTCCGACTCGAAATGGTTAACTGGAATGCAGCATTACATTCCAATGTTCTGTAGCTCTTTGACATCCAACATGCGAAACTCTCCCCCAGGGTGTACACTCTTCTTGCACAACTACATTAGGGGAAGTCTACATATGTGGCAGAAGCAGTAAAATATTAATGAGATTTTATTAAAACATGAATTTAATGTGTAATTTAAGTTAGCTGTGGCTGACCTAATATGGCGTTCAGAGCTGTTCAGTGTGATTCTGCTCCTTCATCACATGAGGAAAGGTAGATGATCCTGATGTGCATCAAAATGTTGGGAAACATTTTATGTTTCATTCTGTCCTATACATCTTACAACACTCTCACGGTTTATAGAGGTATACATCTAAACAACATATAATATTTTATTTATTACATCTATTTCGTTTTTAATCATCCGTCAAGTTCTCAGTGAACTGTTGATATTACTTAAAGAATTTAATACATACTTTATGTTTACAGGTGGGAGTAATTTTGCTAAAGGAAAGTTATTTAATACTTGAAGTTTACCAAACCAACACCACAAATAATCATGCTACATCAACTCACTTCACACTTCGACTGTATTCTGGAAAAGTCTTGATTTGACTCAGTCTGATAACATGTTCAAAGGACTTAAACTCTGTATATCCAATAAAATTCATACTGATTAAATGTATTGTGAGATCAGAGGTTTTTCTTTTTTTTTTGTGGCTTCTTTGTGCTGACTAAGTCAAAAAGACCTGGTCATAACACTCCCAATCATAAAGTGATCATTAGTATATCATTTTCATTCATTTTAATTAATATTACATCCAAATTAGCTAAACAGGGAATCCACATTAAGCCATCACACAAAGAGCAGATTAATGGGCTACATGTATTAATTATGAATATTTCACCTGATGTGGCCTGAACTGAGCCCCTGCCTGTGTGTTGTAAAGGCTGATTCCATTCTCTGCTGACAGACTGGGACTGGAACTACAAGCACCACTTCAGACATCTTTTGAAATCAGGAAACATTTCTCACATTAAAGTTATCAGAATTAGGCTGATGACTTCAGTGGGAGGAAACGCACAGCATGCACTCTTGATGCACTAATGGTTAAGTTTCAGCTGCACCGGCACCGCTGGTCTGTGTTCAGTGCAGTCACAGATGCACTCTATGCTTCCGTAACTTTTCAACATGCTGCCAGCTACCAGATAGGCAGATGCATTAAGTACAGTGTCCAGGACTGAGATGTTGCGCAGATGTTCTAATGCAGGGGCGCTGATTTCCTTGCCCTCCGGTGGTTGTCACTCCCCCCCACCCAATGAATACAACTGTATTCTTAGGTATTCGTAGGTTTTGCCTGTTATTTTTAGAATGTAATCCTGCAATAAATGAGGGACCACTTTACACCTCATAATACCTTCAAAACGACACCACGGCTCGAGTCTACACATTAGGCTACATCACTGTTAATACAGGCTGGTCAAGCGACACTTAATTTCTGTGGAGCATCAATAAGCTCACATTCTCAAAGAACCTGATACTAAGATCACTAATAGTGTAAAATATAAAAAAATAAAAAACAATTTTAAGAGATTAGTCAAAAAAGCTTTTAATAAGTTCATTGTAAGTATGTTATGTGAACTTAAAGAAGTTTGTTCAATAAAATGCACTTTGTCGGCATTTCATATAAGGCACCAACGAGGTGATAACGAAAAAAAAACATTCAATGAAAATAAAGTAAAACAAGCAGTGTTTCCATTCCTTAAAATTCAACAGGTAAACAATAGAAACATAATGCCACAGGTGCGCCCCACGATAGTTTTTTAAAATTGCACTGGATCAAATTTTTTAATTTGTAGCATTTTTGTAATTTTGTTACCATCGACTTATTACTAACAAAATAAAATGACAAAACATATGTAATATACAAATAAAATGCTTGCCCTCAGCATGGATGCTCTTTACATCACTTACCTGAAAATAATATCCATCCTCCGTTTCTCTGTGTGCTTTTCGCTGGGCTGCAGATCCTCGGGTGTCCCTAAACATTTTGAAAGCACCATAGCTTCTAAGTGCCCCACTGGCGCTGTGGTGTCTCATTGCTGCCTTGGTAAAACAACCACCTCTTCTCACAAGATCCATTTTTTTATGGTTTGTCATGCAACCAGATCTATCCCTTTTCCTTCGGTCATTGTGAATTTAAAAATGTACACCGCTAGCTGTCGGTAGCTAAAGAATCTCCGGATTTAGGTCAGTTTCTAAAGACAATGTTTCAACTCTCTCAGTGCTTATCCAATTGCAGGACTCGTTCATGTTTACTTCAGCATCTAGCTGAAGTTCGTGTCGCAGACTTGAAAGCTGATTGGCTATCGCAACTGAAATTCATGCTTTCTCAGACGGACTTTCCATGTATCCCATGTCGGATACAGTCCCCGTGGGTGCTCGGTATTCTCCGTGGATGCTCGGGCCCTGAAGCCCCCACGGAATCAGTGCCTATGTTCTCATGGGAATCTTTTATTTGACTGATTTTATTGTTTTTAAGTCAGTTACCTGAACACTCTGTGTAAAGCTGAAAATTGTTCACCAAGTGGTCTGGGGTGTGAATTTAAGAAAGCCAGTCATATATGGGAAATATTCAGTTAACATGACCGCTTTGTAAGATCTACAAATATTGTTAAGATGTAGTTTATTTACACTGTCAAATGTAAAATTCCCTGTCTAACTGGACATGAACAAACTATATATGATTTTAGGATTCCCTGGGCAACACATTTTGTTATAGGCAAGCTGTGGCTCTGTGCTTGCACTATAAGTGGAACATAACGTGTTTTCCTGAGGGTACTCAGGTCTTTATTATTATCAAATGTTTTTTTTTTTAAAAACAATGGACCTTTACTCTTTAATCAGTTTGTTTTTATTTTGTTGACTTATGACAACACAAAGCAGAGGAAAGCTGTTCAATTACATTTGATTTGAATATGTACATGTAGCCTTTCTACACTGCCTAATATTCTACACTGCCTAATATTTCAAGATAAAAATAAAACCAAAATCTGTTATGTTTTCCCCCAACATTTCAATAATGCACACTGTAAAAGACAAAACAACAGTGTATGTTAATTCAAGTGCTCACTTACAGCTAATATAAAAAAAACATGTATTTGCTTTTCTGCTGTCTTTATGTGGTTTATAATTTTTAAACACAGAGTAGGACTATGAGGGAGATTACGTCTAATGTTTCCACCGTCCACAGCGGTGAGAAACAGAACATTTATCTGCACCTTAAAAAAAGGTTTGAAGTGTTTGTACAAGTAACTGCTTGTTTTGTTTTACTCTTTATCTATTTGATATGTAGACAAACCGTAGAGGTAGCCTTCATCTGCCTCCTCTTCTTTCTGGTTCAGATCTCCTGTTCTCTCGGCAGAAGTTGTCAAAAGGTTTTACAGTGAAATGAAGTGGAAGGTCACTGCTGCGGTCCAACATGTCCACGTCTCTGTTTAAAGGCCATAATCTGATCTTTAAAAGGCAAGGGGAATAGACATGCTGGTTTCAGAGGATTCAGACACCCAGGGGAGGCCAGTGGGACATTCACAAAACTTTAACCATATCAGCGTGGGTAGGTCACGGTGTGATGGGTTTACAGTGAAATGTAAACCCATAAAGATATATGCCGGAACAAAAAACTGCAGTTGTTCATGTCTGTGAAAATATGAACAATGTTTAGTTTAGGAAACTCTTGGTTGGAAATATAGCTGAGACAAACACAAGTTTGGGCATGTATAGTAAACAAACAGAATACAACACAGTCAGTTCCTTATTTTTTTCTTTTTGTTGTTTAGCTCCCAAATAAATCTCTGCCTATAAAGTTGAAATGAAACAATTTTACTGCTTCCCAAGAAATTATTGTGATTTTTTTATTTATTCTTGTCAGTTAAACTTATATCTTCTCAAAATGTTATCGATCAAACTCTATCACAGGGAAAATTGAACCGCTGTCAAAAAGAAGATTAACCTTATGAGCAGCAGCGTATCTGATCGCTTCCTGCTTCCAGTAATGGTCTTTCTTTGCCTGAGCTCTGTAAAACTCAGTATTTGTGGGGCTTTTAAATGAATTAAGCAGATATATTATAGTGTTTGCTGGTGTGAGTGAAGCAAAAGAATCCATTGTGTCTTATATGAAGAGATTAATTGATGAAAAAATATATTTATATACACTTCAGAGAACCCCTCACAAATGCCCTGATTCATCTTTGGTTTGCAGCTATAAACTGCACAGCGTTGAAAAAACAGGCTATAGCTGATTTACTAACATGGTGCAGAGAGCATTGCACCTGTTATGCACCCGTTATATGGAATATAATTTTTCAGAAGACATAAAATATTGGTAGGAGAAAGGACAAATACAGACGTGGACAAAATTGTTGGTACCCTTCATTAAATAAAAGAAAAACTCATAACGGTCACAGAAATAACTTTAATCTGACAAAAGTAATAATAAATAAAAATTATATAAATGTTGACCAATGAAAGTCAGACATTGCTTTTCATCCATGCTTCAACAGAATTATTTAAAAAATAAATGCATGAAACAGGCCTGGACAAAAATGATGGTACCCCTAGAAAAGAATGAAAATAATGTGACCAAAGGGACATGTTAATCCAAGGTATGTCCACTAATCAGCATCCTAGGTGTCTACAATCCTGTAATCACTCAGTGGGCCTATATATAGGACTCCAGGTAGTCACTGTGTTGTTTGGTGACGTGGTGTGTACCACACTCAATATAAACCAGAGGAAGCAAAGGAAAGAGTTGTCTCAGGAGATGAGAAAGAAAATCATAGACAAGCATGTTAACTGTAAAGGCTATAAGACCATCTCCAAGCAGCTAGATGTTTCTGTGACTACAGCTGCACATGTCATTCAGTAATGTACGATCCATGGGACTGTAGCCAACCTCCCTGGACGTGGCTGCAGGAGGAAAATTGATGACAGATCAAAGAGACGGATAATCCAAATGGTAACAAAAGAGCCTAGAAAGACTTCAAAATAGATCCAAGCTGAACTTTATGCTCAAGGAACATCAGTGTCAGATCGGAACATCCTTCGCTGTTTGAGCCAGAGGACAAATCATTAAAAAAACCAGACTGGAGTATGCCAAACTACATGCTGACGAGCCACAAAGCTTCTGGGAGAATGTCCTGTGGACAGATGAGACAAAAATTTAACTTTTTGCCAAGGCACATCAGCTCTATGTTCACAGACGGAAAAATGAAGCATATCTAGAAAAGAACACTGTCCCTACTGTGAAACATGGGGGAGGCTCGGTTATGTTCTGGGGCTGATTTGCTGCATCTGACACAGGGTGTCTTGAATCTGTGCAGGGTACAATGAAATCTCAAGACTATCAGGGGATTCTAGAGAGAAATGTGCTGGCCAGTGTCAGAAAGCATGGTCTCAGTCGCAGGTCACGGGTCTTACAACAGGAAAATGACCCAAAACACACAGCTAAAAACACCCAAGAAGGGCTAAGAGGAAAACACTGGCCTTCTATGAGCCCTGATCTCAATCCTATTGAGCATCTTTGGAAGGAGCTGAAACGTGCTGTCTGGAAAAGGCGCCCTTCAAACCGGAAACAACTAGAACAGTTTGCTCATGAGGAGTGGGCCAAAATACCTGCTGAGAGGTGCAGAAGTCTCATTGACAGTTACAGGAATCATTTGATTGCAGTGATTGCCTCAAAAGGTTGTGCAACCAAATATTAAGTTGTGGGTACCATCATTTTTGTCCAGGCCTGTTTCATGCATTTATTTTTTAAATAATTCCGTTGAAGCATGGATGAAAAGCAATGTCTGACTTTCATTGGTCAACATTTATATAATTTTTATTTATTATTACTTTTGTCAGATTAAAGTTATTTCTGTGACCATTATGAGTTTTTCTTTGATTTAATGAAGGGTACCAACAATTTTGTCCACGTCTGTAAGTAGGCGTTCCAGATGCAGCGTGATTTACTAATCAACAAAATGTTTATGGCAGCTATTATAGCATCTATTTTTACCATGTCTTACCTTTGTGCCACTACATTCACCATAAGATTATTATTGACAAACGAAAAATGTCATTCACACACAATATGACCTAATATTTATTAACACTCTGATGGCCAAAAACCTGACAGTTATGTAGATATTTCCCGCAATCTCTCATCATAAATCACTATATTCTCAGAGCATCTGCAGCTCCTGGGTTCCGGTTAATGAAATAGAGTAATTATGTACAGTATCACAATGACAATCATGCTACATTTGAAAAAAAAAACATTTTTAAGATTCCATATTTTGAAGATATCTTTTTTCAACTGCAACTTGAAATTTATAGAGGCCATGATAAAGTGTGGTATATTTAAAGCATATTATTATAATATGAACATCTTAGCAACCTTGTTCTAGATATTCTGTAGCTTAAAATGTCTGACTCTGGAAAATGTTGTGTGCATGGAGCAGAGAGCAGTGCATGTGCACTTCATGCATAACATGCATTATGAGAAATATGAATGTATTATGAGAAATATGAAATGATAGAAATAATTTTCCAAAAAATTTAGCCTAATAGTTATTAACTCTTTATCAGCCATAGACTGAAAATGTGTGCTGTTTTACCCCTTCATTGACAAAAGATGCATTTTGAATCCATGCGCATATTCCTCCTATTTCTAGCTGACGCGCACCTCTTGCCAGACACAGCCGTGGCCGCAAAAACCTCGTTTGAATACTGCAACTTGCGCCTATTATGAATTGTAATCTTAGTAGATCACCCGCAAATGGACCACTGTTCACAATTTTGCGGTCACTATTAGGAATCTTAATAAATCAGGCCAAACATATTTTTTTCTTTACTGTCAAACATCCATTCAGAGTAAACATTTTTTTTCTGATCAATAAATATGCACATATTTTTTTGCCATTGTGAAATGCCAGAATATAGAGAGAAGTGGTAGGATTTTTCTTTATTACACTTCATTATAGTTTATTGTGTATTTAAATGAACTTCTGATGTTTCCATTCTGAGCTTAAGAAGCTACTGATGTGCTCTTAGGCTAATGAAGTACATCTAAGTTAATTGGTGGCTCACCTGTGGATGTATATCAAGCCCACCCCCAAACACAAAATCAAGAGAAATCAACCAAGAATTCAGCAAAAGATTAGACTGTGTCTATAGAACACAGTATAGTATATTTGTCCATAGAACACAGTATAGTATATTTGTCTATAGAACACAGTATAGTATATTTGTCCATAGAACACAGTATAGTATGTTTGTCCATAGAACACAGTATAGTATATTTGTCCATAGAACACAGTATAGTATATTTGTCCATACAACACAGTATAGTATATTTGTCTATAGAACACAGTATAGTATATTTGTCCATAGAACACAGTATAGTATATTTGTATAGTATATTTGTCTATAGAACACAGTATAGTATATTTGTCCATAGAACACAGTATAGTATATTTGTCTATAGAACACAGTATAGTATATTTGTCCATAGAACACAGTATAGTATATTTGTCCATAGAACACAGTATTGTATATTTGTCTATAGAACACAGTATAGTATATTTGTCGATAGAACACGGTATAGTATATTTGTCTATAGAACACAGTATAGCACTATTCGGTCACACACAGCCATCAGGTGGCGCTACTCTGCTCTAGCCCCACAGGAAGGAGGGGAGACGACGAAATCTTTAAATAGAGGTGTTCGCCCAGCTGCTTGTTCTTAACAAAACAGCCTTCAGCCGGGCTGACGCAGGCAAGAATCAAAGAACCTTCCTTTGCAGGTGAAGGAGACACATCTGAGATCGAGGAGGAACTCATTCAAGCAACACCGACTGACGACGGATCAGGTGACTGAAAAACATTGGTAAACAAACCCCGTTGTTTTGCCTGAACTCTGCAGACCGTCCTGCATGCTGCTGCCGACCACGGTGGGCAACAGCAGAGAAACAGAATCTCCAATTTTATTCCATGGCTAGTAGAGGATGGCACGAGTTTCTGGAGAAACTCGCTTCAAGGAACCCAAAGACTGCCAACACCAGGTGAATCCTAAATAGTGATAAACAAAGACGTTTATCCCCAGAGCCCGACGGAACCCCTCTGAGTTTCAGGCTGCCAACCACTGAGAAACGGGAGCCAAGCCACGTGTGCCGAGAGCCGAACCAACCAGAATCCATATTTAGCCGCCGCCACCGAGCCGATACGAGGTGAAAGCCGAACTGCAAAGCTCCAAAAAGGTACTGTTAGAAAAAAGTGGACGCTGATCGCCATGCAGCCAGCCAGGAGGAAGCCAAAGCCAGGAGCTTCCCTCCGCTGCTAGCCAGATTAGTGATCCGTTGTTAGCCTGCTGGCTAACACTTCCAGGAGACCCCCCCCCCCTTCCTCATCTACGTGCAGCAACTTGGAGGACTTCAAGCGTTCATAAGGTCTTATTTGCCAGAGGCAAATTAATTTAGGATTAACCAATTTTAAAGGCATTTCCTTTTTATTGTTAACTTTGCATAAATTATCATTCTGCTATCTTTGGGTAAACCAGGCCTTGGCCTGAAACTTTAATCAGTGTTTTAAAGACCGTTCCCGGCAAAGAGTCGCTTTAAATCCTGCAATTTGAGCTGCTCAATCAAACAAGTGCTTCATTTTCTTTGTTTAATGTTTAATATATATGCTAGAACTGCTCCAAACAGCATCCTGTGGCTGCCGTTAGCCCCGCGCTAGGACAAGACCACGTGGCCCAGGTCTGCATTAAATCCAAAAGCCATCAGATGTGTTCAAATAAAGATCGGTTCAGAGAAGATTATGAACAGAAACTAATCTCATTAGCCGTATTTGAACTCTCCTTAATTGATCAAAATATGGGAATTAGATTGTTTTACTGACGTGATCAAGCCATAAATTAAGTAATCCTCCAAAGGTTAATTACTCTTATCCAGATAATTTTTTTAATTTTTCAATCCAAAGAATGTTTTTTGTTTTCTTACATTGCTTATTGGTTTAGAGGTAAACCACTGGTGCTAAATTAGTTAAACTAATTAAAATTAGTTTAACTAATTCCGCTTTATTCCAGCATCTGCAGATCAAGCCTTGGTTCCTAAAGGACCCAGATTCCTCCAGAATCATATCAGAATTCATGGTTTCTCATCTTATTACATGTACATCTTTTTGTGTTCTTTTATTTTTAACTATTCATTTATTTATTTTTTCAGTAGTGTGTTCTATTCTAGCTTGGTGATTAAAATGTTTTTGTTATTTTTCCTGTAAATCCATCGATCCATCCATTTTCTGAACCGCTTAGTCCTCCAGGGGTCGCCGGGGGTGCCTATCTCCAGCTATCAATGGGCAAGAGGTGGGGTACACCCTGGACAGCTCGCCAGTCATGTCCATCATAGGGCCACACATACAGACAACCATGCACGCACACACCCACACCTAAGGACAATTTAGAGTGATCATTTAACCTAACAGTCATGTTTTTGGACTGTGGGAGGAAGCCGGAGTACCCGGAGGGAACCCACACATGCACGGGGAGAACATGCAAACTCCATGCAGAAAGGCCCTGGGCCGGGATACGAAACCACAACCTTCTAACCTTCAGTGCTAACCACTGCGCCACCATGCAGCCCTATTTTTCCTGTAAATAAATTTAGTATTTCACTGTTGTCGTTCTTGATTCAACAATCAACACACACATATTGCAAAGTTTATGGTCAATAGACGGTAAAGAATTCATTCCTTCAGATTATGAGACTGACATAGACATTTAGCTATTAAAATAGTTCCTGATAAAGGTGGTGCACTGAATAATGATAATTTTTCATAAATTATTAATCTTATTGACTGCCATGAGCAGGCCCTTTACTATTAATAGCCAAATAGATACATTTTTGGTTATATCCCCAAAAGTACGCAAGTATAAAAAAAACGGGGAATATCCAACCATCTACCGCTCTTGAAGGAGACCGTTCCTGTGTTCCAGACAGGAACATTTTTTGGTGCAGAATGTGCAAATCATCCTAGGACAACAGCAAAAGACCTTGTGAAAATACTGGGTGAAATTGGGAAGACAGTGTCTCTATCCACATCTGAAATGTTACCCTTGAAGGAGAACCACGATAAAGCCAGACAACAGTATGCAACTGCGCATGGGGACAAAAATTTGAATTTCTGAAGACACAGCCTGTGGTCTGATGAAACTCAAATTGAACTGTTCACCCATAACAAATTGTATATTTGGAGGAAAAAGGAGGAAGCTTAAGGCCCAAAAGCTATATCCCAACTGTGAAACATGGGGGTGGTCGCAGCATGTTTTGGTGAAGAAGGAACTATTGCACTTCCAAATAGATGGCATCATGAGAAAAAAAAATTATTTAGACATAATGAATTAACATATGAAGACATAACCCAGGAAGTTAAAACTTGGGATCAAATGGGTCTTCAAAATGGGTCTTCAAAATGGGCAATGACCCCAAGCCGACCTCCAGATTAGTTAGAAAGTAGCTTCAATTATTTACTCCGCTTATCCTCTTTATGCTGGTACCAATCTCCAGTGGTCATTGGGCAAGAGACCGGGTACACCCTGGAAAGGTTGCCACTCCATTACAGGGCAACACAGAGAAAAACAAGGCAAACAACAACAATGCACACATACAAGGGTAATTTAGTTTTTGGACTGTGGGAGGATGTCAGAGTGCCTGTAGAGAACCCACACATGGACAGGGAGAACAAACTCCATGCACAGTATTCTTCTGACATTTCACAAAGTGACTTAAGGATAAGAAAGTATTCAGGATATTGGAATGGCCATCATAGAAAATTTGTAGGTTTTAATAAAAAGGCGAGTACAACAAAACCACCCAACCCCCCACAAAAAACACCCCCACCCCCAACCCACCCCCCACACCAAAAACACAAAAAACACCAAACCAACCCACCACCCAAAAAAAAAAAACAAAAAAAAAACAAGCAAGAAGGCCTACAAATCTGACTCAGTTTTACCAGTTCTGTCAAGAGGAGTGGGCCAAAAATCTAGTAAACTATTCTAGAAAGCTGGTGGAAGTAAAAACCCAAAATGTTTGGCTTGAGTGAAACAGTTTTGGTGTAATTCTACTGTATACAAATACATTGTTTGTATACTTCTGATTTTAATAAAAGTAATCACAAAATACATAATGCTCTCTCTTCTTTTATTCTGACATTTCACAAATAAAAAAACATGTTAATATTTATTTATTTAAAACAAAAAGTTTACTGTGATTAGAGGTTTGACAGTAAAGAAAATAAAATATATATTTTTTTCTGTACCTAGGGTCAGGAGTGTTTGGCAAAATAGCATTCTTATGTGATGTGTAGAGACCAGGCTTTTCATGTGATGTAAAACATGACTCATCAGACTAGACCTTTGATGTCCTGGTCTGATCCTCTGCCATGGTAACATTCCCTTTCCGGTTTCTGTCCTTAAATGCTCTCATCTTTCACCACCACAGACGTTTTAGCCAGAATGGTTCCAGAGAAAGAAAAAACATTGTGGTCTGTATGAGTGGAAGCTTTCAAGTGTTCCATTTGTTGTGAAGTCAGCGTGGTGTGCTCATTCTGAGATGGATTTGTCAGGCAGTGTGAAAATGTTGAACTGGAAACTATCTTCCTAAAGACACAAATGCATGCATGCACACACACAAAAACACATTTTTCCCTTTCTGTTTATTGAAACAGGAAAAATAAATACAAGGGGTGCATGATGGCACAGTCGGTAGCACTGTTGCCTTGCAGCAAGAAGGTCCTAGGTTCAAATCCCGGACAGGGTCTTTCTGCATAGATTATGCATGTTCTCTCTGTGCATGCGTGACTTCCCTCCCGATACTCCAACCTCTTCCCACAGTCCAAAAATATGACTGTTGGGTTCATTTGTCCATAAGTATGAGTGTGTGCATCCAGGGTGTGCCCGACCTTTCACACAATGACAGCTAGAGATAGGCACCAGCCCTCCTTCGACAATTGAGGATAGCCTTGATAGAAAATAGATGGAAATAAATACTTCTGCTGTGGGTTCAGTTCAGGTCACTGCAGTGCTAAATCCCAACAAATGTCATCTCAACAGAAACAGGAATGATAATCTAGAATCCAAATGGGTGAATATTCGGTTCAAATCAATCCAATTGACTGCAGTGAAATGTAATCATTTTGTTGTAGTTTGATGTGATAACAGTGTTATTCTTATCATATTGAAATACAATCCAATTCAATTCAATTCAGTTTATTTATATAGCGCCGTTTCACAACAGATGTCATCTCAAGGCACTTTACAAGAAGAGTTATTACAATACAATGTTTAATGTAGAAATTAGAGAACCACAGAAGATTGCGTCGTGTAATTCTCAGCAATCTCTCACACTGAGCAAGCATGAAGCGATAGTGGAAAGGAAAAACTCCCTTTTAACAGGAAGAAACCTCCGGCAGAACCAGGCTCAGCACAAGCAGATATCTGCCGAGACCGTCTGTGGTTTGGAGAATACAGAACAGAGATACAGAACAGAGATGCAGAAAGAGCAACAGAACTGACGCAGAAGTTTGTTGCAGGACGTGGAGAACTTTCCGTCACTGCAATGCCATCTTAGTCAGGGTCGTCAAGCAGGGTGGGTCAGGAGCACCTACTGTAGGAAGAGACTAAGAGAAAGCAGGTTAGCGCTTGAACTGACAGCACATCATGCAGTTGGGGAGAAGTAGGAGAGAAATTAGGAACTGACCCTAATAATGTCCTCCAACAGCCTAGCCTAAAGCAGTATAGCTACTAACATTAACCTGTCTCCTAGCTACTAAGAGACCTAGCTACTAACACTCTCTACCAGGCTTACATTAATCTATCTCTACCTAGCTACTCTACCTCTTCATATCCTTTCCTAGCTTTTGACACTCTACCTAGCTACTAACATTAACCTGTCTCTTCCTAGCTACCTGTCTAACCTGTCTCTACCTGCCTATTAACATATCTCTAACTGTAAGCTTTGTAAAAGAGGAAAGTGTTAAGCCTAGTTTTAAAGATATACAAATTGTCTGCTTCACAAACCAACCCTGGGAGTCTGTTCCATAGGAGGGGAGCCTGATAGCTGAAAGATCTCCCACCCATTCTACTTTTAGAAATCTTAGGAACTACCAGTAAACCTGCAGTCTGAGAGCGAAGGGCTCTGTTAGGAACATATGGAACAATCAGGTCTCTTATGTATGATGGAGCTTGATTATTAAGAGCTTTATATGTCTGAAGGAGGATCTTGAATTCTATTGTAGATCTCACTGGGAGTCAGTGAAGAGAAGCTAAAACAGGGGAAATGTGATCTCTTCTTTTAATATTCATCAGAATCCTAGCAGCAGCATTTTGGACTAACTGAAGACGTTTCATTGTTTTCTGTGGACTAACTGATAATAAAGAGTTAAAGTAATCCAGCCTTGAAGTAACAAAGGCATGGACTATTTTTTCAGAATCAGCATCCAATTTAATTATAACTCATCACCATGAAGGTATGACTCAGTAATATATTTATCTATAGACCGAGTGCTCACGCTAAATATTTTTGTTGTATGTCATTTTGACTGATGGGGTAAAACAAAAATAAAACCCAGTTTTACTCTATTTTTACCTGGCAATTATTAAACTGATAAAAAAATATTCAATAGTATTCCTGAAAGACTTTTTGGACTGGGCAAAGACTGTTGATTTTAAGCTTTTTAAGGTGTGCATTCTCCATGTGGTTAGAATAGTTAAATAAACTTCAGATGTGCTTCCACAAGTAAGAAAATGTTACATCTTTGGAAATTAATTAATAATAGTAACTGGATCTTATATAATCCTTTTCTAGATATACAGACTAGTCAAAGTACTTCACACTGGAGCCACATTCACACACTTGCACACCGATATAGTGCTTGGTAGGCAACGTTGGTTAAGTGCCTTGCCCAAGGGCACTCCAACATGTGAAAGAAGAAAGCTAGAACTGAACCGATGACTGCTTCTTATGTCATAATGGACAAACAATAAACTACAAAAAATGAACAATACTGATGCTAGCACTAATGTCAGCATTAGTAAGCCGTTTGAACCCAGATGCAGACGTATAGACAGAGATGTTTTCTTTTTATACTTTTCCGTAAATGTTTTAGTGTTGCAAAGCAATTTCCCACCAGCCCAGCAGTGAGTGCTGACTTTTTTTTAGTGGGAGTTTCTACCATTCCAATGTTTTTTCTGATCAACTAGAGTTTGTTTTCTTCAGCTTGTAAATGCATTCCCTTAATAACCGACAAAAAGTAGGCTTTGACTGAGCTTGAAAGCCTTTTACTAGAAGTGCAGCTCATTGAATACTCTAAAAAAGCATGTCAACAAACACAGCAGTCTTTCTTGTTGTTCTGTATTCCTCTTTGTGTTCAAAATTGGCAAAAAAAAACATATTAAATAAACTGACTTTCATGATAAAGCATCTAGTGCTCAAAAGGTGTATTGACTTGTAAATTGTTTAATACCGGTTATTAAGGGTCAAAGTCCAGAGTTGGAACAGGCAGTCTGATACATGGCCTAGCCTGGTTGGCTCCTTCACTTCTGGTGGGCTTTGGCCGTCTACTTGTTTCCATCTTTGAAGGCAGGGTCATATTCCCCATCCGTCACTCCCTGCCGGCATAGGGTGCCACTGCCCGCTGGTGCGTTGGTGGCTCTGTGTCCGAAGCTGGGTGCTCCAGCTGATGTGCCAGTTCATCCCAGGTGCCTGCCTGGGATAACCTGTCCAGTGCCAGCTGCCTGACCAGGGCTGGGTGGTCTGTTGCTCTGGTTGGCTGTAGTGCCGGGCCGATGTTTTTCTATTGGTGCCTTTGGCCAGTGCACCTCTTTAGGGGATGGTGGGAGCCATTTGGATATTGGTTTGGCTGTCTGGTGGCTTGGTGGTGCCCAGGGCCGGCGTCTGTTTCATTTGACATGTAGTTAGAAAATTTGGCTTAGCTCTGTGGGTCCTTGCGTAGGTCACGGAGAGACCTTGCGTTGGCATTGCGTTTATGCATTCCGAAGTAGATTGAGAAGTATGAACTAGGCTTAAGAGCTCAGCCTGTGGCGGCAATTTGCAGCTATCAGGTGCTTTTCGCAAAAGCTTAAGCTATGGTGGGACAAAGGGGGGATGTGGGGATAGAGTTCTGGCAGCTATATGGATGGTTGCATATAAACCATGAGACGCAAGAGTCCACAGTAAACAGAGAAACTAAATGGATGTAACTTGTTTTCTAGCCCAATTGGAGTCCCGCTGCTCAAGTCTTTTTGCAAGCCACTCCAAATGGTGGCTTTCCTTCAGAATCCCTGTGAACTGTTTGGCAATCTGGTCTTCAGCTCTAAAAGCCAGAAGCTCTCAAACCTCTGCATCACTCCAGTTTGCCATCTCAGCCGATACAGTTTGTAAATGCTAAATTAACTCCCCATGCTTACTTGCATTTCTCATGCTGTTGCTGGCCAGGGCTTAGGACACATTCAACACATCATCATGACATCCACCTATGTTGCGGAGAGGTATTGCAGCAAGATTGGGGTCGTATTACTACCAAGCTTGCCGCAAAATTCCGGCAATGCAATGGCACATTCATAAGACACACTGTCAGAGGAATATTACAACAATATGCTGGGACAGTGTGTCTTGTTAAAGAACCAATATTTTTGTGTCTTTGTAACCCATGGGATTTTTGCCACTTTTGTCACAAATAAACACATATATCAGCTTTGCCCGCTATCTTTGTCCAGAAAGCTACACTGATGCATTAGCATCTTACAAACAGCCGCAGAGCAGCCCGACTTTAATCAACGCAGCCTGACACAATGCAATGCAGCACAACACAAAGCAGTGCAGTGCAATGCAACCAGGAGCAGTCCAAAGAGTAGCAGCACAACACAGAACAGCACAGCCCGCTGTGTGTTCCATCTATGAACGGATCAGAACCAACCACTAAGCAGCAGCTCGGGGAGGATGTCAGATGAGAGAAAGGCTGTCGTATTCCAAGCATTCTACCAACCATTTAATGTATGCTGAATCTGCAATGTCTTGCCACACTCGTATTGAGAAGGAATTAAGCAAAACTTCAGCTAAAGTTTTGAAACCTGAGAGGATTACTCACACTGAAGTGATCAGATGTTGGTAAAAACTCTCAGAAGGACCTATTTTTCTGACCGGCAGCTATCATTTCAGTGATATACACTCCCGGAGCATGCACTGATGATTGGGATGACACTGGGCTCTTGGGGGTGATGCTATCCAAAGCCTCTGTAACTCATCAACACACAGTCAGCCCCCGATTAGCAAGATGAATTAAAGGGATAGTTTCCTTCTTTTAGACATGAAGTTGGATCCCATCCTAATTGGCAGCATAGTGCATACACTTTGACCCAACTCTGGGATCACCGCCTCGTCAGAATTCAAAATTCACATCTCACTATTACTAGGCACTATTTTCTTTCCATTCCAATCAATCTGCGCTGTGGCCAGGTGTCAGGTGTTGTGCACCTCCCAATCAGCTGTTACATTGTTGAATCATGACTAGCTGACAATATGTCTGACTACAACTATCTGATGATGAAACCCTTTTTAGAACAATGCCAGATGAAATGGATTATGATGAAACTCATTTTAGTGCCAAAGGGATACCTTTATGAACCGGAATATACAGATGCTGAACTTCAGCAGATGGAGCTAGAACACAAAGAGAGTGAGCGAGAGGACAGAAAGTGCTCCAAGCTGCAGTGCAGGTGAGGTGTAGGAGTGCATATCTTTGTAAACATGAGATCAAATGTTTTTGATTGCAAGACAAAAGGACAGTATTATTTCAACTAATATTCTGAGCAGACTGTACCTATATTCCTAAATACTGTTTTCATATATTTTACTTGATGACATTTGTCAATTTGCTGTATACATCAATAGCTATACATCACTAGCTCGTTGTCTATAGTTTACTCCATACTATCTTTACTGTGATTAGCATGTTCTCAGTGTAAACACATTAGCTTCCAAATAATGTGGTAGTTGGCGGCTTCAAATTAATTGATAGATAGAAATACTCGGGATACTGGTACAGCAGAACTCTTCAAAATAAGTTTTTCTTTCTTTCCTGTTTGTTTTGTAATGTAATTGTCCTCACTGAAGTGTGCACTACAAAGGACAGAAAAGTCCTTGGTTCTTGACACTTTCACTCCACAGTGAGTTTCACTTCATAGAGTACCCGATGGCATTAAGTTACCTTCTAACAGGGTCCGTGATAGGAAAGCAATGGAATTTGAAAGGTGATCCTGACACATTCTCGTTGTTACTTGTTGTTGCGGAAATTAGCAAGTGTGCACTATTTTTTTATGTATTTTACTTGCTCTTGCTTTAGCTCTCATTCAAACGTTGTCATTCAAGTGTGTATGCTCTATGAAAAAGCTAATGGAAGGTGCAATAGTTGATACTGGCCATAGCATGGATTGATTCGAATGGAAAGAAAATAGGGCCAAGTATTAGAGGTGTGAATTTTGGCTGGTGTTTTTCTATGATACAAATGCAATGCTTTGAAACGCATATAATTTCTGAAGCAAATTGGTACAGTTTGTTGGCCCCAGAAACTAGCTGAGACTATTTTCTTGAAAAGCTTTCAACAGCAAGAGCTCTGACCAGGAGGTGATCCCAGAAATGGGTCCATGTGTATGCACTATGCTGCTGGTAAGGCTGGGATACAAAATGATACATGGCCTGTACTTGTATAATGCTTTATTTAGTCCCTACCGACCCCAAAGCACTTCACACTACATTTAGTCATTCACGCATTGGTGATTGCAAGCTAGGTTGTAGCCACAGCTGCCTTGGGGTGCACTGACAGAGCCGAGGCTACTGAACACTGGGGCCACCAGGCCCTCTGACCACCACCGGTAGGCAATGGGTGAAGTGTCTTTCCCAAGGACACCATGACCAAGACAGCTGGACCTGGAAATTAAACCGGCAATCCTCCAGTTGCAAGACAAACTCCTAACATTTGAGCCACTGTCAGGGTTTCTCACAACCGTAGTTAAAATTTTAACAGTGGGGTTTATTCAGATGTTTCATGTCCATGCCTTCTGTTTTCTTTTTCTTCATGTAGTTTCAGGGTCTTTCCGGTTTTGTAACCCCACAAACATAGACGTTTCACCTAATGAAAGGTGCTGCTGTTCGTCTTCATCTTGATGTTCTTCTAATTCTTTTTAGTTGGAAAGTGACTAGATATCAGACTGAGACACACATTTAAAAAGTGACACCAAAGTAATGCAGAACAACTAACTAGAAAAAACTAGTCTCAACCATCTCTGCAACTTTGGAATGTTGAGGTTTTTTACTCAGTTGCAGTGTTGAAAAACAAATAACTCCACTCATTCTAAACTGAAATAAATGACTCACCTGAAATAACTTCATGCCAAATGTAAACATCATATATTATAACAACTGAAAAGGGATGTAAGAAAATTCTTATTGTCAGCACACCTCTATTACATTATTGACTATTTTTAATTGGTTTTATTAATGTATATTTAATCTATTAATCAATTTATTTATGCATTTATTATTACAAACAACAAACCAAATCAGAACTCAGTTCTATTCTTGCTACTGTTTGGAATTCTAAAACATATTGATGAAATCAAAGTATTGTCATATAATTCAACATTCTTTAACTGTTGAATAAAATAAAAATATTTATACATTAAGGTTAGTTTTGCTTGATTGAAACAAACTTAAAAAAAGAATTCAAAACCAAAATAAACTGACATTTTGAAGTACACTCACACTACCTATATCAAATCAGCCCAGGTTGATTTGGTAAGATGTTTTTTTATAACTGTCACTTGAAAAAAAAGCATTATCTTTGACAGATTTCAAGTTCTGTTTGATGAACTCAAACATTTAGGTTTGATTAAAAAATAATCCAAGTGGGCTAATTATTTACAATATGGAGCCACTTTTCTGGAAGATGTAGATATTTAATTTGTGATTCTAAATGGTCATATTAAGTCATAACAAAGTAATCCCACACACCAGTGTGTGAAAAAAAAGTCCACTTCCATGTAGATATGTCTGGCTTTGTGGCTAACCAGCACCCTGACGATTCAGTTGGGCAACTTTGAGAAGACATCAACTTTCCTCACTTCTTGTTTCATCTTCAACAGTTCAGAACTGTAGGATTTGTGTCCTTTTTCAAATTGAATAAACTCTTTTCCTCTCTATCTGTGCGTGTGTGTCTGTTTGTGTTTACTGGGATTCCAAAGAGAGTTTGCGAAGGAAAGGGAGCGTGTGGAGAAGAGGCAAGAGTTCTTGAAGCTTCGCAGACAGCAGCAGATTGAGAGAGAGTTAACTGGTTATTTGGAGTGGATCTGTAAAGCAGGTTGGTAAAACACAAATATATATTGTCTTTACTCAATAAATACTGAATCAGTCACAAACACACATTAAGGTTAATATAGAAGATATTTTATTGAAGGTAGTATGAGGTGTAAATCTGTTGCAGAGGAGGTGATGTTGGCTGAGGAGGACAAGAATGCTGAAGAGAAATCTCTGGATGGAGCATGGTACAAAAGGAAACATAACCCAAACTCTGGTGAGGGCTGTCTTCAGTATGATCCAATTAGCAATCAAATCAAAATACATACAGTACATTTAGAGTATTAACAAAGCAAAGAAAAAATACATCTAAAATGGAGGAAATAGCTTGTACAGAAGTATTAATATTATTTTCTCTGTTAAAATATTCAATGACATCTAAATATCAAATTATATATAATAATAAATAACTAATATCCAACAACTTCGCAAAGCCATTGAAGAGGAGTGGACCAACATTCCACAGGCCACAATTGACAATCTGATAATCTCTATGCGAAGAAGATGTGTTGCACTGCATGAGGCAGTGTGGTCACACCAGATACTGACCGGTTCGTAGTCCCCAGACCCCCAATAAAGCAAAAAACTTCACATTCCAGGGTGGCCTTTTATTGTGGGCAGTATAAGGTACACCTGTTCACTATTCATGATGTCAGATCAGCATCTTGATGTGGCACACCTGTGAGGTGGGATGGATTATCTCAGCATAGCAGAAGTGCTCACTATCACACATTTAGAGTTATTTGTGAACAATGTTTGAGAGAAATGGTAATATTGTGTATCTGGAATAAATGTTACATCTTTAAGTCCATCTCATGAAAAATGGGAGCAGAAACAAAGGTGTTGCGTTTATATTTTTGTTGAGTGAGCCAATTCACAAAAAATGTCACCTCAAGGCACTTTACAACAAAAGTCATTTCAATACAATTATACAAACATTCCAATCAGTTAAAATGTTTTCTTTGTAAGGAATCCCAGCAGATTGGGATGAGCATTAATTAAGTGGAACTCAGTGTTTCAGCAGTTTTTGCAGTTTTGTTCCAGATTAGAGGAGCATACCGCGACCCATAAAGGATTAAGCGGTTAAGAAAATGGATGGATAGAGGAGCATAGAAACTGAATGCTGATTCTACCTGTTTGGTTCTGATTCAGGGAATGCAGAGTAGATTTGAAGCAGGAGACCCGAATGATCTGTATTGTTAATATAAATGCAACAGTTGTTTAATGTATTTTGATGCAAAGCCATTCAGTGATTAATAAACTGACACAAGTATTTTAAAGTATATTCTTTGAGCCACTATAGGGACTTTAGAACTGTGGTGATAAATGGTTAATGGCCTGTATTTGTATAGGGCTTTACTTAGTCCCTACGGACCCCAAAGTGCTTTACACTACATTCAGTCATCCACCCATTCACACAGGTTGTAGGCACAGCCCTGGGGCGCACTGTCCGAGGCGAGGCTTCCAGACACTGGCGCCACCGGGCCCTCTGACCACTACCCGTAGGCCACGTGTGAAGTGTCTTACCCAAGGACACAATGACTGAGACTGTCAGAGCTGGGGATGGAACCGGCAACCTTCCGATTCCAATTATAAGACGAACACTCAAATCCTGAGCTACGATCACCCCATGCCTAACTCTCTTAGTTCTAGTGACGACATGAGCAGCACCATCCTGGATCCGCTTTTAGGTAGACCTGTGAAGACACTGCTGCAGTAATCAACATTTTTTTTTTTTTGCAGTAATCAACCTTTATTAAAATGATAAACACATGGATGAGTTGTCTACATCTTGTTGGGACATAAAAACATAACAATCAGATTCATTTTGATATACTTTTTAAAATGAACTGAAAAAGAAAAAGTTGTGTAAATCCGATTTCAAATTTGTTTGTTTCTTTAAACTTAACATAAGGTGTCATCACAATATGTATAGGAAATATACGGTTTGTTTTTATACCAACAGGGCAGTATATGATCAGGTAAAGTAACAACTTTCAATATTCATTTCTTTTCCTCAACATTTCACATGAAATGGGAATTCCTTCACTATATTTGCAATAATTAAATTGCAAAGGTTGATGAATAAAAGCACAAACACAATTAGCCAAATTGCTTGTTAGTAAAAAGAGATTTTTACTGCATGTTATGAGGAGAAAAAAACCTCCAAAAAGCCTGTCAATGAGATGCGTCAAACTTCCTAGCAGAAAATCATGAATTGATTCCACTCTTAATTTGCAGTTCTGAAAAGGACAAAGAAGAGTAAAAATGACCTCATCAATGCAGAAGAAGGGGAGGACCATTTCACCGACATTTCATCTGTTGGTAAGAATATATACAACATTATACAGCCTTTTGAATGCCATATAAAAAAAGATAAACTGATTTCATTGCTACATTGAATTCTGCTAAATAAAACTAGATTCTTACATGAATGTTAAAAAGATGGACTGGAAATGTAGATTCTAACAATCTCATTTTGGCCGTCTCATATTCTGATTTATGGTTGATGCTTTCCTCCCTGAAACATACAGTATTTTTTAGCTGCCAGTTACTGCCAGTCTCTGTTACACTAGAAGACTGGCAGAGAAAGGCAAGACTTGCAGTATGAGGTAGGTGGGACTTAAACCTTGGATAGCTTTGTTAAGGACTCAGTTGCTCATCTTCTGTCAATAATTTAAGATGATATACAGAAAAATGACAGATAACTAAGCAATTTTGTAATTTCTTTTAACCAGCAAGTACTACAATCAGCACGTTTACATGCAGCATGAGAAAGTCGAGTTATTACCTTAGTCCAACTAAAATAAGACTTTTGAAATGCATGTATACACCTTAGTCTCGCTTCAATCGAACCGAACTGGAGTTTCAGGAGCTTGACTAAGGTACCCAGATAATGCAATTGGGAATCGGACTACTCTGCAACCAACACCACCAGCTGCCCCCCTCAGCAAGTGAAGAGACGCGGAAGTGCGGCTCAGCAACAACATAATACTATTATAAGAAGAATATGGATGTGATCGAGAATATCCTGCTTTAACTCCATCTGCTTCACTCCTGCCAGCCTCTGTTTACTCCCTGAGTGCAGCTCTAAGCTAACCGCTATAAGGCTAACACATAGGTTTGCATATCGCCATCTATCATCAAGGAGCCAAATGTACTTCATTTAATAATTTGATTTTCTAAATGACATGTAAACTGGGACTCGGCTCTTAAGAGAGGGCAAGCCCTTAATCTGATTACTCCAAAAAGCTAAAAAAAAACCTGTGCATGGAAATAGCCTTTTTCTGGACCCCTTATTCCCCAGGCCCCTGGCTGGAACCCGAAACAAAGAAGAGTGGATGAAACTTGATAATAGAAAATAGTTATAGGAATGAGGAGGAGATAAATGGACTAAAATTATATGGCGTTTTTCTGGTCACTGACCACTCGAAGCACTGTAACCTGGAGCCATATTCACCCATTCACACTCACAAACGCAATACACAGATCGGTAGGTAACTTGGGGTTAAGTGCCATGCCCAGGGGGACATCAACATATGACAGTAGGGAACTGGAATCAAACCTACAACCCTCCACTTACACGTAAACTACCCAGCAAACTAGTGCATCGTTGTGCAAAAAAGTAACTATAACAATGTGTTTTCGTCTAGTTCTGATAGGGCACAGCTACTGGTGTGAGACTTGTGAACTTTATTGCCGTCTTTGTGTGTTTCATTCCTACTGCCCCCCCAGGGTCGCCGTTTGCACGAAATAGTGTGAAGAGCAAGACTGAGAGCTCATCTTATCTGAGGAGGAAGGAGAAGAGGATTCGCTTCACCATCCGCCACCTGGTCAAATCCCAGACGTTTTACTGGACTGTATTATGTCTTGTTGGCCTCAACACACTGTGTGTAGCTATAGTACACTATGACCAGCCTGAGTGGCTTACTTATGCATTATGTGAGTACTGGTTTAAATCTTTATTGTGTAAGTTAAGTCTTTAATTATGACTGGTGTTATTGAATGCTACTAACTACACATTATGGCCCAGATTTATCGCAGGTTTGCACTTGTTAAAACTTGTGCAAAGTATATCACAGCAGGTGGAAAATGATACAGCAGTTGATTTCTTAAGCAGGCGTAGGGAGAATTGTAACCTTTAAAGTTGCAGCAAGGTGCACGCAATTTCTTTTGCACTTTGCCGTAGAGGGATATTTAATATGGGTGTTTCCTTCAGCAGCTGCAAATATTGGAAGAAAATGTTGCATCTAAAAGTCATGTGACCTTTTCCCCACTACGATTCAGCATAAGTTTATTACCAACAAACAAAAAATATAATTCACACATTCTTACCTAATTATAACCAAGTAGCCATATACCTGACAGTTATGTCGATTTTTTTTTTTCAAAGACGCATCATAATTTACTGCGCTCACAACACGTCTGCACCTGCTGTCTCTGAAAAACAGTGCCTGCATGGAGCGGAGAGAGGTCCATGTACTTTTCACATATTAAAGGGGAAGTACCGTTATTTTGCAACCTGGACCTTATTTGTAACATGCAATATGTTCATATACTCACCCAGAAAATATTGGTGCGACACAAGTCCTTCGGGAGACATTTAGATCCATCTGCGATCAGCGTATATCTTTATAATGGGCTTTCACTCTCTGATGGCAGTTGGTTAGACAGATCTTGCTACTGCAAACATCAATATGGTTCGGGTTTGCCTGTTTCCAAATTGCAAAAACTAAAGGCGTCTCTCCACTAGTACCTTTTGCCGAGCCTTATCGTACAGTTACTATCGGCAACGCGACTCGACACGGCCCGACTCGTCAAGTGTTGCTTCACAGTTGCAACAAACCAGAGCGTCTAAAGTGAGCGGGTGCGTCATATGGTGGATGGCCCCAGAGTACGTAGTGGGAAGTAAACAAAGACTTGGAGAAAAAGAAGAACAATGGCGACCTCACTAGCGATCCTGACATTTTTGCTCAGTTTGTGGATTTCTGTAGACGCACGTCGAAGAGAAAGCCTCTCTAATCGAAGAATAAAGACCCCTGAAAAGCTGCACACTGCAAGGAAAACATGGTGAAGTAGTACAAACGAGTGTCAGAAGCTCTGTAGGACAATGACGCGAAAGGACACCGGCAGCTTGTGTGGGTAGCCAATGCAAATACTACCCCGGTGTGGTGGGCTATAAATACACTCTGGGCTTTTATGTATTTCCTAAAGCCCAGCGTAAAAACCTACGTTAAAAAGTTGGCTTTATTAATAAGTATTGTGTGTGTGCGTGTTTCAGACAACTGCTCTGTGAAGTTGTTGCAGCCGACCGTCGGTTTGGTCATTTAACTTGGTCTTGCAGTGATGAGACGTTCTTCTGGGTTTCACCGAAGCTCAGTGGCTGCAGAACTTCAGGATGTCGGAACATTTCATCTACATGTGCAGCAAACTACTTCCCTCGCTGGAGCGACACAGGTTTTCACGTCTGTGTCCCCTTAAAGGAAGAAGTAGCCATATAGATGCTACGAATTCTATGAATTACAAACCACAACTGTAATAAAGCTGTGTACTTTAAAAAAATGTTTTCAGTTTTTTTTAAATCAGCACCACTACAATGTGTTTTACAGATATCCCATCTTTGAGTAGGCTTAGGCGTTTCATTAGCTTTCAAATGTATGCAGATTACTTATTTAGCAGCGCAATACTTTTTTTACTTTTAACAGCCAGAGCAAATGTTACTATCATTTTTGAGAGATGTTGCTGAACCCTGATGCCAGACATAATTAGGTAAAATGATTCCACCAACCAGCGTGTAATGAAACTGCAAATGATAATACAAGCGTATAGCTTGGACATTTTTTTTGGATAGGTATAGAAAAAGTTCAGAAACAAAAGTCCAGTTGTACATGTCTGTGGGTCATGGTTTAGTCTGCAGCATCGCAGGAAGGTTTGATTGAAGGCAGATTGAAGGCATATCGCGTCATCTCCACCCTCCGTAAGCCGGTTTCCTGCTTCTGCTCCATCAGAAGAAGGTGTTGATCCTTCTGCTGGTGGAGAATAAACGGTACTGCGGCCGAGTCGATCCGAGCCGAGTCGAATCGTACCGGTGGAGAGATGCCTTAAATGACCAAGTGGACTAAGTTCAGCTTCCACAGGCTCCCTTTCCTAAACTTGCTCAGATTACAACTGCAATGGGACATGGCATTGACTTTATTGAAGTCACTATGGTATAAGTAAGGGATAATGCCCGACGAGGTGTACATTATCAGAAAATAATGGACGACGTGGAGGTGTGAACCGTCCGACGCGAAGTCCATTATTTTCTGATAATGTACATCTCGAAGGGCATTATCCCGCTTATACCATGGTCACTTACGAAACAAGGACATACTTAATCAATTAATAATACTTTCATGTGTTTTAGAGTTAAAATCGCGAGTTTTGTTATATAAGTCGAGCGCACTATTTAATATCTCCCGTATACAGGTGTTGCCAAGCAACGTGGCCAGAGCGAGCCGACCGCAGCGATTTATCAGTGAGGGGAAGTGAGATGATGGCTTTACCTTACGCTACGTGAAACTAAATATCATTTCAGAAGGCCAGAACACCACTTACTGCTTGTGTGTGTCCAGATGATGATGCAAATAACGTTGAGACTCTGTTGCCATTTGAGCCAGCGCAATAATTTAGAACTGTCATCAGGCAATTTGACGGGACGCCTTTCCTAGGTGTACATTATCACTTTTTAATGTACACCCTCCAGCCAATCAGAATCAAGTATTCACCCCAACCATGGTATAAGTTGGAATAAACGCCTGTAAAACACATGAAAGACAATAACAAAGCACCTGTGAGACTCTTTGAACTCAAAGGGGAATAATGCTAGCGATTCACAACTCCCATTATACGGATATACGCTGATTCCGAATGGATCTAAATATCTCCAAAGGACTTCAAGTCGCAACGAAACTTTTCTGGTAGAGTATGTGATTATAAACGAAAAAAATGAAAAAGAATATTAACTCTCTAACAGCCATAGACCTGCATGGGGCAGAAAGGCTGACACACACAGCAGCAGATGCAAAGTACTCATTTGAATCCTCTTTGCACCTGTTATGATTTGCGCAAGCAATTGTAGAAGATCACCTGCAAAGCAGAAACACACCTCCTGCGCAATTTTTTTGCAGAACATGCAATTTTGTAGCCTTTATTTGTAATCCTGAATGCTGGATATAGGCATCAGCCCCCCCAAACCCTGCAGATGATGGGTGGATTGTTGGACGGATGGATATTTGGAATATTAATAAATCAGGCCCTTTATGTGGTTTTAAAAGGTAACTTTAATGATCACTAAAATTCTTTCTAGGCAGACTGAAAAATCAAACTCGTATTTTTCATTTTTTTCAGATGAACTTCAAAACTAATGTAGTCATGTTTTAAATCTTATTTACTTGTATTGCCCATTTCAGCAATGAGGCAGTTCAAAATCCTTCACATGAAAAAATAAAACAATAAGCCAACAAAATAGGACATTACAGTGACAAAATAAGAAAAGTAGTGAAAAGCTGCAATAAGGACAATAATCAATGAGGTTCCATTGATAGTTTATCAAAGGCTGCTCTAAATGGGTTTTTAGTCTTGATTTAAAGGAACTCAGCAGTTTTCTAGTTTTCTAATGTTATCTGATGTTTAAGATATTATAATATTCTTATTCAGTGTCCTACACTACAAAATGTAATCATTAATAATACTCAATAGTGATGCACCAATCAGCTTGCCAGTAGTGAAAGTTTCCCTCAATCAACTCTAAATGGTTATTTGCAGACCAAACACCAAAAAATGTCACAAATGGTTTTAGATTGCATGCATAAAAATAAAAAAGATCACATTTATTTGGCATGTCAACTAACAGCATGAGCTCTATGGCCTTTTGGTTAGTTTTCGTTAAAAAAATGTTAGAAACAAATGTTTGATGGCATAAAAAAGGATCATTTTGTCTCTCTCATCAAACTTTTATCCCTATCAAGGTAGGTTTGCAAATTTTCCTTTTAATGTCTAAAGTGTTTTACAATATTTTGTGAAATTAAGACCAGTGTTCTATATGAGTATCAAACCTTAGAAAGAGATTCCGCAGATCAGATCAAAAGCAGTATCTCCCAGCAAATTCCTGATTGGTCTGTTTCTTTCATTTAGTCTTGAATTGCAAAAGCCACAAATATTCTTGTTTCTCTTCATAAGACAGACAAAAATGATCAAAATATCAGTTGCAGACATGATAACAGTTCTTTGCTAAGATTGTTCTTTCTGAAATATTATGTTGCACATCATGTCCAAGAAAGGGCTAATGATCAAGCAGGGATACTGAAAGTAAGAGTTTTATGGAACTTTGTTTATATAAATATTACGTCACCTGCCTGTCTGATCTCTAAATTAACTTAATCATGTAGCTTTAAAGGCTATGTAATATATCTTGGAAAACATAAGCACACCCCAACAGCTCAAGAAATATACAATCATATCAATGATCTACATGCTAAATAGACCAACATTTATGCTAATATGTGTTTTTTACTTGATTTCCATGGAAAGATCTGGCCGAGTTTGTGTTTCTTGGCTTGTTCCTGGCTGAGATGACCATGAAAATGTATGGCCTTGGACCTCAGAACTATTTCCATTCTTCTTTCAACTGTTTTGATTTTGGGGTGAGTAGTCCTGCACTGCTGGGAGCTTTCTTACTGTATGCAGACAGTGATTCGTAACGTGAGTTATTTTTCGGCTTAAAAAAATGTGTTGGCCTGCAACATTTCTGTGACTCTGTTTCTAGGTCATTATTGGGAGTATTTTTGAGGTGGTCTGGGCTGCAATCAAACCGGGTGCTTCATTTGGGATCAGTGTCCTGAGAGCGCTGAGACTACTCCGGATCTTTAAAGTTACCAAGTAAGTAATCAGGACCGTGTGTCTGTGTAAGACTGGTTTGGTGTTATTCATGTTATGTATTCATATTGTTCTGTGTGGGAAGGTACTGGAACTCTTTGAGGAACCTGGTGGTATCCCTGCTCAACTCTATGAAGTCCATCATCAGTCTGTTGTTTCTACTCTTCCTCTTCATTGTGGTCTTCGCTCTGCTGGGAATGCAGCTATTTGGTGGACAGTGAGTCATTTTCAAACATGTTGGTCAGTGTTTGTGGTGAAAGTATGTTTTCCTGTCTAATTTGATTTTTGACTGAACCAGACCTTAATGTGGCCTCTAAAGGGGATTGGGTTTATGTTTTTAATATTTCTCTAAAAAGAGAAATTTTCTCCTGATCTTTGACTCAATAAATTGTTAGAATGTTTCACATAATGCCTCTAAAAGAACCTTAATAAACTGCTCCTCAACATTTGTTATTCTTTCTAACTTCCCTGTTCTTCCCATAAACCGCTATACATTTCACACAGACAGCCGATTAATTTAAGCCAATGGAATTTGGAATTCAACCAATTTGCATGTGCGAGCCAACATAGCACGGTAGGATGATGTAGAATTTTTTGGGTTAAGTGCCTTGTCACATCGACATGTGACTGGAGGAAGCTGGAATTGAACCTACAACCCTCCGATTGCAAGCCAAATACTCCTTTGTCTTTTTCCCACTTTTTAAAATTCCCACCCTCAATAATTTCTTGTAGACAGCCATGGATGCCCCTGCTCTGGAAGTGCTCAGTGAGTCGTTAAAATTACACCGTTAAGTGAGTAGTCTAGACTTCAGCTGACATCAGCAGTTTTTTGGGACAATAATAAAACTGGACGTACAGAGAGATTATCATTCAGTTTAAGAAGAGCAGGAGGATTCACTGCTGTGGTTGTGATTTTGATCAGTCAGAATTTTAATGTCCTCTCTCTAGGTTTAACTTTGAGGATGAAACTCCAACGACCAACTTTGACACGTTCCCAGCAGCTATTCTCACAGTGTTTCAGGTAAATGTCAACTCCTCTATGTTTTTCAATATTCTTTTCTAAACTTGGCTCCTTTAGCGGCTTTTGTCTCTATTTACAGATTCTAACTGGAGAAGACTGGAATGCTGTCATGTACGATGGAATAGAATCTCAGGGTGGCGTGCATGGTGGAATGTTCTCCTCCATTTATTTCATCATCCTCACACTTTTTGGAAATTGTATCCTCCCTTGGTGATCCAGTTCCATTTGTTTACACCCTGTTTGTGTCATGCAGCTCACAGACTTTTTTTCAGTTCTTTGATTTTGTTTCCCTGAGCATTATTAACCAGACACACTCCTCAACGTGTTCCTGGCCATCGCTGTTGATAACCTTGCAAATGCCCAGGAGCTTACAAAGGTATTCTGTTTTCATCATTAGATGTTGAGGGATGATTCCTCCGGCAGAACTTCAAACACGACCCGGGAGAGGCAGGGGACATTGAGTCCAAATGGGCCATGTTCCGTGCCTCCATTGTCGAAGCGGCTGACCATAGTTGTAGCCGCAAGGTAGTTGGTGCCTGTCGCGGTGGCAACCCTCTAACCCGCTGGTGGACACCGGGGGTGAGGGATGCTGTCAAGCTGAAGAAGGAGTCCTATCAGGCCTTCTTAGTCTGTGGGACTGCGGAAGCAGCTGATAGGTACCGGCAGGCCAAGCGGAGTGCGGCTCGGATGGTCGCTGAGGCAAAAACTTGGGCGTGGGAGAAGTTTGGAGATACCATGGAGAACGACTTCCGTATGGCTTCGAAGTGATTCTGGTCCACCATCCGGCGTCGCAGGGGGGGGGGAGCGGTCTGCCACAGCGGTATGTTGCTTACCTCAATGCGGGACGTTTTGAGTCGGTGGATGGAATACTTCGAAGACCTCCTCAATCCCACCTGGGACGGGCTCTCCAATCTCTGGTGCTGAAGTCGCTGAGGTTGTTAAAAAGCTCCTCGGTGGCAAGGCTCCTGGGGTGGGTGAGATTCGGCCGGAGTTCCTCAAATATGCAATATTGCGTGGACATCGGGGGCAGTTTCCTTGGATTGGCAGACCGGGGTGGTGGTCCCCGTCTTTAAAAAGGGGGACCTCAGAGTGTGTTCCAACTACAGGGGGATCACACTTCTGAGCCTCCCTGGTAAGGTCTATTCGGGGGTTCTGGAGAGGAGGGTCCGACGGACAGTCATCCGGAGGGGGCTCAGAGTAGACCCGCTGCTCCTCCACATCGAGAGGACCCAGTTGAGGTGGCTAGGGCATCTGGTCAGGATGCTTCCTGGACGCCTCCCTGGTGAGGTGTTCTGGGTCGCACCGGGAGGAGGCCCAGGGGAAAACCCAGGACTCGCTGGAGGGATTATGTCTCCCAGCTGGCCTGGGAACGCCTCAGGATTCCTCCCAAGGAGCTGGCCCAAGTGTCCGGGGAGAGGGAAGTCTGGGTCTCTTTGCTTAGGCTACTGCCCCCGCAACCCGACCCCGGATAAGCTGAAGCTGATGGATGGATGGATGGGATGATTCCATATTGCATTTATTAAGTCCTATACCTTGTACCATTTAAACATGATGCACTAGAGCAGATCAGTGTAAAAGTCTAAACGCTGAGTTATCTTTCTTTACCACCAGGCAAAACATGTAGGGGATAAGAAAAACACTTGTAATGATTTATATTTCTTGGTCTTTTCAAGCAAAGACTCACATCACAGTTAGTTAATACAACAGTTATTCAATAGAACAGATTTGTATAGAAGAATTTCTCTGATTCCTAAATTGTACTCAATAAAAGCAGAAAAATACCTTGGTTCAGATTGAATCAATGCCAGGCCCTCCTGAGTCTGGCATCGATTTGACCATTGCAGATAAAGTGAATAGTAAACGTTTCAACTTAGCGAAAGTTTAATTCTGTGTCTGTTGAGTCTGAAATGTGGTGATTTTATGGAACTTTTGTCATTGGTATTTGGCTGGGAATTTTTATAAACCTAGCAGAGTTTGTTTTTCACTCAACCGTAGAATTTGTTTGTAATCTATTATGTTTATTGAATGTGATGACATATTATCTAAGATTCCTGCATCTTGCTGAAATTGTGTATTGAAATTTACTGACGAGGATAAAGTGTAGATCAGGGACTGTTTGAGACTTTCACTTCAATTCTTGAATGAAGTAATATGGCCTGCAAGCAAAGGAAGTTTATGCAGGTGGACACTTAATCCTAACTCAAAGCTTTTAGGATGATATTTTCTCTGATAGAATGGGAAATAGTTCAAGGGGTTTAAACTATGGTACAAAATAAATTTGACTGATTGCAATGTCTGAGATTACTTTTCTTGTAAAATGCCTTGAAATGACATCTGTTGTGAACTGGTGCCCTATAAATAAACTGAATAAAATTATTTTACAGTATTTCTATTCTGTTCTATTCTATTTACTTACTGACCTACTGGTTAGGATGAAGAGGAGCAGGAGGAGGCTATCAGCAAAAAGCTGGCTCTTCAGAAGGCTAAAGAGGTACAGGAAGTCAGCCCTATGTTGGCTGCTAACATTTCCATCACAACGTAAGTGAGCCTGTTCTTATTTTTTGATTTTATACATTTCTCTCTTCATTTCTAAGTGTGCAAAGGAAAGGATAGTAAGTCTTCTTGTCCTGACAGATTCTTTAGCTTTAGCCAAAAGACAAGTTCACTAAAGTGCTTGGCAGCATTTGTCTTATAGTAACACTCACCCACAAATTATGAACAGTACGTATAGAGAAATGTTTACAGTGAGGTGTTACAGGAATATTTTAAATTTACGTGAATAACTTGATGAAGACATGAGTTGAGTCAGACCCAAACAGGCTCCTGTGAAAGAATAGCCATAATGATATATATGAAGACCCCAATTCAGACTGAAGCCTTGTTCTTGTTTATAGAAGGAAAACATTGTTTCCTATGACAGGGACAAAAAAGTATCAATCAGCCATCATTTGTGCAAGTTGTCCCAGTTAAATAGATAAGAGAGGTCTGTAATGCCCCTTCTCCACTAGGGCCGGGTTAGACTCGAACGGGTCGGGTCAACACGGCCTAGAATAGGATGATTGTGTTTCCATTACTATCTCAGAAGGGCAGTGGATGAAGTAAATGGTCTGAACTTATATAGCGCTTTTTTGTCTTACTGACCAATGAAAGCGCTTTACATTGAAGCCGCATTCACCCAATCACACTCGCATTCATACACCGACACCCAACATGGCTCAGTAGGACAATGTAGAATTTGGGGGTTAAGTGCCTTGCCCAGGGGCACATCGACATGTGACTGGAGGAAGCTGGAATCGAACCTACAACCCTCCGATTGCAGCCAACTACTCTACCACTGAGCCACAGAAGTAAATGGACATGCTTAGATTAAAAGCTCCAGCAAAAATCAGTCACAAAGTCATCATGACAGCACTGATCCTTTCAAAAGTTTAAAGACTTTTGAATCACCTCACATCGCTGAGACATTGTTCCGTTCATGCCTCTGTCTGCTGATCTACAGTATGTACCTCACGCCAGTACTGATCTGAGCAAGGATCATCCGGTCTGTTGAGATTCGGACTCTGCAGCCTTCCAGTCTGACCTAGCCAACTCCAGCTCTGATCACTGCAGAGATCTCCTGCTTCTCTGCTGCTATACCAGCTATCAGCCTTCTTTCTTCCTGACACTGCAGGCTCGCTGTGGCTTCTTCGGCCTTTCACATACCGACTTCACCTGCTCTATTGCTACCCGACCAGAGCCTGCTCCAACCCGTATGGAATGCAGTGCTGATCGCTGCTCCATTCCTCTTGGCAACCTGACAAAAATCTGCCATCACTCAGTTTTTCAATATCCCAGATGCTGAAGATGCAGCCGGTATCAATCCCATTCTCTCCCCCACTGCTGGCTGGCCTTTCACAGTAAATGCCTTCCATTTCTGCTCCATCCAGTTCCTGAAGTCTACCCCACTCCGGCCATTGTGGTCTTTCATGGCCCATTATTTGCATTTTCATTTTAGTTTCCCCAGCAAAGTTTTGAATTTGCTGGAAGCCATTCGGAGACATCACTTCAAATGAACAATACCAGGCCAATCAGTGGATACCATTACTAAGTAGTAGGGCTGTGCGATATGACGAAATATATTGTTAGAATGAGAGAAAATGTCTATTGTTTTATATGAATCTGTATCGTTTAAGCCACGATAGGGTTTTGCTGCAGTGAATTACGTCAAGATGGACTTTATGGCATTCCTGTGCAATACATAAAAAAAAAAAAACGGAGTAAGACTATACCCAACACGTTTCAGACCAGGGATTTCAATAAGATTATCAGACAACCCAAAGTTGGTCTCATCTCCCCTCCCAACGCGTGGCTTGAACAGAAAAAAAGCGTTTCTCAGAGAGAACCACACCGGCTCTAAAAGCTGTTTTGTTCACTAGCAGCACATCAGTAGTGTGCTACAGCTTCTGTATCTGGAGTTTATCAGAGCTTACACCACAACTCGCCATTGCTTTTGCTAATTGACTCTGTCTGTATTCGTTGTTGTGGTTCTTGAGCAGCTGATAAAATTAATGTTTAGTGTTAGAATCCGATGGCCGGACCGGGAGCTGGCAAACTTTACAAACAACTGCTGGCTGATCTGCTTCGGTCTTCTTATATCCAAATGATATCAATAACCATAACTTGGCTATTTTCCTAATCCTACTATTCAGGAACCATTGCCTAAACCTAACGTGATCCATCTGTTTAACATTTACTAGTAGCAGCCGCCTCGCATGTGGGTGGAGTCGGAACACATCCTGAGGGGGGAACACATATCGACATAACACCCCTCTTTTACATAGGAGACCCGCAGATAGTGAAAAAAATAAAAACGAGAGGGTGCAAGATGAGAGAGAGAGAAAAAAAGGCTACTGCCAAAACGTGCTGTAAAGTTAAGAAAATGAGTGGCAGCAGGTATTATGTTTAATTCAAAGGCAGAGTGTAGAACTGAGCCACTTTCCTATAAGATCACTGAAATCCATAGCTCCCGGAGATGAAAGGGGATCACTACATGATGAGTCTGGGTGGTGTTATTTTCATCTATAATTAAAAACTTCATTTCCACATTGTACATTTTTATAAACTATTTATGAAATAACAGAAACATTTCTATATCATTATCGGGATATATTGGGATATAAAAATGTAGCCATATCGCACAGCTCTACTAGGTACGTAGGTGTCTGATTGACATCACTTTATTGCACCAATCAGTCCATAGGTGGGGGTGTTGGGTCTCTTCGGCACACTTCGGACAAAGGCAGAGGTAATCCATAAAAGGGGTCCGCTCGGTCCGGGCACAGGTAATGGAAACACGCCAGAACGGTTCTGAATCTATCTGTTTCAGACCGTTCTGGCCCTAGTGGAAGAGGGGCATAATTTTGATCATAGGTACACTTTTACACAATGTAAAAAAGTTCTGGAAATCACATTGTATGATTTTTAAAGAACTGATTTGTATAATTTATGTGAGATTGACTGGCTGGGGTAACACGTCCAGCAAGGAGTCCCTGACATTCCTCTCCTCAGCAACACATTTTAGCTAATAATGGTGCATCACAAGGTTAGCTAAGAATGGCCTGCCCTGGATTCTCCACCCAGTGGGACATGCACAGGCAAAACCTTGAATGGAGGCAGGGATCCTAATCAAATACCTGGACCACCTCAACCAGCATGAGGTAGCTTATTGTTTTGAGAGTTAATAATGAAGACAACTGGACTTCTCTTGAATGTCATATTTGAATAATTATTTTTGACCAAAGTGCAGAACACCACTAGGAGACTAGTGGAAAAGTTTAAGACTTTTTATTACAATAAGTAATGAGATGATGATGGAGGAGATCGGACACTATCGAGGGGATCAGAGAAGAACTTCAAGGAGAGGAGAATACCAGGCCTATAGGATCTAATTAGGAACAAACACACTGATAGGGCAATAGAGGTCTCTAATGAAGACAGTGAGGTTACCAATGAAACTATCAAGGTCACTTGAAAATTTGGTCCTACTCTCTATTCAAATCCCTGTAAGTGTCATTGAATCAGACAATCCAAACAAATCCTTAACTGTGTAAACATGTACTATTTTGGTCACAAGTCTGAAAGTGTGAGTTTCTGATAAACTGCCTGAGGAAACGAGTCAAGACTGCACTGTAGGTGTTAGTAAGATGGAACCTTAAACCACTTCCTCTGTTCAAGATTGGTTTCTCATGTTTCCAGTAGACACCTTCTTTCACTCCTACTTTAGATCATCTGTGTTCCCTGTCCAAAGTGTGCACATTATTGTCTTTTGTCCTTCAGATGTAGACAAACTGTTGATTCTTGACCTGATGAGTTGTCTCTCTTGTGTAGCGTTTTTTTCCTTTCTCCATTGTAGAGGTCTTAACATTCCTATCTACTATACCAAACTTCTGAGATTGTGTTTGGGTGTTTTATCCTTGTAGTGCATGAGTCTAACTGAGAGTATTACTAAGTTTAAACTGCCCCGAAATATTGTCTTTGGAAAAAAAATCATTTTAGTTTCTCAGACACTTCAGCCATATAGGTAATTACAATGTTCTTCCCACTCCTCTTCTCGTCTCCTACACTGGCCTGAGTTGAGTTTTTTTTCCATATGGCTTACAGCTTATGAAAACCCCAAATTAAAAATCTCAGAGAATAAGAATTTTACGTGAAATCAATAAAACAAGGATTTTAAATAAATGGATGTCAAACCTCTGAAAAGTATAATCATGTATATATACTTAGTACTTGGTTTTGGCCTTTTTTGGATCACCTACTGCCTCAATGCGCCGTGGCAAGGATGCTTATTGCCTGTGGCACTGCTGAGGTGTTATGTAAGACCAGGATGCTTCAATGACGGCCTTCAACTCTTCTATATTGTTTGGTCTCATGTATCTCATTTTTCTCTAGGCAATGTCTCATAGATTCTTTTTGGGGTTTAGGTCAAGTGAGTTTACTGGCCAATCAAGCACAGTAATCCTGTGGTCATTGAAACAAGTTTTGGTACTTTTGGAAGTGTGAGCAGGTGCCAAGTCCTGGTGGAAAATGAAGTCAGCATCTCCATAAAGCCCATCTCTGAAAGAAAGTTTGAAGTCCTCCAAAATGCCATGGTTGACTTTGGACTTAAAGCAAACATAGAAACATCACACTGGACTTTAAGCAACTTGGATTGTGTCACTTTCCATTCTTCCTCCAGACTCTGGGAATTTGGTTTCCAAATGAGATTTAAAATTTGCAGTTCTTTTTTTCTTTAGCCCAGGTAAGGTGCTTATGAAGTTGTTGTTGTTGTTGTTCTTGTTCAGGAGTGGCTTGACAAGAGGAATAGGACATTTGAAGCCCATTACTAGGATCTGTCCGTGTGTGGTGTGGTGTCTCTTGATGCAACTCCAGCCTCAGTCCACTACTTGTGAAAGTCTCCTTTTGAATGGCCTTTTCCTGACAGTCCTCTCCAGGCTACAGTCACCCCTGCTGCTTGTGCACCTTTTTCCTTCAGACTTTTCCCTTCCACATAACTTTCTATTAATTTGCTTTGATACAACACTTTGGGAACATCCATCCTTTTTTATAATTAGCGTTTGAGGCTTTCTGTCCTTATGGAGGGTCTCAGTGATGGTTTTCTTCACAACTGTAAAGTCAGCAGTCTTCCCCGCGATTGTGATTACTACTGAATGTAACTCAGATACCATTTTAAAGGCTCAAGAACCCACTGCAGATGTTTTGGATTAATTAGTTGATCAGAGTGTAACACTTTGAGCCTAAAATATTGAACTTCTTCACAAAATTCTAGTTTTCTGAGATTTTGAATTATGAGTTTTCATAAACTGTACACCATAATCATCAAGATTATAAGAAATACATTCTTAAATATCTCACTTTACATGCAGTGAGTCTATATAATGTACTTGTAATTGCATTACTGAAATAAATGAACTTTAAATTAATATTTTTTTGTTTCACCTGTAAATGCTGTTATGGTGATTTAACAGGGAGTTAATGAAGATCAGGAAACATCTGAAAAAAAAACAACCTTTCCCTCAAAGAGACTATACATAAGTTTAACCACAAATAAATATATTAAAAATTCTTCATTTCTTCCTCATACATGCTCCAGTAACGCCTTGGTCAGTAGAATGAGGCCTGTGCTCAGGGTCAAGCAAGCAGATTTCCAGAGTGCTGTCTAGGGGCAACATAATGCATAATGGCTTTGTGCACTTTCACACTCAGGTATAGCGTTCGCGATCTCCATCATAAACAAGCGAGAGTCAACAGAAGGATGGATTCTGCTGAGTATAAGTAGAGAGCAGATTCGAGCACTGGCAAAACTGCAGCCAAGACTCCAAATAAACTTACACAACAGTAACATTTCTCCCCTCAGCTGAAGTCATGTTGCATATCTGCAAACTGTCCAGAAAGGGACCTACTCAGCTGCTCTTTCTTTCATGACTGCTCATACAGCATGCGTGCCTCATGCACAAACTTACCACTGAGGCTGTAGTTACTTGTTTGGCCTGAGAGGGAATTCTCGAGTACAACACTTTCCAACTTCACGTAGTCCCTTTAACTCCTTGATATAACATTTTTGGGGGTTGTGACAACAAAGAATATAGGCCAGCCTCAAAGTAATACATTTTTAGGCTAGTTTTTCACCATTCTAGGGTTCTTAGTTTCTAATTTTGTCCGTTTTCTGGTGGTAAAAGACAGAAATCATATAAACATGATTAATATGGGATTTGAAAAATAAGGTCTGAGAACTTTAGGGGTCTTCTTTGTGTCCAGTAGTCCTGGACAGACAGATAATGGCACTGAGATGAAGTAAACGACTAAGTCTGTCTTATGTCAAATAGAAAGTAGAAAATCAAAGGCCATCAGCACAACAATGGAAAAAGCACACCAATTAAAAAGAGGTGGGCTTAATACCAAGCCTTGAGTTACTCCATAATTGACACAAAGAAGTTTTATTATTGCTATCAACTAGCTCTATCTATTATATTAAACAGAGGCAGATAAGTGTCATTCCCTTGACCCCTACAATATGTAACCCCCTGTAGAAGAATATTTTTTGGATTTTCATCATATTTTTAGTTTCTAGAGCTGTAACACCCCCCCCCCCCACACACACACACACTTCCCTTCCTTTGTGCTTGTATGTGTAAACTCGGTTTTCCATTTCAAGTGACACTTTTGCCCCTCTGTATTTCAGTATTGCTTCCTTTTTATGTGTTTGTACTGTAGGAGTTATGTCTGCACCCCAGTCCATCACTACCTGAGGTAAAATCCCACCTGCCTCCAAGCACGGTGACCAATGATCTTGATTACATGGCCAATACATATACAATCATGTCACAGACTGATTAATTCAGATTTGCCTTGTACTCACAACATTTTTCAGCCTTCTTTGTTCATCCTGTCTTGTTCATTTAAAACATCCTGAATTCTGACAGAGTACTGACTTTTCTTAATTATAGACTATGTTATGAACACATTAAAATGTACTATTATATTGACATATTAAACAAGAATTTTAAATCATGGACCGTTAAACTCCATAAAGTGCATGCATGCAGCTATTTCAATTTAATGTAATCTGCAAATACATTTCAAATAGTTGTGCAGTATATCAAAGCATGGTAATGAAACCATGCTTGGACCAACTGTGATCTCTGGAACCAGTTTTCCACTATGCTCAAAGCCCCATGTTCATATTGTCAATCATTCAGCATTAAAATACAATTTGTGTCATCATAGGATTGAAAATGGTTTACTGTTTCCTTCATATACCATCAAGAGTCATAAGGGAATTAGTGTATCATTGAAAAAACCTAAGGGGAAATCCTTTGTAGACAAAAGAAACCTGAAACAGATTGTGTATTACCATTTAATATCATTGTTTCAGTGCTCATGTTTTTTCTTTGCTTCCATTTTACCCAGCAAGGAGCAGCAGAGGCCAGTGAAAACAATGTCTGTCTGGGAGCAGAGAGCCAACCAGCTGAGGAGGCACAATCAGGCAAGCTGTGAGGCTTTGTATGATCCCGAGGAGTGTGTCCGCCTTCCCTCAGGCCTTCACATTCGGGAGAAGACCCACCTTGACCGGCCCCTGGTTGTTGGGCATTCTGATGGGCCATTGGTGGGTGGCCACAAACATCACCGTCATAAGCCGCGCACACCAGAAGAAGCAGAAACTGCTGCTGATCCACCTTCCGCTCCAAATATTTCTCATCACCGTCACCACTGCCACAGAGACAGGGATCAGGCTAAAGTGGAACCGGAGCCCAAAGACAACGATGATGGTGGGAAAGAAGGGAGAAAACACATCCATCACAGCCACTCCAAAAACAATGACAATAGTTGGAGACAAGAGGGGAAGTGCGGGAGGTCCTGCAGCAAAGAGGGGAGCAGGAAGCATAATCATCATAGTTCAATGGATGACAACACAGGTGGGGGAGCCACAAGTGAGAAAGAGCATCGACATCATCATTCACATCGACAGTCCAGGGGGGGGAATGGGACACTGAAGAATGGAGGGAGAGGGGAACGCAGGGTTCACCACAAAGATGGACAACCATCTAACAAGGATGGGGATAGGGAGGGCAAAAGGAGGGGGCATCACACTCATGGATCGAGGAGCCAGTCTAGAGCTGAAGGAGAGGATTCAAATGAGAGAGAGGAGCCAAATACCAACAGGTAAAACTATGGATGACCAGTGAGACTTTAATTTTTTTACTGTAACAACTGTCACAGTTTTTTGTGTTGTTTCTTAAGTTTTAGTTGTGTTCATTACAATATTTACACACAATATAATCAATAGGTTATAATATTAATATAACAGTAATGATACATGGCTGAAAAAATAAAGGGAACAACTAAACAACACAAGTCAATCACACATCTCTGAAATCAAACTGTCCACTTACGAAGCAACACTGATTGACAATCTATTTTTACAAGCTTTTGTGCACATGTAATAGACAATAGGAAGAAATCATAGGCAATTCGCAAGACACACCCAATAAAGGAGTGGTGCTGCCTGTGGTGACCACAGACCATTTTTCAGTTCCTATGCTTGCTGGCTGATGATGCTTTCACTCTAGTGGTAGCATGAGACGGAGTGTACAACTCACACAAGTGGCTTGGGTAGTGCAGATGAAGAACTAAAATCTCCTTTTCTCCTCATTCTAATGTTTGTGTTGAATGTCAGCAAGTCATCTTTACCATATGTGGCTTGTGAATGCTGATTAAATTGTTTTGAGGTGTAGGGCCAAAAAATATGGCTTCATCCATCACACATAGCAGATACATCCATTCAGTTTTTGCCACCCATTCAGTCACCACTTGTACCCAGATGCAGCTCTTACCTGATACAGTATATTATCACAAAAAAAGGTAAAACTTGCTGTGTGACTGTTTAAGTAAAGCTGAAATTCCTTATTAAGATTTATGGAAGCTGGGCTTTCCACTTTTCTTAAAGGCTGTAGGTCTCTGACAATGTAGTACAATGCCAGGTTGTCCAGCTGCAGCTGGGACATGAAGACAACAGAGCTGCTGCTACTGTACCCCATTATCTGTTTTTCAGTAGTAGAGGTTATGTTTTGGTACTTCATCACAGTGTCTTATTATTTCTTTTATTTAAATTTTTTTGTGACTTGCACATACTGTGTAAGGCTAGCCAGATGCTATATGTCAGTAGTTTGCACAAAAAAATTAAATGTTTCCCACCTGGGTCATCCTGCATACTTTGCAAATTGATTTTGACGCATACGCAGTGCAACTCGATCACTGTTGTTGCCCGATTTGATGTTTCCCCAGTTTTAACCACCATAGCTTTAGCCAAGCTTTTGTCTTGAAGGCCTGATAGGAATCTGTCATCATTTCAAAAACTGAACTCTGAGAGAGCACCATTAACAAACACCAGAATGAGTGTATTCATTATAACATTAATCAGCCCAAAATACAGGGTTAGGGTAGGGTTAACGTTCACCACAAATATCAAGGAGTTCATCAATGATTGTTCAATTAAGTAATTCAGAAAAAAACTCTGATTGCAGATACAGTATATCACAAAGCTACTGCCTAGGGGATAGGTCCTTCTCATTTTATACAACAATCAGGTTCTTTCTACTATGTAAGTAATTCAGTTCACAGGCATCAATGTTCTGTTGTAGTTGCAAACCATTCATGATATCTGTGCTCAATGCCATGCTTACTGTTTGCTCACTATCATTGGAAGCTAAAAAATGGGGTGTTAAATGACTCTACATAAACCATATTCCCATCCCTCCCTTAACAGATTTAAAAGCATGATCCCAGTTATACCCCCCCCCAACCCAACTCCCGTGCACACAAACACTTAGGAACAACTATAAAAATGATATTGCGCCAAGTACTATCCCAGTATTCACCCTGCAGTGGACTGTTAATTTAGAAAAAATAAGCATGTTTGTCTCTGAACAGGTTTGGTGATTCAGAGGGGGAGTCCTTGGTCATTTCTCAGCAGTTCGGCTCTCTGGGAACAACTGGGCAGCCAGAAGACTCAGACAACCAGAAGAATGTCAGAAGAACAGGCCAGTCATCCATCCACATTCCCCCTGTGACTATTACCTCACCTGGAGAGACCGCTCTCATTCAAAGTTAGTATTTTAATTGCTTCCGATTGCATACTTACTTCTCTGACGGTCAGCAGACTTCCAGTGTTTTCTATACCTTTCAAAAAATAAATACGTTAAATCATTGTGTATAACGTTGTGCAAGAGGAATGCAAATGTTTTGGCTCACAAAACCACTAATAATTATGATTAGTAATTCAATTTGAATTCAATTATATTGTTTTTTTTAGTTAAACCAATGAGGGCACCACCCTGTATGAAAGGCATTTTAAGCCAATAGTTCTCAGTCTTTTATGAAGGAATAAACTCATTCAAAGGGGACATGTCCCAATAATATTGGGCGACATTACTTGTATCATAGTGACCGCAAAAATCGAGTAACCGAAGGTAACCCAAACTTCATGTAAGTTGTTGCTTTCATGGTTTAGCTGGGCATTAAACTTAACCTAGCCATTTCTGTCTCAAAACAAAAGCAGGGGTTGGAGGAAAAGTTATGCTAAGACGTAGCTCACACTTTCTGGATACTAACTATAAAAAAATTAATCATCCCATATTTAACAGGAGAACAGTATGCAACATGCAATGATTTTTATACTGTATTACATTAATAGAAGTCTTGCTAAATACAAAAATGTAATGTGTTTTATTGTTATCACATCCAGATAGTTCTTTTTGGCTTAATGTAAATAGGAAATCACTAGTGTAAACTTTTTAAACTTCAAAATCTAAATACGACAGGAAAATTGAACTGAATGATTATATAAAAATGCATTTCTATCCTGGGTACTATTTACTGCAACAAACACCTAGCTTTGAACGGGGCGCTTTAGACTTAATTTCTCCTCCTTATCACCAGGGAAAGATTATATTCACTGTTATTCAATCTCTCACAAATATTCTCCAAAAAGTATTTGCTGGCACTCTGACTCACTACTGGAAATTGTTTGGGCATGACTAATTTCCAAGCATGCATCGGGACACCTGCACTCATTTTGGTAATCGATTCAAGTCTTTTATTATGCTCGATAAAATTTAGAAAAATATACTGTTCTACCTTTGGAAAATGTATCATATGATGTCTTATTTTAACAGAAAGCATTTGAAGAAAGTGTTTCTACTTATTCTCTTATTTTTATTTTTTTTTATTTTTTTTTGCTGACATCAAATGTTTGTAACTAAAAAAGGCATCTTAATGTTGGATGTACAGTGGGGAAAAGTATTTGGCAGCCACCAATTGTGCAAATTGTCCTATTTTTAAAAAATGAGAGCGGATGTAATTTTCATAATATTTACACTTCAACTGTGAAAGACAGAATGTAAAAAAAATCCAGGAAATAATACTTTATGAATTTTAAAGAATTTATTTGTATATTGATTCAGAAAAATAACTGTTTGGTCAGTAGCAAACTTTCACCTTAACACTTTGCAAAGTAAACATGGTTGGTAATTGAAGAAAATAAGGGAGTGCCGAGCTGTCCCGATGGATTACTGTGGAGGATCCTGGGTCTCTAACTTTGACCATAGAGACACTAGAAACATCTGGACAATTGGATTCATGATAACTGGATATCTGCTGATTAGCGCATGGCAGGTTTTTCCCAGGTATTGTAAATGTATGGCTTTTAAGGCATAAATTGGCAGGCTGCCTGTGAGTAGGAAGCTGCATGGCTGTTGTAACGCTCAGACTCTAGCGATTTTCGAGCATGGACTCGTTTGTTGCTGTGTGGGGAAACAACTTGGAGAAGTTCTCAGCCGGCTGGAATGGAAATGACCCCTGATTTGGCTGGAAGGGAGACCTCTTTGACGGACTCTAAGGCTAAGAAGGAAAATTGATCTTTTCCTGTGCGTTTCTTATCAATTGGAATTCGGCCTAGACCAAACATACTCCCTTGGATGGGAATCTAGAAGGACGCTCCTCCCACCCCCCACCCTACCCCCCCACACCTTCAACTATCAACTGTCTCTGCTCTCTAAGGACGCAAATTACATCATAGGCGAACAGACTGTGGGATTGAGCTGTGTGGAGTTCATGGGCTACCGACTACTGATGCACACACATGCACACACAGACTCACACCCTTATAGATGCACACACTTTCCTTGTCATCACTGCTCTAGCTGTACCCCCAATCTCTCCTGCCCACTCCAGGAAGCAGTTAGATGGTGCGCATCTGTTGCAGCACGTCAGCTGTTGATTGGGGTCCCCCCCTCTCCTATCCCCCTGTTGTGTCAATGTCTGAAATATGTGCTTCTCTATGTTTTTGGTGTGGTTTTTTCTATTACCTGTGTTGTGAGTCCGTATGCGGACCCACAACACAGTTGAGCGTTTTTTTCCCGTCACCGTGAACCCCCCCGCCCCTGATGTGGATCTGTTTTTGTTTGTTGTTGTTTGTAATGATTTTGGACAGGTTGTAGTGTAAAACTGAAATTTCCCCTCGTGGGACAATAAAGGATTATTCAATTCAATTCAATTCAAAACAGTAGTGTAGGATAGAAGATCTTCTTAAAGGAGTAGTAACAGGAAAGTAAGGGCCAGAATTCTTGTTTGTTTGTAGGTTCTAAATACTTATTTACCATACCATTATACAAATATATATTGTAAAAATCATACAATATGATTTCCGGAATATGTTTCTTTTACATTCTGTCTCTACCAGTGGAAGTGTACCAATGATGAAAATTAGAGACCTCTCTCATCAGATTAGGAGGGAAACTTGCACTATTGGTAGCTACCAAATACTGTTTTGCCCCGCTGTAACTTAAAACCAGATTATTATTTTTGTAATTCTGCCTTTTTGTTTCTAGTTTTTTCATCCGTTATGTTGCTTTATTTTTGCTTGTATAAAATTAACGTTAACAATATATTGCTAATTTATCATTTATCACTCTATAAGGAGTATGCATAAAGTTAGTTACCTTGGATTCAAATCAAAGGAAATTTTATTTATTAAGCGCTTTTCATACAAACATTGCAGTAGAACGTGGTTTACAGATTAAAAATGACCTCATATAAACCCCATTCCCATCCCTCCACCACAGATTTAAAAGCATGATCACATTTATACCCCCTCCCTCCAAACCAACCCCCATGCGGGCGCACACTCAAGAGCAACAATAAAAAGGACAATGGGGCAAGTACAGATGAGGTAGGTAAGGGAACACTATAAAGGGAGCAGCACAGCAGCAGCACATTAACAGCACCAACCAAGGCACTGACACAGGGCACCTACAGACGTGGACAAAATTGTTGGTACCCTCCATTAAATCAAAGAAAAACTCATAACGGTCACAGAAATAACTTTAATCTGACAAAAGTAATAATAAATAAAAATTATATAAATGTTGACCAATGAAAGTCAGACATTGCTTTTCAACCATGCTTCAACGGAATTATTTAAAAAATAAATGCATGAAACAGGCCTGGACAAAAATGATGGTACCCCCAACTTAATATTTGGTTGCACAACCTTTTGAGGCAATTACTGCAATCAAATGATTCCTGTAACTGTCAATGAGACTTCTACACCTCTCAGCAGGTATTTTGGCCCACTCCTCATGAGCAAACTGTTCTAGTTGTTTCCGGTTTGAAGGGCGCCTTTTCCAGACAGCACGTTTCAGCTCCTTCCAAAGATGCTCAATAGGATTGAGATCAGGGCTCATAGAAGGCCAGTGTTTTCCTCTTAGCCCTTCTTGGGTGTTTTTAGCTGTGTGTTTTGGGTCATTTTCCTGTTGTAAGACCCGTGACCTGCGACTGAGACCATGCTTTCTGACACTGGCCAGCACATTTCTCTCTAGAATCCCCTGATAGTCTTGAGATTTCATTGTACCCTGCACAGATTCAAGACACCCTGTGTCAGATGCAGCAAATCAGCCCCAGAACATAACCGAGCCTCCCCCATGTTTCACAGTAGGGACCGTGTTCTTTTCTAGATATGCTTCATTTTTCCGTCTGTGAACATAGAGCTGATGTGCCTTGGCAAAAAGTTAAATTTTTGTCTCATCTGTCCACAGGACATTCTCCCAGAAGCTTTGTGGCTCGTCAGCATGTAGTTTGGCATACTCCAGTCTGTTTTTTTTAATGATTTGTCCTCTGGCTCAAACAGCGAAGGATGTTCCGATCTGACACTGATGTTCCTTGAGCATAAAGTTCAGCTTGGATCTATTTTGAAGTCTTTCTAGGCTCTTTTGTTACCATTTGGATTATCCGTCTCTTTGATCTGTCATCAATTTTCCTCCTGCAGCCACGTCCAGGGAGGTTGGCTACAGTCCCATGGATCGTACATTACTGAATGACATGTGCAGCTTTCTTTTATTTAATGAAGGGTACCAACAATTTTGTCCACGTCTGTAGATGAGGCAAAGCCCTCACAGAAGAAAAACTGGAAGGAAGATTAAAATAAAAGTTTCAAATATAAAAATATAAAGCAATTAAACAGAACATTACCAATACTAATCAGTTAAAAGCTAAGCTGAAAAGGTGAGTCTTCAGCCTGCTTTTAAAAACATGAAGTCCACCCGAGTCGGTGGTGCGCCGGGTTCCGGCCTCGGCCCGGGGGTCCTCGGACGCTGGCGATGCCTGGGGCGTCTCTTATTGGCGGGGAGGCTTTTTACCATCTAGCACAGGCGCTCTTTTTAACGGGGTGCGCTTGGGACGGGAGGGGGGAGGGCGTTGAGGGTGAGGGGGGGCTAAACTCAACCTGGGTGTCTAGTGACATGTGTTTTGTTAGCAGTGTGAATGTTGGGGAGGATTTAGGTATGCCCCTGGCATGGGGGCTGGTGGATTGCCGGGGCCCCCATGGGGCTCGGCGGTACCGCTGCCGTGGGCCCCGACTGGACGTGCTGGGGCCTCCCACCCCTGGTGGATCGGGCCGAACGGGGGTGCCTATTGGAGTCAGCAGGGGAGCTGGCTCCCTGGGGTTGGCAATGGTCACCCCAGTTATTTTCTCCCCATCCCCATGCCTCTGTCCACCTGCTCCTTCATTCTACCATTCACAAGGCCTTGGGACGTGGGCACGTCACTGGGGTGCGGGATGGAGCTTCCGTCTTCGCTACCCGGTGGCGGCCTTGACTCACGGGTTGGTCTGTCCGAAGACCCCCCCGTTGTGGGGGCCTCGCCTGTGGTGCCGGCACCCACTGGTTAAACGCATCTAGACACTGAGGGCCCGGGGGGGGAGATGGGGGTACCCGGCAGTATTCCCATGTCCCCCCCCTCTGTTTTAAGTGCACATTAGAACAACACGCAACAACACCACATTGAGCTGGGGGAGAGAGGCTGGGGGGTCTTTCCACACCCCTGTTCGTTGGACCATCAGGGGTCGGAGCCCGGATAGAACATCACGCCGTCTGGTCGGGGTCCTGGGCTGGTGGGCTGCTCTTGCCGGTGTGGGGCCTTGGCGGTCTACTTGTCCCCGTCCTGGTGGGCAAAGGGGTCTGTCTCCTGGGTGCAGGGGCAGGGTTCTCTACTGGGGCGTCTGTCCCTGGGCCTGGGAGTATGGAGTATAGTGTACGTATGGGGGGTATGAATGAGGGTATAGCGTCCTTTTTTCGTATGTCCTGTATTTGTAAGAATGTGTACACATGAGAGGGAGGGTACGTATGAGTGTCTCTGTCTGTCTATGTCTACCTGTCAGGTTGGGTGTTTGGCTGCTCTCTGGCCTGATGCATCTTCTTCCCTCCCCGTCACTCCCCGTCGGTGATGGTTGCTCCTGCCCGCTGGTTGATGATGACTCTCGATGCATGGGGCTGGGGGTCCCGGTTGCGGCCCGGCTCGGTCCTGGTGCATGTCGGGCGGGTCCTGGGTGGTCCGGTGTGTCGGGCGGCCGCTGTTTCGGGCCGATGTCCTCCTTGGATTGACTGGGGCACCTCTTATGGGGGTGCCGGGGTTGTAGAATAGGTTGGTGCCGTCCGGTGGATCGGTGGGGACCGTGCCTGGCGCCCAGTCCTCCTGCCGGTTCCAGGACTTCAGCTGGCTGGTCTGTTCGCCTGGTGGGGCTGTCCGGCATTGGCTGGGCCCCTGATCTTGGCGCCCCACGTGGGGCGGGATCTGGACCCTGGAGCTGGAAGATCTGGATGTCCAGTTGCCGGCTGGGCGCGGCCTGGGGAGGGCGTACATCCGCTGTGGCTCTTGCTGTGGCTCCCTGGCGTGTGGATGAGTGGAGGCGGGCCGGGTTGTTGGCGGTGGGTACTGGTCCGGGGTGGCGGCGGCGTGTGTTGTCCGTCGGTTGGCTGCAGGTCCTCCTTGCCTGCGGCGGCGGCGGGGGACCCTTGTCGGCTGGTCCCTGGTTGGGGCCCCGCTGGGGGGTGGGGTGCCCCTGGTCCCCGTGGCCTCCGGTTCCTGGTCCGGGCCCGCCCTGGCGTAGCCGGTTACCGGCGGAGCCCGTGGGCTCGTCACTGCGATCTCTCGGGCCCCAGCATCGCGGCTGGTGGGTGCTCCCCTGGGGCTTCCATCTGTTCCCCTCTTGGCGGGTGATCGACCCTGCGCTGATCCGCCTGTGGACTCTGTACTCTGTGGGACGCTGGATGCATACATCTCTTGCCTCCTCCATGTCTGTGCCGATTCCTGTAGGACGGATTGACGGTTCCTTACACCAGCTATCAATCACTTGCATGGGGAAACCTTATTCCGACCTGCATGCTCGCACACACATAGGTGTGGGGACATAGGTGAGGACGGACATATCTTAAGCTGAGGTTATCATCATTAGTTAGTTGTTCACAGGAGCTTACCAGAAACATTTGTATTATGTTCATTAATCAATGCTTGTGTGTAGTGAATGTGTAATTCTTTGTTTATTCTACTAGATCCGAACTATTGGTTTGGTTCTGTACAGTTTGTTGTTTTTGTTTTGTATTACTGTTTCTCTGCCGTCCGGCAGAGGTGGAGGACTGGGATGTTTTCTTGTGTTCTTTATTTGCCTCCCTGTCTTGTGTCGTCGGTTCGCCCCTCTGTTGGTCCGGTTTCTTTTCTTCACCTTCTTCCTTTCTCCCTTCTTGTCTCAGTTTAATGTCCATGACGTCAGGAAATTGAACCCACAGTAATCACTAATAAAGATTTTTCATACATATACATCAAGTGGCGTACTACAGCGAAGCTGTAATACTCTGCTTGGGAAAGTAAAACTGTTGGGCTTGTACTTGGTACTCAGACACCAATTCTGAGTAGCATACTGCTAGACAGGACACGTTAAAAAAAAACAAAAAAAAAAAAAAAAAAAACATGAACATTCTCTTTGTCCCTGAGGTCCTCCGGCAGACTGTTCCAGAGGTGAGGGCCATAGTACTGGAAAGACGCCTCACTGTAAGGCTGTCTTTTCTTTACAGCATAAGCAATTCTTCAAGTAAGAGGTGGGAAGGTTGTCAAGTCATTAAGAGACTACAACTAAACTTTTGTTACAATATAATATAAATAATATAAAACTGCAACTATTTGAATAAAATCTTAAGATGGAAATAAAAGCAGCTCAACAAGCTACTTATTAACTTTCCTTTTAAATTTGCTATGAACCCAGAACAGAAAGTCAGTAAAAATTCTTAATCATTTGGTGTTTTATCTCAAATCATAGTGTGATCGCACCATTCGACAATATTGTCACTCGTTTACGTCACATTTGGCCCACCCTAGTTTATACATTCATTTCTTCTCTCTCCACAGAGGTTGTTTTGGACAGTTTATACTGTCTTGGGAAAGTTGCTGGGAAATATTGTTCAATTCCTAACTGGTATGTGTGAATTATTACTTTTTGTCTTCACAGTGAACAGTACTGACAATGAGTCAATACCCATGACTGAGAAAATCTTGAAGGATCCAAGTCACTCTGGACCTAGACCCATCTTACCTTACAGTTCGATGTTCATCTTCGGACAGACCAACCCGTGAGTCAAATCAATCAATCAATCAATCAATCAATCAATCAATCAATCAATCAATCAATCAATCAGATAAACTTCTGCAGTTCATATCCAGAAATATGAAATGAAATAGATCCAGTCTAATCATATGGACAGATACTATTTCAGTTGCATACAGTACAAGTGGCCCTTATGTATACAACATTTCAATTACTGTATATCACTTTGTAAAGCCAGTTAGTAAAATAAGTTATTAATGGATGTAATCCTAGCAGAGCCATTGGCAGCAGTTAGCGTCATTTGTGGCTTTGTCAAAGAGAGATACACAGCTAAATATTGAAGCCTTTGGTACCATTTCTGCAAAGAAAATGAATACATTTAGTTTGTCTCAAATCAATTCGTATTAAATTCATTAATTCATATTAAAACTCAGTGTTAGGGAGCATGGTGGCGCAGCTGGTAGCGCAGCTCCCTTCACAGCTAGAAGGTTGTGGTTCGATTCCTGCCGGGGAAGCTGTGGGTGAAGCTGAGAGTGTGTTTGTTCCTCCATATCATCAGCATCCACACCCTGGGTGGGGTTGGCAAAAGGGCCTTTCTGCGTGGAGTTTGCATGTTGACCTTATGTCTCAATGAGATAACAGGCTTTTTCAAAAGACACACCGTGACAGCATATCAGGGTAATACAGTGTGCCTTTGAATGTGCCATGACGGCATGGTGAGGTGAGAATATTGGGCGATTCGTGCTGTCAAGCTTGATAGTAATAATTCCGCAATGCCAAATTTGACCTCTTATGAATGACCAAAAGCTCCCTGATGCCTCAAAGCTTTGCTGCAATAGTTTTTTGAAACAGGCTAACCTTTTGAAAAGATTTTAAACTAAAAAAATAAATAAAACATTAGAAAATTGGAAAAACTTTTAAAAGTACAAAATCTACAAATTCTTGAGTACTTTTTCAATTAAACTCTAATTTAAAAAAAATAGTTTTCCTTTATGTTTGCACAAAATTAAAAACTATAATTTATTTTGCTTTTCAATTTGAACAGGTTCTGTTCTTGAGTTTCTTTTTCTTTTTACAATATAGAGAAACAAAAAAGTCAGGGTAAAAAAAATAAAGTTGTATGCGCCATCCTGTCACCATTCATTCTTCCATCATTTTAAAAATTATGTTGTAAATCAAAAAACTAGTCTGATTTGGGTTTAAAGTAGTTTTTAAATGTTATCAACATATTTCTTCTGATGTATAGTACTAGTAACAATTTGGAACTGTGCAGACAGAGTTGTGACTAAAATCTGATAAGGAAATCTGTGTATAGAGTTAAAGATTAGGGTGAGGACCTTCCAACCTTAAAGACTTGAGTTCATCATCAAAGTACCAGAGGAAATATGAAAAAACCTGTAGTTTTTTTTCTCTTTCATTTAAGGTTGAAAAAAGCATAGATAATTTTCAACAAACCATCTTTTGAATAATTCCAAATAAGACAGATTCTTCTTTGTGAAGAGCTCTTTATTATTTTTAATTTGCTTCATTGTCTTAGAAGAGAAGTTTAACTTCTTATCAGACAACAAACTTCTTGGTTTAATTGCAATCATGTGAAGTTGAATTTGAACCTGTCGCTGCAGCTGTTTGCTCTCTCTGCCTGTAGAGTGAGGCGGTTGTGTCACTACATCGTGACCCTGCGGTATTTCGAGATGTCCATCCTGGTCGTTATCGCAATGAGCAGCATTGCTCTGGCAGCTGAGGACCCCGTCTGGACAAATGCCCCCCGCAACAATGTAAGACAGACTAAATAAGAACTTGTTCCCTCTTGTTAGTTGTTTTGTTGGTAGGAGGGTTACCTTGTCACTAAAATGAGTGAGTTAAAAAATTGATATCCTATTTTAGAATATTCTAATCTGGTGTCCATACCCCATAGCTGGTGCCTTAAATAAAAAACATGCATTTAAAGGTTGATTTGACAAATTTAATTGATAAAATCAAGGATATTTGCTTGTTCACAGCGAAAGTAATCATGTACCTGGGATTACCAGCAGGAACAGGAACTGATGGTAGACACTGTGGTCGAAATGTAAAAACTCAGTTCATAGGGGCGGGGGGGCTTGTTTTGAGGTACGGGTTAGGGTGAATGGGTGGAATAGAATGACTTATCCCTTGTTTCTTCTGAGGCATTGCAGGCCACACCATCAGTAGCTAGAAGATAAAGTAGTTGACATCGAGAAAAACCTCCGAAGCTGATGGAGACGGACTTTCAGACCACAAATGCCTGCAGAGATTCTACTGAGTCTCAGATCCTCATAGTAACTGTATAAGCAACAGAGCAGTTTACCCAGGGTTTCAATATCAGGTCTTTTAGGATCTTCTGGTCTGTATGGCAACAACTAATGAGGGAACCAGGAAGCAACATTCTAGACAATTTCAGGTTTCAGACAAACAACCAGGTGCTGTATGTGGTTGCACCTTGACTTGCCTTGTGTTGAAAGTGTGCTATACAAATAAAATTGCCTTGCCTTGCCTTGCCTTGGTTGACAAGAAATAGAACAGAGTATGGTTTAAAGATTTAGCCTGACCTCCTTCTTCTGTGGCTGGACAGATAAGTAATATAATGGTTTAAAGAAACTAATATGAAAGATGTGAAGCAGATGTGAAGGTTAAATTTACTGCTGGCCAAGTGATAAAAGAAAGGACAGTTTCCCCAAAGAATGATGGAGCTGAGATACTGTACACACTACACCTGAGTCAACCCCAGTATTTCCCAAACCATATTTGGGAAGGCAAAGAATAACATTTTATTTGTGTAGCCCATGTGGTGGAAAGATTTAGTGTTATGATTTATTTGTACTTTGCAATCAACTGTGACACATTTTTAGTTATGTTGTACTATTAGTTTGAATGTTTAGAATTATTGAGTGACGAATTTATCCAAGTCATGGTTAGAGAGTTTTGATAATGATAGTCCACATCCTGTGTTACCATGGAGATGGCTCTACGACTGGGCATCTTTAAAGATCTACAAAGTTCACAGCTTCCTAATCAAAGAGAAGGCACCACGAAGTCTCTGATTTTCACCCTGAGAGTTGTACTTTATTGAGTAGAATAGATAGACCAAGGCTGCTAGAATTAATATAAGCCTGTTGTTGTAAGACCGAGAGAGGTCAGTATTTTACATTTTACTGTGATGTGATGTCGTCCTCTTGTATGATCAATTCAAATCATTTTATTAAGAGTCTAAAATCCCACTACACCCACAACAAAAAGGTATTTCAAGGTGCTTTAAATAATTTGGTGGTAAAGAAACAAAGAAAACATATGATAAAAGCATGGAAAGTAAAAACAGCAATTAAGACATAAGGGACTATCTGGAGGGGAAATTTAGCAAATTTTCAGATGAGGAAATGATTAAATGAAGCTTGGTTACTTTATTTAACCCAATGTAGTAAACTAACCACGAACCACTTGTTACTTCGTTTTACCCATTGTAAGTAACTAACCCCGAACCACTAGCAAAGCTAGTTGCTCTGTTTAACCCAGTGTAAGTAATTAAACGCAAACCACTAGCAAAGCTAGCTACTTTGTTTAACCTAGTGAAAGTAAAGTAGCATGAGCAGCTAGCAATTATTTTCACCTCCTTACAGTGCCAATAAATTTTATAAAACATGAAAAGTACTCTTGTTACTACCTCTGGAGGTTAGGATTTTGACAGGGTTTGATGAAATTCTCAGGAAATGTTCGCAGTTATTTTTAATAGGTTTTAGGGATCTAAAACAATTTATTTTTGTCTGAGTGCTTTTCTTGTTCAATTTGTGATTCAATTCACTAATATATATATATAGTTCAGACCAAAAGTTTAGATACACCTTCTCATTCAGTGCGTTTTCTTTATTTTCATGACTATTTACATTATAGATTCTACTGAAGGCATCAAAACTATGAATGAACACATATGGAATTATGTAGTACTTTTCCAAAAAGTCTGAAATAACCTGGCCTCCAAAGTCATCGGACCTGAACCCAATCAATATTATTTAGAGTAAGTTGAACCGCAGAGTGAAGGCAAAAGGGCCAACAAGTACTGAGCATCTCTGGGAACCTCTCTAAGACTGTTGGAAAACCATTTTGGGTGACAACGTCTTGACCAGCTCAAGAGAATGCAAAGCAGTAATCAGATCAAAGGGTGGCTACTTTGAGGAATCTAAAATATATATAAATATATATATATCATCCTTTTTGTATAAGTACATACTGTAATTCCACACATCATGTGTTCATTCATGGTTTTGATGCCCTTGATTGAGAATCTACAATGTATGAAAACAAAGAAAAAGCATTTGGATGAGAAGCTGTGTCCAAACTTTTGGTCTGTACAGTATGTAATATGGTCTCTTTGTTTCCAGGTGCTCAAATATCTGGACTATGCCTTTACTGGGGTTTTCACATTCGAAATGGTGATCAAAGTAAGGCTGTACAATTGTCTTCATCAGTTTTTACATTTTCAACTGTTTAGTTAAGACAGTTGTTAAAATACATACAAGTTCCTTGCCGGATATTTATGCATTTTTTACCCTTTGTTGTAGATTGGATTCAATGTGATAGACCAAAGTAAAATATTGCATTATTATTACAGCAAATGGAACTAAAAGAATAAATGATTTTCAAAATGTTGATAGGCTGTTCCTGAGGTGTTTTTACTTTGAGTTTAGTTTTTGTTTGGGTTATGATCATTTCTTTATCGTATCTCATCATTTTCTTCTGTGGTATTTCTGTTTTGTTTTATTTCTCACATTAGGATTGTTGTTTTCTGATTTGAGTCTCTGCTTAGTGTTTGTATTTTTATTTTTTCTTGTATATTTTCTCCTTTTTATCTTACCCTGAAGTGTTCATTTTCTTATTTATTCAGATCTTATTATTCTTAGTTACTCCTCTACTAGTTGTCTTCTTATTTCAGACTATAATTTCTTTTCCACCTTTGAATTAATTCTCTGTTTTAGTGTCTCCTTGCCATTTTCCTTCCCTTCCCAGCTCCAAGTCATCTAGAATCTCCTGCTAACTCACTCCTCTAACTGTACCCATTTCTCTCTAATTGGCTGTTCAGGTTATTTTTTCACTCTCTGTATTTAAGCTCTTCTCCCCCAATAATTATCTCTGGTTAGGGAGGTTGTGTACCGTTGGGTCTTACTTTTTTCCAACTGGGAGAAGATGTTAAGCATTAAAAAGGAGTCTTCGTGGAGTCAAAGCAGGACCAATGAACAGAAGTAGGAGGAGGAAGTTCAACTATCTCTGCCATTGATCTTAATCAAGGATCTTATCCCTGATTCTGTCTCTTTGCCCGTCTCTGACAGTCATGTGGCAGTCAGATAGCAACAGTATTTAGTCATGGGCCTCCTCAGATTCATTCTAAGACTGACTGGTGCTGAAAATCCTTCCGGCTCACAGAATTATCATCATTAAGGACTCTTTGAAGATACTTGGATAATATGAGTCATGGAAACATTTTGTTTCGCTTAGGGATTAATGAAATTGTGTTGAATTGAATTCCTGCATAAACAGTGATTTTTAAAAAGCTAAAAGCAGTTTTATATCACAAATAATGTCACTCAAACCGTCTAAATTTACTGGAATCGAGCTGATGACATATCTTCTTTTTTTATCAACTCCTCTTTAGATGGTGGATCTTGGACTGCTTCTCCATCCTGGATCCTATTTTAGAGACCTATGGAATATTCTGGACTTCATAGTGGTCAGTGGGGCTCTGGTGGCATTTGCATTTTCGTAAGTTCAGCAACTTCTATTCTATCATCTATTATAGATAACCTGATCAATCTTATACATAAACAAAATGCAGCAAACCTCATAACAGGAACAAGTACACATAGTAGTGTGCAATATTTTCCTGCCAAATGTACATCACAACAAGTGTATTTTTTGGGCTAGTATCTGAGACAAATAATATACTGAACTTAATGTGTGAAGATTTTAAAACAAATAAGTCTTTAAAACACAAATGAATACATTTAATAACACTTTAACCTAGAGTTGTTTCACACCAGAGATCTACTACTGCAATACCCGGGGTCTTCTTGGCTTCTAGAGTATTTTAGGTAGGCACTGGTACATGATCTAGTTTCAGGACTCAGAGCAGCACAAGTCCAGACACAGTGGGCAGGTTATATTTTCCAAAAATTTATTTCATTTAACAAGGGTCTCTGGGTTGTCTCACAAGGAACCGGGGAATTGGAAACCAGGGAGTTGAGTAGAACTGCAAGAGGTGTAGATATTAAGATTAGCAGGATGAAGAGGATCTGGAAATTAGACGTTGGAGGGTTGGTTATTACTTGTTGTCCGGACAAGTGTTTCTTGGAGGGGGTAAGTTGGATGCTGTGGTCTGTGGTTGGCTGGAGGTGGGTGTGTAATATCCGATAACTTTCTGTTGTTTTTACAGGTGGGTGACACAAAGGGCTTCAGACAGAGGATCGAAGGTGAGTTCTTGCTACAACTGACTGGACAAGACTGGTTTAATTTGGGAGACATGGAACACAGGATGGACATGGAGATGAGTGGGAAGTTTTAGTAAGACTGTGGATGGACTGACAATAAGAAATGGACCGAAGAACTGGGGTGAGAGTTTCTTTGAATTGGATTTTAATGGGAAATCAGACCTGTTGACCGGGTACTTCGGTGGGAGCTGGTCTCCTCTTTTTATCGGCTATTTGTTTGTTTTCGGCTGCGGTTTGTTGTAACGCCGAATTGGTTTGTTTCCAGATTCATCGGGTGGATTAGATCTGAGCATGGACCAAGGGAACCACTAGGTCTGGGAATGAGGACAGAAGGAGTGGTGTCTGGTATCCTTAGGTTATTTCAAAGATAGAGAGACTAGTAGCTGCTGAAACATGGACATTGTGTGAGTATTCAATCCAAGACAGGTTTGAACTCCAGGAGATGGGATGTTGGTTACAAAGGCAACAAAGTATTTTCAATTTCTTGATTTAAGTTACACTGACCATTTCTTTGTGGATGAAAACACGATGACAGGTGAGGTTTGGCTCCTAGTGATGAAGATAATTCTTTCTGGATTACTGTGGAGGATCCTGGGTCTCTCACTTTGACCATTGAGACACTAGAAACATCTTAACAATTGGATTCATGATAACTGGATATCTGCTGATTAGCGCATGGCAGGTTTTTTTCCCAGGTATTGTAAATTTATGGCTTTTAAGGCAGAAATTGGCAGGCTGCCTGGGAGCAGGAAGCTGCATGGCTGTTTTAACGCTCAGACTCAGCCGGCTTGAATGGAAATGACCCCTGATTTGGCTGGAAGGGAGACCTCTTTGACGGACTCTAAGGCTAAGAAGGAAAAGTGATCTTTGCCTGTCCGTTTCTTATCAATTAAAATTCGGCCTAGACCAAACATACTCCCTTGGATGGGAATCTACAAGGACGCTCCTTCCCCCCACCCTACCCCTCCACACCTTCAACTATGAACTGGCTCAGCTCTCCAAGGACACAAATTACATCATAGGCGAACAGACTGTGGGATTGAGCTGTGCGGAGTTCATGGACTACTGATTACTGATGCACACACATGCACACACAGACTCACACCCTTATAGATGCACACACTTTCCTTGTCATCACTGCTCTAGCTGTACCCCCAATCTCTCCTGCCCACTCCAGGAAGCAGTTAGATGGTGCGCATCTGTTGCAGCACGTCAGCTATTGATTAGGGTTCCCCCCCTCCTATCCCTCCTGTTGTGTTAATGTCTGAAATATGTGCTTCTCTATGTTTTTGGTGTGGTTTTTTCTATTACCTGTGTTGTAAGTCCGTATGCGGACCCAGAACACAGTTGAGCATTTTTTTCCCGTAACCGTGAACCCCCCTGCCCCTGATGTGTAACTCTTTCCTGAATACATGGGAGCGCCACGTACAAGCGGCTGCACTGCCCAACAGTGACCTGGATCTGTTTTTGTTTGTTGTTGTTTGTAATGATCTTGGACAGGTTGTACTGTAAACTGAAATTTCCCCTTGGGGATCAATAAAGTATCTAAAATCTAGAGCACTGCAGGACCAAGGACGAGCTGGGATGGAAAGGGGTTGAAGGAGACCAGCAGGGGACTGATGGGATGACTTGGTATAGATGACTGTAACATAACAATGTCTCTCATTGTCCTTCAGTTGTGCAAGAAAAGGTCAAATGTAAAAAAAGTCTCCTCCAACTTCAGTCTCTTAGTCCCAACTATTATGTTATATTCACCGGAAGCTTTTACTAATAATTACTATCACTAAACAGAACTAATCTTGAAATACGTTTCCCATTACAGTGGACAATACAGACTTTCAGCTCTCTCCAAAGATTTTCTATTGGATTCAGATCTGGAGACTGGCTAGGCCACTCCAGGACCTTGAGATGCTTCTTACGGGGCCACCCCTTAGTTGCCCTGGTTGTGTGTTTTGGGTTTCATGCTGAAAGACCCAGCCATGACCCGTCTTCAATGCTCTTACTAAGAGAAGGAGATTGTTGGCCAAGATCGCACGATACATGGCCCCATCCATCCTCACCCTCATTACGATGTATTCGTCCAGTCCACTTTGCAGAAAAGCATCCCCAAAGAATGATGTTTCCTCCTCCATGCTTTACAGTTGGGATGGTGTTCTTGGGGTTGTACTCATCCATCTTCTTTCTTGAAACACGGTGAGTGGAGTTTAGACCAAAAAGCTCCACATTTTGTCTCATCAGACCACATTACCTTCTCCCATTTCTCCTCTTGATCATCCAGATGGTCAATGGCAAACTTTCGACGGGCCTTGACATGTGCTGGCTTGAGCAGGGGGACTTTGCGTGTACTGCCGGATTTAAATCCATGATGGCAGAATGTGTTACTGATTATTTCCTTTGAGACTGTGGTCCTAGGTCTATTCAGGTCATTGACCAGGACCTGCCATGTAGTTCTGGGCTCATCCTTCACTGTCCTCATGATCCTTGATGCCCCTATGAGGAGAGCTCTTACATAGCGCTCCAGACTGAGGTAGATTGACGGTTATCTTGAACTTCTTCCATTTTCTAATTATTGCACCAACAGTTGTTGCCTTCTCACCAAGCTGCTTGCCTATTGTCCTGTAGCCCATCCCAGCCTTGTGCAGCTCTACAGTTTTATCTCTGATATCTTTGCACAGCTCTCTGGTCTTGGCCATTGTTAAGAGGTAGGAGTTCGTTTGAGTTTGTGGACAAGTGTCTTTTATACAGGTAACAAGTTCAAACAGGTGCAGTTAATACAGGTAATGAGTGGAGAAGATGAAGGCTTCTTAAAGAAGATCTAAAAGGTGTATGGGAGCCTAAAATCTCACTAATTAATTGGCGATCAAAATACTTATTTCATGCAATAAAATGGAAATTAAATATTTAAAAATTATCCTCTGTGATTTTCTGCATTTTTGTTTTAGATTTAGTCTCTTACAGTTCAAGAGTACCTTTGATACAAATTATAGACCTCTACGTGCTTTGTAAGTGGACAACTTCAAAAATCAGCAGTGTATCAAATACTTGTATCCCCACTGTATCAAGCTTGTGCTTTTAGGCTGGATCTCTGCAACAATACTTTGTATTAGTGTAATTTTTCCATCTTGTTGTTTCAGATATGTATTACTCAAACTGTAATAATTTGTGCTCAACTTCAAATGTACCTAATATTTTATTGACTATTTTGTTGCAAAGCATGCTGACAAAGGTTCACAGTAAATAATCGGGGTCATATTATTCCTATTTTCAGCTAGTTGTCTGAGTTTGGATCAAGTTGTGTGTGTGGGTGTGTGTGTTTGTGTGTGTGTGTCAGTTTTTACATTAACCTTTTTTATGTTTCTGTCCTGGAATCTCTTTGAAGGAGCTTCATGGGGTAATGTCTTCTCTACTTCTCTCATTATGCCTGTCCATGTAATTATGTATGTGAGAAGGAAAACATGCATAACTAAAACTGCAAAAGCAAGCAATTTCCTCCTATATTACGTCTTACACAGGCAGTTCCTTTTCTGTTCTTTCTAGAAGGGAGATAAGATCTTCTGTAGATATCAAACATGATATCAAGGTGATCAAAATGTGTTTAATAAAATATGTCATTCAGTTTGCTTGTAAAGCATCTGATTGACAAACAAAAACAGGACTCAGACGTTAGGACACAGTTATATTTATATTCTGTCAGATTCATTTCAACATTTTCATTGATCCTGTCTTCCCAATCTCTGTGGATTTCCTGAGGTGATTGTTTTCTCATGAGTCTCGTAGGCACCTGCACTACAATGTAGTCCACGGGTTTCCAACTCCAGTCCTCGATAGGTGCTATCTTGTTAATTGTACATATAACCCTCCACCAAAACACTTGAATCAAATGAAGGTATGACTTCCTCAGCATGTTATCAGGTTTGGCAAAGGCCTGGTAAGTAACAAGCTGTTCATTGGATTAATGTGTGTACGAGCAGGAATGCACCTCAAAGTTGCAAGATAATATATCTTGAGGACTGGAGTTAGACATATCTCATGTATTCTTTGTGCTACTAGTAATGTGTTCAGAAAAAAAATGCTTTTTACCATTATTTAGTAGTTATTTGATTGCAAAAAAATAGTAATACTCACTCTCTTAGAAACAGTTTTTTTTTTTTTTTTTTTTACAAAAAAAACAAAAAAAAAACAAAAAAAAGAAAAAAAAACAAAAAGAAAAAAACCCAAAAAGAAACAGTTTTTAAAATGAAGTTGTGTGCTCTTTTCATGTTTTGAAATTGTCAGTTATTCATATTGTAGGACTTGAAGCACCACCGTCTTTTAAAATTACTATTTGGTTTTCTGAGATTCCACCAGAATGATTTATTTTATAATTTATTTTACTGTTTATTTGTTCCAAACCAGTGCATAAACTAGCAGACCCTTATTGTTGCCCCAGAGCTGGTGCTTGCTAAGAACCGCTTTCTCCCTCACCTGCATGGACACACAGCCAAGGTGTTGAGGCCAGAATAACAACAGCATAGCATAGTGAGGCGAAACACAATTTTTTTTTTCATTTGTAACAAAGGACCAAGAACATGTTATGGACACATATTTGCAAGTAAGTGTAGAAGCACATGTGTAGAAGCACAAAGCAGCACTCTTAAGAGCAGTGGTTCCCAAACTTTCCAGTCTTTGACCCACAAAGTAAACATTTAAGAGGCCTGTGACCCCAACTCTTGATGGAACGTACAATCACTTTTTCTGAGTTGCTTAAAAAGAGGTACAATGACAATAAAACCAACATCAAACACCTCTCATTAATATATTGAGAAATACATGTTGTTTTTATCAATTCAAGTATTTTTTTTTGTCAGTTTATAGAATGAAGATGCTTGCTCATTGACATTTCTAATATTGAAAGGTCTGATATAATGCTCAGATGCTGTCGTGGGAATCTTTGTTTATTTATTTAGTTACTTATATTCCATGTGTAAAGTTAAAAATGTCTGTGGATTTGAAAGCACTCAGGGGTGTGACTACTAATCTGTCAAAATTACCAACAGCCTTCCGATTTTCCATTAAAAAAAACAGTCAAATACAGAAAATATTCAGTTAATGGGACCTGTAGTTGTTAACGCCTTAGATGAAGATATGACACAGCACCCATTAGACCCTGTGTCATTGGAATAGCAGCTGGTGCTTTGGAAGAACCAACTAAGCACTAGCTCTTCTATCAGCACCTGATACTATCACCAGTTATTTCTTTGGTGGAAAACCACTATGAGTTGTACTAGTAACTATGTCTTCTTTAACACTTTTCTCCAACCTAACTATAGGATTATTGGAATGATGTTAGCAGATCATTATTAGTAAGTTCAACTTCATTTTATCATGTTTCTCTTTTTAACATCCCAGACCTTATGCAAATTATCATCATAAAAATATATGGAGGACAGTTGGTTACAAACAACATTTCTTACAGTCTCAAAAGAGGGTAGAGTACTCAATTATTGTGTTTAAATAAGAGTAGCACTACTAAGACATATGTTAATACTCAGGTTATAGTAAAATGTAGCTGTCCAAGGAATTCATTAGGTAGAAGTTAAAAGTATATTGGGCACAGAAGTACTGAATAATTGATCATAACCTTTGATTTAAAATTTAGATATAATGTCATCAGACAGACAAAAATATAAAGTTATGTGCAAATAAAATAAAATAAATGTATGGTGAAGCAAAGCCAGTCTTAAAGGTAATTATTTCCAAAGTAAGTGCAACTTAGTTAATGTAACTAGTTACTACACACCTCTGCTGACTGTAAACAAAATATCTTATTAAAAATATATTTCCTGAAAAAAGGACAGATGCAATGTTATGCATTCCTGAAACAGTTTTCTTTTTGAAAACCTAAAAAGTGCATCTTCCTTCAAACCTTCCCTTGAAGTCTTTGTCTTTACTGGGAGACTTTCTATATTACTGTTTCTTTTTCGTGCAAATGATAGTAGAAAACAGCACAGCTCAGCACAGAATAACTTCCTAATCTACATTTGACCTATTTCTGGTAAGACGTAGTATATGAACTGAAACTGCTTGTGAGGATTTGCAGGGGTGTACTGTGGTGCCTGGGATGTACCCCCATCACATTGTCCATCAAATATATTTTTGTACTGAGCTGTGATATTGCTTGTTGAAAAGTCATTTTGCCATGTCCCACCCAGTGCTACAGACAGATGTGTCACCTGCTTGTTCATTACACGTTAGCCAAGCCTCTAGAAAGAGCTGTTTTCATGAAAAGCATGTTGCTTCATTGCAGCTCCACATGGAATGAAAGTATAACCTCATTTTCAACATTCTTCACATTATTGTGAAGAGATTTCTGATTTTTACAAAATATTTTGTAAGGAGGTACAATACATTTATTTTCATACAGTAGCTAAATGTTGCAGGATAAAACCACAAAGTGCCCCTACCTCTTCATTAATTTGTAATGTCCCCTTTAAATTCTAGGGAAAAAATTGGAATTAGCTACATTTCTAGGGCCTGACTACTGCCTAAGTGTAGAATCCCCATAATGACATTTGCTAAAAAAACACAACAACATCTTGATGATTCCAAAGAACTTTACAAAAAACATTATGTGGAACATTTATAACATCATTTTGCCTGATTCTTAGACAGCATTTCAGAAAAATATATACTGACAGTCAAACATGTTGGTAGTAGTGTGATGGTCTTTGGCTATCTTTGTGCTTTAAGGATCAATAGAATCATGAATCCTGCTTACTATCTGAAAATCCTGAAGGACAATTTCCACCTGTCAGTTTGTGACTGTGGGCCCAGGCACATTTGGGCTGCAAAGCAGAAGACTGCACCCGTTAGAGTTATCACAAATGGTTGATGGAAGTTTTTGCCATAGCTGGTAAAAGTTAGTTTTTAGGTTCAGGAGGATTTGAATAGATTTTTTCCATCAGTTGTTAAATGTGTTATTTAAGAAAGGCTTTTTGTGTTCTCTTTGGTTATGAAAAAATTGAACGAGAAAAAAAAAAGCAAAGGCAGAAGGTATTTCCACGAGCTAAATATGTTTTTATAAAACCTAAGACCTAAGATAAAACATTAGGCTAATGAATTTAAAAGCAAACATAGAACTTAGCATAAAGACTTTACGATATTAAATCATACAACTGTTTTTCCTATTCTAATTAATGGCCAGCTGGTTTCAGGTCAGCATCACTTGAGTGACTGCTGTCATTCACTATCAAATCATGACTGCAAAAGCTTGTAGTGCTTTTTATTTCATATAGTTAATCTTACCTGAAAACTGCAAGGATGGGGATGAAAAAGTGTGTGACCCCCAACCAAAAGTGCAGAGCTCACACGTCTGCTTTTTGCTTCATGGAGCAAACTGAAGAGCTTACTCCGACTTCAGACACTGCTTATAAACAACTTGCTGTTGTTTGTGATATTCTAAATCTTAATTGTGTTGTAATTACTGTTAATTTGACCATTTTAAGAACAGTTTTGTATTTAGGCACTGTTTGGTTGAGTGTAAAAACATTTCTAGATGTGTGTATTTACAGACCACAGGCTGAGTAGAGTAGTGAAACACCTCTGATTAGTATTTTTAGTTATAAACTGCTTCTAGACATACACTGTGCTTATATTTGCATCTTGTCATTTTTATCACACAGTTTGATGTACTCAGCCAATAGTTTGCTATTAAACAAATAATAAGATGTTTTGCCTTTCTGTAAATAATATACTTTATATAGTGTTATTTGATTCAAATGTGTGCTTTATTCTGTGTGTGTAAAGCATCCATAAATGTGATGTACCTTGTTTTACTGCTGTTTTCCTCCAAGTAGATCGCAGCAAGGTGTGACCAGGTGGGGAACCCCCCTATGCCAGTCTACTCTTCATTCTGACCCCACCACCTTACTCCTATCCCCCTCCCTACCCTGTTTCTCCTAGTCATACCGATATTCAGATCAGCTCCATGAAATCAATGTAAAGCTTGTTTTCCTGGGAAACAGAGCTTTGGATTGAAACATACAATCAAAACCTGTTTCTGCAGCTAACTGTCAAACAAAACAAAAAAAACATACAATTAAATACATTTAAAATCAGAATTCTGAGTGAGAGCAGTACAATATATGATTTGATTGAAAATGCCTGTGCGTTTCTGCGTTTTTGTTTCAAATTGTTGGTTGAAGTGTTTGACATATTATTACACCAGCAACTGACGACCTCCATGTGGTGTCTTATTGTAATCTGGAAAATTAAAAATGCAAATTTAATGGAGGAAATTAAATTTCTATAGAATTTTTTAAAAGCCCAAACTCCACAGTTATTGTTTTTGGCTGTGGCATACTGCATACTATCTGGACACAAGAAGACATAGAGGGTCTTGCAAAAGTATCCATAACCATAGCTTTCAGCATTTCACAGAGTACTGCTCAATTCATAATAGAAAAATGTGAATACATGCCAATGAATGGCTGTTAACCTAAAATGACAAGCAGCCGAGGAGAGCATCTAACTGAAAAGCAGCAAAGATGTCAACAGTAACTTTGGATGAGTTGCAGAGACTTCCAATGCCGGAGCGAAAACCCATCAACAAGACAACTATTAGTTGTGCATTTTCAGAATCTGGTCTTCATGGTTAGACAAAAGCGATTGTTGAAATAAAGCTATCTAATGTCCTGCTTAAAATGTAATTCAAGCAAATATAGAGGACACAGAAAATATGAGGAAATTGTTCTGGTCACATGAGACCTAATCTGAAATTTTTAGCATACATGCTAAATCCCTTGTGCAAATCAATTTGAACACAACATCCCAAACTGAAATCTGGTGATGGCAGCATCAGGCTGTGGGGATGCTTCTCCCCCCCAAAGGACAGGAAAGAGCTTGACATTTCAGCAGACAACAACCCTAAACATACAACAAAAACTAAAATAAAGTAGTTTAAATCAAAGCATAGTCACCTGGTAGAATTGCACCGTCAAAGTTATGAACTTAAATACTGAAAATAGTTCTTCACACATGTTCTCCATCCAGTCTGAAACAGCTTGAACTATTTTTTCCAAAGAACATTGGGTAAACATATCCATCTTTAGATGTGCAAAAATGTCAGAAACAAAGAGAACTTTGCTTCACAAAGATATTTTATCGGCAAAAAAAGGTGTCACATTTTTATTTTATTTTTATTTGACAAAAGAGATAAAAAATCAGACCCATCCATTCATTCACTCATGATGGGAGTCAATGTTAGGTTGAGTTCAGGCTTTGAATGATTTCCTTGAACTTTTTTAATATAAAATCAAAATAATATAATAAAATATATAACATTTTCAAAAGCAAACTTCAATATATACATTAAACTCATGATGTTTTGTTTAATTCATCTAAAAAAGTCATACAGTAGGTTCTGGCCAACATTAATTCTGCTTGGAGATTTGACTACTCTTGAATCTACACACAGACATGTCCCCTGCCTGGACTTTTATGTCCTTCCTGACATAACTCCCTGATTATCCCTGAAAGCCGCAGGGTTTGAAACAGGAATCTCTAGGGACGCAACAACTCGCTCTATCACCTCAGCCACTACTGCCTCCCACAACTGAAATACTCATATTTACTTAAACTACATCTTGAACAGGTTATCTGGGAATCGGCAGTTGTTTACAAAATGTAGATTCTAATGCTGCCAGAGAGAGACTACCAGCTATAGTAAATTTTGATCGCTGAGGAAAAATCAATGATTCTTCCTCTTGTGAAGTTAAAAGGCATTATACAAACTTATTGCTCTATATAAACTTTGAGTTGTGGTGTTTAAAGAAAATCCATAATACGGCATAACATTTGCATCCAAATCATGTTTTTGGAATCTTTTTGAAATTATCATATGATTTGTCCTTAAATAAATGTTGAGAAACCGTTTGATTCAGAAACAATGTGACTGCTAAACGGCCTCATGCATCTAAGAAAATATATGAAACTTGATGTTTGCCCAGTGTTTTTTCTATTGTACATCCATTTTTTTTTTTTTTTTGGTTGAAGAATCTCTTGCCATCTGCCTCTCTTGCACAGCTGATCTGAAAACATTTCACATCCCGCCACATTTCAAACATATTGTAACTCATTTGGTAGTTCATGTGTTTCAGAGCTGATTGTTAATGTATACAGTTTATTTTTAAGAAATTATTTCAATAATTTGATTCACTATCTAATCTGTTTCTGATAAGTGCTAATGTGATCTAACAGAATCTGCTGTTCACAGGGGGACTAAAGGCAAAGACATCAGCACCATCAAGTCCCTGAGGGTTCTCAGAGTTCTTAGGCCTCTCAAGACCATCAAGCGTCTGCCAAAACTCAAGGTTTTAAAGTGATACTTTTTCATAACCTGTACCTACAGGAATACATTACTTTGCCAATAGGTGGATCAAATTCAATTCAGATGTTGCTTCCTTAAAAGTTATTAGTTATACTTACTCTGAAGTTAGCTAAAATTCAGATTCTAATCTGTGAATAATGAACTGAAGCAATGGTAAATACTGAGCTTGCTGAGTTTCTATCTTTTACCTATTGTATCATCATTTTATAAACAATAGCTTGTCTGCAGAAATCCTCATCAGTCTATCTGTCGAGACATTTCTGAGTCAATGCAGCTCCCAGTCAGTCCAGCCTCTCTGCATCAGACCGGTTAGAATTGCTTGGCTTCTGACTTGGAAGAACGCCATAGAAAACATGCTCTTATTTACTCTGGTATTTTAAAAATACACATTTTTTTTTGTAATCCTAGCTGACTTAAGTCTGGTTTCATGTCAAACTGTAGTTACAAATAAAGTTTTTTTTCTAATAAAGTGTGTAGAAATGTAGCTGTTTTCTAAGTAGACTTTCAGGACCATGCAAACTTTAGACATGTATTTTTTTCTTTGTTCTCAGGCTGTGTTTGACTGTGTGGTCAACTCCTTGAAGAACGTGCTGAACATCCTCATTGTTTACCTCCTCTTCATGTTCATTTTTGCTGTTATTGCGGTTCAGCTCTTCAAGGGGAAATTCTTCTATTGCACTGATGAGTCCAAAGCCCTGGAGAAAGACTGCAAGTCAGTCTGAAACACAAACCTTCTCATTTATCGTGGCAGAAGAGATACATTTTCAAATGTTGGTGTGTCACCGCTTTGTCTTCCAGAGGACAATTTCTTGACTACGACAAAGAAACAGTGGCAGCAATGCCCAGAGAGTGGAAAAAATATGAATTCCATTATGACAATGTGCTGTGGGCCTTCCTAACTCTCTTCACTGTCTCAACCGGGGAGGGATGGCCAACGTAAGTCTAATTGATTTGCCTTCTTCTCTAAATTATATTGACCTCCAATATTACTTGTTCAGAAGTCAGAACTAATGGTCTTTACATTAACTGTAAAATACTCTGGAAACTCAATCTTACATTTTTTTCTAACCTGAACACTTGTCAGGCTTTAATTTTTTAAGGCTGATAGCTGTAAGTGATGTAAATTCCTCTTTTCTGTACTGATCATGTCATGATGTACAAAAGACAGTTTCTCAAAAATCATCTGACAACAGATTTTTATGTATTTTTTATAGTGATGCTGAACATCATGATAGCAGTTTATTACAAAAAAGCCACATTAGAATCATGGACCAGCCTCCACATAGCCTCACACTTAATATGACTTGATTAGTGAGATATCATCTTAATACAGAAAGAAAAATGATTAAAAAAATGTCTAAAAAGATAATTTCAATTTCCTTTAAAAAGCTTGACAGCACATGCGTTATGTAGTATGAATATTAATTAAAAACATTTTGGTAAACTTCTCATCTTTACATAGTAAAAACTGTCAGGAAGCACATTGCTGTATCGTACTTACTTCCTACTTTTCTTAGTGTTCTGAAGCACTCCGTTGATGCCACCTTCGAAGATCAAGGTCCCAGCCCTGGCTACCGGATAGAGATGTCCATCTTCTATGTGGTCTACTTTGTGGTGTTTCCATTTTTCTTTGTCAACATCTTTGTTGCTCTGATAATTATTACTTTCCAAGAGCAGGGAGACAAGGCTTTGTCTGAATGCAGCTTGGAAAAGAATGAGGTATTTTGTGAGTTTTCTCCTACATAATCATGTCATCAATTTCACCAAGGCAAACTATTAACTACAAGACTTTAAAAATCCAGGTGACTAAAGAGTGTATTTGCTTACAGGAGATGCATTAGAACCACTGAGGATTAATATGCATACTTTGAATATAAAGCTTAAAAATATAAAGTACTTACATTCAGTATAATTTCATAACTTGTATTTGTAAATTACATATAGTATTTTTAAGCACTTTACACTTTTGCACGTAAACACTTTAATTTGAACTTTAATTGCACTTGAAGCATAGATTTGCACATGATTGAAGATCATTGCATACAGGATGTTTTAGATATGTATTGAATATTTGTTTGAAGTTTTAGGAGTGATTTGGGAGAGTCCTTATGGGGTTGAAAAATTCTCTCTCTCCTTTAAACACCCCAGACAGCAGCTTTAAGGTACTTATGTGCAGAAAGTGCTTAAAAGTGCTCAATGTAACTTACAAATTCCAGTTAAAAAAAGTCATTTTCATTAAATTCAGGTATAAAAAATACAACTCTATTCAATGTGAGCATTTAGACCCAATTCACCAAAATACTGTATGACATTCTTTTTTATGTAATTTGTGAAACTTCATCTTGTTAAAGGGTCCAGTGGATTCATTTACCGCCTTATGGGGCATGTAGGTGGACGGGTGATCAGTAGGGGGAACAAAGCCTTCTTATTAGGAACATAACAGAACCTTTATATAGATAGGACTCAGATAGACCTAAGAGTTAGATAGTTGCATCTAGAGAAGTGTTTCCATGTTTAAAAAAATCAGGGTCATTTGACCGGAACTTCCTGATACCCTGATGTCTCCACTTCATTGCACCGATCCAACAGGGCAGTTTTTGATGCACTTTCAGGAACCAGCGGAGTACCTGAATGGGATTATGTTCCCAGAATGGCCCCATGAAGTCAGATCAAATAGAAACACGGCAACAAGCCCTGCTTCTTCCTTGTGGATTCTCTTGTTATTTCTGCTGCTCTGGGTGCCTTTTTGGGCTGATCAGTGACTAGCAGAAACATGCCTCAAAGGAAGGTTCAAAACTCCTGCTGACCAAAAAGAACCAGACAATGGTCAAGCACTATATCGATAATGAAGGTTTCATGTAATCCAGCCCATTCCTGAATGCCTTATAAATATGACGGCTTTAGAGTGGGCCAGTCAAAGTCTGTAAACCTAAGTGAGATGCTGTGGTCCGACTTTACACAGCCCATTTAAACTTTTCCACAGTCATTTACAACACTCATTGCCAGTTATCACAAATGATACATAGCAGTTGTCCACAAGAGCAGCCCAACCCTGGACAACTGTCTCATAGCTGTATGGCTATGGCTCCTGCCCACAACAATCAGCATCTACAGAAACTCATTAAAGAATTGTGGATGGTAGCAACATTTAATTTCCTTTTGGGATTAATAAAGTATTGAATTTGAATTAGACTTGAATTATGTTTTCACATAGGGAAACATGTCCCTAATGAATGAAATTAGCATCTGAAAACTGTCTCAGTCTGGAAAACAATGTGTGATAATCTAAGCATTCATAGTTACAAGAAGGCGAAAGTGGAAGAAAAATGTAAGGAGGCAATGCCTCTTGTAACAATGTCTTTCTTTACAGGTGAATTTTAGACCTTAGATATTGAAATCAGTTCAAATAGGGATGAATGTTTGGTGGGGTTCATACAGTTTAAGTTTGAGCAAACTTGTGAATAAATCAAAGTAAAGAGTGTTTTGTGCTTTGCAGAGGGCTTGTATTGACTTCGCCATAAACGCGAAACCTTTGACACGCTACATGCCAGAGGACACCCAGTCCTTTCAGTACAGGATGTGGAAGTTTGTCGTTTCAGCTCCATTTGAGTACTCCATTATGATCATGATTGCTCTCAACACTGTGGTACTCATGATGAAGGTGAGATGCATATTTCCCTCAATGTTGAGGTATAGCAGACTGGAAGTACTTCATGGAAAAAGTGCTTATGCTATTCTCTTTGTTCTGGTTTCCCAGTTTCATGGAGCTCCAGACTTTTATGAAGCAATGCTAAAGTACCTCAATGTGGTGTTCACCACTCTTTTCTCTTTGGAGTGCATCCTCAAGATCATTGCCTTTGGACCCCTGGTGTGTATTGGTTAAAGGTTAGCTCTTAAATTAGAATATAATTAGAGTCTTATAATTTCCACATGTTGTTCCTCAGAATTACCTAAAAGACGCCTGGAACGTATTTGACTTTGTGACAGTTTTGGGGAGCATCACTGACATCCTGGTGACTGAAATCAAAGTAAGAGCACAACTCTCCACCATATTTATCCCCACATCTCAACATTACAAAATATTATATAAATAATAAAACACTGAAGTCATGCCAGAGAAATGGACAAGAGCTTTTTATCTGTGCATGAAGCTCTGTACAAAGAAAGGGCATTAGCAAAGGCAGCTGTGTGACCATAGAGCAGAGAGCCTGAGTGGTTAAGCAGTGGAGGACGGGGATGTTTGCCTGGTAATAGAAGGGATCAAAGTGAGCCACCACAGGAACCTACTGCAAATTCTCTTACAGATAAATTTTAAGTATAACATTTAAGATACATTTATTTGGTTGAGCTACATCTGACCTGCTTTCTGTGTTGCACAGCAGTGTTTTACTCATTCCAGGCTGTTCCTCTCACTACACATACATCTTTATATGAGTATACTGATTAACACATTTATTTGTTGTGATTGTAAAATATGACTGTTCCTGTTCTCTTGCATCTTTCTCTCACTCTCTCTTTCTTTCTCACTTTATTTCACTGTCTTTCTGTTTGTTGCCCAACCTCCTCCTTCCACCACCACCTTCTCCAACATTTGTTGTTACTTGTTGCCATGCCTGATTCCAAACATCTCCAGACTACGGTGAGTGACTTTATGATGTTGGGCTCTTTGACAAATGGTAGTAGCTGGTCTTTCAATTTAATTTCAATCAGTTTATTTATATAGTGCCAACTCACAACAGCTGTCATCTTAAGACAAGACTAAACAGATCTGATTCATATCTACTAAAATACAAACCACAACCCAAGGAATTCTACAGTTAGATTGAGCTTTAAATTACATTATACAGTGTAGTCAGGTTCAGCTGATGAAGAAATGCTAATTAATAAAAGGTTGTTTATCTAACGATAAGAAACTAGCAGTCTGCATTTAGTCTTACTTTGTGACAATCTTCCTGAAAAAGTTTAGAGCAACAGCAGAACAAAGAGCTCGCCCTTTCTTTAAAAGGAAGAAACCTCCAGCAAATGAGGGTCAGCAATAATTATGCAGTAACTTGTGTAAACTAAATTGTTTTTTCTTCTTCTGAAATGAGTCTCAACACACTAACAGGATGTCACAATCCTCCCTGTCCAGTCTAAGGCAGACATGCCATCAGTCATACAGACGCAGTTCTAGAAAAACTATTTTGAGCTAACACCTTTTTAGTTGCTGCTTCGTACTTTCCATTTTCCACACTGAGAAATGTTAAGGTTAATTAGATCAGATAGACATAGACTACATCCCACACGGAAGTACAGCAGGGAAAACTGCTACTTCAATAAACTCTGATTATTTGTCAGTCCCTCCAGGATTTTGGAGCACATCACAACAGGATCTTTGGCACATCTTTACATTGCTGACCTATACTACTAACAGTGAACTATTTTAACTGTTTGACTCAGAAAAAAATGTGTTTTCTCCTCTCTGTATATAAGCTAAAGAACAGCAAAATATCTAATTGTGACTGAACAATAGGAATGCAGAATGCTAATCTAGAATGAAGTAATCCAGTTATGCTACGCTAGTACAGAGTTATGCTTGGAGCATATTCATGATTGAAATATATTGGATCTGCTGTTTGTGCTTTATAGGACAGGCTGCTGAATTTGAGCTTCCTGAGGCTCTTCAGAGCTGCTCGGCTCATCAAGCTGCTGAGGCAGGGCTACACCATCCGCATCCTGCTGTGGACATTTGTCCAGTCATTCAAGGTGGTCTCACTTAACATAAGACAGCCAGGCCTTTAGATCCACGTTCCCTGAATACTTCTTCCTCATGTCGCATAGTCTTAAACATATTCCTGCCAAGATTAAATGAAGCTAGAATAAATCAGAGGGAACATGAATAACTGTGTGTTTTGGTTGTCCTGTTGTTGCCTCTAGGCCCTGCCATACGTGTGCCTGCTCATTGCCATGCTGTTCTTCATTTATGCCATCATTGGAATGCAGGTTTGTGTAGCTGCTTTGCTCTGAACAATTGAGACAATTCTTTTCTTGCAGTTATTACTAAGTGAAAATTTGAGGTCTGGCTTCATAAAACATTAATACATTTTGAGCTGTGTCTGCTGTAGGTGTTTGGGAACATTGAGCTGAACGAAGACACAGCTATCAACCACCATAACAACTTTCGAACTTTTCTCCAGGCTCTCATGCTGCTGTTCAGGTAGGCAGCCTTATCATTTAAGCCATAACAGATCTACGGACAATCACTTTTCTTTTCCAGATAGACGGGTGAAACCACAATGCTTAACAGGTTGATCGTGTTGTTTTATGGTCACCATCTTTCATTCAAAGAATAATGCTCTTCTGACAAAGAATAGCTCAGATGTCTTTCATACTTTGCTTTTTTGCCTTGTATGTTGGGGTATCACAAACACATTTAATGTGGATCTAATCATAAAGAAAGGAATTCCAGTCCATGAAACATTAATGCTTTGATCATATTTTTATCCATATCCACCTACAGACTGCTTAGCAGCAGGTTATTATTTCTATACAATAAGTCTTCAATAGAAAAGCCAAGAAAGCCAAAACTTACTTTATATGAAGGTCTCATTCGGCTTAACATGATATGCTTTGAATTATCTGGAAAGGTGTTAAACACATGAAATAATAAACCTTTAAAATCCTTTTAGTCCTTTAAAATCAGTTTGTCCCTTTTGATATCCCTCTTTTGTATACTGTTTATTGGAATGGAAGATATAAAATTCACAGAGTTCTACTGTGTAAGTTATGAGGTAGGTTTGATGGACGTTTAATTCTTTATAAATGACCTATGAATAAACCCAAGTGATCAAATAAATACTTGATGGAACTGATCAGATAGCTCAGATTGCCCTGTCGTTGGAGTAACCTCAAGCATTTACAACGCTGCCTAGCATGGAATGAAGTTAAGTAAAGTTATTATTGGGTTATTGCTATGACGTTTGAGAAGGACTTGCAAAAATTTTGTAGCAGGGTGCTGTCTCTAAGTTTTTCTGATCATGCTGCAATATTTTCTGATGCATGTCTCTCTGGCAAAGCTGGAGATTAGGTTGGGTATCCTGAGTGTCAAATGTGTACAAAGGTGATGCTAGAGTGATATCTACCTAATGCTGTATGTCATAATATTCTACTGAAAAGCAAGCACAATGCAATAGTTCAATGAAGGTATGTTAATACTAATGATTAAATGTTGCTGTACAATATATGAAATCCCAATCAAAGCATTGGTATATGCATTACTATAATACATAGTAAGGTGTGGTTTGGCTTTCTTTATATCAATGTTTGGCCAGTGTAACAGACTCTTAATGCCCCTATTGATGCCCACATTTTTAGAGGCTGAGACAATAAGGCTCACACAGGATTCATTCATTCATTCATTCATTCATTATGGGCACAACTTCAAGTCAATAAGTCGATAGAATCTGCTGGGATTCCTTCAAATAGAATATTTTTAGACTGTTTAGAATGTTTGTATGATGTATTGAAACTACTTTTCTTACAAAGTGCCCTGAGATAATTTAAATGAACTGAATTGAATGGAGTTGAATTAATTCTTGTAGCCCTTTACAGAACAGTCAATCGAGCAACCAAAGTGCTACACAACCATGATGAAAATCTGGAATAAAACATCAAAGTCCTACTGAGTTTTAAAACCCTTCCTGAATAAAAAGGATGCTGGGGAGTCTAAATAATGTGAATGATTTCAAAGGATATTTTTTTTACTTTCAGCAGTAGTTTTGCAATCAAATATTTTCTCAACATTGTGCAGCAGTATGATAAATCTAAATATTGTAGCCTTTTTTTGTTAAATAACTGATCTCCATCTCCAGTAATTAAAGAATTGGTCAAGTTAGTACTCACTTCAGTTCATATATACATATAGCACCAATTAACACATGTTGGCACTCAAATGAAAAAAGTCCCTTCAGTCATACATACATTCCAATCAATCCTAGCTATCAAAAATTCCGTCAAGTTCATTTTATGATGTAAATTTAATTTACCTCCATGCCAATTTAAAAATTAAAATGTTTTCTATCTGAGGGAACCCAGCAGATTGTATCAAGTCATGTAGCAATAGTAAACAATCGCTTGCATTGTGCCGTTGACTTTCAACAATCTCTCATGCTGAGCAGGCATATAGCAACAGTGGAGAGGGAAAAACTCCCCTTCAACTGGAAGAAACCTTAAGCAGAAGCAGAATCTGGCTTAGTATGAGCGACCATGTGCCACAACGGCCTGGGGGCTCGAGAAAACGAAGCATTTACACAAAAAAGAAACAGAAGCACTGATTCAGGAGTACTTTCTATGTTTGACAAAAGTAAGAAGTTAATGGCATTCATCACTGTTACTGGCTTCATCTAGGAGAGAACCACATCTTAACAGATCAGGTCTGAGTTGGTTTTAATGGCTATAGGATAAAAGAAAATGAAATTGAAAAACTTAATCTGTTAGATTAACTCAACTATTCTTCCAGGAAGTAATCACACCAGCCAGAAGTGACTGTTTTGATCCTGGCTAATCCCCTGTCTTTTTCTCCCTGTGTTTTCTTTTTCTGTAAATCAGGAGTGCAACTGGAGAAGCCTGGCATGAGATCATGTTGTCATGTCTGAGTCATCGACCCTGTGATGAGCGCTCAGGGACCAGGGGGAGAGAGTGTGGCAGTGATTTTGCCTACTTCTACTTTGTCTCCTTTATCTTCCTCTGCTCTTTCTTGGTGAGTATCTAACGGTGGACACCTCATCAGACTGTTGATTTTGACCTTTCAGAAATAATACGTTTACTTAATTTCAAGAGTGTCTATCACTATGATTAGATTTATATTTTTTGGTTAGTGTCACTTAATTATTTAATTTGACCTAATTTAGCTTAGCAGAAAATAACTGATTTGATATATCATCATCATCTTTATTTGTCAGACTCAAGCTCCATATAAAAAACAACAACACAACAACAACCATTACATTAAATAACATAAAAAAAGATTATAAAAGACATATATACCAGTGTTTCCACAGATGACTGGTAACACACTGCACTAAAACTGGGATCCACCAGCATCAAAACAAAGCTGTTCTCAGAGTTAATCAGACGCTGGATAAATCTGTACATCAAATTTCTCATTAAGCCTGAAAGGTACTGACATGAGCATTACAAAACAAAGCACTGGTGCTACTTGACCGTAGCTTCCTGAGCAGTATCCTTAAGCTACATTATGCTAGCTTTATTAAATTTACACCACAGAGGAGCGGTATACAAGGGTTTAGAGTAGGTTCTGAATAGGTGGAATTTTACAGCTTCTGATAGACAAAATATTAGCTTGAACATAAAGAGTGCAACACTGCTGATATATGACCTCATCATCACAGAGCTGATCTGTGATGAAGTTACCCAAATATTAAACTTTTCTACAGACAATCATCTTCTTTCCAGCCAATAAAAGTCTGGGAAGCAGAGTTCTTTATCCCCTTTGGTTCGACAAATTAGCACAACACTCTTTTGGGCGTTATACTACACATCATATTTCAGACCATAGTCAGAACACATATTCAGCAGCAGCACAGCTTGGAGATATTATGGCCAGATCATCTGCTTACATTAAATGGTTTATCAGATTGTCGCCAATCACACATCCAGTTTTACAGTTATTTACTTGATTGGACAATTCCTTCCTGTGGAGGTTAAACAGACCCGGTGACAATATCCCTCCCTGGCACACCCCATTGCTGACACCAAAGGAGGCAGAGATGCCCCATTTAAGCCCCATTTAACTTGCATTTTCTGATTACAGTACCAGTGTGTCAAAACTCTTATTATGCTAACAGGGACACCTCTTTTACTCAATTCAAAATCTTAAAGTGGTTAACCCTGTTAAATGCCTTAGATGCATCAATAAACCCCATTAACACAGAGGAACTTTGTTTAAGATACATCTGTGCTGCCTCCTTCAGGCCATAGGTCTACAAATCTGTCCCTAGCTTGTATGTGTCATACTTGGCCATTAAAGCTGATTCTGATTCTGATTTAAAGCCAGACTGGTTACGTGTTGTTGTTATGCAGTGAAACAGACTTTAGATATAACACTAGCTAAGGCTATTGGCCTGAAATGATCCAGGCTTCCAATCTTGCTCGCTTTGTCCTTTATAACAGCCACTAAAGTGACAGACAGTAAGGAATCAGGTGGCAGTCCGTGGGTCATGAAACCAGTGAAATACAATGCAAGAAGCATAGCAGTCTTTGGACTTGAATACTTTAAATTTCCTGCTATATTTTCACCCCCAAAGATGCCCTCTATGGTACTGTGCAACACTGTTTTGACCCTGTTTAGGGCCCTCACCTCATTCCAGAAACCTGTAACATTATAAGATGGGAGTTTTTCAGCTGTAGAGTCTGTTCTCAAATTTGATTCATGTTTAGCTATGTAGCAAATAGCATATTTATACTTTGCACTGTTGACCTTTTTATATTCCAGAACAGACCCTGCTTTGAGTCTACCTGCATACGCCCATGCATTATATGCTCCTTTAGCTTCACCACATACTTTTCCATTCTGGCTTAATGCTTTTAGCCGTTAAACATGTAAGAAATGATCTACTGCTCTGATAGATAGCATCAACAATACTTTCATACATTACACAAAGATCCTTACCATTGGAAGTAACATTACATTTGACATCTGTGCACACAAATGCCTGCATGGGTAGATGAATATTCCTTAGAGCAGTATCTGTTTTCATGCGATATGTAATAAGATCATATTCTGAGAGTCCGTTCCATTCTAGCATAACTCTGCAGCCCTCATTTACTTTGTGTACCAGTTCAGGAAGACATCTAATATCTAGCTTTATGAGAAGCGGTAGATGATCAGCAGTAGAACAATCAAACAAAATTTCCATGGATTTCAAACCGGCATGTGCATCAGCAGTCAAGCGATGATGTTGTATGCCATGCTTCACTTATATAAGTATAACTGTCAGGTGGCAACAATAACTGACTGGACATATACGATTTTTATCCTCACAAACCTGTAACATATGCTTAGCAAACACAGACTGCCTATCCGAAATGTCAGCATTCAGGTCACGTACCACACAAACAGACGCATAGTGATGCCCATGAATGACATAATATATAAAAGCAAGTCCATTTAGATATAAATCCTCATTCTGTGAACACTCATATGGTGTATATACATAAGAATAACAAACTCCTTATTTTCTAGTCTCTGTGGTGTCCTGTAGGCCAGCCCTCTCTATTCATTTCTAAGATTTCTTGACATCAGCCACTTCAGTTATGTTCCGATTGTACATCCAATGTAGGCGCTTGTCCTCCTATGATGGTTCCTCCTCCAACACCTCCTCATCTTGCTATTGTCTCAGGCATTCACTGAGGACGTCATCCGCTGAAGCCTTGTCCTTGATTTACTTATGGAGCTTCGATGTTTCATCCTAGATAGTGGCTCTCACACTCATCAGTCCTCTGCCTCCTTCCTTTTTTTTTTTTTTTTTTTTTTTTTTTTTTTTTTTTCTTCTCTTTCTTCTTCTTCTTCCTTCTTCTTCTTCTTCTTCTTCTTCTTCTTCTCTGCCTCCTTCCTTACGGCGTACGTACAGTCTCAGGATGCTGGATTTGAGATGGAAGCCGGCATGCATAGTTAGGAGCTTTCGTGTCTTAAGATCTGTGGTCTGTATCTCATCCTTTGGCCATCTTATTGTTCCCGCAGGGTATCTGATCACTGACAGGTTGCATTTGCCTGCGGTATTCCCAAGTACTTGTAACTTTCCTCAATGTCTGCTATTGTTCCCTCCGGGAGTGAGACCCCTTCAGTGTGGACTACCTTGCCTCACTTTCTGACTATCCAACTACATTTGTCATTGCTGTAGATCCTGGTCGTGTGGATCAGGGAATCAATGTACCTTTTGCTCTTAGCATAGGGTTTGATGTCATCCATGTAGAGGAGGTGGCTAATTGTAGCCCCGTTCTTGAGGCGGTATCCATAGCCAGTCTTGATTATTTGGTTTAGGGGGTTCAGACCTATGCAGAACAGCAGTGGGGACAGAGGATAACCTTGGTATATGCCACATTTGATGGACACTTGTGCAAGTGGCTGGTCATGAGCCTCAAGGGTGGTTCTCCACAACCTCATCGAGTTCACAATCAATGCTCTAACAGTCCTGTTGATGTTGTACAGCTTCAAACATTCATTGATCCATGTGTGTGGCATTGAACCATAGGCTTTCTTGTAATCAATCCAGGCAGTGCACAGGTTGGTCTTTTGGAATTTGCAGTCTTGGGCAACTGTTCTGTCAACCAGGAGCTGGTGTTTAGCACCTCTGGTATTTCTACCAATGCCCTTCTGTGCTATCCTCATGTATTGATCCATGTGCCTGCTTATCTTAGTCGCGATGATGCTTTACATGCTTTACAAGCTTCCATGTTGTGGAGAGACAGGGTATGTTTTATTTTTATTTATATAGCGCCAATTCACAACAAATGTAATCTGAATGCACTTTACAACAAAAGTAATTTCAATGCAATTATACAAATATTCCAATCCAATAAGTTTTCTATGTAATGATTCCCAGTAGCGTTGAGTCATCGACGTGAGGTTTTATAAGATTAGATAAGATTAGATTTGCTGTTCAATAGTAATAATTTTACTTCCTTTAAGGCAGCTATCTATATTTGTTTCTGACAGTTGCAAAAGTATAGTAATACTACCAGGTAAGCATATTGAAGTGGATTACAGTTGAGCTGGTCAACACTCTTGACTGTTGCCATCATTTCTGATATTAGCCTTTGATTGTCACATATATCAGATGCAACGATAGAGCTGAATCTCAAGACACTTACAAAGGCATATCGAATACCAAGGATTAATAGGAATTTACTTATGATCAATATTAATGGCATTGTTTTGAAATTGCTTCAGCCAGAACAAAACCTGTAATTACCACTTAATGTCTTTGTTCTAGATGTTGAACCTCTTTGTGGCTGTCATAATGGACAACTTTGAGTACCTCACCAGAGACTCCTCCATCCTGGGGCCTCATCATCTTGATGAATTCATACGAGTTTGGGCCGAGTATGACCCAGCTGCTTGGTATGTTCTTGGCTCCATCTGATACACAGCACACGCTTTCACAGTATAAGTGGAGAGAAACACTCTTATCTCATTTCTCAACATTGTTGGTGGCTATGAAGACTAATGAAGCCCCATTCCCAGTCCTCGTTCCTCATTGTATGCAATGAGCCCACTGATGATTATGATTTAGGTTAAAAGTGTCCTGAACGTTATTCATGTGCTTGTTCTTTTCCGCAGCGGACGGATTTCCTATATGGATATGTACAATTTGTTACGCATTATCTCACCCCCCCTTGGCTTAGGGAACAACTGCCCTAATAGGGTAGCATACAAGGTTTGCAAATACCGGACATTTTCATCACTAGGGTGCTTTGTGTACCTCTATGCCAATAAAATTTTTAATTGAATGGCTGTGCACCAATGAAACCACCTTTACACTAGCACTCACCTCTTCAAACTGTCTGGCTTGGTCAATGATGCCGAAGAGGAAACAAAGCTTTCATAGCTGTGGCATTGTCCCAACATGCCGCCTGCCAGCTTCCTTGACTGTAAACCTTTAGGCATCAGAATTGGGCTTTTTTTGTGGGCTTTTTACTATTCCAGATGTGTAAATCCTGAAAGTCTTTGTCAGTGAAATCAATCAACTATATACAAATCAAAGACCCTTTGAAGAATATTGGATGTTTAAGAAAACATGTCCATAGAGAAAATACTATTAGAAACAGAACAAGTCAGGCTGGCACTGAAACCTTTGTCTCCATGCACCCTGATTGAAGTACCAGTAGAATGTCTGCAAGCATGCCAGGGCAGACATTCTCATTACAATGCTGTCATTTCTCTTCCAACCCATCAGCATCCTGCGTGTTGGGTCGATCCATTCTTCCCTCTCCTCCTCCTTTCTTCTCTGACCAGACTCACTGTTTGCCATTCCATGTTTCCTCTCAGGAACCCTGAGTTCTACAGTGATGCATCCCTGTGCCCCAACACAGTGGCCGAGGATGACATTCACCCTACATCTCACTCGAGGAAATCTATTGACAACAGATTTCTGTTTCTCCTCTCCATTGTTCTCCTGTTGATTTTTCTTCCCAATCCTTCTCTGTTTGCATTCTATTTTTTCCCCAACCCTGTGAAGTGGCCGTATCAAGTACTCCGATATGTATCAGATGCTGCTACACATGCCCCCACCCTTAGGTTTGGGAAAGAAATGTCCACCAAGAGTCGCCTACAAGGTAGACCCCACTCTCTTTCCACCTTCTTCCCTGTGCAAAAACAGCGTTTCTCCCACTGGCGTGCTCTGCAGTGCTCCTTGTTTGTTCTTTGTTTTGCTAGTGTGCTAATACCTTTTTGGTGTAAGCCCCAATCTTATTTGCCCCATCATTATTTTTTTGTTTAGCTAGCTGCTTTTGTGAGCTGTTGTCTTTCAGTAGTGGTTTAACTAATGAAGTCCACCTTGATTTATAATGCTTATGGTAAAAATGTCTCCATTTGGACAATATTGTACAGTATTTGGATCAAACTGTAGGTTTTGTGTGTGTGCGTCTGTGGGCAGATTTGCTGTTTGCTTGGGCTCTTTTACATTATTGTAAGAAGAATACTGTCACAATGTTCTTTCCTCTTTCTTGGTCTTTCTGCTCACTCTCTCCCATTTTTCCACTCATTTAGTTTCTCATTGCTTTCTAATTATTCAAATACACCACAAAATTAATGTTAATTTGTTTCTAGATATCAAAGTTGATCAAAGGAACTGTATGCTAGCATGCACAGATTTGATCAGAACCAGAATCATTTTATTATCCACTGTAGATGTGGTGAAGTTTAAGCTGATCAGGTCTTGCATCACCCATTCTGCCCCATGTCTTTAACATGTAGGAGGAGGGATTGGCAATAAGCTACAGAAAAATATGAGAATGATTTAATAATTTTCTCATTTGCTGAGAACAAGGTTCTCAAACTTTGTGTTTAAAGGTCAAAATCTGATTTCTACTAGCGATACACTGATACCGATACTGGTATTGGGTATCAGTCCCGATATTGCCTAATGTACTCGTATCGGTATCGGCTAATGTTAACTGATACCATGAACCGTTACTTAAGAATTGGTAACGCAGCAATAATTTCACATAAAATGTTAGTTTTTAAGTTTTAAGTTTAAGTTCTGTGGTCATTTTTATTACTATTTTATTTTTTATCTGATTCACCGTCATTTGCTGTAACAAGTAGAGAAGAAAATAAAACCAGACTCCCAACTGATAGCACTTTCTTGTGTGGTAGAACTATCTGCATTGGTATTCGGTATCGGTAAGTACTCTGATCTGATATTGATATCATATCGGTTTTTAAAAAAGTGTTATTGTTGCATCCCTAATTTCTACATAAGGTCAAGGGAACAAAGCGACTAGAAATTAAAACCTTTTTTTAATTAGCTAACAACTTAATAGCAACAGGAATTATTATTTATGCCTGGAACTGTTTGTTTGTAAGCTCCTCTAATTTTAAATGGAAAGCAGTGCGGTAAAATATTTTTTACCTTAATATGAGGAAACCTAAGTATTGTTTAGCAAAATCCAGTGCTGTCTGTGACACAAAAAAATAAAGAATTTGGAAATGGCACTGTCTGCTTTCAATAAGCAGTCTAAACTGAATGATTAATTTTTCTTCTTCCTTTCTGAATTCAATTTTATTTCATAAATTAGTTTTTCCCATATAAGTTTCCCTCAGCAATCTCTTATACTGAGTAAGTGTGTAGCGACAGTGGTAAGGAAAAACTCTCCTTTAACGGAAAAAAATCTTCCAACAGAACCTGGCTTAGTAAGAGCGGCCATCTGCTAGAAACGACTGAAGGTCTGAGAAGACAGATCAGAGACACAAAAATAACTGTTGTAAGAGTACTTTCTATATTAAATCAAGTAAAAGTTGATAACAAGACATGTTGGATATGTGGCGTCTCAGCATTTGGGGTCTGTATTTGGGATGTTGCTTTGGAGCTCTACACATGGCATGCTTAAATAATCAGTAGAACAGTAGAGTCATTCTTTATAGAGTTATATTGTGTAAAGAATGATTCTGTTACAAACATTTGTGTATAACCATCTAAGTATTTGCCAGAAGATCCCCCTACCTTCCTCTACAGAGAAAGGCAGCAATGCACCATCTGGTATGCAGTCTGCTGTAAATTTATTAAGAAGAGATCCTGCTATCAGTAGGAATTGATGTGCTTAGTTTGAAAAGGACCAGCATTCTTCAGCCAGGTCTACTTCGCCCATTTTGCTAAATGCAAATTAAGAGTATTAAAATATTAGAATAGCACTCGTCACATTACCTTCTGTTGGATAGAAGTGTGCAGCCAAGTAATTACCTTGTTATGTACCAAGACACTTATAATAAAAAAAATGGAGTAGATTGATGAAGTCTGAATTTAGCATGTTGCCTCTTAAATTAAAATTAGAGATTAAACATTTGGGATGTCACCAGCCAGTGGATTTTAAAAGCGTTCAAGGACTTGTTTTATTATACAGTTATTGAAAGTTTTTTTTGTTGCTGTTTTCAAGAAGAACAACACTGGCGAGTGACCCTTCATTTGCAATTATATGTAAGCTATAAAAAAGGGGGTTTAATTCTTCAATTATATTTAAATAAAATGGAGTTTGTAGTGTGAAGGTGTGTGCAATATTAGGTGGTTAATTTAATATCGAATCAATATTAAATTAATCACATTAAAATTGCAATCAGTATGGTTTATCAAAGTCATTTCGTATGCATCACAGAAGAATAAGGTGCTGCAATTAGGTTTTGAGCTGCTTTACCCCACCTAAATTATCATGGTAGAGATGCCACTGCGTAGGATGATCCATTACTGGGAGCTTCATCTCAGTCAATACCAGCCTCCAACAAGGCATCACAGCTGAGCAGAATGCCAGACCAAGTGTAGCTTCTATGTAGAGAAAACCTCTCTGAGACAACACAGTTAACAGCAAAAATACAACTGGAGAGTAGTAAAGGAGAAAAGTATCAAGTGAAGTTACAGGGTGAAGAAAATGTGTCAGTCTATTCTCCAGGAGTCTATGCCTTTAGCAGCATACTTAAAAAATAGCTCAGGATGACCTAAGCAATTCAAACTACAGTATAAGCTTTATCAAAAAAAAAGTTTTAAGCCTGTTCTTGAAAATAGACAGTGTCTGCCAAACTGACTGAAACAGGGAGCTCGGTCCACAGGAGAGGAACCTGGTAGCTTAAACATCTGCCACCTATTTTACTTTTAGAAATATTAAGAACTACCAGTAAAACTTGCCGTCTGAGAGCAAAGTGCTCTGTTAGGAACATTTGGGCAATCAGATCTCTGATGTATGATGGAGCTTGATTATTAAGGACTTTTACTGTAAGAAGGAGCCAATGAAGAGAAGCTAAAACAGGATACATTTGATCTCTCTTTTTAATATTCATCAGTGCTTCAGTATTTTGGATCAACTTAAGGCTGTCACTAATTTAGCAATATTCTAGAGGTGAAAGAAATCATAGAAACCTGTTTGATATGGAATTTGAATGTCACATCTTGGTCAAAAATAACGTAGAATTTATTTACGTTATGATTGTAGGTTTATTTAATGACATTCTGATTAAGTAACTCACTAGGCAGTTTTTTTTCCAGAGCTTTTGGTCCAAAGACAACAACTTCTGTATTGCCATGATTGATAAGCAGAACATTTAGATAATGAGCCATGTAGATAGCACTACTTTGACACTCACTCATACAGTTTATCAGCAAAAAAAAGTTGATTAGGGGACACACGGGCATTTTATTTCATTTATTTTTTGGAGGCCAAGCCAACGTTTTTTCTTTTGCTGATGGAGCTTTATTTCTTTTTTCATAATGATTGACTTAACTTCCTTATAGGTTAGCATTAATACTTCCAACCCCACTCCTCTGAAGTATTCTGCTCTTTCTTTCTGTTCAGTTTCCTCTTTCACTCGTGAATTCGCTGATCCATTTAGATGGTGTTTATGTCTCAGGGTTTACCCGGAGTAGGTTAATGTAGCTGATTCTTATCACATGTTCCTGAACCGACATATTCAGACTAAGCAGGTTTTGGGTTGATTAAGCAAGACTTCTGAGTTTAACATATGGTAAGTTAACCAAGCTTTCTGGAACAGACCCCAGGAGGTGAAGATCAAAACAGACCGCTGTGTTTGTGTGTTTACATGTGTTCGTAGGGTATTTTATTAGCTGCATTTCTAGTAAAAAGCTTTCCAGATCAATCAAAACTCACTCTCTGTCAGCCATTGTTCCTTGAGTAGATGTGCATTTACAAGCTGAGGTAAATAAACTGTCATCTACCAGAGACGTCAATGCAATGGAAGGCAGTCCCGCCAGAATAAGTCCGCTCTCCCTGCTGTCCATGTGGGGAATTGCTTTGAAACACTGACACCAACGAAGAAGTTTAAAAGGAAAACCTACTGTCATTATGTATGTGTGTGTGTGTGTGTGTGTGTGCGTGTGTGCGTGCCTGTGTGTGTGTGTGTTTTTTACAACCAGGCTGGGCTAGAGTTCAGTGTTAAAAGGGAGGAATAAAAGATTTTCATCAGAAAGAAGCAGCAACTATACAGAACAGAAATGTCTCAAAATGAATTGACAGTAAATTGAAGTGCTAGGTTTCTGAATAAAACAAAACAGTGCCCCAAAAACACAGGCTAAGGGAAGCCTTAAATAAAAACAGGGCACAAAACAGAACTTATAGTGATGTCTCTTAAACCTAATGGCATAAAGTCTTATCAAAAGTAAACTACTCAAAGTTAACACATACAAAAACTAACACAAATACAACACTAAACCAAAGCTCTAACAGAAACCGACCACAAACAAAAAGGGTGTGTATGGGGTGGGGCAGGGGGTTTGAACTTCTTTTTAAAGGCAAGGGAGCCAATCAGCAACTCCAGTCTTCTTGATGATCCTGATCTGGGCTCAATTTCCCGCAAGAGGAGGAGGAGGAGGAGCAAGGAAGGGAGTCTGTTCTTCTGGTCTCTGAATGGGAAAGGTGGGGCTTGAAATACATGTAGAGTAGGAAACTAAACATACAAATTTAACAAAATACAATAAGGTCCCTGCAAAAACACCAAAGCAGGTGGCTGTAGCAGTGTGGGTGCAAACATGCTGACTGAGAAGTATAAACTAGGCTTTAGTTAAAGCTCAAGTCAACCCTTTGTGCCGTAAAGTTTAGCAGTCTCCTACATATATATAGCAGCTCCCTGATACCAACAAGTCCTCACTCGGAAACAACACCTGCTCAGAGACCTTCAGTGGAGAAAGACGCACTGAGCGGCAAAACAGCAGAGAGACCGTACTGCGTATTAATACTTCTATGTTATAAATTTATGAAGGTTTGAGTATTAAACCTAGTGAGAAATGCGACTAAATGTTAATATATGTCTGGGAAAAGTGTGAAAAAGGTCTGGTGAGGAGTTTTACAGCCTTAAGACATGATAATTGTAAAAAATAAAGATGACTACTTTGCAGATTTCACCTGTTGCGGGTTATATTTTAGAACCCCCCCAGTAAATGAGGGACCATTGTAAATTAAATTGAATGCGTCTCTTTCTTAACTGTTGGTGTGTAGCAAGGAACAAAATATTCATGTAATTTTTTGCTAGTTTAAGTCTTCCAAAGATAATATGTTGACCTACTAGATTTGTGTAGAGAGCATGCCAGAATACTACTTTGCTCTGAAGGCGAAAAATTCTCACTATCTCGGCATCCAGCTGCCAGAGAGAAACCCTTCTGTGACGCTGGAACGGAGAACCAGGGAGTGGACAACATTTCCATCAAAGTTGGACAAAAAATCAAAAAGAAAAATAACCTACTCCATTAGTGAAAGTAAATTATAGTGCAGTGAATTATTAGTCTTTAATTATTTGGATACTGCAACTGTAATGTATACTGTGCAGAAATCACTGTGTAGAAACCAAACAGTGTGTCCAGTCTGGCTTTACCTAGATTTTTCATTCCTGAAGCGCTGGATTGATAGCAACAGCATTGCGCCATCAGCGCAACTTCGGAAAAAATTCCCTCCTGCTCCCTCCACCTAAACAACATATTAACATTTTCCTCTTTAGGGGTCAGCTCGCATTAAATATACTTCCTCCCGGAGCTGTGAAATTCAATTTGGGGTTTTCCCACCTGAAACAACTTTATGCTGATCACCCACAGGTAGCTGCCCTATTGCAGGACTGTTAACTGTAAGTTAAATTTGAAGTTTCTCCACACAGAACGGTGTTGGGGTTGCAAAATGAGCAGGTTTTATTGTTGCGCATTCTTCTGGTGCTAATACATATTATGTCCAACATTATTCTTTGTGCTACAGTGTGGATTTTAATAATTCTTCCCAACCAACAGCCTATTGGTGACGTTTAAAAAGGAAAACAGTTCAACCTATGGCTTTTAACTTGTATTGATTTAATAAAGATGCAATTTTCACCCTGTTTATACTCTGTACTAGCCTGAAGTAGCCATACTCAATTCTAATCAGAATGTGAGTCTGATACTGCTACAATGGGCTGAGATTATGGGGCGTGTTTTATCCGAACAAGGAAAAAAATTCCTCTGCACTCAATTGGATAGACGTATAACCAATCAGAGCTACGAAAGTGTGACATTATATGTTCCTCTCTTAAAATTCCTGTTTTAAAATTAATGCGCTGTTGATATCTTCTAGAGCAGACTCGATGGCAGAATCTAACCATCTCCGTTCTCCAACAGCAGCCATGGTTGTTGTAAACAAATTCAACCCAGGTGCGTTGGTGAGGTGGTTGATTACTTTACTGTTGTTCACCAGTCATTCCTCGTAAGCCCGATTTGATTGGTCCGAACAGATCTTGTACGGGCATAATTGCTCCTCAATGGAGGAATGACAGACCTAACTTCCAGACCATGTTGTGGACGGGACTTCAGCTGTCACCCCGGCTAATTCTGTAGTGCATATTGAAACGAAACATGAAATGGATGAATAATTAGAGGCTAAATAAATATTTAATAGCTGTCCCCAGTAATCCTCAAACCTCATTTAAGTTTATAATTATGTCCCCAGCAATTTTAAAAATAAACTGATGCCCTTGGCTGTGTTCTTGGTGAGCTTCTGATCACGTGTGTGTGCATGCCTGCGTGCGTGCTTGTGTGTGTGAGTGTGTTTGTTTGTGTATATACGTCAGACACTCAGCTCTCCATCCTCTCCTCATTCTCTGATCTTCTCTTCTGCTCTGCCTCTTTTAGAACATGTAGATAAATGCTTTTTGTGTTCAGGGGAGCTCAACTCTTACTATAATTTATTTTTATTTGCATCTAGTGATGACATTAGTGTCATAAAACTAGCTCTGAATCTCTCAGCTATGGCTAAGCCAGCTTGGTGGGATGGATACTGTTCATTAGTAGCTGCCACATTATATCTGCACCATGTCCAGTCTCTTCAACTCCCAAGTTGATGATTGCTCGGATGGTAACCACAGAGTCGAGCTCCTGCAAATGTCCAGGCACCTTCATGGTTATGCGTTACATGCCTTTGTCACCTTTTTTTTGGTCTATGTTGGTCTTGCAGCAGTGCACTTCGACTTGCAAAATAGTGCATAATGTAGCCAATAGCAATGAATGTGAATGTCTAGTTTGTCTTTATGTTTATTTGGAGAATACTTTTTGTGTGCTAAATTGAGTCTGGCTTAAAAGTATAACACAAAAAGATTAAAGCAAATATAACAAAAAAATCAACCAATAAAAGAGAAGACTTTGTTACATTAGCACACAGATTGAGTTCTCTGAGTGGATTGGATATTTGGATGTGGAAGTTTTAGCACACTATAATGTTACTGCTGTCACCCAATTCTCTTCACAGCGACTTGTCAAAATGAACATGCCCATCGCTGATGACAACACAGTTCACTTTACCTCCACACTGATGGCCCTGATTCGCACTGCGCTGGAGATCAAACTGGCCTCAGGTCAGATGAACTCTAACATCTATACACAAAATGGCCCAAATAAAAAATGACACTGTTAAAGTACTATAGAAACATTTTTACCTTGCCTTTATTCCTTAAAACTATGTAGTAAAGAAGTATGAGATATAAGTAATCTTCAAATCTCCCATACTAGAATCTATCAGACGCTACTTAGTCGCTTGCTTTGAACCCTGCGTCCTATGCAATGGTGTGGCTAATTTATGGATCTTTATAGCTTACTAGCCACGAGACCTCCTCAATCTATGGATTGTACAGGTTAAGTCCCTCCCCTTTACAGAATGCTTGCCTTTAAGTTGGCAGACCGAAAAAGAGTGAGACAGGCAGTTCACGCGATTTGTGCACCAACAATGAAAGCAAAGATGGAACAGAAAGACATTAGGAGAGTGAGACAGTTTGCAAAAATTACGTTTTCATGCATAAACCCTCATTATGAAAAAGAAATGAAGACATGCATATGATCTGTCTATAAAATAAAAGGAAGTAGAGCTGCTGGCATCAATTAATCAGTGGTAAGACGTTGAAGACGCCAGCATTAAGAACTGTGTGAATGCAATAAACGAAAAAAGCTTTAAGAGGTAGTAAAAGCAGATGGCCCAAACTTGAAGACCTTGAAGATTTGCTGAGCACACAGAGAGAGGACTGCCGAGATGTTTCCACTGTGACATCCAACCCAATCTGTGCACAAACACTTACATATTGTAATTAAATGTTAAAAGACATGCGGCTTATAATGGGGTGTGCCTTGCACATGTGCAAATTTGTGTTTTTCCCTAAAATTGGCTGGTTCGACTTATATTCAGGTGCACCTCATAGTCTGGAAATTACAGTAGTTGGGATGTAACGGTATGCCGAAAACTCTGGTTCAGTGCATACCTTGGTTTTAAGTTTCTGTTTGGTCTAGTACAGTCAGAAAACCAAGAGAAAAAATTAAAAGGTTTTGTGTAATGACTTTCAAAATCAAACTTTACTTTGTTGTACATTTCCAACAAAATGTCCTCAGATAATATTAAAATTAATACCATAAAATGTAAAATAAATAACAATAACAGTCTAAATATTTTATTTTTAGAAAAAACTGCAACAGCAATACTTTGGCTTTCTGCCAAAGTCAAAACAATCTGGATATGAAATAAATATTTTAGACTGCCCTCCCTGTGTCAACAGTAGTAACAAGTTAATTGTGGGTTAAGCTGTTTGCTGAGTGATCTGACATGATATTACAAGAGTTATACAGGTGAAGTTGTAGTCTAATGATTTAATCACCGCTGCAGAGTTCCTTTTTAGCAAGCCGTGGTGTTTAACCCTGGAGTTTCTCTTGGTTTAACATGTTCTATTCTTATTCTGCCTTTTATATAGTTTTGTTTTTCAATTTAACTGAAAACTAAAGATGATATTAGAATAATAACTTTATTTTAGTATTTCTGTGGAACACTGTGGTGGAGGTAGTCCTTCCTCTGTACAGCTTCCAGCTGCTGCTGCTGCAAATTAACACAAAAGTCACTGTAGTAAACAAATTTTATTAACACAAATTATTACCGTCAAATGTTCAGTCTGCTCATACTTTATTGCTACGTGAAGAGAACGGTACCAACAAGGGCAGCTAATCGGTTTCCTTCATCTCAGTAACATCTGTGGTAGCTAACAGTAACCACCGACTCTACCGGAAGTAGATAACCAGTTAATGTAAAACATGTTGTATCGTAACACTGAGAAGCCATTGTGTTCCCAAACAGGAGGCTTTAACAATCGAAGCAGGTATTCAAGTTCCTACTCTCCCTTAGAAAGAGTAGATAACAATAACACCTGCTAGCAGAAGACTGGGCTGCACTGTATTTGTTTAGTCACATGTGTTGCTGGCTTAACTGCAAATCAGTTATGCATCTGTATGGAAACTCTACGCCTCTGTGCTGTACCGAACATTACTTACCAAAAAATCATAATATGGACACAGATACTGTTACAACCCTACAAATTAGTAATATTTAAGTGGTGGAAAAGGCTAAGTACATCATATATTTGCAGTAAATCACTTAAAGTGATGATTAAATAAAGCCCCGTGAAGTATTTGCAAATTTTAATCAGTGACTTAAATTGCCAGATTAGACCTCAAATAACCAAAAACTTGGACTTCTACTAAATTTGTATAGATCAGTGCATCTTTAGTTCACACTGCAGTGTTAGATTAAATAATATTTATGCCTGGTGAGCCAGACTAGATGTCTAGTTGCTCACCCATAATACAGTGTCTACCATTCATGTCTTTCCTTTGTTTATTTAGAAGGCTAAATTCACTCTTGTTGACTTCCAGGAATGGTGTTGCAGCGATTAATGGATGCTGAGTTAAAGAAAGAATTGTCCACAGTTTGGCCAAGCCTCTCTCAGAAGACATTGGATCTGTTGGTGACACCACACAAACGTAAGTATCTGCTTCAAGTTCTCCCGCATGGGCCTCTAGATAACCATTTTATCCAAAAAATTGGTTCCCATTGTAAGGCCATGCATATTATTGTTCCTGTGTATAATTCTTCTAGATGAAAAAAATAATTTTACTTTTATGTTTTTATACGGTGCTGCAGAATAAAAATGTATCTAATGCTAAATACACTCCTGGCTAGAGCTGACCTATGGTCTAAACATCCTCCAAGATGGAACGTGGATTAAATGCAGGAAATTAAACTGACTCATTACAAATAAAACAATGGTGATGGTTTGTGTGCTGCAACAAACAGATTACTGACTGAAACCCTTTGATTATTGTAGGTTTTTTCGAAATAAAAATGCTCACATATTTAGAAATTGTTTGAAATAAAGATAGATTGGATGTATTGGTCTATTGGCGAATAGAACCCCCGGATCATAAGCAGGAGTTTAGGTAAAAATGTATTTACAGGCACCTGGGTAGGGCATTTATGAGAAAAACAACTTTAATAGTTAGACTAGGAGGGACTCTAGAGGATAAGTTGATATTATAGATCAAGGTATTGTTGTTAAATGTGGTAGTTGAAAACACAATAGGACAGTTGGTGTTGGTGTTTTTCTACTTTTAGATTGCTGGTGAATGATGATCCCCAGTAAATTATGTTACCTGACACTGATCCAAGTCATTTAAGTAATAGGCATCAGTTGATACAGAGTCCCAATGTTATCAAGTCATTAAAATCCATCCCATGTATGTGAAATAGCAAATAGTTTCTTCATTGTTTGATGACTCCATAGGAAAGGAGGCAAATGGCAGGAAAATCCAACTAATTCCTTTTTCACACCGGGTCTGTTATGCATAAGGTCGGGTGTCTATAAGGCCGTCGCACAGACAAAATAACATTGATTCCAATCAGAGCATTCACGCTGCAGTTCGTGAGTTGTGGGTATGCGGAGTACAGTTATCTCTCTGCGTCGTCTATTTTTTCCAAACACCATATGTGTTTTTTGTTTATTGGGAAAAGCAAATGATCAAAGCACATAACTTTGTTCCATTGCTAAAGCTAACACGATTTGGATATTTAAACAAGACACTAAAACAAAATGAGACTTAACTAAACATGATAATATTAAGCTACATAAAAAATAAAATGTACTCACCCATTGTAGAACAACCCAAGTGAATTAATACTCTTCAACAAAACAGGAGAAGGTTTAGGGTTAGGGTATGGCTTTTGTTTACAATCCTTTCTCCATATTTGTAGTTGTCATAGCGTGAACCAAAGAGATTTAGTGATCTGGATGGAGCAAATTTCCTGAGAAATCCGCACACAAACCATGCCCGGTATGAATGGCAGTCTGTGTGACAGCTGTACAGAAACCCGACCAAACACATACTGTACCTGGAGTAAAGGAGGCGTTAGAAGGCAGAACCTTTCTGGTTCATCCCACTAACCATAACTAATGGGAGGTGGGCCGTGGGTAATGCAGTTACCAAGAAAGTTGTGAGTTCAAATTGTGGCCCGTTGTCCTGATCTGTCGAGGGTATGCCCCACCTCTCACCCAGTGACTGCTAGGGATGGATACCAGCAGTCCTAAATTTCAACACTGCAAGGATAATTTGGATGGATGGATGGATGGATGGATGGAAATTGGGAATGTATAGGTGCTTCAAGTATTAGTTTGAGTGAGCTCATGTATGTTTTTCACTTAAAAATTGAATGGGATACATGTCACGTAAAATGAGGGGGGGGGGGGGGTTTGAAATTATTCCTTAAAGTTTATATGACTATTGATATTCCTCAGGCATATATGAGAAAAGATTATACTGTGATCAAAAACTCCTAAAATGTGTTGATTATTAAAGGCCCAATCACTAAAACTTGATTGGGTAATAGGTGCTCACTACTTTTGTGGGGATCCATGTTTCTAGTCAGTCTATTTGAACAGTTTCAGATATGAAAAAAGTTGTTTTTAAACCCACATGAGTAATATCTAAACAAATTCAGTTCAGTCAAATAATTTTCTCTCTAAAAGAGTCATTTCTTCATGCATCTTTCTTTGTTTTGCTCAAAACTTTATACAAATCTGGACTAGAGTTTACTTTAGATACCTTCTTATCATGAATGACTCTGATTTCAGAGAGTTCCTACAAACATGCATTAACTTCAGTTCAACTTTGCTATAAACATTAAAAAAAACAAAAAAACGGAACCATTAATTAAAACTGACTAAGCTCAAAAGCCATAGAAATGAGTCTGCAGTGTTGTCTCTACTCTCTTTTCACATTTTGTCTTGTTATCCCCTCACATCCTCAGACAATGAACTCACAGTAGGAAAAGTTTATGCAGCACTGATGATCATCGACTGCTACAAGCAGTATCAAGCAAGGCAGTTGCAGCAGCAGCAGACAGCCATCTCTGGCCCTCAGGTAAAACGTCTGCACAACTTCCATACTTATTGGACACATGCTCACAGACACACACAATCAAACACACACATACACACACGCAAATTCACTTAAAGTTTGTATATGGAGAATTTTCTTAAAGGGGGACATTGAAAACAAAATAATACCTCCACAGAGCTTTTAGAGTGGTGTAGAATGAAGGTACAGCATTTCCTTAATAACAATTTATATTTGACATAAATTATAATAAAATGTACATTTAAATCGGGCATGACAATGACGTTATGTTTACATCTACCAGCCAGTAGCAGCTGCAGGTTGTGGGTTGACAGATACATTGGACAGATACGGTCTCCAACAATATTGTCAGCTTGGCTGGGAAGAATAGTGGAATCAGTAAGTCAAACAGCTGCTTCAGAGCCCCGGGGATATTGTTATCCGTCTCAGGTGAGGAGTGACTGCAGAAGAACAGAACCTAGAGTAGTTTTAGCTGAAAGCCTATGCTAGATGGATCCACATGAAACATTTCTACAGCGTTAAACACATGCAGAAATGGCAACTTTCCTCCTGGATTAGTAAGATAATTCATTTGCTAACTTTGCCAGTGTTAGCTGTTAGTTAAACTCTTTTGATATACGTTCCTAAGTGTTCACAGTTCAGGTTGTTCACTGCACGTATTGGCAGCGAACCAGGCACCCAACAACTGAAATGATGTTTTTGTTGTTGTAACTACAACTTACATAAACTAGATGTCGCTATCATGCTCATGTTCCATATCCAACCTTTAAGCATGCTCACTTCGGGTGCTACATTGTAAACTTAAATGCATGTGCCCTACTTTTCTTGCATAACAAATAAATAATTTCCCTTTTTCTGCATGACTGGCGAAATCCAATGAAAGTACAGGTATTTCCACAAGTTGGTCATGAGTTTTTAATAGGGGTGCAACAATACCGCCTTTTTTTTCAAACTGATACAATAACAACAATTGGATCTGAGAACTTGCGATACAGAGTACCAATGTAGATACTTCTACAAAAATAAAGAACAATTAATTGGAAGACGTGTTTTATTTTCTTCTCTGCTTGTTACAACAAATGATGGTGAATTAAAAAGAAAATAATATATATAAAATGACCACAAACTAAAATTTCAAGTGAAAAATTATGTTGTATTTATTATTATATTTTCTGTGAAAATATTGCAGTTTCCAAATTTTAAGTATAGGTTAACTTTAACAAGTACAAATACATGTACGTAGAACGGTATCGGCCCGGTACCCGATACAAGTAATATTGGTGCATCCCTAGGTTTTAAGAAAGTATATTTGGCATTTCATAAGTCAAACACTAAATAAGTCATACTGTACAGATGGTTGTTAAAAAACTTGCACATGCATTCCACAGACACATGTTTGTTTCTGCATTTACAAATTATCACACAGAATATTTAAATGCATGACTCTAAAGAGAATATTCTGCCCCAGTGTTCACTTTTAGGTGGTACAAAAAAACATAGTTTTCCCTGGGTCCTAGAATATTATGCCTGCTGCTTCCGAATGTCCTCAGCATGTTGCCACCCATTTCTCCTCCACAGTACAAGGTCGAGGCTCTGTTTAAGCCATTGCTGCCTCTGACTCATATGCAGGGCTCACCCAGTGCTCCTCGGTCTCCACAAAATGTAGAGTCAATCCATCAAGAGGTCAGCTCAAACACCATTAACAATGGAGGGATGCTGTAAGTTCCAGACTTCACAGTTTCTTTATATAAGCATGTACAAGTTGGTCAAATATATACCTGTTAACACAGTCAATGCCCATTTCTTATCTTTATGTGAGTTTCTTGTCAAAACTCTTTTGGAATGTATTTTGTTAACAAATTCTAATGTGAATTGTAGCTCTAATAGTCTCACTAAGCAGTAGCTGTTGTATCATACAGGCCAGGTTATGATCCCAGAGAGAAGTTAAGATACACTGAGATGGAGAGGCCCAGTGAGGGGGTCCATCCTAAACCAAAGAGACCCCTATCCAAGGGCCCATCAGTGGACACAACGGACACTGTCAATCAGGTAATGTAGAGTCAATCATGGACAACCATTGTGCTAATCTCAACAGCACTGCAGTGCATTTCACCTATCGCCATGTTCTAAATTGTCAATAAAAATAAACAAGTTGTACCAACAGCAGCAATAAACCTGTTGCCAAAGGTTCTGTTATTCTTCAATAACAATAGCTCTGCATTTTGAACCCATAAAATAGGAGTTATACTGTACAATATCAGGGCACAAAATAATGTAACATACTGTAATCCACACACTGTTTGGTGTTGAGACCAATTCAGATAACAATAGTATCATTTTTCACAGATAAACTGCAACAAACCAATTAGACACATTCTTCATACACACAGCTCCATTCAGTAAAGATACGATACATGCCCTGTCCACGCGTAGCTGGGTATCTCACAAAACGCAGAAATGTTTATACAGTTTGGCCTGTCATACACATGTAAACGCAGGTTTGGGCAACAAAAACTAATCTTTTTAAAAACTCTGGCCAAAGTGAAGATCTGCGTCTATTCCGTTTTTTGTGACTGCGTCTGTGAGTTTTAAATACCGTAACATCCCTATGCGCGACAAAATTGATTGTCCAAGCGCTTCTTGCTCGCTTTTTTTTACAAGCTCTATCACTGCTGTATGCTAAAGTCAGAGAGCAGAAAGTTACTCTGAGTGGATAGGATAGATTATGAGAAGTATCGCCCCCTACAGGTTTGCCACGTCTATGAATGTGCTTGAAAATATTTGTTGGTCTTTTTGACTGACGAGGCGAAAAAAATCTGGTCATAATAATTTTTACCTGTCAATTTTTACAATTATAATAATTACATATTCAGTGGTATTTCATTTTTATTTATTCTAAATTATATTCAGTCTGAACAAACTGAATAGAGAATCATCATTGTTCCATCTTACATAATGCAGATTAATAAGCCAAATGTATTCATTGTGAACACCTTACCAGCTGTGGCTTGAACGCTCTCCATGCAGCTGAACTGCGCTCCGGTTTGTGTGTAATGGAGAGTTAATCTGCTCTGCTGCCACACAGGAGACTCGAACTACAAGGGAGTTTTAAAATCAGGGAACATTTCTTCAACTGAAGCGATTAGAATTTGGCAAGACTCTGAACGAGGGCTTTTTTCTGATCGCTTCAGCAGGAGGAAATCCCACAGCATGATCTCCTTTCACAGCAGTGGTTAAGCTGCAGCTATCTCTCACCACTGGTCTCTGTCTGGTGAGGTCACAGATGCGCTCCATGTCTCCTTGACTCTTCAACCTGCTGTCATTCCCCGGATAGTGAGATGCATTGGGTATGGTGTCCAGGTGTGAGATGATGTTCAGATGTTATCTTGGAATCTGTTTTTGAATGGTTAGTTACATGAACTCTGAGGAGAAGATAAAAAATGTCTGCGTATTTGCACCTAATGGTCGGAGGGGGGATTGCAATCTGTCAAATAACTGATTTTTCAAATTTTTTCTTCACAGTTGAAAAAAAAAAAGCAGTCAACATGATCCCTGATCAGAACATAATAAAAATATTTGCTGTTAGAAAGTTTTAGAATGATCTAAATATCATATCCAGTGTAGAAAAAACAATAGATTTTAAACCTTATTTCTTTAATAAATTGAAGAGCGGTAACAGGTAACACTTATTGCTTTCTTCATGACTCTATCAGTCTTTCACATCGTTAGAACTGTTACTCAATGTCTTATTAGGCCGGTCAGTGTTATCTTTATCAAAGTGTCACCTGTTCACACATATTTTGTTACCAACAAAACAACTTTGCTGGGGCTACTTGTCAATAACCTGGCTCCACATAACAGGCATAGACATTCTTTGATCCCCCTGGAGCTGATTACTGGGCGAGTCTGTGCCATGTTGACCAGTCTTTGACCCACTCTTTCACTTCTTTCTTGTATATACTTTACATTTAAATGCATTTTTGATCATTTCAGCTGAGCAGCCTATCATTTTCTGCACCTCCTTATATGTTGCTCTCTCTACACTCATTCGAATGAATCGAATTACAATCTTCTTTAAAAGTAAGTCTGGAACAACCCGTTTTACTCAGTCTCAGAGAAGACTGCACCATAACCAACATGTACAATAATTTCCCCCCTAAATATGCACCACTTGCTTTGGTACTGCTTTTATTTTTGTTTACACAGAATCAGAAGCATGCAAACAATGACTTTTGGATCTGTTGTCTTTTAAAGTTTGCCTACTAGTGAATGACTTGCCATGTAGAAGTATCATTTTTACTAACAACTGATTTTTAGCTGGTTATTTTGCTGCTCTGCTATTGATTAAAAATTAGTAAATTCCCTTACTCCAGCATATGATTTGTAAAACGACAGTTATCTCAAGTCTAATGATTATGTCAGTAAAGCTTTCCTACCAGTAAAAAAAAAGAAATGTTGATGCAGGAATTAATGTAGAACTTATTAATGTGTGTCCAGGAGTCAGTAGAGCTGAGACCGCTAGAGAACCGTGTCAGTAGCACTTCTTCAATGCCTCGACTGAACATGAAGCTCCAGGTAACTGCTCACCCTCACGTTTTTAACTGTTCTGAATGTGTGTATACATTCCAATGGTACCTTATTTTATAGTATTATGTCTTGTTTTTATTATGTACTTGTATTTTATACTTGGCTTATGAAAAAGCTATGGGTTGAAAATGTTCTTCACATGGGATCACATGTTATTCTATATAAAACCTGGTAAACTACATGTGTAGCACACATGGACTTTACATGTATAGTCTTACATGAGCTTCATACATTTTTATCACATGTGGGATTTATTAGGTTTCACATGTGGTTTAAGTGTTATCCCATGGGATTCACATGTGAATGTCCATGGGTTTCACAGTTTATTACCATGAAAATGTTCAAAATTCACACAGAAATTTGTCCAAAGAAAAAACAGATGGGCATGTGTATTTCAGACATCTCACATGTTTTTAACATGTTTTTGCATGTGAATTTCACCTGGGTCAAAGAGTTTTCTCATACGATCACATACAATGATGCCAGTGTGACAATCATGTTCACCTTTTAATAACTCAAATTTTTGTTTATCTTCATCAAAGGTTCGATTAACTCTTGTTCTGTGAAATAAATGAACTATTGATGTAGTCAATTTTCAAGGGCATCAGGATAATTAAATTAAATGCAGGGTGAAAAACTGGAAGCAGACCATGATCTGGGTCACTTCTTCACCCTGCTCTCCTGTTCTCCGGCTCAGTTGATTCCGCCTGTTTCCAGTTTCCACCACTTTCGAAGAGTGTTATGTTTCCTGTGTGTCATGCCAGTTCCTTTGAGGCTTTAGGACTTAGAGTGTTTAGCGAACCTCTGCACTGTTGGACAAAGTTCCTAACAATCAACAGTGGGATGACACAGCCTAGAATTGATTATTTAAAATAGAAATTATTAAATATAAATAATAATTTATTAAATTTGTTTTGTTTCTTCATTTGTTTTCATTTATACATATTAAAAACAATATACAAAAATAATTACAAAGACAGAAATGACATGGGAACAGAAAGAAGAAGAGCTTATTTTATCTGCACCTTTTAACCAAAATAACATTTATACAAATCAAACAACAGAATTATTCTAAACTAACTTAGAACAATGAGATTACTGGACTGGTTTGCTAACATAAATTATCAATTAATAAAGGAAAGAAAAGAGAAAAAAAAATACTGTTTTTCTTACTTTTTATTTTTCAATGTTTTTGCCAAGTTTGGTCCCACATTTGTAAAATAAAAAATTGTTAAATTAATTCAATATTTTGTTAATTTCATCAATTTCGGACGGTCCATTTATAAAATAATTTGGAACAGATTAAACTGTTTCATTCTTTTTAATAACACTATTATTATCCAAGTTGCCTTGATATTATTTTTTTCTAATAATATGCTTTAATAATTTTTTTTAGTCTTTTTATTATAGAACTTAATTTGTTTTTATACTTTTTGTATATATTTTCAGCTTCACTTTTTCTTTGTTTTAAAAAGCTTCCATATAAATAGTGTTTTCCTTCTTGCAGGCATTCTGCAGTTCTTTTGTTTTGTTCATCCTCTTTTTATTAATCTCTTTATTTTACAGTTTTTTTCAAATTGGCTACACAATATTATTTTATAAATTTTCTATTGAATAGTTTTATAAAGAAGTTTTAAGCCAAATGTACATCTTTAACATATACTTCATCCCAGTTTGTTGTTCGAGATCTTTAAGTGCATCTAAAGCTTTTTGTGATCTATCCCTTAAAATATTTTCCAGTTTAGGTAGTGTTTAATTAAATATTATCAAAATTAATTCAGTGCATGTTCAAGCAGAGACAAAATGGAGCCAATTTCCAGTTCTTAACATTTATTTTGAACAGATTAACAAATTGCAGTTTACAGAGAAAGATGCCCTAGTTTCTCTGGGCCAGATTTAAAGACATCTGACAATTGAATGATTTTTTGTCATAACTTTTATAGACACCAGACTTCGCCAGGATTGTAGGCGTTTCTTCTCCCTCGAATCTGCTCCAATCAGAACATTTCCATACAGTGTCTTAACCATGATTGGCTGTCAGAGAATTATGCAGTCATAAGATGAGTTGTGTCCCTGTCCCTGGTCAAAAGTTCATTCTGAGTTTTATGGTTTATGGTCCTTCTTAAGCAAAACTCCCAGCTTTATGGCCTCCATCCTTATCTATACAGACATCCTGTTTTTACAGCCTGCAATAAAACTTACCCAAGAGTTTTATGACTTAAAAGCTTGTCCCTGTTAAATACTGGTCAAGGATATGCTTTACAACCATGCATAATAGAAAAAACAGACTTTTATCTTCTGAATGCTAACTAAAGATTATATAAAACATATTTAATACGAGACTGTTATATAAAGTAGCCCCAAAAAATATAACATACCACAGTAGATTTTTTAGACTTTTAATTGTTGTCTGTGAAAATTGGCATATGATCATAGATATTAGTCATCACAACCCCGCTTCTCTCCAACCCCTCTGAAGGATTGGTAAATATATTATCCATAACTGTTGAGCTATGTACGTTAATTCTTGTTGGTTTGGTTAGCAGTGGAAACACAGCCAGTAAATACATTGAATTTGCTAAGTCATTTGCTGCCTTTGAATTGTTTGCATTGTTCATATCATTGTTAAAGTCCCCACAGAGAAATATATTCTAGTTACAAATTACACATAACATTTCAGTAATTGTATCAGTAAATGCTTCCAGACAAGATCACGGTGCTCTGTTGATACAACTTTTAATGTGTTTTGTCTTCTCAGAGATTATTTTGATGGTGATCATTTCCATTATATCGTTGATGGCTGTTAACATGTTATAGATGACTTTACTTTCCAAAGCTTTAAATACATACACTGAAAACAAGGGAATTTGCAGGTCTTTGAATTTACAAAAACAAATCTAGTAAATGCTGCACAATCTACACATGTTTCTCTTATTTCCATGATTTAATTAGGCTAAGTACAATTTAAGCAATTATTAATAATACTGAATTTACACAATTTTCTTGTGGTCGGGGAAAGTGAAGGAATTGTGTTACTGAAATCATTATAATAGCGTTTAGTTAATACTGGAAAGGATTTCATATGTCTTATTTGAACAGAAGTGTTCCAAGTTATTGTGTAGCAAAGTAGTTAGTGCAGGTGCGCTTAGAGAACCTTAAAGAAATACAAGAATTTTTAGGTTTCACTATTCTCATTTTGGCTATATCCCCTAGCCCCAGAGCGAAAATATTATAAAGTATTCCCAACTTTCTGTAAACTTTAAAAAAATATAGATTAGAAAACATTGGCTCTTTTTATAGAAGTATTAAAGTAAAATGTTTTGCTATAGCATTAAATGTTATCTGTTAGTTGACTAAACTAACAGTAATGTTTAAAGTAATATTAAAAAAACTGTTATCACAGGTAAAACCTCTGAAAGGGGGGTGAGGTTTTACATGAGGACAAATATTGAATGCGATTTAAATTTTTTGGGGTATGTAAAAATGTTTTCTATAAAAAAAAGAGTCATCTTTCATTATTTAGCAGGTGTTGAGCTCTCCTAAATCACATGTGGCTCTATTGGAGTAGTGGGTAGTGTTGGGTATTTTAGGATTATCTTGTTATCTGGCTATAAATCAAGGAATCGCTTATGGCAACCGGGAAAATCAATTATTTGCTTATTAATGATGGGGCAAAAAATTCATACACATTTATTATGGATTTATATAAAGTAATATTTAAGCAATATCACACAAGAGGGAGTGCTGTTGTGCCGAATATCAGCACTGGTGTGATTTGGTCATAGGAACGAGACCGCAGGTTCGAGTACTGCAGATAATCGCACCTGCAACGGCACAACCTCACGTGTGATATTACTTTTATACAACAGGTCTGCAAACACATTTTATTATTTAACAACAGCAACAGCAAATAATTTGATTGTTTATTTAATAATTTATTTAGCTCCGCCAACACAAATAGTTCCAACTGGAAGGGAGAAAAGGCTGTTGCCAGGCAACACAATCATTTCCTAAACACAAACATTTCAAATGGAAACATTAGAACTCCTGTATGATGGAGTGATACTGTTTATAAAAAGTCCCAGTGCTGTTCTACTCCAAATCAGCACACTTGGATAGTCTCTTGTCCAATCAAATTACTTGGTCTGAACTAACTGTTGTATAATAAATATTGAACCAGGTATTCACTCTGAAAGGTGAGCCCTTTGGCCGACATATTGAAACACACTCAATAAAAGAAGCTGGGAATCTGAAATGTTCACAAAAAGCAACAACTTGAGATTCGGTTCCAGCTAACGGCTAAGCTAAATGGCTAAGCTACAATGTTATGTAAACAACTACCACGTCACCAGAAGCTTCCGCTCACGTGCTTACGCCGCACGCATGTGGACGAGCAGAGCACAGGACAAGAGGAGAAAGAAAGAGGTCGCTTATTAATAAGGGGGATTTAACCAGATCACGCTGTCAACTCTGTAGACAAAGGGGGGACCGCGTGTCGTTACTACTAGCCTAGCAGCTAACAAAGAGTCGTAAAAAATTCAGGCCGAGGCGGAATGGAAAATCTAACATCTGTCCTGTGCTCGTTTCTACGGAAACCCTCTGGTGCATGGAGCAACGAAGAATAAATGCAAAAATCAACACACTGCTTTGCTTTCAGATAAAAGAAACACACAGAGTAAACTTTAACACAAAACATTAAACAGTTCGTAACAAGGGCATGCATGCACACTCAATCCAAGTTGGCTCCAACCCAGATTTAATTAAAAAATGAAGCGATCATACTTTTTTTCACGATCAGAGGCTGGGCGTTGAACGGGGGGGAAAGTATTGGATCTAAACAAAAAGGGAAAAAGTTTTTAAAAAGCAGTCCATTCAACAGAGCCACGCAGGGGAGGCGGCAAACACTGACCCGATCACCGTTTGCAGAGCACCGCTTGTGAGCAGTTGCAATTCGTGGTGCAAGCGAGTGAGAGAGAGAGAAATTTGCTCAAGCAGGTTTAAAAAAAATCAGGCAGTCAGCCGCTACGATCCAGGAAAAAGGGGGGAAGCAGAGAGGGAGAGAGAATGTCCTCTAAACGAGATGTTCTTAGCCATGGTCTGGCTGAAAGAGCAGGACACTTCTTTTCACGCGTCAATTGCGGCAAGATTACATGTAAAGTCTATGGTCGAATACGTCAGAGGTCCGTCAGAGTCTCTACAGTGCGTTGTGTACATTGGCTCCGTCAACTTTTCAAGCATTACTTGCATTTCAAGCGGCAATGTAGAAAACACAAGCAACGCACAAGTTCAGGTAACTGAACCTTTGATGGACTTGACGCACTTGACGCAGTGCGGAAACCAATCAGAGCCTCTCACTGTAGTGACGTCACCCGACGTCAAAGATGTCTAGCCAATCACGACCTACTCGTGTTTTAAACATCCGGCAGAGAAAGGCCCGCCCAAGTGCTTTACAAGCTTCGGCTAAAATTGTATATACTTCAAACTGCATGCGTTGAGAGCGTTGGTTGACTCAGATAAATGTGGTCACTCTGAACACACCGTACGAGTAACAATCCCAAACAAGTTGGTGTTGAAATAAATGTTTTTGTTTTGATGACTTAAAAATAATGTGTATTACATTATGTAATAAATTCATGTTACAGCAACCCCAAAAAATTATGTTAATTCAACATGTTAATTTTGCTTTGGAGACAGAGGGTAAATCATGTCTGATGTATTTATTCTAATTATATGTAACTGATGTACACAATTTAATCATGTAAATTGAAATAACTTTTTTTTCAGTGTACAGTGCTACACCACCAACTTTTTCATTTTTCCGATTTAGGAAAAACATATACCCATCTATTTGAACATCCTTAGGGCCTGATTTATCAACGGCTTGCACTTGTTAAAACCCGGGCAAACAGCACAGCATCGCAAAAACGGGCTTCGGCTGATCTTTCAACACGGCGCAGAGCGCATTGCGCCTTTTAAATCCGCAGCAAGACGCATGCAATCCATGTAGCGTTTTTGCCCTTGATGAATATACAATCTTCGAATTTCTTTAAGAAGACGCACAATATTGGTAGGAGAACAGGCAAAGAAGTTGGCGTTCAAGGCGCAGTGTGATTTACAAAGCATAAAAATTTTTGCGCCTGGTATTTTAACATCTATTTTTAGCACGTCTGAAAAGCACGTCTTAATTTTGTGCTACCACATTCAACATGAGTTTATTATTGACAAACAAAAAATGTAATTCACACACAATATACAGGGTTCCCGCAGGGTCTTAAAAAGCCTTAAAAGCATTGAATTTAGGAATTTGGAAATAATACCTTAAAAAGACTTGAAAAAGTCTTGAATTTTGATATTTGGTTCTTAAAATTTTTACTGTGTAACTTCTCCGTATTGCATTTTTCCTCAGAAGTTTAATTTGTCAACCATGATTATTTTTGATTAAATAAATAAAGATTGGCGGAGCCAATGATTTAGAACGCAATGAAGCCCGGGGCCAAAGGACAAAGCAGTGAAGATCACACACTTCCAGCAGGACAAGCAAAGTAGAAGCTCAGAAAATCTCAGTAGACAACAAAGGTTAACACTGCTATATTTTTTAACGGGTGTTTTACGTTATCTAGCTACCCGTTTCATGCTGAGGTTATGGGTAAATGTAAATTTAATGAAGCGTGGCTGGATAAAAACTCTTTTGTCATTGGTTAAAACCAGTGGAGAACAATGTTTTCAGGCTTTTTTTTATGCAAAAAAACGTTTCAGTTAGATACAATGGGAATGAAGGCGTTAGTCTCACACCAAGTCATACATGCATATGAACTGTGTCAAAGGACAAAAACAAACTCCTTCCATCGTGTGTGTGTTTCAACTAACTGTTAGCCAGCTAGCTGCTATTGCACCTGAAGCCGCAGCAGGAGCTAGTGTTAGCCAGTTAGCGCTAGCGCTGCAGGAAGAACAGTAACCAGAGTTGATCTGCACACAGCTTTTGCGTGCACGACAACGCTAAAGGTGTTGTGGACTCTTTAACACAATCGCTAAACACCAGTTCTTCAATGGAAATGAGGATATATCAGAGCTTTTCAAGTGCATGTTCCCTGACTTCAACATCCCTAAAACATTTACTTGCGGTTCCGAACAAAACGGCTTACATAGCCAAGTTTGGTTTAGCTATTCACATTAGGGCTTTGACTCAGAACTTCGTTATTCGAATATAATTCGAATGGTTTAAAAATGAAAAATAGTGGCACGAAAATGAATGTACTGCGCCACCATTTTGCGAGATGTTTACGTTACCTCGCCTGTGGTCCCACTAAACAACTTATCAACTTAAATGTTTAATCAGTTGTCAAAAAACAAAGTAATGAGTTAAATCGCTACACTTTTACATTTATACACCGAAATTACGGCGGCGGCAATGGTTTACAGTTCCTTGGGAGCCGAAGTCACTCTTCTTCTACGATTCTGTGGCTTCCACTATATTGTGGCGTAGCGTCCAAGTCCAAACTGCCCTCTGGTGGACAGAACATATATAAGTTAATTTTCATGCCAATATCAGTCAGCCCCTTCACCTGGACGGCATCAAATTAGCCTCCAGTAATAAAGCAAAAAACCTCGGTGTCATTTTTGACCAAGATATGTCATTTAGAACTCACATTAAAGAAGTCTGTAGGATTTCCTTTTTTCACCTTAGGAATATTGCAAAAATTAGAACCATCCTGTCCAGGAATGATGCTGAAAAACTAGTCCATGCCTTTGTTACTTCAAGGCTGGATTACTGTAACTGTCTATTATCAGGTAGTCCACAGAATACAATTAAAAGTCTTCAGTTAGTTCAAAATGCTGCTGCTAGGATTCTGATGAATATTAAAAGAAGAGATCACATTTCCCCTGTTTTAGCTTCTCTTCACTGGCTCCCAGTAAAATCTAGAATAGAATTCAAGATCCTCCTTCTGACATATAAAGCCCTTAATAATCTAGCTCCATCATACATAAGAGACCTGATTGTTCCATATGTTCCTAACAGAGACCTTCGCTCTCAGACTGCAGGTTTACTGGTAGTTCCTAGGATTTCTAAAAGTAGAATGGGTGGCAGATCTTTCAGCTATCAGGCTCCCCTCCTATGGAACCGGCTCCCAGGGTTGGTTCGTGAAGCAGACAATTTGTCTATCTTTAAAACTAGGCTAAAAACTTTCCTCTTTGACAAAGCTTACAGTTAGAGATATGTTTATAGGTAGTTAGAGTCAGGTCAGACAGGTAGATAGGAAGAGACAGGTTAATGTTAGTAGTCAGGCAGAGTGTCAAAAGTTAGGAAGAGATAGGAAGAGGTAGAGTAGCTAGGTAGAGATAGATTAATGTAAGCCAGGTAAAGATCCGGAGCCGGTCGCGGCTTACCGCCGCGGAAGAAATGCGCCCCACAGGGGCCAGCCAGCGCCGGAGAGAGGTCCCTCAAGGGGATCCTCCCGCACAGTGCGGCCGCCCATTACCTGCCGGGTTGAATCCCCCGGGCAGACTGTGCGGACCCCACCCGTTTATCTCTTAAACGTTTCTCGCCCTCTTCAACTCTGTCCTCTCAGTTCTGTCTATTTTTCCTTAAGATAGTTGTCGACTATCGGTCTCGTGCCGGTATTTAGCCTTAGATGGAGTTTACCACCCACTTTGGGCTGCATTCTCAAACAACCCGACTCCGAGAAGACCCCGGCATGACGGGGGCCGTTACCGGCCCTACACCGTCCACGGGTCAGGAGGACTCAGACAGAGTGTTGGTAGCCAGGTCTCCTAGTAGCTAGGAGACAGGTTAATGTTAGTAGCTATGCTGCTTTAGGCTAGGCTGTTGGAGGACATTATTAGGGTCTGTTCCTACTTTCTCTCCTACTTCTCCCCAACTGCATGATGTGCTGTCAATTCAAGCACTAACCTGTTTTCTATTATAGTAGGTGCTCCGGATTAGCCCTGCTTGACGACCCTGACTAAGATGGCATTGCAGTGACGGAAAATTCTCCACGTCCTGCAACAAACTTCTGCATCAGTTCTATTGCTCTTTCTGTGTCTCTGTTATGTATTCTCCAAGCCACAGACGGTCGCGGCAGATAACCGCTTGTGCTGAGCCTGGTTCTGCCGGAGGTTTCTTCCTGTTAAAAGGGAGTTTTTCCTTCCCACTGTCGCTGCATGCTTGCTCAGTATGAGGGATTGCTGAGAATTCCACGACGCAATCTTCTGTGGTTCTGTAATTTCTACACTAAACATTGTATTGTAATAACTCTTTTTGTAAAGTGCCTTGAGATGACATCTGTTGTGAAATGGCGCTATATAAATAAACTGAATTGAATTGAATTGAAGACATTTAATCGTCAAAATATTATTAATAAATATTTTAATTTTAATATTAATGATCAAACGAACTTCGAGTATGATTTTTTGGCAAAAATCAAACTCAAAATTCACATTATAGAGGAATTGATGTCCAAAGTCAAAAAATCGGCATTCGTTCTGATGTTTGAGATTCAACGAGTCTACTAAAAACAAACAGTTGGATGTGCACGTCCGCTTCTGGGATGAGGGACTGGTTAAATCCAGATATCTGGGATCAGTTTATGGGACATTCAAATTTTTTACTTTGAATAATTAACAAATTATATTGATAGACTCAACTTGTGTGCAAATACACCTCTGTCAATGCAATGTTACATGACCAATTAGCCCAGATGCTTACGACTGGTCCAAACCGGCTATGGGAGCGGTGCAGTCAGGAAAATCACGCTCTATCCCCTGCTCCAGCTGTTCACAATGGACTGTTATTTCTCTGCGGGGGTCGACAAGTGCTTCTGCTCAGCTGTTTTTTTTTATTCAGAGCTATTTTTTTCATCACAAGTTCAAGGATTTTGGTTTTCTATGCCTTATAAGGTCAGGACAGAGGTGTTACATTTTTATATAAATGGTCTTAAAAAGGTCTTAAAAAGACTTGAATTTAACTTGAAGGAACTTGTAGGAACCCTGATTATAGCCTAAGAGTAATTAACACTCTAATGACCATAAACCTAAAAGTTATGTTAATATTTCCCCATTCCCCCCCAAAGACGCATCATAACTCACTGCGTGCTCCTAATGTCTCCACCTTGTGAAGGGCTGAGTGCACATAATCCTACTGGATCCTCATTAGTTTCTCACATAGTGGATAATGTTCTTGGAGTTAAATTAATAAAATGTAGTAATCATATACAATACCACAAAGATAATTGGCATATATGACAAAATTCAGACATGCTGCAGTTTTAATCTGTCTAACCCTGCAATAATATATGTGAATACAGCAGAGAGCAGCGCATGTACACCGCATGAATTAAATGTATTACTGACAAACGAAAAACAGAATTCACAGCATTTTAGCCTAATTTTTGTGCCAAAGACGCAGCATGGATCCATGCGCATTATTCCTCCTATCTCTGACCGTGGGGCAGCTTGCATGCGTTGAGTTATATTGACCAGATCTAGCTCTAAAAATCAAATGTAACATTTTTAAAAAATATTTTAAACGTCACATCGCAGCGCAAGGAATGTAGGAATGTTACCTAAAACGTACAATGTAAGAGAGCATGTTTTCTTGCCTAAATAAATATTTTAAAGCTACACGATTCAGTAGTTAGTCATGTTCTCTTCAGGTTTTTTAAACCCTAAAGTTTTGTTTGGTAGTTTCTGCCGCTTGGAGCTGTTTTTTCATTTGCTGGTTCGGATTGGTTGTTCTTTATCTGATTGAATGCAGTATTTGAAACAGATACTCTGAGACTACGTCCACACTAAGCCGATAAGGTTATACGGGGAGTTAGACGCCTAATGTTATCCACTCAACACGAGCATTTAGGCCCTGTTTAAGGTCCCATGATTGCGTAATCCCATACCGACCTGTGCAAATACTGGGCATGCGCGAAAAGATGCATGAAACACACGTATAATCTACGTGACGCCAGCGCCTACATAATATATATAAGAAGCTCTACAGTACAGTACATATCTGCTTGTCCCGTTAACCGAAGAGAACAATAGCTGCTCAGAAGAAGAGAGAGTTTTTGGTGTGGACAGACGACGAGATCGATTTATTACTCTTCGCTGTTGTCTTTGTCTGTAGTGTCGTATTGTTATTGATGCAGCATTCATTGACGCCACTTCCTTTCATTATCCGGGGAAGCTGTCCACACTAGCTCGTTTAGCTGTTGAATTAAGATTTACACGGCTCTCTTACCCGGCTAATAGTTATCCGGCCACAGACCTTAAACAACACCGGGTTAGTGTGGACGATAGGGGGGTGTAGACTAAATAATTATATGTTTATGGCATTATCCGGCTTAGTGTGGACATGGCCTGAGAGTTCACTTCAAGTTGCAAGTGCAGACATCGGGCCGAGCACCAGCAGAGACCTTGATAGGGTAAGTCAGAGTCGTTCTTGTGTAAAGAAAGCGACAGTAGGGCAGAGAAGATGAATAAAAAGTTTTTTAGAGTTAAGTGGATGCCAGAACGCGTATTGATCAAGTGTGTGGGAGATTTAAATACACAGTCCACAAATTGTTTTCACGTAGATATATGCACGCAGATGTCACTGACTACACGTTTAGGTTGGGGAAAGAAATATAACGGCATAGTTATTTACAGCTAAACATGGACAGATGAGACTAGAAGTGCCTTTTTTTAACAAAACTGCTGGAAAGGTGAAGGTGTTAAAACACTTCCTTCCAGTTGGTTTGGCCTCCATCCATCCTTCTTCTGAACCGCTTATTCCTCAAGGGGTCGCGGGGGGTGCCTATCTCCAGCTGTCAACGGACGAGAGGCGGGATACACTTTGGAGAGGTCGCCAGTCCATCACAGTGGTTTTGACTCCATCAAATGAATTCTATATTTCATCGTAAAGATTCTCAGCAAAAGAACTAGAAGTGGTTGCTCGTGATTAGTTGCCATATCTGGGACATATAGCCGGTACATTTGTATCTGTGCATCATAAGAAAAGATTTTTGTATGTTTATGAAAATTCAAAAGTATGAATCTGATGTATGGAATGGCATTTTTTCCTGTATTTCTTCTTGTTTTATTTATTATCTCGTTTTTACTGCCTTAATTTGCCATGCTCTGCTTCAAAACTGATCTCAGTGGACAAGCAGGACACTAATTCCTTTTAGAACCGCACATTTAATATTTTACCGCATTTGAACACATTAACCTATTCTAGAAGCAGCACTCTTTCAGTTGGCATGCATAGAAAATTTCCAGTTCATCCAGCTCAGGCTGAAACATCCCCAGAAATATAAGAAGCAACTAATTTCCTTAGCAGTGTTGACTGATTTGTGCATTTAAAGTGCACTCTGCATTTCCAGTATGGAGCGCTGTTGTTTGGCTTACTTTCACAGCTAAGAAGTGTACGGTAATGTGATTACACCCTGGCCAGTTGCCAGCCATTGGTCCAGTGTTGTTTTCCTCCTGCTCCCTACTGAAAAGATGATAGTGACTGTAAATGGGTCCGGACTCACATTCACTGAATGGTAATTGGGTTATTGAAGGAGGGAAATCTGCAGTGAATGATTAATGAAAGGATGGGAGGTATTAGGGAATGGTGACCTGCTGTCTTCATTTTGTCACCTTTTCAAACAGAGGGCAGGAAATCCTTCAGCCAATTCAATTAAAGTCAGCCTCTTGGAAGCAGCCTGCTGGGGTGTGATGGGAACTCTAGAGTGTAGCCACAGTTGTGGGTCCACACAGCAATCATTTACGGCATCCCATCTTTCAGTTGACTTCTTTTCCTTTCTTTATTAACCCAGATTATTGAAACCAATGAGATTAGTTATAACTATGTAGATGATATTCAGCTTTACATTAAAATCTCACCAAGTGACTTTGAAACATCCAAGCCCCAAGTGAATGCAATGAGCAAATCAATGGATGGATGTACCAAAAGTTTCTCAAGCTGAACAGAAACAATACTGATGTAAATATCTTTGGACCCTAAAGAGGCATGATTTAGAGTAAGCACACAGCTTCAGTTATAACACCACGAAACTATAGGTGTTGTAAGGGACTCTGACCTGAACCTCCAAGGTCACATAAAAGCAATAACAATTTCAGCCTTCTATCACCTGAAGAACATTGCTGGGATTAAAGGACTAATGTCGCAACAAGAACAATAAAATTACTAATCATCCTGAAAATTACAACCAGGTACAGGGAATCAGCTTTCAATTTATAAGCTCCCCTTATCTGGAACAAACTTCCAGACTTCTGCAAAGCTGCTGACACACCGAGTTCCTTTAAATTAAGACTAAAAACCCATGTCTTTAGTGGTGCCGTTAAGTTAGTAATTAATAATAGCTGGAATGTCATGTTTTAATGTATCATATATTAATTGTGTCTTATATGTTTTTTTGTATTATGTTGGCTTGTTGCTGCTTTTGTTTTATCCTCAAATAACCCAAAGCACATTGAATTGCCTTGTTGTGGAAAGTGTCTTATATAAATAAAGTTGCGTTGCCTTTTTTCTAATTTGTGCTCTGCCTTGGTAAAATCAAACAAATGGCTAACTTGACTTACTTTGCTGTCGGTGTTCCAGAGACAAATTCCTGACAACCCTTTCTCAACTCTTCTTTTTCGGTTTAAAAAATGCACCGCTAATGTTTTAGCTCCGCAAATAACTCGAGCCTAAATGTTATGGAGTTGCTCATGGTTAGCTTCTACTACCAGAGACATACTCTGCACTCTCTGGGTTTTGTAATCAATACAGCCTTCCTGTGGGTGGTCTCAAGCCAAGGTAGGCGAGACCATGAATAGCCACATATTTTTTGCTGTGACATAGAACAAACTAACTTATTCTGACTCATTCACTTTTCTCCTCCATTTCATTTCTGTGGCTAATGCAGGCATTTTCACAAGAAGCATGCATTATGCAAATCAGAGTGAACAGTTGTTTTGTGTGCGTGTTGTTTTATTAAAGAAGCAGTATAACAAGATTTCTCAATGAACAAAACTGTTAAACTTGCTATTTTGTTCTGCAGTGACAGTCTCTGTCAGCAGCCACTTTGAGGCATTTTTAAACATAAAATATAGGTAGAAGTAGACCATAATTGCCAACCTTGAGACCTCCGAATTAGGGAGGCATTCAAAAGGGCCATGCTGTTACAGTCCCAGACCCACCTTGGCCCCCTTTTGGCCCCTCTTTATTAACCTCCTGGATACGCCCCTTCACAGCAGCACTGAACTTTTAGGAATAGTCACTTATTAATCATTCTAAAAACTCCCTGGAGTCTCTGTGTCAGCAGAGAGTGAGAAAGTATTTTTCTCACTTTGGACGCAGTGCAGCATTGTGTCTGTTGATTTAGATTTTGACGCTATAACTTTATTTCTGCCCGACTAAAAGTCTGATCGGGTTCAAATAGCTGGAAGAAAAAGCGTCGATCCGCTGCTGAAGTTTCCGTCACTAAACCGAAAGGAAAGGAAATATTTGAAGTCGGTTCAAACAATTTCTAATCCTAAATATGTCGGAAGATTTAAAACTTATTGAAACTACAGCTTCCGTCAGTCACATAAAGACTATTCTGTAAACTTCCGGTTCCCTGTTGTGCTGTGCATCACTAATTACAGCTGATTATTTTCCTTATCGGACACGGAGGTGAACTATTTTGGATTCAAAACTGCAAATTTCACCAACGTGATGGATTTTCATGACTGGACTGAGGAAATCGTACCCCATAGCACCTCCTTAAATAAAAATGTGACAGATTTTATTTTCCATCCCTCTCACATAAAAAACAGGGAGTGTACATGATATGTGATCGGGAGAATGGTGGCTCTGGGAGATTTTCGGGAGGGGCTCTGAAATTCGGGACTCTCCCAGGAAAACCGGGAGGGTTGGCAAGTAAGAATTAGAGTCTGGTAAGGGGTGAGTTACTCTTTAACTAATATCCACACAATGACTTTACATGCAGCCAGAGATGCCCCCAAGTTGTGGCCAGGGGTGGCTAGTGTCACCCTTAAAAAATGCACAAAAAAATTCTATTTTTACCAACATTTGTGCACAATTATTTGAGTACATTGTGCAGCATGATCTTTTTATATTTAAGTGTCAAAATGTTTCAAAAGCCTATAGAAAAAAAAAATACAGTATATATTTTGATCAGGCGTGCAGAGTGGACCTCACATGTTGGGTCACGTTTGGGTCCTACAAAGGGATCCTTGGAGAGAAGGGTGTTTCTCAATGTCAAGGCACCTTACCTTGCTTACAAGGACACTGTCCTTCCTTGACCAAAGAAAACGGTTAAATGGAACAGACTAACCTCACATGACCACGGCTGCCGGCTTACATGATCTGTTTACGTAAACTGTTTGTAGTGGCATAATATCGTAGTAACGTTCCTTCAGCCATGGAACTGGAAATGTATAATGAGCTTTTTACTTTTTTTTTTACTGTGTATATGTAGGTTAAATCAAATGTGTATGCGAATTAGTACCTGGTAGCCACCGAAGCTAAAACTACTAAGCAACTAACCTACCATATGTATATATGCTTTGGATCTAAAAAATCATAATAACAATAGAAAAATAAAGCAAACATTTTAGATATAAGCCCGGTAGCTATAATTAGTTTACATTTAAACTGTAAATTTACCCCCAAAGTAGCTGCTGCCGGCTCCAAACCATGCTGTATTCTGGGAAATTTTTGACCGAGAGAAAGCATCAAGGCACCTCTGATATATCCTTGGTCAGTTAGCTAAATGGCTAACAAACGGAGGACAGATTCCTTGGTAGCGCATGAACATTGGAACACGCCTTGGCGGTCCCTGATGACGTATCTCCTTGGCAACAGGGGTGGGACCAAGGCATCACGGCGAGATTCCTGGGCATTGAGAAACACCCAAGATGATTTAGCCTAATCTTAACTTCTACCACTCAATAAGAACAAATTGTTAGCATTACTATTCTTCTTGTGTTTTTTTTACCCCCTCAGCTGAATTTGCCTAAACCCAAACAATGTTGCAATCATTAATACAGCCTCATCTAAATCATTGCAGGCAATCTTATACTGTCAGTTTTGTAAAAACACTTCTCATCAGGAGTTCTTTGTGCCACAAGCACAGACTGATCTAACTCATGTTTTTTCACACAGACTGAGTGGAAGTTTGTAATTATGCATAGCTGATGTTTATAATTATGCACAGCTGACGTTTGTAGTTATGCATAGCTTACTTGTCACCTGCTATTTTCCCTGGCTACCCTATTGCCACCCCTAAAAAAAATTCCGTGTGCATTCCTGCATGCAGCAAGAGAAATTCAAATTATTTTCTTAATGTGACTGAAATCATACAATTAAAATGCGTGTATACACCTTAGCTCAACATAAATCAAACCAAATGGGAGTTTGTGATTCAGACTAAGCTACCCAGCTAATAGAATTGGGGAATCAAATTTCTCTGCATCCAAACGCCGACAGCACTAGCCGAGCTTTTAGAAGGTAATGGGGAACCTAAGTCACTAAGACACTTCTACCTCCAGTCCATGGGTCCCCAAATGCCAAAAAAAATGAATGAGAGTCACTGCAGCGATAAAAGTTATTTTCTGATCCAGTTTGAAATGCGCCATGGATCGAACATGATGTCCTTGAATTTTAAAAACTCATTTTGATGCAAAGAAAACGCTGATTTTCGACCGGAGGCAAAAGTTACTTCAGGTTTTGTGTGAAAATGTTTAGCGGACTACAACTGCAGAAGATGGAGAGCGACGGTCGTAGCCTCCAGGACAAAGAAAGGAGCATTAAACCTCTATAAATCTGACCATGTGGAAAGTAGCAGCTATGTCGTGGATAAAGCAGTCGGTGCAGTGAGAGCCAGCATGGAGGAGAAGCTCTACAAGCTCGTGGTGAGTGTTTTACGTGCTATAGCTAGTGTTAGCTCCCGTTAGCCAAATGGGATCATATCTGCGACTTCTGACTTCTGATTTGTAGGCTTTTTAAATGCTAATTTTTACAATCAAATAAATCCAAAATCACTGGACAAACACAGTTGAAATATACATAATTAGTTATCATTTAAACTTAGATACAACATATGTGGACGTAAGACAAAAATGACCAGAAAATCACTTTTATCGCTCCATTGACTTCCAATCATAATTTTTTCGGTTTGGGGACCCATGGGCCGACCGGAAGGGGAGGAGACTTAGGCTCCCCATGAGAATGCCAAAGCTGGGACAGCAACAACACACCGAGCAGCAGCAACCAACAGCAAACAAACTGTGCAGTACTAAAAAATTTACTTTGTTGCAGCATTGTTGTCGTCCATTTCTTTGCTCAGTAAGCATTTGTTTACTGTGTGAACCTAGTCCAATGGGAAAATATCAGCACGAAAGGGCGCATGTCGCCACCTAGCTTCACGGAGTCAAACACAATTCATTTAATAATTTTCTGAGTGATATGTAAACTGGGACACAGCTGCCAACTCTAGGTAAGTCATTTGTTAGATTACTGCTAAAACTGGATTTAGATGTGCATGAAAACATACTGATTGACACACACCCATAGACCCTTATTTTTGTGTTTTATCAACTTGTACATAAAGCATTTGTGAAAACCCTTTTAGGAAATGTGAAGAATGCCCCTCATAATATCTGACTTTGTTTTCTGAAGGTGATCTTAAACATGCAGATCAGATTAGATCTGTGCACATCAGAGTTTGTTAAGTAAGGGAAATTTGAATGTTTCAGATTACACAACTTTAAAAGATGTATCCACATTTTTTCAGTCCTAAATCAGAAATACAGGGTTAGACTAAACAGCATTTTTTTTTTTTTAATAAGCTAAGTGTAAGATACGTACCGTAAAAAATAATGCAAGAAGTCAAATGGTATGATTTTTTTTTAATAATTTGTATGATGAAGCAGAAAATATGTATTTATAACCTAAAAACATACAAGACTACCGGCCCCCACAGACCTGTTACTTCTTATTTAAGAAGTGGTTCTATCCTCCACTCGTCACCGATCTTAATGGCACCTGTTTGAACTTGTTATCTGTATAATTCAAATTCAAAAATACTTTGTTGATCTCAGAGGAAAATTAAGTAAGTAAAAAAATTAAAATACACCTTTCCACACCTCAAAACACTCAATACCAACCTCCACAATGGCCATGACCAAACCGCTGTCCGTGGACACCTGCACAACACTGCGACGAGGCAATCTATAAAGGGCAGAAAATGTACCACTGAGAATTTCCCTTGACCTTGACCTCCATGCACAATCTCAACTTGGGGTACAGATGATCTTGAGAATGGTGAATAAAAAGCCCAGAACTACAAGGCGGGAATGGATCAATGACCTGAAGAGAGCTGGGACCACAGTAACAAATGTTACTATTAGTAGCACACTACGTTGTCATGGATTAAAGTATTGCTGCGCTCGAATGGTCCCTCTGCTTAAGCAACCACATGTCCACGGTCATTTAAAGTTTGCCAGAGACCATCTGTATTATCCATAGAAAGACTGGGAGAAAGTCACATTGTCAGATGAGACCAAAATAGAACACTTTGGTATAAACACCACTCAGTGTTTGTAAGGGAAGAATGCTGAGTTGCATCTCAAGAACACCATACCCACTGTGAGGCATGGGGATGGAAACATGCTCTGGGGCTGCTTTTCTGCATTGGGGAAAGGAAAACTGATCTGTATTATGGAAAGATGAATGGGGCCATGTAAAGTGAGACCTCTGGCAAAAACTTCTTCCGTCAGTGAGAACACTGAAGATGAAACGTGGCTGGATCTTCCAGCATGACAATGATGCCAAACACACCATCAAGGCAGTGAAGAACTGGCTACGTAAAAAAAAAAAAATCAAAGTGGCCTAGACAGTCTCCAGACCTAATTCCAATAGAGAATCTGTGGATTGAGTTGAAAGTCAAAACATATCAGCTCTAGTGAAGATTGTGCTTCTCTTGAGTAACTTAGAGCACATTGAATTAACTTGTGTTGAAAGTGTGCCTCACAAATAAAATTGCCTTGCCGTGCCTTGCCTAGAGATCTTAATCCATTAAAACACGTTGTCGAGCATGGAGAAAAAAACTGCAGTGGAACGGAACGGATATCAGGCAAAGGATCCAGCAGGGAACAAAGAAAAATCTGGAGTTTAAATATTGAGGCATGTTGGAAAGTAACACAGGAACTAGACAGACTAATTAGGGGAAATGGTCACCAGAAGGAATAGCAGGAAATGATAGTTACTTCTTGAAAATACTGATTGCAGCAGCAAATAAATCAATAACTCGTAAATGGTCATGGATCGACCCGCGTACGATCACCGATTGGCTAGAAATAGTAAGAGAAATTCATGTAGGAAAGACTGACCTTTTTACTGAGACTGAGAAACGATTTGTATTGTTCCAGATGGACAAAATGGACAATGTTTCTGTTGAATGAGAAAGACTGATACTTTTTGAGATTTCTGTTACTTAATCTACATCTGCATAGAAATGTCATTTACTTTTCCGTTACATTTACATGTGATACAAAATGTACAAACTACAAAATATTATGCAAAACCCCTATTTTTTTTATGAGGTGGAAGATGTCAAGTGCCTGGTTATGATGCAATACTTGTACGGTGCTGTTGTTGTTCTGTCAAAACAAAAACAAATAAAAATTAAATATGAAAAAAAAAGGAATTACCTAATCTGGCAAGACCTTAAAACAATGATAAACTCAGACAAATTAAAAGTTGGCAGTTGGTAGCATGTTTATAATTTGGTAAAAACGGGGCCATAACATCAAATTTCTGGAATATCAGTGCTCAGTATTGTACAAATCTCATAAAGATTTTTTTCATAAATCTTACAGTTAAGAAAGGTTGATTTTGCCCAGTTGTTGGATGAGTGGTGGAGTTGGGCAGAGGTAGAAGCCGACAGCCTAATCCATATGGGGGCGTCTGCCTTTCTGATGACTGTTGGAGGACAGACTGACCACATTTCTTCGCTCCGCTACTTTTCTTGTATTTTTCAACAGGGCACAACCTCACGTCAATGACTCAACTCAGGGGATTTTCTTTAAATAGAAAATTTTTAAACTGATTGAAATGTTTGTATAATTGTATTGAAATTACTTTTCTTCTAAAGTGCTTTGAGATGACACCTTTACTGTACTGAAATTAATTGACGAGTTTATTGACACGGTTATAGTTTGGAGCTTTTTTTGTTAATTTGTGTTGTTAATTTTTGATTATTTTTGTTCTGTTGGACTAAGTAATCATGTTTATTTTATTCATAGCAATTAAGATATTAAGATATTCTTTGTTACTCAATAGACCATTGTATGCAACATCTGTTTGGCTTATAATGTATCACATCTCGTTGCTGATGACTTCTGTCTCTCTCTTTTCCGTCCTTCTCCTGTCTCACAGAAGAGCCACTCACACCACTCTCCGGGGATGTATTTAGATGTATGTATAATTTTTCACATGTCAGTCAGTACCGCCCTGTTTGTAGTTTTGCAATAGCTGTGCAAAGATTTAATGAAAACTCCTAGATCTCTAAAAGCAATACTCATTTGGAAAGGTCCTATCACTAAGCTTCTAATGAAAACTGAAGAATACTTTCATTCTAATGTCACAATGTCGAAATCCAAATTTAAATCTTTATCTTTGAATATAACGTGTTTTCTTAAGTCAGAGTTGGTAAAAGCTTTGTTTGAACAGATGGAGGAATCCTGAGCAGTAATACTTTGGAACATAAATTCCACAGAAATAACTTGTGTGGAATGGGATTCTTATCAATATTTTTTCTTTCTTTGTTCCATCAGCCTGGCCCTGATGCTAGCCCTATGAGACGCTCATCCACTGTAGCTCCACAGCACCTCCAGGAGGTTAGCTTGAGGGACTACACCCTGGAGAAACCCCGTCAAGAGAGAACACATCACCATCATCACCACCACCACCACCACCATCGCTGCCACCACCGCAGAGACCGGGTCAAAGAGAAAAGACAGAGTTCTTTGGATACTGCTGTTGGTGGTCAACCTCCCAGCTCAGCTGGTCAGTCAGCAGATACTACAGAAAGTACAGTTTCTTAACAAAACACTGTATTCTACTGGGAGTTTTAATGAAACGGGGAATTGACTCAATATATGCGACAGTGGTGCATGTTCTAGGAATTAGTCCTGCTATTGGTGGGTTGTCAATTTGAATCTCTGCTTAGTTCATCATGGCTGTTGTGTCCTTTGGCAATGCACTTCAACCTGCCAGCTGGTTGCCAGCTTGTGGTGGTCAGAGGGCCAGGTGGCGCCTATGTGTGCAGGTGTGCATAAATCGGTGAATGTAGTATAAAGCACTTTTTGGTCCTTTGGCTGAAAAAGCGCAATACAAACATTTACCATATCAAGTGCATAACAGTCTCCCCTTACAACTTATCTAATTGTTTTTATATTAATCACATTCACATATAATTTTATCTCAAGGCACACTACAATACAAACAGGTTCAAATCATATCCAGTGTAAAAAAGACTATTATTTAACTCATTTTTGGTTCCTTTGAGTGTTATTAATTTCATTGAGGTTGTTCATGTAATTTTTATTCTTGCCACTAGATGGCAATCATGGTGCATTAATCCTCGGTTCTCAGCTTCATGTGGCTCAGAGATATCGGCATGACACGTTGTTTATTCAAGCCTTTAACATTGTGCGTCCATTAGAAGAAACCACACATTAGATACCATCTGCAGTTTCAATAAATCCAGTCAGAAATGAAAGCTGTATGAATGATGTTGGTGCCTAATTAAAGAAGAAGTTAAGGATAACCTCCGGATCTGGAAATTCCTTTATTATTCCCACTCACCTGAACATATAATCGCTGTCCTGACCCGACGCTCTGGAGTGATTGTTAATCCCTTTAGAATCAGCTACAGTCCTCACTACATCCATTTTTATTGAATCCAGTTTGATACAAGCGTAGATTAAATTGATCCAATTCAAGAAATCCAGTACTGCAGTCAGAATCAGATACAATCACATGTTTAATAGCCTTAAAATACAGTACAGTCAATGTCAGCTGACCATATGAGGACTATTTAAAAAAAAAGTTAACTATGGAAGACAAGCTAATTGCATTGAGTCGTTAGCTTTGTAAGCAATCCATCATCCTGAGTAAGCATGTGGTGACTGTGGAACACCTTAGTTTGAGTGCCAGTCTTCCACCAATAGCTGCAAACTTTATAAATGAGACCCCTGATCCTTTTCTGACAGGGTATCTGTTGGCCCGCTCCTCTCGGCCGTCGTGTGTTCATCCACAATCAGCCCATTAAGGATTCAGCTAAAGACATCCGCATATCAGGACTGTTACAGCAGCAAGTAGTGTCACTAATCAGCACAAAAAGATGCCCAGAGCACTGAAAGTCAAACATCAAACTAAGTTAACCATTTTGGTTTTAAACTAATAGCATTAACATATATTTTGGGGGGATTTGTGAACTGTCAGAATGAAGAAAGAGAAAGATTTGTTTTATGTTTTTTTCATCACTTTTATCATGGTCAGAAGTATACATTTCATGTCTCCTTCCACCAGCCTGCTGTAATAGTTTACTGGATTCTTTGCCCACTCCTTTTGACAGAACTGGTAGAATTCATATTTTCTTGCGGTGCATGCAATTTTGCATTCTTTATTTTCAATTTTGATCAATAGGTCCTACGGTCTTTCCAGTTTCAGCTAGCATCGTCATGAAGTTTTTTGCTGTTCTGGGGTTGAGTCGCACATTTAGGATCAAAAAACATTCCTCTGTGTTAATCTGTCTCCTTCCAGACCAGTATGATGGTAGGACATTCCCAAGTTTTTTATACTTTCATATTATTGTGTTCTGAATGGATGAACATGGGACCTTTCAGATTGCAGCCAAGGATGAGCCACACTTTTTGAGGTTGACAGTTCTTTTGCTAAATTCTTGGTTGATTTCCCTGATTTTTCCATGATGTCACAGAAAGGACCCCTGTGTTTGGGGAGATGCCTTCATATGCATCCATTGGTTTGCCCCAATAAACTCAGACGGAGTCAGTTAGCCTATCAGTAACTTTTTAAGCTCAGAATGGAATCACCAGTGAGTTTTCTTTTTGTTTAAAGAGTAACTCGCCCCAAAATTAACCTTTTTTTGATAAACTGTATATTTGAGTCTATAAAAGCACTATCTACATTTCCAGTATTTTTTTTTTTTTGTACATTTTAGTGAAAATATTAATTTTGTACCAAAAACCATTAGTTTAGTACCCGAAGTGGTTAAACAATTACACTGCACTGCAATTCACTGGAATTCAAATCCTGCTTTGCTAACGGCTAATCTCAGGTTATTGACGTAGGCTTCGATTAATGACGTGAGCAGTCCGGCCATGATGGGGTATATAAGAGGTGCGGTTTGGGCCACACCTCCGTAGCGAGGTGCCATGAACTGCCTGCAGCACAATCAGGTCAAAAACTTGGGTGCTTTGTTATGCAGCTGGTTACCCCTACTTGCTGTTATTTGCTCGTTACCTATGAAAAAGGGAATAACTGATATCAGTTAATGGAAAATAAAATCTGGGCTAAGAATTCATTTTCAATGCAATAATTTTGATGTGTTTTTTATCTTTTGCTCATTCCTGAATGATTTTCTCGCCATGCTTGGATACTTTATACCCTGGGCATCTCTCTGTAACACACATTTTCTGTTGCGGACAATGATGCACAGTGGCTGCAGGTGCTCCTGCTGCGGCATAGTCACCAAATTACTGGAGCTAATCTATATTTAGCATTAGATTTGGCCAACAACAATGTAACACTCAGAGACGGCGCCCATTCTATGCCACAATACCGCTACTGGCTCGGTATCTGCTGCTGCTCCGGGCAGAGAACGACACAACGGCTCGATATGATGTGGCGCCGATCCCCTCCTCCACAGAACCTATCTCCCTGTACTCTGTTCCCTTTGGAGAAGGAAGATGAGAAAACATCTCAACCTCCAGATTGTTTCATAGGCAAAGGAGCTAACGTTACTATGGCTCTCTCCATCTTTCTGGCCATCTGTGACTCTGTGCTGTTCCCTGCAACATGTCAGTCTCAGCCTAGACACACCCAGCCATTCATCTCTTCGTGTTTTTCCTGGTCCGCCAGGCAACGCCTCCTTTTCAGCCGTTTTTCAAAAATAAATGTGGTCGGGATTATGCTCTGGTAGGGAGGTGAGTTGCTCTTTAAAGACACAATAAACTTAATGTACGCATACTTCTAACTTTAAAGAAAGTAATAAAAAAATATAAGTTCTCTTGCTGCTATTTCTGACATTTTAAAAACACAAAATTTTTTAATAGTTATTCATATAAAAAATCTCTAAATTTTGTGTTGTTTTCTGAAGTGTAAGTAAAATATCTTATACATAAATGTGTATATGTATAAAACTTTGAATATACACTTTTTTTGTCCAAAAACCGAAAAAGAAATTCTGCTCACACTTTCTAACACTTGTATCTAAAACGTTAGACAGAAATATGAACTAAAATAAATCCTATTTATAAGTGCTAGGGAAAAAATACAGAAAAAGCTCAAATTCCAATATAAAATGCGTAAATATGAGTCTAGAAAATAAGATGTTCACACATTCTCACTTGTTTCTGTGTTGTTTGTGTCTTGTTCTTAGGGTAAGAGATTTAGCTCTTATAAATGTTAGAAATAAAAACAGTTTACTGATTTTGTAGTTGAAAATAAACAAAATAGGACCCATATGAAGCACAACTTGTCAACCTCTAAATTATTCCTCCCATTTAAGGAGGACATGAAAAGCCGGGATCTGAACCTGCTGCTTCCAGACAGCAAGCCCATAAACGTGGGCGCTCCAATGAGAGGAAGCACCATCACTCTTCAGCAGACAAGCAACGCTACTACTCCTGTGACCGTTTCTGCAGCCGGGAACGCTGCTGTCCCAAATCTGCTACTGCCACCTGCTCCGGGGAGGAGCAGGAAACCAGCAAAAAGCAGGTAAGAGGCCGCAACTGTGATTGGTGCTGAAAACATAATGAAGAAGACATTTCCTTTGGAGTTTACTGATTGCTCGTCAAAGATTGTGACGGGTAGTTTCAATAATAACTCAAATTAATGCTCATAGGTTACAGTTTGTAGAAATCACACACATTTGTAAGAGTTGAATTTGTTTCTAATCTCTTCTTTTTCAGATTCTTCGATTAATTTCAGTGTAAACTCATCTCAAAATTCACCTTGAATTTGAAATGATTTAACAAAGATAAGGTCAATATAGAAAGGACTTTTCTAAAACCAAGTACACCCCTTAAATACTAAATTTGCACAAAATAAAACTCTAGAACTTAAAGTTATACTCTTAACAATTGATTATGAATTCAATTCAATTCAGTTTATTTATATAGCGCCATTTCACAACAGATGTCATCTCAAGGCACTTTACAAGAAGAGTTATTACAATACAATGTTTAATTTAGAAATTAGAGAACCACAGAAGATTGCGTCGTGTAATTCTCAGCAATCCCTCACACTGAGCAAGCACGAAGCGACAGTGGAAAGGAAAAACTCCCTTTTAACAGGAAGAAACCTCCGGCAGAACCAGGCTCAGCACAAGCGGTCATCTGCCGAGACCGTCTGTGGTTTGGAGAATACAGAACAGAGACACAGAACAGAGACACAGAAAGAGCAACAGAACTGATGCAGAAGTTTGTTGCAGGACGTGGAGAACTTTCCGTCACTGCAATGCCATCTTAGTCAGGGTCGTCAAGCAGGGCGGGTCAGGAGCACCTACTGTAGGAAGAGACTAAGAGAAAACAGGTTAGCGCTTGAATTGACAGCACATCATGCAGTTGGGGAGAAGTAGGAGAGAAAGTAGGAACAGACCCTAATAATGTCCTCCAACAGCCTAGCCTAAAGCAGCATAGCTACTAACATTAACCTGTCTCCTAGCTACTAGGAGACCTAGCTACTAACACTTTCTACCTGGCTTACATTAACCTATCTCTACCTAGCTACTCTACCTCTTCCTATCTCTTCCTAGCTTTTGATACTCTACCTGACTACTAACATTAACCTGTCTCCTAGCTACTAGGAGACCTAGCTACTAACACTCTCTACTTGGCTTACATTAATCTATCTCTACGTAGCTACTCTACCTCTTCATATCCCTTCCTAGCTTTTGACACTCTACCTAGCTACTAACATTAACCTATCTCTTCCTAGCTACCTGTCTAACCTGTCTCTAACTGCCTATTAACATATCTCTAACTGTAAGCTTTGTCAAAGAGGAAAGTTTTAAGCCTAGTTTTAAAGATATACAAATTGTCTGCTTCACGAACCAACCCTGGGAGCCTGTTCCATAGGAGGGGAGCCTGATAGCTGAAAGATCTGCCACCCATTCTACTTTTAGAAATCCTAGGAACTACCAGTAAACCTGCAGTCTGAGAGCGAAGGGCCCTGTTAGGAACATATGGAACAATCAGGTCTCTTATGTATGATGGAGCTAGATTATTAAGAGCTTTATATGTCAGAAGGAGGATCTTGAATTCTATTCTAGATTTTACTGGGAGCCAGTGAAGAGAAGCTAAAACAGGGGAAATGTGATCTCTTCTTTTAATATTCATCAGAATCCTAGCAGCAGCATTTTGGACTAACTGAAGACTTTTAATTGTTTTCTGTGGACTACCTGATAATAAAGAGTTACAGTAATCCAGTCTTGAAGTAATAAAGGCATGGACTAGTTTTTCAGCATCATTCCTGGACAGGATGGTTCTAATTTTTGCAATATTCCTAAGGTGAAAAAAGGAAATCCTAGAGACTTCTTTAATGTGAGATCTAAATGACATATCTTGGTCAAAAATAACACCGAGGTTCTTTGCTTTATTACTGGAGGCTAATTTAATGCCGTCTAGGTGAAGGGGTTGACTAAGTAGTTTCTTTTTCAGAGCTTCTGGTCCAAAGACGACAACTTCTGTTTTATCAGAATTCAGAAGCAAGAAGTTTAGAGTCATCCAAGTTTTTATGTCTTCCAGACATGCCTGTAGTCTACCTAACTGATTGGATTCATCAGGATTTATGGATAGATATAGCTGTGTATCATCAGCGTAACTATGGAATTTTATCCCATGCTGCCTAATTATTTTACCAATAGGAAGCATATATATAGTAAAAAGAATCGGCCCAAGCACTGAACCCTGTGGTACTCCGCAAGTAACTATTGAGGTTGAGGAAGATTTATCATTTACCTGAACAAACTGAAATCTGTTAGACAAATAAGATTTAAACCAACCTAGTGCTGTTCCTATTATACCGACACTTTGAAGCCTTTCTATGAAAATATTGTGATCAACAGTGTCAAAGGCAGCACTGAGATCTAACAGGACCAGAATGGTTACCAGTCCATTGTCTGAGGCTATGAGAATATCATTAGTAACCTTCACCAGAGCTGTTTCAGTGCTATGATGAGCTCTAAGGCCTGACTGAAACTTCTCAAACAGCTCATTATTGTTTCAATGCTCACATATCTGTTGTGCAACTATTTTCTCAAGAATTTTAGATAAGAAGGGAAGATTAGATATCGGTCTATAGTTAATTAAGTCGTTTTGATCACGAGATGGTTTCTTAAGTAGAGGTTTAATTACAGCTATCTTAAACTCCTGTGGTACATATCCATTGACTAAGGATAGATTCATTATATCTAAAATTGGAGCAGCGATCAGAAGGAAAACTTATTTTAAGAGTTTAGTTGGGATTGGGTCTAAAACGCAAGTTGAAAGTTTAGATGAAGCTAATAATTTTAGTACATCAAAAGGTTCGGCTGCATTAAAGCAGTTTAAGCGTATATTAGGTTCAACCATTTTTTATGTTGCCTCATTAACTAGGGAGGAAGCAAGCATATTGGGAAGGTTCCCAATTATCTTATTCTTTATAGAGTCTATTTTATTTATAAAGAATTGCATGAAGTCATCACTACCAAGAGCTTGGGGAATGGTTGGAATGTGAGTCTCTCTACAGTTTAACTGAAGTACAGCAGCGGTGAACCAGTTACTCCTTAACAAGAATTCATTATAATATAGGTTTAGCCAGGTTAAGTTGAATTGACAAACTAAACACTGGGAAAAAAATTCAAACTCCATCTTCAATTGGATCTGATCCATTTATCATAAATTTAATAAAATCAAGATCAAAACATTTATTAATTTCTCACCCTATGGATCATCGCGTTGCCTAGCATCAGTTTTTTTCTCTCCTATTTCTTTTCTAACATGAACTGTATATTTTTGTAAACGGCAGAATTTTCTTTAATAGTTTTTGTCAACGGAAAGGAAGATTTTCACAGAAAGGTGTCCATTTAGACTACCTTTCTAACTGCTCTCACTGTTAATCCCTTTAATCCCATCAAGTTGGCACAAGCGAGACTTGCCAGGCTTTTATTGTTATAATTTGCCTTTCTTTTCTTGTTTAAAACCCACATTTGTAGTTAAAAAAAATCAAGAAACTAAAAGGTAAAGTTTTTTTTAGAATAAAGCGCTCACTCATTTCCCATAGTTTTAATAACTTTAGAGCCAAGAAATCTAAATACATTCATGTGGGCAATATGCATTTTTTTGTTATAAAGGAGTGAATCTACCATGATTTTCTTCTTTAGTAAAATATGGACTGTACTTAAGCACCCTAACAGAATTTTCAATTATGTAAATACATCTCTGCTTTTCTTTCAGATATTTACCTGCAATATAGTCAAAGAAAGAGGAGTTCAGAGTTTTAAAAAAGTAGCCTAACAAGTAAATCTTGCAACCAGTTCGGGAACTTGAGCTTTCAGTTAAAACACTTACAGGTGCTGGTCATAAAATTAGAATTTCATGAAAAATGTGATTTTTTTCATTAATTCCATTCAAAAAGTTAAACTTCAATATTAGATTAATTTATTACACACAGACTGGTGTAGTACACATATTTATTTCTTGAAATTTTGATGATTTTGAAATTCCTAACTTAAGTATCTCAGAAAATTAGAATATGAATTAAGACCAATGCAAAAAGGATTTTTAGAAATGTTGGCCAACTGAAAAGTATGAACATGTAAAGTATGAGCATATACAACACTCAATATTTAGTTGGGGCTCCTTTGGCCTGGATTACTGCAGCAATGCAGTGTGGCATTGCTGCAATAGTCACGTTGTTGTAACGCAACACTTTACACAGTAACGTAACGGCATGGCAACGGTGGGAAAAGTAATTAATTTGATTACTCCTTTAACTTCAAAAGAACGCAGTTAGTAATGCCGTTATATTTAAATGCTGTTACTCCCAACACTGTTTAAAATGAACATAGAATGAGGCAGAGAACTATGGAGAATGTTGTTTTTTATACGAGATGGCTCTATATGAGCATTTTGCTATGAGTAGCACCGCCTGAATACAACTTCCAGCACAGGCGGCCTCCTTATACAGACGTTGAGCAAGGTATTTACAAGATCCAGCATTAGTAGTTGTTTAGATAGTGTTTACTCCGGATGCCCTGTACAATAGTCCACTTCTTGCTTTTGGGGTGGCCCGGTCCGTTTACCATTCACACATGCAATTGAACAAGGCCGGATTCGTTTCAATCGAACCGAGACCAACGTTTTTAGGCACATTGGAGTTTGTTTGTTTGGTCCAAATCAGAGTTTGATTGCCCATGCCTCCCATCCCTAACTTTCCGGACGAACGAACTAGAGTTTGTTTCAAGCAGACTAAAAAGGGCTGGTGTCGATGCACCCTCAAACTTCCTGGTAGATAGCTGCTTTGACTTTAGACCTCAGAAAACACAATGGATCAGCACCAGCAGTAATACAATGACATGGCACCCCAAACCATCACTGACTGTGGAAACTTTACACTGGGCTCAATCAAACTGGATTTTGTGCCTCTCCTCTCTTCCTCCAGACTCTGGGACCTTGTTTCCAAAGGCAACGCAAAATTTATTTTCATCAGAGAACATAACTTTGTACCACTTAGCAGCTGTCCAGTCCTTTTTGTTCTTAGCCCAGGCAAGATGTTTCTGACGCTGGCTCTTGTTCAAGGGTGGCTTGAACGAAGCAGAGCAACAACGGAAACACGTCTTGCAAACCTCCGTGTGTAGTAGTTCTTGAAGCCTTGACTCCACCTGCACTCCACTCTTTGTGAATATACCCGACAGTATGAATGGGTATGGTTTCACAATCCTCTCCAGGGTGTAGTTATCCCTATTCCTCGTACACTGTTTTCTACCACATTTTGCCCTTCCCTTCACCTCTCTATTAATGTGGTTGGACACAGAGCTCTGTGAACAGCAAGCCTCTTCAGTAATGACCTTTTGTGTCTTGCCTTCCTTGTGCAAAGTGTCAGTGGTCGTCTTTTGGAAAACTGTCAAGTCAGTAGTCTTCCCAATTATTGTGTAGCCTACAGAACTAGTCTTAGAGACCATTTAAAGGCTTTTGAAGGTAATTTTAGTTAATTGGCTGATTAGAGTTCTGCACCAGGTGTCTTATTGAACATTGTCAGAATATTTTCTGAGAAACTTAATTGGGGCTTTTATTAGTTTTAAATTCTAATAATCAAATTAAAAATAAATAAACGGTTGAAATATATAAACCTGTGTGTGTCATGATCCGTCCCTGTCTGTGTTATTTGTTCCTCCCTGTTTGTTTCTTCCCCGTCTGTCTGTGTTGATTAGCCCTAGTTGGTTTCACGTGTGTCCTATTAGGCCTCCCAGTGTTTTCCTTCTCTGCTCCCAGGGGCCTGTACCATGAAGGTAGCTGAACAAACTCGGGGTTACAGGATTGGTTTTGAGTCGGCAAAACCAAACCGATGCAATCAGGCTTTATTGGTACCATGACGCAGCTTATCAACTTTCTCTGTCAACTCAGGCTTTGATCCTTAAGCTATGATTAATCCACACGCGCGGTCACATAATAGAGTGACGTCGACACTGAACAACCAATAGCGTTCGATATGGATAGAGCGAGAGGTATACACTTTTCAGCAGAGGAGCAAGAGATAATTCTTCAGAAATATGAAGAATATAGAAGTATTTTTCAAGCACGCAGTAACACTGTATCTGCTGCCAAAGCAAGAGAACAATCTTGGTGGAAGATTGCTGATTGCGTTAATGCGTAGGTTAAACAATTAATGTACATTTATGTAGGCTTATCATATTAAAAATATATTAAATGCTAAAATGAAAATGTATTCGTGTTGATTTTATATATATATATATAGAGTATATGTGTGTAGATGTATGTAAAATGTGAATGTATAGGCCATTGCATCCTAAGAAAGATTGATATTCATTGATTTTTAGATGCAACCCCAACTCCAAACGTTCTTGGCATCAGATCAAGACAAAATATAAAAATATAATTCAAAGTGGTGAGTATTTACCATAACCTTTTATTATTTTTTTGAACATTTAATCACAAACACTTGTTTGCAGAAAACAGAAAAAAATGTGAAATGAGGAAAACTGGGGGAGGGCCACCTCCTCAAGATTACACTGTGGCTCTGAGCAACAATAAGGGGCGGCCGATTATGGATGCGGTACAGTAAGGGCATGGCTTCAACGAGTCACATTTGTTATGTGCGGCTCAAGAAGTTCACAAAGATAAGACATTCCTTCCGCGGAAAATCTGTATCTTTCATACAAGTAAGCATCAGGAAAGTCAAATGGATTTTGTCTGTCCCTAAAAACTCTTTCTCTACGAAGTGCTCGTCTAACAATTTGCGCGGAGATGTCCACAGGATTTGGGAGAAAAGGTGAAGCCATTGCAACAGAGAACAGACGCTGGGAATTAGTTACGTCACATATATGTTTCTTTGCTCACAGCTGATTGGTCAAACTTCAGTCTGAGATCTCGAATCCAGAACATAACCTGCCCCGGAGCAGGTTAGCCGTGCAGCGTAAGATACCATGGCAACGAACACCGATCAAAGCCGAGCTACTTTCATAGTACCTAAAACCCAGGGTTGGCGTAAACTAAGCTGAAACATAGCTGGCTAGCCACCTAATCCGGCTTCATGGTACAAGCCCCTGGTGTTCTTCGTTTCCTGATTACCCACCCTTCTGTGTCAGTCTGTCCTCGTCGGGTCGTTGTTGTCATTATCTCCCCTAGTTCTCGTTGTCGCCTTCTCCGTGCTTCTCGTTTTGCTTTTGGACTATTAATAAACATGGGCCGTAAGAGCCACAAACGCCGCTCCGCATCTGGGTCCTCATTCAACCAACCTTGACCAAACCTGACAGTGTGTAATTAATGAATCTAATACATGTTTCTTTTTTTGAATGGAATTAATGAAAAATATGAACTTTTTTATGTTATTCAAATTTTATGACCAGCACCTGTATATGTGAAGCAAGGTCAAAAGTGACATATGCAACTCTAAACCTCGAGGAGAAGGCTTGTATCATTACCATTGAACCTCACAAGCCAGAACTGTGACACCGGTCATATAGGCACCAAAATGCCGTATCAAGGAGCCTGGTACCCCGTACTCCTGGAGTAACCCCCACAGAACTACCAAGGAATACGGTCACATGACTTCTCCAAATCCGCTTAATACTCACCTAATATGCAAATGTATATGCCGATAAGCAGAGGTGGACTACCAAAATAAAAGATGGGTCTTGCAAAACTCTATACAAACTGCTGGCAAAACTGTTACTCATGCTAAATACGTGGTTTGTAAATTAAATATTTAGCTATAAATTGTGATACTCATAAATAAATGAATAACACAGGGGAAATATGACTTTAAAAAATGCCCACATTTTTTTCTCTTTTGACAAGCTGAATTTTTTTTACTATGTAACTTTACAAACAGTACCCCATCTAGTTTTACCCAAAAACTGGGATTAAAAAAACTAAGAAATACTGGCTTTATACTCACAGAATAAGGCTAATAAAATTATACTGAAATACACACATCCAGCTGAAAAGAAGACAGACAAGTTTCCAATCACACAACAGACCCTAAAAAGTTTAAAGTAAAATCCTAGAAGAGTTGTGCACTACTTTTGTGAAACAATTTTTCTGACGGCTACCCCAGGAACTCATGTCAAATTGTAAAGAAGACTTAAGCCACAAACATTAGACCCTTTCAGTTCAGATTTCCTCCGTAGGCATGCACCCATACACATGTCTATCAAGATGCACCTTGCATCACGAAATCAAAAGAGTGTGCCTCAGTATAACTCAACAGTGAGTTGTATGATATTAGAAAAAAATGACCTGACGATTTTCCAAATTGACAATATATACTCTCATATAAAATAAATACGGAAATTTTCAACAGATGACTTTAGTAGCATTTACGTTAATCTGCACTTCTGCAATCTTACTGACATTTATCCAACACTGATTCTACCCCATTAAAAATGGTCAAATGCATAAAATATTTAGTTAATACAACTGGTACAATGGTTTTCATGTCTATTTAAAACGTAGATATTCTTATTTTTAGGGCTACATGATATCACAAAATCTGGCAATTATATTAGTAGTTATTTTGATGACAATATCAGATGCCATATATAACTGTTTTATTATTACCTCTCTTTCTCATCAGTGGTTCCAATGAATTCCAGGAATGTCTGACTTTACCTTATTGTATGACATACAACATGTGTAGATTTTGGAAAGAGTGCATGATCTGAAAGGTGTTATTGTCTCGGGAAGTTTTCAGCTTCTCTCTCTTCTGTCTGTCTTTAGTACAGCCTCTCATGCTCTTTCACTTTTTTCCCCACTTTCTGTCTTTTTGTCTGTCCTTACCTTTTCATTGGTGATTCTTTTTCCTTTGTATCTTCTCTGTGTTCTATGTTCACCTTTTATTTCTTTCCTTTTTTTGTATCTCCCACATTTTGATGTTTATTTCTTTCATCCATTGGACAACCATGCCATTGTCCTCTTGACAAATTATTTTTCTTTTCCTGCACATTTTGCTCATTGTTCTATCATTTCAAATTGCTTGTTCAATTTTCACCTAGGGCAGCGGTTCGGTTAAAGGCTGCCCAGATGCTTCAAGGTCCGGTTCTAGCACACCAAGCCATGGACGTCGGCAGCTTCCACAGGTCCCACACACCCCGCGGCCTGGGGTGGCCTACAGGACTGCATACTCCTCTCAAGTGCACTTTGTGTCTAGTCAGGCCTCTCAGAGTCCAGGCCGACTAAGCCGTGGCCAGTCGGAACACAACACCCTCCGTCATAGCGGTTCCCACTACTTCCCCTGCCCTGTCACCCGTATCGGCTCAGAGCCCTTTCTGGGCCAGGGCCATGGTGAGTCCCTGGGCGACCCTTACAGCAGCTTCCAGAACCAGCTGGATGTCTTCCAGGATGTGGCATCACTGTCCCCTACCCCTAGTGCCGAACAGTCTCCCCGGACCTCACTGCCTCGAATGATGGTAGTTCTACATTCAAATCTTTGTGTAGACCCTAGTGTGCCCAATGGGTACCATTTAACCTTAGGGGGCAGCACCAGCCTAGGCACTGGTGGCAGGGCACTGAGGTACAAGAGATAGATGGGGACGAATGGTGCTACCATGGCTTTAAACCAACCATTCTAATGCATTTTGAGGCATTGTGATGGGTTTTATCAGCACATATGAAAGGCATTAGGTTACATGGTCACTTTGTGTTTGATACTGTATTCTAACTCAAAGAGTTAAGGTAAGGCTTCACGTGGCATTCCAAAACAAAATAGAATACATTTTTCCAATAGATGTCTTCCTCTGGCAGTTGTTGGTTTCCTTGGGTCTTATTTTTTTGGTTGTCACCTCCATATTGATCTTGAAAGAACAATTAACAAATGATATAATCTATTTATTCTTATTAACACTTAGCCTTCAGTGAGGGAGCTGGGGTTTTTTCTCATGATGGCTTTAGTTAAACACTTGCCTTTTTGTCATTACATTGCAAGCTGTTGAGAAAGTGGATTGTTGTTTGTGCAGCAAACCTTTTCCAAATAGTTCTTTTTTTATATAAACTTAACACTGCACCAACCTGTCCTTTCATAAGGCAGCAAATATAAAGGATTTCCCCTAACAAACTAACATGTTCAAATAGTCGTTTAATTCTCCATAATTGTAATTTATCAGCAGTCTATTTTGGATGGGTCCACTAGGTTTTGTTTTGTCTTGGAGCTTGCACGGTTCACCAGTATTAATACAAAGTGAACTCTAGCAATTCTGTGAAAGATGTCTCTACAAAGACATTTTTAATATGCTAACCACAAGATACCAGCGTGTTGGCCTTTTTTTCTACTTTAGTAGCAAAACTCACTTCACTGTAGCACCTCGAAAGGGAACATTTATTAGATTTTTATGGTATGATTTCAACCTTTTGCAAATGTTTGTATATATATTTAAATAGCTGATTAAGGCTTAATTAATCTACTTATTTATCCATTTTGCTGGATCAACAATTTATTTAATTAAAAATATTTGCTTAGCATGCATGTTTTCAGAATATGTCAACTATGTACATTTGGAGCTCTTAACCAGCAAGAAATGGGAAGTCTTCAGCTGTGGTGCGTTGAAGTTGGTCACGTAGCTCATGCTTAGAGTTTCAGTAATCACTATTTTTTTGTCTGATTTCTAATATTTGTCTTTTGTAAGTCTATAAGTTTTTGACCTGCCAACACAGATTTTAGCCCATTTCAGTTCCTGCTTAACAACCGGAGCATTGGTGTGAGTGGTCATTAATTTATATTCGGAGGTCATGTCACACAGTCATGGGATAGAGCAGTCACTTTAAATAAGGGTTGTCCTATTTTAAAAGATTTTATTTCCCCAAGTTGACATTTTAAAGTGTCTTTGGCATGCTAAATAAGCATTTAGGATTATGAAATAGAGTGCTCTCCATCCTTATATCCTGGAGAATGTGATCTTTACCTTAACTCTGAGATCTCTGCCAACATTTCCAAATCACAATGTACCATAACCCGAAAGAAGGTTGATAGAAAGAGAGCGACTTTACTGTAGGCTGTCTTTTCCTTTTACCTCCTGAATAACCTACTTCCTCCCTCTCCCTTGTTGCCTACGTGATTGCAGACAAGTCTCAAAAGTTTGCAGACAACAAAGTTAAAATAGCTTTTTGTGTCTCGGGTTTTCCTATGATTTTGTTGACCAAATGTGACCTAATAGCACCTAAAACTGTGCTTTCACTGAGTCAAAGATTGTAATTTGAGTTACCAAGTTTACCTACACCTACTGTACAGGGCCATTCAAACTGATTTTTTAAAATTACGTTTAATTACTGGGTTTTTTCAGCTTACGATTCACATAGTTCGATTGGTAGGTAAGATACAGGAATGCTGTAGGGTTCTAGATGCACAGTCCAATTCAAGAAAAAGCATTTTATTGGAAAAAAGAAACGACAAAAGATCGAATCTGGGATAACAGCTACAAACTAATGCAACATGCAACAATAATTTCTACTTTTAATACAATTGTACCTTACTTTAAACTGATGAAAGTGGTCAGTGTTAAAGCAACATAATACAGCACGAGAGCAATTTGTTATGGCCTCATTTAACTTCATTTTTACACCAAAGTGCAGCCTTTAATGAAACATTGTAGCTTGTTGGAACTTCAAAAAGTGTCGTGTAAAGTACTTGAAGGTTAGCGTTGTATACTGTTCTAAAGACACCATCATAATATTCAGCTGCAGATCAGTTACTGTGCCAACAATGGACAAGTTACAGTGCTTAAAGCAGCTTTAGACCAATATTGTGAGCATGACTTTAAAATTAAAAGTTATTGGTCAAGCTTCCCTTTTTAAGGTTGTTTTCACAGCCAACAGCACAACCATTGCTACCCGCTTTGTTTCAAACAGTTAGCTGCAGCAGAAGTATGGTGGTTTCAACAGAATATCATGTTTTCAGAGGAAAAGGCTAGAACAGCAGGTTGGAAGATCAGTTAGAGAACCTCAGACTATAAAAGATTATAGAACATGCTGTGTTGCTCTTCAGTTTACAACTCCACCATTCCATGATGATGTCTGGTCTTTTATGACATGTCCTTAGTGTCAGTTGAACAGATGAATGCTGGCTGACTGTCAGCGCTACCTTTCTTCTCAAACATGTTTCTAGCAGTCTTTACAAAGCAATGCATGGTAAGCTGACTAGTTTGTTTATTGTGAATGGTTTTCTTCAATTGTATGCATTTGTTGTATGGTGTGTTTTAAGTGAACTGCTTACAGTTTGCCATTGTTTCAGGTCTATTTCTTACAGATTTTCTTTCTTTTGGACGTTGTTGAGACAAAGTGCCTATCCTTTTAGATTTATATACCGTAGAATATAATGCAACATACACTGTTTTCTAATGCATCCACACCACAGTAGACAGTTGATTTATTTTGTATGTAGCTCTGCAGGAAAATATGTTGCACAGAAAGCCTTATCTGCAAGCAACATTTATACCTACAGTATGCTTGAAATCATGAAAAATGATCTTAAACATCATCTTTTTTAATTCACATTAACAATATTGTGAGTGTTTAATTCTTCATAAAACCATGGACTCTGATGTAAGAAAAATAGTGTGCATGTTTAGAGTGTAGATGTGGTCAAACAACTGTATTTTTGATAAAAATGTAAGAGAGTGCCCCCGCAAAGCTCCTGTCTTGTTCTGAATGTAAAATCACGTGGGGATCAGCTGATATCTGATGGGATAGCAGAAGAGTAGTCTGAGTGTGTGAGGACTCTGAGCATCGAGAATAAACTTGGCCTGCTCTTTTAGAGTTTGTTGAAGTATTTAAACTGCTAAGCACAGAATCTTCTGCATAATTTTTTCTGGTATGTGGAGCTTCACTCATTTACTTTGTTGTCCTCTCGACAACGAGCAAAAAATGTATGTAATATCATGCCAAGGCACTTACAACCTAGCTTCTTTCATTGCTGACAGAGTAGAATACAATACAATGACACTATTAGCTGTGTTCAAATGACCTGTCTTTGTATGATAGCAGCTCTAGTTAAGTTGCAATGATTGAAATCAATTTGATACAAAGAAAGAAAAAACACGAAGATGAAGTCACTGAAATGTTTGTTTAGAACAACTGACTTTTTCCTGAATAATTTAATTATAATACAAGTCACTGGAAATGTTTCTCAGCTTGACTTTTTCCCAACATAAATAGTTAAACTGATTTATTGCCTGTTCTGTTAACAAAAGAATGTTATTTTTATGGTTGCTTGTATAAAAGTGCCCCACAAAAAGAAGTAGGCCTACATTCAAAAAAAGATATCAGTTATAGCAGCCTCAAAGTAGAAACCATAAAAATGTAATATGTACATCAAAAGTCACGCTAGAATGTTTCCTTGGCGGTCATTTTAGCTGATAGTCAAAATCCAGTCATAATCTATCTTTACCCATCAGTTTTTAAATTGATAATAAGAACATGTTTTGTAGTTTTACATTTTCATTCATTTTAAAGAGTATTTAATCCAAACAAACTGAACATAGAATCAACATCATGCCATTACACTGAGCAGATTAATAGGCTACATGTATTAATTATGAACATCTCACCTAAAGGTGGGGGGTGCTTTTACTATGACTTCCATTATTCTTTTCTTGTAAATGCAGCTGAACCTTCTCCAAGACAATAGATATATTTTAATATTTTTAAAAAGCTAGCATTTTTAGTGTCCTATTTTTTATTTCCAAGATTTATGTTTTGTGTGTCGTGGGAGTCACTATGAATATTTTCTTTGTTTACTTTTGTCTCCTAGATTCAAAACAATGGTCCCCAAAATTCAGGCCAGTACTCTAGACCATTCTGGGAGTCATAAAGCAGAAAGGGCCTGATTTATCAAAGTTTTGTGCTTGTTTAAATGGTCATAAGCTACACAGAGGCGCAAAAACATGCAGCAGGTGATTATTTAACCAGGAGCAGAGAACTTTCCAACTGTTAAATCCGCCGCAAGATGAATATACAATCAGAATCAATCGTGAAGAGAACATAAAAATACTGTAAGTAAGCATACCATGTGCAGTGTGATTTATCAAACATGAAAATATTTTTGCCACCTGTCTTAGCACTTATTTTTACCACCTCTGAAAGATATGTCCTAACTATGCCACTACAATTCATCATAAGTTTATTACTGACAAACTACAAATATTCTCACACATTATAACCTAATAGCAGTTAATGCTCTAATGGCCATAAAACTGTCAGTTATGTAAATATTTCCCTTTCTTTTCAAAGACACATAACAATTCACTCTTCACTCAACCTGTCTGCGCCTGCTTTTTATTTGTTGATCTATTTGGATCCCCATTAGCCTCATCTGTAGTGGTTCCTACTCTCCTTGGGGTCCAATTAATACAGTATGATAATAATGTACAATACCACGTATATGAGTTTTTACAAACAAAATTCATACATTTCAGATTACATACAAAAGCCAGATGTAATTAAAAACCCAAAACATTCAGGTAGAACCAAAGCTAAAATGGATTGTAATGCTTTTTAAAAATATGCATGCCCTTAAGTTCTCTAATGTTTTTAGATAATTTATTCAGTTCATGAGATGCACTGTAGAAAGCAGATTTTTGCAGAAAGTTTATGTTAATACATTTTACCATTGATTTTATATCACAGGCATATTTAGTATAATGGGCATTGTATCTGATCAGGGTAAATAAACTTTCCGTAAAATGATTCCGGTTGACCTATTAAGTTTTCTCTGTTTTGTTTTTTCAAAGAGTAGGTCGCTCTGCAACTTATCAATTAATAGAGGCCATGATAAAGTGTTGTGCATTTAAACAACATTAGTAGAATATGGACATCTTAGGACTTCTTTAATAAGTCTGACTCTGCATTGTTTAAAGAATGGCACATATACACCACTCTCATTAAGTATATTGATGAAAACGGAAACTATAATTCACAATCATTCTAGCCTAATAGTAATTACCTCTCTAACAGCCACAGTCTTTACATGTACAATGGGGAGAACAAGTATTTGATACACTTCCGTTATTTTTTAAGTTTTCCCACTTACAAAGCATGTAGAGGTCTGTAATTTGTATCAAAGGTACTCGTTAATGTGAGGGACAGAATCTAAAACAAAAAAGCAGAAACTTACAGTGGACGATTTTAAAATAATCCATCCATCCATTTTCTGAATCGCTAAATTCTCGAGGGGGTCGCGGGGGTGCTGGTGCCTTTCTCCAGCTGTCAACGGGCGAGAGGCGGGGTAGGCTACACCCTGGACAGGTCGCCAGTCCATCACAGGGCTTTAAAATAATTAATTTCCATTTTATTGCATGACATAAGTATTTGATCACCTATCAACCAGTAAGAATTTAGGCTCCCATATACCTGTTAGTTTTTCTTTAAAAAGCACTCACTCTCCACTTATTACCTGTATTAACTGCACCTGTGTGAACTCGTTACCTGTATAAAAGACACCTGTCCACAAACTCACACAAACTCCTACCTCTCCAGAATGGCCAAGACCAGAGAGCTGTGCAAAGATATCAGGGATAAAACTGTAGAGCTGCACAAGGCTGGGATGTGCTACAGGACAACAGGCAAGCAGCTTGGTGAGAAGGCAACAACTGGTGGAAAAATTAGAAAATGGTTCAAAATAGTTAAAGACAACTGTCAACCTCCCTTGGTTTGGAGCGCCATGCAAGATCTCTCCTCATGGGACATCAATGATCATGAGGACCGTGAAGGATGAGCGTATAACAACAAAAGAGGACCTGGACAATGACCTGAATACAGCTGGGACCACAATCTCAAAGGAAATCATCAGTAACACACTCCGTCGTCATGGATTAAAATCCTGCAGTGCATGCAAGGTCCCCCTGCTCAAGCCAGCGCATGTCATGGTCTATCTGAAGTTTGCCATTGACCATCTAGATGATCCAGAGGAGGAACGGGAAAAGGTAATGTGGTCTGATGAGACAAAAGTGGAGCTTTTTGGTCGCTGTGTTTGGAGACAGAAGAAGGATGAGTACAACCACAAGAACACCATCCCAACTGTAAAGCATGGAGGAGGAAACATCATTCTTTGGGGATGCTTTTCTGCAAAGGGGACGGGACGAATGCACCGTAATGAGGGGAGGATTGATGGCGCCGTGTATGGTGAGTTTGGCCAACAATCTCCTTCCCTCAGTAAGAGCATTGAAGACGGGTCGTGGCTGGGTCTTCCAGCATGACAATGACCCAAAACAAGCAGCTAGGGCAACTAGCAAATGTATCAAATACTTATGTCATGCAATAAAATGGAAATTAATTATTTAAAAATCATCCACTGTGATTTTCTACTTTTTTGTTTTTAGATTCTGGCCCTTACAGTTGAAGAGTTCCTTTGATACAAATTGCAGACCTCTACATACTTTGTTAGTGGGGAAACTTCAAAAATCAGCAGTGGATCAAATACTTGTTTTCCCCACTGTAAATCTTTTTTTAATTTCTTTTCTTTGCCAAAGACGCATCATGAATTGCGTCTATTACTTCTCGCACAGAGCATGCAAAGTCCTCATTTAAAAACTGCTCTTTGCACCTGTTATGAATTATGCACACAATCTTCATAGATTACCTGCAAATGAAGGGAAACCCACTGGCGCAAAATGTTTGTGCCACATACAGTTTTGCACTCTTTATTTGGAATTATGATAAATCAGGCCCAGTTATTAAAGTTATTTAAAAAACTAAAATCCGTTTTTGTAACTGAATAAAATGATGGAATTGTTTTTAAGGTTCCTGAGTTACTTTTTGGGGGGGAAATGGTCAAAAGTTAACAAATATGAGAACCACTAGTTTAAAGTATCCAGATAGATCCTTGTAAAATATAATATACAAGTATATTTTGGAATTTCTAATGGTATTTGTAAGTGATCGTTTGCAGGGAAGGTGCAAACCTGGGGCCGTATTCACAAAGAATCTTAGGGGTAAAAGTAGGTCCTAACTGCCGAAATTAGGAGTAACTCCTAAAAAATGTGGGCGTGTCATTCTTAAATTTAGGACCCCTAGTTTCTTAAGATAAAAGTAATTCACAACCACTTTTAGGCCTAAAAGTAGCTCCTAAGTCTGGTAGTCCTTAAAGGAAGTCAAGAGGACTCCTAACTCCCTAAGACCTATTCACAAAGACTCCCAAAATGTCTGCAGCCAGACGGAATGTTTTGGCCACTCTGGATGATTTGGAATTAAACAAACAATATCGACTAAATCGTTTATTGCAGATGTGGTGCAGGATGCAATCACATCTCCAACTAAACGTAACAATCCGATCAGTCCAGAAATGAAATGTTTTGCGAAAATAAGATATTTAGCCACAGGGAAAATGCAACTTTGCAACGCAGACGACTTGGGTATATCACAACCATCTATCAGCCGATCAATCCACCAAACTCTTAAAGCTCTCTGTCGACCACACATTATCCAACAATTCATCCGTTTCCCATTAGAAATCCAGCAACTGCATCAAATTAAAGCCAGTTTCATGGCGATTGCAGGTATGCCGGGGGTGCAATAAAGAATAAAACGTGCACATCTTCCAATTTATGCAACATGTAGGGATGCCTATATGATGGACGTTGCCTACCTGTTGCAGCAGCATCCTTTTTATAAGCGGTGATCTAGAGCCGACACTGGGACTGTAGAGACTACCATCTCTTCTCACAGTCTTCTGACGTTCGAGACACCGCTGGATAAGATGCTTTTATGTTTCTGCTCATTTCCAGCCATGCCTCCCTTTTCTTCTTATTCGTAATCCCGGCTCACCCTTTGAGGACCGTCCTCCTCTCCACTACCAACTGTGCCAGTAGTAATATTTGGTCCTGCGACCAGTTAGGTTTCCTTGTCCTTTTCTCGCCACTTATTTTCAGTAGTGGGGGGTCTATTTAAGGTTTGTTTGATGTGCTCAATAGACAGCCTAATTGTTTACAGCCTACTTGCAATCACTCCCTTAATGTGATGCATCCATCCATCCATTATCTATACCGCTTTCATCCAGTTCAGGGTCGCGTGGAGGCGGGGCTGGAGCTTATCCCAGCTATCAGCAGGCGTTAGGCAGGGTACACCCTGGGTAGGATGCCAGTCTGTCGCATAATACGATGCATTTCACGTTTTTTCGTTTTTAAACTTCACCGTCTCTGTAAGTACGCTATCGTGTGTAAGTTGTATGAAGTGAGTCTCGTTGCCGACACAAAGATGTCATCGTGCATTATTTCTGCTATTTGCGCTGTTCATAATTACGCTTTTATCGACATTGAAGTTTTCCATTTCCTGGTTTCACACGTGTCATTCAACAACCAATCACACTGCTGTCCGTTTATTTACTCATGCATAGGAAATGACATTTTCCATAGCAACGGGACGTAACTCTTAGCTTAATTTTAGGGGTTTGTCCTACGTAAAAGTAGCTCTTAGTGCGTTTGTGAATAGGTTTTAGACGAAAACTCCTACGTAAGACCTTTTAGCGGGAGTTAGGAGTAAAACCTAGCGGTAAGATAAGAGTCTTTGTGAATACGGCCCCTGATCTAAGTTATGATTATCCTTTATGGAATTTGTACACAGCTAATATGAGCACAAAAATGAAAACGCCAGCGATTTTGGTGGTTTTGCTAATGTGGAAAATCCAATGTGAAGCGAAGCAGCCCACTGTAGAAGCAGCAGATATGGCAAAATTGTAAACCGCAAAGGGTCATAATATATGTGGAATAATGTGCATAACACCACCTACTGATCTAAAAGAAAGCCCAAAGAGGATCTATGTTTACTCAAGTGTTTCTTCGAGTGCTCATGTTGTCTCATTGCTTCATCAATGTCTGCTTTTAAATGCATGAAGACAAGCAGGCCTGTAATCCGAAGCTTAGAACTGTACCCTGCACTGACCTGGACATCATATGAAGGCTACTGTATGCTCAAAGAATAATTGGACTAATTTTTTTATGAGTTCAGATGACAAAGGATCTTGAAAAATATGTTGGCATGTTTATTTGCTTTCCATTTTTGCTGTGTCCAAGTGGTCTCCCTAATAGATTCTTTTGGTGGTCTGCAAGAAAAAAAGAGGGTGAGGAAAGCCAAGGAAAGTAGGGCTATGCAACAAAACAAACCCATTTCTCCATCCAGTCCATTCTGTAGCTCCTGATTCAGGCTTCAGCATGATTGTGACCAAATGTTTTATGACACTAAACAAAAGAAACATGCAAACAAAAAGACTGAAAAATGCATAGAGGAACAAAGTGTAAACAAGAAACAAAATATTTGGGACTATAGCAACTTTATACATGTATTTGCATGCACAATATCTACCCACATTAACAATGTCAAATAAAATTCCTTTATGGGAGGAGATGTGTTCTGTTTGGAAAATATAACAATGTTTTTTAAAACTAACATGTTTTATGTCTCAGCTATTTTCATATTGTTCCGCTGAAACAGTAATTTCCTGAACTTTGTGAGCTCTGTATTGCATCAAAGGGAATGTACCTTTATCCAAGATGGATCACTTGACTTAAACCCATTAGATCCAAACTTTTGGGTCGTGCATTTCTTTTGGGGAGTACATTTGGTTTTTATAAAAATAAATAAAATAAACAAAGAACCAAATGTTTGCATGTTCTAAGATTGTACTGTATTTGCATGAAAGAAATTTGGTATTTTTGGAAACACCGTGCCTGTTTTGATCATTTTTAGATTTTGTACTATGGGTTTTAACAATGCTTATTAATATTTAAGTCAGTAATTACATGGGGGTAATCTAATGTCTTTATTTAAAAGTGGACAATTTATGTTCAGAAGCGGAATTCCTTGTTTTAATTTTTAGAGTTTGTGCCTTAATACTCTGCTGTCACACTTCCAACCCCTTCTGGCATCAAACTATGCTTTGGGCAGAGAAATACCTCTGCTCTTATGATTTAATGCTACTTTTACCAATACAATTTAGATCCTGGTATTATCAATCTGGCACTTAAACATCGGCTGAATGTGAAAACAAGAAACCCTGCTCTGTGGGAATGGAATTATCTGAATGATAACAATAAATTACCCCCTTTTTTAAAACATTGTTGACGCTTCATCCCTTTACCTAAACTCCCTGTGGAAGGGGATTTAGTGTAAAATCAGTTTTTCCTTAATTTTGTCTATTGACTAAACTTCAATTCTTCAGTTGTTTCTACATTTTGTATGAAGCCAAGCTTCTTGAAATAAATACTGATTACATTTAATCAATTTCAATTCAATTCAGTTTATTTATATAGCGCCATTTCACAACAGATGTCATCTCAAGGCACTTTACAAAAAGAGTTATTACAATACAATGTTTAGTGTAGAAATTACAGAACCACAGAAGATTGCGTCGTGGAATTCTCAGCAATCCCTCATACTGAGCAAGCATGCAGCGACAGTGGGAAGGAAAAACTCCCTTTTAACAGGAAGAAACCTCCGGCAGAACCAGGCTCAGCACAAGCGGTTATCTGCCGCGACCGTCTGTGGCTTGGAGAATACATAACAGAGACACAGAAAGAGCAATAGAACTGATGCAGAAGTTTGTTGCAGGACGTGGAGAATTTTCCGTCACTGCAATGCCATCTTAGTCAGGGTCGTCAAGCAGGGCTAATCCGGAGCACCTACTATAATAGAAAACAGGTTAGTGCTTGAATTGACAGCACATCATGCAGTTGGGGAGAAGTAGGAGAGAAAGTAGGAACAGACCCTAATAATGTCCTCCAACAGCCTAGCCTAAAGCAGCATAGCTACTAACATTAACCTGTCTCCTAGCTACTAGGAGACCTGGCTACCAACACTCTGTCTGAGTCCTCCTGACCCGTGGACGGTGTAGGGCCGGTAACGGCCCCCGTCATGCCGGGGTCTTCTCGGAGTCGGGTTGTTTGAGAATGCAGCCCAAAGTGGGTGGTAAACTCCATCTAAGGCTAAATACCGGCACGAGACCGATAGTCGACAACTATCTTAAGGAAAAATTGACAGAACTGAGAGGACAGAGTTGAAGAGGGCGAGAAACGTTTAAGAGATAAACGGGTGGGGTCCGCACAGTCTGCCCGGGGGATTCAACCCGGCAGGTAATGGGCGGCCGCACTGTGCGGGAGGATCCCCTTGAGGGACCTCTCTCCGGCGCTGGCTGGCCCCGTGGGGCGCATTTTTTCCGCGGCGGTAAGCCGCGACCGGCTCCGGATCTTTACCTGGCTTACATTAATCTATCTCTACCTAGCTACTCTACCTCTTCCTATCTCTTCCTAACTTTTGACACTCTGCCTGACTACTAACATTAACCTGTCTCTTCCTATCTACCTGTCTAACCTGACTCTAACTACCTATTAACATATCTCTAACTGTAAGCTTTGTAAAAGAGGAAAGTTTTAAGCCTAGTTTTAAAGATAGACAAATTGTCTGCTTCACGAACCAACCCTGGGAGCCGGTTCCATAGGAGGGGAGCCTGATAGCTGAAAGATCTGCCACCCATTCTACTTTTAGAAATCCTAGGAACTACCAGTAAACCTGCAGTCTGAGAGCGAAGGTCTCTGTTGGGAACATATGGAACAATCAGGTCTCTTATGTATGATGGAGCTAGATTATTAAGGGCTTTATATGTCAGAAGGAGGATCTTGAATTCTATTCTAGATTTAACTGGGAGCCAGTGAAGAGAAGCTAAAACAGGGGAAATGTGATCTCTTCTTTTAATATTCATCAGAATCCTAGCAGCAGCATTTTGAACTAACTGAAGACTTTTAATTGTATTCTGTGGACTACCTGATAATAGACAGTTACAGTAATCCAGCCTTGAAGTAACAAAGGCATGGACTAGTTTTTCAGCATCACTCCTGAACAGGATGGTTCTAATTTTCTAATTTTCTAATCCACTGGATAAGCTATATGGATGATGTCTCAGTCATGTTAAGGTGATTAATGGTAATACTAGCAAATTCAGACAGGGTTAGTTTGTCTGAATTGATACCTTTTTTTTGGCACTGCATCCACTGTTGAATACATCGTCACAAGCAGGTTGGAAGATCCCCGATAAAGGTAAGCATATACCAGGTTATTAAAAAATGGATATACCAACATAAGAACACAAAGGAAGCAGGGAACCAAGGATGGCAAACAAAAGCAAAAAATATACAATGAAAGCCAGACCATAAAAAGAAAGTACGATTTCAGGAAAAATATTTTGTTGCTTTCGGACTGTAGGAACCTTTTCTGGTTCCTGTAACCTTTTTTAGGAACAAGGCCCTTTTTTCTGTGCATTCGGACTGATGGACCATAGTTCCAATAACCATTTTAGCTACTAGTTTGGGCCAGGGTCCGAAAGGGCCTTTTGATCAACACAGCCCAGCAACAGTGTCTCAACAGCAACATTGTTCCCCATCAGATAAAAAAAATATTTTCTTTCTTTGCACAATCCCCATCTGATGACTTTGATATATTATGTAATGATTCCCTATTAGATTCTTGATGAATATTAGCTGTTATTTAGTAAGGTTATTTTAAGTTATGTGCTTGAATGTTTTGCTTTATGTGCCCCTTTTTCACTTTGAGCACCTGCCCCTCTAAAGCTCTCTGCACGGCCCTGCTGTCTGGTTTGTTTGACCTATTTGAGGGCTGCTCAATACAGCAGCAATGCACAGTCTTCTACCATTTTGCAGCATTAACTTTTTGTAAAAAAAAAGGGCTTTACTTTTTGGACACATGGCCACTGTTCATCAGTCCACCCCTTAAAGGGGAAGTTTGCTTTTTTTTTCAACATGGGCCTTCTTTATAGCATGCATCACATTAATTTACTCACCCAGACAAGTTTGGAGTCCTGAGGGAGAAGTTTATATCGAGTCACGATTAGCGTATATCCATGTAATGGAAGTCAATGGGGTAGCCAAAACGCAGTCTCTAAATAAGGTATTATCCATCCATCCATATTCTTCCGCTTATCTGGGGTCGAGTCGCGGGGGCAGTAGCTTAAGCAGAGAGACCCAGACTTCCCTCTCCCCGGCCACTTTGGCCAGCTCCTCGGGAGGAATCCCGAGGCATTCCCAGGCAAGCCAGGAGACATAGTTTCTCCAGCGAGTCCTGGGTCTTCCTCTGGGTCTCCTCCCAGAGGGACGTGCCCGGAACACCTCATGAGGCATCCTAACCAGATGCCCAAGCCACGTCAACTGGCTCCTCTCGATGTGGAGGAGCAGCGGCTCTACTCTGAGCCCCCTCCGAATGACCAAGCCTCAAAACTCCTTCATTTAACCAGTGTTTCGATATGTGTGTGCCTGGTCTTCCTTGTTAGAAAGTTTCTAAACATGTCTTCTGGATTGCAGACATAAACAGTAATAAAATTATAGTAAATTATTATAGTAATTATTATAGTAAATAATATTATTAAAGTTCTAAAAATTTGACTAGATTCAGAATCTGCTATAAATATCTGCAGGTAGGCTGTACAGGTTTTTAGACTAACTTAAATATTAGACAATACTGCCATCTAGTGTTTATTTCAAGGTTTTAAGGCGTCTGTTTAAATTATCAGTGTAAGTTAAATATATGTTTTGTGATTGATAATATAGTTTATTTTTAACTAGCACTTATAATTAGGGTGGGGGAAGTCTGAGTTATTGATTGAAAGTATTTTTATTGATTATTTCCTGGTTCAGCCAATGGCGATTGGTGCCCCGCTGTAGTCTCTGAAGTTGGTTTACACTTCACTGTTAAATCAGCAAAGTCTAAGTGTGTTTGGCTTTTTTCATACAGAATTCAGATTGCATTTGGCCATCTTGAAGTTGTACATTTTTAGACTTATTTGAAGTGGGTTGGGGTTTTTTGGACCAGAAATTGTTTGAAACTGTATTATTTTTGAAAATGTTATTCTTTTTGTGAAAATAGAAAAAAATAAAAATACATTTTCAATGCGAGGGGTGGAGGAGGGGCCAAGGTGCCCTTACTTCAAAAACCAACCAACCAACCCTGAGCTGAGTGTGTGGCACTTGAACTAATGTGAAAAAAAGCTTTTTCCGTCCATCAATGTTCCTTCATGTAAACACAATGTTTAATGAGAATTAGCTAGTTTCATTCTCCAAGGCACCAGTCTGTCATCCTGCTGTATTAAGTAAGCCCAAAGGAAACAGTCAAGAAATACTGATACAGATAGACTACATTACAATAGCTGCTTTGCTTCCCTTGTGATAAAAAAGGCCCCATCAGTTCTATAGTTCAAGAAAAAATAAAGTAACCCCAGAACATGATGTATTCACTACTAGGTTTAACTGTATGGTGTTTTTTGTGATGCTTAGTGTTGATTGTGCCAAAACATCACATTTGAAGGCTAATACAGCACAAAAGTTTTTCCTTTAAAAAAAATCAGACCATACAACCCCCTTCTACAGAAATATAAAAGATTTTAGCCAGACTTGGATGTTTTCTTTGAAGAAAACAAACTCTCGTAGGACCCTACTTATTAGTTCAGTCATATAACAACGAGGGAGATTTGTTTCAATCTGGTTAGTACTATATTAAAACCACATTCATAGGGAGAACAAGCAAACTCCATGCAGGAAGACCTATGCCTGGGATTCAAATCTGCCCAGCATTTTTTTTTCCTCCTGGTCTCGCTGCAAGGCAACAGTGTTGTGGAGGACCATGCCTGCCAAAATTGACAATAAATGAATACACATGTAAATGAAGAAATAAAAATAACAATTAAATTAAATTGTAAATAGATAAATGTGGACATGTAGTATTGAATCTTTGTAATCCCACATATAATCCCACATATATTTATTTAGTTATTTATTCATTTATTTTCAACTGCATTTACCCATTTATTTATTTACATAGTCATGTATTTATTGCTACATGCAATAATAAAAAAATGTGTTTTCAGTCTTAGTTATTTCTACATTTAGTTTTCTATATTTATTTACAAATGTTTTTCCAACTTTATTGTTTATTCCAAAAATTTTTTTACATTTTGGCAGGGATGGTCTTCCAAAACAGTGTAACCAACTGCGCCTAACAGCCTGCAAAGACAACTGTTCGTCTTTATTTCTTAAAGTGATACTAATATTAAGATGCCAGATTTAAGTAAAAATAATCATTTGTATTGAATACGTCACATTCTTTACATAAATTGGTTCAGGATATCAATTTATCGTAGTCATAATAAAAAAGCTTGCAGTCCTTGAATATTCTGTTTTTATAGAAAGGTCTTTGAAGGCAGCATAGTAACAACGTTCTCCGTGAGCTGCATCTCATTTGCAACTTCAAGTGGGTGATATCCATCCTGTATGTTGAAACGTCGCTGTGAAATTCACCTGGTTTTGCACAGCTGCGGGCTTTTGTCACTAATAGTGTTTCTAAACAACGTTAGATATGAGAAGACCTCCGAAGTTACTCAGTCAATAACAGGCTGTTTGCCACTGAAACACCGCCTCATGTGACTCTACTTGTGGTGGATTTTTTTTTCGAGGACTATACGGTTTAAAAGGTAAGTGAATGTCAGTTTCTCATCTGTTTTTGTGTTGGCAAACTTTTAAACTGAGAAATGCTGTAGGAATGGTAGCTGTGCTGCACTTACAAAGAGCTCCTTTGTTTACCTTTGGTGTTTGTAGGCCTCGGGTTATACTCGGTCCACATTTAGTTTTAGTCAGTGAAGTCTAGACAATTCTGTTAGAGAAAACATTTCCCCTATCTATATAAGCGTTCCAGTGATGCTAACAGTGCCCAGTTTACAGGGTTTCCCCCCAACAAACCAGACTGCTGATTTATAGCTGATTATATTGAGCTAGCTGTGCTATGCTAACTGCCAATACATTCAAACTGACAGTAGTGAGCCTCATATATTATAGTGAAGAAACTAGCTATCAATGGGCCCAAAATATAGTTGTTGTTAGATGATGACATTTGACGTTGTTCGTGTTGTGCCTGATTCATGCGTTCATGTCGCCTTCTTTGGAATATTACCGCCACGCCTCCCTGTGTCAATGTTTGGTTCCAGACATGCACGCGCCCAGCCGGCCGGACTACGTATCGATTCAGCTCACTGGTCAGCAGACTGGGAGCTACAATAACAACAAGCAGTGGAGGAGGCAGTCCTGCTGGAGGGTAAGCAGGTGGCTTCCTTCTGTCCTGTTCTGTGTCCTCCAACCATTGTAGCTTACTGTAACACACACACACACACACATATAGTTTTGACTAGAACGACCTAATTTCACTTAAAGGTACAAAATGAAATAATTTGATCAAAAGCGTGTTTAGAGGGGCGTAGAATGAAAGTACATTTCCTGATGAAATTATTGCTAAAATGAAGTACATTTTGACTGGCATTACAATGCCGTTATGTTTACATCTACCAGCTATGAGCGACTGGGGGTTGTGGGTAGGAATGTACTGATACTGGTATCGGGTATCAGCCCCGATACTGCCTAAGGTGGACCGATTCTCAAAATGGGGGAAATCTGCAACAAATTCATCAAAAAGGATACATTTTTCACTTGAAATTTTACTTTATGTGGTAATTTTATATTTTACATCTGTTATTTTGTCTGTTATGTTTAGTTTGTAAAGTACGGTGGCTTTAATCCCTGTGGCCAAGCAGCCAGGGCACATGATCTATCGGAGCCATAGTGACAGGACCTCCACACTGTCACAAATGGTATCGGATCAGTATGGGGTATCGACAGATACACAAAATCCAGCTATCGGTATCAGGACTGAAAAAATCTGATCAGTGCATCCCTAGTTGTGGGTTGACAAATACGGTCTCTGTGTTCCAACAATACGATCAGCACAATCTTGATTGGCCCACGGAAAAATGGCGGAGTCAGCAAGTCAAGCAGCTCCTTCAGAGCCCCAGAGAAGAGCAGAAACTAGAGTAAATTTAGGTGAAGCCTACACTTTATGGACCCACATAAAACATTTCCATGGCATCAAACACACCCGGAAACAGCGACTTTCCTCCTGGATCGGTAATCTAACTAACTTTCTAACGTTCTAACATTCATCACTGGAAACGGGATGTATTGATAGCAAACCTGGCAACCCAACGGCTGGAATTATTTTTCTATTGTTGCAACTACAACCTAAACACACCAGATATCACTATTTGTTCATGTTCCATATCCAATCTTTAAAGCCTTAGAAACATTTTGAATGGTCACCAAAAGTTGCTTTTGTGGTTCCTGTAGCCTTTTCAGGAACCAGGCCGCTTTTTTTTTTTTTCATGCATTCGGAAAAATGAAAACTAGGGACCATAAAGGCCAGTTTATTAGGGTTTGGCGATGTCCACCAAATTGAGATTTAACGATGTTGACAGTAAAACATCATGACGGACGATGACATCGTTGGGGGGGTTGGTTGGTTACTTTTGTTTTCTTCCATTTATCTCTTCACACCACCCTAAAAAGTACTTAAAACACAGCAAAAAAAACAACTGTATTTTTTTAACTGTACTTTAGTTACCTTACTACAGTAACACAACCAGTTTGTGAGTTGCTGGGAGTATGGATTTGAAATCCATACTCACACTTTTATGTGCGCATGGATTTCGGCATCGTGCCGGACCTTTTCAGAGCTTTAAATTTAGAAACAGACATAATTCCTTTACCTTGTAAAAAAGATGACTAAGTTATACTTTATAAACTCACCAGGTTGTTCTCCTTCCAGGTAAGTCTTAATATAAATTCTTCCAATCAAGCATACACCACTACATCAGCTGACAGGTGAACAGCTGATCTCCTTTGAAGCTCTCATTCCCCATTTCAGCCAAAAGCAGCTGGAAAACAAAGGGCAGGCACCGATATCAGCGCAGCCTTGACGCATAGTGCAACTTTTGTGGCCATCTTTGCTCGTTTCTCAAAACAGTTGAAACGGTAATTATCTGCCTCGCTCTGACTGTCTGCTGCCGGAGACTTGTTAGAGCTGTAATTGGGCCTTAAAAGTTGGCCCCGAACCGACCTGAACCAGAGAGAGTTTAAGAGTATATTTGGATTGGCAGCTTATTATAGCGCGAACCGATTAAACCCCACATTTTCCGCTAGAATAGTGCATTTTCTGTGAGTTTATCTGAGGGGAGTGGGTCTTTACCATCATGACATGCTGTGTGCCTGTAACATCTTGACAGGTAGAGTGGGAATAATGCAGCGCTTTAATATAAATTATTGCGCTAAAGAGGCGGAGAGGTTCGGGTAAAGATCTTCAGCTCTAGTGTGCGGTAATCGCTCGTGGTGTTCGGCCATTGGGTTCAGTCTTTGCCGTCCTGCCTCGGCTCTTTTTATGTTCAGCTTAACAAGTTTTGCGCAGCTGTAACAAAGCAGCTGGTTGCTGTGCTCCTTGTCCTGAATCATCCAGATTAATTCTTTTTTTTTCTTTTTTTTTTGGAGCTTCACAGAGGGAAACGAATGCAAACAAAAAACACCAAATCCACACCCTCAAACCACGCAAAAAAACAAAAAAATATACAAATATTTTCCACTGTGTTAGACTCATTAGTTAGTTATATTCTCAATGTTTACAGAGCGGTCCATGCAAAGGTTTTAGTTAAACTATAGAAGAGACTAAAGGATTAGTGCGTGTCTGACAGGGTGGGGGGCGTGGCATCACGATGGTGGCTTTCCATCGTGATGTTGGTCAACCATCACAATGGACGATGACATCGTTCATCTGCACAACGCTACAGTTTATGCTTCTCTGTTTTGACGTAGACTGATGCAGCGCCATTATCTGTCGACACAAGGACTCTCTGTCACCTACGCAACGACGGACAGAGTAATAGTCCATTTTCTAACTATCTGTCTCCATCAACATGGAGCGTATGCCTGTGATTGGTCAGTTCAGTAACAGCCAGAGATCGTTTCACAAGAACAGGGCTCTCAGCAGCTAATGCAGCGATTGGGCACTACATACTTTATATTGATAGGAAAATTTATTTAATTTGGTCTTCTGGCGAATTCGAAGACTAGTAGTTGCAGAAAAAAAAAGGCTCCTGGGTTTGTTAATGCGTATTTAAGAGTATTGTATGAGCTGCACTTGTAGTAAAAGCTTTACAGCTTAATCACACCATACTTTCTGTCGTCCATTGCTCCTTGAGGGGGAATGCGTTCACAGGCTCACGGAAAAAACAGAAACTACACTGCAATGGTAGGCACACAATGCTATGAAAAGTTTGCACCTCCTACTGTTCTGGTCAAGAATTGCTTTGAAACATTGAAAAATCAATGGAGAACAGAGAGAAAGGAACAGAGAACCATAACCGAAAATGTCTCCGTCAATACGTCTGTGTCTGAATTCAAATTTTGGTTTAGAGAAGAATAAACTTGGCTGTAACCATTTTAGCTTATACTCTGAGGTCAACTAAAATTAGAAAAAAACTTTTTTATTTTTTTATTTTTTTTTTTATGAAACAAAACTTTTTAAAGAGGCAGTTTCATCACATCAATCTCTATCAAAGTTCCTGACTCCTGTGTAAATTGAATCTGAAAACGTTTCCCCGGGAAGGGTACTTAGATAAACTAAATTCTAAGAGGATGGTTCTAAGAAAGCAGTTCGTATGCAGAACGGCTAAATTGACATGACATACAACAACAAAAGTGAGATTTACTGAGGGCCAAAGCTGTCTAAATGTTTCTTTAAAAGTCAGTTTCAAAGTATGTAAAGACAAATGTGTCTCTTTCGACACATCTCAGTGAGTGCAGTGATTCAGACTGACACTTTAACATCAACATAGGAGTGTTGATGTTAAAGTTTTATTATTTCATCGTTGTCTGAAAATTCACTAGGTAATGCTCTTCTATGGTCACCAGTCATTGGGTGTTTCTCAATGTAAAGGCACCTTGTCTAACAAGGCAATGCTTCAGTAGGTGAGGCGCCTTGCTCACAAGGATACTGTCCTTCCTTGGTCAAAGAAAAGAGTTAAATGGAACAAACTTGCCTCACGTAAACGCGGCTGGTCGGCACGCGCTCTGTTTAGTAGCAGTAGTAGTAACGTTCCTTCAGCCATGGAACTGGAAATGTATAACGAGCGTTTTACTCTGAACTATTTATATGTTGGTTAAATCAAATGCGTAACCGAGTTAGTATCTGGTAGCCACCAAAGATGCAACTACTAAGTAACTAACTCACCATATATAAGTGCTTTGGATATAATAAAAAAAAACAAAAAAACATTTTAGCTTTAAGCCCGTTAGCTACAATTAGTTGACTAGTTTTATTCATACCTTTTTTTTGGGGGGGGGGTGAAAACTTGATTCTGATTGGCTGGAGGGTGTACGTTAAAAAGTGAAAATGTATACCTAGGAACAGTGTCCCGTCAAATTGCCTGATTACAATTCTAAATTATTGCACTGGCTCAAAAGGCAACAGAGACTCAACGTTATTTGCATCATCCTCTGGACACACACAATCAGTAAGTAGTGCACTGGCCTTCTGAAATGATACCTTGTATCACGTAACGTAAGGTAAAGCCATCATCTCACTTTCCTTGTATACGGGAGATATTAAATAGTGTGCTCAACTTATATAAAAAAAAACTCACGATTTTAACTCTAAAACACATTAAAGTATTATTTATTAAGTATTTCTTCTCGTAAGTTTTTCTTTAAACAATGTTTGAGTATGCAGGTGAAGTTACAGCTGGTGGTAATTCATAATTTGGTAATTGTATGTGACATAAAAATTCAGTCAAAAGAGGAAATTATCTGTTCACCCTCATAACACACATGATGTGCGTGTGTGTGTTCTAAATCAGAACATGCTGTCCGTTTAGATTGGGCCTTTTTTCTGCGTGATCTGAAAATTCCCAAGATCTGAGAGGCACTTTCACTATAAACCACACGACCATAGGCCTCCTTAAGCCTATCGGTTATAGGCATAGAATATATGGCAGGGGCCGGTCTTGGGTTTTCAATCAATCAAATATATGTAGCAGTTACTCCACGTGCTAATGTTAGGATCTTTGTTGACATCTTTGTGCGCATGCGCGAGTGATTCGGTCGCAGAAAGAAAACCAAATTTACTTCCAGCACAGTTAGCAGGCAAAATCTCCGATATATATAACCACTTTAACATTTGAAAACTGAGAGAACTTTAGAGAGAAAATTAGGGCGAAATAGAAGTTATTTAAAGCGCATTTTAGATATGTGAAAGATGTTTGTTTGATTCATCGGTGTGATAGATTAACTGGTGGCGAGATTAACTGGTGAGAATCTATGCGATCCGCTGATTTTGACAAAGTGTAGGTGGCTGCGACATGCCTGATTTAAAAAAATAAATAAAATAATTCTGTCAATGGAGCGAAACAGTTTGCAGAACTTTTTAATAACTTCTATTCGAGAATATAAATTTGTATTGTCACACATGTGATTACTTTTCTAATCACTTCTTCCTGTGTTGTTCACCAAGCAGGCTACCTCTACAGTGAGCTGCTCGTTAAGAACACTTGTCTGGGATCCGTTATGTCATGTAATCATATCAGACTGTTTCTTAACTGTTTTAGCAGCACTGTACTCACAGTATACATATGTTGAAACCATTTAATAAAATCCAGATCACATACCTGCAAAGTATTTGTGTTTACGTGTCCAAACGAGAAGGATAATACATATTCCATAAAGTTAGTCCCAGAGCAATAAAGTCAATTAAAAAGTCAAAATTAAATGAAAAAATGTAGCAATTCATTCCGTAGTTAGAGATGAAATTCATAGTTAAGCCCATCCAAAAGTTCCTAAATTAACGGACAAATAAATAACTCTCTACAGGTTAGAAACTATCTCTACAGTATTTGTCTGTGTGCTCTAAATAGGGAGCCCACTTATTAAACAGTATCTTGACAAGGGGAGATAAATAAAATGGGGAAAACTATCGCTTTCAAAACTAGATTAATTAGTGACATCCACACGGGGTCCTAAACACAGATGTGTGCAAAGCTTAGGTAGCTGTGTCATTGCCTTATTAAAACACTGTTAAGGTCAATAAGTGATTTTGAAAACATCTGTGTTTTCTTTTAGAATTTTCCTAAATGTATATACTTTGGATGTGAGAGAAATTTCAATTATATCATAGGCAATTCAAAGTATGCCTCAAGATGAGACTGCGCCAAACAGCGGCTGGATGGGAAGAGAAGAGTTCCTACAGATCAACATGTGATCCACCTGTATGTGGGGTTATTTGGACTGTAACAGACTGTGACACACAGAATGGCGCCTAAAATAAATGATTCTATTAGTTTAACAGTGGGAAATGGGCTATTTCTATTACTCTGGGTCTTTGTGGTTATGCTAATTATTTCCTGTCTTTCAAGTTACAATTACACACTTCAAACTGACATATAGTGTGTTCTGTAAACATGTCAGTGTATATAAACCTAACCCTCTGTAGGCTACCTGTGTTATCCTGCAAACAAATACCTTGTTCATTTAATAGAAGCCATCTAATTGCATTTGCACATAATAGTGTAGGCGTTTATACTTGAACCACCCGTATTACTTCCAAAGCTAATTAAATGTAACCTCAAAAATCCTAGCAGCAACTGACGTTTGAGCATTTTGTAGCCCATAAAACAGTCACATTTTACATTGAAAACATAAACAAAAAAAGTTGAAAAAAAACAAGACCCGTTCTTGAACCAGCATCCTCCGGGTCATGCTTATTTATCCCTACTTTATCCATTAACTATAACCTACAGCTCTGCGTTTAGAGAAAACTCCAGATTAACTTGTGACGGGAAAGTCCGTTTATGTGAACAGTTACGATTATATAGTGGGCCTATATTTTTTTTATTGTGCCTTGTCTCTTCTGACTCAGTAGACTATTATTAGGGTCAATTAGAAAATAAGGAACGTCGTTTGAAGTGAAATTACAAGAGCTTATCAAGATGTAACCGCAGACACGAAAACAGCAGTTTCAGCATTTCACCCTTTCAAAACTTTTATTGCGGGCAGTATAAGGCACACCTGTACACTAATCATGATGTCAGATCAGCATCTTGATGTGGCACACCTGTGAGGTGGGATGGATTATCTCAGCAAAGCAGAAGTGCTCACTATCACACATTTAGACTAATTTGTGAACAATGTTTGAGAGAAATTGTAATATTGTGTATCTGGAATGAATTTTAGATCTTTTAAGTCAATCTCACAAAAAATGTGAGCAGAAACTAAGGTGTTGCGTTTATATTTTTGTTGAGTGTAGGTTTCCTCTGAACTACGGTGTGTCCACACTGAACACGATAGAAGCTACTAAAAAGCGCAAGGCATCCTGTAAATTTTGAGCGTATCCGCCTCGTAAAACATGTATATCATAGCCTACAGTAAGAGGAAGAAGTGAAAAATAACAATTCCAGGCATTCATTTTACATTTTTTTTTATCTCTCATGGCTCTTAAACATTAATGTCATCTTTCATAGATCCGTGCCTCTGGAAAAAATAGAAAAATAAAATAATAAAATGCACAAAACTAGGTCAAATACACCGTAATTTCCCTTGTGTGTCAGCGGTCAGATCTGATTTTAAAAAAGAAATTAAAGCACAGCAATATCTGTCTTGAGCTAGTTAAGATTGTAAAAGATATCTTGAGGAATCCTACTGCATTCATTGCACGATGATTTGTAGTTTAAGGTAAACGCATATTGTTTATTTCCTGGTTCGGCGAAAGGGTCCTAAAACACCATGCCCATAGAAACATCTGCCTCAACCAGCTGCCACCACCAGTTAATCTCGCCACCAGTTAATCTATCACACCGGCGTCATGGCCACAAATCCGCCGGGGACATTTATCACTATTCCTAAAGCCGACCTTCACACAAAAACTTTACGGCTTTCAGAAGACTGTAGGCCTGAGATTATGTTGATTAAAGGGGAGTTTTGAAGATCTTTTCTATACAGAAAGCCGTGTTTGTGCTAAAAGCGGAGGTCAGATGAGCAGATACAGTGTGATTTGTATTAGCTGTGAGGAATTGCAAACGATCGCAATCCTCAAAGCGACTGCAAATCTGAGTAAGTCCTCATTGATCATTGTCCTTATAGCCTTTATTAAATGAATTTATGGAAATACGTTAAATTGTCCTGTGACAACTTTAGTAATTCAGTGGTGTCTGGTCTCTGGCGAAAAACCTAATATCACCGCTTACATGGTTCTTTTTTAAATCCAGTCTTGGAGAAAAATATGCCACCATGTTGCAGCTGATTAAATTAGAAGCAGGTGTTAGGATAGGATTTATAGCTGCTGCTACAGCGTGAATAATCAGGTGCTGATAGCGAATCTGTATCAGAACGCGAAAACAATATAACGCAGGGGATTTTAAAATACGCAAATATGTCATAATTGAAAATAAATGGTGTATATGTTTCAGAAAAATGAATTTCTCCTTGTTCATACCCTTTAGTAAATGATTAGGCTAGTAATTAATACCTAGTTACTTTTGAGTATTATAATTGCCACCTACTGACCTGTCTTGGTATGGCTGTAGTCTCAGTTTGTTATACAAGCAATACCTGTGCAGGTAAGTGACTAGTTAAAAGCAGAGATGTATTCCTGAAAAGGCCTACCAGGCCCAGGGTCCCAAGAGCTTTGCTGCTCTACACATATATGCTTCTGTAATATAGGCTTGTATTGGGTTTGTTCATCTCATGTCTCAATAATGTCCATTTATATCCACAAAAGTAATCAGGATCTTTAATGCAATGGGTTATTTATCAAAATCTTCTCCCAGGGGACCGACGGCATGCCAATTAAACATTTAAACGCTTAGTTTGACTATCCGGAATTAACATTGTAGATATCAACAATGTCTTTCTGACTAGTCCTAATTACATTTTGGATTGCTGGAATTGTCATTAAAGATATCTGTAATGTAATTGTTACTAGTCGAAATAACAGAGATGTATGTAATTCAGTTTTGACTAGGCAAAACTGAATTATGTCTGCAATGACATAATTTAACGACATTCAACTGGTCATGCATCTTACATGACAATTGCAGATATCTGTAATTTAGTTTTGACTAGGCAGAATGAAAGTTAAAGATATCTCAACATCATTATGACTAGTGCAAATTATTGTGCACATATTGCTCTATTTTAGATATCCATAAAAACGTAATATCCCCTCCCCGCCATAATCAAAGAAAAAGGAAGCAGTCATGGCGTTGGCTGTAATCGAAAAAAAACAACCAGAAAATGGCATGAAATTGAACGAGCCATCACACAGAGGATTTGTGGAGAGAGAGAACATCGTTCTCTTGAAAACTGAACGAAATCTCGGAAGAATCGAACATTTGCTATCACCAGAGATAAACAGTGAACTCAAAAGCAGTTTGGTTCAACTGAAAACTCTAATCGAAGCACATTTCCATGCTGGGATAGACTTTTAAAAACTCCACAGCCCTCCGGCTGCTCAGACATGGGGCTAATCAGTGCTAATTAAGTGCAGGTGCTATGTGATTTTTCCACCAATGCGGGCCTAATTTGCATACAGATATCTGCAACGTCATTTTGCCTAGTCAAAACTCTAATTCAAGATATCTGTAATTACATTTTGACCAGGCAGAATGAAAGTTACAGATATCTTGAATTTCAGGTATCTCTAATCAAAATTTATTCCAAGATATCAAACTGGAATTACAGATATCTACAATTAAATTACAGATATCCGTAATTAACAGTGGATATCTGCAACTGAATTGTAGATATCTGTAATGAGAAATCCCATACAAATGAATAGCAGAAGTGACATCATTTCTCCTAGGAAAAATGTCTTTGTGGATATCTGAAATTACTATTATGGATTGGAAGGATGTAGTTGCGGATATCTAAAATGCTCTTTTTGACTAGGCAAAACTGAATTACAGATACCAGCAACATATATCCAGTCTAGCTATTAAATGTTAAAATGGCTTGCCATAGTGGCGCACACACCTGGATTTCACTTAAAGTTACGTTGATCAGGGCATATATCTTGGCTTAGGCTTCTCTCAGAAAAATGAAGAAAAAAGTTCAGGCTCAGGATTTTTTTTTTTACTATCACCCCTGGATTGTATCAGGAGGCAGTAAATTGTAAATTCATTTATTAGTCTGATTCTTATTTAAAATCCCTTCCTGTGCGCCTTCAGAAATGGAAGCAGCTGTCAAGGTTACAGCGGAGTCTCATCCTCTTCATGCTCGTCCTGCTCTTCATTTGTGGATTGGCTTCCTATCCCACTGTTACCAAACAACTCGGAGGTAAGCTTTCCTGCATATTAACAGCCTTTTGCTTTTGAGCCGGTGGTTAGTTGTCAGTACTTCTAGAAGGCAGATGTTGTTGAATGTTTACTAAATGATGAGTTAGTCTTATTTCATAATCTACGGTAAATCCTGCCTGTTTTCTTTTTTCAAGGCCTTACAGTGAGAGAGGAAGACACCGAGAGAAACATCCATCTGAGGCCCTTCAACCCTCAGGTGCTGCCTGAGCCTGTCAAACAAGGCCAAGACCCGCTGCCTGAACAGCTCTCTCAGGTCAGATAGCTAGCTTAGAATCACCACCACATAAACTGGTTTCTATGAACGTTCCAGAATTTTCACCGGAACGCTTAAGCAAAATAAAAACATCTAATACATAGTAAAGAAATCCAGTGAAACATAATATATAGACTGGGACAAATATTTTAGCACCCTTTGTGAAAATGTTTTAAAACATTTAATATACATATATATATATTAAAGTTTTTTTTTCTTTACATGCTGCCCAGGCTTGGAAAAAAAGTTCACTTTATTATGAAGTATATTTAAGTATGTAGCAGTTTACTTCAGAAAGTCTTTACTTTTCATTCTGTTGTAACGGTTTAAGATGTGGGAAGTAGAACATTCAAGGAAAAGCAAGGTATTTTTTAGTATAGCACACTTACAACACAAGGCAATTCAAGGAGCTTTACATGAAAAAAGAAAATGTAGCTAAAAATCTGCAATATTGAAAAATCTCAATTGAAATTTAATCAACACTTACAAAAAAAAATCATGAAAGAATTGAATCGGGAGAAAAGCATATTGTCTCAGCCCTACAATTTGGCTCCTTTTTTTTTACTAATAGTATTGATTGTGCTTCAGAATTGACTCGTCACTCCACGAATCAGAATCGAATTGTGAGTTGTTGTAAGATTCACATCCCTAAAATATGTACATTTTATTTTTGAAGGATGTCCCGATTGCCATTGTGGGCCTCCAATCCCCATCTGATCTTTGAACCTCAAATCCGATCTGATTTCGTGTCCCAATGCCTTTTAATATTTAACAAGAGTTAAGTTGAGTTACTTGCTAAATATATTGCAGTTTTAAAATACTTATTTCATTAATGAGCATTACCATTATTGTTGTAAATCCCATGAAATCAAAATCTTACAGAAAATTAAAGGTAATCTTAAATTTAATATTTTAGACGCAAGTAAAAAGCAAAACACTTACTTGGTACAATATTATAAAAGTATTACTGGCAGACAATATGCTGGCATGAGCAATGCTGCCCTCCCACCATCTGGGATCACATTCACTATATGATTTTGAGTAACATAATTTCTGTACTATAAGCTGCTATTTTATTTTTTTTCCCATGCTTTGAATCCTGCGACCTATACAACAGTGTGGCAAATTTAATTTACAGCTAACGACCGCTGGGAGACCTCCTCAATCTATGGATAACTGAGGGTTCGGCAGCACATTGGGTGCTTTTGCAAGTTATTTTTGTTTAATTTTATTCTTTCCCATCATTTTATTAAGAACAACCAATATTTATGTGTAAAATTAATAACTTCATGTATTTCGCATTTTAAAACAAGAATGTTGCCTTTAAAAATACTTTAGAGTTGAACTCCACCAAAATATGTTAAAGAAACCTGTGAGCTGGAAACTCTTGTTGCATACCTGCATAATGATCTGAACACATGTATATCTATCACAGATATCTTCATTGAAGTACACCATTTTTTGTCATTTTAGCCCTTCCAACAACTTTTTGGGCCTTGCCAAAAACATTTTCCTTTTTCTTAAAAGAATATCTGACTGGGTGTATAGCAACAGAACAATTCCCATCATGGCTACAGATTTAGTTGAATGTTCAAGAGCTAGCAGGCCGAGTGGCTGCCTCTCTGCTTTTCCCTGTTTCTGATGCGACTCTTTAACTGTAAGTGGTCCTCACTCATCAAGTTAACTGTACTTATGGAAAACTTATGGAAAAGGTGTTCTCCTGATTTATAAAAACTGTTGAGGTGTTGTTCTATTATAAACTTCTTGCCAAGCTTTTTTTTTTTCTTTTTTTTAAGAAAACATCATCGGATCAGCAAACATTTTCAAAAATATTTTTGTCTTAAAAAAAAAAAAGCGAGTTGAGCCTATCTCCATGCTGTCATGTAGCGACAGGTACAGGGCAATGGCAGATGTACTTCAGGAACAGCTGTTCATTTGTCCCTACTTGATGTTCAATAAGATTCCATTTTGTTTATTAAATACCACCCTATTCTGAATCCTAAGATACAACTATACATGGATTGTTGATGTACCCTACCCGCTGGAAAAAAAAGGAAAGTGAATAGAGACAGTGTATGAAAATAATCAATTTCAATGACAAACCATTATATAACAAATGATTAACAAGATCGTTGTTTTTGATGCTGTAGTTGGATAGCAAATATTTCCAGTTTAGGCTGCAGGAGGATGCATTAGTTTTAAGCTTTTATAACAGAGTTTAGGTTATCTAAAGGTAAGTTGAAAACTGCTTATAGTTGTTGCTTGTATCGTCATTTGACAGAGGAAATTATCCAATAAGAGAGGACCTCCCGTCCTTCCAAACCACATTAGGAAGAAAGGAAACGCATCAAATATCCTCTCTGAAGAGAAGGCAGCTGATGTCAGGAAGGAGGGAGAGGAGGAGAGTGTCATCAGGTAGGAGTTAACAGCTACACTTTCGAAGTGAGGCTCAATACCTCTTACCTGTGCATAATTTGCGAACATTCTGTGTTATTTACCATGTTTACATACAGGTGAAACGATCTTTTGTTGTATATGTAGAAATATATGTTTCTTGTTTTGAATTGTTGGTGACCTTTAGCTGGCGTGGGGCGGTGATCGACACTGATCAGGTCACAGAGGGCATAAAGGATGGAGAAAACAAGGAGTCGCCGCCCAACAATTATTCAGTCAACCACACAAAAGACTTTGGTAGTTGCTTTTATTTCTCGCTGTGTTGATGATCAATCATTAAAACATTTAAAAAAGATAGACGTTTATCATATTGTGTATATATACCTTTTCATTGAAATTTCAGGAGATACTTTAAATATTAATTAAATCGGTCAGCTCCAGTAAACTGTGGGTTGTGTGTTCCAGAAACAAGCCGGGTTGAGGCAGTGCGGGAAGCTTTCAGACATGCCTGGAAGGGTTATAAAGACTACGCCTGGGGCCACGACGAGCTCAGGCCTATCTCCAGATCCTACAGCGAGTGGTTTGGTCTCGGTCTCACACTTGTTGATTCTCTGGACACCATGTGGATCCTTGGGCTTAAGCAAGGTACACTATCATCTAAAACATCCTTACTGCTGCACCGAAAATCAATCTATTTGGAAATTAAATGTATTTGTTTTATTTTTAAATTCTGATTTTTGAAAACGTGCGTTTAAAACTACTAGAAAAATGCAGATGAGAAACTTTTTTTAAATTAAATGTGTGAGAGAATGTCTTCCATGTAAGCCTTTCAAACTACTTTTGTCAACTTTCAGAGTTTGAAGAAGCCCGGGAATGGGTTGCCAAAGAGCTCACCTTTAACAAAAATGTTGATGTGAATCTGTTTGAGAGTACCATACGAATCCTGGGAGGCCTACTGAGCACCTACAATCTGACCGGTGACAGCCTCTTCCTGGACAAAGCTGTGAGTACCGTATCTAGAAGTCCATGTCTTTTATTTTAAATTTCAGATCAAAGTTCTCCCTACCACTGTACAGTCATCATCTTAACACGCTGAGCACATTTCAGCACATTTCATTTGATTTATTTTTCCATTAAACTGAATTTAGCTGATCGTTAATTCTAGGTCAGAGCTAGGGTTATGAGAATTCTTCTGTCTGACTGTTGCTCAGAAATGAAGCCAGTTGATGCTTACATTGTTAACCAAAGCTTTATGGAGTGGAAACCCCTCCAGATTGGAAAATACATTTATCCAAAAATACACCTACCAATACTGCAATAGGCCTTATGAAAATTTTACCACAGTAAATTTGTTGTACATATTGCAATGCTACAAAGTTGCATTAATGAATGTTTAAAAGCTTTATAATTATTAATCCATCACTATATTCAGGCTTAACCTTTTAAGGCAGAAATGGCTCTAGAAAGAATGCTGACTCCATATTTAAGGGTACATGCTAGAGACTGCATTCAGTCCTGCCAAAGTCTAGTCCTGGCGAACTAACATCCTGCAGCTTTCTAGGTGCATCCCTTCTCCAATACACCTGAATCAAAAGAATGACTCATTACCACGCATCTGCAGAGCTGGATGACTGGTGAGGGAATTCAGCCTCTTAATTCAGGTGTGTTGGAGCAGGAGGGCATATAAAAATTAGCTCTCGAGGGCTGGACTCGGACATCACCGGCCAAACATCTTTCCAAGCCCCCCCCCACCCCAACTTTATGCTGCCGATATCTTTCTAAACGGCCTTTCATACTCCTAGATACAATAGGAATTATTTTGATTTTAAAATGTATTACCTAAATTGTCAAACTGTATCATACACACCAGATTTTATTAAAATAAGAGAGTAATCATATGAACACTTTTATACAAACAGCGAATTTATTTGTTATATTTTAACTCTGTTTAAGATACATTTTTGAATAAAATATAAATTAAATAAAAATTAACATTAAAAAGACTGGACTATTTCCATTTCAAATATTTTTAATTTGGTTAAATTTCAACATAACTTGTTTGGCTTTTGCATTATTTGAAGTGTACAGACTTAAAGAGCTAGTCACCCCCTTCTAGAGTCTTCTACCATGTACATTTCCAGTTTGACAAACGGATTCATTGACCTGGCAGCATCAAAACTTCCTCGCTATTCCAACTCACCAACTCGCTTGGGTCACTAATGTGAAGTGATGCCAAGACTCGGGTTGTTTTATACTCCACAGTGGTCGGACCGATGTCTGATTCAAATTCAATAAGTGAAGTGTAAAGTTTTAACCTGAAGAGGGCCCTCCACAATGTTTTTACTAGAAAATATATATTTTTACTGAATTGTATTAAAAAACAAGATGATGAAGAGGCATGTAGAAAGTACTATTATACACTCATTTATACAATTTAGCAGCAAAGAAAAGTTGATTTGGGGATTAAGTATTTGTCCATTGTGCTAATCAGCCCAGCCACAGTAGATTTTCTCTCTGAGTCCTCTAATCACGGACCCCCCCTGAGTCCAGGGACCCAAGTTTGAGGACCACCGTTTAAATGTGTCATATGTTATGTGTCTAGTGTTGTGTTTTATGCTTCTTTTTTTGCTGCTTTTATTTTATCCACTGATGTGAAACACCTTGAATTACCTTGTTAAAAGTATATTATACAAATAAAATGTTCTTGCCTTCTCAGGAAATTTTAAAAATTCCTGCATCAGTGTATTGAAAACTGTATTAATGCTTCTCTGGCCTGAGATGTATCCTAACTTTGCTCGGGTTTACGACATTGTTCTTTTCTGCTGCAGTTAAATCAATACAACAGCGAAAGAAGTTTGAGTGCTAAAGCTCAGCCATCAGTATTGCTTCATTGTTGAGATTGTACCTTTAGTTGGGCTCAGTTAAAAAAGATGGAGTAAATCAGCAAACAGCTGTATGTACTGTAATAGCTGCTCTTCCACCACAGAAAGACATCGGCTCCAGGCTGATGCCAGCCTTCAACACACAGTCCAAGATCCCCTACTCTGATGTTAACATAGGTAAAGGCACGGCTCACCCCCCTCGCTGGACCTCTGACAGCACTGTAGCTGAAGTTACAAGTATTCAGCTGGAGTTCAGGGAACTCAGTCGGCTCACACAGGAACCTCAGTACCAGGTAACTAACCACCCTCCTGCTGTAACACACATGTCAGGATGTGTAACTCATCAGGCTGATTGAAAGAATAATCATATGAAACGCATCACACCAGAATTTTTATAGTAGGAATGTACAATATAGTTTAGTTTTTATTGTCGCTCATTTTGACTGATGTGTTAAAAATTTGATCATGATCGTTTTTTAACCAGTCAAGTTTTAAAATGATGATAATTACATATTCAGAACTATTCTCTAATTGATATTCAGAACATTAAGCTTGATAAGGAATCAAGATTAAGATGAGTGCTTTTTTTACTCCATACATGGGAGCGCCACTTGATGGCTGCAAGCCCTTCAGTGACCTGGATCTGTTTGAATGGTTTGTTTGTTATGATCTTGGACAGGTTTCACTGTAAACCTAATGAATTTCCCCTCGTGGGATAAATAAAGGATTATTCTATTCTTCATGTATTAATTATGAGCGTTTCAGCTGCTGTGGTTTGAAGGCTCCTGCTTGTGTGTAATAGAAGCTAACTCTGCATTCCTGACACACTGGAGACTTGAGTTATAAGCACCACCACAGCAAAAGTTTTGAAATGAAGAAAGATTTTTCCAATTAAAGTGATCAGAATTTGGCAAGACTCTGAACAAAGGCTCTTCTGATTGCTTCATCAGGAGGAATCCCACAGCATAAGCTCCTTCCACATGAGTCGTTAAGCTGCAGTTATGTGTATACAATTGAGTCACAGATGCACTCAATGCCTCAGGGTGCATTCACACCAGGAAGGTCTGTAGTTCACTTGCTTTGGTTGGACCAATTTTCTTCCTTTTGCTACGGTCCGTATTCATACTGCAAGTAAATGCAACAAGACCAGAGTTCCTCAACAAACGGCACATGTTTTAAGGTGTTTCAGCCATTGGACAGTTAAACATGTAGCCAGGGTAAAACAAGGAAGCCATGTGAAAATGGGTCACCAAAACCCATGGAGTGCTATTCTTATCGTCTTTCGGCCATTTTTGTAAGGTAAAAAACCCATGGGAGTCGCATTAGCTAAAAAAAAAAAAGAAGAAATGTTCCGTGTTTGACCGTTTGTAAACTGTGACGGAAAATTCTGAAGGGGGTCAATCATATTGACAGATTAGCATTCAAACCCTGGACCACCTGTTGCAAATGCATAGCCATTTTCAACTTTACACATGCAGTACATGTAACTGAATCCATCATAAGATTCCCATCTGAGCGGTATCTCAGACCTGGACACTGTACTCAGCGCATCTCGCTAACCAGGAGCTGACAGCCTGGTAAAGGGTTACTAAGGCTTTGCACATCTGGTTGGCAGCACAGGTGGCAAAACACCTGACACAGACTGCAAACAGAACACATCCAGGGGGAATTCGTCTATCTGAAGCAAACAGAAAAGGCGAGTTTTTCCAAAATCTGCTCACTTCAATTGGAGAAATGTTCCCAGATTTCAAAACTATGGCTGAAGTGGACCGTATTTTTTTGGATCCAGTCAATCCAGTCAGTCAAAATGACCGACAACCAATGATTGTAGCGTGACTTCTGACACAGCCAAAGATCACGATAGAAATGTTTTAGTGTCAAGATCTTTTGATACAACATGAGGTGTACAATAGGAGGCTGATAGATGGCCCGTATAATTGTAGAATTAACATAACATTATAAATATGAATAGAATATGAATGGGCTGTATTGTTCTCACAGGGGAGACATCAACAGCATACGCCCGCAGAGACTAAAGTATTTTTTTTTTGTTTTCTTTAATTGGTTGGAGAGTTTAGTCGCTTTCTGACTTTATTTATTCCACACCAGTGCTCGTTGCGTTGAATTCACACCGGCATAAAAGGTCCGAACCAAGGAAGGAAACGATTTAAAATACATTTTAAGCTAAATAAATGAGGCTGGTGTGAATACGTCCTTTGTAACTGTTCAGAGTGCTGTCCTCTTCAGGATAGTGAGATGCATTGAGTACCCGCACGTCTGCACCAAGTGGTCAGGGGTATGAATTGAAATCTGTCACAATGAGTCCTCTGTTTACTCTGTGTTATGCAGATATTAAAGGCATTATTGTTTTTCTAGATGAACTGTACCTGCTGACATCAGTCGTCTTGACTTTTTTTATGATTATTCTTTTGACTCTGGTCAGAAATCTAGTGAGGAGCCCCTGGTCATGGCTGCTTAAAATGATGATAGGACATGTTACACTCTACATAGGCAGTTCTGCTCTTTGGAACAGAAATGCTTATGTAGCCAATACCCTCTGTATGTTGTGGAACAGCAACAGATTTCCTTACCACTTTCATTGAGCTTTAGTATATCAGTCTTTCAGATCTAAGTAATATGGGCTTCCATACACCTGGTCTCATTTATTAATTCACAAGGAGAGTTTGAATACCAAGGACTTGAAATATAGCTGCCAAGCTAATGTTGAATCAGAGCATTCCTTTGGGATTATTTCATCCATCCATCATGGACCTTGTTTTGATTTCTTCATATGTGAGTTGCGCTGTTAAAGACCTACTGTGAAATGTAGTTCCAAAGACTTATTTACTAAGAAAAAACATACACACATTTTCCCTGCTGTATATCAGTCAAGGTGTTTTGTTTGTTTTCTGATTAGTTACAGCTCTTTGTAGTAAAGCTGCCAGCCTACTGGCATTACTTACTCTAAACCAGGTGTCTGTGTTCTGGCGCTGGATTGGTAGCTTGTCAAGATAACTACAGATTCCTCAACCCATTTAGAGTTTAACATGGCCCACATAATATGGTCCATGACTACTCAAGCAGTGTCTATAGTTGAGTTCACCTGATCTCTGTACAGGCCGCAGTTGCTGAAGTCATGAATCAGGTCCACAAGCTGGAGGCCAAGCTGGACGGTCTTGTGCCCATGTTCATCAACACAAACAGTGGCCAGTTCACCCATCAAGGGATCTACACATTGGGAGCCAGAGCAGACAGCTACTATGAATACCTATTGAAGCAGTGGATCCAAGGGGGCAAGAAGGAAAACCAGTGAGTTCCTTTTAACATCATATACAGTGCATCTGGAAAGTATTCACAGCGCTTCACTTTTTCCACATTTTTTAATATTACAACCTTATACCAAAATGGATTCAATTGATTTTTTTCTTAAAATTCAACACGCAACACCCCATAATGACAATGTAAAAAAATGTTTAGATTGTTGCAAATTTAAATATAAAATAACAGAAATCACATGTACATAAGTATTCACAGTCTTTGCTCAGTACTTTCTTGATTCACCATTGGCAGCAATTACAGCCTCAAGTCATTTTGAATATGATGCCACAAGCTTGGCACACCTATGTTTGGGTAGTTTTGCCCATTCCTCTCGAGCTCCATTAGGTTGGATGGAAAGCGTCGGTGCACAGCAATTTTCAGATCTCTCCTGAGATGTTCAATTGGGTTTAGGTCTGGGCTCTGGCTGGGCTACTCAAAGACATTCACCGTGTTGTTCTGTAGCCACTCCTTCGATATTTTTGGCTGTGTGCTTATAGGGTCATTGTCCTGCTGAAAGGTGAACCGTCGCCCCAGTCAGAGGTCAAGAGCGCTTTGGAGCAGGTTTTCATTCAAGATTTCTCTGTAAATTGCTGCATTCATCTTTCCCTCTATTCTGACTAGTCTTCCAGTTCATGCTGCTGAAAAACATCCCCACAGCATGATGCTGCCACCACCATGCTTCACTATAGGGATGGTATTGGCCTGGTGATTAGCGGTGCCTGATTTTTCTCCAAACGTAACGCCTGGCATTTACTCCAAAGAGTTCAATTTTTGTCTCATCAGACCAGAGGATTTGGTTTCTCATTGTGTGAGAGTCCCTAAGGTTACTTTTAGCAAAGTCCAGGCGAACTGCTATGTGCCTTCTACTAAGGAGTGGCTTCCGTCTGGCCACTCTACCATACAGTCCTGATTAGTGGATTGCTGCAGAGAGGGTTGTCCTTCTGGAAGGTTCACCTCTCGCCACAGAGGAATGCTGGAGCTCTGATAAAGTAACCATCGGGTTATTGGTCACCTCCCTGACCAAGGCCCTTCTCCCCCGTTCATTCAGCTTAGAAGGCCGGCCAGCTCTAGGAAGAGTCTTGGTGGTTCCAAACTTCTTCCACTTACGGATGATGAAGGCCACTGTGCTCATTGGAACCCTCAAAGCAGCAGAAATGTTTCTGTAACCTTCCCCAGCCTTGTGCCTAAAGACAATCCTGTCTCGTAGGTCTACACTCATTTCCTTTGTCTTCATGATTGGTTTGTGCTTTGACATGCACTTTCAACCCAGGGGCCTTATATAGACAGGTGTGTGCCTTTCCAAATCATGTAAAATCAGCTTAATTTACCACAGGTGGACTCAAATTAATCTGCTGAAACACCTCAAGGATGATCAGAGGAAACAGAACGCACCTCAGCTCAATTCTGAGCTTCATGTCAAAGGCTGTGAATACTTATGTACATTTGATTTCTCAAGTTTTTATTTTTAATAAATTTGCAACAATTTCAAAGACACTTTTTTCACATTATCATTATGGGGTGTTGTGTTTAGAATTTCATGGAAAAAATGAATTTAATCCATTTTGGAATGAGGTTGTAACATAAAAAAAAGTGGAAAAAGTGAGGCGCTGTGAATACTTTCTGAATTCACTGTACAGTAATAACCTTTAGGCAGGTATTAAACATAATTTTCATTATGCCCACATTTATCTATTACAACTTTTTTATTGATCTGATTTAGTATTTGAATCTTAAACATCATGTTTTTATCAGTCATAAGCAGAAAATTGTAATTAACAAAAGAATATTGAAAAAATCAGTTATACAGAATTAATCTTTGTTTCACTTGGTAAAATTTTAATCTAATGTATTGAACATGAGTTTTATACATGTGTATTTGTTATATTACTTTCTATACATTATTTTCTTAACTATGCTGTAGCTCCTTTGGCTAAATGTTAAAACATGACCTTGTAATGAGATAAACAACTATACCCAATGCAATGCTAATCATACAGTAATCCCTGAGTTCTTTCTCTTTGGTCCCTGTGATCTTTAGATTTCTGGAAGACTATCTGCAGGCCATCGAGGGGGTGAAGAAGAACTTGCTGCAGAAATCTTCCCCAAATGGCCTTGTTTTTGTTGGGGAGCTCTCACATGGACAGTTTAGTCCTAAAATGGTTAGTAATGGTTAAACCTGCCTTTTTAATTTCTGTGGAAAATCAGATTGATTATTGCTATGTAGCGATCACTGTTAATAGAATAAAAATCTCCCATCCGGAACGTAATCAATCTTGGGATGGGGTGGGGTACCAAAGACGCAGCAGACCCGTCCTCCAGATCTGGGGAAAAGAAATACGCTTTCATGTGACGGATTTGAAGGAGCCTTTGTACGTTGTGTTGATGTGATGTAATCAACCTTCATATGCGACCTTCCAAGGACAAAGCCACTGAATTTGCCCCCTAAATAAATTGGAGAGATTTTTTTTTTGTTTTAAACTATATAATGTTTTTTACAGCCTTCAACTTCTGGGATAGACATATATATGATAAAATGTTACCGTTGGTGTTATGTAGTATTAATTTGTCCTTAAATTTAACTTGTATACTGTAGTTAATGTTAGACCACAAAGTAAAACGGCTCGTTTCTCTATAATCCCACCTCCTCTCTCATGCAGAGCTGCTCTGACTGAGAAAAACAGCTGAGCATTTGTCTTAAACAGGAGTCCAACAGTGGTTTTGTGCCACAATAACACAGTTATATTAAGGGCTTGGACGTTTGTTTTCTTTATTAAAAACAAAAAACTGTAGTCATTAAAGCTTATTTCAGCTGCTAAAAATCAACCATCTACCAGGCTATAGACGGAGCCCATCCAGACTTTAGACAGCGCCCAACCAACACAGCTGAGTCCAGCAAGCAATCTTTCCAGCCCAGTATATAAAAAAGCTGTGGGTGGTGTTTGCACCCGTTTACTGAACATTCTGAGATGCTCCAGATCAATTAATTAACCATACAATGCTGTTATAAGATCACATAAGTGGCTTGATAAATGGCTAACACACATTAGCTTGTTGCTACTTAGTTCTCTGCCCATCGGGCGTCGTTGTTGTTGTTAAAAGTGATCCAGCTGCTGTTCTTTAGAAATGTAAAATAAAGTCCTGTAATCCATGTAGCCAACAGGTGTTCTTACATAGACATTTTAGAAAGTAAAATTCTAACAAAAAAAAGTGGTTTAAGCTGCTAAAACCGGTGCAGCTACGAACTTTGAGAATGGGGAGGGTGTGTTTGCAGCTTTACCACAGGTAGGCAGCAGTGTCTGCAGGGGCGGTGCAGACACCTCTAGCACTTCTTAGTGGTAATACAGTGACTTAAAATATGTCACTATGTTACCATTCAGTGGTAGGTGATTTTATTCACTGGTGTGATGACTCATTTTTAAACTTAAATGTGACAAAAACAAAGGACATGTGTATTGATTTTTAGGAAGAAACCAAACCCACCATTTTTAACTCTGATTAAGGAGGAGACAGTGGAACGTGTTGACGGTTTTAAGTACCTTGGTGTCGTTATCGACAGTAAGCTGTCTTTTAATGTTAACACTGATGCTGTGTGCAAAAAATCACAGCAGCAACTGCCCTTCCTCCGGATGCTCAACCACTTTGGGGTGTGCAGCAAATTAATGACAATCTTTTACCACTCCATGGTTGAATCTGTCCTGACCTATGCCATCATCACCTTGTTCGGCAGCCTGTCATTGGCAGATAAAGGTTAGAGCACATAACAAAAATCGTAAGCAAAATCATGGGTGTTCCATTACCCAACGTATTATAGGAGGGTAAACTCCAAGTCTCAGGGCATCATACAGTGTCCTGAACATCCTCTGTACCCTGATTTTGAGCTCCTACCCTCAGTCAGGAAATTTAGAGTGCCAAAGGCCAAATCAAACCGGATGAAAAACTAATTTTTAACTCAAGCCATTGCACAACAAAATCTACATTTTAAAGTGAAAAGTTGTGATGGGTAGTAATGATCCGGCCTTCAGCTTTCCTTTGTGTGTGTTTTGATGTTGCTTGTCCTTGTTCGTGGTGGTCGTTTTTTTTCCTATGCTTTTATGTTTTTTAGTTCTTATGTTTTTACCCATCTGCAAAGCAAATTTCCCTCAGCGGACAATAAAAGTAAAGCTGCAGTTGAAAAGTCAGTCATTTTCCAGGAGAGAGCGGTGAAGCTGCTCAGAGAGCAAGATTCAGGAGTAATACTCTGACATGCATGAATTATCCAAAAAAACAACAACACTTTGGCTGTGTTTTTTATGAGAAAATTGCATTATCAGATGATTTAAAACTCCAAATACATTATTTTGCATTTCGGTCTTTTAAAAAGGAACAATGTTTGGAGCTGGATTGTTTTGTTTCTTTTTAATTAGAGGCTGGCCAATATACCGGGCTGATATATTCAATGTTTTGTATATCAGCCATTGGCTGAAATTTGTTTTTAAAAGCTGATATTAAAGAAAAGATTAGACACCCGTTTGGCCAGTTGCAGCCATTACTTGACTGAAAGTACCCACACACACCCAACCAATTTGAACCAACCCACTCATATTTTATTCTTGAGTTCGGCGTTTAATTTTGACTGCTCTATTTTTACATATGTTTTAAATTTTATTATTTACTACCATGGCGTAGTGGGCTTTGTGGTGATTTTTCTTTGATGCTGAAAGTCCAGATTCTATCTAAACCAGCTATTTGCTCCATTATTCCAGTTACTATTTGAATTTATCTTATTTTGTATACATAGAGACTTGAATCTGTTATATTTTCTACTGTTCTGAAACCATTTGCACTCGGGTTACTATTGGAGTTTGTTTTTTATAATGTTATACACTGGAAGATCAATATGTATTTAAAGAGTTTAATTGACTTTTTAATGTGTTCAGTTGTCTTTCACAATCAATGTGCCGCTAAAAAGTATATATATAAGCTAAAGTATATTTTAACCTTTGGATATCGGCCTTAATAATTGGCTTTGGATACGGCCATCAGCGACCAAATTTAAAAAAAAAATCGCCATCGACCTTTAAAAAAAGCTACATCAGTCTGCATCTGTTTTTAATGGTTTATTAGTTTAAATTTGGGTTGAACAAAAATTTACGGGTTAAAGAGTTAGTCCCTGATATAACCTTGTTTGTGGGGAGGTCAAGGTTAATATACTGTCCAACTTCTATCAAGATTCAGTGGCTATTCTAGATCCTCACGTGGGAAGTAGTGAGTCATCCATAAATGTAGAGGAGCAGATACAGTCTGTAGCCCATCTTAGTTTCATTTCAAAGACTTTAAGGATCCTCTGGTCTTTGAAAGCACCTGGCACTGCCTATCAACATTTTCTATCTTGTGTAAGTTATTACAGTTTAACTTCTGTAGGTAAATTTTTTTTTTTTATTTCTACTCCTCTTAATTTTCCAAGTTAAAATTGTCTGAAGGTTTTTTTGCTGTTTGTAGCCGTTCAGTGCTCATTAGCTGGAACGGTCTGTTTTTGTTTAGGATCACCTCGTGTGTTTCCTGCCCGGCACTTTGGCTCTCGGCGCTCACAACGGACTTCCTGCCGATCACATGGACTTGGCCAAAGAGCTGATGCAGACCTGCTACCAGATGTACGTCCAAATGGAGACTGGCCTCAGTCCTGAGATCGTTCACTTCAATATGCACCAGGGCAGTATCAGAGACATTGATGTGAAGGTAAGTGGTTTCTCCTAAATAATTTGTAATATTTCACAACTGGTTGTGCTGTACTGAATAATAAGATGGGACCCAGGATAAAACACAGTGAGGCAAAAAAAAGTATTTGTGCGAGTTGGCCCATTTATAGGATGAGAGAAGTCTGTAATTTTTATCATAGGTACGCTTCAAATATAAGAGACGTAATGTGAAAACATTCCAAAATATGATATTGAATGTTGTTTTTTTTTTTTAAAGGAGTCTTAATCTATTACTACTATAGATGCCCACACACCATTCTAGAAGTATTTGAGTGAAAAAACAAAAAAGACAACGTGAATGTTGTTTTTTTTTTTCCACATTAATGTGATTTGCACCACAAACCAAGCTTCTCTACAAACTATCACAATCTGTCCTGCTCTTTCCCAATCCAGTCTCTGTCAGGTTGTCGGTATAGCGAAAGGACCGATTAACTGCTGCTACTGCAAGATGCAGGGCAGGGAGGAGAATGAGGAGGCGCACCTGACCGCGGTGTGGTCTAATCATCTAAACATTAAAAGGGCCTGATTTAATGTTTCATTTTTTCAGAGTAGTTAAGTTTTGCCACAGAAGTGAATGACAGCAAATTAAATTATACTTTGCAACATTATGTAATGTTTTTTCTGCAGGAAAATAAGTCTGAACTATGATCTAAGAACAGAGCTACTGAGCCTGCCCCTCCTGCAGAGGGGGGAGGTGGGCTATGAAGTGCCACAACAATATTACATTAATTGCTTAAAACTATGAGGGAAAATCTCTTGCGATTAAAAGGGAAATTGTGTTACTCTGTTATTTGTGAAGACCTCTGGTAATCATGACTCCCACCCGCGCCTTTTTTTTTTTTTTTTTTTTTTTTTTTTTTTTTCATCCAATGCAGAGTCTTCATCAGATGTGCATCCACGGCTGATCAGAGTCTTCTGGGTTCACGCTGAACAACAATGTGCACATAATGGCTGATCCCTCTGGAGCTTGTATGTTAGCCACTGAAACTGCCTTGTTTGACTCTGCAGAGTCTCGTTTCATCATTTTCTTTTAGCTGCTTGAGGATTTGGTCCTGCTGTGGTGCGCGAGTTTACTGAGTCTGGTATCAGTGTTGACCTCAGTGAGCTCTAATCTCACATCGCTACTTGCGTTCATGTATCCTTTGATTTATTAAATAAGCTGGGGACAACTTTTGAGTAAAAACTAGCGGGCCAATATTATTATTTTTTATTTAATGATTTTATTTTAATGATGAAGTTTCTTCTAAATACCACCTTCAAGAGATTCTAGCAGATGACTAAAAGTATCATCTGCTGTGACACCGCAGAGGCTCTGACTTACTCGACCATAGACTTTACATGTAATCTTGCCGCTGCTGACACTGGCGTTTTGGGCGGTGTGAACGCAGCATAATTCGTTAATTGTAGCGGCCAAAGCCGTTTCAAACAACTGCTGTTTATCAGTAGATATCTTTCAATCTTTGTTGTCTCTTTGTATCTTTGTTTACTAAATGATCCCGGATGTCGCCACGCTGTTATCAGTTTAGCTCGCCTCTGGCCCGCCTACATCAGATCCACCGATTTGATTGTTTCCCCGAGCTGCTGCAGTAAGGCGGATCATTGCTCGATTCCAGGGCGTCTTGCAGAGACTATTCAAATTGTGCTCTCGTGAGACCTCTGGATTTCCAGGGTAACAATGTGATATCCTAGATTTTTTTTTTTTACTGTCTGTCTCTTACAGTTGATTTGCATCTATGATAAAAATTACTGACATCTCATCTTTTTAAGTTGGACAACCTGCACAGTCAGTGGCTGCTACATCCTTTTTGACCAACTGTATGTAGTCAAATAAGGATATCAGCTGCATCTGTGGGCAGGGGCTCTTCATGCTCTGACTTCAACTGCAAAGTTAACAGGTAGATACAGGTAGAAAAAAAAAGAAGCTACATTTAACCCCGTTAAAACATAACAGTGGTTCACCACACCTGAGTTCAATTTCTCTTGCCCCACCCTGACCTTATTATTGCCAGTCAATCAAGAAATCCCTAAAATCTGACTTACTTGATGAAGTAGACAGAATGATCCTCAAAAGCTAGACATGCTTGGATCCAAAGCAATTCAGGAAAAAATAAGAATAATGCGTATTTAAATATCAGTGTGGAAAAAGTTCTAAAGCTTTGGGACTCCAGTGAACCACAGAAATGGCCTTTATTCACTTAGGGTGAAAACATGAAATGGTGATGAACCTTAGCGGACGACCAAACCGACCCCAAGAGAGCCGTGGCGACTCATTCAAGAAGTCACAAACCATCTAAAAAAAACATCCAAAGAACTTCAAGCCTCACTGACATCCGTTAAGGTCAGAGGTCATGACTCTACCATGAGAAAGAGAGTTTGCAAAAACAGTCCGAATGGCAGGGATCCAAGACAAAAACTCCTGCTGAGAAAAACAACATTAAAGATCATTTCACTTTTGTCAGAAAACATCTTTATGATCTCCAAGACTTTGGAATTCTCTGTGGACAGATGAGACAAAGGTGGAACTTTACGGAAGGTGTGTGTGTTCAGTTATGTCTGTGTGATTAAAACAAAAAAACTTGAATTCTACTCTACCAAAACATCCTGAGGGAAGAATATCCAGCCATCTGTTGGTGACTTCAAACCTTCCAATGTGGCTAAACTACAACAATTCTGCAAAGATAAGAAGGGCCCACATTCTTCTGCAGCTGGAAAAGAATCACTGCAAGTTATGACAAACTATTGACTGCAGGTGTTGCTGCTGAAGGTGGCCCAAACAGTTATTGGGGTCCGGAATCAAGGCAAGGCAATTTTATTTATATAGCACACTTTCAGCACAAGGCAATTCAAGGTGCTTTACATGATTCAGTGGTATAGAAACCAAATACATGACAAAAATAGGAAAATTAAGACGGATCATCACTAAAAGAAATGCATTTAGTAATTGAAGCCTAAAATGAAGTTTATGTGAGAGTATGAAATTTAAAAACAAAAACACGAGAATCCATTAATAAAAAGAGCAACGTGCAAGGAGCAATTTAGGAAAGGTAAAAGAAACAATTTTTTTTTGCAAAAATCAATCACTTTGTCACACAGGGCCATGTTGGTTTGGATTTTTTTCTCCCTTAGTAATAAAGATCTTCATTAGTACAATTGCATTTTGTTGTGTTGCCTTTGACTTTTTATTTAAATTTGTTTGATCTGAAACATTCAATTGTGCAAACATGCAATTAAAAATCAGGAAGATTGTAACAGTTTCACTTTATAAAATGAATTCCTGAAATAAAATGTTTATATTTTTATTCTTTCTTACAGTGTTATTCACAGTATAGCATTTTTAGATGACAAATGTCAACATTCTGCTTTGATCTATGATAAGTCAGTAAAGCTAAGAGACAATTTGAAAATAAAAAAGCAGTTGAAAATATTTGCTGAGTGAGAGAAATTTAAGAACCGTCTCAAGTCCTCTGTCTTTTGCTTTCCGACAGCCTGCAGACAGACACAACCTTCTTCGACCAGAGACTGTGGAGAGTCTCTTCTATTTGTTCCGGTTCACAAAAGATCGGAAATACCAGGACTGGGGCTGGAAGATTCTACAAAACTTTAACAAGTATACCAGGGTGAGTCTGATGAAACGACTGTCAAATGTGACTCAAAGTGACTGTTGCCCACCTGGGATTATACAAAGTCAGATCTGTGTGCTGTTTAAAGTTCATACTCACAGCATTAAAGTAAATCATTTATAAGCCTGGTAATTATGAAAACATCTGCCTATGATTCATTTAGAGACAATCAGAAATCGTACACCTTTTGTCAGGTAGTTACAGGTTTAGGAGGCACTGTTATTCATTTAGTAACTACTTTTAACCCTGGGTGTCGATCAGAACACTGCTTGAAGTTTAGATGAGGAGTAGACTCATTAATGGCACTTAAATGTAGGTGGAGGCAGGAGAAATTTGTCCAGACTTGCTTTAAGAATCTTTATGCAGCAGAGTGAAGTGATTACAAGACTTTCTCAGTCATGAGGCAACCTTTGGTGTAATTGAAGATGTACAGGAGACAATGACATGGTTTCCTGTAGATCAACAACCTAAACGATCTAATAACCTCAGACATGTTTACATACATGCACTTTAATGAAACTATCTCCCTTAACATCCCACATTCACTATTGAGACATCATATCTGCATTTAACAAACCTAACATTAATTAAAATGTCTAAATGAATGGACCTGACGGAACATAACACTTAAACATGCTTATGACCGAAGTAGCACCATAACATCAGATAATTAGCGTCCCACACCCAGATTGGATGCCAATTAGTATTTAGCATTGGCAGCTAATGAGCTAACCTCCGACTATACATTATAACTAACACAACTGCTACTTCCAAACTCTAATAATATCACACACATGACAGCTACGTTGTCGGCTAACTGCTCATGCTGCTCTTAAAGCTTTTCTAAGCTGCAGCAGAGCCTGATTGCCACAACTGCGCATGTGCATGAGGGGCAGAAAGGGAGTAGATAAAGGGACAGCTACAGTTTTAAGAGAAAAACAGAGCTTTAGAAAATAAACAATAACGTTAATTACAGAATTTTTTTGTTAATTGTACTTGTCTACGTTGTGACAAATCAATGAATCCTGGCAGCCCTAATATATATAAATATATACTAATTTTGGCCTTAAAATCAGCAGTAGAATACAGGCAGTAAGCCCGTGAAACATCTGCAATTAATTGTTTGAACCAGTTTTTTAATTTAGGGTTCGATTTCCACTCCTTTCTCTATTTCTGCAAACCCAATTCAGACTGACAAATTGGTGCAATCTGTGATTTATTTAGTGAGCTGTTTATTTTAGACAAGCACGGCTAGGTCAGCCAGCAGCCGATTTAAACACAGTAGGGTTAACTGCTAGTCTGACTGCAGCAGGACTGGCTGCCTACTAGCGCTCTGGGATGGGCGAGAGCAGAGCACAACAGCACCGCTGCTTGGGTGGAACGATAACGAGGCTAAGTGCTTCATGTCAGTGTTCCAAAGACAGTTGTTAGATTTGTTGCTAGTTGCTTTATCGAAAGTCGCTAGAGGGGTCTAAAAACTCTCTAAATATAGCAACAAAATAGCTAAGATGAAAACACATGATTCCACACCCTGCACTCTGTAACATAGTATAGCTGTTTGCTATACATTGCAAAACTAAACATCTGGGTTGTTTTTTGTTTTATTCCTGCTTTTTAAATACCGAAAATACCAACACGGGAAGACTGACATCAGTGTCAGTCATACATTTTGGTATCGGTAAGTTTTAGTTTATCGCCCAGGCCTGCTTCCAGCTATCACTAAACTCTTCAATATGGGAACATCATTGTTTTCTCATGCAGCTACGGTACAAAAATAAGATGGACCGAACCAGAGATTTGTCATCAAACACATCATTCAACAGCAACAAGGTCTATAAAATGCTCTGCACTGAACTCAACGATAGACCTGAAACGATGTCCGGCTCATTGGAAACATCAGATACTACCAGTGGCATCCAATCAGCACAAAGTCTTGATGTTGGATGAAACGCAAGTCGGAAGTAATTTTTCAATGCTGCATTCAAGTACAGCTGAGAAACTAGATTGTCAAAATATTAAAACTCAGTGATTTAATCATGTTTTATTCTCAAATAAGAGAAAGTATCATTTCAACATTTCTAAACCTCATTACTACTACTCTGGCTATGTCTGTGCTATTTTTTAAATTTTTTTAAGCCACATCAAATCTCATCAGTTCTATACTTTGAGTTATAGACCATAATAAAAGCAATAAATTTAAGGAAATTGAGAGGAATTCACAAAAGTAATGTGCAAATTTGTCTTCAAAGTATACCGAAAACGTACCGAAGCAGGATTTTTGCGTACTGTTGAGTTAAGGTTCTGGTCGAGTATTATTGTCTACCTGCTAGTAAGAACCTTTGTTAATCAAAACAAAAAAGTTCAACGTCCCATTTCAAAGGCACAGTGAATGCCTCATGATGTTGTGACCTGGTTTTCCACATAGACATCACTGGGTGTGCCATTTTCTCAGGAAGATGGACTTTCTTTTAGAGAAAATTAACTAGAACTAAAGTCAAAGTCTATGGTCTCTTCATACGTAAAACATGTTGACAGATTATTTAATTATGCACGTTTGTGCAGTAACAGGTCGGAGACATATATTACCAGCCCACCCTGTTTAGCAGAGCAGCACTGGACTCTACAGAAACTGTTTGTACCAGGCAGAGAGGTGCTTTATCTGCTGATATTTTCTGTTTACTGTCAGGATGTGGACTTTTTTTCATACTGATATATATCCAAATCTGTTTTCTGATTGCTGGTGTTGCCATGGTTTCAGTCTAATCAGTTTATTATTGTGAATATGTTTATGGGCCCTCAGGTTTCCACTGGTGGCTACACGTCCATCAACAACGTGTGTGATCCAGAGTATCCGAGTCCCAGAGACAAGATGGAGAGCTTCTTCCTGGGCGAGACCCTGAAATATTTGTACCTGCTCTTCTCCGAGGACACCAACCTCATTAACCTCGACAAGTACGTCTTCAACACTGAGGCTCACCCGCTGCCCATATGGCCTTCCACGGAGTGACAGCCACTGTGAAGCAAAACACGTCTCAGGGTTGCCATGACACCAGAATCATCTCTCTGTGTGAGCATGAGAACAGTAACCCTGACAACAGGCTCTTTGCTAGTGTTGAAAAGTCACATTCACAACAAAGTCTTTATTTATCAGAGTGGTGGGTTTTCATTCTTTGGATCTCTGTTGACGCCAACACCGGAAAAGATGATCACATCCCGACTCTGAAAGCCAACTGTGATCAGCTGGTGCTACTGGGCCAAGTTTTACAACATCCAGTTTATAACTCCGACATTATTATTCGCAGAAATGTTTTTTAGACTTTTTTTTCTTTTTCTACTGTAATGAAGCAAAGCCAAGATCTACTTTGCAACTGTGAACTACTGCCAGCTTGTCGTCTCCACATTCCAGAAGAAGGGAAACCAGCCATCCGACCTGTCTCTGGGTTTCTCTTGCTAACAGGAAGAAGCTCTCATCATGAGACGCTTGGGGAGACTGAAGTGTTTTCAGATGTCTTCTCTGATTAAAAAGCTTCCTCACAGGGCGCACAGTCATGCTGCTTTCCTGTCCTCCAAGCAGTGTGGCTCTTCAACACCACAAACAGGCGCCCTTATTGGAAGTCTGAGGGGTTCATCATTAAAGATAGAAAATACGGAATTTCTTGCTATATTTGACCCAATGGCTTTTATTTGAGTGAAAGTCAGTACACAATCAAGAACACAATAATGCTGAGAAAATGAATAAACATTGGTTTTCCTGATGGCAGTAAAATGTAGCATCAGGAGGGTCTAGATGCTTAGCATTTCAGTGAGAAATCAAAAAGGCTAGTAAGGCTGTGGGTCAGTTCACCCTTTTGCTAATTTGCCGCATTTTCTCCCTTCATAGTTCCATTTCATCACACACATTGTTTCTATTTCAGGTACATGGAATTATTCCAGTAGCTTTTATATTTCATTGTATTTCCACTAGGGCTTAAAATAATTCAAAAATCAATTTTATTTTTTAGAATGGTTTGCCCTTTTTACAGCTGAAATAGGAAGGGAAAGTCCAGACAGAAAATTTAAGTTTTGTGTATGAAAGGGTTAATACAGTTTCCCATGGAGAACTGCTACTTGTCCAGGGGTAAGTCATTGAATTTTAGGCATATAATTAAGATAACTGTAAAAAAAAAAAGTTGATAACACTGACCCATATCAATATCAAGCTGGAATCTGACTGAATCGAATCGGTTCTAACTCTTGAGAAACCGAATTAAATCGGTTCTTGAAATTTGAATCGATACCCACCCCTAATTACCACTGATTATGGTTCTGATCCCTGTACATTCCAGTTTACTTAAGGGTGTTAAGGATACATGTATTCAAATTTTTCATTACGGCCCTGTTGGATTGGTAAACATGTGGGCCGAAAATTAATCCAGCTGTTTTGTACCTGAACACGAACTCGGACTGCAGGTCAACGTTCCGCATGGCAACTTTAAAAAGTGACACGAAAAACAAATCAGACAGGACTTCCAGCTCTACCTAAACTATGCTGTTTGGAAACACTGTTTCTCATTCAGCTACAGCAAAAACTGAAAGATGGACCGAGACGGAAGTTTGTCAGTGAATACATCTCTCAACAGCAATAAGGTCCATAAAACACTGTGCTCTGTGCTGAACTGAATGACTCACCTGAAACGATGGTCAAACTCAGTATAAACTTCACTGATACTAGAGAAAACAAGCTGTCACCATGGCTACCAGTCAGATCCAATCAGACCAGACTACTGATTTTGTAAGTCGGTGGAATCCCCTTTGATGAGAAGGAATATTCTCAAAAGCTGACCATGCTGTTTTCAACTACAGTTTGGAAACAACATTTTGAATCTATCAAAAAGACTCCAAAGTGACTTAAGGTTGAATAGAGAACATGGGCACCAAAGCGACATCTAGTGTTTCGAGGTTGTAGTTGCAACAACAAAACTTAATGTTAAGATGTGTAAATGCCAGGTTTGTAGCCACGACCAGCCAGCAACGAATTTTACAGGGTAAGGACTATTATGTACTAAATTTATTCTATATCAGAATTTTAAATCAAAATACTAAATGGAAAATAAATATAACAAAATGAGGGTCAAAGGCAACAATAGTTTTTGTACACTTCTAAGCATCTTATTTGGAAAGCTTCTAATGCTGATCACAGTAAACAAGAATCATTTGCACACATTACATTTTCCTTGATTGAAGTATACAGAAAATGTACAAAATTGTGTATTTTGTGTACAGTTGCACCCTTAAGTTGACTCGGATAAAATGTCAGAGGTCATGACCTCTTCATTAAACCATTTTAGCCAGTATCACCATCCTGGTGATGAATAGCACTGATTATAGTCATGTAAGCACATTACCTGACAGGAAACCTCATCAGAATAGAGAAAATGACTGAGGTGAGTCTCTGGTCGTTGGTACAGAACGTTTAGTTGTAAAGGGAAAAAAATATGCAAGACTTCAGAAACCTGATGATTACAAGTTTTTCTTCAGCACCAGTTTACTTTAAACAGCTAGAGGAGCCAGTCTTAACTCCCAGCAGATTGTTTGCCCACTTCCCTCTATTGTTGACTTCAGTGGTTTGTGGAGAAGCTGTTTTGTAGGAGAACCATGATACTGTCGCAGATCAAAGTAACCTGCTCCTCCTGCTTAGCTCTGGATGGGTTGTTTTAATTTGAAGTTGGGCTCTTTGTATGACACAATGAGCAGTTTTTTCTCCTGTATCAACAGGGGAACATGAAAAAAAACCTTCCACCTGCTGACTTCTTGTTTCTTCCCGTTGACATGAATGCAGCATCTGTGCCTATCACATGCTAATATTCCAACTATAACCAGCCACTGTGCGTAACTGAGCTGGTTACAGAGATCTGGAGTTTCTGTGTATATTTTGCAAGGTCATGTTTTTTTTATATATATGACAAAATGTGACTTTTATGAGGTTAAAAATAATATATTCATTTCTTGTGGATATTTAAAATATGAGTTGCTTATGATAGTTTAGTTTTAATAGTGAGTTTTGTGGATTTCCTTAAGTTCTCCATGTGCTGTTAAGAGCTCGAGTCTCCTTGTGATTTAGGAGCTGATGGAATTTTGACTGAAACCAAACTCTTCTGTCCTCCATGTTCTTCTGTCGTCCTCACATGTGCCTTTATCTTGCCTCAGACAACATTCAGTCCATTCAAACAGTTTTTACTTGTTTATATAACTTTACATTATTTTGGTCATTGATACCCATAGATTATTTTCCATTAGAAAGTAGATTTCAGTTTTAAGTCCTACATTTTACATGTTTATTCTACCTGCCAGAACTCCAACCTTTCCCTGAATCATGGAGTTCAGCTGAATTCTTTATCTAGAAATATGCTGAAAATGTTCAGATCTTTTAGATGTTTTTATCCAGTTTAAGATTTAAGCAATGAAAAGCCATTCTTCAAAAGGTGCCATTAGGAGAAAAAAAAACTATTTTTAGCATTTCTGCAGATTAGAGTTTTGTATTCCAGCTGGAGCAGGGTCTCGGTGCTTGAAGCAGAACAGCGTCACAAAAATAGCTCTGCTGTGAAAATATTTCACCTCGGGTTCACCGTGACTCAGCAGACCTGAGGTCAGTCGTCTCAAAGGAAAAACGCCAGCCATACTGTGCCAAAGTCTTAAGTTCCTTTTCTCACATTTATATGGAAAATAAATCCCAATTGGGTGCAAGATGTGCAAACAAAGTCATAAATGGGCCACAATAAAGCAGGGACACTACAGCACAGTAATGATCTAAAAGTGAAGCATATTAGCAGGATTGGAACTAATCTACCTTATGCTGAACAAAACCAGAAATGCATTTGAAGGTCCAGGAGACAACTTTGTTAATGCAGCACCTCAAAGGAACTCTGGATACTTTGTGTGTTAAAAGTACTGAGACTGTTTATTCCCACCCATTCACTTTGTTTTTCCCCCTCCATACACTCCTCATATCTTTGTGGATTCTGTACATGGTAATTAGTTTTTGGGATTCATGGAAAAATATTTTTGAAATTTTTCAATTTGTTTTCTTTCCAATATTTTCAAACATAAGCTGTTTTAATATTGTCATACATGCTGGAGTATTCTTGAATTAAATATTGATATGAAGCAGATTGTGAGTTATTGTGTCCTGATCACTGGCCGATTAAATTCATTTGTGTTCAGTGTTTTACTCTGATGTTCCAAAATGAAATTGATTAACAAGCCTCTAACGCCTTTCAAACATTCTGGGTGTGCTGACTGGCCATCAGCTGCAGTATAATAATACATCAAACCTTTTCAGCTCTTTTCTGGACACTCAAAGACAATTTACAAATTCCATTATTCATTCACTCTCACATTCACACACTGGTAGAAGCAAGCTACGATTGTAGCCACAGCTGCCCTGGGGCAGACTGACAGAAGCAAGGCTGCCATATCCCACCATCGGCCCCTCTGGCCAACACCAGTAGGCGGTAGGTGAAGTGTCTTGCCCAAGGACACGACGACTGAGACAGATGGATCTGGGGCTCGAACCAACAACCCCTCCGATTGCAAGGCAACCTCAGCCACATCTTCTAAAACATCCAGGGATCCGCTTAAATATTCCCTTAAAGCTGTACTGTACAGACTGGTTGGAACTGGAGACTTCAGTCCACATTTTCTCACTAGGACATGACAGAGACAGACACTTTGTGGTTTGGTTGAGTAAAACAGCAGTAGATGGGGGGGGGGGACATAATTTATTGAACACGTGAATTAGCAATCTGCTTTCATTCTAAGCCTCATTAGCAAAACTACACCAGAATATTCTGGCATCAGGAAGACAGTAAGATGGCAAATGTAAATGTCAATTAATCCCCTCTTCATCTGTAGGATAAAAAGCTGTTTAGCTAGTGTTCTAATGATGCAATGCCTGTTTTTACTGCAGTAAATCTGTACCGTGTTTAAGGACCAGGAAAGGGAAGCTGCTGAAAATATGTCCAGACAAGAAGTCTAAAAATTCATTGATTTAAATTCCGAGGGGAAAATGCATGGCTTTTTTAAATGTGCTTTTTTTCTTGAACTCTTAAACGACAGAACATCTCAGATGAAGCTCTTCTGCCGTGTGTCTGATGCTCGTAATCTAATCCTTTCCATCTTCACCCACTGTGCAATGAGCTCAGCTTCAGTCTTTCTGGCACTGATGACTGAAGCTGGATCAGCATCATTAGAGCCTCTGCAGGAGGAAAAAGAAAAAACATACATTTGATTTTGTTATGTTGTACATCTTAACCAGCGAAGAGAAATAACCAAGGAACCAACCCACATGGAAAGAACTTATGAGGATAAATCTGCATATATGAAACTTATAAGCAGTTTATATGTTACCTATATACAGCATATAATAAAATATATATATATCTGCTGCATATATATAGGCCATATATGTATCCAGTGTTGCTTCTTTATATCCACATATTAGCCCTATATGTACATATGCCTCCTATATAGCTCATGCCCGGATGTGGCCAGTTATCTCACTTTGGCAACTGATGCCTAGATTAAATTTTTTATCATCACCACGGCACAGACATGAAAATGGGTCAGGTGAAAAAAGTGAAATTTCCTATTTTGACTCTAGGCAATGGGTTTTTTTTTCCTATAAAACATTCAATATTGATATCAGTAGTTCAAACTGTTGTAGCTTTAATATGGTTATAGATAATGGTATTCTGTAAATGAGAAAAATCTTCAGTACTATCAAAAGTTTGTGATGGGAGAGAATTCCTTTTTTCTTGGACGCCCTGAAGCCTTAAGAAGAATTGAACATCTTTCCTTGAAGTTCTTGATAATCCTATAAATGATTTGATTTAGGTGCAATCTTAGTAGCCACAATGTCCTTGCCTGTGGAACTTTCATGGCAAAGCAGGACTATGCAATCTGATCCTTGTTCATAACACTCTGGAGTATATGCAAATGACTATTATAAAAACTTAAGCAGCAACTTTTCCAATTTCCAATATTTATGTAATTCTCAAAAATGTTGGCCATGACTACACAATTCATGTAGGTCACTTATGTTGTCTTCAAAACAGCAAATTTCACCGAAAGGTGAGTGATTTTCATGTCTGAAGGTAATAACTAGGGATGCACCGTTCCGACTTTTTCAGTCCCGATACAGATGGCTGGATTTTTGTGTATCTGTCGATACCCGATACCGATCCGATACCATTTGTGACAGTGTGGAGGTCCTGTCACTATGGCTCCGATAGATCATGTGCCCTGGCTGCTGGCCACAGCAATTAAAGGCACCAGACTTTACAAAATAAACATAACTGAGACAAAATAACAGATGTAAAATATAAAATTACCACAAAAATAAAATTTCAAGTGAAAAATTAATCCTTTTTGGAAAAATGTGTTGCAGATATTCCCCATTTTGAGTATCGGTTCATGGTATCGGTTAAGTTTAACCGATACCAGTACATTAGGCAGTATCGGGGCCCATACCCGATACCAGTATCGGTATCGGTGCATTCCTAGTAATAACTACTTTTTTGTCTGAAGCCCATTTCAGGAAAAAAATAAAATAATGCAATAACTTCTGTGACAGGGAAAGGGTCTCTCAAACGCGGTGTTCTGTCTGAAACCGGCTGCAGCCTACAGTACATCAGCACGACCGATCAGGTGACTGAAAAACATTGATAAACAAACCCCGTTGTTCTGCCGACCGCAGTGGGCAACAGAAGGGAAACAGAACCTCCAATCCTATTGCTTGGCTAGCAGAGGAAGGCACTAGTTTCTGGAGAAACTCGTTTCAAGGAACCCAAAGACTGCCGACACCAGGTGAATCCTAAATATTATAATTGTTTATCCCAAGAGCTTGACAAAACCCCTCCAAGTTTCAGGCTGCCGACCGCTGAGAAACAGAGCCACCAAGGTGGAGGACCTAACACAGCCCAAACCGCATGCCTGAACCGGACAGAGGCTGCATCCCTTCGTGCCAGAGGCTGCATCGAGCCGCCGACACAGGACTGATGAAGAGTGGCCGGGTCGGGGAATCCCAGAGGTGCTGTTCGTGAGTGTCGGGGCCATCCGTGACACAGCTGAACCCAGAAAGGAGGAAAACGGTGTCCTGATCGGAAGCTCAAGGAGCTACTAGCCTTCTAACTAGCTTATTTTTGGGTAAACAGGCCTCTTGGCCTGAAACTTTAATCAATGTTTTAACAGACTTTTCCCGACCAAGAGTCGTTTTAAATCCTGCAATTTGAGCTACTCTATCAGACAGGAGTTTTCCTGTTTTTTTTGTTTAATGTTTAATAAGTGTATGAGCCACTCTATATTGCCCCAAGTGCGTCGCAGATAGCTACAGCTAAGGAAGCCCACATGTTTGTTTAGGCCGGCGTCTCATAAACAAAGATCGCTATTAAGGGTTCAAACAGAACTCAGTTTAAAAATAATTGTTTAAGAACAAAAACTAATTTAATTAGCCGTGTTCGAGCTCACCTTATTCGATCAAAATATGGGAATTAGATTTACTGTTGTGAACAATCCATGACTTAAGTAATCCTCCAAATGTTAACTACTCTTATCAAGAGAAATCTTACACAAACATTTCTTGATCCAAAGAAAGTTAAATTTGGTTTTATTGGTTTACATATAAAGCAATGGTGATAAATTTGTTAAACTAAAATTAGTGAAACTAATTCAGCTTTCCTTCCAGCATAAATCAGAATATATGGTTTCTCATTTTAATACATTATTCATATTTTTGTGTTCTTTTATTTTAACTATTCATTTATTTAAATCAATAATGTGTTCTTTTACTATTGTGGTGATTAAAATTTTTTTGTTTTCTGTAAATAAATCTTGTGTTTGGAAAGTAACGGTGGTCATTTCTTGTTCAACACACACATTGCAAGGTTTATGGTCAATTAACGGTAAAGAATTAATTCCTTCGGATTATGAGACTGACAGACATTTGGGTTTTAAAATAGTTCCTGACAATAACGAATAATAATTTTCCATAAGTTATTAATTTTATTGACTGCCATAAGCAGTCCTTTGACTATTAATAGCCAAATAGTTATATTTTTGGTAATATCCCCAACAGTGTGGAATTCTGTGACAAAACGACAAACAAATGGTTCCAGCTGCTTCTCCGATAAATATATTTTCAAGTGTATGGTTGTCAGTTTTTTCTTAAAATTACCTGGGACAATAACCATAAATCGGAGTCTAGTTCGAATATTGCTAGAGATTAAATATTAATTAATATATTAGCTATGTTTTTCTCTGAGCGATGTTTGGGGCGACTAGGTATAAAAAAAACGGTTTGGAACAGACTTGCCTTACGTGACCGCGGCTGCCGGCTTACATGCTCCGTTTACGTCCCGCCCATCGTAATAGCATTGTAGCAAAGTAATATTACTTCAACCATGGAACTGTACATGTAAAACGAGAGTTTTACTTTTTTGTATATGTTAGTTAAATCAAATGTGCAAACGAATTAGTACCTGGTAGCCACTGAAGCTGCAACTAATAAGCAACTCACCAACCATATATAACTGTTTTTGATCCAAAAAACAATAAAAAAAATAAAAGAAACATTATAGATATAAACCAGATGGTTAAAATCCGTTGACTTACATTTAAAATAGAAATTTCCCCCCAAAGTAGCTGCTGCCGACTCCTACCGCGCTGTAGTCTGGGAAATTTTTGACCGAGAGAAGCCATCAAGGCACGTCTGACGTATCCTCTGTTAGTTAGCTAAACGGCTAACAAACGGAGAACAGATTCTTCGGTAGAACATGAACATTGGAACACGCCTTGGCGGTCCCTGATGACGTATCTCCTAGGCAACCGGGGCGGGACCAAGGCATCAAGGCGAGGTTCCTGGGCATTGAGAAACACCCTAAGTCTCCACACATAAAACACTCACCAAGAGCTTGTAGAGCTTCTCTTCCATGCTGGATCTCACTCCATCGACTGCTCTGACATGGCTGCTACTTTACACATGGTCACATTTATAGAGGCTTTCTCCGTGTTTAATGCTTCTTTCTTAGTCCTGAAGGCTTTGACCCTCGCTTCTTCTGCAGTTTTAGTCTGGTAAACGTTTTTACACAAAACCTAAAGTAACTTTTGCCGCCGGTCGAAAAATCAGCGTTTTCTCTGCATCAAAGTAAGTTTTTTAAATTCACGGACGTCATATGTTCGATCCACGGCACATTTCAAACTGGATCAGAAAATAACTTATTGCTCAGCTGACTCTCATTCATTTTTTTAGCCAGTAGGGGACCCGTGGACCAGAAGTAGAAGGGCGTGACTTAGGCTCCCCGTTGCAGCAGTCCAAGATGGATTCTCCTGAGTTTGGAAAACTCAAAATCTCACAAGAATCCATCTTGCCGAGAAAGGTTATGTTTGCAGGGAATCTGCAAGGAATTTGGCTCTTTTGAGTTGAGGAACTTCTTGTATGCGGCGTCTATATACAGGAACAAAACAACTCTGGTCACGCATGTAAACGGGTTATTCCGAATGTTTCAGAAGCCCGAATAGTGACCTTAACACGACCATAACTCGAATATTAACAGCTTGTAAACATAGTCACTGTTGGACTCTGTGGAGCTGTTTGGTGTTCAGATTTTCAATTTTGGAGTCTAACTGTACGTAGACACCAAAAGCGAATTAAGCGAGCGGCGAGTCAGGTGTACATGTTATGTCAATGGAGGAGCGCGATGACGCGCGGCAGGGGGTCCCGCTTCAAGGCAGAAGCAGATTTGCGTCGCGAAAACGCTTTTCTGCCCGATCTGCGTGGAGGATTTGTGCGAATGAGGCGTTTGCGGCGCGGCTCAAATATTATAAACTTTTACGAACCGCAGACAGATGGACAGCTGTTCAGAAATGTAGTTGGTGCTTTGGCAGGCGAAGCTTGGACCTTCACGGCACAAACTGGGCGAGCAGGTCACGTTCTCAGGGCGGCGAGGAGCCGGTGTTTATGAGAGGCTCGCTGCTGTTTGTGGATCCCTCTGCCGCAGCTAGACTGTATCTGTAGCTCACCAAGCCATTTTCTGTTAGTGTACTTTATGACTTTGGGAAATCAAATGATGCGTCTACATTACAGAATTTTTTATTATGTTCAGCCCTTTATCCAAAATGTTTATGTTCATGTAATCGCACATGTAAGCACTTTGGGTTAACCAACGGAAGATAGGCAAATCTACTCACTCTAAGCTGACAGAGAAGATAAGAAATTAACTGTATAAATGTTTATTTTTTTCTGTTCAGTTTATGATTTATTATATTGTTATTCAAAAAGGGACTGAGGCCTTGAAAGTTTTCGCTTATTTCTTATTTTACCATTTGAGGTTTAAACAGATAATGTTAACTTCTTCATTTTGAGGTGTTATTAGTGTTACCTAGTAGCTATGGATTTTAATAATTTTACTAAAATATAGGTATATATACCTATATTATGGGAAAAAGTCCATATTTACATAAGTCATATATATTTTAAAACGTATATCCAGACTTGTATTAAAGGTTCTATGTTTATGTGATTCTTTCCATATGGGAACAGCTTGTCGTACCTCAGGTCCAGGTGATGAGCCCCTCCAGAGATGTTCAGCGCTACTAGCGATGAGCTCAGGGACTTCCGTACCTGAAGATGGGAGACCTGGTTAGCTCTGGGATCACTGAAGGTTTACTGTTTGAATCAGACACTCACCCCTCCGTTGGCCCATGGGTCCAGATCCCCGTTGGAGAAAATTATGTTGCTTGCTGAAGAGAGGACTGAAAACAAGAAGTCGTTAGAAGATGCAGAACTACAGACCAGATTAAAGCCAAATTCTTGAAAAGAAAAAAATAAGATGTGATCAGATAGGCTTGTAGTCCATCTTAGGAGGGTTCAGGAGGTTTTGAAACGTACCGTCCCCCCAGAACTGGACTTTGAGCCAGCCTGGTCTTGGAATCACACCCCAGCGCTTGGAGCAGTAAACCTCCCGGTCCTTCTCAGTGAAGGCCATCGGAGGAAACATGTCGGTCACGTTGTTGCTATCGAAGCACAGCTCAACCTCGGTGCATGCCTGCAGGTGCACACAACCAGGAAGTGGGTCTATTAGAAGATCTGGCAGTGAGAACACACTGATCTGCTCGTTTATTGGTCTCAAAGAGTCCAGTTATTATAGTCTGTGTGGGACGACTGTGCCCTTCTAACCACTAGAACATCTGCGGGAGACTCCATAGCTTCATCAGGCTGCTCGTTAGAATTCCCTGTCTCTTAATTGTGGTTGTTACACCTGAGCAATGATGTACACCCTAATCAGAAGCCATAACATTTAGTTTTTGTCAGTTAAGATTTTTAAACTTTATTAAAAAGGGGCTTCCTACCAGAGGTGGGTGGAGTAGTAAAAAGTTATACTCGAGTAATACCATTTCAGCATATTTTTACTCAAGTATAAAGAAGCCCATCAAGAAATTTCTCAAGAATAAAAAAGGTATGCAGCACAAAAAGCAATTCAAATACGGAGAAAACTGATTAGAATGTCTGATTCAATATTTTGAAACATGTTATTAGACAAACAAAATTATGTGCAAATGTTGCTATTTTAAGGAAAATTATGATTACATAGCTTGAAAAATAAATTCAGTTTATTTATAGCATGGAATACATTCACTTACTCACCCAGACACTTCTGTTGCGACTTGAAGTCCTTTGGGAGAAGTTTTTATCCATTTGCGATCCGCGTATATCCATATAATGGGAGTTGTTGAGACAACCAAGCTGTAGCCTCTAAATAAGGCATTATCTGCCATAAAACTGCCAATAAATCCAATTTTATGGACATACATTGATCATTAATAGATCTAAAAATCTCCCAAATGACTTCAAATCGAACCAAATATGGTCTGGGTGACTAAATGAACCTATTGCATGCTATATATAAGGTCCATGTTGCAAAAAAACAGTGCTTCCCCTTTTTTACTTCATTATAATATTACCCAAGTAAAAGTAAAAAGTATGATGTAGTGAAACTACTCCAAAATGTTACTCAAGTTACTCCACACTTAAAGTTTTAAGAGATTCAACACAAAATCTATTCCAAATATACAAAGTTAGTTGTAGTTCTAGTTTTTTTTTAACCCTAATTTTCTTGTCCAGATAATAATAATGAAATAATTTCCAGGTACGGGTTAAACAGTACCACAGTACGGTATGTATCTGGGGTTTTAAAGTCACACTAATCAAGAAAAATAGACAAACATTTGATGAGCATATGATTTATATTATTTTAGCACCAAACAAAGAAGCTTTTTTTCCCTGAATTAATACCCTTCAATTATTAATTTGATATTATTCTTTTCTATACCATAAAATACTTTAAAGTATAGAACTGACTGGAGATTTGATTGAATTTAAAAAAAATATATATAAAAAAAACAAGCAGACATGGCCAGAGTAGAAAACAATATAACCAATTGAAAACAGTTAGTGTTAATGTTTAGAAATGTTGAAATAATACTTTTTCCATATTTGAGAATAAAACATGCTTAAATCACATTGGAGTCGTTTGGATCTTTAGACGTCCTATTTTCCCCAGTTGTACTTGAATGTAGCATGGGCAGCTGTTGACATGAAACCTGTTGAGGCTGTCTTAGTTAACAGCAGACAGCAGCACAGGAAGGCAACACATCTTCCCCACTTGGAAGTAAAGTAGTTGGTACCACATCTGTTACTCCTAATATTTCCCATCAACCCCAGAGTTGGGGTCTCTGGTGTGCCTATGGGTGTACCTGGTAGTCCCAGGCCAGGCTGTCGGATCCCAGTCCACATCCAGTAGGATCAGCACATTCCACATAGAGACTGTACAGGTCGAAACAGGTCAGCAACCCAGTGGAGTTGTACACGATCCCTGCAGGTTGGAATGCATCGGTTACTGAACATGTAGCTCTGTTGGACACTGGTTTGGATCAACGGGTCATTTCACTGGTTTTTTTTATGTTTGTTTATCCACATATTTTCTGAGCTTTTAGCTCAACGGTTGAGCAACAACCAGACTGCTACTGTGAAACTCTGAGATATCATAAAGTAGGGTGGTAATGTTTACAGCCAAAGAGATGCACTGTCTGCTCATTGCCCCACCAGGTGAACTGTTCTAAACCTAAAGCTGACCACTGCCCTCTAGTGTTTGCACACAACAGTACATCTGAATGTTCCTTTATCCTAAACTGTAGCAAACTGCTGTGTAGCTTTATAGTAAAGGATCTTCACTGATCAGTGCCTGTCTCAGAGGAAAGGTTCAAACAAACAAATGTCCAATAAGCCTGCTGCTTTGTGTTAGCGCACCTGCAGTATCTCTGAGGTTAGCCAGCAGATCCGATCCTCCCAGCATGGTTCCACAGGCCACCTGGAAGGAAAGATCACAGCAAAAAAACAGCATGTCAGTCTGATATCAGCTTTTCCAACGCACTGTTTTAGATTCAAACTATGCAGCAACTACTTTGCACAAAATTATATTTTAAAAGGACCTTTCAGGGTCCATAAAATGTATAAAAACTCAACCAATGATCTGTTAATTCCTTCTGTATCAAACAAGAAATATTTTCAGAGTAGAATGAAGCTAAAAGTATTTTGTTGCCAACTTTGTCTGGAAGTGATTATTTAAAAATAAATTAACAGGATATGTTAGTGTAGTATATAAAAAAAACTGTTTATTTGAATGTTGCCAGACCTAAAGTGTTTGTAGGAACCCAAAAAAAAAGCCTCTCAGCCATCCCATGCAGACATGATGAAGAGGGTTAAAGATGACACAGCAGCTACTGAACATTTGTCCCTATGGAGCCCGGCAGGGGTCAGGTGCAGAAATAATTTTTGAGGAGTAAGAATCTGTACCCTCAGTTTACTAAACCGTGCGCACGGATTACAAATCTGTACCTTCAGTTTATCAAACTGTGACCATCTGGGGGGTCCTGTTCGCTTGATAATATTCCCCGATTGCCATTATAAAGTAAAGTTCTGCTTTGGCGGAGTGTTTAATATACAGGACTGGTACCAAGAACTTGGTGGTTCGAATCCCGTTTAAGTCATTAGATTGTGTTTTATCACACAATTATTTTTTGGGGTGTCTGTAGGAAAGTAGGCTCTGAACATAACCGTTAAAACCGGGTACATTTCCCCGGCATCATTTATAAATTCTAGTTTTGTCCCCACCACATAAAAACCAGATGTGTAATTTTTTAACAGTGCAGGTCTAACCTCCACTTATGCTCCCATTGCTATTTTGATATAATCAGGATCCAAACTGATATTCCACTATCTAAAACAGTTTCTTTATGTGCGAATGTTGTAACATTCTTTGCTGAGATTCATGTTACGTCCAATAAAGACTTACATTCCAGGTGGCCACTGTATCAACAAGTATCTGGTTAGCGCATATATCTCTTATACAAGGTGTTTATGCTGCGCCGCCTGCTCCTTGCAGCTATGCAGATAGCGCAGGACTGTGCCTGTATTCCAGTGAGCAAGGTGAGCATACACATTATGATTTATGGCCCATTTCTAGGCCGTTTTTCAGCGATGCAGCACATTTATTAACTGGTTTGTCTTCAAATATTGCATTTGTTGTGCATGGACCGTGCCAGGCTGCATAGGTGGCTACAAAACTGTTTTTATAAATATGACACGTTTATAGCCTTCTTTCTTGCAGTGACCCAAAACAATATACATAAGTTCCCTCTGGGATCAATAAAGTCTTTTGATTATAGCAGGCTCCGAGGACAGGATTTGATCCAACGATTATCACATGCCAAACGTTGGTGTTAACCACTCTGCCAAAGGAGCAACACAAAGTGAAAAGCCAGGGCTCATTTTCAATTGGAAAGGCTCACAGACACTGTCACACATGATTCATGAATCCGTGCGCACGGTTTAGTAAACCGAGGGAATGGATTCTTGCGTCTGAAAAATTATTTCTGCATCTGACCCCTGCTGGCCTCCGTATGTCCCTCATTAAAGCAGTTCTCCCTGTAACCCTGACCTTGACTGGGTTGGCAGGCATGTTGCCCATGAAGTGGGTGCTGTAGGGATAGTCCAGCATGGCCAGCATGGTGAAGGCGTTTCTCAACAGGCCGTAGAGCTGATGGATGTCCCGAGCCGACAGCAGAGGCTTACAGAGAGCAAACTCTGACTGGATGCGACTGTAATCTGGCACCAGCAGAACAACACGCCTTGATTCCAAATAATAGTATTCGTTTTAAAACATGGAAGATTTTTCTTCTCAATATATGAAAACCTTTGAGATTTTTCTGAAATTTCTGCATCGCAAAGCTTTACCTTGACGTTCAGCTAATTGCTTTAACTGATGGAAAGCTCCTCTCACAGCATCTCTGCATTCAGGGCTGATGTTTTCAAAATCCTGCAAAGGAAAACATAAAAACTCATATAGCATTCCACAGGTTCATTTCATGTCTTCTAGTTCTTGGAGAGGTATCTTTATTATTAAGAAAAGAAAAAAGCACAGAGAAGTTAATATTGGTTGAAAGATTTTTTTTTTTTTAAGAACTACCTACAGTTACGTCAGCCTGAGTTAATCTAACACAAACACACATATCATAATAAACAATAAATTAACTAATCGCATGATTAATTCAAATGAACTTGATAATTTTTCCAGCCCGGATAATTTATTTCTAGCAAAAAGAATGGATGAAAAAAGGCAAATGTGATACAGATATCCGTAGTAACAGAATAGCGTGGGATGGGTTTTTTATTTAAAGGCACAGTGTGTAATTTTCGGCCAATAGGGGGCAGTGCATACCTAAATTATCACAAGCATGCGGTATCTGTGTCTTCGAGTAAGAAACTCAACAACGGAGGTCCAACTAGTGCTGTTTTCAAACGCTCAATTCCCTGAGAATGATCTATTTGCGGCAACATGACGAGCACATCAGTCTCTCTTTCATCGCTTGGAACTAGCGAAGAGGTAAAAATGTATTTATGGCTAAACTTTTTTGCATTTTGAGGTGAAATCAATGTTTTAATAGCAGCCGTGTTCCGTGAGCTTTGTCCGTCCGGGTTCTTGTAGAAGTAAAGACGTCATCCAATATGGCTTACCCTGAAAAGAGGACCCATGCCTCTGTATTTTAAAACTGATTTTTAAAGTCATATTTTACAATATCGCCAATATTTTGCAATTGATGTGCTTTACGTAATTATTATTACATAATATTTTAATGGCTATTTTCAAAGATGTACTGCAAAAACTACACACTGTCACTTTAAATTGTGTTCTTCTGTTTAGTTTTTTTTACAAAACTCCTTATTGGGAGATTTGCTTGTTTTTCATGTCTTATGCAAGTGATTCATTTGTTTTGAAGGGCAATTTGATTTACCGATTTGATCTATTTTTTATTGTTTTGGTTGTTTTATTCATTTATATTTGACTTTAAAATGTCTTCCACTGGTAAATGTTCTTTAAAAATTAATGTCTGAGTGTTCAGAGGGGGTACATGAAACATTACATCAGTTGAAAACTGACTCATACAAACAATATCTATCACAAAACCTTCTAGAGCAATGTATGCTCTGGCAAAAATTGTTATTGTTATAGGGCAGGCCTATATAAAAATGAATCACATTAATTTGTTGAGACAAAATATCAAACTACAGATTATTCTAATCCTACCTCGGTGTAATATGACCTTAAAGCTAATTGAATCCTAACCCTCTGAAAGATTCTTCTTGTTTGTTTCTAGGAGAGGCAACTTACAGCTGTAACGTCTCTGAAAAACTGCCTGGAGTCTCCGAGACCAGCAGTGGACAGGATGGGGGCGCTGGCTGCCAGGGCGCCGGCCACAACGTTCGGATACTTGATTCTCATGTAGACTGACAACATTCCACCATAACTGCAGCAACGGGAAGAGAGGGAAAGATGAGCAGATCTGATAAACTATGATGCCTCGGAAATGGATCTATACAGCTTAAACTTTAACATTTTGTCACCAAGAACTGTGGAGAGCATTTGTATTTATTTCTCCTGAGACAATCTGCTGCAAAACATCTTGAGGTCAATCAGACTGGATGGAGAGCATCTGCTTCACAGCAGGGATAGAGAGGTCAGGGTGATGTACAGGAGGTAGATTTCCACCTAGCTCCTTTAGAGTGACCATGGATCCAACTTTTTTTTTTTTATGTGCCATTTTTACTTCTGAACCATGGACTGAACAGAACTCAGATGTTCAAAGTTTAGGATACAGTTCTAGAACCCAACCCTGGTTTAAATGTTCTCCCTGACCTGTCTGCTGTGTTCCCTGGTCTCCATCATGCCGGTTGCTCTAATTAATCTCTGAGGCCTGAAAACAGAACAGCTGCATTAAATCACACACAGGTTGGCTCTTTACTAATTGGGTCCTTTTTTGAAACGATTTGGCTGTACTAGAGTTCATTAAGAGATATCATAGTAAATGGGTTTAAATTCAATTGTTGGCCATTTGAGGTTTTACTATGGACACACTTTAAAAACCATGTGGGACTTCCCAGTCATACATCACTTTGTGCTTGTTTATTAGATAAAATTCAAAGATACATAGTTCTGTGGCTGTAATGTGACAAAGTTCAACAGGTGATGAATACATTTGAAAGGTACTTTATTAATACGTCTTTCTTTAGAAAACCATACATGATTCAAGTCAACCAGCTTATAATTAACTGGGTTAACAGGAAACTGTTCCTCTCATTTCAAAGTAGTGAGAAACAAATTATTATTTAGATATAATGTGGGCAAAAGAGTATTTGGAAGCGGCCAATTATGCAAGTTGTCCTATTTAAAAAGATGATAGGTCTGTAATTTTCATAAGTAAACTTCAACCGCACAGGTTGGCAGTGACAGATTGGTACAGTTTAATCACTGATGCAGAAGGAGCACATGCTGTGGAATTTCCTCCTGCTGAAGTGATTAGAAAAGCTCTCGTTCAGCCGAAGTCCCTTCAATTAAAGAAAATTGCTCCCTGATTTCAAAACTTTCCAGTCTCCAGTGTGGAAGCACATTATGAATTCAGTCTGTTACACACAGCATTCAGACCACAGCAGGGGAAATCTTCATAATTTATACCCATTAATCTGCTTGATTAATAACGTTCAGTTTGATCAAATTGAATACTGAATTAAAATGAAAGAAAATGTAATACCCCTGCATATGTCATTATTATCACTTTAAAATAAAAGATTAAGAAGAGATTTGGTTTACCCCATTAATTTAGCTGTGTTAGAGTAGAGACCCATCTAAAACATGCAGGACTTTAGGGCTTCTTACCTGCCACCAAACACGATAACAGGGCAGTGTGTGGCTGCAAGCTGCTCTCTCAGCTCACTGATCATGACGGCGTAGTCAGCGAGGGCCTGCTCCACTGTGAGCAGACCCACCTGTGGGATGCTGAAAGAATCTTTCCCAAACGGCAGAGACTGGCCATAGTACCTCTGAAAAAGGACAAAGGCATGAAATAATTAATTTAAAATATAGATAAATCAGTGAGAGAGGTGAATAGTTTAAAGATGTCATGTCACCTGCAGATGACTGAAGAAAAAATTTACAATTGTGGTGACATTTACTGAAGCTGTAGAAAGGGTCTTAAAATAAAATAATATCTTGCAGCACGAGGATCTCAGATTGAATTTTTTTCTAGGTTTAGGTCTGATATCCGCTTTGGTCATGGAAGAAGGCTGATTTTTTTGCCTAAGCCCAGTGGTTGGGACATTGTCCTGGTGAAAAAGTACACACCTAACAACTGGACCTTTCCACCAACTACCCCAATCCTTATAAAGCTAAACTGGTGTCCAGTTTATTTCAGAGTGCGATTTAAAAATTATTTTACTAAGAATAAAGGCTTTTCATGGATAAGCCCTGGACCATATTAGAGGACACTTCCATATATGTGTACCTAGCAGGAACACTGAGGTCCTGTCGCCAGAGTCTGCTAACAGTTCCTTACACAAGAATGAAAACAAAAGGAGAGAGAACTTTTTGCCCTGTGGCACCAAGACTTTGGAATTCCACATCTATGGACATGGTGGACTCCACTGTCTCTTTTAAAGATTTTAATGTATTTCTGGTTATGTGAAGCACATTGTGATTCCTATTTCTTGAAAGGTCCTCTCCATATAAAACGTTACTTTATACTTAGTTTAACTGGATGGATCGCAGATTACAGGATTCATCAATCCAACTGAATGCATCAAACTCAATAGGGCTACAGTTAAAGGGTAAACAGAGTAGTAGGTGGCACTAACAGCAGCCATGTTGCAGCTTCTTCCTCAAAGTCTCAGGCTGATACCTTTCAAGGCGTTTATGACAAATCTGTACCTTGGAGAAGTCATTCTAATCCAAGAAAAGAGCTGCATGTAACACATCTATGAAATGATCTGGATGAGTGTATCATAAATCTAACATCTAAATCTTAGAAGACTTTTGGCATATTTTGTTGGAAATATCAGATTTTAATCTCAACAAACTTCTGAGTTTTTTTCTTGAAAATTTCTGACTCTACAATATCACAACATTTCTAAGTTTAAATGTTCAAAATGCATCCCTTTAATCATGGACATTTCTGATTCTTCCTTGCAAATGTACAACTTGAAGACTTAATTTCTGAATTTCTTTCCTGAAAACATGAATCTAATGTCAGAATTTCCTTGGTTGTAGGCAGAAACTTACTTGTCCATTTTTTAAAAACTTTTTTTTATTTCCAATGGCCCCAATACTATGATGTAAATCATTTTTAAAAGCAAGAAAACTGAGCAGGCACTTTCAGAAATAACTTTTTTCAACAGGCGTGTGAACCAAACTTTGCATGGTTTGACTTTTGACTGGAGATCAGCTGACAAACCACTGAACTTTAAACATTTATTTCCCCTTTTTCCTGGTCACATGATCCACCAAATCTCCTCAGCCTGCCTTTTTATTCCTCTTTTGATGCTCTTCTTGACAGCTTTCTTACATGTTCAGCAAAAATGACCAGTGCCTCCTGCTGAGCTGCCAGCTCTGTGATGAAGCCAGAGTTCAGGGCAAATTCCCAGATGTTGCCTTCGTTCCCAGTGTAGAAGAAGATGGGACCATAGCCTTTCTTCCAGTACTGGTCTAGAGGAGAGAAGAACAGCTCCCTGTCATTCATTTACTGTTCAGTTAACTACATTTATTACGGGAAACTGTCTGTACCTGTGATCAGGTATCGCTGGCTGAACGTCCCATTGCCCATGCTGTTAAAGTTAAAGTGATCCATAGTCTGGGTGAAGTACTTCTCAGTGAACTGGGGATCTGATGAACCTGGAGGCTTTGTGGCCTGTGGGAACCAGCGACATGTGAGGTAAATGTTAGCTAGAACATACTGATAATATTTTTAAAAGAAACCAAAAGGGGAATGAGTGTTTACCTCATTTGCGTTAAATAACAGAGGCGGCGATACACAGTGCTTTAAATATTCTGATCATGGATGATGCCATTCGTCCAACATAACATTAAGAGCATCTTAGCTAAAGGCTGCACTCAATCATATCTCAAAAGATTAACATACTCTACTAATACTAACTAAAACAACAGGTCCCACTGACAAAATAATGCAGAGAAATGAGACGCAGAGCTGTTATTTCCGACAAGTTATTAAACAGCACACAAAGTAAAGCGTAACATCATCACCTGATCATGTGTGTGTGTGAAGCCATGGAGAAGGTCAGAGAAGACAGCGGCTGCAGCTGTGAAAAGAATCAATCCAGCTTTCATTTTTCTGCGATAAACTAACTCACATCGCGCTCATAGTTTGACTTTCAAGTGGAAACGCGCCTGCGCCGAACGCTATTGTCACATGACTTCTCTCACGTGACTTAATAAGCGGTGCTAGCTGGTGCATTCAGGTACAGCTGGGCAGATCTGCTATTCAGCGGTATATGGTCGATGAAGGGTTTTGATCCTAGGATAAAAGGGAAATTAAAGAATTTATTCAACCCTAATACTATGTTCAAGTCATATGTGACCGATTTAAAAGTTTTATCAATGAAAATTCCTGTTTATTTGTCAAGGATAATCTAAGATTCCACGACTTTGTCTGCAAAGATAATTTGAACACACAAAACACATTTTATTGAGTAGCATAAAATTCTATCCCGATCATTAGAAATAAATGGGAAAAACAACAATTGGCCTACTGTTAAAGGAATTAGGTGAAGTACATCCTCTGCCAGATGGACACAAGCATGGATATATGCACAAGCACATACCTGCTCTCTCTCTCCCTCTCTCTCTCACACACACACACACAAAATATTGTTTCAGTATCATTTTACTTTTCCCGTATCTTAGGTAGGTTTATAAATGTTTGTAAAGCATTGCTTGCACTTCATTGTATGGCAGCACCTTGGCACGCTGATATTCAGTAAGTGAAGTTCTTGATTATATCTGATGGTCACCACATTGATTAGGAGAGAGGCCAGTTAGGGAGGTTTTGAGGAGGAAGTGTCAGAAGCTGAAGACCTAGAAATAACTGATAAAGAAGAATCCAGTGATGAAAAGGATGTCTATGCTGAGGGTGCTGTCACATTCAGGTCAAAGAATGGGAACTCCTCCTGGTCTTCATTTCCACTAGAGAATAAAAGTCAGCTTTCAGCTGAACATGCCATCAGGATGACTGCAGGTCCAACAAAGTATGCAGTATCCAGTACTGATGATACCAAATACTGCTTTGAATTGTTCTTGACTGAGTCCATAGTAACTGCTGTAGTAAGCATGACCAACTTGGAGAGGAAACAAATTCAGAAAGATGATTGGAAGCACCAGGCCCCTTGATACGGGCTGGGAGGTCCACTGAGCTTGGGTTACTTTGCCGGAAGTAAATCAGGCTTTTTTCCGGTGAGAGTTGGACTCCGCCAAGCCTGCCCTTTGTCACCAATTCTGTTCATAAATTTAATGGACACGGTCTCTGGGTACAGCCAAGGCGTTGACGGGATCCGTTTTGGTGGCCTCAGGATTGGGACCCTGATTTTGCAGATGATGTGGTCCTGTTGGCTAAATCGGAACATGATCTACAACTTTTGCTGGAGTGATTCATAGTGTGAAGAGGCTGGGATGAGAATCAGCACCTCCAAATCCGAGACCATGGTCTCCAGCTGGAAAAGGGTAGAGTGCCTTCTTTGGTTTGGGGACAAGGTCCTTCCCAATGTGCAGGAGTTTAAGTATCTGGGGGTCGTGTTGATGAATGAGTGAAAAATAGAGCTGGAGATCGATAGGTGGATTGGTAAAGTCTCTGCAGTGATCCAGGCGCTGTACCGGTCTGTCATGGTGAAGAGAGAGCAAAGCCAAAAGATGAAGCTCTCGATTTACCAGTCGATCTACATTGCTCATGAACTTTGGGTGGTGACCGAAAGAAGGGGATCACTGATACAAGAGGCTGAAATGAGTGACCTCCTTATGGTGTCTGGGCTCTGCCTTAGAGATAAAGTGAGAAGCTCTGTCATTCAAGAAGGGCTCAGAGTAGAGCCACTGCTCCTCCACATCGAGAGGAGTCAGTTGAGGTGGAACGGCATTCAGTCAGGATGCCTCCTGGATGCCTCTCTGGTGCAGTGTTTCAGGCACATCCCACTGGGAGGAGACCCAGGGGAAGACCCAGGACATGCTGGAGGAACTATGTTTCTCGGCTGTCAAGGGAACGCATTGGGTTTCCTCTCTTTGCTTAAGATGCTGCCCCTGCGCCCCAACCGTGGAAAAAGCAGAGGAAGATGGATGGATGGATGGATTGGAAGTTGCTAATCCAGACAGACATCAACGCACACTTGAGTGGTTTAAATTTTGGTTGGTGTGCACAGATCTAGAAATACATCTATCAGTGGTTTATGGGATGCAGATTCTGGTTGGGAAATTTTTTGGGCTTCCATGTTGTTAACAATACAAACTGGCATGGATGAGGGAAGTTCAGGACAATTTGGTGTGTCCATCACCCATGCATAACCCCAGTTCAAACGTCATAATGGATGAGCATCTTGTTACTTTAAGGGATTTTGCCCTTTCAAGCACTATATAAAATTTTTGTGGCCACTTTTGAGTGGCAGCACGACACACAGTTTTTTTTGGGGTTTTTTTTGTAATGGTTTAGAAAATGTTTATAGTTTCAAAGCAAGTCTCAGTCACAATAGGGATGTCTCGATCTGATCATGTGATCGGAAATCTGAACCTATCAAATGGTTTCAGACTTGATTGGATATATATACTGTATATATATATATATATATATATATATATATATATATGTTTTTGTCCATCATTTTGACTGAGGTTCCTAAAAAATCTGGTCATAATGTAATTTTACCAGTCAATTGTATGCATTGTGGTGGTGGTCATCCCACAAATTAACACCTATTCTATAGTATTTATCTTGTATTCACTTTAAATAATTTTAATATGCTCATAATTATAATATGTTCATATTCGGGTTTTTGCCAGTGTTTGCAGTACACGACCGGATACACAAACCTCCCTCAAGTTTCACCTTTCCATCCCTGCTGGCATTATTCCAAAGCCTTGATCCAAACAGCTGACAGATGTGTGTGACCCAACACATGATATTCCCGAACGTTGAGCTCACCCACAGAGAGTGTCACAGAGCTGTTCTAAGGTTGCAACAACCTGCAGTGGAAGGCTCTCTACATCCTCACGTTTTTCCTTGATAATTTAATTCTGAAACAAAAAGCGGACTCAACAGACCACTTGAAGTTTTGCTATTAATCCAGATTTTTTTTTCTTTCTGTTTCTAAGCACAAAGAAGCCTTAATATAAACACATTTAAACCAAGAGGTTAATTTTGTAGTGTAGATGAAACATTGTTAGTTCATTATGTTTCTGAATTCTGAAATTATATTCAGTATTTCTGCACTGCCAGCCCTACTTGCACTTTGTTGTGATTTCTCTGCGGTGGGCAGAGGCTGTTGGTGACATACCAGCGCAACAGGTTGGCCCAGCAGAGTCCTTTTCCTTGTGTCAATTTATGTGTTTGTCTCGGTTCAGTTTATGGCTCACTTCTGGAAAGAACACACATTTTCTCTCCTTACTTCCTCCTCAGAAACAATCCCTTTATTGTGAGCTCAAAGGTCTTTTTGAGTTCTCTGAGATTTCCCAGCATGTCTGTGATGTCAACTCGCACAACAATTACAGCTGTTACAGTGATGAAGAATAATCTAGTGGCTCTCTCTTAAAAGAACCAGACAAGAAACCTATTTTAACCCTAAAGGTTGAGGAATATGTTCATAGAAAGCTTCTGCAGAACTGTCATGGCTGCTCAGGTTTACCAGCAGTTCTAATGTGAGGCTTATTCTGACAGTTAGTTACTAGATGTGCTCACCAGTGTGCTCATACTGGTGTGTATGTGTGACATAATACAGGTGAATTCCACCACTGGTGTGTCTCTCTGTGTCATATCTGGGGAATGTGACGGAAGACTTCCTTGTGGCAGCTGGGTGGAGACTAATTATGAGGCCGGGTTCTTTTCCTGACACTTCCATTAGAGCACCGGGTTGTGCACAGCAGGCACGGAGGGAGACATCAGGACCGCAGAACAATCACCAGGAGTGAACGGTAAGAGAAGGAAAAATTGGGAGAGTCATGGTGTGTTTGGCACTTTTTATCATTTGCGAACTGAGCTGAACAGACACTCTGCAGACAATGCATTATTTTTTAGTATATATGTTAGGGCTGTAAGAAAATATCGATATGCCAATATATCACAATATTTTCTGTAACAATATTATATCGATATTCAAGAGCAAAGAATCTATTTTTGGCACCACAATTATTTTGGCGGTAAAATTGAAAGTAGGACAGGTATTTTGTGGCTTTTTAACCTCCTTCGTATCAGTGGATTAACTAGAACTAGTAATAAACTGGATGAGTTATGGATGAAACATTTTGGAGTGTTTAGGATGGTGAATAAGGTGTTCCAGGAAAACCATTATGATTTTTATAGCTTAAATAAACAGGCCTTTCTTGTTTTCATTTCTATTTTTAATTTTCTAAGTTGAGGGTATTTTTTGAAAGATATTTAACATTTGGTCTTTCCTCCTTTTTTTGTTCCATAACGACAGACTCTGTGAATAATGAAGTAGTATTTTTTTTTACGTGTCTTGGATGTTCTTAGAATTGTGGCCATACTTGGTGTAGATTCTCTGGCATCCAGGACAATCCTGGACTTGGACCTGTTTATGTTCTGTGACAATGTTTTACTTCTCATCTGCATGGCTGCTTCAGTCCTCATAATGAAATGGGATGTTCAACTTTTAAGTCAGTGTTAGGACCACCACACATATCCTAACATCTCAAAAACATGACATTGTGTTCAAAGCACAGCAATGTGCAAATCAAGGAGGCCAGTTTCATTTAATTTACCTTTTGAATCAAATAAGTATTTTTAAATTGAATTGAATACTTTGGTCAGTGATTTATATGACTTTAACAGTCCTATTAGTTTGTTTTTCGTAACACCATTTTAGAAACTTGAAACTCCTGACTCAACCTTTGGTAAGACAGGTGGAACAGTTTTGTAGAGTCTAAACAGTAAAAGAGACAGGACAAACCAGCTGTGTTAGCTTTTGAGTGTTTAATATCAAATGGAATCCTGCTACTTCAACTTGGGAAGCTTTAATCCCTTACCTCTCCCTGACCTGCCCCAGGCGTTACCATCCAACGCCTATGAATTTCCAGCATTCCTATTGTTGGTTCTCAGAGTATCATCAAGTATTAAAAAACACAGACACAGCCTTAGAGAATGGATATGCAGTCTTGGGCCAGGTTTTAATCAAATGCCACAAAATTATGACAAAGATCATACTTTAATACAGCATCAAACGATCGTACCGGGGGATTCTCACTCAAATGGGGTGTACATATACCTCTCTACGCGCAGGGAAGCATGCGCGTCTTACATACACACAAGTGCAGTGCCTAAGTAATGGATTCCAGCTGTGCCTTCCTAGGCTGGAGCCAGGTCAAGTGAACCCCTATCAGATTTTGACAAATGTTTTCTTGGAAATCCTCATTGAGTCAATGTTCTGCCAGATCTTTGCACAAACAATCCTTCGGCCGTATCAAACATTCCTTGCTAATGGGGGAGATCTTGCAATATAGACTCTAGTTATATAAACATTCATCCTAACAGTATAACATAATATGAATCTGCCTTCTACATTTCCCCCGTCTGGCGATTTCTAAAGATCGCCAGACTCTAGCTAAACTAACTAATGACTAATGCATGTGAATAAAAGCATAACTGTGAGTAATAAATGAAAGTATACAAAAGTTAAGATATAAGAACTCTAGTATGGGAATACATGCATCTTGATTAACATATAATCAATCAATTAAACTTGTGTTAGCGGTGGTTTGCTGTGTGAATTATTTGATTATATCTTTATTACATGCAACAAAAAAAAAAAAAAAAAAAAACAAGGGCAGAATTTAATGTGGACGATGTGGTTCTTAAACTAAATCACAGAATTTGGCAACTGTTTAAAGTTGTGGGACAAAGATTTATGAAAATAGGTAATTAATTTAGGTTTTACATTTACGCACCAATCTAAAATAAAACCTACTATTTGGATGGTAGATTGTAAAAATCATTTAAAAGCAAAGACACACACAGATTTGTATTAATGTGTGTTTTTTTGCTACCAGTCTCTGCTGCTCAGAATGCTGTACAACGAGTTACTGCGCCTCTGGAATGAGTCTGTGCAGGCGGTGGATGCCAGGGACTGGGAAGGAGCTCTGGCAAAGCTGGAGCAGATCACTGAGCCTACGTCTCGCACACACTTTAATGCTGCCTCGGCTCACCTGGCACTGAGGCAACTGGACATGGCTCTGAGGGTTAGTATCAATAGTAATTCACAAGTTTTACATAAACTTTTATTCTAATACTGCAACAATGCATGTTTGATGAAAACCATTGACTATGCAATGGGGGCAATACTGAGGAGGAGCACCAGATGACAGCACCTGATCAGTAGCTAACACTGCTGTAAAATCAAGCTGCCACTATGACGCAGGCAGCATAGAGTACTTCCTGAGACACAATCATGAGAAGCGTCTCATTTGGTATCTAAAATGATGGAAGATATGAAACATAAGCCACACAAAACTGTATTTTCTTGCAAGATTATCCCCATATTCTATATTCTTGACACGTTTAAATTACTCTTAAAATAGAGAGAAATAATTTGCTGAGGAAAAAAACAGGTAAACAAAAAAGCTTCCTGAGAGCATCAAAAATAGCATTTTATTAATAAAAAGTCAAAGAGCAGTATCACATGGGAAGGTTGAGGAACATTTCAAAGGAAAGATAATAAAACAATTTCTGATCTGTGCAAAATCTTTTTAAAACCTAAAGAATCATCCAGTGGATTCTGGCCCAGACTTGAACCTGTTCTCTTCCATCTGGTATTTCCAGTCTTTAGACTTCACCATTGCCAAAGACGAGCGGCTTGCTGTTGCCTTCTTCCAGAGAGCGGCCGTGATGATGCAAACTGACAAGTAGGTCTCCTTGACTTCAGAAACACCAGGACTGTTGACAGGAAGCAGACAATCATTTGTATGACCGTTTTCATTACTGAATATTAGTTCAACATAAATGCAACTTAAAACATCTATGACAGCCTTGTGTCTTTGAATTGCATGTTTTATAATACTTCAGTGCTTCAGAATGACAGAAATTAAACAAACGTGCAGTAAATGAATGACTTTTTTCTTTGTTCCTTGTTAAGAAGCTTCAGATTTACTCTGAAAGATTCAACTTGCGATCAACAACAGGAAACAGAAGCAAAGGATTCATTTAAGAATCTGCTTTAATGCTTCTGCAGTGATACTGATGACCTTTTTATTGATGTGATGTGACTGAGTATTTGACATGTTCTGCATGAATGTACACATCTAGCTCAGAGCTTCTTGGTTGACGTGCAGAGTTGTTAGAGTGTTGCTGAATTCAGCTGAACTATTTTACATTTTATGATGTGACAGCTACAATCTTCGGTGTCCTTTTTTAAATAATTTAATGTGAGAAGAATAACACAAAGTAGATTATAATTTTGTTAAAAGTTTTAAAATCTCCACCAAGCCGGAAGGAGAGCATGAGCAAAGATACAATTTGAAGTCTTCCCACATATTCTCCTAGGGGATGTTGGTCTAGACTTTGACTGGGCCATTCTTTGACATTTGATCCATATTGTTGCATTGTAGTTCTGACGATATGTTCAGAGTGACCAAAGTACCTTGTTCCACATATGTCCTCTGTTCACTACAGAGCTTGGGACAACTGCCAGTAGGATTTTTATTCTCTTTCTTTCAATAAAGGTTTTATTGTCTCATCTAAAACTGTGGAGTTTTTAGTTCAGAGTTGTGTAGTAAAAAAAATCTCCTACCACTGCTGGGTCACTGCAGCTCCTCCAGAGTTACCACCGGCCTCTTGGATGGTTTCTGGATTAATGCTCCTCTTGTCCAGACTAATCTTAAACTTTGGAACAACTTTGTCTATGATCTGTTTGCTGTTTGAGAGGTGAATACGTATGAACACTGCACTTTTATTATTTCATTTTAAATAATATAAAAAAAATTATTGAATGATGTCACAATAATGTATGCTGGTCTATCCACTGAAATTCTTATAGGATACACTGAAGTAGTAAATGTAATGTGACTAATTGTGCAAAAGTGCAGGTGGGAAATGAACACAAGCCCCTTTAATCTGTTCCTAATCTGGTACTGCTGACTACAGTCCCCACTGCCAGGTCTGCAGGGTTTAGAAAAAATATGTAATAATTTATTTAATTTCTATTGACTGAATAAGTATGGAAATATGTTTATTGTTTTATCTAAACAATTCTTTTCATATTAATTTCTGTTACATTGACACTTCTTTATCATTGATGAACCTGACTTGATTTTATTTTATTTTTTGCATTCATACCTATATATTAACTGTAGATCAGACAGGAAATGGGTGAAAGACATGCACAACGCTCCCAGGGTTATGAATTCAACCCATGATGACTGTGTAAAAGATGAAATGCCCCCTAATATGTGGTGGCTGCTCTACCCCTACACAATGCTTGATCTTGTCATTTGAGCCACCCATATTTTGACTTACTGTCACTCGCCAGGAAATCAAATTTGGCTAATTACCTTTCTTGTCTCTGACAACTTAAGATTCAGCCTAAAGAAGACGAGTAGCTCTTAAAATATGTCTAAAAAGCACTACAACTGTTATAGTTTAGCATTTCTGTGAGGGACACAAAGTTACCAATGTTCTCAAACTGTGCTTTAAAAAATCTTAATTAATTCAGTATCTAGTTAGCATTATATTTTTTTGATTATTCGTAAAGCCAGCAAATAAGAACAGACTGAGACAGATTAGGGGGATTAAATGTATTCTTTCTTAAATTTCTTGAATATAATTTAAAAAATGTCAAAATAAAATAGAATTTTTGTGTGGAAAAAAAGATGGACTTTATGATGAAAATATATAGGAAACCTGAGGTCAGTAAAGTCATACTGTATATAGACATCTGGACAGAGCCAAAGCAACAAAACATAAACCTAGAGACAATGATGCCAATGAAAGTACTATGATGATTCAGTTAAATAATAGGTAGCATTTTTTGACAACACAAGTTTCGGCTAAAGGTTCGGATCAGCACAAGACAATGAAAACCATTATCACAAAATTTCAAACTGATCAGGTTCTCAAACCTATTGATAGAAATAATAAAATCATTGTGTCTGTGCAAGCTTTTTAAAGCCTGGTTTAAGATGTTTTATTTTAGATAACAATCGTTCCTTCATTCTTCTGCATGTACTTGGCGCTCTGGTCTCTGTGCAGGTGGGAGGAGGCTCTGTCAGACTGTATCTGGGCGCAGAAGCACATGAGAGGGAACGCTGTCATTGACTACAGACAGCTGGGACTGAGATACAAACTCTACAGCTGGCAGGTCTGCAATTCAGCCTCTCACACACACACACAAACACACCTGAGAGACAACAAAGCGCCCCATTTTCAAAGTCTGAGAGGAAGACGGACAGTTTCACATATTTTACATTGTTTAGATAAGGCTTTATGGAAATACCCACATACAAAGCAGCAGTGTGTTCCTCCATCCAGTAATTGTCCTGATAAAATCCCCTTTTTTTCACATTTTAGGGTTATTATTAGAATTATTGCAATAAGAAGACAGAATGTGCATTTCTTCATCAGATGTCCCTCTTTTGGCCCAGAGGGTAATGGTGGCGGATTATTGCAGGGAGCAGTAATGAACTCTTCTACGGCTCTTAACACTGAAAGAGTCTGTGCCTCCAGTATTTTTTCTCCAGTCTGTATTGTGTTATATGTTATGCTAAATAGCTCGAGCGATACACAACCTTTTATTTCAGAATGCCTGGAGGTTGTGCCCATAATCCCAGTGGATGAGAGATAAATCTGATGCTTCTCTAGCAGGGCTATGGTTATGGCCATTGGTCAGCAGTTCTCCCACATTCCTGTGACTCAGGTCCTGAGGAGTTGGTGCTTTGATGCAAAGGCAAACTTATATGTCCACAGAAACTGATCCAGTTTAATACTGGAGTCTACTATATGCAAAGTATTCGATACGAGGACATCTTAGTGTAGACTAGTTCTTTACTATCACATTATATACATTCTTTTTTTGGCGTAATCAATATTGCAGTTATGTTGATGGATGCTGGAGAAGTAATACCTTTTTTTAGAGTGCAGAACAAAATTTCCCTGTAGAGTTGAAACTACTTTGCCTATGTTTTGCTTCAAAACCAGGATACGAATATTAGTAGAGTAATCACATCATCGATATTTGCTGCTGTGAATTATGTTGAATACCATCTAAGAGAGTTTTTACACACCCGAAGAATAAATCCATGTTTAAGTGAGAGAACTGAAATCTGTTTTTGTAATTTCTCCCCTAGGTATTATATAATGCAGCAGCTGTGTATTGTCAGATGGGCCAATGGGAGCAAGCCATGAACGTCTTGCTGTCAGCCACTCAAGAGAGAGGACAAGGACGAGGGGGAAATATAGAGGTGGCTTTGAACAGCATTGAAGTGAGTGTTGCATCCTTTATTTCAGACGGAGGGAGGAAACAGTCTATCGACTGATGAGAAATTTTCTATTGTTAGACTCAAAGATCCACAGCGTTGTGGTTGCATTTCAGAAACATAGGCTATATTTCAATTAAACAATGACAATTTGTTTCCACTGTGAACACAACAAAAAAACAAAACCAGTGACTTATTGGCTAAGTTCCTCTAAAACCTGCTGATGGTCTGTTTGTCACGTAGCAGCAATGATGAGGAAATATTCTTCTCGTGGCATGTGGTGAAGGTCGGTGTCAGAGCCCCATCAGACTGTAGTCAAACAGCAGCAGGTAGAGCTGCTGGCAATGTTTTGGAAACAGGGTGAGATGTGGGCTACTTTTTTAAGTAGGGGAGACTAGAGGTGGTTGTCTCACTTTTTACTGTAGTGTGTATGGCTCAGCATTCAAATATGATTAAAGAGATATTGGCTAAATGAAAGCCTAGGATCTTGGCTAGAATTGCAACCACCTTTCTTTCTTTAAAATGTTTTGCGGTAAAAGTTTATTACCTCTAACAGACACTCTGACCCACTGTGACAACCTACCCCATATTGGCGTTGGTTCTCAAAATGTATGGGTTGGTTGTCCCTTTCAATTTCAATGCAGTTTTTGATTAAAAATTAAGAGTTTATGAAATTGTGTAACTTTTTAATTTAAATTTTTAAAAACCACAAAAAATAGATTTGGATTAGGAAACAGCAAATAAGCAATGTTCTTGTTCAATCTCTAAAAAAAATAAATTAATGTATTATTCTTGTGAGTGATACAGAGAAGGATTGTATAGTGCTGAAATATATTGCCTTGTATGAATCAATAAGCTTTATTCTTTATAAACACAAAAATAAAAGTTTACCGTACTTCTTAATACAGAATTCATGCAAATCTACTAGGTCTTTAAAATGTTTTCCCAGTTGATTTTCTGAACTATTAGTTCAACTATTTAGCCATATGTCAAAGTACAAAAAAGTTTGTTTTTATAAAAAGTTTTATTTATAAAGTCCTGATTCGCCACAGATTTCATTTTAAGGCAGGATAAGTCATTTCAAAGCAACTATACACACATTCCAATCAGTAAAATTTTTTTTTTTAAAGAAATCCTAGCAGATTGCGTAGAGTCTTTGACTGGCAGTTGTGTCTCGCTGATGCAGACTCCAATCAGAGCAATCCTCTCAGCAATCTCTTATACTGAGCAAGCATGTAGCAACAATGGAGAGAAAAAAACTCCAGTATCACTGTCATGACCATCTGGGAGTCTATGAAGACAGAGCAGAGACACAGAAAGCCAAAAGGAATAGATGCAAGAGTACTTTGCATATAAAAAGAAAGTAAAAAGTTGATAATCAAACTCGACATGGAAGATATTCGGTCACTAGGAGCATCATCTGAATCAATCTTCCCAATCACAAAAATATGATTTTAACACTAGCAGTGTATAAGAGATGATACTAAATTTCATATGGAGCAGTGAGAAAACCAGCCCCAAGTGACCTCTTGACAAACAATTTTGCCAACATATAGTTTTACCTATCTTAAAGGCACAGTGTGTCATTTTCGGCCAGTAGGGGGCAGTGCATACCTAAATTATCACAAGCATGCTGTATCTGTGTCTTCGAGTAAGAAACTCAACAACAGAGGTCCAACTAGTGCTGTTTTCAAACGCTCAATTCCGTGAGAATTATCTATTTGCAGAAAAATGAAGCACATCAGTCTCTCTTTGATCACAAAGAGGTAAAAATGTATTTATGGCTAAACTTTTTTGCATTTTTAGGGGAAATCAATGTTTTAATAGCGGGCGTGTTCCATGAGCTTTGTCCGTACGGGCTCTTGTAGAAGTAAAGACGTCATCCAATATGGCTTTCCCCTGAAAAGAGGACCCGCGTCTATGTATTTTAAAACTGATTTTTAAAGTCATATTTTACAATATCACCTTAATTTGCTTTACATAATACTTATTACATAATATTTTAATGGCTATTTTCTAAGATGTACTGTGAAAACTACACACTGTCACTTTAATATATGTTGGATCAGAGCAAAGTTCTTATCTTTGACTTTTGATTAATTGTTGTTTTTTAAAGATAAACAAATTTGCAGTGTGAGGAAGAATTATCATTTACATGAACAAACTAAGTTGAATCTGTTTGATAAATGATTTAGGCAAGGCAATTTTATTTGTATAGCACACTTTCAACACAGGGCAATTCAAGGTGCTTTACATATGATTAGAATGCAAATGAGCAGTTATAAGAAGAAAATAATCAAGAAAGTACAACAATGTAGGGACAAGTGAGTAAAAAACACAAGTTTAGTTCATTAATTGATCTTGCTGAAGAAAGCTCACAGTTTTTAACACAAGAAAGCATTTACAGTATTTAAGACAGTAATTTGCATGACAATTAAAAACAATCAAGTAAAAACAGTTACTCATAAGCAAGTCTAAATAGGTAAGTTTTAATTTGAGACTTAAAAGATTTCATTGTCTCTGTAGCTTTGCATTCTCCCGGTAGTTTCTTCCAGATATGAGGAGCATAGAAACTGAAAGCTGCTTCCCCATGGTTAGTTCTGGTTCTCGGGGTGATCAGTAAACTAGAGCTGGAGGACTTGAGTGATCTGGATGGTTTGTACCTTGGTAGCAGATCTTTAATGTACTCTGGTGCTAACCCATTCAATGATTTATAAACTAATAAAAGCACTTTGAAGTCTTTTCTCTGAGCTACAAGGAGCCATTGTAAGGACTTTAGAACTGGGGTGATGTGTTCTACTTTCTTTGTTCTAGTGAGAACATGAGCAGCAGCGTTCTGGATGGATCAGTTGCAGTTTTATGATTGATTTTTTAGGTAGACCTGTAAATATACTGTTACAGTAATCCAGGCAGCTAGACATAAGCGCATGGATGAGTTTTTCTAGGTTTCCTTATGTCATCATTCGTTTAATCCTAGAAATGTTCCTCAGTTGATAGAAAGCTGACCTTGTTATTGCCTTTATGTGACCTTGGAGGTTCAAGTCTGAGTCCATTATTACACATAGATTTCTGGCCTGGTTGGTAGTTTCTAGTTGGACCAACTGAAGCTGTGTACTGATATTTAATTGATGTTTTTTGGATCCGAAGAGAAACACTTCAGTTTTGTTTTTGTTCAGTTGGAGGAAATTATGGGACAGCCTGCTGTTAATTTGCTCAATGCATTTATTGAGGATTTGGATGGGTTCAACATCACCTTGTGATAATGAGATATAAAGCTGAGTGTCATCAGCATAGTTGTGGTAGTTAACATTGTTGGTGGATGTAATCTGGCTTAGTGGGAGCATGTAGATGCTAAATAGGAGGGGCCCTAGGATGGAGGTCAAATAGTACCAGTACGGTGGTTTTACCACGGTCAGTATTTGTATGGATATCATTGAAAACTTTGACGAGGGCTGTCTCGGTGCGGTGGTACCTACGAAAACCAGACTGATAAATATCAAAGTGGTTATTCATTGCTAGGAAGCTATTTAATTGTTGGAACACAACTTTTTCAATAATTTTACTGATAAATGGGAGATTGGAGATTGGTCTGTAGTTTTGCGTCAACGTGCTGTCTAGGTTCTTCTTCTTTAGTATTGGTTTGATAACTGCGGTTTTTAAGGCTTTGGGGAAAACACCTGATAGGAGGGATCCGTTAACTATTTTGATCAGATCTGCTCGGATGGCTGGGAGGACCTTTTTTAGAAAATTTCTTGGTAAGATATCTAAGCAGCAGGTGGCAGAGCGTAGTTTGTCAATAATTTCACCAAAGCTTGTTTGATTTATTGTTTGGAAGTGAGTCATTTTCTCTGCCTGGGTGTTAATTGGGCTCAGTGTTGGTATTGGGGTTGGAACTGATGTACTGATTGATCTTCTGATGTTCAAGATCTATTCAGTAAAGAAGTTGGCAAATTCATTACAGGCCCTGGTGGAGTTTAGCCGGCACTCCCTTTTTCATTACGACCAGTGGATTGTTTCTCCACGGAGACTTCTTTTTACTAGAGATGGTTTTAACCTTAAGAGGTGCAATCTTATCCATCATGTCTGAGATTTTGGATAGAAAATCATCTGTCAGTTTGTTTACTGAGTGTGTGTTGGTGATTTAGATAAAGTTGGAGTGTAAATCAGTTTAAAGTTTTCAGCTGACAGTTAACAGTGGATTTACTCTGATTAGGTATGTTGGCTTGGATGGTGCTTTCAAATGAGATGCAGAAATGATCAGATAAAGCGAAATCAGTTACGGCAATGCTAGAGATATTTAAGTCTTTGCTAATAAATAGATCCAGAGTGTGTCCTCGGTTGTGTGTTGGCTCATTAATGTGTTGGATTAGGTCAAAGTTGTGAAGGGCATCATTTAATGCTTTTGTTCCGCTGTCTTGGAGTTTGTCAGTATGAATGTTGAAGTCCCCCACAATTGCTATGTGGTCATAGACTAGGCATATTGCAGAGCAAAGGTCATTGAAGTTGTTATAAAAGTTTGAGTCAAGTTTTGATTTCGGTGGTCTGTATATGTTTACAAATATGACTTTGTTTGGTTCATCTGTTTCAGTAGCTAAATATTCAAAGGTGCTGAATGCACCTAGCGATATCTTTTTGAAGTTTAACGATTGATGAAAAATTGTGGCCAGACCACCCCCCCTTTTATTTTTCCTGATTTCACTATTGAAGTGATAATTAGTTGGACAAGTCTCTATTAATACATTTTGTTCTTTATTTTCATCAAAACAAGTTTCTGAGAGATATAGTGCATGTATATCTTGTGTGATGATTTAGTCATTGATTAGCAGTGATTTTTCTGATAGTGATCTTATGTTTTGTATAGCTGTGTTAATATTTCTTTCAGAAATCGAGTGATTCTGTTTGCAAGGTATTATTTTTAAATTCTGTCCTGCTCGGTTATTTGTAGTTTTAGTGTGTGAACATCTCTTTTTTATAATAACCGGGATTTTACTTTCAAGGTGAGAATGAGAGTACGAATGACCGAACACCACCTTCTGGCAGGAAGTTTGTCTGACATTTTTCGGTCGGTATCAGATGTCTGATATGGTGAGTTGAATTGGAGAGCAATGTTTATAGTTCCTGTTTGGGCGTGGAGTTAAAAGCAGGATTCCTTTTTTTTGTTGAGTCTGAAGGTTTTCAGAAAATTCCTGGAATGGTTATCTGACGGCACTGTTGCACAGTTAGCTGGCATGACTGTGGCAGGCTTATCACTGACAGGTCCAATGATGCCATCTTCTCAGTGTGTTACAGCAGGTTGGCGTTCACTATGTATCTCAGTTTGAGGACAGTTTACATTAGATAGCACATTCCAGAGGTAGCGCTTCTGACCTTTCTTATTGATGTGACATCCATCTTTTGTGAATAGGTGCCTTCGTTCACAGAAGATCTTAAAATTATTCAGGAATGGAATAGACCTTTCAGTACAGACAGTTTTAATAAAGCTAGTGAATCCTTTGATCCTGCTAAATTCCTCATCTGAGGGCATTGCTGGAATTGGTCCAGATATGTGAAGTTCTATCTTGTTGGTGTTAAAGTTCTGGAGTAAATCCAAGAAGTCCTTCTTTAAAATGCCAGATTTCTTGTGGGAGATGTCGACTGTTCCTGCATGGACAACAATTTGTTGTAGTTCTGGGTTGCTCTCAATAATTGATGGAATCCTCTCAGAAAGTTGTTTGACTGTCATTTGTGGGCAATTAAGGACACTTGTATTGATACATAGTTGTTCAATACCTTTGATCAATCCGTCATGAATAATAGCAAGCGTTCTCCTTTTCTTGCTGTGTTCTTTTCTCTTTTGCTTTCTGTCAGTGCTGGCTTCTTGCTGCAGTTTTTTGTTATTATTCGGTTTATCTTTGTTTGGGTTTAAGTGGCTTTGGCGAAGGTCTGTTAGACTCAGAGAGCCGGGAGAGGCCAGTGCTGTGAATCTGTTCTTTAGAGGGATAATCGAAGTTGTTGGTTGTTGGAGTTTTTTTGACGTTCCTTGTTTTGTTATCTGAGTGCTGGCTACTCTTCTGATGAGTGGGGGGTTCTTCCAGATAGACCGCTAGCTTCTTTCCAGCCTAGCACTCTTCCTCTGATCCCTGTAACATATTCAAGACTTTCTAGGAGTGTTACACTCCTTCTTCAACAGGTTATTACTGTTTAGATATTTACAACCTTGATAAGCAACCATTTTCTCAAGGATTTTTCATAAAGTAAGGTTAGATATAGGTTGGTAATTAACTAAGTCATGTCTAGATTGAGATAGGACTTCTTATGTAAAGGATTACTTTGTAGCAACCCTAAATTTCTGTGGTAGGTATCCATTTATTAAGGATAGATTCATCACATCTAAAATAGGGCCAGTAATCTAATCGGACACTTCCTTAAATAATTTGGTTGAGATTGGGTCCAACATACTAGTTGAAGGTTTAGATGAGGCTAATATTTTTGATAATTCTGACAGCTCGACTGAATCAAAACAGTTTAAACACAAATGAACATTCTACAGCTCCCATCGATGTTGCCTCACTTACTGAGAAAGAAGACTATTTGGCAGGATGCCAATGACTATTTATGTAATATAACGTTTTCTATGAAAAATCCCATAAAGTAATCAAAACTAGGGGCAACGGGATTAACTGGCTCAACAGAGCCATGACATTTAGTTCGTTTACATGGACATCTAAATCGAGCTTTTTGGAGTAATCGGACGAATGGCTTGCCCCCTTTTGAGAGCCAAGTCCCAGTTTACATGTCACTCAGTAAATCGAATTATTAAATGAGGTATGTTCAGCTCCCCGACGAAAGATGGCGAAATGCGCCCCTACATGTTATCCTTGGTAAGTTTGGTAACTGGCTAAAAAGAAACCTAAGAATGTTCATATTTGAATTCCATCCATCCATCCATCAAACCATCCATCCATCCAGCTTGGTCTTTTTATAGAGCTGGAGACTATTTTTTCCAGGTTGAATGGGAACCTCTAGGAGTGTAGATTAGCATTTTCTCTCCAGTTTTCTGGTATTATTTTTTATAGTACAAAGCTCTGCATTAAATCGGGGAGCTAACCTCCTATGGCTTCTATTTTAAGGGGGCTACACTGTGTAGTTCCAAACGCAATGAAGGAATAATTCTAAGAACCAGACCATCAATTCTGAAATGTTAGAGATGGAACTGCTGCCTTCCACTGCATTACTCTGAGACACTGAGGAAAGAAATAATAACACATTCTTTAAAACTTGTTATAGCACTGTCTGATAAAGCTCTACTGTAATATATGGAAATCTCTTTCAGGATTACGATGGTCAATTAACATAAATTCAAAAGTTCAAAAAGAACGGTCAGACAGGCCTGAGTTATGTGGGGAGACTGTTATATCTTGACACTGAACACTGTATGTCAGTCCAAGTCCAAAGTGTGTTGAACCGAGAAGGTTGGGTCCCTGTACTTTTTAGCAAAGGCAGTTCTGTCCAAGATAAAATTAAAGGCTGGATTTATACAATAACTTTCAGTGTCCCCATGAATAACCACCTGGACTCTGCAGGTACCTATGCTTGGGTCCTGTTTGTGGGCTCTGCATTCAACACCATCGTCCCAGAGCTCCTCCACCAAAAACTGTCCCAGCTCACCGTGCCTCCCTCCACCTGTCAGTGGATTACCAATTTCCTGACAGACAGGAGGCAGCAGGTGAAACTGGGTAACTTCATATCCAGCACCCGGTCCCTCAGCATTGGCGCCCCCCAGGGATGTGTTCTCTCCCCATTGCTTTTCTCCCTTTACATCACTGATTGCACGTCAAGAGACCCTTCTTTGAAACTCCTGAAGTTTGCAGATGACACCACCGTCATTGGACTCATCCCTGACGCGAAGAGTCTGCGTACAGAAGGGAAGTGGAACAGCTGGTCCTCTGGTGCAGTCAGAACCACCTGGAGCTAAACCCGCTCAAAACTGTGGAGATGACAGTGGATTCAGGAAGAGACCCCCATCAACATCTCCTCTTATAATCAGGTTTAAATAAGGTTTTCAGGTTCCTAGGATCCACCATCACACGGGACCTGAAGTGGACCTCCCACATTGACTCTATAAGGAAGAAGGCCCAGCAAAGGCTGTACTTTCTGCGTCGGCTCAGAAAGTTCAACCTGGCTCAGGAGCTGCTGACCATATTCTACACAGCAATAGTCCAGTCTGTCCTGACCTCATCCATCTCTGTCTGGTTTGGATCCGCCACCAGGCAAGACAAGGACAGACTGCAGAGAACAGTCAGGTCCTCAGAGAGGATCATTAGGTACTGATCTTCCCTCCATTGAGGACCTCAGGCCGGCGTTACAAAGTGCTGTACGCCAAAACCACCCGACATAAGAACAGTTTCTTCCCTCAGGCTGTCGCTCTGATGAACTCTGAATAGTCACAGAGTGTGAGTCCATTCACATGAACAATAAACTAAAACTCTGCACTGCTGTATATACTTACTGTACAATAACCCCAGTTTGGTGTATATATTATCCTTTATTATTTATTTGTATTCATTTTTATTTCCTTTTTAATTTCACTTATTTAAGTTCTGTACTGGAGAGAAAAGTTGCCGGAGTCAAATTCCTTGTATGTGTCATACTTGGCCATTAAAGCTGATTCTGATTCTGATTCTGAATGTTGAAATCCCCTACTATAATGACCTTATCAGTATTTATCAATTAATCAGATTGAAAAATATAAGATCTGATCTAAAAATTTATAGTATGGACTCGGTGAATGATACAAAAACAAAATTGATTTTAATACTTTACTACTTAGATGACGAAAACTAAGAGTTAGATGTTTGTAAGATATGTAGGTATCCATTGGTCTGGGATTAATTAAGAAATATGAATGGGGGGATTTAATAAAACATCAATGAAGACACATTATTTTTGGTCAAACTGAATTTTTTTTAACCCAACCCTGCCGGGAATATAAATTATTTTAGACTAACTGTAGGCCTAAATAACTGTGCTTTGTATGTTATGATGCTACCTATTGACATTGGAGAAACTAATTAACATTAAACTGTCCCTTCTTGTGCTTTTGAAACTAGAGGAGGGAGGTCCTGAAACCTTTGATGGTACCAGAGGGGTTGGTATTTCGTCCTAGAAAACAGGAAATTGAGCAACTGCAGCAAAGAGACTTCCTGGGGAAACCGAAGGTAATGTGTTCTTCAGGGATGTTAGATTGGCAAAATCAGTCATCTATGTAGATTACATTAGTCCCATTTTGCGTTTTCAAGAGAGAAAAAGAGCCCAGTGGTTGACTGATTGGGCAACAGTTGCTGGGTCAATGTTTAATTTGATCAGTTGCCTAAACATGAAATATGAAGCTTGGATGCCTAGAGTCTCTTTCAGGATTTTTAACAATATAATGCTGTAATCTACAGGTGATTTCTTCTATGATCCCTAATGATGATTTTGGAGGCTTTGAACCGCTGAGACAGCAAGTGAGTGATATCATACTGTCTTTATATCTGATGATACTTCACTCAGTCAGTAAATCCCTGTTCTAACTCTGCTTTCTATGCAGCAACCTGGTTTCTATGAACCCAAGACAGATGGCGCTCAGTAAGTTTTCCCATTTCCTACAGGAAATATTAAGCTGACCTGTTGAGAATAATGCCAATTTCAGAACCAAATAATTTAACAAATCAATCCGTGTGTGTGTGTGTGTGTGTGTGTGTGTAAATATTTGTCTTTTGTGTTAGGGAGACGCGATACATGCGTGTGCGAACTCCTTACATGGCTCAGGGCCCAGGACAGCTGACTGTGCCTGGAGGGTCCATGGTGTTTATATTTGGAGAAGAGGACAGAGATGGAATGATAAATGTCATACATGATGGACAGGTCAGAGAAAATCTGTAAAGGTCTTTGAGGGTACTGGGAGGTTCGGGCTGTCCCAAAAGAAACCATTGTTCCTTTAGTCAATGAAACTATATTCACTTTATTTGTATAGCACCAATTCACGATATAAATCATCTCCAGTGGTTTATTTTTCATACTGATGACTGCATATTTATGCATTGAAGTGCTCTAAAAGTGATTATGTTTCACTGGGCAGAAAATATAAATAAAACTGCAAGTTGTATACTGATGGGGAAAAGCACAGCACATAAAAATGTGCATGTGTGCACGTTCAAATCATATGTATGTATAACTTAAACATTACCTTCAAATGGGCAGCAGAGATTAGAGTTGAGTTAAATTCTTTAAGCACACTTTTAAACAATGAAAAAAGAACCTTATTAAGTGCATTTGCTATGTAAAACTAGGGGTTGATTAACATGGGTTTGTCTTTATGAAGTCATATCTTCAGTATCTTTAGCAGGTTGCTTGTTTTTTTTTCAAAAATATATTTGTAATTAATAAAACTATTTTGTATTATGTCTATGAAAAATTGCCATTGGACAGGATAGGATAGGATTGGATTGGATATCCCACTGAAAATATGTTATACTGCATAAAAGAATAGCCTACAGTATGTTTAAATAGATTCAAAATTGCTTTAGTGTTTACAAATTACTTCACTGATTATGGGGTCCCAACAAAAATACAGATTTATTCTTCAGTTTGCAAATATAAACTATAAAACAACAACATGCAATAAATCAAGATGCAGTCTGTGGATGATCAAAGTTAGAATCAATCTACAATTACATACTTTCAAAATGCAACAAATTAAAAAATCCAAGGGAAACAGGCTGAAAACTACCCAGCACAGAATTTTGATCCCTTTAATGCCAATTAAGATTTTTCTACTGATTGAGTATGGCATGCATAATTTTGGACATGTCTCCTTTTAATACAATGTGAATAAATAATCAGGTTTATCTTTTTCCTTTGATGGGTTTTTATTATTTTAGAAAAAAAAAGTTGGTTACATATTGGTTAAATTCTAGTAAATAAAATTTAAACCTATATCTGCAAGGGGTTACAATAATTGTGTCTTTAAAGCATTCACGTATAATTCTGGCCAGATCTGATCTTGGCTCTTATGCTTTTAGAGAGGACTCCTGCCAGTGTCACTCCTTGAACCTGCAGACATCAAGAAATCCAAGAAGGAGAATGTAAAGTTTTTTTTCCTATTTTCTTTTAAATGTTTATTGGTATTTTGACTATCATAAGTTGTGTTTATTATTCGTTATTTAGCATATACTGTACCTCTAAAGTCTTCACAAAGTGTCTGTTATAGGACTAAAATTGTTAAAACTGATTCATATTTTCTGATGCCTAACCCTGTTCCCTTATCTTGGTTTCTCTAACAGCGCCTCCCCAGTGGAATCCCCCTCCCACCAGAACTCAAGCCACCAAGTCGCCCACAGACCGTGCCAATCTCTAGGGCTCCTCCGCGGGGTAAAACTCACACTCCGACTGGGTTTTTTTAAACTCCAAGAATTTTGTCGATACTTTTTCCCCCTCCCTTTTGAGTGGTTGCTGTCTGAGAAAACTCAGCTGATTGCATCAAGTCAGTGACGTCACAAATTTTTTATTAATATGCATACTGCAACAACCCTTCCTTTATAAAAGAAGCAAGCCTCCAGTAAGCAACCGTCTGCTGCCTGAAAAGACAGACCAGACACTCAAAACAGCATTTTCTCTATATTGAAAAAAGCAAACAAAGTTGACAACAGCAGCAGCATTTCTTTTAATGGCTTTATCCAGAAGAAATATATGGAGCCTGGAAGGGGTAAGGCGCAGAAATAATTTTTGTTCCCTCGGTTTATTAAACCATGCACATGGATTATTATACAGTGCATACAGATTCATAATCGGCTCCCTCCGTTTATTCAATCATGTGTTACAATGTGGAGGGTCCTGTCCTATTGATAATACGCCCTGGTTGGTTGCCTACTAATTGTTCCTTTGGCTGACTGGTGAGCACGTATGACTTTCACCGGGAGGTCAGTGGATCGTACCCCGCCTGGCCCCTCGGACAGTCACTCATGTATATTATTTCTGGATCCTATAGGAAATTAGGCTGTAAACATATGTGTTGTATTTATAAATCACCTCGCAGGGTCCTGTGTGCTATCTGTGCATGAATGCATGGAACAGGCAGCCCTGTATAAACATTTAGCCAGTTACGTATTGATGCAGTACCCCCTTTGGAATGCAAGTTTTTGCTGAACGTAACATCAATCTCTGCAAATAATGCTACAACATTCATATATAAAGAAACTGTATAAGATTGTGGAATATCAGTTTGGATGGTGATTATATGAAAATAGCACTAGAAGGATAAGTGGCTGTTAGACCTGCACTGTTAAAAAAATTGTCATCAGGTTTTTAAGTGGTGGGGACCAAACTGTGATTTATTAATAATGCCAAGGACATGTCCCCAGTTTAAATGACGCTTATGTTGAATCCTACTTTCCTCCAGGAACCTAAAACAATACATGTGTGGTAAGGTGCACAATAACCCAGGCAGGTTTCAATTTGCTCATTCCCAGGTGGAAGTCATTTGTGCTTACCAGTCCGCAAGCCACACAGTCCAGGCCCATTATCAATCGGACAGGAGCCTCCACGCTGTCACACATGGTTTAATAAACTGTGAGAACAGATTTGTTATCAGTGTGCACAGTTTAATAAGCTGTAAGCATGGTTTATTAAACTGAGTGTACGGATTCTTAACCCTCAAAATTATGTCTTCACCCGACCCCTGCCTGGCTCTGTAGAAAGACAAGGTTAAACACAGAAAGGCAGAACAAATTGTGCTCTCTATGGAGACAGTGCATTAAGATATTGGCAACAAAATGTCAATTGATTGTCTATTCCATGGAAATAATGCAGCTCAACAAAAATACAAGTTTAGATGTATCTGCGGCAGTAGAGTTGTATCACGGAAAAAAACGGTACTATGCAGAGCACCGGCCTTTAAAGACACAGCTACATGAACATTTTACATTGCATTCCTTCTATAAACACCTGAGAGATTTTCTGGGATTAAGGGAACCAAAAAGTGATCTGGGTTCAGATGATTTGTCCTATCATTGTTGAAGGTATGGAAGATGTCCAATAATACAGGGTTGTTTTCATGATAGTCTTGGTTTCTAAATGCTCCAACAGTCAAAGGCGCAAGAAGGCCCGGCCCGGCCAGTATCTGAACCCTCAACTTCTTTAGCCATCTTTTTTAGAATTTTTTGAACAATGTGCTTTCTCTTCATCTAGTTTAGATATGAATGGATGTTTCTGAAAACAATAAAGGCGGCAAACAGTGGAATGTTCTAAAACAATGGGGAACATAACTTTTAGTGAGGCCACAGTTATGATCATCACACAACATAATATGGACATATGTCTAACAAACTAAACAAAACAGTAAACTTTAAGGAAGCAGTGCTTTTAAATAATGTTGAGCTTGACCAAAGGTTTTCACAGTAATCCCTTATCTGTGTGGTTCTTTCAGATATTGATGAAGGAAATAGTATGTTCAGTGCAGCCTGAGGGATCAGAGATAGCAGCTTACCAGTTCAGGCTTCTTCTGTTCCAATTTTATCTACCAAAATGTCAGAAGATTCCCTGAATGGTTTAAAGTGCTGTTAACTGTAGCTATCACAGTTTGTCTTTAACAAGCATTGTGTGAAATCTGTCAAAGTTCTTAGCAAACTAGAAATTCTTTCCCGTATTTACAATTCATTGCTGTTATACTGCAAATGAATACAGAGTGTAGAACAAACCAAGTAGTACAACAAACAAAGTTAATACGTAATCTTCAACACTAGCAGGAGAAGGCAAGTGTGGCTGTTGTTTACAGTCATTACTGTATATATGTAGTTGTTATCGAACTACCGAAACAAAAAAACAAAGTCGGTGTGAATTGTGGTCCATGCAACAGCTGTACGGAAACCTGATCACACACCTACAGCATCTGATGTGAACGAGGCGTTAAACCAGGCACCACTTCATGTGGAGTGACTTCGGATAAACTGGGCCATAAGATAAGATGAGCCACTTAAGGTTAGAATCTTCTTGCCTTTTAACGTTGCATAGACAATGTCTGCAAAAGATTTCCAATTGTTGCCCCAAGTTTCTGGAAAAACAAACAAAAACACAATTGATTTGATCTGATCTGTAGCTGCAAAAAAGTGGCCCAACTTACCTGATGTCACCCTACAAATACAACCTGGAAACAAAATGTATGGATAAGAGCAACAGCTTGATTAAAAAGAGATAAAGAAAACATAGACTATAAGATGGAGGATAACCAAAATATCATGTGGTTTCAAAGACCATAGAAGAGAGAATAAAAAACAGAAGACAGAGCAGTCTAAATTTATGTTAACATCGTAGGAACTGCAGCTGAAAATGCATGGTCTTCCTAAGCTTACACTAAGTATTTTAGTCCCACTAAGAAGTAGCTAATTAGCTGATCTAAGAGAGTGGATGGGTGTGTAAGGGGCAGCTCATGGAGCAAGACCAAGAAGTGCTCTAAAAGGAAACAAGGATTTTAAGATGAATGCTAAAATGTACAGGGAAAGAGGTTAGAAAGTGCCAGAGCTTCAGCTTTTTAGACCATGTTTGGTTATGTAAGAGTAAGTGCTTAAAAAAAGGTCAATGTTTTGATGTTTGTATAAGATCTGCTTACTGAGGGTGGACCCTAAGCCATCAATTCTTTACCTTTTGTTTATCTTAACCTCCATACCCATAAAAAGATCTGCTATCACACTGATTTTACACAGGCCGAGGCCTCATCCTTTTTTCCCTGCAGTGAGACCATCCACAGAAACTCCACCTCCATCTTACAGCACTGCTACCCACACACGGACACCCGCCTCTGAGCCCCCCAGGTACACAACCAACGCGGCGAGCAACCAGGTAGCGCAGACACACACACGCACACACCTACCAATGACTCTGCTCTCCTTCACTTTTTGTCTGATCTAAAAATAGATGGATTTTTGCTGAATTGAGAAGAACTTGCTTTTTCAGAGAGACTCTGTCCAAGAAATACTGATATGTCTACATTATCTCACAAGAACATTTAAATAGCAGATAGTATGATTAAATATAATTTTTCCTTTTATGACTTGAATAGCATCACTTTTGCAGGATTTTGAAAAATGTTATATTATGATTGTTTAAGCAAATAAAAAACTAATCTAGTATTTAATTCTAGACAGAAAAGATTTGTATTAGGTCTTCTTAAAAAGTAGTCAAAGTCGGCCTGTTAATTGTGGGTTACGGTTTCAGAACAATTTATTTAATTTGCTCCCCTAAGGTGGACTTTGGGGTCAGTCTCTGTCTCAAGCGGAGGAGTTTAGGTATCTCTCTGTCTGCTGATAGGATGGAACAGAAAATGGACAAACGGACTGGGGCTTGGTCTGTAGTAATTTAGGGACTACGCCTGTCTTTTGTGGTGAAGGAAGAAAGAAGAAAAAAACAAACAAACCCAAACCTCTGATATTAACTGGTCCATCCACGGTCCAACTCTCATCTATGGTCATAAAACACAATTTATGGATTATGGGGCTCAGATGGTAGGAGTTAATCTGGTAACCAGTTAGTTTCTGATACAAAACCCTGCTCTTTTCATCTCAGTCATTGTGTCTTTGGGCAACACACTACCTGGTGGTGGGCTGAGGGCCTGGGGGTGTTGATTCTATGGCAACCTTGCCTCTGTCAGTCTGCTTACCACCATCAGTAAGTGAATGGGTGAATGACTACAGTATACTTTGAGGTCCCTAGGACTAGATAAAGCACTATACATTGCATTACATTATCAGGGAAAAAGTGTTCTAATTGTAAAACAAAAATACACGAAAAAGAAACATGTTGTATAGACAGTTTCTTTCCATTTGTTATTATCATGGGAAAAAATAGCTTCTTCTTAAACAAAGCTGTAAGTCTTTATAACATTTTTGTTTCATAAGCATAATGGACAATACGGAGGACGGTGTGCACAAAAACAGTGTCATCACTCAAGCTCTCTCAAGCCTTCTGATGCAACATTATAAAGTATTTAGCAAATACTGTTCTCTACACTGTTTACTATCTCTAATCAACATGAGTTCTGTCTTCTTGTCCCTGAACAAGTCCATCCCAGTTCATATTAAAGCACGAACCCGTTCGTTTCCATCCGTTCCAATGTCTGGTCCCTGCAAGACTGGCCAATGTCCCTCTGATAGCATGTAACCTGAACCATGGAGCAGTCTCCAAATATCAGAACGTTGTGTAGATAGCTTGCTGCTTTGACATCTTTAAAAGCACTCTATATATAGTTATCAAAACATTACACTCTGAAGGCTTTGTTTTTCCCCAATACGACTTATCCTAGATGTGACTAAGATAAGGAATAATTAATCAAATCCCAATTAAAAAGAAATGATTCAAGATAGAAATATATTCATCTTTTCATACCAAGAATTCAAAGTTTCTTTGAAAGTCATCTGTCAGAAATTAACCCCAATAGTAACTAAAGTTCTAATAATCCCCAACGATGATTTAACAGACACAAGCTAACACAATGAGACGGATTTGACATTTTGTGTTCCCATCATATTGTACCAACTTGATTGTTTTTTGCAGCTGAAGAGGTTTAGAAATTCTCAGTAAAAATCTTCAGAAAACTATTAGATTGAAACTAGATTGTGGCAACATATTTCAGTTTGATATTTTTCTTCTGTTCCCTTGTCAGCAGGCAGGCTCCCCTCAGGGAGCAGAAGCGGGATCTGTGGTGGTGAAGGTCCACTATACCTACAACATAGCTCTGTCTGTCCCCATGGACACACCATACCATGAACTGAAGCAGCGAATCGCAGAGAAAGTGGGTCAATCAGCATCTCAGCTGCGGCTCAGGTACAAACACCTCTCACATCCAACCTTTTTCATTTCAAATGAGATATCTATATTTGTTGTCAACAATAAAAGATTTCCTGACAAGCCAAGGCAAATTTATTTATGGGGCGCACTTTCAACACAAGGCAATTCAAGGTGCTTTACATGATTACATAAATGTGAAAATTAAAATAAAGAATCAATGAACATTTATAAAACAAAAAATAGCATTTGATTAAAAACAACAATTTAGAATAAAAAAAAATTTAATAATAGTATTGGCAATAATGGTATGAGTTACACATAAGCATGTTAAATAGGTATGTTTTTATTTTAGATTTAAAAGAGTTCAGTGTCTCTGCAGTTTCGCATTCATCCGACAGTTTGTTCCCGACGTGGGGAGCATAGAAACTAAAAGCTGCTTTCCCATTTTTGGTTCTGGTTCTAGAGACGATCAGTAGATTAGAGCTGGAGGACCTGAGTGATCTGGAAGGTTTTTATCATGATAACAGATCTCTAATGTACTCTGGTGATAACCCATTCAATGATTTATAGACTAATAAAAGCACTTTAATGTCTATTCTCTGAGCTACAGGGAGCCAGTGTAAGGACTTTAGAACACGGGTGATGTGTTCTACTTTCCTGGTTCTAGTGAGAACACGAGCAGCAGCGTTCTGGATGGATCAGTTGCAGATTTCTGATTGATTTTTTAGCTTTTACAGTAATCAAGGCAGTTGGATTAAATAAATGGTTGAGGCGAGAGCACTCAGCACAACAAAACTACTTAATTTCTTTCTACAAAAGCTGTAAAACATAAGATGTCATAAGAACTCTTGGTAAATATTTCCTTGATTTTTTTTGTTTGCTCGTGTTTTCATTCCTACTTCCTAGTTTCAACCTTTTCCCTCTCTTTCTATCCCATCAGACATAAGCACCACGGGTCCCGAGTGCTTTCGCCTCTGCCTGGAGAGGTGGAGCCGGGCAGAGCTGTGCAGGAAGTGGCTGAGGCTGGCAGAGTCACCCTGTGGTGCCAGGTAAGATATCGGGGGAATTCATGTTTATCTCTCTGTCACAGTCGAATTCCTGATGGTATTTAAAAATGCTTGCTGAAATGTTTTGTTAATTAATTAGAAAAATGTGAACATTTAAAAATGATATATACATAAGTATTTAGATCCTTTAGTCATTATCAAGCTTATAATATTTAATTAATTTTCCCTCTCTGCAGAAGGAAGACCCACTGGCAAACCGTACCATTCTTTACCAGATGGTGGCGCTATATGACTATGCTGCTCAGGGCCCAGAGGATTTAGAATTTAGTGAAGGAGACACCATTGATATCCTGGGTGAAGGTGAGACCCCGACGGTTAATGCTAAACCAAAACAACCATGTGGAATCAAGTTTAATCTTTTTTTATGTTTTAATGCTGTGTCCTCCTCAGTATTCACCATCTATGTGTTTCTTTTCCATGTTTCCTTGTAGTCAACGATGAATGGCTGGAGGGACACTGTGCAGGGAGTATCGGCATCTTCCCGAGCTGCTTTGCCTACAGGGAAAACGACAGAATCATTCAGGCTTGAAAGAAGATGTGAATCAATGCAGGCGTTTCTAAACCCATTAACCTGTGAACCTGTTAGAAGCCCTACAGGCAATGAAACAGGCCTTGTACTGACTTCATGTTCATTTAAATTATTTATGTCAAACATTGCAATACTTTCTAACTGGTGGCCTCTGAACTCCCTGAGGCTCACAGTGAACCTCTATATCTTTAATCTCAAGCTGCTGAATACATCTTTTTACAGTTTGAGTGAAGAAAACATAGATCCAGCTGATATCATCCACTCATGTTGCATAAACCCAGAAGGAAAAATACATAATCCTGATATATCTGATTGCGAAGAGCATGTCTAAATTTAACCTGTTGTACTTTACAACTAAAATCACAGTGCATATTTGCTCAGGTTCTATGCTATATTAACCATATCTGTTATCTCTTTGAATGTATTTTTCTTCTTTCCTGAAAAATATTAAACCTTCTTGATTAAATTAATGGTATTTCCCTTTAGAAATGTGATTGAAAAGGGGCTGTACGTTAAGATTCCCCTAATTCCAGTTTCTGAATGTTTTTTTTTAAAGTTACAAACTTCTTAGATAAACATAAATTACTCTCTGAAAAACAATATGGATTCTGATCACAAAGATCCACAGGCCTAGCGCTCTCTGCACTGGTGGAAAATTTAGCAGCTGCAATTGAAAGAAAAGAGTACACTGTAGGTGTGTTCATTGACTTACGCAAAGCATTTGACACCATTAATCAAGACTTGTTACTGTCAAAAGCATCCAACTATGGAATTAGGGTTACAACACATCAGTGGCTTCAAAGTTATATTACAAACCCTAAGCAGTATGTACATATCAATGGGTTAGATTCTGAATGTAGAGAGGTCATATGTGGCGTTCCGCAAGGGTCTGTTTTAGGGCCATTTCTTTTTATTTTGTTTATTAATGACATTTGTGACCTAAAAAACAGGTTGAATTTTCTGTTGTTTGCTGAGACATCAGCATATTTCGATCAGGAATTGTTTTGTTGGAGCTATCGGAAAGAATTGAAGAAGGAACGTTAAAAGTGAGAAATTGGTTTAATGAAAATAAGTTATATTTATATTGGGACAAAACAAACTATATGATTTTCAGCAATTATAGCAAAATAGATAATGTAAAAATTACAATTGATGGAGTCAGTATAAAAAGAGTCAAGGAAGTTAAGTTTCTAGGTGTTGTATTAGATGAAAAATTACAGTGGAAAGCTCATATCGAGTATGAAAAGAGAAAGGTCAGCGAAAGTATTCGCATTTTATATAAGTTTAGAGACTTGTTTGATTGTAGCTTGTTGAGTATGCTCTATTCCTCAATGATTCTCCCATATTTCAGTTGTTGTGCTGAAGTCTGGGCTAACACATACAGTATACTTGTACCACCAAGCCCTTGTTTCTGATGCAAAAAAGAGCAATTAGAATTATCAGTAAGAAAGGTTATAGAGAGCGCACTAATCCGTTATTTATTGAAAATAAACTTCTTAAATTTAGGGATCTCGTTCACTTAAAAACGTTGATTATTATGTGGAAAGCTAAGCAAAAAAAATAGCCAAATGATGTTCAAAGCAATTTTATTGCACAAGACGTTTCCCATATAAGGAAATATAATGTTCACAATATGTTTTCAGCAACATCGTTGAAAAGGAAATGTCCGTCTGTTTATGGAGTTAAATTGTGGAACTCTTTAAGTGTTGAATTTAAATGTTGTACAAATGTTTACAAATTCAAAAAACTGTAAAAAACCAAAATTCTGAGTGCTTATGAAAAAAATTTAAAACAACTGAAATTAACTGTAATTGTGCTATTTTGTTAAGTTTTGTGACCAGGTGAGGAGGCGGGGTACAATGATGGGGTATTTCTGACTTTATTTTGTAAAATTGCTAATGGGAACAGATATTACTTCACTCTGTTCCTTTTTGTACATGTATGGGGAAAAAAAAAAAAGGAAAATTACATGTGAACAAATAAATAAAAAATAAATAAATAAAATTATAATCACATTAATGATCTATGTAAATAAGACTTAAAGGTTATACTAAACATAAATGACAGCCAACATGTTTTTTTTTTTCTCAACAGTAAAATTTATGGAGGGAATTAAAAATTAGGGTGATGGCAGGAGACCTTCCGTCCTCAAATATTTGGAAGTCATCTCCAAAGAGAATTTATCACATTAACAGCAGAAACATGGAAAAACCTAATCACCAATTAGGTTTTTGATCATCACAATGCAAGTAAATACTTCTCCAGAATTTTTTTGCTTCCCATTTTAAATCTTACAAATCTTTTATATTGTTCAGAGAGATTCTGAACAATATAAAAGTTCATTGTAGAACAAGTTCATTGTAGAACAAAGAATTTAACAAAGAATTGAGAACAAAGAATTGTTCTCAATTCTTTGTTAACACTTTTAAGGTCCTTTTTCTAGAACTAAAAGGCTGAGCCCAACTATTGAAAAATAGCCCCAGATAATGATCCTCTCCCTGAACTGAAATTTTGGCATGTGTAGTTAGACAAGTTGTGATGTCCGGGCAACCAAAACACACTGAATTGGCCACTGAATTACAAGAATTTCATCATTTACTCATGGACCTAATCCATGAAGCTACAATAACCAGGAGGCCACATGGCAGTGACGTCATTGAAATTGCTTGTATGATAAAAAACCTGTAAAGCATCCCGGAATACAAGATGTTTAGATGCTAACATACTTGATTAGTAACAATTTTTCTCAAGGATTTTGGATAAGAAAAGAGGGTAAGATATAGGTCTGTAAGTCATCCCGAAAAAAAAACAAGGGTTTCTTAAGTAAATATTTAATTACAGTAATCTTACATTCCTGTGGTACATATCCATTTATCGATTCATTGGATCTAAAATAGTGTCAGTAAACAGAGAGAAAACGTCCTTAAATAATTTGGTTGGGATTGGGTCTAACATGAAAGTTTACAGTTTGGATGAAGCTAATATTTTTTTAAATTACAAAAGTTCAAAGGAATCAAAACAGTGCAGACACACGGTGTTCTAAAGTACTTTCTGATACTGCCTCATTTACTGAGAAAAAAGTAATCATGTAATGATTTTATTTTTAATAGTCAAATTTATTTATGAAGAATCCCATAAAACTGTCACCACCGAGAGCTAGGGGAATAGCTGGCTCAATAGAACTATGATTTTGGAAGTTTGTGAACTGTACTAAAAGAAACCTAGTATGTTTTTTATTAACCTCTACTAATGATGTAAAATTTACTGTTCTAGCTTGTCGAAGGATCTTTTTATACAGCAGTACACTATTTTTCCAGTTTAAATTGGACCCCTCCAGGTATGTAGAGCCCCATATTCTCCAGTTTCCTAGTATTCTGTCTAAAAGTATGCAACTCTGCATCAAACCAGGGAGCCTATCTTCTATGGCTGATTAGCTTCTTTTTTAAGTGGGCTACACTTTCTAATGCCAGACACAATGAGGAAGTAACAATATGAATCAGAACATCAATTGCTGAAGGGTTAGAGATGGAATTGCTGCCTTTCACTGTGTTATTCTGAGACAGTGAGTGAAATTAGAATGAAACAGATTATTTAAAACTTTTTACAGAATTGTCTGATAAAAAGTAAATTCAAAAGTTATTTAAAAAAATGCCAAGACAGGACTGGATGATGTGGGGAGACTTTAACCTATCACACTCAATACCATATGTCAGTATAAGGTCCTAAGTGTTTTCACCTGAGTGAGTGGGTCCGTGCACATTCTGAGTTAAGCCAATTGAGTATAAGATCGCACTGAAGGCTGCAGTTAAGATATCACATTTAGTGTCCCCATTAATATTGAAATCCCTTACTAAAATTACCTTATTAGTATTTAATACTAGATCAGATAAAAAAATCTGAGATCTGATCCAAGAATTGAGAGTAAGCGGCTGGGGGACGATACAAAACCACAAGCAAAAGGGGTTTTAATGTTTGGCAATTTGGATGAGAATTAGATGTTCAAAAGAAATGTAGCAATTAATTGGTCTGGGGTTAAATAGTAATTCTGAATGAAAGATGGTTGCAACTTCTTTTCCTCGCCCAGTACCTCTAGGAATGTGAAATTTAAATAATTGGAACGAGATGACTCATTTATAACAACATAATCCTCCTGTTACAGCAGCATTTTTTGAGGGACAAGAAAAAATAAAGTTTATTACCACAAGGCAGTCTACCTGTCAAGGTGCTAGATTTTATACACATGTTGCACTGGTAGTGGTTGGAATGCATGAATTCATTTAATAAGAGGGGTCACCAAACACTTTTGGCTATATTGTAAATACATCTGTACTGTTACCCACCCATTACCCCATTTAGACAGTGTCTTGCCCATGGCCAAAATCAAATGGATTTCAAGTTAACCTGAGAAAAGCAAATCATGAAAATCTCATCAAGATAAATACGATTTTGACTTAACAAAAATAAAATAATTAAATGTGGTTTATTGAAAATAAGATATCGCTCCTCAAGACTTTATTGATAAATGGTAAAATTGATTTGTTTGGTTGTTTTTTTCCAATAAGAATTCTGGCTATAACAGTATAAATGAGTTAAGTCCTGTCATTTTTTTAATTTTATTTTCACATTCCTAGAAGTACTGTGCGATGAGGAGCCATTTAACTTTCAGATTTCTTAAGTATAAATAATATAAATAATAATAACATTAATAGCTACAGTTCTTTTAAACTTTTGGCCAACCTCCCAGATGATCTTGGCAGATGGCCGCTCATTGTGAGCAAGGTTCTGCTGGAGGTTTCTTCCAGTAAAAAGGGAGCTTTTCCTCTCACTATATGCTTTTACAGAATGAGCTATTGCTATGTTTGGAGTCTGCATGTACAGGGCACAACCTGATATCAATGACTTGACTCAATCTGCTGGGATTAAATCGAAAACTTTTTAAATGATTAGAATATTTGTATAATTGTATTGGAATTAATTTTCTGACAAAGTGCCTGAGATGACACTTTCTGAATTGTCGCTATATAAATAAACTGAATAGAAAATTGAATTGTATTGATTTGAATGTGTGTATAGATGCAGTTAACCCTTGGCAGATATTGATACAAAACTGTTTTCATTAAACCAAAAAGATTGTTTCTGTTAAGAAATAAAAGGCATTATTCAAATAACAGTACAACTGTATAAAAGGAGCTTTAGTAAAACAAATAGAAAAGAAAACAATTAAACCCCCCAAAATGTATCAGTTCTCTTTTCCATCTTGTAAAAAAGGACATGCTGGAAATCATTTAGACATTCTTCAGAAATCAATGGCAAAAATTATTTCACAATTGCTGAACAGCTGTTTGAAAATTTTCTCTGGTATTTTCATAGTTTCATCTTTGATGAGCTCCAAATCTTTGAGGTAGGTTCTGACCAAAATGAAACCATCTCCCGACACCTACTTGCCACAGTATATTGCACAGAGCCTCAACCCTAGAATAATATCAACACTGATTGGGTTCACTGTACCCAAATAGCCCCCACAGCCACCAGATCTCAATTCAATAGACCACCTTGAGGATGCAGTGGAAAGGAGAAACTCATCAAGGAAGTGCAGCAAACTAATCTGCTGTAACTGTAATAATGAAATATGGACAAAACCTTTTAGGGATGTTTCCAACATCTTACTGGGGGTGAGTAGCCATATATTCTGTCACATCCTTGTCCTTATTTGAATGGTTGACTATATATAGTTTAAGCCCCACATGTCAGCATAATCACTGCATGAAGCACCTCCCTCGCACGTTGAAAAGTTTTCTGGTTATGTCATTAACGGCCTGCAAAGAAAATGTCAGGTGCTTTTAGCTGTCATCATAAATGGATATGAAAAAGTGCTGGTCAGAGCTGCTGAGAGCTACACTGAAAAGGCTTATGAAACAGAGGACTCTAATTACTGCACTTCTCTTCTGAAGCAACAGAATCAGCACCCACGTTCTCCTGCCGCAGCTGCAGGTACTGTAGAGGGACAGAATTCAGTGGGAGTCACATTACCTTCGTGGACATATTTAAAGCTCTGTTCACAAAGAAACTAGTAGGATTATATTTCTTTAAAAAATACATTGCTATCAAGCTGTAAAACCATACCTTGTATGTTTTAGGCATTTAGCTTGAAATAAAAATTAAGGTAGGACTGCCTTGCTTTTTTTATCATTAAAAGAAAACATTTTAATTAAATCCACAAAATAAATCATATTAAGAGCAATCTTGAGATTTTCTTGGATAGCCATGTGTTTTTGTTTGTTTTTACTTATGGCAATGTTATGATCAATAAATAGTTGTATTTTAAAAGAATGGGACCAGAATTGAACCATGCTTATGTACTTTTTGGACACTGAGGACACCGACAGCGCAGCATGAGAGACCAGGAGAGATGTCAAAATTGTGAATTTAAGCGAAATGTACAGACTTGTAGAGCTTGCTGGATGGGGGACAGTATTAGATCTATCGACCCCTCTGTCACTTGCAGCTCTTCTCTTTATTTGTGTCCCCCAAATTAATATTTTCCAAGAATGATACTTGATAAAAGTAGACTTAAAATGCAACTTCTCTGTCTTTAAATGTCTACGATTTCTTCATATGTTCTGCTGTAATTTAGTTTTATTTTTTAAAAATAATTAGCTTTTTTAATAATTTTGTTTGAATAAATTCCAGTGTTATTGTTGCTACAAGACATAATCTTATGACTAAAATGTTATACTTCTTGTCTCTTTTATCGATTGTGCATGAAATGTTTTAAATGTTTTTAGTCTCTTCTTGTAACACATTTTCTTTTTGAAACTGTACTTTTGTCTTTTATTGTGAAGGACCTTGGTGGCTTTTGGCTGTGTAAAGCGCTATATAGACACTAAGTGATTAATTGAAATGAAACAGTTTACCGTGCCTGCAGCTGTCTCTGTGGAATTAATTTCTCCACCTTCCATGGTCACCCATGAAATGCCCCATATTAGCAGGTCTATGCAGAACATTCACTAGACACTTTGCATTGACCATTTATGGCACAAAGTGGGTGTGTAAGGGTATCAGAATATCAGCTGGGAATGAAACTGAAAAAAAAATATTTGCACTGAAAATAAAATATGACATTGAAAAATATAATTGTAACTGAAAATCTTAAATTTGAAACAGAAATAAATGTAGTGAAAAATTCTGTACTGATTTCTTTTTATCATTATTTTTTAGATCAAAAGCAGTTATATATGGATCGCTAGTTGCTTAGCAGTATCAGCATCGGTGGCTACCAGGTACTAACTGCTTATACATGTGATTGAACTGACATATACACAGTTTAAAAAAAAGTAAAACAGTCGTTATACATTTCCAGTTCCATGGCTACGCTACGATGCTACTATGATGGGCGGGACGTAAACACAGCACGTAAACCGGCAGCCGCGGTCACATGAGGCAAGTCTGTTCCATTTACCGTTTTCTTTGACCAAGGAAGGACAGTGTCCTTGTTAGCAAGGTGCCTTGCCCACCGAGGCATTGGCTGGGTAGTCTGGGTGTATTGACATTGAGAAACACCCAATGTCTGAAACCACTAGGCCACCATTTCAGTCAAGATTCAGAAGCTCAATTCTATATATACCTGAAGAAAGGAAGCAAATAGTAATATATTTCAAATGTATAAGAAAACAAGCATTACAGAACCTTACAGCAGTGTATTTTTAAAGATATATAAAAATACTACAAGTGGCATTATTTGCTGGGTCAGAGAACAGTTATAAAACGGCCGACTCACTGACAGCTGAAAGCTAGTACATGTGGCTCTGAAGCCAAGCTCCTCATGCTTGTGCATGACGTGAAACAAATATCAGCTGAATGAAGCAGCACTGAAAAAAAAGATTGTCATTGAAAAATAAAGATTAAACTGAAAACTTGGTCCTAAGTTAATTTTAATGCATATAAATGTTTCATTAAACATTTTTTTTTAAATTCAATTTTTATTTTACATTCAATAGAGAAATTTTCACATTTATTTCAGATTAAAAATTAAGATTATCAGTTACAATTATATTTTTCAATGCAAAATTTTATTTTCAATGCCAATATTTCTTTTCAGTTTCATTTTAAGCTCATGTCAGTCTGACCCCATAATGTGTAGGAGGCAGGACATGATCCTAAAACACCTGAGCACATTTCTAGGGACAGTGTGATTATAAAGTGGAAAGGGCATGCAGTTGTGCGTACTCCAAGTTTAATAGATCGGAGACTTACTAGGCGTAAATTAAAAAAAAAGCTAAAGTATGTAAGTAGTAAGTAAGCTAAAGTATGGTTTTAGAAAGGATTCTACACAAAGTTTTATAAATGAGACCCCTGAACTGTATATACATTAAATAAGATCTTCAGTTAATTTATTATGTGTTTGCTAATAAAAATAAAATAAACAATGTTGATTGATAATACTATAAAGATTTGAGAAAAAAGCTGCTGAAGTAAGCCACAGAAGAAAGGTTCAACCACAGCTCAATCAGCAGATTTTCAATGGGAGTGATAAAAATGAACAGGATAAGAGCTAAGTTGTGAAGTCAAGACCTTCGATGTGCCAGTGATCCTGAAAAGTCCAGTCCTGCAAACAGCAACAGTGGCTATTAAAATAATTCCTTCCCTTGCATGTTTTAATGGGTTTATTGCTTTTACAAATCAGTCATGACCAACAAAATATTAATAAAATTTTCTGATTGAATTTTGACACTGGAAGACCTGAAACTTATTTACAAATATCCCAATCCAATAAAATTCCGAGACTGAACAACAAGGTTCAATTGCTTTGTTTTGTTAAAAAAAATGAATAAAAGTCAACATTTGTGTTTTTTTGTGTTTTTTTTAACATAGAAATGCTGTAATGTTACAACACTGTGTGTTATTTACGAAGAACAGCAAAAACAACTTTTACAGTGAAAACTGATTTCTACAAAATAACGACAACTAAAAACAAAATAAGTAGCTCTACTAGCTGGTAAGCTTGGTTAACTTACCATGTGGTAAACCCTGAAGTCTTGGTTAATCAACCAAAAACCTGCTTAGCCTGAGAAGTTATATTCAGACTCCAGCTATGAACGAAACAAGTTCTTTTTCAAGCTACCCACACTTTGTTTTTTGATTTACTACTCTAACTGCATCAGCATATGATAATTTATTCTCAACTCTGACTTTATGTATCTGCATCTCCTTTTTCCATCACCTGACATATTTCATATGTTACAGTATGATCTCCTCCACAGTTCCAGCATTTTAGTTGCATCTTCTTTCCACAACTTTTATACTCATGATCTTCCCCACATCTTGGACATCTTCTTTTCCTCTTGCATACAGCAGAGGTATATCCAAATGTTTGAAAATGAAAACATCTTACTGGTTTTGGAATATATTCTCTTACTGAAAATGACATATATCCTAATGATTCCTTACTAGGCAAGATTTCTCCTTGGAACTCCAAAACCACACTTTGCGTCTCCTTTCTTATACCATCTCTGAATACTGTGAGTCATCCAGCAGCTGATCACCTTCCCAGCCTAGTTGGCTGTAGTTTTCCCATCTCCCCTGAGTCCTCCGCCAGACAATCTCAACCTTCGGTGTCTGCTTCCCCGAACCGACCTGCCGCTCCGTCGCTGCGCCCCTCTGAGCTAGATCGAGCCCTCTCTCTGCCTGTCCACCCTCGATCATCTCGGAGACCTAAGCAACCTGAGCATAAATCACCCTGAACACAACCCTCGACTTTCACCCCCGAACGGAAAACTGTTCCGATTTGAGGAGTTTTTCCTTTCCCCGAGTTCTGCGAGTTGTTCCCCAGTTGTCCTCCTGTGGAAGAAATAATAAATTGTTGTTTAACTTTCTAACCCCCTCAGTCTGCTGGTCGTTTGTGTGTCAGCACGAGAGTCCTGTACATTGAATCATGACAGAACGATCTGGCCAACCGGACTCTGCGACACACTTACGCTCTGCTGTCTCCGAGCAGGGCGTGCTCCTGGGCTGTCATGAGGCAGCACTTCAGAGCATGCAGCAGCAGCAGACCGCACTCCTACAGAGCTTTCATGAGTTGACCAAAGTAATCAATGATCTCAGTTCCAAACTCACGACCCAGGGGTCATCCTCCTCGGCCACCGCTGATCCACTCCCTACTCTAGCTTTTCGCGAGGTAGTCTCTTCCCCTCCAGAGCCCTTTTCCTGCGAGCTGTCAAAAAGCCGGGGCTTCCTTCTGCAATGCTCGCTCGCATTCAAGCGTTCCCCCTGCACCTTTTGGGAGGACGCTAATAAGATCTCCTATATGATTGTCCTGTTTAGAGACAGAGCCCTCCAGTGGGCTCAGGCTAACCTGGACTCTCTCAGTAGTTATTCCTACGACGATTTTATCAACCAGTTTAAGCAGACTTTCGCTGTCACGAGGAGCTCGGAACAAACTGCCAAATTGCTGTGGGAGCTGTAGCAAGTTAATTGCTCGGTGGCTGACCTGGCTTTCGACTTCCACACACTAGCTGCACTTTCCCGCTTGGAATCCGCCGGTGCTTAAAGCCGCTTTCCTACACTCCCTCAACGAAAAAATAAAAGATGAACTAGCTTACCGAGAAGAACCCGAGTCGGAGGATGATCTAGTTGACCTCGCCATTAAAATAGACAACAGGCTCCGTGAAAGGGCGAGGGATAAACCTAAGCCGCAATTTTCCTTTGCCTCCTTTCAGTTGCTCCTGCAGCTGCTCACTCACCTAGTTCGTCAGCCCCTACTCGATGCCAGCCCTCTCCTGAACCCATGCAGATCTGGAGGGCTCGGCTTTCTCCGGCTGAGCGACAGCGCTGTATGGAGTGCCATTGCTGCCTATATTGTGGCACCCCCGGTCATTTCATTTCAGCATGTCCAGTCTGCCCAAAAGACCCAGCCTGGCAGTGAGTCTGGGGGTCCTGTCGGGCGGGGCTCTTCAAACTAACCCTCAGCCCACACTCCCTGCTTTAATTTTAGATCACCAGATTCATATTTTTCTTCATGCACTGATTGACTCTGGGTCAGAGCAAAATTTAATTTGTCCAAAAATAGTTGAACAATATGACCCTCCAGTGGAAGCGCTTTCTTTTCCTTTAAAAGTAACAGCCCTTGATGGTAAAGCTCTGACAGTAATAACCCACCAAACTGCTCCTCTAAAATTCGTTATTTCGGGTAACCATCATGAACTAGTCTCTTTCTTTGTTTTTCCAGCCATGGTCCATTAGTTTTGTGTTACCCCTGGTTAGCCCCCACTAACCCAAACAAAAATTGGGCAAAGGCTCGGGTTGAGTCCTGGAGTGGCTACTGCCACCAAAATTGCCTACGTTCAACTATCCCTAGCTCTAGTACCACTCTCTCTCCCTCAGTTTCCGGTCAGCCAGATTTGACAAAGATCCCTAACGAGTAGCATGATCTTCAGCTAGCCATCAGCAAACCCAAGGCTCTCCCTCCTCATAGGCCCTATGAATGTGCCATCGATCTTCTCCCTGGGGCTCCTATTCCAACCGGACGTCTTTTTAACCTCTCGGCCAAAGAAAGAGTTGCCTTAGAGACCTATGTTGATGACTCCCTGGCTGCGGGCATAATTCGCCTATCCACATCACCCTTGGGCGCAGGATTTTTGTTTGTGGAGAAGAAGGACAAAACCCTACGTCCCTGTATAGATTACAGAGGCCTAAATGCCATCACCATCAAGAAGAAGTACTTGTTACTACTAATCACCTCAGCTTTTGAAGCAGTGCAGGGGGCCACCATGTTCACTAAGCTCGACCTACGAAACGCATTGTCACCTCATTCGCATCCGAGAAGGTGATGAGTGGAAGACTGATTTTAAGACCCACATTAGTCATTACGAGTATCTGGTCATGCCTTTCGGCCTCTGCAACTCCACCGCTGTCTTACAACATCTGGTGAATGATGTGCTCTGTGATTTTCTGAACGTTTTCGTTTTTGTCTACCTTGATGATATTCTTATTTTCTCCAAGGATCTTCAGCAGTATCACCAGCACATCCGTCGGGTCCTCCAATGCCTTCTAGAAAACTCCCTTTTCATTAGAGCGGAGAAATGTGAGTTTCACCTAACCTCTGTCTCTTTCCTGGGATATGTTTTCGAGGGTGGACAGGTGAAGGCTGACCCCTCAAAGACCAAGGTGGTCCAAGACTGGCCAATTCCAACATCCAGAAAGCAGCTGCAAGGGTTCCTGGGTTTGCTAATTTCTATAGACGCTTCATCTAGGGTTTCAGCATCATTGCAGCTTCTCTAACCGCCCTCACCTCTACTAAGCGGCCATTCATCTGGGACCAGACAACCGCCCAGGCCTTCCAGGAGCTAAAGGTGAGATTCACAGAAGCACCTATCCTCATATACCCTGACGTTAAATCCCAGTTTATCCTGGAGGTCGACGCCTCTGATACTGGAGTTGGAGTCATCCTCTTGCAGCGTTCTTCCCAGGACCAGAAAATGCATCCCTGTGCTTTTTTCTCTAAGCGTTTCATCCCTGCAGAGAGAAACTATAGCATTAGTGGCTGAGAGCTCCTCGCCATCAAGTTAGCCCTGGAGGAGTGGCGTCATTGGCTGGAGGGTTCAGAGCTCCCGGTTGTAGTTTGGATCGACCACAAGAACCTGCTCTATATTCAAACAGCCAAAAGGTTGATAATCGTTGGTCTCTTTTTTTCCCGTTTTAATTTATATATTACATACAAGCCAGGATCCAATAACACTCCCCGGACGTCCATCCTTCCTCTGTCCTGCACTTTGAGATCACTCACCTGGGATATTGAATCCCTCATTAAGCGTGCCCAAACCAACGAGCCTGACCCTGGTGGAGGTTCCCTGCATCACATCTTCGTCTCATTCTCCGTCCGCTCCAGAGTCATCCAATGGTGACATACGTCCAAGTTTTCGTGCCACAAAGGTACCAGCCGTACCATCGCACTCCTCTGTCGCTATTTCTGGTGGGCTGGGCTCAACAGAGATGTAAATGAGTATGTTTCGGCTTGCCCTGCATGCGACCGGAACAAGAGCCTTCATCGACCCGCCTCCAGTCTTTTACAACCTCTCTCCATCCCTACGCGGCCCTGGTCTCACATCGCCCTAGACTTTATCACAGGACTCCCCACATAACATGGTAAATCAGTAATTTGAACCTTAATCGATCGTTTCTCTAAGGTTTGCCATCTCATCTCCCTTACCAGATTACCTACCGCTGCCCAGACCGCCAAACTCCTCTGTCTTCATGTCTTCAGACTACATGGCATCCTCACCGGGATCCTCTCGGACAGAGGCCCCCAGTTCATCTCTCGTGTGTGGAAAGACTTCTTTGCGTCTCTCGGCGCCGGAACCCAGCTGATTTCAGGCTTCCACCCGCAATCTAACAGCTAGTGTGGGAGACCAGGAGCTTGAGAGCGCCCTCCGCTGCATCTGCGCAGTGAACCCTTCCACCTGGAGCTCCCAGCTCCCCTGGGTTGAGTATGCCCATAATTCACATATCTCAGCAGCCACGGGGGTCTCGCCCTTTGAGGCCTCCCTCGGTTATCAGCCATTTCTCCTCCCCAGCTCTATTCCTAACTCAACCATACCATCAGTCCGTTCACAAATCGGGACGTGTAGAAAAGTTTGGGAACAGACCAGGGCTGCCCTCCAACGCTCATCTGCCCAAAACAAGTGCTACGCTGATCTACACCGCAGCCCAGCTCCTCAAGACACTCCCGGCCAACTAGTATGGCTGTCCGCCCGCGACTTCCCAAGAAAACTGGCTCCTCGTTTCCTTGGACCCTATCCTATCGAGACAGTCATCAGTCCCTCCGCTCTTCGTTTAAAACTCCCAGCCCATCTCCGTGTCTACCCAATTTTTCACGTTTCCCAGGTCAAGCCTGTCTCTGCCAGTCCCTTGTACGCTGAAGGGGGGCGGGGGGTACTTTCAGGGTGTGTGTGTGTGTTTGTGTCTCTCCACCTTTTTCCTCAGAGGGTGTGGTTGTTGCCAGCTGATCGCAGTCAGCGCATTAAAGGAGCAGCGGTTAAAAGGGGCGCGCCTACCTGGAGCAGGTACCAGATTGTTCACTTCGTTAGTGTGGTAACAAGCCTCGTTCCACCTTTAGAATTATGCATTTTTCCTTGAGTGAAGTACTCACTGGTTCGCTCTCCTCCTTCCAGCAGCGGATTGCCTTCCCAGCTTAGTTGGCTGGAGTTTTCCCGTCTCCCCTCAACCCTTGGCGTCTGCTTCCCTAAACCGACTTGCCGCGCCGTCGCTGCGCTCCTCTGAGCTGGATCAAGCCCTCTCTCTGCCTGTCCTCCCTCGATCATCTCGGAGACCTAAGCAACCTGAGCATAGTTCAATCTGGAAACAACCCTCGTCTTACTCCCCAAGCGGAAAACTGACGTACTTCTCCAAGTAAGCCAAGTTCTATTCCTACCTCCCCTCTGATTCATGGTTGCCGGCTCACCTTTCATCTCCTCTCACTTTCAGTGGCTGCCTTCCTCTCATGTTCTGATCCGAGGAGTTTTTCCTTTACCCGAGTTTTGCGAGTTGTTCCCCAGTTGTCCTCCTGTGGACGAAATAATAAATTGTTGTTTAACTTTCTAACCCCCTCAGTCTGCTGGTCGTTTGTGTGTCAGCACTAGAGTCCTATACAGTGAACACACCCACTTGGTTTTTCAATATTGTAGTCAGCTTAACTGGACTCAAATACTGAACTCCATTTCCTTCTTTAAATCTCAAAATAACTTTCAATTCTCTTCTTTCATCAAGATTTCTCTCTTCATCACTATAGTTCATCCTTCTTTGCTTCCTATTTTCTCTTACTTCAAAATAATTCCTGCTCTCTTATCTAACCATCACTCATCTCCATACTATCTTCACTCCCACACTCATCTAAATTGCCCCACTCCTTCCCATTCACAGTACAGTTGAGCCTACTTGCCATTGCTTTCATTTATTTCCCACTTTTGCCATTTCTTCCAGTTTTATTCCTTTTTGTCGATTAATTGGAGTAGACCGAGTTTTCACATTCCTCTCATCCTTCAACTCCCCATTTTCCTTTGCTTGCAAGCGTTTAACAATTCACTTCTCTTTTCACTTTCCTCGAATTCCAAATCAGTGTTTTCCTGCCATAGTTCTCGTCCGCTCCTCCGACGCGTTAATCAACCTACTCCTGGTTACCCCTGAAACATAAATACCATCTCCATTGATCACAGAATTCAAGAGTCACAAAGGAAACTGAAGAGTAAAAAAAAGGCAGAATACCTCAAAGAAGTGGAGTTTGAAGTACTAATGAGTAAATCAAGCCAATCATTATGAAAAAAAGCAATAAAGCTGCATCAGCAAAAAAAAAAGAATGGTGGCTTGGCAAAAAATAACTGTGCGATGTTTAAAGTCCACTTACTAAACTGTATAAATGAGTGTCTACTAGTATGGTCTACATGTCTCTTCATTATTTTCATGTTTTTTTTAGTTAAAAAAATAATTATTTTTCTACCAAAAAAAACATCAGTGGAGTGCCCTCTTCAGGTTTAAACGTTGCACTGCACTTGAATTTGAATAACAGAGCTTTCCTACTGGCTCAGCCTTATTGAAGACATCAGCCTTACATATACTAACGGTCAACAATCTTAATTTTTATTTATTCTTTTTCTACCCCTTATTCCCAGTTGAGGTCAAGTGGTACAGGAGGATATAATGTATAATTTAATATTTGTTCCTGATCAAAATGTACTTTCTTTTGCCATCAATTTGTTGAGATTACAATAATAATGTACATTGACTTTGACATACAGTATATTCACCTCTAACTTAATTAGATGCTATCCTTCTGGAGCCAAAAGAACTCTTTCTCAAGTCAAAATGAAACACAAAGATTTTCCAAAAAGGTAAGATTGAAATCAAATAATTATTGGAGAGATGTAGGGATATTACGTTTTTATGTGCATTCTTCAGTCATGTAGCTAATCTAAAAAAGGTTGAGGCTCGTCTAACTGGTCAGGGGCAAACACCATCTCCCCTCACCTAGCTGAGGAGTTGCTTCTGTTCCTTAATAAATACTGACCAGTGGTTAAAGGCGTTCCTGGGGGCACTACATCATCTTTCTTCCAGTGACATTGTTAAATGGAAGCTTATAACATATACTAATATATTCCAACTATCAACTATCATTGCTGCCAAATATTTGCATTTTAATGCACTTGGCAATAGTCATTATTTCACAATGCAGGGTTATTTCATTGAGCTACATATGGGTTCTGTAATTTTATTTGAAATACTCTTACATGTTACTGATATGTGAAATAGGTTTTGACTGTCTGTAATATGTAATGGGCTTTGTCCTACCTGTGCTTTCACGTCCAAAGGATCATGATTTAAAAGTTCACGCCACGCTCAGAACCTCTCTGGAACATATTTACCTGGCACGTAACCTGGTCCGGAGCAGGTTATGTTCAGAGATTAAGTTTTTATGGTTACTAACATACCTTGAAAGAAATCTCCGTTTTTGGAACCGAAAATTGAGGTTATCCACAAACATACCCTCAAACTTATCTAGTTATGTCACATAACCTGCTCTCTGGAACAGACCCCTGGTATCTGCCTTGAGGAGGGGGTAATGTCGGAATTTAGGTTTCTTTGGGTTTTTGTATTTTTGTATCTTCCCTGTTTATTAACGTTTTTCCTTTTAGCTATTCTTTTCCTTCAAATTGTTTTAAAAAAAAATTAGATTCTTCAATTGTAGTTTATTCATTTTTACTTTGTTTGAATTATGTTTTTCCTCTTTGTATTTATTCCCCCCGGTTCTCTCTCTCTCTCTTGCAACCTGTTCCAATCTAGCCACCTGTTCTTCGTTCCAACCTCCCAGTACAGTGGGGCTCCCAGTACTGTCCCCTTAGCAGAAAAACAGCCCCAAAGCATGATGTTTCCACCCCCATGCTTCACAGTAGGTATGGTGTTCTTGGGATGCAACTCAGTATTCTTCTTCCTCCAAACACGACGAATTGAGTTTATACCAAAAAGTTCTACTTTGGTTTCATCTGACCACATGACATTCTCCCAATCCTCTGCTGTATCATCCATGTGCTCTCTGGCAAACTTTAGACGGGCCTGGACATGCACTGGCTTAAGCAGGGGGACATGTCTGGCACTGCAGGATTTCATTCCCTGTCGTTGTAGGGTGTTACTGATGATAACCTTTGTTACTTTGGTCCCAGCTCTCTGCAGGTAATTCACCAGGTCCCCCGTGTGGTTCTGGGATTTTTGCTCACCGTTCTCAGGATCATTTTGACCCCACGGGAGGAGATCTTGCGTGGAGCCCCAGATCGAGGGAGATTATCAGTGGTCTTGTCTTCCATTTTCTGATAATTGCTCCCACAGTTGATTTTTTCACACCAAGCTGCTTGCCTATTGTAGATTCACTCTTCCCAGTCCGGTGCAGGTCTACAATTCTTTTCCTGGTGTCCTTCGAAAGCTCTTTGGTCTTGGCCATAGTGGAGTTTGGAGTCTGACTGTTTGAGGCTGTGGACAGGTGTCTTTTATACAGATAACGAGTTCAAACAGGTGCCATTAATACAGGTAACGAGTGGAGGACAGAAGAGCTTCTTAAAGAAGAAGTTACAGGTCTGTGACAGCCAGAGCTCTTTCTTGTGTGAAGTGACCAAATACTTATTTTCCACCATAATTTACAAATACATTCTTTAAAAATCCTACAATGTGAATTCCTGGATTTTTATTTTCAAATTCTGTCTCACAGTTGAAGTGTACCTTTGATGAAAATTACTGACCTCTGTCATCATTTTAAGTGGGAGAACTTGCACAATCGGTGGCTGACTAAATACTTTTTTGCCCCAGTGTATATACCCTGCATCCGAAACCACTGAATGTTAGCCTCTAAGCACTAACACTAGCAACTAATCCTTAACCTTTCATGGGGTCAACAGTGAGAACACTCTGGCAAGTAGTCTAGGAAGCCGTTCGCGAATGTGCCCATTTCGAACAGCCTTTCTACCCGACGTCATTACACGACGTAAACGCACATGAATGACGCATATCAAAATAAACCTTCGGAAGAGGTTGTTGTACACTTTTTTAGAGTCTATGACTCACATGCGTGCATCTTTTCCCTTTAAAAAAACCAACAAAAAAATGTCTTTTCCCTTTCGGCCAGTATCGTTATTTTACGTGAGGTGGGCCGGGCGACTTTTATTGATGGCGTCTTGTGGCGAAGGGATTGTGCGATGGCACATAGCTCCTAATCGACAGTTAGTTAGCATCAGAGGTCCCTATGCTAAAGTGGCTATGATAGTTAGCATACAGGCCACTTTCCCTAACTTCTTCCTAACTGGAAGCCCAATTCGGATGCATCTTATCATGGCGGACGCTGACGTGCATCCGGTTTGGCGTAAGACCTCTTACCAAGTTAGTGGTTTCGGCTACAGCCATAGTCTCCTTTCTTTCACTCTTTCCTTGCTGGTTTCTCCTATTGTTTTATTCTGTTATTCTGTTTTATTGTTTTTCCCTGCTGTGCATTTATTGTAAGTTTTTCCTTTAATCATGAACGTTTCTTTTGTCCTCACCCTGCCTCTAAACTCTGCGTACATTTGGGCCCAAATTGTTGTTTTTTAGGGGATGCTATCTTTCTAATTCAATATAGTGTAAGTGAGCTATCCGACGGTGCGAAATGATAAATGAATGTGGAAGACACAATCAAAACAAGCTCATGATACTGGAAGACCCGGCTTCACATGCTTATGTAGTAGCGTGTGCAGAACGGGAAGGGCGGGCGAGTGACAGGAAGGCTTTTTATCACCAAGGTGGGATTTATGAAAGCGAGCGCATGAGCCATCCAGAAAGCCAAAGAAAGCAACGTGGCCTTAACTAGCAAGCCTTTCTTAGCTCTAGCTAGAAAATGCATTAGTAGCAAGACAATGTTCTGCATTCCAAGAGTGATTCTAGGGACAGTGCCACAGGGGCACTGGCCCCTTCTGAAATCTGATTGCCCCCTGAGGTGCCCCTGTCCTGCTATTCATCTCTACTTTGCACCACGATCAGGTTAGATTAGGTGCAATTCAAAGACTCTAAGAGCAACTACAAACACTAGTGATGTTAAGGAGCCAAATAGTAATTTACCTTTATGTATGAAATGTCTGATTTATCTTGTTTTTTAAATATATCTATTGAATCTTTACCAATTATATGGAACATGCAAAATGTAAAGAACAAAAACATTTGACCCATGAATACATTCAGGAGTCATTGTCAAGAGTTAGCTGCATGTATACAAAAAAATAAGGAATTAAGATGAGCATTACACAATATAAGCATACATTGATACTATAATAAAAATTAGGATTCCTGAAATATTAAGTCCAATATATGACAAGAAAATTTTCATGTTTTGACAAAAAATATAGTCTTTATTGTGCAACGATCATGCCAGAGTATAAGGACAGACATAGTTGAGGAACATATTTTGCCATTTTATCTTGGAGATGATTTTTTTTTTTTTTTTAAGTTATCCAGTAAAGATGGAGTCACTGTCTTGAACAGAAAATTAGTATTCACTTGAGCTATCTTTTATATTTATCAGTAATAATTGCAGTTATTCAACCTAAGACAAAGGTTTATTGTTTAAATTAATAGACAGAAGTTAGTTAACTGTAGCAAATCATAAGTGGGACAGTTACGTCACTTCAGTAAATGATTTTATGTTTCTCTAAGCATTATTCTATTCATCATCAGTAATGTTGCAGTTAAGTTTCCTTTCTCACAATTCCTTTAAATAATTAGGTTTCCCTAAACTGACATTTTTAAGCATTATAAAATGTGCTAATTATAGTAGCCGACCTGGTTAAAAAAGTATTTCTTTCTGTGTCTTATATGCATGATAGACCACAAGTGTAGTGTTTCTCTTAATAAAATCGCTGAGCTGTAAGTAATAGAAAATGTTTTTGTTGAAAATCAAATGTTGAAGTTCCACGCAAAAAACATCAGTTTTTGGCTGGTCAAAAGAACTAAAAACACTTCATCGGGTCCCAATCGAAGAGGACAGAAGAGTGGTATGCGTTGACTTTTCTTTTTTATGGTAAGATACTGGCGGTAAGGGCAGGGACGACGGGAGATGTGCAACTCAGAAGCAACTCAAGAAGGAAGATGGCAGATGAGCCACCGATCTGAGCTACTACAACCCGGGGGAATACGGAGGATATGCAGCCGCACGGAGCTCGAAGAGAGAGGTCTCCATGGTTCCAGAGAGCTTGATTCAGAAAGATTGCGCTGGAAGGCTTTAGAGTCGGCATCTCAGGAAGATATTGGAGTGCCAGGTAAGCAGTAAAATACATTCTTTTAACTTTAAGAACTTTCTTCAATAAGCATTCAGAAGTTTCTTGCTGAATTCTCTGAGTATCGGGTTCTCAGGAGACTGCCCTCCTACGGGAGCAGATTCTGGTTCAAATATGTATGATTGAACTACTTTTTGTTGTATGGTTGAACTACTTTTTTTCTGTATGGTTGAATAATTTTCTTTGTATAGTTGAAGAACTTTTTTTGTATGGTCGAACTACTGCAGCCATGTCTGTTACTTTCACACATAGTGGTAACAGTCACTATGTGAGTGGTGGGCATGAGCAAAGATTCTAGAAGCTTTGGGCATGGCCAAGGTAACAGCAGCTCATGTAATATATAATGAGCGGCAAAGAAAAGGAACAGCACAATTTGCAAGGGGCTGAAACAGAGGGTAATACAGGTTGGTAACAATTGTGTCCTACAAGTTATTTCTAGCAAACAACTTCAGAAACATGTTTTCTGAAACTCATACTGTAGAACTATTTTAATTAGTAAATAATTGTCACACTATGTCTCCTTTAAAACGAATACAATTTGTGCCTTTAAAAAAAATATACAATGCTGGCATTTCTTTAAATTATATTTTTGTTTGTATTTTATCAACATACGCTACAAATGCATGCTAAATTACATTAAAGTGTTTCAATTTGATGTGGGTGGTTAAATCTATCAGCCTTACCAAAACAGGTAATTGTGTGTAAGGATGTCTGATTAATACTTAGCTCCTTTATTAATATTGTGGCCCCTTGATGGCCCCATTTCAGAAAAATCCCAGATCCGCCATTGCTTCCAGCCTTTCTGAAATGACCGCACTGATAGGCCCAAGCTCATGAAATCAACTATCACAGCTAAATACAAATGAAACAAACTGCTTCTGCTTACAAATAAAATGAAAAAGAGTAACTAAACATTAAACAAAACCAATCACGAATTTCACCAGAAAACACATACACAGATCTATATCTGCTCCACCCAGGAATTACTAAATTGGGAATTTCCTACTTTTGATGATCTCTTCAGTTAAAGAAAAAGTCCTGGGTTTGAGATGAAAATTATTTCATCCACCTCAATTTGCGCTGAAAGACGGGAAAGAGTTTGGAGAGACGTTTCGGGCTGCAGCTGATGGGGATGGCGCGTTAGGAGGACACCGGCCCACAGACAGCTTCTTGGCTTTGACCGTACGGTGCACAGAAGATAGAAAACCCCGGGGCAGTTTTAGAGTGAGTCCTTCGGACTAGCCAGTAGGATCGAAGGGAAAATCGATCTGTAGCAGAGATGTATTTTTCCCTCCTTCAAGCTCAACATCTTAGTGGAAGAGCCGACCAGCCTTTCAGCTGATCCTTATATTGGCTCGGCGACATCTCCCAAGATGGTGTTGATCAACTAGCCAATGAGAGGTAGTTCGAGGTCACCAAATGGCAGATGATCCAACGCTAGGGATGCTGGGAGACTGAGTCCATTTAATATTTACCGGGCTAACCCAACAACATCAATCCACATCAGGAAACTGGCTGAATTAAGAAGGCAAGTTGAAGCTCCATTTTTGTTTTTACATGACAGTTGACCTCTATACCACAAATGCAGTTCATCAGTACAGAAAAATTGTTGTAGAATGTAACTTTGAAATGTAATGGTGAAGTATCTTTGAGTTCAAAGATTTTGTGCTCATTGTTAGATGCTGCCAACATCTCATTAAGAGTAACTTGTCATGAAGACCTTTGGCACTATATAGACATATTATGTATATTCTATATTTATATTTTATTATCATTCAATACTTCCATTAGCATCTTTGTGATTATGATAGTGAATTGTCCTTAGTAGTGGCTTTTTTGTCTATACAAGCTTATGTAAACAGTTGCATAAAGAGGAAGTCTGAGGGGGAGAGGATTAATGTCTCCAGAAAAAAATGACTCACCCACTTCACTTAATTTAGGTCGTAACTTAACCTGTGGGTGACTCCATTTCATGCTGTTATCTCTTTAAAAGCATCATGTTTCACTGTCCCTGGAATGGGTCTTAACATTTATGGTTCAGAATTTTTATAGTTTATGGTTTTTACTTTGTCTAGTCAAGAAGTCTAAATATAACTTAATCTTGGGTGTACCTACTGCTGAATCGGTTACAAACAGGTTTTGAATTTTTGAAACATATTTTTGATATAAAACAAGTGAAAAAATTGTATACGTGTCCAACTGTTTTGTTTGCAACCATATGGGATTTTCTGAGATTTGGGGTAATTTAAAGGGTTGATCCTTCATCCTCATATCTTGAGGTTCAGAGAAATTTCAGTCAGCAGGTCCAAACTTTGCACTTTCAGGCACAGTGACCTTCTGGCATCGGTCTCTGTAAACATTGGAAATCAACAGAGCATCGCTCATTAGTTTCTGGATCATTAGAAGCAGTTGCTCTTCGAGAAGACTTTGAGCTCTCTTAATAATTTATGACAATGTTTTTTTGGTCAAAACAGTGAGCAGGCCTGCTTGACTGAGAAGGAACATCGATTGCATTAGGATGCTTCACTGTTGGAATGAAAGTCTCAAGGTCTCACTATCTAGCTAAGGCAGAAATACACTATGCACGTAGACTATTGAATGCTAATCTATGAGAAGTCAATGTAAATTATTATTCTGAATAGTGTGTTGTTGTTTTGCTTTTGAAAAGTTAGTTTGCACAGAGCACTAGCATCTGCAAAAGTTGTGACAATGAAATTGTCCAATTTTAAGCAGAATTATTTTCTGCCTGAACATTCATACATTTACAGCCCCTCTAATCTGTATGAAAACACTGACACTGTTGGAACATAAGGGTGGTAAGTCCCATATTCACCATTCATAAAATGTCAAAATTAGATCTGTTAAATGATCAGATTTCAGATTATAAAAGGAATGTCCATAGGTAACGATGGGGTGTACCCCTTGAGTGAACAAAAGGCAATAATTAACACAAAATAAAATCCAGTTGTCCCCTGACAGCATGATCAAACATATGTCCTTTTTGTATGGCATCATTCGGCTAATCAGACTGAAATTCTTTCAGCTGGATGGTTTAAAAGCTTCATGTCTGCCGGTATGACTATACAAGGAAGTTTGCTTCATTGTTTACAAGGGGAAAAATATACCAAGTAGGGTTTTTTTGGGTATTTTTATGTTAGCTCAAGGACCTGGGTTAAAGTGTTTTTTCAAGGTGTTTTCTGAGCCTGGACCAAAGGGCAGATGGAATGTGGGATAGGGATGCACCGATACTGGTATTGGGTATTGGCCTTGATACTGTCTAATGTTCATGTATCGGTATTAGTTAAACTTAACCTGATACCTTGAACCAATAATCAAAATGTGGAAAATCTGCAATAAATTCACAAAAATACTTGCAATTGTATTTTTTTTGGAATTTTATTTTAATTATGTTTAGTTAGTAAAGTCTGGTGCCTTTAGTCTTAGGTATAAGTTAGAAGTTACACGGTTTACTAATTCAACAACAGTATCGGATCGGTATCGACAGATAAACAAAATCCAGGCATCGGTATCAGAACTGAAAAAATCGGATAGGTGAACCTCTAATGTGGGAGGTTCATTTTATTCATATTTAATCAATAAATGGAGAAACTTGCAAAACCAAAGTCGGAAAATTGTGTGCACACTAATGATGCATTCAGACCGCAGGCTTTGTCAGCGTCAGCAACGTCAAGATTACATGTCAAGTCTACGGTTGAGGCCACTGGTGGAGCATCGCAGTCACTGCTTTGTGAGCATTGGCTCCATCCACTTTTCAAGCTTTTCCTGCGTTTCAAGCTTCAAAGCGCAAAACTTTAGCAACATAGAAGCTCAACTAGTTGAACTTTTGACAGTCTTCACGCTCTTGACGCAGCACGGCAACCAATCAGAGCTTCTCACTGTAGTGACGCTGCCCGACGTTGACGCTGCCTAGCCAACCACGATCCGCTGGTATTTAAAACATCCAGCAGAGAAAGACCCGCCTACGAGCTTTGCAAGCTTCAGTTTACACATGTATCTTCTGTGTATATGTGTCGAACTAGTCGCTTTATGAGCATTGCTTGACGTTGACAAAGCTTGCGGTCCGAAAGCACCATAAGGGACATAGACGGAGGAACCATTGATGAACAAAGAAAATGAGAGAACATTAATACACTGAAGAGGAGTGGAGAATGGCACAGATACTGTACCTGAGGCACTAATCAGAGGCAAAATAGATGCAGGTGGGAGAGAGAGTTTGAGCCAAGGAAGATTTGATATGTTTGGCAGATGGGAAGGGAAGCAGAATGGGAGAGGCAAGGCAATTCAATTTATTTGTATAGCACACTTTCAACACAAGGCAATTCAAGGTGCTTTACATGATTCAGTGATAATGATACCAAATAAATGGTTACAGAAGCATGATTTGAGAAAAACAGAAACATACAGGTTTAACAGATAGACACAATCAATAAATAAGAAAAGATTATGTAAGGAACAAATTTATGCAATGTAGATTAAAAAGAGATAAAACACAAGTTTATGCGATATAGAATAAAAACAGATAAAACACAATAGATTAAAAATGAAATAAAAAATATAAGAATAATAAATAAACCACGAGAATCAAGTAGTGATCAGAAAGCGCAATTTAGGGCTCAAAGGCAGCTCTGAATAGTAGAGTTTTAATCTTTCATTTAAAACAGCCTAATGATTCAGCATTTTTGCATTCTTCCGGAAGTTTGTTCCAGATTTGTGGAGCATAGAAGCTGAAAGCTGCCTTTCCCTGTTTAGTTCTAATTCTAGGAATGTTAAGTAAGCTAGAGTTGGAGGACCTGAGTGGTCTGCTGGGTTGGTATAGTGACAGCAGATCTCCAACATACTTTGGTGCTAAACTGGTCAGTGATTTATAAACTAGTAGGAGTATTTAAAGTATATTCTCTGAGCTACAGGGAGCCAGTGTAAGGACTTAAAAACTGGGGTGATGTGTTCTACTTTCCTAGTTAGTGAGAACACGAGCAGCAGCGTTCTGGATCAGCTGCAGTTGTCTGGTTGCTTTTAGAGAGGAAAAGAAAACGGAAAAGAAAAAATAATGGTTAAACATAAAAAGAAATTAGGTCTAATCAGAAGATATTCCTAAATATACAAAGCCGATGAAGTAGAAAACTAACAAAAAGGAGTAACAAAATTGTAAATTAAAAAGAAACATAAAAGCCCAAGAGAAACTCAAATTTCCAACACAAATGGATATAACAGGAAGAAAAAACAAAGGTAGTAACACTAAGAAGAAAGAAACTCAAATCACAAAATGATAATCCTAAATATAAAAGTAAAAATTATAATTGGGTCTTTAATTTATAATTTAGGTCTAAATAAATTAAGGAATATAACAAAACACAGACAGATTAAACTTAAAACACAAGCACCTAAAGATCATAACAATTTTGCTTTTTGCAATGAATTAAAGATGGGGTAGGTGATGTAAAAAATTAATAACCTTGATTAGCAGCATCCTTGTTTGCAACTGATCGATAAGGCTTAGTTAACATAGAAACACTAGTTAAAAAAAAGCAGTTGGTGAATTTTTTTGATCGTTTACAACTAGTACTCAATATTCTGAGTCAAAAGGTTTATTGCTGGCTTGCCAGAGGAGGCAGGCGTACGTGTCATTCAAAATGGAGATTAAACAAGCTTCCATTCTTTATATGACAATTTACAAACCACCATAGAATTGTTTTATTGAAGATTTTACTGAGTTACTTACATGTGTTTCCATGGAATTTGATTTTTTTTTTTGTTTTGTTTTTTTGTAATTTCAGGTGATTTTAATGTGCATGTGGATGTAACCAATGATAGGCATACCAAAGAACTTAGTGCTGTCCTTGAACTGTTTAGTTTAACTCAACACTTGAGTGATGCGACTCACAACAAAGGCCACACTCTAGATCTAGTCATTACAAAAGGTGTTAACATATCATGTCAGTGTTGTTGATGTTACTTTATCTGATATTTTTTGTGTCTTCTTTGACCTATCTGTTGTACCCAAACCAGTAGTTGGCCCTGGAGTTATTCAAAGAAGATATACATGATACAAGGACACAGTTAATGGAATTGATCAGATTTGAAAATCCGCCATGCCCAAATGTTAATAATCTATTGGATTCTTACACTTCAAGGGTTGTAAATATTTTGGATACTATTGCTCTTGTCAAGGTGAAAATGATTAACACAAAAGGCAAAAGGCACATTGGATGAAATGAAGTTTCGGCCAGGGCACAAAAAAGGGAGTGCCAGGGCACAAAAAAGGGAGTGCCGGAAAATGAGGTTTACAAAAAAGTGCTTTTTGTGTTTAACCAGATTTTACGTGGAGCAAGGGAGAAGTATTTCTCTGAAATAATTGCAAACTGCGAAAACAATTTTAGAGTTCTGTTTGCCACAGTGAACAGATTAACTAATCCTCAAGGTTCACTGCCCTTAAAACTAATTTCTGCATCTAAGTGCAATCAGTTTGCAAAATGTTTTAATGACAAAGTCCAAGGCATTAAAAATGCCATAATTACAAATAGCAAGACTGTTTCCAGATCAACACCTTGAGCTGACACATTTTACACCTGTCAGTGACAAAACTATCGAAGAGGTTATCTCTGGTCTGAGTTCATGTACATGCTTGCCTTGATGAATTACCCACTCGATTTCTAAAGTCTGTGCTGAGCAGCTTGTTGCCACAACTTGGTCAGTTTGTTAACATTTCACTTGAGACTGGAAAATTCCCAAATGCCTTAAAAACTGCAGTCATTAAGCCTCTTCTAAAGAACAGCAGCCTTGATGCCACAGTACTGAGCAACTACTGGCCCATATCAAACATACCATTCTTAGGAAAAGTCCTAGAGAAAGTAGTATAACAACAGCTCACTTACTTTCTCCTGTCTAACAATGTGTTTGATACTTTCCAGTCAGGGTTTAGGCCCCACCACAGCACTGAGACAGCTCTGATCAAGGTGACAAATGATATCCGCATGAACACCAACGCAGGCAAAGTCTCAGTTTTATTTCTGCTGGACCTGAGCGCTGCCTTTGACACAGTGGACCATGGGATCTTACTTCACAGGTTAGAAAACTGGGTCGGAATCTCTGATACTGCTCTAAACTGGTTCAAGTCCTATGTCGAGGACAGGACGTAGTTTGTCGAAATTGGCAACTGTGTGTCAGACAAAATTCCCATGACCTGTGGAGTCACCCAGGGGTCAATCTTGGGACCACTTTAATTCAACTTGTACATGCTTCCATTGGGTCAGCTAATTAACAGCAATAATGTGTCTTACCATAACTAAGCAGATGACACTCAGATCTAAGTGTCACTGACGGCAGGTGAACATGGGCCTATAGACACACTGTGTCACTGTATTGAACAGATCAGTGTGTGGATGCAAAACAACTTTCTCCAGTTAAACACAGACAAAACTGAGATAATTGTGTTTGGCCCACAGACACAAAGACAAAGTGATATCAGTCATCTTGAGTCTCTCTGTCTTCAACCAAAAAATCAGGTTTGAAATCTAGGGGTAATAATGGAATCGGACCTGAACTTAAACAGCCACATCAAAGCAATAACATCAACAGCTTTTTACCATCTGAAAAACATTGCTAACATCAGAGGAATAGTGTTGAAACCAGACTTAGAGAGACTTATCAATGCATTTCTTTCCAGCAGGTCAGACTACTGTAACGGCCTGCTCACTTGCCTCTCTAAACGAGATGTTAGACAGCTGCAGTACATCCAGAACGCTGCTGCTCGAGTTCTGACAAGAACCACGAAATACGACCATATTAGTCCACTTCTCCGGTCTCTGCACTGGCTTCCTGTCACTCAGAGAATAGAATTTAAAACAACTCTGCTTGTATACAAGTCTTTTCATGGTTTGGTACCAAAGTACATCTCTGACACGTTAGAGACATATGAACCATCTCGGGCCCTGAGAACTTCCCAGAGTCAACAATAAACACGGTGACGCTGCATTTCAGTTTCAGGCAGCTAAAATCTGGAAAAATTTCATGAGGATGAGAGACAAGCCTCAACTCTAACAATGTTTAAATCCAGGCTGAAAACAGTTCTTTTTACTTATGCATATGACAACTGAAAGTATTTTATCTGTACTCTGTGCTTTTTATTGTAATTAATTATTTTTTAAGTTGATGGTTTTTTTCTGTTGATCTGTTTTCTTAATTTATGCAACTGTGAAACTTGGCAACAGAGGAATCACTGGGGAGCCTAACGTGCTGTCAGCACACGCCATCGTTGGAACGAATCTCCTAAAACCACTCTGGTCTTGTTTCTCTCTTTTGAGCCCTTTTTCTTCCACTTATACACTTCAAAGACTCCTTTTCTATAGTGACTAACAGTTATTTTAAAACAATCCGATGAGAACTGTAAGGTAGAATGAATGGATAATGGTGTAGCATTACAGATAAACGTGAGAGTATGCATGCCTTTGCGGATTTAATAAGGAAATGCAGCTATTTGGCTATTAATAGTCAAAGGACTGCTTAGGGCAGTCAATAAGATTAATCATTTATGGAAAATTATTATTATTCGGGGAACCACCTGTTATCAGGAACTATTTTAATAGCCAAATAGATATATATCACTCTGTAATAGTCTAACACCTGCCCAGCTGGGGCTAAGGTGAAAAATATGAAAGAATTGATTATTTCCGCATGTTGGAAGATTAAACCTTGCAATATGTGTGTGGAACAAGAATGACAATAGTGACTTTCCAAAACACAAGAGTTTATTTACAAAAGAAGAAAAAGAAACATTTAATCACTCAAACTAATAACAACAACTACTGATTAAACTAAATGAATAACTAAAAACAAAAGAACACAAATTGATAAAAAAAAGAATGCAAGAAAAATAGAAACCAAGACTTCTGATGTTATGCTCTGAAGGAATCTCGATGCAAATAAAACCCAGCGCTTCATTTGCAGATGCTGGAATGAAAGCTAATTTAGTTTACCAATTGTAATTAGTTTAACTAATTAGCGCCATTGATTTATGTGTAAACCAACAAAACAATGTAAGGAAAATGAAAACATTATTTGGATAAAGAAATGTTTGTTGAAAAACTATCTGGATAAGAAGTCACTGATCTTTGGAAAACTACTTCTATTTGGATTGATCACCGAAGTAAACAAACTAATTCCACTATTTTGGATACAAAAATAAGGCGAGTTCAAACATCTGTTCCAAAACAATCTATTTTTAAACTGAGTTCCGTTTGAACCCTTAATAGCAATCTTTGTTTATGAAATGCAGCCCTAAACCAATACGTGGGCTCGTTTAGCTTTAGCTCTCTGTAACACACTGGGCGTTTGAAGTGGCTCAAATACATTTATTAAAAATGAAACAAAGAAAGGAAAGCTCCTGTTTGATTGAGGAGCTAAAATAGCAAGATTTAAAATGACTCTTTGTCAGGAAAGTCTTTTAAAACACTGGTTTAAACTTCAGGCCGAGACCTGGTTTACACAAAGATAGCACATGAAACATTATACAAGTTAACAACAGTAAATCAGACACTTAGTGATCCTAACTAATTTGCCTCTGCCCAAACAAACCTAATGAACGATTAAGCTCTGAGTTGCTCCATGGTCGAGCAAAGGGGGATGAGGCGATGTTAGCCTAGCTAATCAATATGGCTAAGCAGTGATCAACACCAGCATCTTTCACTGACAGTACCTTTTTGCGGTATACAGCATGGCAATTCTTATCGGCTCTGTGGTGTCAATTGAATGTGGTTGGTTCAGACTTCCACCACGCACGTGGCTCTCAGCTCCCGTTTCTCAGCATTCAATAGTCTGAAACTCAGAGGGGGTGTCGTCGGCTTTTGAGGATCCCTCCGCTAGTGAAGGAAGATAGTTGGAGAGTATCTTCTGTTGCTACCCTGGCCGGCAGCAGCATGCAGAAGACCAAACGGGTGGAAGCAGGCTGTATTTAAAGACTCCCCCCCCACTTCCTGTGGGGCTAGAGCAGATTAGTGCCACCTGATGGCTGTGTGTGTGTCACAACAACACGGTGTTTCGTTTAGCAATACTTAGGATTCACCTGGTAGTCTTTTCCTGCATCCGAATCCACTGAATTTTAGCCTCTATGCACTAACACTAGCAACTAATCCTTAACCTTTCATGGGATCAACAGTGAGAACACTATGGCTAGTAGTCTAGGGAGCCGTTCGCGAATGTGCCCATTTCGAATAGCCTTTTTATCCAACGTCATTACACGACTTAAACGCATATGAATGACGCATATCAAAATAAACCTTCGGAAGAGGTTGTTGTACTCTTTTTTTACAGTCTATGACTCATATGCGCGCGTCTTTTCCCTTTAAAAAAAAAAAGAAAAGAAAAAAGCGTCTTTTCCCTTTCGGCCATTTTTGTTATTTTACGTGAGGTGGGCCGGGGGACTCTTATTGATGCAGTCTTGTGGCGCAAGGGATTGTGGGATGGCACATAGCTCCTAATCGCCAGTTAGTTAGCATCAGAGGTCCCTATGCTAAAGTGGCTATGATAGTTAGCATACAGGCCACTCTCCCTAACTCCTTCCTAGCTGGAAGCCAAATTTGGATGCCTCTTATCATGACGGACGCTGACGCACATCCGGTTTGGCGTAAGACCTCTTACCAATTTAGTGGTTTCGGCTGCAGCCTTTGGGTGTCTTGAAGATCGCTTAGTGTGGGACGAAGAGCTTTCAAGAACTGGAGCCTTTCATGTATTTGTAATGGGTCAAGTAGGTGACTTATTTGTCCACAAGGGGGCGACACAGAGTCAAGAGGGATGCAGCTTGCTCCATTAAAACCAGTCAAGTCAAGAGCTGTGTCAACTTTGGAGGAGTCAATTTCAAATCTTTCTTTGGTTTCTTTAGAAGAAGCCAATGAGGACTAAAAGTTTGAGATCTGTTTATCAGTTGTGGGCAAAAGTTTCTGTTTTGTGTTTTGCATGGCAAACCACCAAACAGCTTTCCAAATCTGTCTCATTTTTGGAGTGTGGGTGCTGCTGGTAGTGACGAGAATTTACTTGGCAAGTGTGAAAGTTCTCCCCTTTCTGGACTGCAGACTTAGCGACCTCACATGCCTTCAAAAAATTTGACTACCTGTTCAGTTTTCTCAAAAGTAATCGTAGCTTTTCAGAGCTTTGCTTTCACAGCCTGCTCCCTCTGCTACGCCGTCTGGTGGTCAATCTGTAACTAGAGAAACCTTTTATTCTATAGTCTTGATTTAAACTGATATAACAATGTTAAGTTGCAGACAACCTCTGAAATCTGGGAATTTCTGGGGGGATTCTCAATAAAGTTAATCAACTTCTGGATCTGATCATTACATTCAGTTAGAGAGATATTTTGTAATTCTTCTACATCATCTGAAGTTAAATCAAGAAGACCAACAAAAGTTTATTGCCTCTGCACCTCTCCTGTATCTGCAAGGCTCACAGCTTCTGTCATCTGGGGTTCCAATGCCATCTCTGCTGAACTTAAGAACAAAAGTTGTTAAAGCAATTCAAGGCGAGAGGTGAAGAGAAGAAATGAGCAACGAGCATGGAGGTCCATGGATCATAGTTTTCAATTTCAATTGAGGACCATCCATGCTCTTTGCCCCTTGAGAGGGAGGTAACCATACCACAGAAAAGAAAAAAAATTAACTGGGAGAAAACAAGAATCTACATTGGTGGAGCATTTACGAGATGGAGACTATTCATGAGGGACACAAACTTGAAGATGGATGCGGAGGTTGCAGGCTTTCTGCTGGACAGGAAAGGTAATTACATGAAACAATTAAGTTTATGTTAGCGTTATGTTTGACACAGGACAGGTTAGTCCGGCACATAATTTATCTTCCGTTTAACTCGGACAATTTACTCTGCGGCTTCCATAGTAGTAATGACGTGTTGTAACAGCGAGAAGCCAGAAAAGACTCCTCAGTTCCTTGCATTCACTGAGCTTACCACTAGTTGGAGGTAATTCTTACCCACGGGGGCTTTAAACAATCTACTTTTAAACCGAGTTATGTTTGAACCAATAATAGCAATCTTTGTTTATGAAATACAGGCCTTTATATACTTACAGAATTATTTTGTGTTAAGATTAACGTTAAAATAAAATGTATTTAATTTTATTCATTAGTAATGGTAGTTCTACAGTTGTAAAGAAAAGAAAAATAATAGTTTATTCCTTTCTTGGACACAAAATACCTTAAACTGTATACCCACAATTTTAGAATCACTTTGATACCTTTTTGTTTGTCTACAAATAGTTCATTGCTAGTGTCTCCTCATCCCTAACCCTTACAGCTCCATTTTTAGCAATAAGGGGAAGAGCTAAGGGAAGGGCGAAGGTGAGGGCTATGTCTAAACTCCATTAGGGATTGGGTCTTAGTCCTCCCCTCTGTATCCTCTGCTCTCACACTAACTAACTTCATGTCCTCCCTAACCACTAGGGATGAGTACCAATGTGTGGTGCCATCATGGCACCAGTTCTGACATAAACAGTAGTAACCAGACCGAAAAACAGCGCCCATTTTGGTGCCGTATTTTGGTTGTTATTTTCTCTGAGATGTCAAACACATGGATTCTGCCATCAGCCAGGAGTGATTACCTATATCACATGAAAAGGTAAACATGGCTAACTCTTTTTTTCCCCCTGCAATGAAAAACGCATTCCCAGAACAGCGCCCTGTTTATAATTCAGCCTACAACACATCAGCTCTCCTTCTAACCAGCCAAACTGCGTATTTTTTTGCAGCAGCATGTGTTTGTGATCCTAAAAGTAGTCTGTTAGAATTATCTGTCTGCTTTGGATATCAGTTCCAGTGTGTGAATGGCAGTGTTTGCTGTGTGTGTGGTGCAAAGGTTAGGTGCTCTGTATTTAAGTTAATTAATGCATGTTGGTTCACCATATAGCTTCAGTACATTTCATAGTGAGATAACGCTACGTGAAAAATACGAAATTATTCCGTTAAAGTGATGTTTTTGGACTTAAATTAGTGCTAACTATTAGCGGAAGTAGCTGTGTACATCTTCATAATATTTCCTGTTGTGATGAACTGCAGAATCTGCTGAGTGTTTACTTTTGGAAAACTGTCAATTGTGACATTAGATTAGTTTATATTACATTTGATTTATCTGATATTTAATACAGTCTGCTGATATTCAAATTTTAATTTTATTGATATAATTTGGTTAGTTCTACCTCAACTTGCTATTATTTTTCCATATAAGACCACTCAAACATTGTGAAGGCGATTTGTCCTTTTATTTACACAAAAAACTTTAGTTTTTTTTAGTCATATTTAGGCATGGTGATTAATTTACAGCTACCCTGTGATTAATTAGATCACATGTTTTTATTGTTTTTACAGCCCTACTAAAAATAACTTAATAAGAGGGTTTTTGGATGAAGTAGGTATCTTTTCTATTCTTGAAGCACCGGTTCAAGCACCATTTAAGCACCAGCACCATTTCAAAAGCAATGGTTTGGCCCTGTATTGGATAAAACCTAAACAATACCCATCCCTGCTCACCACATCAATAAATCTTTTTTTGCTCTTCCTCTCTTCCTCCAGCAATGTGGCTCCAACTTCAGCATCCTTATAATTGTCATCTCTGCTTTGAACATGTCCATACCATCTCAGTCTGGCCTCTCTGACTTTGTTTGTAAAACATCTAACATGAGCTGTCCCACTGATGGACTCATTCCTGACAATATCCATCCTCCTCACTCCCAAAGAAAATCTCAACATCTTCAGGAATCTCCAATTCTGTTTCCTGTCTCTTCCTTGTTGGTTCTTTCTCTAAATCAAACAACATTGCTGGTCTCATGATTTTTTTTACTACTATAGTTTTTCCTAAAATCCTTTTATCACCTGACACCTCTCTCCACCCATTCCAACCAGCTTACACACACTTCACGTCATTTCCACACTCTCTGTTACTCTGGACTGTTGACCCTAAGAATTTAAAGTCCTCTACTCTACCTTTATTAGTGCCACTCCCTGTAACTTCACAGTTCCAGTTGAGTCTCTAGCATTTAAAAACATATATTTTGTCTTGCTACAACTAATCTTCATTCCTCTATTTGCATGCATGCCACCACCTCTCTAGCTTTACTTCTACCTGCAACATTCTCTCATTTGCAAAAACATCATAGTCCATGGAGACTCCTGTCTAACCTCACCTGTCAGCCTTCCCATCACCAGAGCAAACATGACATAAGAAAGAAAGAGATGCGTTTTCTATAACTTTTTTTTGTTGTTGCTATTTTTCAAGACAAAGCATTGACAAACATGAAAAAACATGGTCAAAGGAGGGCTCATCTCTTTTTATTGAGCACAAAAAAACAAGAATCACATCACATCATATACTCCCCCAGCCTGGTTCTCCCCCAAAATGATTTACAGTCACCCGTTTTTATGGGGGTCCTGACCTAAACTATCTTTCTTCCTTCCTGTTTAAACACAGTCTGCTGCAATTTATCAGTTCCTGGTCTAAACAAAGCCTGGTATTTATGACTTTTCTAAAAGCCTGGTACAAATGTAAGATTGTTTTTACTTCAAACCCCTCTTTTCATTCGTTCCAACACGAATGAATTACCCTCTTCGGACCTCCCCTGCTGGCTCTTGGACGTGCACCAACATGTATTGTCCCTGTATGTTATTACCCACTGCCTGCTTAATACACTTTATAACTAAAGAATGAATACAGGGGATGCAACAGCATCCACAAAGAACCATAACTGCTGCAAACAATGCCAAGGACATCATCATTATAGACATTACAAGAGTTTTCCATTTCCCAAACATATTATTCGGTAAATTATCCCACATTGAGGTGTCCACACCAGATTGTTCTTTTAATCTGTTTGAGAGAGTTCTAAGTCCCTCCACTGCTTTGGTTAATTTTCCTTCTAAGGCTGTAGTATTTGGAATGAATTTGCAACATTGATGACCAAATCTCGAACATACACCACCTTTTTCAGCTAATAGCATATCCACTGCTATTCTGTTTTGGAACGCCATCAGGGATTTAGATTTGAGTTGCTCATTGACAGCTTCAAATCCATCTCTAGTATTGTTTGCGATTTTCTGAACATTGTTGTGGACATAATTAATTTTATCAACATTTTTATTGATGGTGCACCACCAGCAGAGACTAGATTCCCAACCTACTGAGATTTGATTCACTATTTATACTCATCCGGTACTCCTCTAGGAACTCCTATAGCATCTATATACGTGGGGTCATCGTGTTGGCCGACCTCCCTTTTGGCTCTGCGGGGTCCTGGTGATAATGAAAGCTGATCACCGGTGGGGTCGTAAGTACATATTACTACTGGCATAATCAATGTAACTGGAGCACACAATCATGTCCAATTTCTGGGAAGTGCTGAATGAAGAATATTTCCCCCTAAATACTAACAAATGTCTGCACGGGCCTGGAAAGGTTTGGAAACATTTTTTACTGTATCACATAATGAGATATTCATAGAACTGACCTGTTTATTTCCTTTAGAGGTGTTATTAAAGCATGTAAAATTACTAGGGGCTACATTACTATCAAAAAATGGAGGGGTGGCTCTATTGCCAGCCAAGGGGAACGGTTTTTCCCACGCAGAACATTCATAGAGGGGATTCACCTTAGAGAGTAGAGATACTAAACAGGTTACATTTAGTTCAGATGGGGTGGGCACCACTCTAAGGAGAGGCCTTGTACCCATGCAAACTATACAATCCTGCCCAATACCCTGACCTGTGCGCTCTGCCATAAGTAGCCAGTTATTTGTAGAACCCCCTATACCTGTCATCATTTCAAAATACTTCTCTGTAGTAAGGTCTTCTTTAACTCTGATTCCATGCTATACTGAGGCTTGCTGCAGTGTCCGAGAAGGATCAGAAGCAAGAGCACACTGTGACCAATGGTACCAAGTGGAACCTTTGCCTTTCAGCTGGACCACGTGGGTGGTACGTGCAGACACCAGAAAGGGGCCAGACCAGTGTGGTTCCTCCTACTTTCTCTTAAACACCTTTAGCCAAACCCACTCAGCCTCTGTAGGTGCAGGAGCCGGGCCGTGAGTGAAGTGTGGAGCTGATAGGAAGGAGATCACCAGAGATTTCAGCTGTTGATGTTCAAAAAGATGGTCAGGAGCAAGATGAGGGGAAACCTGAGGTTCTCTAACAGCCCAGGGACCGGGAAAAACTCTGCCTGTAAACCTCTCATAAGGGGATGGGCCTTTGGTTCTGCAGACTGAGGCTCTGATAGCCATAAGAGCAATGGGTAGGGCATCCAGCCAATTCATCCCTGTTTGTACTGATATTTTTGCCAGCTTTGACTTTAAATTTTGGTTTGAGAGTTTAATCAAACCCTGCGATTGTGAGTGATAAACTGTGCCAAATTTATGAGTTATTCCCATGTGCTTCTCAACCCATTGCAAATGTTCATTTTTAAAATGAGTCCCATTGTCAGATATGACACAGGTTAGGAAACCATGAAAAGGGATCCAGTGGTTAATTAAATACTTAACTACCATTTTAGAATCCTCTCTCTTAGCGCGAAAAGCTTCCACCCATGACCTTAGAGGGGTCTATCATAACCTGTAACCCCGAAAAGGAGTTACCATATCTGTATAATCAATGACCACTACCTCCCCTGGCCGAGACAGGTCCTGAAAAGTTCCCATCTCTGGCTTGATAGTAGGTTTTGGGTTAAACTGGACACAAACCGTGCATTCACTAAAAAAATTCTTTATCCAGTCAGATAAATATGGGTGTGACCAGAAACACAAGTTCCTCTTCATCTGCTTAAATGAAACCTGTGCCTGTCCATGAGCTTCTTGGAAAAGTCTGGGTTTCAAACTGGCTGGCAACACAAATCTCCCATCTGTTCCTCTCCAGTAGTCATTTGAGAAAACTGCACCTCTGTCTTTCCAAACTGATTTCTCCTGTGGAGCTGCATTCTACTGAGCTAGTTTCACTTCATCTGCAAAGCTGTATGACATTTCCTGTACATCTGTAACCACTAACTGTGTATTTGTCTGTGGCTGGTAACCTGCAGCAGTTTTTGCAGCCAGATCTGCAGCTACATTACCTCTAGCCTGAGCTGTGTTTAACTTACCGTGGCCCTTCTACTTTAAAATGGCTAATTTAGAGGGTAGCTGCACTGCCTCTAAAAACTCTATGATATCTGAGTGATGCTGAATAGGCTTGCCTGTGGTGGTGACAAATCCTGCCCTTTTCCACTGCGGTAGCTCATAGTGAATAACAGAGAAACCATAATTAGAATCAGTCCAAATGGTAACTTATTTTCCTGTTCCCCACTTACAGGCTTCAATCAGTAACCCACAAGTAACCCTTGAGTGTGAAGATGATTTATCATTAACATGAATAAACTGGAATCTGTTGGACAGATATGATTTAAACCAACCTAGTGCTGTTCCCTTTCTCCCTACATGTTCTAGCCTTTCTAAGAGAATATTATCTCTTATATACTTGATTAGCTATATTAACTATTTTCTCAAGAATTTTGGATAAGAAAGGAAGGTTAGATATAGGTCTGTGGTTAGCTAAATCATATTGATCCAGGCAGGGTTTCTTAAGTAAAGGCCTAATTACAGAAACCTTAAATTCATGTGGCACATACCCATTTATTAAAGATAGATGCATCATGTCTAGGATACGGCCAGTAACCAGAGGGAACACTTCCTTAAATAATTTGGTTGGTATTGGGTCTAACATACAAGTTGAGGGTTTAGATGAAACTAATATTTGTGATAAGATGTGCAATGCCTGCGGAATGTCTAGTGCATGGAGGTTGTCTCCTCTCTATGGCTTGTAGTTTGTCACTAAGATACATAAGAATGTGTCTTAGGCCCCTCTTTTTCTGGAACAAAATCCCATTAACCACCCCATCTGTTCCTGATATGTCTAGGAAAAAAGTGCAGGTGTAGTCAGGTGTGGCTAAGTCTGCTGCCTCAGCTAGTAGTAGTTTAACCTGAGTGAAAGCCTCTTCTGCTGCTGAGTTACATTGTATTTGTGCCTGTATATTCTTCATGCCATGTTCATTTACCAATGCTCTCAATGGTGTGGTGAGGTTAGTATAACCTGGAATGTAATGTCTGGAGAAGTTAGTACGTCCCAGAAATCACAGAATTGACTTTAAAGTAAGAGGTTTTGGATGTGTCAATATGGAGTTTTTGTGGGCCTCTGTTAAACCAGAGCCCTGTGCCATCACTTTTCTCCCCAAAAAACTAAACTTCCTGTCTGACTAGTTGCAATTTGTCACGTGACTCTTTATAACCCTCTTTTCCTAGATGAGAGAGTACTGCCAATGTGGCTTCAATACATATTTCTGCAGCGGGGCTAAAATTAAATCATCCACATATTGAATCATAACCCAACCTGGTGGGAGGAGTAAGGTGCTTAAGGATTGTTTCAGAACCTTATTGAAAATGCCAGAAGATAGGGCAAAGCTGTGGGGAAGTCTGGTGTATCTCAGTTTTCTACCTCTGAAAGAGAACACATCCCTCACTGATGGGTGAAGCGGTAAACAGAAAAAAGCATTAGCCAAATCAATATAGGTGAACCATTTCAATTCAGGTGTCAGGGATGCCAGAGCCATGTAGGGATTTGGGGTTGCAATGGGTGCTGTTTTAAGTACCTCATTTATTGCTCTTAAGTCATGTGCCATCCTGTATTTGCCAGTAACTTGTTTCTCCACAGGTAAGATTGGTCTGTTGTAAGGCGAGTAAGAAGGTTCTAAAACTCCAGCGTTTAATAAACCTGCAATAGTATCCGCTATTCCCTCCTCAGCTTCAGGTTTATGAGGGTACTGTGAACGCCAAACAGGATCAGAATGTTTTAGTTCAAAAGTGATGGGTGTGGTGTGAGACAATCCTACATCTGTGGGTCTGTCAGACCAGAGGTAGTCGTGGAGAGTTTGTAACGTCTTTACGGTCTTAGGGTGGTCTGGTTTTTCTCTACCATGAGTTCTAGACAGCTGGAGGTGTTCTAACAGAATCTGATCTGTTACCTGCATGTCTATTTTATACATCTGAGTAGAAGGAGAAAAAGAGACTGAAGGTATCTGGGTGGGAATCCAATCTGTAAGTGTGACCCCCCTCTTTACCATTCCCCCCAGATCCTTGGCTTGATGTTTAGAGTGTAGTAAAAGTGAGAGCTTCAATCTCCATCATGTACCATTTCAGTTGATCAGATGTAAGATTAGCAAACAATGCTACTCCCTCTTTCCCCACAAAGCATGGACCAGAAGCCACAGACCAAGTGTGGCCCTCAAGCTGTTTCTCAAATTGTTCCTGATACATAGTAGGATCACCCCTAACATACAGGAGAGTAACCTGTAAAGGGTCAGGTGGCGGGACAAAGGGTTGTAGTTCCAACAACCAAAGCCTCCAGCATGCCAAGAATGCAGCTGCAGAGTGTTCATGTTCAGGAGGTGTGGTCAGCCGTCCCCAGAATATATCGGCCACTTGAGAGGAATCATCTCAGAGCAGATATTGCCCATTTAAGGAACCACATAAATGTTTCTGTCCATTGGGAAAAGTCACTTCAAGTCCATCAGCTGTGCATAGTATGGTAGCTCCCAGCTTAATAAGTGAATTCCTGCCAAGAAGATTCACTGGAGTGGTGGGTGCTATCACAAAAGGATGGTTTACTCTTTGGTTTCCCACTGACACAGACATAGGTTGAGTTACCGGGAGAATCATAGGAGCCCAAGAAATTCCCATTACTGACACTTTTTCTCCAGACAAGACTGTTTGTGGTAATGATTTGTCCATGGTGCTCAAAGTAGCCCCAGTATTCACCAGAAAAGGCAAGGAATGTCCAGAAATGTTCAATGTGAGCAAGGGATCTCCCTCAGTCCCCCCCACTGGGAAAATATGTGGGCATTGTCAGTAGTGTTGTCCTCCTCTCCCCCTGGCACACAAGGGTGGAGCAATATGTTGATTTGGAGCCAGCATACATTAAGGGAAATGAAGGGGGAGGAGCCTCTAGGGTTGCAGCTGGGGCAATTTCTGCCATCATTTGCTTCCCTTTCTTTGAACCAGCTTTCTGTTTAGCTATTTTAAATTGAGCTTGTTTTAACTGTAGTTTTAACAAAGAAGTCTCCATTTTCTTAGTCTCCTCAGATCGTTTCTTATACTGATATGCCTCTTTCTCAAGATGATGAATTAAATGTAACTCCCATCTACCTTGGTCAGTGCCTAGTAGATCTGGGTTCTCTTTTAATTTCTGTTGTACAGACTACGACACTCCTGCTAACACCGCTTCCCTGAACCAAGTTCTGTTTGTTCCCTGCTGATCAGGATATTCCCCTATTTGTCCCACCAAGGTGTCCTTGCTTTGTGATAAATAATCAATGGGTGACACCTCAGGTTTCCACATGAGTTTTGGCACTTTTGAGGCATGGGTTCCTGGATATTTCTGTCTCAACCAGGTGGCTATTCCATTAATTAGTCCTGCTAAAGTTGTAGAATCTGGGAGATCGGCTAAATTATTCTCCTCCTGCATATTTCTAAAATCTGTAGCTGTCATTACTAACCCAATTACTCCCCTTAAATCTCCTAGGGCCAATGTTTGATTAGCTGTAAGCTGGTACAGCTTGTTTAACCACAAATTAGCTCCTTCTGATAAAGATGACAGAGATGGATCAATCCTCTAAGGTCTGCTTATTTTAGGGGTTTGTACAGTTCCCCTCCCCCTGGTACTTGTACTAAAGGCATTATGTTTTGTGACTGATCTCCCTCTGACTCTTCCTCATGATATTCCTTCTGCTGTTTGAGTTGTGATCTAGTCTAGTTACTCCTATCTGTCCCAGGGGCGGTGCACCCTTTAAGCACTCCTCATCCTCTCGTTTCTTTTCTAACTCCTCTCTTACTCTCCTCCTCACTTCTTTTTCTACATAATCCTCCTCATCACTTGTTTGTCCTAGTGTAACCTGAGCCTTAAAAGCAATTATAATTTCATGTGTGGGTTCATGGTCCTCATTTTTAATCTATATGGCTCCTGACTGACTGCCGGACAACTGAGGAGGTGTCCTGACAGATGCCTGAGGGGGTGTATTAACGCGAGGGGGTTTTGGACCAGTGTTTGAGTGACCTACTTTCTTCTTGCTTATTACTTGCCACAACTGTTTGGCTCCGTCCCCGGAGCTGGGTTGGACGGGGTATTGAGAAGATGGGGGAGCTGCTGGAGGAGCAGAGGGTGTGCGTTGGGGGTGTGTGTCTGATCTGTGTTCTGGGCCATATTCCTAAAATATGCCTCTTCCTATAGCATCTGTCCTAGTGAGTTCCCAATGAATTTCAGTCCCATCTATACTTTATCTGTCAACAAAAATTTAACTCCTTAATTTTTAGTTATCCACTCACACTGACCTTGTCTCTGTGATCAACTTCAGGAACGCAGACCTTATTAGTGCACACTTCGTGGGGCTCAGTTCACGGGCACATTCAGAGCTCTGTCTCGCACGTCCCTTTTGTTTTAAAAAGATAGAGTCAACATTAAAATGGAGAATTTTCAGACCAACATTTACCTATTAATTTGTTGTAGTGCTTGCCAGATTACTGAGAAAATGGCCCGGGTCTGTTATCAACGTTCAGTCTTCAGTTCTCCATCATCATCCTCAGATCAATAATTCACTTCAGTGTTTCCTGAAAATATTTAATCAACAATCCACTTACTTTTCTACTTGCTCCTGGAGCACCACTTGCCTGCATTCTCCACCAAATTGCTGGAGTATAAATTTTATATTAAAGTGTTCCTCTAGTTGTGAATTAACTCCAAAACTGTTAATTAGCTCTGTTCACCTCCGTGCCAGTAGTTTTGCAGATTTATGGCCAATTTCTTAGTACCGTTTTACGTACCTTGCTTTTTTCTGTACCCCTTGTCCCAACAGTTCCTTTATTTCACCTCTCTATCCATCCATCCATCTATCTTCTTCCGCTTATCCGGGGTCAGGTCGCGGGGGCATTACCTTAAGCAGAGAGACCCAGACATCCCTCTCCCAAGTCACTTGGGCCAGCTCCTGGGGAGGAATCCCGAGGAACTCCCAGGCAAGCCGGTAGACATAGTCCCTCCAGTGAGTCCTGGGTCTTCCTCTGGGCCTCCTCCCGGTTGGACGTGCCTGGAAGACCTCACCAGGAGGCATCCTGTTACTTCGAGGCTGGACTACTGTAATTCCTTATTGTCAGGAAGTCCACAAAATGCAATCAAAAGCCTTCAGTTGATCCAAAATGCTGCAGCAAGAGTTCTGATGGATATTAAAAAGAGAGATCACATTTCTCCTGTTTTGGCTTCTCTCCATTGGCTCCCTGTTAAATCCAGAATAGAGTTTAAGATCCTCCTCCTTACGTATAGAGCCCTTAATAATCAAGCTCCATCGTACATCAGAGATCTGATTGTTCCAAATGTTTCTAACAGAGCACTTCGTTCTCAGACTGCAGGTCTACTGGTAGTTCCTAGGATTTCAAAAAGTAGAATGGGTGGCAGATCTTTTAGTTATCAGGCTCCTCTCCTGTGGAACCAGCTCCCAGTTTTAGTTCGTGAGGCAAATACTCTGTCTGTTTTTAAGACTAGGCTTAAAACCTTCCTTTTTGATTAAGCTTATACTTACTTGCATAGACACTAGACCTTATAATCCCTCTCTGATTTCTAATAGTAATGTATTAATCTACCAAAATAAAACGATTAGAGAACTGAACAAAGGTTGAATCATAAATCAGGACAAAAACAGATTTACACCAGGTTTTAAGGATAGAAAGTGATGGACAAAGAGGCTACTGACAGTGTGCATTGGTCAGAGCATTGCCTTCGTCTCCCTATTCCAAACTGGCCGGCCAGGGGGGGTCGTCGGGGTAAATACTGCCAGAGTCTTCGGAAGAGCGGGCCTTTATCTACTCCAGTTATATCACTTACCAATAATATTATCTCTCTAATACATAGATTCTGGAGAGGGGGCAGTCCTATGCGTAAGGAAAGATTCATAAGCACTACAATACTTACCCACTTACCTCCTTCTTTCCTCCTGGATTTCCAGGCATGGAGTAGAGGGAGAGTGTTCAGCCCGATCCGGCGAGGGGAGGATGCAGCCCGGTCCGGCAGGCCTCCTCAATTCCATCTCCATCACACCGTACATTCCTAATAGACTTAAGATTTAGGGAAAAATTATCCTTTTTCAGACTCAACTGACCCTAACACACCTTCTACTTTTCTTTTATACAACTCTCCAGATATATTTTTTCTGATGTTAATATGATTGTCAACCCAATTTTCTCTCAGTGTTTTTCTCCCCATAGAAACTCCACCCAGTCTGGTAACCTGCTCAGCTATAATTCCCCCTGCCAAATGGGGAGCGTTGGTCCAGATGATGCTCGGGGTGACCGAGCATCCTCCATGCTGTCTCTTCTCTGTCTTCTCAGACCCCCAGACGATCGTGACAGATGACCGCTTGTACTGAGCCAGGTTATGCCAGACGTTTCTTCCTGTTAAAGGGGAGTTTTTCCTCTCCACTGCTGCTACATGCTTACTCATGAATGAGGGATTGCTGAGGAACTGCTGTGGTTGGAGTCTGCATGATCTGGGCACAACCTCACGCCGATGACTCAACGCAATCTGCTGGGATTCCTTACATAGAAAACCTAACAGATTGGAATGTTGGTATAATTGTATTGAGATGACATTTGTTGTAAAGTGCCATGAGATGACATTTGTTGTTAACTGCCGCTATATAAATATAAGGTAATTGAACTGAATTGAAATCCTCACCAGATGCCCGAGCCACCTCAACTGGCTCCTCTCGATGGGGAGAAGCAGCGGCTCAACTCTGAGCCATCTCCAAGTTACCGAGCTTCTCACCGTATTTTTAAGGGAGAACCCAGCCACCCTGCAGAGGAAACTCACTTTAGCCGCCTGTATCCGTGATCTCGTTCTTCTGGTCACCACCCAGAGTTCGTGACCATAGACTAAGGTAGGATAGTAGATCGACTTGTAAATTAAGAACTTTGCCTTTCGGCTCAGCTCTCTCTTCACCATGACAGACCGGTACAGCGCCCGCATAACTGCAGGCGCCTTAACAACCTGTCTATCGATCTCCCGCTCCATTTTTCCCTCATTCGTGAACAAGACCCCCAGAAGCTACCGACCCAAAGAAGGTACCCTACCCTTTCCGGCTCAAGACCTTGGTCTCGGATTTGGAGGTGCTGATCCTCATCCCAGCCGCTTCACACTCGGCTGCAAACCGCTCCACCGAAAGCTGTAAATCACGTTCTGATGAAGCCAACAGGACCACATCATGTGCGAAAAGCGTGAAGCCACCAAAACCGATCTCCTCAACACCTTGGCTGCGCCTAGAGATCCTGTCCATAAATGTTATGAACAGGATCGGTGACAAAGGGCAACCTTGGCGGAGTCCAATTCTCAATGGAAAAGAACCCGACTTACTGCCGGCAGCGCGAACCAAACTCTGACACAGGTCATACACGGACCTAACAGCCCTTATCAAAGGACCCGGCACCCCATACTCTCGGAGTTTGGGGTACCTCTCATTTCTCTTATTTTTAACTGTACATTTTTGTCCTTTTTCTCCCTAAACTTTTGTTCATAATCCTTTAAAGCCTTTTTCAGATCATTATACATTTTCAATCTGGTCTTCTTGAGGTGTGCTGTTTTTGCAATAAGGTTTCCTCGTAATACGGGTTTCAAAGAATCCCATAGTATTAAAGGGTCAACTTCACCATTGTCGTTCTCTTCTAGGAAGGTGTCAATTCCCTGTTTTGTGTCCTTAACTGTTTTATCATCATTAAGAATGCATACATTAAGACGCCACAAAATGTTCTTTTTAGGGGTATCTATTGGCGTCTTTCCACCGGTACAACTCGACTCGACTCAGATCGACTCAGCCTCAGTACCTTTTACTCTCCACCGGCAGAAGTCGGGCTGAGTCGCCGGGCTTGCTGCGCCAAGCCGCGTCAAGCCGATACTATTTTTCGTACCAGCTCTGCTGTGGTTCCATCTGCACTGAACTGGTACTGAAAGACAACATCAGTCGGCTGTCGATCACTGATTGGCTGGAGGGTGAAGTCACTGGAGAGTAATTTGACAGCGTCTTTTAACAACAAACCATTTTAAAACCTCGCTACAGCGAGTTGATGTATTTAGTGTTTGCTGAAGAACAAACAACATTAAAAAACAGTGCTGTGATCCACTCGGAGTTTCACCATTTCTGAGCTTGTTGGTTACCAAGAAAAAGAAGAGTTATAGTATATCTGATTATATTGAGAATTTTAAATTAATAATTCATAGATTATTAGTCTAATCATTCCTTCAAATTTAAAACAGGGCACCATCCAGTTTAAACTTGAAAAAGTATGTAAGAGATGATTGTCAAAAGCAGTTTAGACCTAATTATCAATTAGTTAAACCAGATACTTTTTGTCTGAAGAAAAAACTATTTTGCAATGATTCAAACACACACTCAAAATAAAAGAAACAGACGTTTGATTCAGTTTAAGCAATGTATGAACTAATTCTACCAACACAGAAAACAAAACATATCTTAGGTTCCACTAGCAGTTAATTCGGTTTAGCTACTTGCTAAGCTAGGTTAAGCTACTTGCTATATGAACAAACAAATATGGCAGACAAAAGGGGACGTCATAGAGGCCACGTGACAGGGAGTTTCCTAACGTACGTACGTTGAATCACACACGCACACGTAGAGGCGACGTATACATACAGGCAGACAGAACGCTGGACAGGTGGCTTTTATTATCGGGCGAAGTACCTCGAAGTACCTGAACCGGAGCTCAGGGGATGTTTGCTGGCATGAAGAAAGGTTGCGGCACGTGTGTCCGGCACCGTGTTAGGGCTTTGGGATAGAGTCTCTCTTTACAGATTCCTTAATGAACTCAACACTTTGCGTGGCAGCGGTCCGAGAGGAGGCACAGCTGGCTTCGCCTCGTTTTTGAATTCCGCGGTAAGGGGAAACCCCCCCCCCCCGCTCTCAGCTGTTCCTCCTTTCCATTCCATACACTGAATTTAACCTGGACTACTTGAGTATACTAAGTATCCACTCCCACTCAGCAAATGAAGTGTCATGGCTTGGTCTCTTCCCCATATTAAATGTTTTATAAATGTTTGCTTTATAAATGTTTACCTGTTCATTATTTCCCCTGTGCCAATCATTTTATTATCTCTGGCATCTCAATCACCACTTTCCAGACATTCTTGTTTCATCCCATCTCATATAATAATTTCAGCAATATTCAATTACACAAGGGTTTTGTATCATAGAAACATATTGTTTCTCTAAATTAAACTGCATATGTAATAACTCAGCCCTGGAGCACCTGCCATTTTTCCTGTTACTTACTGTACACTTAAAGTTTTGATTAGTGGCAGATCTTGAAATGTAAAATTAGTTCACATTATAAAGGTTTAAGAAGCAGCACATAATTAAATCAGATAAAATGCAATAGAAACATTTAGTAAACTATATGTTGAATTAAGAAGAAAACAGTTTAAGATAATTTAAAGTGCCATAATTTATGCCAATTTATGTTTTCCACAGTCCTGAATGAAAAGCTCCTAAAAGGCCCAGCTGTGTTGATTTATTCAGGAGTCAGATTCCTGGCAAGTGACAAAAATCTCTCCTCGTAGTCTCCTCATGTGAATGTCACAAACACAGGAAGCACTTAACTGTCAAGAGGAGGAAGACAAACTCTGGCATTCTAATAATAGGTACATAAAAATAGCCTTAGGCTTAGGTTTTGACAGGGAGATGATGACTGCTGTAATGCAGCTTGATCAGCTTAAAGGCTGACAGACACACACTGTAACCTGAATCCAGATTGAGCAGCAATAACTATGTCCCATTCAGATGTCGTTGAGTAGTTCACATTCATTTCACGGGTTGATGTGAAGAGTTGTAGTAAACACTATGACAGATATGGAGGTTGGAAAAAGTATAGTGCTGATCAGTTGATTAAAAACAATCTATGAATCAGACTTTTGTTTTCAGGTATATGTATTCATTAGATTATGAGCATTAGTATGGTTAGCACCACAGAAGTAGTTAGAGAGTATAAGGACCCATTATCTGTCACTTTTTAATCGAAGTTTGATGGATTAAAAGGGGGCGGGCGATTAAAGAGGGCGGGAGGGTCAAAGGTCATCGCCTGGGGCTAAACAGTTGATTGGGGGAGGGGCAAGGGTCAAAGGTCATCGCCTGAGGCTAAACAGTTGGTTGGGGGAGGGGCAAGGGTCAAAGGTCATCGCCTGGGGCTAAACAGTTGGATTGGGGGAGGGGCAAGGGTCAAAGGTCATCGCCTGGGGCTAAACAGGTGGTTGGGGGAGGGGTAGAGGTCACTCAAAAGGTCAAATAAGCTATTAGGGAGGGGCTAGGCCCCGCGGGCAAAATACTTTCTGTCAAACTCACTCGTCAAGCTGGCGCCGGTTAGGGAGGGGTTGGGGTTACCAGCGGTCAAAACTTTCTGTCAAACTCACTCGTCAAACCGGTGTTGAGGCGTGGTTTTGTAGGAAAGGAGGAGTCGGTGTTTCTTTTGCCAAAACATCAGATTCATTTTCTTTCAGAAAAGCGTCAGAGCAGGTCGTGTAAAAGCAGAAGGGAAGCGCAGTAATTCTCCCATCCAGGGTTGAAAAAAGGTGACACTCTTTCTCTTTAAATAAAAACTCTATAAGTAATCTCTATAATTAAACATTCCATATAATGTGTTTATTTTATAATCACACCTAAAACATATCTCTCCAAGCATGACGAGTAAAAACCATTGATTAAGCTCAAAAACTTTAAACACGTTTCCCCAATGCATGATAATTAAACTATTAATACCTTTTAAAAACTTTAAACGCATCTGTTTGGGTTTTTTATACAAAAACAGCTACTATCTGTATGTATGTTTGAGTTAACCTTCTTAAATACAATGAAAAACAATTTCAGTACGATAACTTCCTGCGCCGCTTTTATATTGAAAGCACGCTTCCTCCGTGTATGCACGATTCTCTACTTGACAGCAGTAAAGAGATATCACGGTGATGGAAAGCTTGTTTAAATTATAGAAAAACACAGAATTAGACTTTCTCTAACCGCAAAATGGGTTGCTATGTACCTCTGCAGAGAAAGAAGATAGAATTGTAGAGAGTTTGTATTACAAAGCCAGGAACTTATGTTGTTCTCAAAAAGAAGGATGCAAAAAGGCGAGTGAGAGTGATTTTGCACCAGCAAGAAATGTTCTTTCTATTTTAGGAAAAAAAGAAAACACTAAAAAACTATGCTTTAAGAGAAATCAAGGTTTAGTTCTGAGGATGAGGACGAGCATCTTTTTCACACAACAGTGCAAGAGTGCGTCGAGGCCTCCACTCAACTCGGCGTCTCAGGGTTACATCCCCCTACGACCCCTCCGCATCAAACGGTTGTTTCGTAATGCCCAATTTAACCCCATGCAACAAAAGGCTGTTCTTGATCGAGTCGTTTGATAATGAACCATTTGACCCAGAACCAGTATCAGATAACGCTCAGAGGGTTGGGGACAGTATATGTTAAACATATCTGCGCCTGAATTTGTCTGGTTGATGTGCGTCGCTCAAACATATATAGACTTTCCCCAAACACCCCTTTGTTACGCTCTTACCCTCTGGTTATATCCTGCCGGCGTCATCTCATCGATCGCTGGGTGGGGTGGTCTTACGTCTGGGAACGACCCGTGGCCGTATGTTCAACATAGCGGCGCCTGAATAAGTCTGGTTGATGAGTATCGCTCACCTTTGCTAGGAGGCCGTAAGACCCTTCAGGCTATACATTTTCAGCCCACTAATGCCACGTTGGTCACACGGCATAGCAGACCATTGCTTTGCCAGGATGATTCTGGCGCAGAGCGCATTGCGTCTGTTAAACCCACAGCAAGACGCACGCAATCCATATAACGCTTTTGCCCTTGATGAATATGAGTAGGATAGTTTGGTTACTGTAAGGTCACTGATTATCATTCGTCTATATATTTGTATTATGTTTAGTCTAATGTTTAGTTTTAAACCGCACTTTGTAGTACGGGAGAAACGCAATTTCAGTCTGTTGTGTAATGTACTTTTGTATGGTTTGATTGACAATAAAGTGGACTAAGACTAAGATATAAATCCATAAATTTCAGACTGTCTCAACTATCTATTAATTTTGAATCTAAATGCTAATATTAAATAGTTAAAAAAGTATGGCATACTACAGAAGAAAAGAAATGATGGATAGAAAAAAAGAAGGAAGGAAGAGGGTGTATTACCGAATTCAGACCCTGACACTGGCTTACGTCATAAAATAGAATGTGTTTTAACTGTCAAAGAATGGGGAAAAAAAGTAACGTATTTAGCGGGTTTCAGAACAAGAAAACTAAACTGGCCCAAACTCTAACCCTAAATCCATATGTTCATCATTTGAACGTAATGATGGAAAAGTTTTTGTTCTGTCCAAGCTGAGAGCGCTCTCTACATCCAATAACAACTTTGTCATGTGGCTATATAGGTTCACTGGAACCATCAAGTCTACCTAGAACAGAACTAAAGCGGTTTTATAATAGATGATAGACTATATACCAAAACATAACATTGTAACTGAAGTAAAACAGTCCTTAATTTTAGAATTTCCCTGGGGAACACAATAAAAGTTTTCTATCTTATAATAATAATAAAACAAAGGTCTATTACTTTTCTTCTTTGCTATAAATTTTGCTGCATGTTGTTGTGGGACCCTGCAACAGACTGTGGCGAATCCTGTCAGAAGTGGTACCCTGCCTAACGCCTGATAATTGACTGGGAATAGGCTCCAGCTGCCCCGTGACCCGGAAGTTGGTAAGCGGTTTAAGAAGATGGATGGATGGAGGATTGATGGATGGATGATGGATGTTGTTGGGTCCTTTTTTCGCTGAATCATATTTTTCGTGTCCATTTCAAAAGCTCATCAGTCCCACTGATTATAATTTTTTTGTAAGCAAAGCAATTGTCCTAAACGATTGGTAACCGGTTAGTCACCTCCTTATAAAAATTCTTTTAATTGCCAAAATAAACCACGAGGTGACTGAACAGAAATAGCTTTTTTCCTCTCCTTCCATTCTGTTTACTAGGGTAACCAACTAAGATCTTGCGAATATTGGTGATTTTTTTTTTTAAGTATTTGCTTTAAACCCTTCAGTTAGTTTTGCAAAAAGGTCCCAGCTTATTCTCCAAGAGTTTTTTCAACAAGAAATGATCAGATCAGGAAAAAGCTTATACTATATTCTAAACATTTGAACACTAAATATCTAGAATGCCATCACCTACCGATGAATGATTGTGAAATAAAAAAAACATTTCATTGCTCAGGGGTTGCCTCTTCACTTTAGCAACTATGACTTTTTTTAAACCAATTTGTGCACCATCTGCTTTCACTGCTGCAGAGGTTTTCATGTGTATGAACCGGTAAAACAAGTTTTCCCTCTATTTAGTTTCTCAAATATCGACAAAATAGATGTTCTAACTACATATTCGGTTTAATTATTTCCACATAAAAAATATGATAAATAACACCACACAAAAGTTTTTAATACCTTTATCGCTCTAGTAATTCAAGCTTACAATGGGAATAAGTTGCCACTAACAATTTAAAAGCTGTTACAGCAACATAACAAAACTTGCAATAGTACAATTGAAAGATTAAAAACTATTAAGTCTACTCCCCATATCCTTGCACCGTGCAGTCATGAGGCATGATATTTCTTTTTTTTTTTCATCCTGCAGGTCCTCCATGAACAATTAAAGCTGTTACAGCTACAGTTAAAGTTTTTTTTTTCATCCTGCAGGTCCTCCATGAACAATTAAAGCTGTTACAGCTACAGTTAAAGTTTTTTTTTTCATCCTGCAGTCCTCCCATGAACAATTAAAGCTGTTACAGCTACAGTTAAAGCTGTTACAATTAAAGCTGTTACAGCAACATACAAAACTGCATAGTACAATTGAAGATTAAAACATTAAGCACTTCCCCATATCCTTGCATCCGTGGCAGTCATGATGCATGATATTTCTTTTTTTTTTTATTCATCCTATCCTTCAGGTCCTCCATGGAACATTCGGACACAGAACTGCATGATTGTAAATGTCAACAGTCTTGCTCAGAGTTTTAATGAATAATTATTTTGGTAACAATCGATATTGACTTATATCTTTGTAGTTTCAAGATAGTGATTTGCAGTCGGCGAAAAAGGGTCTTGCGGTAGTTTATGAGTTTTTAAAGAATGGAAATTACGCAGCAAATTAATGTTAGGTTCATCTTGAACTCGTTACATTACTTTTTCATTACTTAAACTATTATTTCTTCTTACAGTAAATGGTTTTAATCGCTTGTCTACGAAGTTGTGAATTAAATCTGTAGCATGCTTACGGGGATATGCACAGCCCCCCACCTTTCACCCCTCCTTACTCACCAGTTCAGAGACACCTGAGGGGGGAATGTGTTTACTTAACACTCTCAGACCATACATAAAAAACATTTTTGAATGGAAGAACTTGGATTGAATAACATTTCCACATGTTTCAGATCTTTCACATAAAGAATGTAACGACTGTAAACCCAAATGTTCATTCAACATAAATGTTAAATACAAATGAACTAAACAGCTGTCAATTCTTTACATTACTTAGGAATGTAAACTGTAACTTTTTAAATTACATTACTGTTAGAATTCAGTGTTCAATTTCCATACAACTTAATATCATCAAGTTTGCATTTTGCTCCCGGTAAGAATCGGTTCAAGCAGCGTTTTACAGAGCTGCACTGATGAGAGCAAACCTGATGAGGCAGAAAAGTGTGAAAGATGAAACCAGCAGGCAAAGTTTGTCTATGCAACATTTGATAGGTGAATGACCTTTAAATTCAGCCACAAAATGGTGATTTAAAACCTACACTGGTATCAAATCGTCTGATGTTAATAACATAAGTTGTATAAGTTGCTCCAATTTCCTTCCTTGATAGTTTCTCACAGCATAATGCCTAGCTAAATGTTCACTGATAATCTCTGTGGATTGCTGGAATGTTTTGGCGCCAGCCAATTACTACTGTCAACAGACTGTTTTTACTGTTTGCTTAAGCTAACAATTTAAAGTCAAATTATAGGAAGGTGCAGAACTTGGTAGAGAAGACAGTATGGTGTGAAGAAAAAGAGACCATTAAAGTTGAAGTTAAATCAATTTGCATATTATATTAAAAATACAGTTTCTTACTCTTTTTTAGTTTGCATGCTAAAGCAAAAAAAAATCTAGTAAAAAGTAAACATTTCATGTACCGGCAGTTTTTTTTTATTTTATTTATCTCATATATCACCTGAAGGACCTCCATCAAAATGTGTATTAAAGAGTAAAGTGGCGGTCCGGGTTAATGCATAAAAAAAGATCAACTCGTTTTTAAACACATTGAACTTGTTTTATATGTCCAGGTGTTGCTACAGTGCTAGCAGAGATGCTTATTAGAGCCCTGAGACAGGAGTTCTATGAGGCCGCGTGACCATCAAAAGTCCAGACGGCTTATTGAAAATATTTAAGGCAAAGAAATGTTTTAGGCAGGGTAGTTGTTGACTGACCAGACAAACAAAGGTGTTTTAGCTATTTAAATTTTTATACTTCTATCTAAGAATGCAGTCGTTAATTGATGAGGTTGAAAATGTACCGGGAATGTTAGGTATGCTGTTTGTAGATGGCTTTCCTGATCTTATTATTTAGCCTAATTTTCATAGAGTTACATTTTTGTTAATATATTTTCTAACATTAATATCCCGTTACCACCGAATGCATTACCTGTTTTGTCAGGTATATATTGTATAAGTGAAGCATGTAATTGCTCTCTGAAAAAATAATGTTGAAGCACTGGGTTTTTTCATTACATAATGGTTGTGTTTTTTGGACACTGTGTACATACATAGGATCAGAAATGACACAGACCCTGTATTTCATCTGTGTAATCTCCTTTCTCCTTCCCATCATGGCTTTAAATATGATGGAGTTCAATTCCTTCCCGTCATTCCTTGAGATCATCCACCCACCTATTTTAAGGTGCCTTAGCGTTGAGTGAGGGACTTTTATTCTTTTTTTACCCTCCTCTCATTTCTCCTCCCATTCCTTAGTTCCACTTGTTTAACATCATTCCTTATTTCCTCCACCGTTACTTTCTGTTTTCCTCTACTTCACTCTATAGCATCCCTCGATCTCTACCTTACCATCCATATTATTTTTAATTTTTTTGTTTCAATTTACATTTTTAAATATTATTGTCATTGATTATTAAACGCGATGTTCTGCAGCGTTCACTGACATAACCAGTGGTTGGACACTGAACAGCTGTGTCATATCTTTCAAAATACTGATGGTGAGGAAAGTTTGTACAACAATCTGCCATCAGCAGGAAAACATTTTTCCATGCATGCCGCCCCTTCACCATAATACAATCTCAGTAGGAATCATCTAGAAGGAAATATTGTGATGGATGTTGAGAACCTACCCGAGACCATGTACATTGCATTTGGACTTCTAAGCTCTGCATCTCAACTATCCAAAGTACATGAACACTTGTGATTTTGTTCCACAGATACTTTTGAACATAGGTAAGACAGATGTAAAGAAAGGGGGAGAGTGTGGTTCTAGATGAATTATTAAATTTAAAGATTCCAAAGTTCAGATGGGCTGAGTTTATCCACAACATTTCAGACGGTTCAGTATTGTAAAATATTGATTTTTGTTCTTGAAAAAATATATGTTCAATAAATATCTGTTCTGTGTATTCATTTTATGCCTCTATTGAATGAAAGATAAGATTCAACTAATGCTTCATTACTTAAAAAATTAAAGGCAACGAGTTACCTTAGTTTTTTTTTTAAATAGATTCAACTTATCTGGGTTTACAGTATACTGAAAGTTCAAAGGACAAAATATTTAGTGTGAGAATTTAACAGGAAGTCCCAAGCACGAGTTTCGTTAAGCAAAACAACTATGATTTAGCGTTAAAAATAAACCAGACATTTTGGTACAAAAACAAAAACAGGAATTAGAAACAAGTGAGATTAATACATTTCTGAAAACCTTAAAGAGAAATCAGTTTTTTAGACTTAGTTGATAGTCCACTATTGTCATTTTTTTTTTTTTTGCAGGGTCTTATGAGAAGCGCATCATTTTCAAAACTACATTACAAACTGTACCGTAAAACAATTGATCACAGTTGTTGTTTGAACCCTCATAACATTTTTATTAACAAAAATCAGAAAAGGGTAGCATGCATTCTTATTTCCCTCTGACGGTTTTAAATAAGCATCTGCCTTCAGAAGTTAAACAGAATTCATCGGCTTACTCTCAGACTAAAAACATTTGAAGTGTATTGTTAGTCAACTTATTGAAATTGTACTGAGAAACCAAAGGCTGTACTTTGTATATGTAATGCATAACATTACTGTTTCTCTTAAAAAGTAATATATTCATGTAACTCCCAAAAAATTGTTTAAATCCCCATCTCAAAATGGAAAGCTACTTTATTACCACAAACAGTGATACACTTGTTGATTTAGGCTCTTTGAGTAAACTGGCAGACTGGGTAAGTGAGGGGTAAATTAGAGAGAGGTGATTGTAGAAGCAGTTTTATGGCACCTAGTTAATTCTTAACCCAGACTAGTTTACTTTACTATGTCATAGCCCTGGCTCAGAGCTAGACAAAAATCGCTATTTGCTAGACAACTAGCAAATAGCGAGAAAACCCATTGGCTTATACCATTTTTACTTATTGCACAAGCTGAAACCAAATGCATTGAATTTCACGCAGAATGTTCACTTTTTTCACATGGTTCAATCATCTGTAGCTTTAAAATGATCATAAAACCAGATTGCTGAATGACTAAACGTTTCTCAAAAGAGTAACCGTTTACGTACTTACAAATAGCTTTACTTATTAAACTGAATTGACAGTCAAATAATGTTTTACAGTGAAAAGCAAGTCGTATGAGTAACCAATGTCGCAGTGGTTTTATTCCCTTTAAACTACTTCTTCACTCATGGTGCAAACTCTTACACCAAAAAATAAAGGTCACAACACTGAACAAAGCAGTACCAACAACCAACACAAACAACACAAAAAATTGCAGCAAATGCCCCAAATAGAACAAAATATTCAAAAACACTGATACCCACAATGCACCTCGCACACTGTAGGTCATGCAGCGGCCCCTCCCCCTCCCTTTTTATAAAACTTAACACACCAAGGTATCTCTACTAAACCTGATTAGTAGAAATGATCCTTCGGCTACATAGTACGATCAACTAATGTTGTTTAGTAATGAAAGCAGGTTTTTACAAAACTTAACAATATGAGTAGCAAGCACTCAGAAGTTTGACTATAAACAAAATCTGAGTTTATGGTGTAGGTGAGGGAATCTGAATATATGACAATCGTGTACTCCGAATTTCTTGAAAAGAAACCACAATCTTTTTACCAAAACCATGTCTTAAATAACTTTCACTTCATTATTCCCATTACCCATAATGCAACAGGACATCATTCGCCTTACAACAAAACCGTTAGTCAGAAAGGTAGGGAATCCAGAAGGTAGATTTCCCCCCCCCCCCATAATCCCTTGGGAAATTTTATCCTCTTATTAGTCAGTCAATTAACTGACTCTGTCAAATCTCTTTGTTACATGCTTATCATAGTTGTCGAGCAGTTATGGAGGTGGGACCCAAACAGTAGCACAAAACCAGCTCAGATGGACATCAGTATAAGATGTTTCTTATTTTGTTTTCCAACTGTGATCGAAACCACATACCGACCCATACCATTGTAGCTCATTACCAATTAAAATTTCAAGGAGTTGTTGTAGACCATGATGGCTGTGGGCAGGGGCAATTCTAAACCTAGATCTTTGCTGGGGCACAGGCCCCCAACTCCCAATACAAAAAAAAAAAATGTGTTTGCAATATGTAATAAATGGCTAGCCTACATGTACAAGCTTGAAAATCATTATTGTCACTGTCATACTGTAGACTATATTAAACCACTGGCAAAGATACAAGGAAAATTTCATGGCAAAATATAATGATATTTATTTGCACATGCACAGAGATTTACAAACAACATCCTCTTACTTCAACCATTTAAGATTAGAAACAGATTCTTTACTACCCAAACCTCAGTCCAAGTTTAAAATAAGTAATTCAGGAAAGCAAAGTAACTAACGAAAAAAATAAAAAAAAGTATCTTAGGCTACATTATAGGCAAAATATCACCTATAGGCTGCCCTGACTCTGTGTAGATTTTTATAGGCTACATTATGGGCAAATTATCCCTTATAGGCTACACTGACTCTGTGTAGATTATTATAGGCTACATTATAGGCAAATTATCCCCTATAGGCTACACTGACTCTGTGTAGATTATTATAGGCTACATTTGCAAATTCATCAAACTTATTTAGGTTTGCCACAGCACTAGCTATTACAAGCATAAACCAACCCTTAAACTCGCATTCGGCAACCGTGTCCCACAGAACAAAATCAAGGGCACGACCCCACTAGGTAATGGAGCTGATCAAGGGAGACCAGAAAAATTGATCAGACGTGAAGGCAGAAGCCCTTTCTAGACCAATGTATTCCAGAAGGAGATCTCTATGTTGATTAATATTCAGAGTATTTTTATTTTTCCAGTTCAAGAGGATATTTCTCTTAGCGATGCATAAGGCAATGTGAACTAATTGCATAGACTTTGTATCGATGTTAACTTCATCTAAATTTCCCAGCAAGCAAACTGTGGGAGAAGGTGTGATATTACATTTCAGCCACTTTGATAGGTCTTCACATATCTGGTACCAATATTTCTTGACAGGTGGGCAGAACCAAAGAGCATGAATATAATTGTCTGGTAGATTGCTTGTACATTGCAAACAGGTATTAGATGGCGTAAAACCCATCTTGAACATCCGTTGGCCTGTATAATGCACTCTATGAAGGATTTTATATTGTATTAATCGTAGATTAGGATTTTTAAGAAATTTAAAGGTTCCTAAAGAAATCTGAGACCAGAGGTTTCGGTCAAATGAGATGGACTAAGTCCATCTCCCATTTTAAAATAGAAAGGGCTATTGTTTCATCTATTCTATTTAATTTTTTGCATATTTTAGATAGCAGTTCTGGAGGGTTAAGATTAAGAAAGTAAAACTTTTCTTGGAATTTGTAAATCAACTGTATTGAGCCTAAATTTATTTTTTATAATTGATTTAATTTGTTGATATTCTAAGAATTTATTCTTGTTAATTTCGTACTGTGTAACCAATGTATTAAGTGGGATAAAGTCTGTTCCATCAAACATATGCTCCAGGTATTCAATTCCTTTACAACTCCAGTTTGGAAAGTTGATCATGGATTTTTTTGTAAGATATCCGGGTTATTCCAGATGGGTGTACGCCTGCATGGGACTAGTAAAGTATCTGTCATTTTAAGAAATTCCAACCAAGCTGTCAGAGAGGAGCTGATACTGATACTTTTAAAACTTTCATTTTGTTTTATATTTGAGCTAATAAATGCTAGATCTGAAAGTTTTATCTTATTGCATTGTGTCTGTTCAACATCTACCCAGGACTCATCGAGAGAACTGTGTTTTACCAATCTTGTTGTGTATTCACTGTAATTCACTGTAGACTCTGCCCTTGCGGGGCGTGTATGGGCGTGTAGTTTGGTTGTAATCACGCCCATTCCGCTCCCGCGTCGTTAGCTCTGATGCTAAACTTGGCTCGGCCCCCTCATTAATTATGCAAGATTTCAAAAAATTATCTTACGAAAACCAGCCTGGTGCCCAGGCTTTTTATGAGCCCAGCGTTATCTCAGGAAGAATATGTAGCCATAGGAAGTTTTTAAAAAATGGGCACCAGGCATTAAAGCTGTTTTTAACGTGTCTAAAGTCCAATGCTTTTCAATGGCGGCCTAGCGGCCAAATGGAGGTACTACAGCAAGGGAGGAGCAATGGCGGCCTCCATGGCATGCGGTCAAAAAGCACAGCAGCCAGTGGCCATTGGTTATAGCATGAAGAAAATATATTAGGATACTCCGGTGTTTTTAAATCATTAGCAGTTGAGCTTGATTTATGAGTCTCCTGTAGTAAGACGACATCTGCCTTCAATCTTTTAAGATGGTTGAACATCTTAATCCTTTTATCTCTGGAGCCAGATCCACGAATATTCCATGTTAGAAATTTTACAGGATTCCTAGGGCTAAGATAAACATTAGACATTAACTATCGCCAAGGATGAATATAGGTGTAGTCTTGGTTTGTCTATGGAGTTGCCTGATTGAAAATCCAGAAGCAGAGATAAAGCGAGGGAAATAACGTACCATTACAGGTGTGTAAAGAATGACAGTATGATTGAAAAACATAAATGTGCTATGACAAAAGTCTGTCTGTGTGAAAGAAAAAGGAAGAAAAGTCATAAAGAGATTTGGTGACACGAATGTGAAAAATAAAAGAAAAAAGAAAGCAGTCAACCTAGTACACAGCCCTACCCCTACCCACATTTACAAATATAAACAACCTGCTGAGCTGTGCTTCTTTAAACTATAGTTGTCTGATAAAACAACTTCTATCTAGACTTTGTTAAATATGACTAATAAAGCCAAGGAGTAACCTGAGGGTCCCTAAACAGCTGACCGTTAACATACAGTTTATCTACCGTAACTGTAGCCTTACAGCCCTCACTAATATTTTTCTTTCTAATTGGAAATAACATGCGTCTTCTGTCCAGGATTTCTTTCGGAAATTGATTATTGACGCTGTAATTCGTCCCCCGCAGCTCTCTCCCACGTTCTTTCTGTTTAAAGTGTTGAAATTTGGCAACAATTGGTCCTGGGCGGGTGTTGTTGGGTTTCTTACCTCCGAGCTGGTGAACCCGATGGAAGGTTATGTTTTTAACCATGTCGCTTGGCAGTTTCAGCTGATGTTGGATGAACTGTCGGACGGTTGTTTCAGCGTCTTCCTCAGCCTGCTCTGGTATCTGAAGTATATTAAACGTTTATTAATGTTTGATTAAGGTGTTTTAGTTACCATACTTTTTAATTATACTTTTAAGATTGTTTTAGAGGTATTTTGCAGAGTCAGCTCTTGTTTGGGTCAAGGAAAAACAGGACATTGAGCAGGAAAGCACAGGCAGATAACATCACCATACAATTGACAATGGAAGGATGCAGATAAAAACCACATAAGATAAGATACCACACTCTTTGTCAGCAGAAAATCTAGTTAGAGCTGGTTTGTAAAGTCAGAATAACAGGAAGGTCATTAGTTATGCATGCATGGTTGTAAGGAGGCTGGTCTTGGCAAAAGTTTGAATGAACCAATCATGTTTCGTGTCCCATATGTAAAGCTATAGGGGAGTTTCTCTAACTTTGTGTTAAAATATAAAACTTTATGTTTCTGTTATATACGTTGTCATTCCTCCTAGGTAGGGTGACCCAGAGTGTGAATAATTTATACCACTCTGTAAGCTAAATATTTGATTTGTTTTAAGCAACCCTGTGAACCAGTATTTGATTTCTTGTATTAAAATCTAAAGAAAATTAAATTACTCTCGTCTCCTCTCTGATAAAAATGAACACGCATGGAATTTATAGAGTTAAGGTTTAAATTGAATATAGAATAAAATCTTTCATATCCCAGAAAAGACAAGATTATCTCTCATGGATCGGGCCTGGATGTCTAAGATCGACTCCTTGAATCTTTTATTTTCTCCAGACAGGTGCGTCATCCCCTCGGTGAGTCTTTTAACGTCTTCTTTCAGTGTTTGATTTTCTGTAACGAGCGAAGCTACCTGTTGTTGGCTGAATTCCAGAGATTCCCTCAGAGCCTGAAATTCTTTGTGTAGAACCTTAACCAGCGCGAGACGGGTGTCCAGGCTGGTTAGCTTCTTATCTATTGAGTCCAGGATGTCGCCGTAGCTTCTATCTGGCGAGTTGGTGGAAGTGCTGGCCTCAGAATGAGTGCGTTTCTGAGATGGAGTACTTTTTGGTGCATTCGAAGCAGGTTTCCGTGACTTACCCATAACGATGTTATCAAAGCACTCGTCTAGGTAGCACTCCAGCGAATCCAATATTTCCTTATCCATGTTGATTAGATGAAAGAAATAATTTGACAGTTAGTTTAAACGGACAGAAGCTGCGTTTTGTTCAAAATTATTGCCTTATTTTACCTGGCATTGTTTGTTTATTTTACCAGTATACCACCATGTTTACTTACGCACAGCTCTCGCGAGTACTCAGCAGCTCATCCTGCTCTGACTCCTCCTGTTGATGGTTTTAAAGCTAAGCTTTGGTTACGCATCATAACAAATGACCAAAAATGAAAGATCAACAGCAAAAATTCCTCTAACTTCAGAGGACAAAAACTCACAAAGCACACAGGTCCAAAAAAAACCTTAAACTCTAAGAAAAAGGGGAACCCAATGTACGTAAAAACAAAAGTTAATATGTAGCTAACAGAGCCACTCCAAGATGCAGCCACCCAGAGCAGTGCAATTCTAGAATTAAAGTCTCTGCCAATAACATGTCTTGATCTGAAAACAACAACTGGACCATCTGGTTGTGTGACTCAACGGACAGGCGCTCTGCCAAATTTACGTGCCTCCCTCACTCATTACAGGCAGCCACATTTTGCAACAGAATAACACTGGTGAGAGACGTTCTCCACTCAATAATGTCAGAGGAAAAACTGGCAGCCCACTACCACTTAACTTTAGAACAAACTACCAGATGGGACTCTAGAAAAAACGCACAGAAAACAAAAGCCAGGTAGTGAAACTGCAACTTGTGATATCATGCAATAAAATCAAAATTAATTATTTAAAGGGACTATATCATGCTATTTTAGAGCTTTCAACTTCTGGGATAGACATACAGTATATATGATAAAATGTTACTGCTGGTGTTGTATGGTATTAATTTGTCCTAACATTTAACTTGTATTCTGTAGTTAATGTTGGACCACGGAGTAAAACGGCTTGTTTCTCTGTAATTCCGTCTCCTGCATCCCCCACCACCCCCACTCACCCGCTCCGCTCCTCTCAGGTGCAGAGCTGGTCTAACACTGGCAGCAGCACAGACTGAGAAAAACGGTGCTGAGCTTTATTTCAAACAGTATTCTGACAGTGAATTTGAAAAGCACAAGGTACCACAATGAAACTCTGTTATATTAAGGGCTCAGACATCGGTTTATTTTATTTTTTTGAAAGAAACGGAGTCAATAAAGCTTATTTCAGTTGCTAAATCTCCAGGGCCTTGTTTTTTAAAAGGTATAATCCGGATAAAACTGATCAAGATTAAGTAATCCTTTTTTTTTTTTTTGCGATCCATGATCATGTAATCCATCTTACTTTTGAGCCAGTTTTTCAAAGCAACATCGGATTGGATCAATCTGATCCGGATAGGAACTTTTCAGGATCACCAAATCTGGATAACTAGTGCTCAAACAGGATAGGAAATCACAGTGTACAACTATAGATATGCAAAAAGCAAAAAGTAGAATAGCCAGTGTGGGGTCAATATAAGTTTATTTTTATTTGAAACAAAAACACACACATAAAAAAAGACACAAAAAAACACCCCATCCTCTTCTACCAGTCCGCTCATCTGAGACCTGCCACCCACAAGCACTGTACATTGAGGATATTTATAACAAGTTTCAAATATAGATGTATTCAATAAAAAGACTTAATGTGAAATACTCAACAATAATTTCGGACTTCCTCATCTGATGTGGAGAGACCAGCTTGTCTGAGCGTAGCCTTTAGGAGATCGATCTCCAGTCTCGCCTTGATTTGCTGCAGTTTGGTCAGAGTCAGTTGTTCCTCTGCCAGACAAAGCTGTGCTTCTGCCCTGTCAGTCTCTTTTTCCAGAAGTGCCTTGTAATCATAATCTTTGTTTAATGAAGGGAGCTTCAAGCATTTCCTCTGAGATCCTGTGTCAACTACCACTGGCTCAACCAATGAGGATCCAGCTTCTTCCACAGGAACAGAGCTGAGATTCAATATAAATACGATCTCTGGATCAGCCACAATACCGTTTTTTGTTGGTATCCTTAGCAGAATTAAAACTTCCCACTATTGTTCCATAATGATACCGAACACCCTCTAGTAGTGCATTGGTTTCAGCAGCACTGATGTTACAGCTTCTTTAGTCCATAGTTCCATTACTTTACTATAATGAACATTGTTCATCATTTATAGGCCTTGGATCCAATTGCCTCAATTGAACACAAGCCAAAACTAATCAGTTGTAATAGGTGTGTTTGAAAAGACCAACTACACAGCCATATAAATCAGCCTTTCTCAGAGGATTCACAGAGAGACTGTGAAACGACAGGTGTTGTCCACCACCACTTTGCTAGTAGAGGATACCATCAAAGGGTGTATGTTGAATGCACCAAGCCACTGGAGCAATACACCACTGAGGAGCTGTATGTCCGGTTTCGCTTTGGGAAGGCTGATATAGAGTACCTTGTAAACCTTCTCATTCAAAAACTTCAACACAGAACCCGAAGGAGTCACGGTCTGTCTGTGGAAGACCAGATCCTCATTGCTCTCCGAATTTATACATGTGGGACTTTCTATCAAGTTGTTGGTGACTATATGGGATTGATGAAATCAGCTGTGTTTGATGTGGTGAGAGATTTGTCAATTGCACTGACCAGCCTGGTCAACGGGAGTTTATAAACAGAAAAGGGAGGCACAGCATCAATGTCCAACTTGTGTGTGATGCTGACCTCATCATCACCAACTGCGTTGTCAAGTGGCCTGGGTCTGGTCATGATCCACGCATCCTGAGGGAGAGTACTCTATATAGAGACCTCCAAACCAACCGACTGGATTGCATAATATTAGGAGACAGTGCCTAACCACTCCTACCATGGTTGATGAATAATTTTCTACCAGCAAATGCACCGGTGCAGACAGGCTTCAACACTGCTCATTGCAGAGCAAGATGTGCAATTCAGCATTTAAACTGAGTTCTTAAGAGGCGCATTGCATGCCTTAACTACTTGAGAGTGGAACCACAGAAAGAATGCAACATAACTCTTGCCTGCATTATCCTACACAACATCGCTACAAAGCGCAATGTCCCTCTCTGTGCTGATAATGATGCACCTGAGCCCCTTGGAGACCCTGACCAACCTCCTGTAGTCTGCCAGAATGAGCAAACAGGACGTAATAGTTAGACACTATTTCTGATTGGGATTTGTTTTGGATTTCAAAAATCAGTGATTGCCATACTTTGCAGTTGGTTATTCTGTAATCATTGCATGCATCACTAATAAATATTGTACAAACAAAAAATATTTTTTTATTCTGATGTGTATATATATATATATATATACTGCTCACAAAAATGAAAGGAGCACTTAAAGAAACACATTAGATACATCAGATCTCAATATGAAGTTGGATATCTATACAAATAACGACATGGCAATTTCTTAGGATAATCCATTTTTTCAAAAACCTAATTTCTGCAACTCAAAATGCCTTTCAGTATCTTGTGTAGCCCTCACGAACTTGTATGCATGCTTGACAACATCGGGGCATGCTCCCAATGATACAACGGATGGTGTCTTGTGGCATTTCCTCCCAGATTTGTGTGAGGGCATCCCTGAGCTGTTGTACAGTCTGAGGAGCAACCTGGCGGCACCTTATGGACTGAAACATAGTGTCCCACAGATGTTCTATTGGGTTTAAGTCAGGGGATCGTGAAGGCCATTAAATTGTTTCAATTCCTTCATCCTCCAGGTACTGCCTGCATACTCTTGCCACATGAGGCCAGGCATTTTCGTGCATTAGGACGAAACCAGGACATACTGCACCAGCAGTATCTGACAATGGGTCTGACAATGGGTTCAAGGATTTCATCTCGATACCTTATGGCAGTCAGAGCACCATTTCCTAGGCAGTAGAGGTCTGTGCGTCCCTCCATGGATATGCCTCCTGTTGGCTTTGCTATCCCATGCGGTCGGCCACTCACTTTCAGGAAGGTATGAGGCGCCAACATTCAGAACCCCGGCGGGACGTTTTCCAAAATAAAAGTCAGAACTGAGAGACAGAGAGAGCAAATAAGACACACAACAGATATCTGTTTCACACTGGACGCACCTGCAGGTGGGGTCAGCAAGAACTGAACCACCACTCTACAAGGTTGTACCATTTTTATTAAGGAAGAACAAAGAACGTATTCACATGACTTATTCTCCTCCCACCAAACCTTATCAGACCAAACGTTATTCCCAAGGATTCCTCCTGACCTAATTTATGGCCGTACCATGGAGTAGGCTTTTCTGGCCCTTCCTCCCTACACCTGGCTTCCATTCTTATCTACAGACATCCTGTTTTTACAGCCTGCAATAAACTTACCCAAGAGTTTTATGACTTAAAAGCTTATCCCAGTTAAATACTGGTCAAGGATATGTTTTACAACCATGCATAATAGAAAAACAGACTTTTACCTTCTGAATGCTAACTAAAGATTATATAAAACATATTTAATACGAGACTGTATATAAAATAGCCCCAAAAAATATAACATACAACACTCCCCAGACCATCACTGACCCACCACAAAACCTGTTGTTGAACGACGTTGCAGGCAGCATAACGTTCTCCTTGTCTTCTCCAGACTCTTTCACATCTATCACAGGTGCTCAGGGTGAACCTGCTGTCGTCTGTAAAAAGTACAGGGTGCCAGTGACGGACTTGCCAAGTCTGGTGTTCTTGAGCAAATGCCAGTCGACCTCCACGGTGCTGGGCAGTGAGCACAGGGCCCACTACAGGACGTCGCGCCCTCAGGCCATCTTCATGAAGTCTTTCCTGATTGTTTGGGTAGAGACATTCACACCAGTAACCCTCTGGAGGTCATTCTGTAGGGCACAAGCAGTGCTCAGCCTGTTCCGCCTTGCACAAAGGAGCAGTTATCGGTCCTAATGATGGGTTGAGGACCTTCTACGGCCCTGTCCGGCTCTCTGAGAATAACCACCAGTATCCTGATATCTCCTCCATGTTCTGGAGATTGTGCTGGCAGATGCATTAAACCTTCTTGCTGCAGCACATGTGATTGTGCCATCCTTGAGAAGTTGGACGACCTGTGCAACTTCTGTAGGGTTAAGGAATCACCTCATGCTGCTAGTAGAGATAATTACTCAAGCCAAAACCAGCCAAAAAAAGTTCAAGAAGGAGAAACTTGAAATGACCTCCACATGTAAAAGCAGTCCTGTTTTGAGGGTTTTCTAATTGTTGCCACTATAGTGCACCTGTTGTTAAGTCCATGAACACCAATACAGCTGAAAGTGATTAACAATGCCCTCAGCTGCTTAACCAACCAGAAAATTATCAGACATGTTTAATTGATTTCTTGCCAATCCTACTTAAAAAGTGTTCCTTTAATTTTGTAAGCAGTTTATATATATCAATTAGTGACAGAATAAATGTATTGTTTTTGGTCAATTTTGACAGCTTTTTGGGGGATTATTTCATGAGGCCAAACTCTTTCTACTTTGCTGTAGGCCTATAATGAAAGGCTGAATACGTTAAAACCTACCTAATGACTGTAGCCCGACGGATGAACAAATAATATTAAAACCTTATGAATAAATAGGATATCTTGGGAGATACTGCATGATCCAAATATAATAATATTTGATAATTTTTTTAAAGTTTTCATTACATTTTGGGAATGAAATCCAAACTTTATCTACCCTTCTGAGGGGATCCATTTAATCCACATTTTTTTGATCAAAGTGATTCAAATCCTACAATAAAGTTCTTTAAAACCCAAATTAAATGTTTGATCCAGATGAAAACCAAGATTGGATTACGTGATCTAATCTGATTATGTAATCTATTTTTTTTCTTTTGAAAAACACATTTTCAAGATTTGATCGAATCAATTATCCAAAATCCTAGATGATTACTTTTGAAAAACTGGGCCCAGGCTTTAGACAAAGCCAAAAGCAACACAACTGAGTCCAGTAAGCAAATCTTTCCAGCCAAGTATATAAAAAAAAAAAAGACGTAGGTGTTGTTTGCACCCGTTTACTGCACATTCTGAGACACTACAGATAAATTAATTAACCACACAAGGCTGGGATAACATCACATAAACTGCTTGGTGAATGGCTAACACACATTTGCATTTAGATACCTACTTCTCTTTCCATCAGGCGTCTTTGTTCTTTGATCCAGCTGTTGATCTTTTGGAATGTAGAATAAAATCCTGCAATCCATGCAGCCAAACGGACGTTTTCACAGAGAAAGTAAAAAATCCAACAAAAGAAGAGTGTTTTAAGCTGCCAAAAAATGAAGCAGCAATGAGCTTTGAGAAGGAGAAGGGTGTGTTCAGAACTCTATTAGAGGTAAGTCACTCTGCTTGCAGGGGTGGTGCAGATACCTCTACCACTCCCTCGTTTTCAATTAATGATGTCACTGGTTGAACAGTTTGAACACTCAGTCATTTTCTAGAAGAGGGAGGGTCAGCTGCTCAGAGAGCAGGATTCAGGAGGATTACTCAGACATGCTTTAATTAAGCCAAAGGGTTTTTACATGAGAAAATGGCACTACCTGTCATGGTTCGGCCCAAACTCCTGACCCACATGCAGAACCACACTGAGACTGTTTGACAATTCAAAGGGGTTTATTTAAATAAGAAAGTAAATAGTTCAGCTAGAGAACGTCGGGAACTGGTAGGCATCTGGAAACGGAGAGATTGGATTAGGAAGGAATGATGGCTAATGGAAATTAATTGGATTCCTGAATGTGTCAGTACTCACTGATCCGGGGTGATCTCTGATCCTGGGAGGAGTAAGTGAGGTTTGCTGAGCGGAGACTGGGGCTTCTGGGGAGTATGGGAGGAGACGGTGTGGCTGAGAGCGAGCAGGCAGGTAGAATGCTGCACAAGAAACTGACTGTGATGGAGGTGAGTAATCCACTTGCAAAACAGCTGTCAAACTTGGAGGCTTTACCGGAGACTGGTTGCGTCAAAAAAACTCCATTCAACAAACCTGGGAAACAGAGGCTTGGATGTACCGGTATGGTAACCATCAGGCGCTGAAGAGTTGTCAGCCAGCTCCTTATAAAGCACCAAACAGCTGATTGGGAACAGGTGGAAGCAATCAGCCTGTGCAGCAACTCAGTCACAGATCCTCTCTGAAAGAGAGGACTCGCTCCGGATACAAAACCTCACACTACCAGATTGTTGAAAACTCCAAAAACGTGATTTTGCATGATAAAGGCCCTTTAAAATCATCCACTGTGTTTTTCTACATTTTTGTTTTGGATTCTGTCCCTCACAGCAGAAGAGTACCTTTGGTATAAATTACAGACCTCTACATGCTTTGTAAGTGGGAAAGCTTAAAAAATCAGCTGTGTATCAAATACTTATTCTCCCAACTGTATCTGCAAACAATGACCCCACACCTAAGTGTGTGTAAGTGCATATAAGGTTTCCCTATATGATTGTTTGATAGCTGGTGGGAGGAGCCACCAATCCGTCCAACAGGAAACAACACAACAGGAAGGAGGTCAGGGATACAGACGCCCAGAGGGCCCCCAGAGCCTAGGAGCCCAAGGAGGACTAGCAAAGGGCTGACTGCACCCCAGAAGTGAGGAACAGAGTAAAGCCCCCGGGGGAGCATCCGGAAGCTAAAATGCAGGGGCCTGGGAGGCCGTAGGGATGAGCCCATGGGTTCCGCTGGGCCAACTATGCCTGGGTGGGCCCAGTCCAGGACCCAGAGACCCCAGGGACCTGGGGTGCCCCTCAGCAGGGCCCAGACCAGGAATCGGTAGACAGGGGTTCTCCGCTGCAAGGCCGGGGGTGGGGCTACAGCTGGCTGATGGACGACACACGCCACCACTACCCTGGGCCTGCCTGTACCATCCACACCCCAGCCAGCCCCCCCATGCTAGGGCACCAGAGCAACAGCTACAGCGGACGGACAGCCCCCCAGGTCACACCCAGCCAGCACCTGGACACAAAGATCTACCAGCTCCTAGGTGCAGATCCCGCCTCACACAGAGCGCTGAGATGAGGCACTCAACCAAGGCCAGACAAACCCAGCAATGAACTGACCAGACATGGAAATTATAAAACAGGCAGCGGATCTGAGCACCAGATCTGACCCCTTCCGAGCCACAGAATGGCACCACCCAAAAATTCAAAACTGGCACCCCAAAAGAGGTGCACCAACCAACCCAAGGAAGACCCGCCACATAAGCCCATCCCGGACTGGCCAGGGACGAGATGGACCACACCTGTGCCCCCAGCCCCAGAAAGCGAGAGCCACCAATGCACGAGCAGGCTGGGGCATCAGTCACTGACAGGGAGTGATGGAGGGGAAATAGGTCCCCATTAGATGTAGGGCCTGAGATGCACCAGGTGAGAGGGCAGCTGAGGACCCAACCTGACAGGTAGATGGACACACAGTCATACATACCCTCCCTCTTATGCACATACATTTTCACACCAAGACACCAAAGAAAGGACAATGTACACTCACTCATATTCCCGGACCCCAACCGCTGATGGTCGCTAGTGAACAGGGGTGTGGAAAGATAAAAGATAAGATAAAGTGTGTTTACTCAACAACTATGAACTCCTGGGCCCTGTCTACACAGAGATGAAACCAGGTGTAGCAGCAAAGATTTTTAATCACATAGGTGTCTCATCCACAAGTAGTCAGCTTCTCAGGACACCGTAAATGATTGTGTTTTAATTGTGTCGCAATGTGGAGTATTCTCACGACACTGGCTCAGTTGTCTCTGTGATTACGAGCTTGGCAACATTTTTTCTGAGTGGGTGACGCTCCATTCTTATATTTAATGCGCATACGCGCAACTCAGTGATGGAGTAAACAAACATGGCACCATACGATGCTGCAGTCCTAGTAAAACAAATCTGACCTTATTATGGATCCTAGAATATTATTTATTGTCCATCCTCTATCATTAGCAGCAAAAGCTGGATCTTGAGAACCACAGACACCACATGCTTTTAAATATAGCTCTCATTTAAAGATAGATTTGTCGTGTTTGCTGCCGGTTTGATTTTACATGCTCTGCTTTCTATTCTGTTTCTCTGGAAGTCTCACAGCACAAGCAATTGGCCTGGGATAGGTACTGCAGCATCTGGATCATGTTAGAGCGAATCCATGTGGTCAAAGATTTGAATTATTGCAGTGCTATTTTTACAGACTGCTTTTAAAGCTATGCCTGTTTTTTCTGTGTCAAAAGGACCTAAGTGTTCAATATATTTTTATAAAGTTTAGCAACAATATAATACTGCAGCCTATCTCCAGCTGTCAACAGGCGAGAGGCGGGGTACACCCTGGACAGGTCGCCAGTCCATCACAGAGATGTTATTATTATTCTACAAAAAATATTGTGTCTATTGTTGCAGACTGTTTTCTCAACCAAAAAATATTCAGCTGATAAATTAGTTTAAATAAGGTTCTCTTCATCTCTACTTCCTGGTTTCATTTAATAACTTTCCCTGTCACTCAATACTATATTTTAAAGCAGTTTAGAGTTGTGAGTTTGTAAAGCAGAAAAAAAATCACATTTGGCTATTGTGGTCAAAATTTAGTGATGAGGATAACCTCTCGGATATTCAGATAATGATTGTTTTATTTATTTTTTTGTTCTGTTTACTGATATGTTAATCAGATATGATAGATTTTCAGGATAATGTGTTAGGCTTCAGAGATATGTGTGTGCAATCTTCACCCATGGACGTCAGGTTGGCATAGAGACCGCCAGATATCTATGGACACTTTGACATAAGCGGGGTGATTTGTTTTCTATCGGGGCAGCTGACGCCACCCTGCTGGGCTTTGGAGTTGTATCTGATGGAAGGCTTTCTGAAGAATATATTTCTCATCTTATGATTATTGAATCCTATATATTTCTGTGTCAGGTTGGGGGAAGCAGGTCAGTCTATGGAATTGTACTGTTGTACTGGAACTGTCAGAGCTGTCCCCCTTCTGATCAACAAGTCAATATTGAAATCCTGAACTGCTGAATTCTATCACATCATTTGTTAATCTTTCTCCATAACACTTTGTTATGATATTGACCCAATGGGCATTATGTAAATGTATAGACAAAAAAATTATTATTTATTTTTTAATGTTTTATTTTTTAGTCGCTCATTCCTCTAGAATAGCTTATACACTACTCTAACCAAAGAGGTTTACAGCTAAAATAAAATTGAAATAAACAAAACACTGTCACCTCACTATTTTTTTGCCCTTGGTATTTCAAATATGCATTGATTAGAAGATCTTATAGGACCTTTTCATATTTATGGAGAGTGGGAATTTTCTGACAATTTGAGACAAGAAGGTTAAACCTTAAAATGAATTTATAAATTGACTGGAAACTTAGAGCTGTTACCAATATTAATCACTTTTTTCTAGATCGTTACAACTAAGAAAAGGTTTAAGTTTGGCCAGAAGACAAAAAAGCTTGCTCTGACAACAGAAACAATCTATCACATTCCAAGCAGAAATGAAATGAAAGTGACTACAGCTTTTGTATTTAACCGATTGACATCATAAGGTAAGATCAACGTATTTCATAATAAATAAATAAATAATTTTTCCCGTTTCCTCTGCTTTTAACGGTGACATTCTTGCTGTGTTTTCAATCAACTCTGTGACATTAGCTTCAGTCTACATTTAAAGAGTGGTGAGTGGTGTTTGGCAGTTTCCAAGCAACACACTGCCACGGCCACACAAACATGCGTCATTTCCTACAAAGACTCCAGAGCGCGACCCATTCTGCGGTGTCCTCCAGCTGCGCTCACAAAGAGCTTTGCAGCAGAAAGGAGCACATTATGTTACAGCATCTTTTTTTTGTAGAAATAGTCATACCTGGAAAGTGTTTATGTAGTTTACTAAATAGGCTTATTTAAGATTCACATGAATGAAAATAGCCTTTTTTTTATTAGAAAACCCGTTCCACCGGACAATCCAAGTCGCTGAGGTGCGTCCCGTTCAGAACCCCGTTGCAGCTCGTGTTGAACATACAGAAAGAATAGGACGGAAAAGAAATATTCTTTTTTTCGAGCTGTTGAACCGTAAGTCTTAGATAGGAACATGCGTTCCTTGGGGTGACAAACGGAGCGCACATCAGCGTCATTACGCACTTTGATCACCGTTCACCTGTTGATGCCTGAAGCTCGGGGAGCTGTTTAACTTTGTCGATCGGAGATGTGAGGTGAACGGCGTTGGACCAAATGCCCGATCCACCCACAGCACTGTATGGCGCACTGTTTCTCCGTTATGCGGTAGGATGAGCGCTGATCTGGAGCGCGCTTCGCCCAACACATCGGTGAACTCGGACGGCTTAGGGGGCCGTGCGCTCTCTGCAAATGTCCGGAGACTCCATAATACACTCAACCTGCTTCTAAGTGATCTGGAGAGAGAGCAGTTTATTCATTGTCTAAATGTTTATCACGCCAAGCGCAACGTTTTCGACCTGGTCCAAACTCTCAAAGTGATTCTGAACACACCGGGAAAGCGAAAGCTGCTGCCCATGCTGCGCCTCGTCATCCCGAGGTCCGACCAGCTCCTGTTCGACCAATACACGTCTGAGGGGCTCTACTTAAAACCAGACCTGCTTCCCAGCAACGGCAGCGCGGAAAGCTTCGGAGACGAGGGCGATTCAACTCTGCAAACATATGTCAGCTCAGTCTGCAAGCAGCCTCTCACAGCGGGTTGTCCTGAGCCCACAGCTTCCACAGCCCCGCTCTTTAGTGAGGGCCTATTTGGAGAAGTGCGCCAAGTTACTCTGACGCGTTCCAGAAGCCTAGAAGGTTTGGGTTTCAGCATCCGTGGTGGTTCAGAGCACGGCGTTGGGATCTACGTGTCCCTGGTGGAACCTGGCTCATCGGCTGAGAGAGAAGGTCTAAGGGTTGGAGACCAGATAGTAGAAGCAAACGAGTCAGTGTTTGACTCTGTCACTCACACAGAGGCGGTGAAGGTAAGATGGGATTTCATACGTGTGGAAGTGTGCTTTCTGTGTGCTGCAGGATGAATCCAGCGGTTTGAGTGGATTGCTGTATTTTTTGAAGAAAGAAGCGCTGCATTCTGCAGGATGAAGCAGAGGCACTGAAGCATACTTTGCTGACCTAAAACAGCAGCGGTAGCTATGGGACAGTGCTGCCTCCTCTGTAGCCAGTGAGCCCAGAAGGCAGCCACCTTAACCTTTTATTAAAGTTCTTCCACACCAGTACTCTGCCTTTATGCTCTGTAATTACAAGCACAGCAAGGCTCCCTCTGCTTCCTTTATTCAAACCGAAAACTAAAACAAGCTGTGTAATGCTGCTAATTTTCCATAATTAGAATGAGTTGATTTAAAATGACAGTAACGTTGGATTACTTGTTCTGAGTTTGAAACCACTAGCTGAGTTGAATTTGAAAGGTTAATAATCCCCTTAGCTTCTCCCTTCAGTCACACACATCAATCTGAAATTTGATGTGTTTCACACTTCACATACTGTAGCTGATATGGGGTTTTTCTCTGGTTCAAAGACTGTATTTTAGCATGAAGAGAAAAAATTATATATCTGCATTGAAAACCTATATTACAACCGTGGAAAAGTTTTATAATGTTCAATTTTAAATTTACAAAACCATAACATGAATAGGTTCTGGTAGTTCTAACGAACTTACTCAAACAGTGTGAATCTGTCACACAGCACTGACCAGCAGTAGTTCTGTGGATTTTTTCACAATTTCCTTGTGATTTCCTTGAAATAAACCATGTGGCTTAATTCTACTTCACTAAGAAAGCACACTGACACCAAGAACACAGCTGGGTATTAAATTAATGAGTTCCACTGCATGATTTGACAAAATACAAACTTAAAACAATTGTTTGGTGAGGGTAAAAAACCCAGACTATTCATGAGAGTATTTTTTAGTCGATAATAAAAGAGGTACAATAATTGTGCTAATTAATTCATTTTTATCTGATCAGAACCCACTGGATGGAGTTAATGCTATGAAGAAACCAGGTCTTCTACTACCTAATTTTCAGACGTAGTCCCTTGGATTTTTCTATCAAAGCAAGAGAACACATAATCTGGCATTAGTAAATACTATGACAGGAGAATAAGTGATTTCTGATAGATTTCAGCTACTTCAGTCCTTTAAAAACAAGGGTTTGAGAAGTTATGTGTTTGTGCTAGCATTTGACTCTGATAATCCTTATCCCATGACGGGTTCTGCATTAGATGACAGTGACAGTCTTTGGTCATCAAAATTTAACTGGTATTAATTTGTTTATATACATGGTTGGATTTTTCATTCTGATAATTTATAATCAATCAATTTTCATGCTTGTAAACTAAGTAAAATGTATATATATATTTTGCATGTATCATATGGTTAGTTACATAATTTCAGAGATAGATTTAGGATTGAATATCCGGGGTTTAGCATTGATGAGCCATGGATGTTTTGTTTTTTTAGCAAATGCAAAAAATTGTTGCTTTGAATAATGCTGCATCTCGACTTTCAAATTCTGTGCACCTAAAAGAAGACAAAAAGCACAGAGTTACACATATAGATTAATATGATTTATTGAACCAAACACTATTAATCAATAATATCAACCAATTAACCATATCAGTCAGCTGCTGAGCGAAGTCACCCCAGGTCACTGGTCCAGGAAATACATCCAATAAGAGCAGATCATTTAAGCAAGAGGGCTACTCTGCTGTAAAGAATTGAGGTACTTAACATATTCAGTTCAGTTTATCTATACAGCCCCAGTTCACAAAAGATGTCATCTCAGGGCACTTTATAAGAAAAGTCATTTCAATACAATTATACAAACATTCCAATCAGTTAAAAAAAATATATTTTTAAGGAATCCCAGCAGATTACGTCAAGTCATTGACGTGAGGTCGTGCCCCGTTGATGCAGTTGAGGTTGGAATGCTCTGGGGTTTGCGAAGACAGACCAGAGACACAGAAAGAACAAAATGTAAGAGTACTTTCTATAAAAAAGTAAAAAGGTAATAGGACATAGAGCATGTTTGGTCACTGGGAGCATCATCAAAGTCAATGCTCCCCATCCAACAGGGCATTGTAACTGAGCAGGATACCATACCAGGTGTAGCTTCTATGGAGAGAAAAATACTGAGAAAAAAACAAGGTTAACAGCCAATTAACACCTTGAAAAATAAATCCAATTAAATTAATAAATAAATCAAATAAAAATAATTGTGAGTAGTAGCAGGGAAAAGTAGCAGAGTGAAAGATTCTAAAGCTGCATTTGCATTCACATCTGATAATCCGGTAGACTTGGTTCGATTGGGGACCAAAATTGCACTGGCTTTTTTATGATCAGAAAGTCCAACGCTTTGAGGAAAAATTTTACCTCTCCTGTGGTAGCACGGTTGAAAGGCTGTGCTTCCCCACTGCAGGGGGAAACCTACAGTGAAATGTAAACAAACATGGAGGAGCAGCAAATTGTTTTAGGATTGATCTGTTGTGTTTGGCAAATGTACAAAATAATTACTAATAATTAAATATTCTTTATACAAGATGGCTGAGACAGCTCCATATGAGCAGTGTACTATGAGGAGGACCGCCTGAATATAACTTCCAACACAGATGTTCTCCTCATACAGACGTTGAGCAAGGCATGTGCAAGATCCAGCATTTATCTCTCCAGCATTAGTGGTTGTTTAGACTGTATTTAATATGGCCCACTTCCTACTTTTGGTGCGGCCCCGGTCTGTTCACCATTCACAGATGCAATCAAACCTAAGCAGAGTTTGTTTCAATCGAACCAAGACCAACGTTTTTAGGCAGGCTAGAGTTCATTTGTTTGGTCCGAATAAGAGTTTGATTCCTCATTCATACCTCTCAAAACAAACCAGACTTTCCGGGCAAATGAACTAGAGTTTGTTTCAATCGGACTAAACAGGACTGATGTGAATGCACCCTAAGTCTATAGCAGCATAACTAAAAAGATAGCTCAGGACACGATAATGTAAGTAAGCCATTCTAATTATAAGTTTGATCAAAAAGAAAGGTTTTAAGTCTGGTCTTAAAAGTAGACTTGGTATCTGCCTCCCAAACTAAAATTTTGAGCTAGTTCCACAGGATAGGAATCTGGTTACTAAAAGATCTGTCTGATATACTAAGTTTAGAAATCTTAGGAACTACCAGTAAACCTGCAGTCTGAGAACGAAGTGCTTTATTAGGAAAATATGGAACAATCAAATCTCTGATGGATGATGGGGCTTGATTATTAAAGCATAGTTTATACTGCTTTGTCAAAACGGATAGACGCAATGCTATTATCCGTTGACGCATGGGCTGTCCATTTGTTACGCAAGCACAGACGTAGATGAGACTAATTTTAACTATCTACTACTAACTACTATTAATTATCCATCAATGTCAATGGAGAGCGTATGCTTTTGATTGGTCAGCCCAACATCAGCCAGAGCTCATTTCACCAAAATGGTGCTCTATTGTGGATGTAATCAGTAGTCAGGGTGCAGGGTTTGGACACTACATGCTTTATATTGCAAGGCCAGTTTAACTAATATGGTCTTTTGGTGAGCGCAGTAAGGTGTAGAGAACAACAAAACAGACCACTGTGTTTGTTTACATGCATTTTTGGTTTATTCTATCAGCTGCACTTCTATTAAAAAGCGTTCCAGCTCAATTAAACTTACTTTCTGTTGGTCAGTGCTGCTTGAGGGGAAACGTGTTACAAAGCTGAAGAAAATTAACCGGTCAATGACCTGAAGAGATCTGGGAGCACAAGAACAAAGGTTACTACTAGTAACAATACATGTCATAGATTAAAATCCTATGTGCTCAAAATGTCCCCCTTCTTAGGTCAGCACATGTCCAGCCCCATCTAAAGTTTGCCAGAGACCATCTCTGGATGATCCAGACGAGAATTGGGAGAATATCATGTTGTCAGATTAGACTAAAATAGAAGTATTTGGCATAAATACCACTCGCTGTGTTTAGAGGGGAAAGAATGCTGAGATGCATCCCAAGAACACCATGTCCCAAGTGAAGCATGGGAACAGAGACATTATGCGTTTGGGCTGCTTTTCTGCAAGCGAGATCAAGGTTTTCCTAGGTCAAAAAAGGTAAGTGGCGGTACCCACTGGGGGATTTGAAGGTACGCATGATTGTTTTTTTTGCCCATATGAATTTCACTGCTGTGTGGTGAGTGGCTATTATGAAGACAGCTCTAGCTAGCCTTCTGTGTTGAGATAGGTCTCCAAACTATACACTTCAGTCAAATACGCACGCTGTGAAATCTGTCAGATGTTTATGTAAATTCTAAAGTAGGGGAGAGTGGAGGATGCACCCTCTCAGCCTCTGTAATAAAATGCCTAGAGGACGGGTACAAAAATGTATTGTTGCCTTTGACCCATATTTTGTTATATTTATTTTTCATTTAATATTTAAATTTAAAATATTTTGATATAAAATAAACTTCTTAGTACAAAATAGTTCGTAACCTATAAAATTTGTCGCTGTACATGATGGTGGCTGTTCATGGCTACGAACCTGGCATCTGCATGGCTTAAAATTAAGTTTTGTTGTTGCAACTATATCCTCGACATACTAAATGTTGCTTTGGTGCCCATGTTCCATAGTCAACCTTTAACTCTTTAGGCGCCAGAGTTTTTCATACAAAATATAAAATTTTGATATATCTAGTTCAAAAGATTGTAGCTTTAATATGATTATAGATAAAGGTACACTGTAAATTAGAAAAATATTCAGTATGATCCGAAGTTTGTGATAGTTGCAAAATCACACATCTAATTAGCATATTATGATGTCATCAAGCATTGGCAATATTGGATTCCATGACTGTTAAATTTTTTTGCTTTTTTACATTGTTTAAAACTTTTATTTAATTAATTATTTCATTTTTTTTATTTCAATTTTTCTATATATGTATTTCTACATCTATATTTTTAATTTTTTGCCTATTTTTCAAGAACAGGTGGACATATCTGTTTATGTCCTTTTTTATGAGGCTCCGTTACTCTGTTCACTATATAAAATCAACAGAAAGAAAATCATTTGGAACAAAATTTTACAGATCCGTCCCAAAAATAACTAACAGGCTCATTGATCCACTGGGGATCCTACTCTTCCCCATCTGTCAAGCAAACCTCGCCAAAATCATTATCAATATCATCATCCTCACTTGCAGCGGGACAGAGAACTTTACTGCTGTTTACTAGCATTTTAGCAATCTTTTTTTCTCTCGTTTCCCATTGCATTTGCTATTGTTTTTACATACCTTCCACCTAAGTCACGATTAGCTTTGTTATGACCACCTTTCTACCCGATCACACATCTTTCTCCGACTCGGGGGAACGTGATGCACAGCTTCTGAGCTGGAATGTCGCCGCTTGTGGAAAGTCATGGTGAAATGGGACTGGCTGTTGCTGGGGGCCATTTTAGGTTCACTTTCTTTCTCCCGGGACAACTGAATATCTTGATCAGAGGTAAATATTCTTCTTCGAAATCTGAATAAGGCAATACTTCCTGGTGGGGAACTCAGACGTCTCGGCATCATAAGATTTATCTTTCTAAAACGCGCTCTCTCAATGCTGTTACTGCAGCTGCTGCACCCGTTGTCCCCGGCTAGTGGTGCACACACCCAAAATGTGTCTTAGATTAAATTTACAGATGTCTGCCATGTCCTGGTGTAAAGTAGTAAATAAATTAGTGGCCCTATCTCCAGCTGTGGTTCGTTAAAACAGCAATGTTGCTTTTCGCAATATTGCGACTTAGGCTCGTAGAGGGTTAATGTCCTTCATTTAAATAGTTAGTCCACAACAAGTCGTATGTCTGAAATCCTACATGCTCTGTCACTCAAAACCTTCATAATTCCCTTACTTGTCTATATCTCTCACTAACTTTCACCAGAACTATTAGCATGAGAATTAGCATAACAGCTCGTTTCTTTTTTGTATTTATAAACGGCTGCAAACAACAAATAGGTGCACTACCGCCACCGACTGGTACGGAGTGTGCACCACAGTCAATAAATTGCCCAACCGCCCATAGCACTTGGCCTGTTTACATCTGTTTTCCAGGGCGGGAACAGCTGTCTCTGTGGGTGGGCACTGCCTCCCATTGCCCATCAATGTCGCCAGGACTGCTTTCACCATACATGCTGTCTATTTCTGCAAAGCACTTCCAGTGCTTTCAGTCCGCCCCACTCCTGCTGTTGTTGACTTTCAAGGCCTGTTATTTACAATTTGATTTATTTAGTTTTCTCCTGTAAATGTTTTGAACTCACTGGCAGCCATACTTCGCCATTCTGTGACATCACTTTAAACAAACAATGGCAGGCCAATCAGTGGCTACCACTGTTAGGAAAGAGTGAGGGTGACATCACTTTACCTGACCAATCAGTCCATAGGTGGGCCTGTTGGGTCGCCTCGGCACGTTTCAGACCGAGGCAGAGAGAGTCCAAAAAAAGGAGTTAGCTTAACCCAGAGAAAGGTAGTGGAAATGCACCTAATGTGGTGCTGAATCTACCCATTCCGGACTGTGCTGACCCTTGTGGAAAAGAGGCATTAGTGGACTAAAGTTTGAAGACCTAAGCGGTCTAGCAGATTGGTATTGTGGCAACAGATATTCTTTGGATATACTTTGGTGGTACGCCATTCAATATTTAATAGACTAGTCAACGCATATTGAAGTTTATTATAACCCTAACCATAATTTTTTTATGACCAAGGAGGCCTTTTGCTTTTAACAGCAGTACATGGAAATGCATAATCCAGATTTTACAAAAATAATAAAAATAAAAAAATAAACTAAAAACTAAAAAGCAAAACCATCTATTATATCTGCATAGTAAACATCCAGGACACTGATGTCGTCGGGGGTTTGGAAGACTGCACCATATGGTTAGGATGGTAACAAACAACCAGGATTAACTTACAGTTATTTCAAGGTATTATTTTGCTTTTGCAAACACTGTCCTAGACATACAATTGGACAGATTCTGATGGAGTTCCAAAGCATTTTAATCCAGTTTGATTTACTTTTTTCATAAGACATACATGTCAGATGAAGTAGAACATGATAAAGACCAGATGGGAAGAGTGTTCCAAGCGCAAGATGTTCTTCCATGCCTGGGCTAAAATATAACTCCAATGAACAACATGATTGGGGCTAACATAAATGCTAAGCTGAAGCTGACAGTGAAAACAAGAGAAACAGTAATCTTCAGAACCTATACTAAAAGCTGTTGATGTGTCTGTACTGAGTTATTTATTTGACTGAGTTATGCACGCTTGCCAGTCGCAAAGGACAGATTCTGTCGTGTGACATGCATAAACACTACACATAGTGCAGAAACATAGTGGAATTTTTCATTTTGTATTGAACAGAATCGAGTGCTACGTACCAAAGGTTCTATGTTTTACTTGCTACAGTACATCTCCCTCTTTATGTTAATAAAACCATACCTTGGATCGTGTTTCATGTGCATTTTTAGCTGAACTAACTGGTTTTACTGGACACATCATGAGTATGTCTGCTTGGTATCTGTGGTAGGTAATGTGACAGTTTTACATTTATCCAGATCTAGTGATATTTAGATATAATTGGTAGCCTACTTGAAAATCCAATCAGGCCATTCCTGTTTGTCCTGATCCTTTTCAGATATTGCTTCCATGTGTTTTGTTGCTGGAAATATTTCCAGAATTCTCTGCAGTCTTCACACATATAGCTCCAGAATTTCAAAAAAGCTATGAAGAACTCAGGTAAAAACTAATGACGAACAAATACTAATAAACAGATGACTATTCATACTGAGCTATTTTCTGGTTCTACTGGAGGTCTCCACTGTTGCTTCATGCATAATCAGTGTGCGGCAAAGTCAGCAACTTTCTACAGTTGCTACATGCTTATTCAGGAGTGAATACTGCAAGTCAATGACTTGATGCAATCTTCTGGGTTTACTTAGATCAGTGGTGCTCAAACTTTTTAAAATGTTTAAGTCAAAAGTACTCCATGGCAACAAAAATATAATAAAAAAACATTAAAATCGCAATAGTTTTGAGCATGTAATATTTTAAATAAACAAAGTAGATTGGCATTCTGCCGCCAATTCAGTGAAATTTTGTATTGAACTGAACTGAACGGAAAACTTCAGGAGATGTGTAAAAGATTTTGCTCATTTGCCTTGTTGAAAGAAAGGCATCTAGTTAACAAATTATTTTGGTCATTATTAAAAAAAATACACTTTGTTCATTACTTTACAGTGTCAATTGTAAGAAGATTCTGACTTGTTTGTAAAAAATATGTCCTGATTAAAAATAATAAGTTTCCATCTGCATCCACCTCTTGTGCTGATGGGCCAAATCATTCTGGAATTATAATTTAGGGGAATGGTTACAAAATTACTCTAGGGACAGCAAATGACCCACTTTGGACACCCCTGCCTTAGATAGAAAACATTTTATTCCATTTGAATAACAAACTTAGTGCCTTGAGCCACATCTGTTGTGAATTAGCATTGCATAAATAAACTGAACTGAAAAAATGAGTTGAATAAAAACCCTGATTAAATAGTTGTACTCTGAGCACATTGGGCCTCCTTAATATTTGGTTCTGTAAACCAACACTTAGTACTTAATTTGTGACATTCACAGAACATGTTTTATCCACTTACATGACTATATAGAAAAATACTAAACCAATTTATAAGCTGACTGGGACAATGTTTTATAGAGTGCAAGATATGCTTTATGTTTGATTGATTTAAAAGCAAAGTCCAACCACTTAATTTGAAACCTAAATTCTGGAGGGCTAATGGTTTTTGTTCATTACAAACTGAACATGTCTTGTTTCGTTTGTTGATTATGGTAAATCACAAAGAAGACTGAATTTGATTTATTCAAATTTATATTGAACCTTATCATACCTGATTATACATAGTAGCTTATTGCCTTGGTCACATTTTTTCAATACAATACAAATTGTGTAAAAACTGTGTGAATAAACTGCGAACCATTGTTGCATCAGCTTTAATAGCCCTCCAATGGGAGACTGAGAGGTTGGGTGTAAGAATAACAAAGTTGATAAGCTCCAAACTCAGACCAACTAAAGCACATAAGGTGCTTTCTTGTCCTTTAAATTGCTGTTTCATGTGCTAAAAAGTATCTGGTTGATATAAGATGTAAAAACACTGGCTTTATGGCTATAAAAATATGAGGTAATCGCAAGGAGAGCATTAAGTGTTTTTTTCTAAATATATTTAGAGATTCCTTGGATCACTGATTCAAAAAATGAGCATGCACAGCTAAAAGAGTAACAAAATAAAAAACATTAAAAAAATATCTTATTTGCATTTTATTCATTTCCAAGGTCCATTTTATGTTTGTGTTCTCCTGTATATTCGCTCCTGACAGCCAGAAGGGTCCAAGCATAAACACTTATTGGAATCCATTGTAAGTTTTCTCCTATTCAATCATAACACAGTGAAAGAAATACTTAAGCCAGGTCACTCTGACCCTAAATGTTCATGCTGCAGTAGAGAAAAGACCTCCTCTGTAATGTAGCTGACGTGGGTAGCTGCAAACAGATTTTGTGTTCCAGTTGGTCAAAATAAACCTATTCAAATTGTTGGCTGAGTGTGCAAGCTGTAACATACAAATGCCCAGTTTAAGGCCTTAAAAACATCTTGATCAGTCTGTTGGTGTACTAAAACTATAAAGTAGAGATTAATAAAATAATCTAAATCAAACAACAGAATAAATATTCACATCTGTGTGAGTTAATATGATGGAGGACTAAGCTTTCCACAATAGCAGCAGTGCCAAAGGTCTCAAACAACAAAATAAATATGTTCCTAAGCTGTCGTCTGGATGGTTAAAAATAACCGTGATGAAGCCCTGCTCTGTTGTCCCAGACATTCATGTGTTTTTCTGTGCATCTTTGAAGTGCCTGTCTATGAAAGTCTTTTTGTGACCTTGGAAGCTTTTCTCACTTAATCAGACTCTAACACAGTCTGCCAATAGAAATCTCTGCACAGACACTTTTTTTTTGCAGGGTGAATGGTTTGGGCCTTGGGCGACATCTTATTTAAGAGCAAATAAGAGCATCTCTTTTTTTTTTTACCTCCCTGTGCAATCATCCCAGCATGATGGGAAACATCCTGAGTGGCTTCTTTTCTCTGACAGCAAAGAAGATGTGTTGTAGCTTATTTTCTTCACCCCATTGGGCAAAGATGACATTCTCTACATTTTTTGCTAGTAGTAGAGACAGACAGTGATCTTAGTATGCTATCAACAGAGGGTTATAGAAAACTAGCTACCTTAGCATGGACAATCCTTTGGACTTATCCACATTGAGTGATGTTACGACCAAAAACTTCAACATATTTCATTAACAATGTAGGTGATGGACCACCATTGTATGATGCATAGCTATGCGGTGAAAGATGAGAAGTAAATGGTTTTCAGAATTGACGGAAAAAAGTCTTTAAAAAGCTGGAGTGTGTCCTTGTTTACAGGTCCCTTAAATCTCCTACACCAACCATTTTTAACATGCAGAGTTGTAAGGCTGAGAGGGGCTGGTGGGTCCCAGTGGCCTTCCGGAGCAGTCAGATAGCAATGGATAAAAAAACAATAGGGTAAAGGGTTAGGCTAACCCTAACCCTCAAATCTAAGATCTACTTTGAGAACCCAATGAAGTTAAAATGGATCATTTTGAACTAATGGAGAAAGATGCTATCTTCACAGCATCCCTACATTCAGAGGAGAACATGCGATCTCCATGCAGAAATGCATGGAGATTGCATGTGAACTGATGTGAACGTGAACTGGTTTGCTGCCAATATGCCCAGTGACCAGCCAGAACTGTGTCCAGTTAGAAATGTATCCTATAGGAGTTTAACTGACAGCTAACATTAGCAAAGTTAGCAAGTAAGTTAGCTTACCCATCCAAGAGGAAAGAAGCCGCTTTTGTGTGTGTTTAATGCCGTAGAAATATTTTATGGGGGTCCATCTAGTGTAGGCTACAGCTAAAACTTATCTTTCTTCTCGGGTCTCTCCTCTCCTGAGACGGATAACGATATCTCTGTTCATAACACTACATGTATGTGAGCCCCCCCACCCATCCCCCACAATGTCTACCACCATGGGAACTCTGCTGACACTGTATATCTGGTTTGTCTGCCACAAGACTCCTTAATTTCACCCGTGTTTTATTATGAATAGTTAACGATATTCCACTGTGATTTCGGAATGTCTCTGAGTTGCTTCAGTGTAGTCTGTTGTGTTCCTTTAAGAAGATATGATTTTACTATGCTAATTAATGTATTTTATGTTTGTTCAACTCTATATAAATCATTGTAAAAACTTCAGTATGTTGCAAAGTTCTATTCTATTTTATTATATTCCTGTCTAATAGGGTTAACTTTGATCTATGGACCTATGAATCATTAAGGCAAAAAAAGTAATCCAAACTTAAAATACAAAACAGTGATAATTAATTAACATGTTTTAAAAAAACAAAGATACAGTAACAGTTTTACAAACAGCATGCAAAAAAGAATAATTAGAGGAGGATGTATACCCCTCAGGTCCTGTGTCAGGTTTCTGCATGAAAACATCGAATTAGATAGTGTTCGTGTACTGCAGATTCTAATTAAATATAAATATAAAGCTTTCAAATACAGGCGATCAAGACTGTTGAGTGGTCACTAATATGACAGATATCTGGCTGCTTATTATCAACATGCCCATAAATTAGCTCTGGGAACCTCTGCAAAATGTTGTTGACATTAATTAATGTATTTCTTTCTTCATTTTAAACTATATTATGTTACAGCTTATAATGACCATCTGATTTGTTGTTTTTTTATTTTTTTATTTGTTCATAAATTAAGAATAACACGTTTTCATCTATCACATTAGATATAAAATGTAAAAAAAATAGTTCTTGATCAAATGAAAGTCACCTAACCTATGTTGAGAAAATGTAAAACTCGTTAAAAGGACCAAAACTGACACAGTTATAAATGATTCCATCAGCTCAGGTTGAACATTTTGAAGACAAAGTTAATTGTTTGAGGCTGATATTATTGTATTATTATATGATGCACAAAGGATGTTAAACAGTTAGCAGAAATGAATGACGGAGTAAGAAAATGTGGACAGGTAAAGGAGGCAATGAAGGAAGGAATAGAGGTTTGGTGTGACAGAGTTTTGATGTGGCAGAATAAAATAGTTCAGAGACAATAAAGGCAGATTTTTGTCTTTGAAATGTTTTATTTTAATAAAGTAATAGCAAATTTTATAAAATAAACTTTTAGGTGCCAGATCCAATTTGGGAGCTGAATGTGGTAAACTCCTTGGTTCTTATTGTTAGAGCTGTCACCTTGACTTGCCATCAGTGCATTATTCCTCTGATTCAACCCTCTCCACACCGGGCTCATGTTCTCTCTTCTTCACCGTTCCTTTCCAGTCTTCACTATTTCCCTGGGGAGAGTGGTGTGTACACTTTTCACAGACTTGGACAGAATACTAAGCAAGGATTCTTTCCACAGTGGAATGTGTTTCAACAGAATCCATCTTGCCACATCTAGTTTAAGACGGAATGGATATTCAGCCTTGTTTGCTCTGGCAGAGAGGGCATTGATCATCACTTATTTATCTCTAGGAAAGACTGAAATGTGGAGAGAAGAAGATTTGTGTATGTTGTATTTCCTGTTAAAACTAGGTACAACTGAGTAAGGGAGAAAGGTACCTTTAGAAAAAGAAGAAAAAGTAGCAAAGCAGAGTTAGAAACAGTTTTTTACACTGAAAGGAGGACTTCAATACCTGCAACATCTGGCCCTTTTCTGTCATTGTCTGCAGTCATGTGATATCCTCTGCAATGAATCATACAACTTTCTGATGAGTTAAATGACTACATCCTTTGCTTTCTCTTCCAGCACTCCAGCCTTAGAAACAGAATGATGAGTTTCTGTCAGATATTCCACACTGTGACAGGTGCCAGGGAATTAAGACCAAAGGATTTTCTCTTCATCTCACCTGTGGTCATTTGTTTAAGTTACTGGAACACTATTTACTTTGGCCATCACCATTTCCAAAAAGGTGGTATTTAAAGGAGACATATGGCTATTTTTCCACTACTAAAATAGGTCTATGAGTTCCAGAAAACATGTTTTTGAAGTTGTCTGCTGGAATTAGCTTGTAGGAAACAATTGTTACCAGCCCCTTTCAGATTGTGTCGTTTCTGCTGCTCATTACATATTACATGAGCTGCTGTTAACTTGGCCATGCCGAAAGCTTCTAGAATCTTTGCTCATGCCCCACTCATTGACTGTTACCACTATGTGTGAAAATTACGGACAGTTCCACCATACATGTTTTAACATGAATCTATTCCTGTAGGAGGGGAGTTTCCTCAAGAACACGAGACTCAGAGAATTCAGCAAGATAATTCTGAATGGTTATTGACCAAATTACTTTAAGTTAAAAAAAATATTTAACTGCTTACCTGGCACTCCGATATCTTCCTCCAAATAAGGTTTGATCTCTTTCTGAGACTCTGAAGCCTTCCAGCTCGATCTAGCTGATTCCAGCTCTCTAGCACCATGGAGTCCCTGCTCTTGAGCTCTGTGTGGCTCCACGTCCTCAGTCATCCCCACCCTTATCGCCAGCATCTTACCATCAAAAATAAATTCAACCCATGGCGCTCTTCTGTCCTCTTCGACTGGAACCCGATGAAGTTTTTTGAGGCCTTTTGACCAGCCAAAAACAGCATTTTGCATGGTGCTTTAACATTGTGTTTCCTGATATGTACCAGTGCTTTTAAATCGGTAACTGCTGTTTACTGCTGTACCTGGATGGTGGAGACAGCGCTCTGAGGGGGTGTGGATATTCCAATTTGACGTACAGTAGAAAGCCGGGCAGATTTTGTAACAGCTCTTTCAGAGGCTGAACAGGATGAATTCAGAAACCTTATCTCAATCAAAACAGCATGGATGTTTTTTTTTCCAACTTTGTATGCGTTTTTATGCACCAGAGACACTAAATAACACGACAAATTTTTTCATATGCCCCCTTTATAGTTTACATAACATGCAATCAACAGGAAAAATATGTCACACTCTTTATGAGCTGGATGTAGGCACCAGCCCCCCTACGATCCCTTAAGGATTACTTTCAATTGATATTCTTTCAATTTTACTCAGTTTTATTTGTCCTCCATTTTGGAATTTGCTCCTTTCTCACTTTACTGTTGATATTGGATTAATTCACTGCAAAAAAAAATAAAAAATTAATGGCATAAAAAATTATTTGTCCAAAACTTCTTATTCAATCCATCAAATATACTGATTCTTATTCCAAAGGCCACAACAGCAAAGAAATGAACAATTGCTTTGCTGAAACAATCTCCTCTGGAAAACAAAAAAAAAACCCACAAAAATTGATTGAGCACTACAGGAGCATGCTATTTGCATGTCCTGTGCTGACAAATGTGCAGAAGGTGTAATTTGTCACTAAACAGTGCAAACAGTGAATGGTGCATTATAGTGAACTTAACTAATTTGGGCTTGTTTGTGATTATTTGCATCTCACAAATTTGTTTCCTCTGTGCAGTTTTCTAGAAATATCTCCTCCATCACTCTCCTGACTGCTTCTCTCCACCTTAAAAACACTTGCAATCTGCTGTCGATAGTATGAATGAAGGCTTGTCAGCCAGCACTGCTCTGAGCAGCTTAACAGCCATGCTTAATCATTATTGTCATGTCACACTAATCCTGGGTTTGTCATCACGTTCACTTGCATAGAAGCGGTTATGCTAATGTTTCTAGGATCTCATCCTCATTAAATTAATCCTTGCAGGTTTGATGAGTGGACAGGATGTTATTTTTGAGATTGAAGACATAGTAATATTTTGTGAGACCTAAATGAAGGAGGAGAAACAGGGGATTGGAGCTCTGAGGGATTTGCATTATTTATACTAATTAGAATGTTTTTCATCTCAAAGAACATGTCCTTAGCAGCAAAAAACAAAACAAAAACTGTAACCATTGCAAGGTGTAGACTTCAAATCGAATTCACAAATACTTTATTGATCCACGAGGTAAATTTCTGTTGCTGTAGCTCATACTTACTAATTGTTAAAGAGGCTGTTATAGATCATAATGGCTGTGGGCAGGAATGATATCCTGTAGCAGTCTGTGTTGCAGTGAAATTGAAGAAACCTCTGACTGAAGAAAGGGCAGCTGGCACAGTGGTAGAGTTGTCAGCCTGCAACCCCCCCAGGGAAGCTACTAATTTGCCTACTAAGGTAGATTGCTTCCACCACTGACTGTGAGAGTGAATGAATAATGTAATGTGCTTTGAGGAGGTCTTTGAGGTCTCAAAAAGGGCTATATAAATGCAATCCATCATTATCTAAGGCACTCTGTGGGATAGTTTAATGAGGAGAATGCTCAGGTATTTTCTTGATTTTATGAAAGATAATTCTTTACATCATCATTTCCAGTTGTTTCACAGTCGTCCCAAGAACAGAACCAGCCTTCTTCATTGGCTTATGGAGCCGTTTTAAGTCCCCAGCTCTGATGCTTCTACACCAACCGATGATAACCTAACAGATTATACTCTCCAACAGATTTGTAAAAGATATGTAGCATCTTGCTTCCAACCTTGAATGATCTAAGTTTCCTCAAAAAGTACAGTCTGATCTGTCCCTTCTTGTAGAGAGTTTCATTGTTCAGTCTTCAGTCCAGTCTTTTTTCCAGATGATCAGCTCTTCTCCCAGGAAATTGTGTTTGACGTATCCCTATTTCTACTGAAATCTATAATAATCTCCTTTGTTTTATTCACATTCGAGGTTAGATGATTGTTTTCACACCATGCCAAAAAGCGGTCTACCAGCTTTCTGTATTCAGCTTCTTGTCCATCTTTGATATAACCAAACAATTGCCTAGTCATCAAAGTATTTCAGTAGATGACAGGTCTCTGCCTCATACTGGAAGTCTGAGGTGTACAGAGTGAAAAGAAATGATAGGAGTATGGGTTTGTTGTTTGTTGGGTAGTCCTTAATCCATGCCATTGTTGACTGCTCCACTTCACATTCAATTCCAATCCAGAAGTTTCTGACAAAGCAAATCAGACTGAATTGTCTAAAATGCATTGGAGAAGTCAAAGAACATGATCCTCACAGAGCTGTCCGATTTGTCCAGATGATAGTGGGTTGGTTGAAGAAGGTGGATTATGGTGTCTTCAACTCCAACTCCACTATGATAAGCAAATCACAGGGGCTCCCGATATGTTCTAGTTTGCTTACTCAGGAGGAGAAATAGGATTGAAGATCAATTTGTGAAAGCGGAGGGGTCCCTGACTGAGGTGGAAGTTGAAATATCTGAGGTGTGACTGGACAGTTTTGTCAGAAGAGGGTGGGATTCCTATTTGGGTGTGGACAGTTGAGGAGGATGCTGAGCTTGTTCCTGAACTGAATCTATTGAATAATGTGTTCAGTTCATTGGCTTTGTCCAGACTTCAAACTATCCAATCCTTCTTGTGCTAAAAGCCTGTGATCTTTTTCATTCCTTATCAGACATCTCTGATATTATTCCTTTGTAGTTTACTCTCTAGCTTCTTCCTGTCCTCCTCCTGAGTGTCTCTGATCTTGACTTTAAATTGCTTCTGTATGCTCCTTAATAATTACTTGTCCCTCTCCGTTAAGGTTCTTTTTTCTTGTTTAACAGTTTCTTTAGGTCAATCATACTCAGTCAAGGCATTAGCCATATGCTTTGCAAATAGTAATCTAGTTGTTTGCGTCCAAACAACCCAGCAGGCATCTTTGACTTCCTATGACAATTTTCTTGCAGTTTTCTTTTTCACAAGTTGCCTCTAAAGAAGTTGTTTATATTCTGAGCTGAGAAAAACAAGATAGTGATCTGATTGTCCCAGAGGAGCTCTTGGTTTAGATATTTTATGAATCCTTAAAATTGTATAAAACAAATCTAACTTCTTTTTTCTCTGGTAGAGCAGCTGACGAACTTTTGAAATATTGGAAGTGTAGTAGAATGGGGGGCGTGATTAAAATTACAGGATATTGCCACAAAAGCATTATTGCACCCTAGCATTATCAGAACTAGTGAAATCACATGCATTGTTGAAAACAGGTGAAAGTAGAATGTAAACGGTTGTCATAATAAAACTAGTGAACTCTCTTGGTAAATAATATGGATGAAAACTTGCTGCCAAAAGTTCAACATTTGGGCTGCAGAGATAACACTTGACAGTAACATGTCCTGGATGACACCATCTGTTGTTGTCAAGCACTGGTACTCCACCTCCCTTAGTTATCCCGCTCCTCATCAGATCCCCTGCTCGTATATATGAATCCTGGCAGAGAAACGGAGTTGAGGATGTGATCATGTATCCATGTCTCAGTGAAACACATAACACTGCTTTTCTGATACTCTTGCCGAGTCCCTGTAAGGCAGGGGTCTGCAACTCCAGTCCTCAAGGTCTGATGATCTGGATCTTTTAGTAGTGTCCCAGATCCAAAATACCTTAATCAAATTGCTTATTCACTTCTTCAGTATACACTCAAGTTCTCCAGAGTCCTGCTAATGACCTGATTATTTGACTCAGGTGTGTTGAAGAAAAGACATACTTAAAAGCTGCAGGTAACCAGACCTCGAGGACTTGAGGTGCAGACCCCTGTTGTGAGGGCTTGAAGTTCATCCATCTTATTTGCCAATTATCGCACATTGCCCATTACAATCAATGAAAAAAAGATTTTAACTTCCTCATTCTCCATCTCCTTTTTCTCCTGTTCTGCATCAACACTGCCTACTTTTCCGCTCATCAGGGATTTGTGGCTTCAGTTGAGGTATTATTTCAGCAATGTTAATCAATCTGCTGGTTCTGGCTATAAACCACCATATTACAGTTATGCATCATAAGAAATGATCAAAAAATAAAAAGCAAAAACCTTTTTTACTTCAAAACACTGAAAACTACAAACAATACTCAACCAAAAATGCAATAGTTCTTTGAGAAGCAGAGGAACCAACGTACAAAAGTTTGAAACTAGTTTGAGCCACTCTTACATGCAGCCACACAGAGCAGCGCAATTCTACTATTTTTTAGAATTTGTAGAAGCCCTAAATGAAGATTAATCAGGATTCTTAGCAACTATGATTGAAACTACACTGTAAAAAAACCCCATAGTTTTTATAGAAAAAAAACTGGCAGCTGGGGTTACCAGAACAATTCCGTATAATATACAACACAACAGTAATTGCTTTTACCGAATAACATGTACATTTTACAGTTTAAACCAGCATATAACACCCTGGACTTCTGTTATATTTACTGGTTTAAACTGTAAAATGTATATGTTATTCTGTTTGTGGGCGGATGAGTGAGAGAGGGTGGATCATGGAACAGTCCTACTGTGAGCACCATTCATGGTCAAACAGGTCTTGTATAAGTGTAAGAACTGTCGGGTTCACATGGAGGCAGGATTTGCTGGTCTTCTCCATCTTGGTCCCCCTCTCCAGATTGATGGAAAAGAAACATCTGGAGAACAGTGAAGAAAACGAGAGAAAGAAAACCAGACTATGTTAAAAGCACAAAGGCTTCATCAAAATAAAACAAAACATTAAAAAAACAACCTGCTCATTAAACATTTCCTCAACATCCAACGACAAATTATACAAACTATAAAGTCAGTATAGTTACTACAGTAAGGTTTGTGCCAAATATTGAAGTTATTTTTAAAAAAATGTAATGCTAAAAAAAATACATCCTCTGTAAGAACTTCAGCGTGGATGCGAGGACTACTGGATAGTGGATATTGAAGACATAGAAGCTGCCAAACATCAGACACAGCGCCGGTATGAATGATGTGATACTGGGCTGTACGATCATTCGGTCCACACTCAGCATCCATCTCTTTGCCGAGAAGCACGATTGTCCTACAAAAACAAATACAATTAACAACAAAAAGGTGAGAGGACAATGGATGTGGGTGTCTTTCTGAGACACAGTTTGGCATGTGTATGCCTGTGTGAGAGAGCACATGGTCAACTTACCACAGACAACAATGGTTGGTGTCAAGGGAACTTGGTCCATCTGCACCTCCTCCGCCAGGCATGTGTCTTCCACGTATGTGAACATCACGTTTTCTTTCTCGTCGAGGTAAGAAAACAGGAGCAACACCATCTCCAACACATCGCCTTAGGGCCCTGTGTGCTCTCTCCTCATCAGCTGAATGTTTGTAAAAGATTGGACTAGCCTCTTTGACTTGTTCACAGCAACTGTTTTCAAGTAATTTAAGAGTCTTTCCCCCTTTAGGTCCAAATTCTTAACAAATGTCTCTTTTAGACTAACTCCACTGAGCTCTTCAAAGTGAACAGCCATGCCTATCTCAGCAAACAAAAATGGCCAGTCTTCCAGTATTTGATTTCTTTCCCGTTGTTGACCTCTTTGCGTTGGGTGTAGAATGTCGACCTGGTGAGCTGTTTAACCACATCCTGGTTTGGGGCACTTTGTTTAGACAGGCTTTTCAGTTCGTCTCTGCTCTGCTGTTGGCTCTCTGTAGTCTCCCCAAGGGGCATAAACTTCATTTCCCATTTGATGCAACCATAGGTCTCCTGGATTGGAGCTCTTTTCACAGCAGGCATTTCATCCATGTCAAACTCTGCATACAGTTTTTTCTTTTTCTGCTTTTTGGTGTTGTTGAGCGTTTTGCATTTTCTATTCTATTTTGGAGCTGTTTTACGAGGGAATGGTACCCTGACCCAATTATGTCCCCTTCAATTACATCCTGCAGTGATTTGGGATATGTAGTGTTGAATTAAATAATTATCATAAGTAATTCAATGCATGTTCAAGCAGAGACAAAATGGAGCCAATTTACAGTTCCTAAGATTTATTTTGAACAGATTAACAAATTGCAGTTTTACAGAGGAAGTTGCCCCCGTAGTTCCTCTGGGCCAGTCAATATAGTTCTGACAATTGAATGATCTTCATTTCACACCTTTATAGAAAACCGGGCCTCTAGGCGTTTCTACTCCCTCCAATCAGAACATTTCCAAACAGCGTCTTAGCCATTATTGGCTGTCAGAAAATTATGCAGTCATAAGGTGATACGTCTTTTCTCTTGGTCAAAAGCTCATTCTGAGTTTTATGGTTTTATGGCAACACACTAAATCTACAGACATCCTGTTTTTACAGCTTGCAATAAAACTCACCCAAGAGTTTTATGACTTAAAAGCTTACCCCCATAAACAATACTGACAGACATATTTTTTACAACCATGCAAACTATATAAACAGACTTTTACCTTCTGAATAATAAAAGTTTAAACCCTATGCAGAATAACACCACAATTCCCTCTTTTCAATCTTTTTTTGAAAATAGATTGATATCTTCTCTGTACTCTCCTTCAAGGTAAGTGTTTAGAACTTAAGATCAAAACCTGTAAAGCATTTTGAGAATGCAAAAAATCAAATCCAAGAAATTTCATCAGTTTAAAACATGAAGTCTTTCCTATGATACCACAACAAGACTTCCAGATTAAAATTCAAAACACAAACTGTTAAAGTACCTTTAACCTTAACTCCCATTAAAAAAATGTAAATCTGTTAATTATAAATTCACCCTCTTTTGGCATTATACAAAAAAATTATTTTAACAATTCCCAAAAACTAATTCAAAAACCCAAAAATGTATAAGAATGTCTTACATGTGAAGAGATAATTAAATCTGTCTTGAAACATGTTAATACTCGTGGAAGAAGCTTAGAAAATCCATGAACAAATACATTCTTACTATGTTATATTTTGAAATAAATCAAACTTAAAGTGTTAAGAAACCTGTGAAATAGAAGGTATTAAGAACCCTTTACAAATGTAATCCTCGAGTCTATTTAGTCTTTCCTCTAGTAGACCCTTTTGTTTTATTAATGCAAACCTTAATACAACCTTAAAGACAACTGGAAATTAAGAAATAAAATTAACTGATTAAAATTCTTTCAGAAATCCTCTTAGGCAATATTAACAATTCTGCACTTGTGAATAAAATAGTTAATCAAATAGTTAAACAACCTGTAAAATGCAAAAAATTATTAATAAATGTTCAGTCTTTATATTTGTATTCTGTTCCTCTTTCTTCACTCTCATTATAGCCCCCTCAATGGCACCTGGCAGCTGGAGAGCGATGTACAGAGCTGATCAGTGTGGAAGGCTCCTATTTTTTAGTGTTCCAGTTTTACTCCCATATATGCAGATAACCACTCTCTGAAATGCCAATTACTTCATTAATTGAACATTTCCCCCAATAAACACAAATCCACAGACAGGCCCCGCTTCCCATAGCTTACCCCACCGATGTGGGGTGGTCAAAACCTGCTGTGAAGCTGATTGGTGAGTTGTGATCTTCTTCTGTAGATCCCTCTTTGAGATGGCAATTTCAATTTGCCCATCTCATTCATTGGCACATAGATCACACTGGATGAGTAATATCACCACCCAAACAACCTTCTGGGTGAGCTAGGCTCCGCCGCCTGTGGCCCCAGCTTCCGATTCAGCTTGGTCAAAACCTTCTTGACCCTCTTTAGGCAGATTCCTGCTGATCCTCGACCAGGTTCGTCGTTGGCGTGGAGCTGCACTTTGTGTGTGTTCCCAGCTGTCATCTGGAACTGGCTGAACCACTGGACTCCTCACGCCTTCGACCTGGAGCTGTACCTTGGACCCTTTCAGCAGCTGCAGTCAGCTGTGACCAGAGGAGACTGTGTGCTCCTCACGTGCTGCTGAATCCTGGGGGCATAAGCTTGTAAACATCTAAAAAATGTTTAGTAAACATCTTTTTTGATCCGGTCTTGTGATCACTCCTTTTCAATCTAATCCAACTGTATTGTGCCGAGAAATTATTTCACCCATATAATTAAAAAGTAATCCCTGGGGAAAGAGCAAATCCATATTATTTTGGTACATCACCGTTGTTATTCCTGTAAACTAAACCAAAACACCTCCCTCATTAATGGATTTAAAAGCAAGAGCAGGCTCAAGAGTTTACTTTTTGTCTACAGTTCAACTGATTACTATCCATTTGCTTGTTCACCCAAATTGATTCTTTCATTTACTTATTTTATTTATCAAGTTTAAGACACTCATGTCTGTTCCATTACAATATATCCTTTCTTAAATTCAGTACAACCCTGTGGATGTAAACGTAAAAATAAGAAAAAAAATTTTTTATCTCTCACCAGCCAGCAACCCCCTGCTATCGGCCCAATTTTTCCTTCCAAATTTTGTTCCCGGTAAATGGTGGTATTTTACCTGGAGATACTCCTGGGGAAGGCATGGGATTATCAAAGTTCGAGGAACCTCGGCCACCTTCGATCAGACAAACAGAAACTCTTGTGGTTAATTCAGCAACAGTGACATTGAATCAACAGTCTTTGATCATCACTTCTTCAGCAGAAACTGTCCATCTCACGCCAGCCAAGTGGATTCACACATATTGTCCTTGAAAGTTCAGCTCAGCATGAGGAAACGTGCTCCTTTGAGGGTGTCCTCCAGTTCACCCCTGAAAATATACAGTCACTGGTGCCCCCCTGTGTGGGAGCAGAGCACAAGAGAGACGAACTTCTGCGCTGGTCGTATAGATGTTTCTTTCTTTGGCAGTTATGGCGGGCGCCTGGCACTATCCGTCATCAGCCCACGCACCCCCACCCATCTTATCTCGCCAGGAACATGAATTACATCTCAAGAATGTTATCTGAGGGGTCTCTGTTGCGGGATGAGAAACAGAGAAAAAATATATAATTAGAGGACGAAAAGAACAGACGGAGAGTCGATCCTCTCAGCCTATTCAAATCAAATTTTATTTAAACTTTTTATTTTCATATTCATTAGTCTCCTTCCTCGAATGCTGAATTTAAATATCTTCCACACTCAGACTGCCTATGTGGGCTCTATTTTAATTTTACTTCAATCAGTTATACTAGTAATAATTTCTTCAGTATTAATTCTGGTAAATATATACTAATTAATAGGTTTGCTCTCTCCACCAGGAATGATAATTAATCCTTATATGTCTAATTAAACTGTTGTTCTAATTCTTCCCCTGCTTATTTTAATTAATGATTCCTTCATTTTTCAGCCAATTTATATTCTATACTTTATCAATGCAATGCCTTTCTCTATTTTGTCAATTTGATAAATGTCTCTTCCATCTCATGTGTAAATTAAATATTTATAAAGATTGACCATCGCAATATTTTATCAACACACTTAGTTCTTAGAAAAATTAAATTAAATTACAAAAGAAACAAACACAAAAGGCTGAATTTTTCTGTTAGATATTGCTAAAGCACCACTAAAACATTGCAATAACAAAAATAAAGTCAATAACCATCTGCAAAGATCCAGTCTCCAACTCCCCATCACTTAAGTGTACTGGATCTCTATCAAGCTGGCTCAGACAAAAAATATCAAAATTAAAAACATCAAATGTTTAAAACAAAATCAGAGAACAGTACTGACTGATAAACACACATAGTTTACAAAAACAGTCTTCAGTTTGCTATACTTCAAATTCTATCCATATTTCTAAAGAAAAATCCAAGATTTAAATCACTGACAAAACAGCTTCCCTATAAATATTGCCAAACCTAAAGTACTTTTTTTTTTTTAACACAATCCAATATAAATTCAAAGTACTTTTGCTTATATGATTCCTCTTTAAACAAAACAAAAAAATTCAATAAAGGAGGTTCAAGAGATGAGATTTCTCTAAACAAAAACTAGTCGCATTAAAATAAAAAATAAAAAATAAAAAACAGCATTTTTTCAGTATCCCTCTTTTCCTCTCAGGCTTCTTTTTTTTTCTTTTCTCCAATGATAAACACCAAATTAAATTGAAGCTTCCAGAGATGTCAAATACATTACCACTGAATCATGTTTTCTTTAATCCAGCTTCTCAAATTAACATTTTTCCAAAGTTCTAATTAATAAGCAGACCGCAATTCAGAAATCTGGGTCAGAATCCAACTCGAACCAAATATATAAATTGTGAGAGAGAAAGAGGAAAAAAAAATAAAAATAAGAAAAAAGAAAGAAAATAAAATCAAAAAATCTAAATAAATTGTCAGTTACAGAGTCCCCACTAATCAAATGGTATGTTATGCCATTATTCTATGATCAGAACTGTTCCAAAATGTTTTAGGACCTGTAATTTTACTCTCAGCATCAAGTAGACTAGCTAACAATCAATGAATAACATCTGAAAAATTAATCTTAAACTTTTAAAACTAAAACCAATTCTTATTTTTTAAAACAAAATGTGCATTCAAATATATGGTAAAAATTATTTCAATGTAGCTGGTCCAATCACATTTTCAGAATAAATGAATTTAGAATTTACTTCTTACTTCCAAATTAAACCATCATTTTCGATCACCGCGATATTCATTACTTTCAATCCTTAGACCAATTCAAATTTATCCCCAGCCTGTTTAAAAACAAACTGATTACTTAAAGATGACTCTGTGTTTTAACGTTTTCTTTTTTTCAAACTCAAACATTCAAATCCCACTAGTTTAGAAAATATCACTATGATAAGTGTTGTTTTGCATGTTAAAAACATTCAATTTGTAACGGAATTGAAATGTACTGGGTTACTTCTTGAGCCCCAGTTGAAATTTTGATAACTCCAATAAGCCTTGAGTGTCCACAAAATCATTAAGAATGTTCAATTGTTTAAATAATTTAACATCAGTCTCCTTTAGATCATTTATTCAGAGACCAAGCTATATTTCTAAAGTCTATAGAGCCATCAGAAATAAGCCAAACATAATTTTAGCATAAATGATACTTATTTAAATCACAGAAATAATTCATTCTCTGTATCATACAACACGGTGCTTATTAAAAATAATTTAAACCAGTTTGTTGCTTTCCAATTAACACCGTTTGCTTTTCGTTAAATTCTTATAATTACTACTTATAACTTTATCTTTATTTAGGCCAACTTAATCAAATCCTGCTTAGATCAATCCAAAAGCAAAAAATCCACCTACTCAAAGATTCAAAAAATGCAACTTTTATTTTGACTATACACTCCCCTCTTTTTAATTTTAAGATGAAATCAAAAATTAAAACTTCACCAAGTCAGAATCGACTCATGAGTAACTGTTCTCAGCCATTTGCGTTTAATTATAACATGCATAATTGCTCTCCTCATGTAATCAATCGAGCCTTCTCAGGCAAAAGCAGTTAACCAAATTCAGCATGTACTTCTTAATCTTTAATCTCCGTACCGTAACAGTTCAGTTAAACATGAAACACCTTAAATTGCCCTTCGTAAAAAATGTGCTAAAACATTGCCGAAAGGGAGTAGCAACCAAAAGTTATCTGAGCAGTTATCTTGAGGCCGTTTTACCTCTTACTCAACCAGAAAAAGTTAACAAAAATCCAAATAAGTTTAAGTCTTAACAAGGCAATCGTCTGCAGGAGTCTGTAATCACTTTCTATCCAAAATCAACTTTCAGCTCACAACACACAGACCATGCAGTTAGGATTAATAGCACAAAACATGTTGACACACAAAAGCAAAACCGCTAGCTTAGCACAACAGCCTACAGCAACGTGCTACCGTTAGCTTTCTTTTTGCAACGAAACCTAAAACAGCACAAAACGTACGGCGAAAACACTCCAGAACATCGCAACACACACTTTAGAAGATTACATACCGCAATACCAGGACTTAATCCGCACAATTTATACCACTTCACCAAACTTTAATTCGGCAGAAACAAACAGTCTCCTGTTCGTCCACGCGGACTGAAACAGATGTTTCCAATTTCAGCCGTCCCGCACAGCAAACACCGATTCAACTACGTCCGTTACAGCCCAAAACCATTAACAAAAAACACAACATTATAAGCGGTGACTTTTAGACCGTATTAATTATTTTCTCGCGGAGGTTTACACCAATCTGTTACAAGTTCCGTAGTCCGCTTTGAGAAATTTCCTGGCGCCGGCCTCCAGAAAACCACTCAAAAGACTCGAACAGATGGCAGAAAACCGCCTACTACCACTAATTTATTTATCAAAACATATAGTCAAAGCTGTCGTATGTTAGCCATGCTATCAAGCAAAAACTCACACAGAATTAGCTCCGCCATAGCACCTAGCGTAGGGCGGCCACCCTGATAGCCTGTCGTAAATGTTCACAACTCATTCTTTTAGAGTTTTAATTACAGTTATCCATCATATTTAGTTAGATATTCATTTATCTATTTTAATTTATTTATTATACTCGAGTTCATTATTTATACTATAACATTTTAACACAAAACGCAACATCACCAGCACGTCTCGCAAAGCGCCTGCGTAAAAAACATCTCACACACACACATAGACACACCCTTGTACAAGCAGAAATCTAAACACTAACCTCATCGGACCTTTTCCAAAAATGCCGGACCATTTTCACAATTCCAATTCGTGGTGCTCAGCCACGCGTTTGGAAAGAACGCAGCCCCTCTCCCAGGTAAACCGTTAGATTTAACAGAGGGCGACCCAGGCCCTTCTGTAATCTTTTTTCGATTGCCAGCCTGGGAGCTCCCAAATAGCGTCCTGTCTGGGCAGAGTGGCCAACCCGTCGAGTTCCGATCCGCACCTTGGTTCCGATTTTGAGTCGTTGAAGAGATCGGTCCATCTGCTCCACTGACAGACAGCCGAGCAGCCTCAACACTCCGGGCTTGCAACAGTTAATCTGCTCAAAACAAAAAAACATATTTAACTTGCATGACAACATTACCTAATGTTAGATTAACCAATCAATAGAATTAAAAAACTACGCAACTCTGCGCAAATTGTCAATAGAGCAAATACATGTCCGTTAATTAACTTAAAAAAATATAACTGGAGCCTGGTCCAAAACCCTGCACACAGTCGAGGTCACCATTTGTTGAATTAAATAATTATCATAAGTAATTCAATGCATGTTCAAGCAGAGACAAAATGGAGCCAATTTCCGGTTCTTAAGATTTATTTTGAACAGATTAACAAATTGCAGTTTTACAGAGGAAGTTGCCCCCGTAGTTCCTCTGGGCCAGTCAAGCCATTTCTGCATGATAGGGAAAAGAAAGAAAGAAAAAACAATCATACATTTAGTTCACATTTCTAGCAAGCATATTAACTATATACATGTTCACCTATAAACTATACACATAAGTACCTGCCATTCTATCTATAATAAGTCATGGCTTACTGGTTGACGCAGTGTGTCTGATAGCATGCTGTAGATAGACATTTTATCTACAGTACAGTGTGTACGAAATTCACTGGGACAATATACTATGCTTTAATGGAATGACTCGGTGCCCATTGATGATGTACGACTTCGTACGAAGGGATAAAAATCTACCAAATGGGTAATGTTAAGGCACAGCAACTGTGCAGTCAGTTTTGTTACAGAGTACATGTGATATTCATTGTGATACTCAGATGTGTGCATGTCCAACACAAAAAAAACAGTTGCATTATGTTGGATTAAAATGACAACAAGCTCTCCAAACTCCATGGACTCATCATTTTTTGTAATGAGGAAATCTCGCTTCTTATATGATGTGCCGTTTACTGGATGTCTGTGGATGCCTAATTGCATCACTGTAAAGGCTGGGGACAAAAGTACAACTGTTTTTCACATGTAACAACTGACTGCATCCTAGTCCAGCTGATAGATACGCCTAAAACATTTGTTGTCTTTCAGATAAAGTAAGACAGATGTTTTTAAAGTTTTTCAAATGCCTTTCGCACCTTTTGAAATAGGCATGCTTGCTTTCAAACCGCATTGTCCATAGTCTGATAATTGGGCCAAATTTTAGAATTTGTGCGGGATAATGATGTTTTGGCTTTAGGTGATTCTCAGGAAACAAGCCCTTTCTTGAATCCAAATAGTCTTGGATTGTGATTTCAAGATAAGCTACCTGTGGCACGGAAATCTTCGGAGCACAGACCAAATCCACAATATCTTTAAGTTGTAGCGTTAACTGCCACACAACATCATCTGGATCTTGCACCTTATCACCAATCAGAACAGGCAACAACCTCAAAAAATTCAAATTTTGCACAACTTGACCCTCTGGTTGCATGCAACGGGGTTGACACTGCATGGCTTGGTGAGGGCATCAGATCCTTTATATTTGAATTGTTTGATTCGTCGATTCAAAATTGAGTATGTAAACCATTTCTTTGTTTTTATGAAATACTTCAAGAAGAGTGCAACATCATAGGATACGATACCCTCAAATAAGTCATGGCCCAAGCAAGGTGAAAGAAACGGCTGACATACATGAAAGGTTTCCAAGTTATTGAAAACAGAATTTACCTTATTTCCTTTGACGTCTCTGATGCCTTCTGCTTGTAGGTGTCCAATAGCTGCCTCGTAATTGTCTGGATTGCGCTGTGGACCACAAACATGTGGGTCATCATGAAACTCAAGTCGAGTAATTTCACAGTATCTGCAAAAGTACTGAGATTGACTGAAGTTTTCTGTAAACCCTCCAATACTGTGTGATCCCAAATTGTCACCAGCAACAAAATACAAAGCCCCTTTGACTGTTTCACCACCAACAGTGATCCCATTTCCTTCTAAATCTTTTAAATCCTGTAACAACTCTGAAAAGATCTTACCAGGTCGAAAGTGTTTTAAATCTTTCTCACCACATAGTAAGACAAGGGACATGTGATCAGTGTTGGACCTCACATGAACAGGTAAGTTAGCAACAGAAAAGTAGACTGCAACAAGTTTGTGTTTTTTTCTTTGCTGAGCCAAGAGGATTTACGATTTCAAATGCATCCTGGTACAGAATCAGCTTAAGAGACCCTGGATTTTCTATGAAGAACTTGTTTGACTTGCAGATTTTTCCATATTTTATATCACAAAGCACGTCTGTATCTGAGTCACAAGACTGTGATATTGCATTTTTCCATAACTCAGATTCTAATATGTTGGCCAATGTCTGCTTCAATGGAATATAATAAGCAAACCTCTGTGACAAACTTTCATCGCTTCCTAATGCAACCTTTGTAGGTTCTATGTACCGGAACATGCTTTTGAATGTCTGTGCTCTTGAATATATTGACCCTTGTGGGCCCTGGTGAGAGTTGTACAAAGTACAAAAAAAAAAAAGTACAAAGTACGAAAACAATTTTTGTGATGACTGAAGCTTACTGAATGCAGATACAACAAAATAAAAGCTTAACTGAATTTAGTTATTTTGGCCGACACTGGAAACTAACTTCAACGTTAGTGTTTTTCATGCTAAACTCATATTTAGCTATAAGAGCAGCTTAGGTCTTACTAATCTTGCATAATTTCGCAAACTGAAAATGTGTGTAGTTAATTTTGCACAGTGGGATAATATTGCATGAACAAGCTTGCTCTAGCTAACGTTAACGTTAGATTGACCCGACAACGATACATTTTCCAAGAGGCAAATATCACCGTGTTACGTGCATTATTGTTCCCCAATGTCAACAAAGCAAAGTCGTTATGAACATAAGACACTATGTGTGGTCACTTACCAGCATAAAGGTCGTCTTTTGCAGTTGTCTTCAGTCGTTTTGCAGTTTGTTTTACTTAGATGTCTCATCGAACATGACGTAATGAATATGGCCGACTTGGATATATTCAAATCCTACAAGCTGCAGCGATAGGCTTCTCCGCGGACTAGAACGTGTGTTATCTCATCTTGGCAACGAGTCTATAGGAACCAAAGAATCCAATGAGGATGTCTGAACTGAAGCCGATGCAGAAAAAAATAGAGATTTTCAACAATTTTAGGCTACTTACCAGAGACACTTTGCAGTGGTCCTCCAACATTCTTCAGTGTTCATTTACCCATGGGTGTTTTGTTTGAACATTTCCCCTAAAATCATTGCTAAAACAATCCAAATACTGCTCACCTTTCATAAAATAATAACAGGCTAAATAAATAGGCAACATTGAAGTGACAGTCTTTCTTAAAGCATTTTGGAAACCATGCATGTTTTTATTTAAGTCTACAGAATTTAATTGTTATTTTAACACAATTTCACCATTTATACTGTATTGCATTGTATTGCAAAAACAGTGTTTGTCAAAATAACATCAATATGTCTTTTACACAGAGAAAGTATGTTTAAAAAACATCATTTTGATGTTGAATTTACAGTTACATTTAGTTTAACGTGTTATTAAATTACACTGTAAAGTATACAACGTTTCACTGTAATTCAATTTACAGTATTTTAATGTTGTGATTTTACAGCATTTGACTGTTATTTTAACGGGAATTTTTTACAGATATACCCTGTATAAAATTGAACGATTATTGTTTGTGAGGGAGATAATTTCGTTTTTTACTTCATCTAAGTTAAGACGTGCACATACATTTCTTTGTCTGAATTGTGTTTAGGCCTGTTTTAACACCATTATTGAGTTACACACAGTTACAATAGCTGCTCCTTTAAGGTGCTTTCTCAAGGAGCAGCCCAGAATGATTAACAGGTGTGGCAAGCTATCCAACAAGTTGATAAGTGTACATGAGACAGTTATGGCAGTGCGGAGGTGGTGGATTGGGAAAGAAAACAATGTGCTGCTATGGTCACACAGATGCTGAACAATGTACAGAGGGTATCTGAAAATTACATATATGTCTGTAAATCACACATTACATCTGCCCCTTGATTCACTTAATAGTGCATGGGCTTTCTCATTGTACCGTGATTCATTTCTTAGTGACCAAGATCCACAGTTTCAGACAGATCAAAATTTGTTTAGGATGTAGAGGGTGTTCTCAGTTTTGTAACATTTACCCCTTTTTCTCTAAATGTAATGATAGTTCGTGAAATCCTACCACAGAACATGTCTCCATAAATTAGGGGTTTTCTCTCTAAGTGCATTGGCAAATGGCTTAAATTTATCTGGGAAAGAAAAAAATGTGTCATGCTTTTGGATGATGCTGCCAGGGGCGTGCTGATGACAGATCTGGGTCCACAGACCCTTTATACAACTTTTACCCCTGTTTCATACTCAAGCATTTCTATTTTATTACTTCATGCTCATTATCCGTTTGTGTGCATGCTCTCAACAAATGCATGTTTTTTTAATTAAAGCTGGACATACATACTCAAAAAAAATTGTCAGATTTGTTGTGAAATGTATATCATTTATAACATGTATGTTAAACCATATCTACATCTTTAATTCCCATCTATGTTTCAGAAAAAGTAAAATTGTTCATGGCAAAAGTAGCTCTGTTTGTGGCTTCATTTAGGAGAGAAACCCAACATATAAGATCTGAGACAGAGGTCAACTCTATGGAATGAAAAGAAGAAAACATATACTTTACTTTGGTGGGATAAAGTAGCAAATTGAAGAAACGTGGCCAATACACTCTGTCTCCTCCAGGACCCTAAAATTACAGCAGTGTACAATCTATTCTAATCTTACTATAGGCTTTATCAGAAAGGAAAAGTTTAAGCCTAGTCTTTAAAGTAGACTGGGTACATTTACATGCACATCCGAATCAAGCTTTTTGGAGTAATCTGAACTAAGAGCTTGCCCTCTGTTGAGAGTGAAGTCTCAGTTTACATGTCTCTTAAAAAACAGAATTATTAAATTAAATACGTTTGACTCCAATAGATAGGGCCACATGCCCCTACATTTTAGCATTCTAACGCTTAAGCCTAGTTTATGCTTGTCCATTTTGACGGAGACAGCTTGATGCAACGCTATTATCCGTCGATGCAAGGGCTCTCTGTCACCTACGCAAGGACGCACGGAGTAGAGGCCCAATTTTTAACTATCTGTCTCCGTCAACGAAGAGCGATGCATCTGATTGGTCAGTTTCAGTAACAGCCAGAGATCGCTTCACCAGAGTGGTGCTCTATAGTTGCTTTAATCAGTAGTTAATGCAGCATTTGGCCACTACATGCCTTATATTGAAATTATAATTGATCTAATCTGTTGTTTTGGCGATTTTGCACACAAGGAGGTGTACAAAAAAACAAAAAAGGCCGCTGTGTTTGTTTCCATGCATTTTTTGAGTATTCTATGAGCTGCCCCTCTAGTAAAAAGCTTTATAGATTAATCAAAAATGTATTTTCTGTCGTCCATTGCTCCTTGAGCGGGCAATGCGTTCACAAGCCAAGAAAAAAACTGAAACGACGCTGTGATAGTAGGCAGAGACGCCATGAAAAGTTAGCACCCCATGCTGTCCTGGTCGAGCGACGCTGAAAAAGTAATGTAGAGCGGAGAGGAAAAAACAGACTACTATAAACGAAAAACGTCTCGTCACAACGTGTTTGGGTCACAAACACATCCATCGAGTGCCGCTAACCTGCTGTCTTCCACTGGAAGAAGTGCCAGCAGAACCTACAAATAAAGGTGCTCGGCCAGCTGCTCTTCCTTAGCCAAGCAGCCTCCCGGCCTGGGTTGACACATGCAAGACCCTCGCTTCATTCACTCAGAGCTTTATCCGAGCTCTGATCGGGAAGACCCACATCAAAAAACCTTTCTTCGCAGGCAAAGGAGAAACATCTGAGTTCGAGGAGGAACTCATTCAAGCAAGAACAACGAACGACCAATTAGGTGACTGGAAAACATTGATAAACAAACCCCGTTGTTCTGCCTGAACTCTGCAGACCGTTCCTGAATCTGCCTGTGGCCGCGAGAGAAGCTAGAGCCTGAACTGCATGCCTGAACCGGCTAGAAGCCGCGTCCCTTCATGCCAGTGCCGTGCTGGAAAGCTGCCAAAGGTAACTGTTTCCAGTGAAAAAGGTTCGAGCTGCCTAGTGAAATCGGAGGAAGGAATTAGTTTAGGATCACTAATTTTAAGGGTAATACAGGCCCTTCGGCCTAAAACTTTAATCAGTGTTTTTAAAAGACTTTTCCTGACAAAGAGTCATTTTAAATCCTGTAATTTGAGCCACTCAATCAGACAGGAGTTTTCCGCTTTTGATTAAATGTTTAATAAATGTATTTTGAGCAGCTCCTAAATGCCCAGGTGTGTTACAGGGAGCTAAGCTAAGATTAGCCATGTGTTGGCCCAGGCCAGCACTCAATGAATAGACAATCAGAGGTGTTCAAATAAAGATCGGCTCAGAGAAGATTAAGAACAGAACCCTTATCTTATTAGCTGTGTTTGAGACCCCTTTTGTATCAAAATACTGGAATTAGTTTGTTCACTTCGGTGACCAAACCATGAATAGAAGTAAGTTCTCAAAGATCAATGATTTCTTATATAGATAGTTTTTAAACAACTTTTTTTGATCCAAAGAATGTTAGTTTTCCGTTTTATTGGTTTACTCATAAAAAAATTACGATTGGTAAACAAATTTAGTTTTCATTCTTAAAGCATCCAGATTCCTCCAAGCATAAATCAGAATTTGTGTTTTCTATCTTAATCGTATTTTTTTACTTTTGTTTCTTTAATTTTTTGTTAGGCATTTAGTTTGATCATTAGTGTTGGTTATTAGTTTTGAGTGATTAAATGTTTCTTTTTCTTCTGTAAATAAACATTGTATTTTGGAATGTAACTTTTGTCATTCTTATTCAACACACACACATATGACAAGGTTTCATGAACAGTAGACGGTAAAGAATTTCATCCTTCAGATTATGAGACTGAAAAAAATATTTGGCTATTAAAATAGTTCCTCTAATCCCAGGTGGTGCCCCGAAAATATTAATAATTTTTCATAAATTATTTTTCAGTCCTTTGACTGTTAATAGCCAAATAGCTGCATTTTTACCTCAAATCCGCAACACCGTCAATATTATGAAGTAACAAGTAACAAGTGAACCCTACCTTAAAGGATTGTCGCACATTTCCACTTACTAAGGATTAATTATATCTAAAATGGGGCAGTAATAAAAGGGAGCACTTCCTTAACCTGATAATGAAAGCTAAATAATATTTTTTGTGACACAAATAATTTTGTGCTCTTTATTTGAAATGTTGATAAATCAGGCCTTTTGTGTTTTTAATTCCAACTTTCCTGGGGAAGCCAGGATATGGCTATTAAAATGTGACCCAAAAGATGAAAAGAAAAACCTTAAGCACATGTTTATTTCGCTTCTTTTTATTGAATAATATTACGTCTCAAGAGTTTGGCCCAAATGATGACAATAGCTGTACCCTGTAAACAGTAAAAAAAATGTAATAAATGAAGAAAAACATTCATCTTCCATGCAAAATGAAGAAGCTGACAGCACATCATATATATAAAATCTATCCTCTGCCTCTGCATCGACTGTGGAAGTCGCTGCACTACATTTTAATTTTAATCAGTAGAGATGCTCATGTTTTAACATTTCTGAGCAGAGACACCTTCACTTGAGTGTGTGTGCGGGTGTACACATGTGTGTTTATGTGTAGAGAGAGAATAAAAAATTGCATAATAAAAGTCAAAATGATACCACTCTTACATCAAGCCATCAAAAAGGTAAAAAAATCCCCAAACTTTCCAGCAGATTATTTCACAATGTATGTAGGAGGGTATTATTAAATACTACAGTGGGAGAAGTTATCATCCACTGTCAGGTTGATAAATCAGCTGTGAAGGAACCTGTCTCTTAGTATGAACAAACCCTATTGACTGCCTGGCTTCCTTGGCTGCATTCCCTGTCAAAATGCTGCTGCTGGATGCTGCTGTTGTCGAGTGTCTTTGAACACAGCCCTCCATTTTGTAAAGCCCACATTTCAGATAACAAGCATCAACGTGTGGGAGAGGCCGATGGGAATCTGCTCCCTGATGTGGACTAGCAGACCGATGACTTCTGTAGCCATGCTGGATCAGAGGAGAAAAGATGTCATACTGCTACATGTTCTGTTGCTGTGTTTACATGTGAACCTGTGTGCTTGTGTTCATAGCATGGATTTTTGTTTCATGTGCCTCTTTATTCTGATGTCTCTTCAGGGACTGACTACATATTTAGAACAGGTTAAAGTCCATTTGTCAGTTCGGAAAGGTGCCTGAGGCTAAAAATCAAATCACTGTTGGTTGCTCTATCACAGCAGGAAATAGTTTGCAGCCATCTATGTTTTACCTGGAGGAGATCTATATTCTGTCTGCTCAGCAAGTTTGCATTAGAAGGGCTGGTAGTGACATTTCTGATTTGACTGGTCTAAGTGTAGATTTTGATGCAGGTAAAGGGGATTTTAAAATGAAAAAAAAACAGCATCGTGTTTAAATAAAAATACAAATTACAATCCCTTTCGCTAAACTTGATATCATTCTTTTCTCAGGCTTTCTCTCTGCAAGGATTGTCCAAAACACCGATTGTCAAATCAGTCATTCATGTTTTGCACATTTAAAAACTGACTGACATCAGCTCTGGATTGCTGCAGTCATCAGAATAAAAGTCACTTATCATAGTCTTGCTGTTCTGTTATCTATAATAGCTTAGAAGTTAAGCAAATGAAAAAAAAAAACAATTCCCCTGATTTTTCATTTTACCTTTGTTTATTTAGCAAATGGGACTTCTGCTCATTGAGAAACTGCAGCTTATACGTTTAGGTTTTTTGCTTACAGATAAGAAAAGAAAATATAAAAAAAGAAGACCCTGCCTAAGTGTGATAAATGATCAAGGAAAAGAAAGCAGCTGGCAGTGGAGATTTGAGCTGACAGTCAATTTAACTCAATAAACACCTAATGAAACATATGCGCACACACACATCATCAGCACAAAGTACTATAATACTGATATATGGAAGAAAATCACAACTTCATAACTCTCAAGAAGGGGATATGGGCTAAAATTAATAACTTTAGGGTTTTGTCATAAAACAAGGTTAATTGTAGATATTTTAACATTTGCTTGCAATTTTACGTGTATATTCTTTTATACAGCATAGACTAAGAAGATTTTAACATATCACTTTTTTTTTTTAAATGGTGTTACCTATTTAATTTTGATTGAAGGAAAGAACTAGGACATTGAAACATAACTGCAAGTACACAAGACTTATTTCTGTTGTGTATAACTGACGGCTATTTTTACCAAAGAAAGAAAATATTGCCCATTCAAATATGCAATTTGCTAATGATTGATAAATAACTGAAATATTCCTAGAACTAATGAATCTGAAAGAAAAACTAGAATCATTATTTTTGGAGATGCAACGATGTCCGTAGGAAAAACACAATTTTCTGGGAAATTATTGCAGTTTCCACATTTTTAGTATTGGTTCATGGTATTGGTTAATTGACCTAACTTTAAAGCGGTGCTCTTTAAGGTGGATTTTTTTTGGCACAAAGCTATTGAGCAAGTTATCCGGGATTTGTGAATTGAGACACAGGCCATTATGAAATGCTAAAGTTTCATCGAGTAACCAAAGTTGAGTCAGGACAACCTTTGATAAGGTGAAGGAATGTCGAAAAAAGTATGACATGTTTTTTAAAAAAAAGTTTTCTATTAAAATAAGTATTTTAAGCTATTACTCAGCAATTACAATACTTTTTTGCAAGACTTTATTAGGAGTTTACCTTATAAAGTCAGGTTTAGCTTGTGTCAGTAAGCATGCCAACCAAGAATCTCTTTTTGTTTTGTATAGTAATGTTGCAAACTCTGTTGATGACTGAAATATGAATTTGCAAAAACCCGTTTCTTTATTCGTTGCTATTGGCGAAATATACACACAGGTTATAAATGAGATTTTGACCATGTCCTATGAGCATTTCTACACACGTTTTTGATTTAAAGGGGCTATTGGCTCTTACAAGCTCTAAGATAAAAAAATCTAAAACTGATGTTACTCAAATCAGACTTCCTATTAAATATGAATAACCTATTGGAAAACAGAAGTTCTATATGATTTGGACAGTTTTTGATAATACCATTATTATCATAGCAATCATTAGTTTAGAGCATCAGTCACATTCACGTCCTTCCTTCCAGAGGGCCCTTTATATAGTCTGACTGACCAGCACTGACGTCTACACTGGCCTTTTGTCCTGTATATTAGCTCACCAGCAGCATAAAAATATACCCTTCCACTTTTATCATACAAACAGTTCCCTCCCTTCCACTCTCTTTCCACCTACCCATTCTGCCCTACGCAAGTCCTGCAGAGAGCTCTTCTTCCGCCCACTCCAACCCAGCTTAAGGACTGTGCGGAAGCATATATAGCCTTAATCGCACTTCAGTGTCCCTTGCCTCTGCCAGTTCCAGCACTGATCTTTGCCTCTCTCAAGCTGCAGATGATAGGCTGATAAAAACTTGGACCCAAAATAGAAAAGCAGCTTCTAGAACCTATTGTTGGAAATCAGAGCTAAGCAAAGCGAATGGACTTGCCTGCGGAGATTTTCTTTGTTGCAAAGCACTTTCTCTCCGTCATTTGTTAGACAAGCTCTAGTTGCAGACTACCATTACTCCCTATAGTTTTTCTGGGTCATTTTCTATTGCCTGGTAAGCAACATGATCATTTTTATCAGGTTTCGAAGAGGATAGAATAAAAAATTAATGTGGTGTTGCTTTTCATAATTATATTATGAACTATGATATGAAATAAAAAAAAACTCAAAAATACGCAAAACTACTAATTATGAAAGTTAGTATGTATTACAAAAGTACTAATTATGAAAGTTAATATGTAATAGAAATAGTACCATGAATTCTAGTAAGTCACCCATTTATGATAGACCAGGAACACATCTAAAAGTTTTAGAACAACAAAACTGACACATAGATGGGTCTTGGGTCTCCTTACATACTCTCTTCTTCTTACCCCAAAGTTTGGTATGGAGAAATCATGGCCATATAAGGTTGATTTTTCTCCTCTACTAAACTATTCCTGTGCTAATTTACAATAGTTTTGGAGCAATAAATGGCTGATCATTATTGATGATGATGATGATGATGATGATGATGATGATGATGATGCTGCTGCTGCTGCTGATGATGATGATGATGATGATGATTATTAATATTATTATTATTATTATTAATATTATTATTATTATTATTATTATTATTATTATTATTATTATTATTATTATACTGTAAACACAATAATCTTAAAAAACAGCAGTTCAGCTGTATGGAATTCTTTGAAATGAATTAGTCGGGTTTAGGGAAAAATATTTTAATAGATACAGCCCTTCAGATCTCTATTTCTGCGTTAAGGAAGATGCATTAAGTAAAAAAGTAAGTAAAACTTTATCTAAATATCACCGTTTAGGATCAACCTTTAAAATCAGAAAGTGGTTGACAAGAGCCAGCAGGGTTAAAGAGCAACTCACTCCCAATCAACGAAGTGTAATAGTCCTATCTACAGTTGTAATCCGTATTTTGGTATTTTAGTGAATTTTTCAGTTAAAATAGTAATTTCCGGCCTAAAACCATCAGTGGCACCCTCTTCAGGTCAAAACACTACAACACACTTAAATGTTCATTGCCATTTGCTTTTGCGGTGAGGGCTGACATCAGCCAGAGGTCTGTCATACTGGCTTTAGGGTATAAAAGAAAAAGCTTAGTCTCTGCTCACGCCTCCTCCACAGAACCTTCCTCACTTTCCTTTCTTTCCTCTAATAAAGGAGGTGGAGAGAAATCCTCTAGCTTTTTGTTTTTAACATGTCATGTCTTGCAGAATTGGTGTCTGAGGACCAAGTAGAAGCCCAACAGATTTACTTTTTCAAGTGGAGCATAACAGCTTTTGCTATAGTACCCCACTATGTATATGTGTGTTAGAAATCTTTATTAGAGATTGCTGTGGATTTTATCCCGTGTCTCTCGACCGATAACCGGATAAATGCACCAGATCCCCCGGGATCCTTCGAGGAGAAGCTCGGTAGATAATAACGGAATGATGATGGAATTTATTAAGCAGCAAAAGGTACAGTGATAGTTTTAGAGAAAAGCTAAGCTTGAAAAAATAAACCAGGGAAGGCTGCAAGCTGGGCCTCACGTTAACAGTCATGGGAATTTTGTTTCTTTGAACTTGACGTGTCCTCAATGTGTGTTTGTGATCGCATGTTAATCATTTGAAACTCTTACTGCACACAACTGGATAACGGCATGACCAATAACCAACATTACACGGATTGCCGTATCCAGAGCCAGCTACCAGCGGAGCAAACAGGTAGATTAAACTCTTGCCGTATCCAGTCAGCAAAACAGCAAAAACGTCCTTGTTGAAAAAGGAACGATTCGAGCGAGGATTTCTGTTCATCTTTTAGATGAAAACTCGTTCATAGTAGCGGCCAAAGCCATTTCAAATAACTGGTGTTCATCTGTAGCCATCTTTCAATGTTTACTAAATGATTCCAGATGTTGGAGCGCTGTCGTCATCACGTAGCTCGCCTCTGGACCGCTTACATCAGATACACCGATTTGATTGGTTCCCTGAACCGTTCACGTAATGCTGTAAGGTGGATCAGCAGTGAACAGCAGAGACTTCATTCTGTTCACACCCAATGACATCTAGCCCAGATCTTGAGTGGAGAGGTGAGGACGCACCTGGTAAGTTGAAAGTCAAGGTGCCATTTTAAAAAAATTACTTTTGGGAGGCCAGAGGGATTCTGAAATCACTACTGCAAGGACAATGGGGAAGAAAAAATTAATAAAGACATTTTTATATAACTCCAATATCAGGCATCCTTTTTTTTCCACAAACAGGTCAGTTTCGAAAAAAAGAAATATTTTGGGTCAAAAATCCTTGCACATGCCTGAAGTAATGTCGGGTAGAGGGTGTGGTGTTTCTGCTTAATTTTTTTTTTTTATCATATTGCAGCATTTACAGTGCTAAGAGTACCCCCTGGAATATATGCAGAAAGCAATTTAGAGTTTTCATAAATCAAAATGAAACAAAAAGGTTGATTTAATTTGTTCAAATGAACTGAAAATAATCTAATTTAGGCATTTTATCATATGTAAAAATAAATGAATTGACTGAAACAGGCATAAGAATGAGAACTACAGAGGGAACAGCAAAGTTGTGTTTTCAAAAGGCCTGAAATGATGTGCATGTGTCCTCAGTGTTTCCTTTTTATATATGCTTTCAAACTAAGCAGACTTTTTAAGAAAAATGCTTTTTAAGAAAGGAAAGATGTTTTTCAGAGAATTTTCAACACATTTTAGTGTTGAAAATACCTCAATGAAATTATGCACAGCTTCAGATCTTGCTGTAAAATGTTCCAGGCGGATGGAGCCTTCTATGAAAAGAGCCCAGCTCTTTTTGTACTTAAAGGACATTATATCTGACAAAAGCCTTAGAGAGCAGGTTGTGGAAACTAATTCACTTTTAGTATATCCTCTTTGACATGTGAAGTCTAACAGCAGCTGAGTATAACTTCTCTTGAAATGTCTTACAAGTGTCTTGTTATTTAATATTTTGGCCTTCTCCATTACATATTCTCTGGATATGTGATTAGAGTTTTTGTTTAAGATTCAGAACACATAATCTACATGCAATGTTATCAAAATATGATGCCCATGATGTATTAGGAAATAATACCCTTAGATTGGCTTCATATGGATTAAACACTTTGATAACCAGATAAACCAGGCTACTACCTGTACCTACTTTCTGAACTTTTTGGAACATTCCACCATTTTATCTCTGCATCTTAATTTTACTTTGTACAGAAATATGGTCATCTGGGGTGTGTAAAGGGCTTTATAAATAAAGGTTGATTGATTGATTGGTTGAGAATAAACAAATCTGTGACTTTAAAATCATAACTATGAGTTAATAATATTACTAAATCTCATGGTATACTAACCATACTCTACTCATCTCAGGATAATAATTCCTGTGGTTAAGAGTAGAAAAGGCAGTGGTAAAATCCAATGTAATTAGGACTGTAACACTGTAATTCTCTAGTTTGCAAACATTAAAAAAAAAATCCACTTTTTATGCCAATCCTATACATTTATACATGGATGGTTTTCTGACAGGTGTTGAATTAAAATTTATAAAAAAGATAATTCAGTGCATGTTCAAGCAGAGACAAAATGGAGCCAATTTCCAGTTCTCACTTTTATTTTTAACAGATTAACAAATTGCAGTTTACAGAGAAAACATGCCCTAATTTCTCTGGGCCAGACAAAGATTTCTGACGAAGAATGGTTTTCGTGTCATAACTTTTATAAACATCCAAAACCTCCCAGGATTAATCTGCTCCAATCAGAACGTTTTAAACAGTGTCTTAACAATGATTGGATGTCAAAAATTATATGTGTCCTCCTGGATCCAAGTCAAAAGTTCATTCTGAGTTTTATGGTCCTAAGCAAAACTCCCAGCTTTATGGCCTTGGTTCTGGCATCCTAAATCTACAGACATCCTGTTTTTACAGCCTGCAATAAAACTCTTTGTCTCAGAGGTCCTCAAAGGTCACACATACTCCCACCATATCCAAGGCCTCTGCTGCTGGTAAACAGTGTGTCTTTTTACCTCTGAATAATAGATGTTTAAAACATATGTAGCCCCAAAAGAATAGATACAACAACTCCCTCTTTCAATCTATTTTGAAAATAGATTGATTACTCCTCTGTACTCTCCTTCAGGGTTAGTGTTTAGAACTTAAGATCTAAAACCTGTAAAGCGTTTTGAGAATGCAAAAAAATCAAACCCAAGAAATTTCATCAGTTTAAAACATGAAGTCCTTCATATGATACCACAACAAGACTTCCAGATTAAAATTCAAAACACAACCTGTTAAGATACCTTTTTAACCTTAACTCCCCTTACTCAAAAAATGTAAATCTGTTAATTATAAATTCACCCTCTTTTGGCATTAACCAAAAAATTTATTTTAACAATTCCCACAAACTAAATTCAAAACCCAAAAATGTATAAGAATGTCTTACATGTGAAGAGATAATTAAATCTGACTTGATACATGTTAATACTGTGGAAGAAGCTTAGAAAATCCATGAACATATACATTCTTACTATGTTATATTCTGAAATAAATCAAACTTAAAGTGTTAAGAAACCTGTGAAATAGAAGGTATTAAGAACCCTTTAAAAATGTAATCCTCGAGTCTATTTAGTCTTTCCTTTCCCTAATTCTGCTCAGCTATTCTATCTTTCTATCTAGTAGACCCTCTTTTTTTATTAATGCAAACCTTAATACAACCTTAAAGACAACTGGAAATTAAGAAATCCTGAAAATTAACTGATAAATTCTTTAAGAAACCCTCTTAGGCAGTGTTAACAATCTGCACTTGTGAATAAAAATAGTTAAACAACCTGTAAAATGCAAGAAAATGATTAATAAATGTTCAGTCTTTATATTTGTATTCTGTAGTCTTCACTCTTGTTTATTCCTCTGTCACCAAGCGGCTGCAAGTGATGAGATGATTCAGTAGAGTGGGCTCTTTATTTCTTCCAATTTATGCAGATCGCCCTCAATGAAATGACAGCTACTTCATTAACTGAACATATCCCCAGTAAACACAAATACACAGACAGGCCCCGCTTCCAATAGCTTACCCCCACCGATGTGGAGTGGTCAAGACCTGCTGTGAAGCGGATTGATGAGTTGTGATCCTCTTCTGTAGATCCCTCTTTGAGATGGCAATTTCAATTGCCCATCTCCCTCATATGGCACATAGATCACACTGGATGATTAATATCAACACCCAAACAACCTTCTGGGTGAGTTAGGCCCCGCCGCCTGTGGCTTCAGCTTCCGATTCAGCTTGGTCAAAACCTTCTTGACCCTCTTTAGGTAGATTCCTGCTGATCCTCAACCAGGTTCGTCGTTGCCGTGGAGCTGCACTTCGTGTGTGTTCCCAGCTGTCATCTGGAACTGGCTGAACCACTTGGACTCCTCACGCCTTCGTCCCAAAGGGTCGTGGAGCTGTACCTTGGACCCCTTCAGCAGCTGTAGTCAGCTGTGACCAGAGGAGACTGTGTGCTCCTCACGTGCTGCTGAATCCTGCTGAAACATAAGCTTGTAAACATCTAAAAAATGACAGTTTTTGATCCGGTCTTGTGATCACTCTTGATGATCATCAAAACAATTTAGAGGGCCTTTCGACAATAAGCCCCGACTGTGCAGTCCTGTTAGCCAATTTTGATCTTAAATTAAGATACAGACGTACAAGTGAATACCAAAAGAAATCCGCAACCCTGACCGAAGTCATCATGTATGTAATCAATCATCCCCTATTAATAATACTTTGACATTGTACTATAATGTTTGTTTTTCTCTTTTCTGAGTCCTGAGTACCCCTGCAGAATGTGTCGTCCAATTAGAGATTAGTTTCTGCCAGTTACCTCAGCCTTCCTTCTTATGTAGCATCCATGTTGATAGAAACAGTATATACCAACATGACCAAGTATGTCATTTTAATAACATAACAATACAAATGCACCATCTAAAATGCAAAAAAATAAACTATTATCTAACATTGAAATATAAGGTAAAAGTTAGTTCCCGATTCCTTGTTCTTTCATTGGACATCCACTCCTTTTCAATCTAATCCAACTGTATTGTGCTGAGAAATTATTTCACCCATCTAATTAAAAAATAATCCCTGGGGAAAGAGCAAATCCATCTTATTTTGGTGCAACACCGTTGTTATTCCTGAAAACTAAACCAAAACACCTCCCTCATTAATGGATTTAAAAGCAAGAGCAGGCTCAAGAGTTTACTTTTTTGTCTACAGTTCAACTGATTACTATCCATTTGCTTGTTCACCCAAATTGATTCTTTTATTTACTTATTCTATTTATCAAGTTTAAGACACTTATGTCTGTTTTACTATGCCTCCTTTTAAATGTTATCAATTATTCTATTATCCATTTCAACTTTTTAATTATCTTAAACCGTTAAGCACTTTGATTCATTCTTTCTGTTAGAAATCAAATCAAATTCTGACTTACTTTTGATTTAACTGTTCCATTACAATATATCCTTTCTTAAATTTAGTACATCCCTGTGGATGAAACGTAAAAATAAGGAAAAAAAATTTTCTCTCTCGCCAGCCAGCAACCCCATGCTATAGGCCCAGTTTTTCCTTCCAAATTTTGTTCCCGGTAAATGGTGGTATTTTACCTGGAGATAATCCTGGGGAAGGCACGGGGGTTTCAGAGTTCAAGCAACCTAGGCCACCTTCGATCAGAAAAACAGAAACTCTTGTGGTTAGTTCAGTAACATTGACATTGAATCAGCAGTCTTTGATCGTCACTTCTTCAGCAGAAATTGTCCATTTTACACCAGCCAAGTGGATTCACACATATTGTCCTTGAAAGTTCAGTTCAGCATGAGGAAATGTGCTCCTTTTTAGGGTGTCCCCTGCTTCACCCCTGAAAATATTCAGTCACTGGTGCCCCCCTTGTTTTGGGAGCAGAGCACAAGACATAAGAACTTCTGCGCTGGTTGTATAGATTCTTCTTTCTTTGGCAGTTATGGCGGGCACCTGGCACTATCCGTCATCAGCCCACGCACCCCCACCCATCTTATCTCCCCAGGAACATAAATTACATCTCAAGAATGTTATCCGAGGGGTCTCTGTTGCGGGATGGGAAAAAGAGAAAAAATATATAATTAGAAGAAGAAAAAGACAGACAGAGAGTCGATCCTCTCAGCCTATTCAAATCAAGTTTTATTTAAACTTTTTATTTTCATATTCATTAGTCTCCTTCCTCGAATGCTGAATTTAAATATCTTTCACACTCAGACTGCCTATGTGGGCTCTATTTTAATTTTATTTTAATCAGTTATAATTTCTTCAGTATTAGTTCTGGTAAAAATATACTAATTAATAGGTTTGCTCTCTCCAACAGGAATGATAATTACTCCTTATATGTCTAATTAAACTGTTGTTCTAATTCTTCCCCTGCTTATTTTAATTAATGCTTCCTTCATTTTTTCATCCAATTTATATTCTATACTTTATCAATGCAATGCCTTTCTCTATTTTGTCAATTTGATAAATGTCTCTTTCATCTCATGTGTAAATTAAATATTTATAAAGATTGACCATTGCAATATTTTATCAACACACTTAGTTATTTTTTTTGTGATTTAACCATTTTATATTTACTTCAATTCATCACCCCCATAACTTCCTTCCTGGGCAATACATTTCAGTCTCAACAGTGTTGATGTCCTACAAAATGGTGTCTGAGAGCAAACATAACTTTTATGACATAATGTCTATTCCTCAGAAATAAACTGCATTGATACCATTCACTAATTCTTTTCTTCAAAGTTCAGTGGTCTGTTCACAAAGTAAATAGATAAATAAAAAAAATAAAAAAATAAAAAAAATAAAAAAAGGCTGGATTTTTCTGTTAGATATTGCTAAAGCACCACTAAAACATTGCAATAACAAAAATAAAGTCAATAACCATCTGCAAAGATCCAGTCTCCAACTCCCCATCACTTAAGTGTACTGGATCTCTATCAAGCTGGCTCAGACAAAAAATATCAAAATTAAAAACATCAAATGTTTAAAACAAAATCAGAGAACAGTACTGACTGATAAACACAACATAGTTTACAAAAATAGTCTTCACTTTGCTATACTTCAAATTCTATCCATATTTCTAAAGAAAAATCCAAGATTTAAATCACTGACAAAACAGCTTCCCTATACATATTTTCCTGTGGGACTTTAAGACCGTAGTGCAAAACAGGCACGTCTCATTCCCTGATCAAATTGATGTGAAAGTAACCAGGTGGTTGCTTATTGTTAGAAATTGCCAAACCTAAAGTACTTGGGTTTTTTTTTAACACAATCCAATCTGAATTCAACCCAAATATTCAGATTGTAAATAATGCAAACATTTCATACTTCAAAAACATCTGTCCGATTCTGTGAAGTGAATCAAACATAGTCAAACTGATTTTTGCAACTAAAACTCCTCTTAAATTTTTGTAGGATACATAGTAGTCTAATTCCCCTTAGCAGTAGAACAAAAAAAATGCAATAAAAGAGGTTCAAGAGATAAGATTTCTCTAAACACAAACTAGTAGCATTAAAATAAAAACAAAAACTAGCATTTTTCAGTATCCCAATTATCCTCTCAGGCTTCTTTTTTTTCTTTTCTCCAATGATAAACACCAAATTGAATTGAAGCTTCTAGAAATGTCAAATAAATTACCACTGAATCATGTTTCTTTAATCCAGCTTCTCAAATTAACATTTTCCAAAGTTCTCATTAATAAGCAGACCGCAGTTCAGAAATCTGGGTCAGAATCCAAGTCGAACCAAATATATAAAGGTTGAGAGAGAAAAAGAAAAAAATAAAAATAAGAAAAAATAAAATCAAAACAATCTAAATAAATTGTCAGTTACAGAGTCCCCACTAATCAAATGATATATTATGCCATTATTCTATGATCAGAACTGTTCTAAAATGTTTTAGGACCTGTAAATTTACTCTCAGCATCAAGTAGACTAGCTAACAATCAATGAATAACATCTGAAAAATTAATCTTAAACTTTTAAAACTAAAACCAATTCTTATTTGTCAAAACAAAATGTGCATTCAAATATATGGTAAAAATTATTTCAATGTAGCTGGTCCAATCACATTTTGCTTCTACACGATCAGAATAAATGAATTAGAATTTACTTCTTACTTCTAAATTAAACCATCATTTCGATCACCGCCGATATTCATTACTTTCAATCCTTAGACCAATTCCAAATTTATCCCCAGCCTGTTTAAAAACAAACTGATGCCTTAAAAATGACTCTGTGTTTTAATGTTTTCTTTTTTTCAAACTCAAACATTCAAATCCCACTAGTTTAGAGAATATCACTATGATAAGTATTGTTTTGCATGGTAAAAACATTCAATTTGTAACGGAATTGAAATATGCTGGGTTACTCCTTGAGCCCCAGTTGAAATTTGATAAATCCAATAAGCATTTAGTGTCCAGAAAATCCTTAAGAATGTTCAATTGTGTAAATAATTTTACACCAGTCTCCTTTAGGTCATTCATTCAGAGACTAAGCTATATTTCTAAAGTCTATAGAGCCATCAGAAATAAGCCAAACATAATTTTAGCATAAATTATACTTATTTAAATCACAGAATGAATTCATTCTCTGTACCATTCAACACGGTGCTTAAAAAAATAATTTAGTTTTAAATTAAACTAAATTTAAACTGCTGGTAAACAGTGTGTCTTTTTACCTCTGAATAATAGATGTTTAAAACATATATAGCCCCAAAAGAATAGATACAACACAGGTTCCTGATTTGGATTAAGGTTTAGGTTGGAAAAAAGGTTTTAGAGAATTAGCTAATTTAGAAATACGAAGTGAAGCATCTTTAGGTTTAATGAATCACATTTATTACTAGTTAAAATCCAATTATTTTGTATTTTAAGGGCCCACTATTGATGAGCACACAAAAAAATGCGTATGCTGTCAAATATACGTATTTATAACATACTTAACCTTATGAAAAAATTTTAAGAAAACTGTTTAGAACCTTTTTGAAGACTAGTGTAAGCTGATGATTAATATTGCAAATAATATATGCTAATAATGATAATAACAGTTATAAATCATTACTTTTTTTTACTTTAAACGTCTTTGTCAGAGATGATTCAGACGACAGTCATTTGATCCAAGCAAGTGGAGAACATCTTCAAATTCGGTCGTTTGCCTTAAACATGTTTAGAAAAAAAAAAAAAAATATGTGTAATACAAGACATTTATATCAAACTGCTCAGAGGAACACTGTTCTCTTTATCATTCTTGAATTAAGTTTATATTAAACTTTTGAGAATTAATCACTTAATATTTTCGTCCTCTGTTCTCTTATGATCTCATGCTTCTTTTAACTTTGTTTTTTGCATCTGCTGTCATGATATTTACTTGCATCATTAGAGCAGAAAATAATTAGCTGAGGCTTGAAGGACACAGTGCTGACTATGACTATGACTCACACAGGCGCCAATGGTAGAGAAAGGCCACTGGGAAAGAGAGAGATAGATGGCCAGAGCCTGACCTAATTTTGATGACATCTATCTTCTATCTTAAGTTTTCAGCTTCAGGATTAAAACTGATTCAAACCCTGTCAATGGGCGAGAGCTACACCCTGGACAGGTTGCCAGTCCATTGCATGGCAACACAGAGTCAAACAGGACAAACAACCATGCACACTCACACTTAAGAAAATTTTAGAGAGATTAATTAACCTGACAGTCATATTTTTGAAATGTGGGAAAACACCGGAGTACGATAACGATATTTTGCCTGTGTTATTGAAATTTATAAAACGGAAATATATTTTTAGGAAGTAACTCGACTTAACTTTTGAATAAGACTAATTTTATCAATAAGCATTACCAATATTGTTCTAAATCCCATTAAATCAAATTCTTACAGAGAATTAAAGCTCAACTTCAGTTTAATATTTCAGAGAAAAAAACAAGCAAAAAACACTTACTTGGTACAGTATTATTATTATTATTATTGCATATGTTGTGGAAGGAATTTTCAGTCAAAATAGGATTCCTGCAAACCAACTCACTATGGTGTCAGTGAACTAACTAAGAACCACCAGATCCCCAAATACTTCCAGCGTGTTCGTTGAATTTCTGCAAGAGGTACAATAAAAACACATCACACAATTACTGCAGTTTGCCAGAAAATCATTAATGAGCGGGCCCAGCTGTTGGAAAGAAAACCCCCAGCTGAGCAAAGAACATGAGGTGTCCCTTGGCTTTTATTAAAACAGCATTGAATAATCATGAACACAAAGGAGTGGTTTAAACATCTTCAACAAATCAAAAATAGACAACATTATTTATGCATACACACAAAGTAACCTTATTGGTCCATTCATATTGTTGGTGGGTTGTGCATGCCTAATTAATTACCTTCCTGTTATTCTACTTAAATGTGACTTTACAAACCAGCTCTAACTAGATTTTCTGCTGACCGTTTTTATCTGCATCCTTCCATTGTCAATTGTGTGGTAAGGCTTCCTGCCAACTAGGCCTGTGCTTTCCTGTCATATGTTAAGTTCACAGAAAAATACTTCACTATTAAAAGTTAAATGCTACACTCAATTTAAAGAATACATATTATAAACACCTAAGGATGACCTGAAATAAAAAGAAATCATGACATATATCATCCATATTAATACAAACTCTTACAACAAGTCACTTTTGGATAATACTGATTTAACAAAAGGGTTATACTATAAGAAAAATAAAGACATAAAATATCATCAACATCTTCTTCAAACCATGGTTTGGGATTTTATTTATCAATCAAAGTTTTATATATCTTTGAAATGATCGTTAGATTAAGGTTACTTCCGTTTTTAATACTTATAACTTTCTGGTTCTCAAATGTAGAGTTAATGACGCCAATATTAAAATCTATTAAAAAAGAAACAATGAATGTTACAAGATAGGTTTCTATGATTTAAAGGAATCATAAAATGACTTAAACAATTTCATTATACAATGTATACTATTTTCTATACATTTCCTAATCTATCGCCCTAATCTTTTGCAGTCCAGACATCCTCCATATCCTGTTTTTCTCCACTAGTTTGGGTGCAAAGGTTTAACATCCTATTCTAAAGTTCCTGTTTCTATCTAACTAACTTGTATGCACATGACAAACATCTCTTTAAGCAATAACAACACTTCAAAGCGGTTATAATAAAGTCACCAATACATTTTGTAGATCCCAAAGTAATGTTTTATACTATTTTTCCCATCAATAATACTGCCCTCCACTTTAATTTGATCGCATTCACTCTATATTTTTTGAGTAAAAATGTGTTAGAAAGCCCATGTTTCTTTTAGTTTGTAAGTTGCAGTATTAAGTATTGGTGCTTTCACTATAAGCTGAAATATCCTATGCTCCTGAACTCAGCATAGATTTCCGACGCTATTTAAATGCCACAGGTGCTGTTCAGCATATGTTTTTTTTCCCTCTGTCTCGCTGTGAGTTTTTCAGTTTTTTTAATTTTGTTTATTGTTGCATTTACATGCCAGAAGGTGAGTTTCTATGCCTTTATTATACAGTTTAAAGTATGTTAAGGTTATTTGTTGAAGTTTACCCATATTAGAATTGTGTTTAATATGCTATGCTGATTAGGTGTAATTAAGAGTCCTTATTTGCACCTCTACGGAGGTTTGAATTATTGCACAATCACAGTCAAACGTAAAGCGTAGTTTATACTTCTCCAACAGCAATTTTGTACGCAGATGTATTGACAAAGACGTTTTTAGTTTATGGTTCTCTGCCCTGGGGTGGGCATACTTGTTCCCCCGCATCTCGGCGCCTGTACATTGGGGTTTACCGCGCTGAATGAGAGGGTAGCCTCTCTCCGCCTACAGGTGGGGGGACGGGTCCTGACTACTGTTTGTGCTTATGTACCAAACAGTAGCTTAGACAACCCACCCTTCTTGGGGTCTTTGGAGGGGGTACTGGAGAGTCCTCCTTCTGGGGACTCCCTCATTCTGCTGGGAGACTTCAATGCTCACGTGGGCAATGACAGTGACACCTGGAGAGGCGTGGTTGGGCGGTATGGCCCCCCTGATCTGAACCCGAGCGGTGTTTTGTTATTGGACTTCTGTGCTCATCATGGATTGTCCATAACGAACACCATGTTCAAGCATTAGGGTGTTCATGTGTGCACTTGGCACCGGGACACCCGAGGCCCCAGCTGGATTAGCGACTTAATTGTCGTTTCATCTGATCTGTGGCCGCATGTTTTGGACACTCGGGTGAAGAGAGGGGCGGAGCTATCCACCGAGCACTACCTGGTGGTGAGTCGGCTCCGGTGGTGGGGGAGGACGCCGGATAGATCTGGCAGGCCCAAACGTGTTGTGAGGGTCCGCAGAGAACGTCTGGCAGAGTCTCCTGTCAGAAGGCGTTTCAACGCCTTCTGACAGAAAAATGGAGCGGGAGATCGATGGACGGATTGGTAAGGCGTCTGCCGGTGCTGTACCGGTCTGTCGTGGTGAAGAAAGAGCTGAGCCGAAAGGCAAAGCTCTCAATTTACCGGTCGATCTACATTCCTACCCTCATCTATGGTCACGAACGCTGGGTCGTGACCGAAAGAACGAGATCGCGGATACAGGCGGCTGAAATGAGTTTCCTTCATAGGGTGGCTGGGCTCTCCCTTAGAGATAGTTGACTAAGGTCAGTCAGAAGGGGGCTCAGAGTAGAGCCGCTGCTCCTCCACATCGAGAGGAGCCAGCTGAGGTGGCTCGGGCATCTGGTCAGGATGCCTCCTGGATGCCTCCCTGGTGAGGTTTTCTGGGCACGTCCCACCGGGAGGAGACCCAGGGGAAGACCCAGGACCCGGTGGAGGGATTATGTCTCCCAGCTGGCCTGGGAACGCCTCGGGATTCCTCCCGAGGAGCTGGCCCAAGTAGCCGGGGAGAGGGAAGTCTGGGCCTCTCTGCTTAGGCTACTACCCCCGCGACCCGCCCCCGGATAAGCGGAAGATGAAGGATGGATGGATGGATGGGATTCTTACTTCACTCAGAATAACACAGTGGAAGGCAGCAATTCCAACTTTAATGCTTAAGAGTTAAGCACCTTGAATTACCTTGTGTCTAAAGTGTGCTATACAAAATATACAAAATTGTCTAAGGAGACCCACATCTTACTTTAGCGTTAGAGATAACACCTCGCCGCCTAACTTGACGTCGCCTCACATCACATCGCTGCCAACGTCCTGCAGTCTAACCTGACGTCGCCTCACTTGACGTCGCCACCATTGAAATGTTCACTTCATTATGGAGCAATCTTCTTGTGTGTTTTAATGACTGTTTTCGTATGTAAGCTTACCGCTGCTTTGGCAGAGTGGTTAGCATACATAACTGGTACCTAGTATGCCGGGATTCGAGTTCCGGTCAGTGCTTTGCTACACATTTAATTATGGGCAAGGTGGGCATACACTTTATGATTTATGGCCAAGTTCTATGCAATTTTTCAGAGATGCTAAATGTGCATGGACCCTGCCAGACTGCATATGTGACTACAAAACTGTTACTTATAAAAATGACACGTTTATAGCTTTTTTTCTTGCAAGGACCCAAAACAATATATATAAGTCCCCTCTGGGATCAATAGAGTGTAATTGATAATAATTTGCTCCGAGCACGGGCCTCGAGTCATTGACTCATTAATTCCTAGTGTGGGTATTTAACCACTCTGCCAAAGTAGCAACGCGAATGTCAAGTAGCGTGATTACTATATGATTAGTAGTAAAGTTGGATAATCGGAATACAAATTTGAAACTGTCCAAATATATGTCGTATCTATTTTTATACCTATCTTTAAAATAATTCTTGCAACAGTCGTTGATGATAGTTATAACGGATATGACATCTAAATGTCACTAAAATTTCAAATAGAATATTCGACTGCTAGAACAGTAAGAGAAAAGAACTACTCCGACAGCTTCTTGTTTAATATTGACACACGTTCTTGAGGCGGCGTAAGGTGAGACACGTTCTTGAGGCGACGTTAGGTGAGACACGTCTATAATTGACACGTTATTTTTAAGTACGCCGCCGTGTCGTCGCCGCCTGTTGACGTCCAGTCCATTATGTCGCCGCTACGTCACCGCCCATCTGGCGTTAGCAGTCTAGCAAAATCCCATTGCAATTTCAGAAGTTGAGGCGGCGACGTGAGGTTCAACTGCCCCCTCTCCTTTGCGTGGTGAGCATAGATTTGGCACCTTCCACCCGTCATAGCCCTGTCACACCGTTCCTCCCACCAGCATCATCTCCACCACAAGCTGCACCTTTACTAAATATCTTTGCACTTCAGTGTTCTGATTAATATAAAAAAAAATCAAATTTCTCCTGTTTACCTTCTCTTCAGGAGCTTCCTGTTACATCCAGAATAGAATTTCAGATCCTCCTTCTTACATATAAAGCCTTTAATAATGAAACTCCATCATACTTCAGAAATCTTAATAAACCTGCATAGTGCTCTGCTAGGAACATATGGAACACTGTTAGTTAATAGGATATTTGAAAGTAAAATAGGAGACCGATCTCTTAGTTATCAGGCTCTTCTCCTGTGGAATCAGCTCCCAGTTTTAGTCTGAGGCAGACAACTGTTTACTTTTAAGACCAGGCTTAAAACCATCATTTTTCATCTTGAGCTATCTCTGTAGGTATGCTATAGGCTTAGACTATTGGAGGACAGCCTGACCAATTTTCTTAACCCTGCTACTTTTCTCTTCCACTAATGTCAACTTTATTATTTGCTCTTATTTTTGTTGTTAACCTTTTTTTCTTGGTGTTTCTTCTGTCTATTGAAGCTACACCTGGTCTGGTATCCTGCTCAGCTACAATGCCATGTTGCGATGTGTCGATGATACTCCCAGTGACTGAAAATCTTTAATGTCCTGTTATAAACTTTTTACTTTCTTTAAAATAGAAAGTACTCTTACATCTGTTCATTTTGTTTCTTTCTGTGTCTCTCCTCTGCCTTCTCAAACCCCCAGACGGTTGTAGCAGATGGCCGCTCTTACTGAGCCAGGTTCTGTTGGAGATTTCTTTCTGTTAAAGGAGATTGTTTCCTCCTCATTATTGCTACATTTGCTGAGGATAAGGGATTGCTGAGGGGATTGCTGTTGTTGGAAAGTTTGCATCAATGGGGCCCAACTTCACATCAATGGCTTAAAGCAATCTGCTAGGATTCCTTAAAGAGAAAACTTTTTTTAACTGATTTGAATGTCTGTATTGAAATTACTTATTACTTATTGTGAATTGTCGCAATATAAATAAAGTGAATTGAATTAAAATTTTCCGACCGAGAATGGCAAAGCCCCTTATTGATTTTTAAGGTTATTAACTTGGTTGGTTTGAATAGCTTTCTATCCCTTAATAACTAAAATCATTATTTGTACATTGCATTGGGTCGACACAGACTGTCTTATATTTTACTTATACTGGTGATCTAAAATATTTCATGCAACAGAACACAATAAATCTGTAAGGAGATCAGATTGAACAATTTTGCCAAAGTGGTCTGATTGATCTTTTAGTTGACCACAGTAGCAGGGAGAGAGCAAACATTTCAGAATCCCTTTTAATGATATATCCCTTATGAAGTGTTCATCATCAAAAAACAAAAACATATATAATTTCTCAAAATGGAAGTCAGATTAAATTAATTCACTATTGTACTTATGAAGAAGAAAAATACACAGACATCTGATTCATGCAATACTGTGATCCAGGATTTCAGAAGCAGCCTAACACGGTATGCTTTTGTGTGAATGCTCACCTCTCAGCCAATGCTTTGTTTGGTGTTTTTTAATTTGAACAATATATTGAACACATAAAGGCACCTGCTGTATTGGCACATTTGAAGAGTCTAAAAACCCATGGATGTCTTCTGATGCAGGTGCTGAAGGGATGCAAGAAGCTGACCATGTCGGTGTGTTCAATGGGTCGCATCCCAGGAGGGTATATGACCAACCAAGTGTACAGCTGGGTGGATCCTCAGGGCCGGAGTGTGTCTCCACCACCTGATAGCCAGGAGGCCAACCCGAGGCAAGAGCACAGCAGAGAGGAGAGGACGGTAAGACCAATGTTTGCATACTCATTATGTTGAATTATACCGATTTTTCTCCTCAACTGAAGGGACAACAGTCAGTTGAACACATCATTATGGATCTCTGACTCCCTGAGGACAATTGTGATGACCTTTGACACTGACATTTCTAAGATAGATTCATTCTGCAAAGAAGTCATGCACCAAAGGCATTTGACTCTGTTCCCTAGGAGATGATTTACACCAGGTGACCCATCTAAAACTCACCAATACCTACTCCTGGACAAGTGAAAGATTAAAACCCACTTACAGTTTAAGGTTTTTGCTCAGGGAAGAAGCCATTTTACTGTAGGATGCTGCAAGACAAACACGTTTGAGGTAAAGGAAAAGGCGCATAAACAAATTCTGTGGTAAACGTACCATAACACCAATCAATCACAGACAACTTCTATTCATCAAATCAGAGCGTTCTGTGGAAACAATGCATTTGTTGGAGTGAAAAATCACCAATCATAACCAGCAAATTTAAAATACAGACCAAAAGACTGACTTAGAAAAGAAATTGAGAGAACATGATAAAATCATACACAAAGCAAGGAAGTTGGTGGTATTACGCAATATTTAATTTTAAAATCAATATGAGATATACTCATGTCTTAAATGAGTCATTTTAATAGGAGCTAAGATGGTGAAACGGTTTGACACAGTGATGATAAAGTAGCAGCTTATATTATGTTTTGTGCAAGAATTTGCTGCCTAGTAATTTTGACAATATCTGCAAAAAAATTATGTACATAGAGAGACAATCTTTCAGCTACCACATCTACATGGGGATTATGTCTGCTACAGTACTGGCCACATGTGTATGCACCCTTGAGTGTATGCATAAAAAAAAGATTAAAATAAATTACTGTAGTCTTCCGAGTCTAAGACTCTACTTTTACACACACCTTGGACTCATGGGTGTAAAAAATTTTTTAAAAGTCATAAATAAATAAAACCTATATCTGCAATCAAAGACCAAATTGGGAATAGTATATGAATCTGAAAGAATAAACACTTTCAAAGAATTTTTAGATATTATACTCACCGGAGATAAACCTATCAAATAATGAAATCGAACAATTTCTGGACAAATAATCCTCCCTAACCAATGGCCCTGGAATCACCACTAACAGCGGCTGAGCTCCAGGAGCCCCTCCAAAGCATCCCAATAATAAAGCTCCAGGCCCAGATGGATTTCTAGCAGAGTTCTATAAAGAATTCTGGAATATTCCAGCACCAACATTCTACAGAATGTTGCAGGAAACAAAGGAAAATGGCAGACGACCGCTAAATATGAACTGTGCCTATATCAATCTTCTATTAAAACCAGGAAAAGACCCTATGCGCCTGATCTATTAACCATTTGCGCTTGTTAAAAACAACAAACAGCACAGTGTCGCAAAAACAGGCTGACCTATCAACATGGAGCAGAGAACATTGCACCTATTAAACCAGCAGAAAGACGCACGCAATCCATTTTGCGCTTTTGCCCTTGATGAGTATGTAATCTGGGCGTTTCTCTAAGAAGACGCAAAATATTGGGAGGAGGATAGGCAAATAAGTAGGCGTTCCAGGTGCAGTGTGATTTACTAAGAATAAAAATGTTTGTGCTGGCTACTTTAGCGTCTATTTTTAGCACTTCTGAAAAGCACATCTTAATTTTGCGCTACCAGGTTCAACAAGTTTATGATTGACAAACAAAAAATGTAATTCACACACAATATAACCTAAGCATAAGGAACACTCTAATGGCCATAAACCTGACAGTTATGTAAATATTTACCTGTTTGTTCCTCAAAGACGCATCATAACTCACTGCGTGTTCCTAACGTCTCCACCTGGTGAAGACGCGCTTAGCGCACAGTGATTTGTAGTGGTTAATATTCCTGGAGTTCTATTAATAAAATGTGTTAATCATATGCAATACCACAATGATCATTGGCATGTTATATGACATTTTAAAAACAAAATTAAGACATTTCAGATTACATATTTTCAAGATTTTTTTTTTTCTACTGCAACTTGACATTCAATAGAAGCGATGATAAAGTGTGATGCATTTCAACAATGTTAATATATAAGGAGATTTTAGTGACCTTGTTTTGGACATTCTGCAATTTTAACAATTGCAATACGATGTGTCCATGCAGCAGAGAGCAGCGCATGTACACCGCATTAATTACATTTATTATTGACCAACTAAAAACAGAATTCATAACATTCCCCCCCTCCTCCTTTTTTTGTGCCAAAGATGCATCATGACGCATATTCCTCCTCTCTCTAGCTGTGGTGCAGCTCGCATTAGCGGCCGGTAATTCCTCATTTGAAAAGTGCTACTTGCACCTGATAAGAATTGCTCACACAATCTTATTAAATCACCTGCAAATTGAGGACAACCCACTTGCACAATTGCTTAGCAGAAAAAACATTTGATAGAGTTAAATGGAAATTTTAATTCGCAACCTTACATAAATTTGTGTTCGGAAATTCTTTTATAAACCGGTTAAAAATATTATACAGCTCCCCAACAGCATGTATCAGGACTAATAACCAAACATCATCAAGGTTTTTCCTTCAGAGATGTACCAGGCAGGGATGTACACTTTCTCCCACCCTATTTGCTATTTTTAATAAATAGCAAGGGAAGCAGCAGCAATCCGGCAAACTAATAATATTAAAGGTATACAATGCAATAAAATAGAACATAACATTAGTCTGTATGCAGATGATGTTTTACTTTTTCTACAGCATTCAGAAACCATCTCTCTCAGGAAATCAAGTTGATAAAATATTATTCAAGAGTTTCAGACTATTCCATAAATTGGTTAAAATCTAAAGTCCTTCCAATCAATTGTTCTTTCCAGAGTCCCATAGCTGTGCAACTCCAGTCGGGAAATATTATATATTTAGGTATCCATGTTTCACCATGACTGGCAGATTTAACAAAGCTAAATTACGTCCCACTTTTTAAAAAAAAGTGGAAGATCAACTGGCTACATTGAAATCCCTATCCGTATCACTTATTGGAAGAGTAGCTACAATAAAACTGATGTTTTTTTCCTATAATCAATTATTTATTCTCAATGATACCAATTAAACCCTCACCTGATTGGTTTAGATCTTTGGAATCTTTTGTTTCTAAATTACTTTGGGGAAATAAACCCCCATGTATCAGCTTGAATACGCTGCTGAAGTCCAAATATAAAGTAGTTTTCGACCTACCAAACTTTCGTCATTATTTCTTAGCTAACATGCTCTAATACATCTATAGATGGTTAAAACACAGCTATCTGAATGAGTCCTGGATAGATGTAGAACAGACATTATGCAATAAGATAAAACTTCTAAGACCTACCATTTATTAGCTCAAAAATAAAACAAAATGAATGCTTTAAAAGTGTCAGTATCGGCTCCTCTCTGACAGCTTGGTGGGAATTTCTAAAAATGAAAGAGTCCTCACTAGTCCCATGCGGTCATACACCCATCTGGAATAACCCGGACATCATGCAAAAAAAAGAATGGTAAATTTTAAACCTGGAGTTTTATACCTGGAACACATATTTGATGGAACAGACTTTATCGCTTTTAATACATTGGTTACACAATACGGATATGTCAAGAATAAATTCTAAGAATATTAACAAATTAAAACGATAAAAAAAAAATGTAGGCTCAATACAGTTGAATTACAAATCTGTTTAAGAAAACAAAAAATTAAATACATTAGACGAATCAATAGCCCTTCCTATTTCAAAATGGGAGATGAACTTGGACAATTATATTCATGCGCTGTTAAGAAATTTTGGGACCAGATATGTGAGGAACTATCAAAGTGTCTGAAATAAAGTAATAAAGTGAAAGTATCACACCTTTTCCCCCAGTTTGCTTGCTGGGCAATTTAAATGATGTTACCATTGATCCAAATCCTATGCAATTAGTTCATATTGCCTTATGCATCGCTAAGAAAAATATCCTCTTGAAATGGAAAAATAAAAATTATCTTAATTAGTATAGAGATCCCTTCTGGATTACAGTGGCCTGGAGACGTCCTCTGCCTCCACATCTGATCAATCTTTCTGGGCTCCCTTGATCAGCTCCATCACTTTGTAGGGGTGCAGGGCCCACAATGTTGTTGTGTACGACATGTTCAGTGATGCGGAGCTTTTAGGCTCGGGGGCATCTATGAAAGGTCCTTTGGGGTGAGTCCACTTAGAGGATGGGGTGCTAGTTGCCATTGCCCCCACTTTAGAGGCTTTGGGTGGTGACTCCTGATGGCTGCTTGTGGCGCTTAAGGGGGGTTGTAGGGGTGGCGTTTCCGGACCCGGTCAGCCATTTTGGCACTGGATGTGGCTTCTGTGTCTTGGTCCATGTGCTCTGATCAGGCCCATTGACTGGGTCAGGCAATTGGCCGGTGTCAGTTGGTCTACTCGGTGGACTGGCTGGGCAGTGGGGTGCAGGGCTGGTGGGTGGGGCATTAGCAGGGATTGGTGGATGTGGGCCTGGTGGGTCGGCTGCCTAGGGCTTCGTTCCGCTCCCAATGAAGGTGTCATGCGGGCGGGGTATTTAAGCCGGTGGTGCACCCGGTTCCTGCCTCAGCCCGGTGCCCTTGCTGCGTAGGTGGTGCTGTGGCCCTCCCTTGTTGGTGAGGAGGCATTTACTTTCTGGCACAGGTGCTGTCCTTTATGGGATGCTCTTGGATGGAGGTGAGAGTGTGCGGGGGCTAAGCTCAATGTGGGTATCTTGTGTCCTGTGTTTTGATAGCAGTCTGAATGTTGGGTTGAATTTAGGTCTCCCCCTGGGACGGGGCCAGGGGGACGGCCTTGGGCCCCATGGGGCTTGGTGGTGCCGCGGACGTTGACCCTGAATTCGACATGCCAAGGCCTGGCACCCCCGGTGGATTGTACTGAACGGGGGTGCCTATTGGAGCCAGTAGGGGAGCTGGCTCCCTGGAAATGGCATTCTGCCACCCCAGGCATTTCCTCCCCATCCCCTGACACCTCTTTCCACCTGCTCCATCATTATACCACTCATGTACGGTCTTGGGGGTGGGCACATCAGTAGGGCGAGGGATGGGTTTCCGTCTTTGCTGTTCGGTGGCAGCCTGGGTCCCAATTTTACTGTACGACTTAGACACTCTCACTTATAACATTATCATGAGACACGTGTATCTGGCCCATGAACTAATCATTGGGAACTTGCTCCTTTCCGGAGCCGGGAGGAGCCGGGAGGAACTACAATTTTTGTGACCTCTGGTTACGCTTAGTTTTTGCGGGCTGAGTTTGCCCCTTGCCCGGGATACACTTTGTTTCTGCCATGACAGCCTTTTAGTCTATTAATATGCAGTAACATGCTTTAGTGAGCCATCTTTAAACGCACCTTGAGCACACATGTGCACAGTTATATCTGTGCAGAACAGCTAATGCATATTTAAAGAAAATGTATTGCCCCTAAAAACAAAGCAGGGCCAGTGTCTCTTAAGGAGACAGCTGCATTCTTCCTGTGGAGATTGGAATTTCTGTGCTCCTGCTTGTGGGGAGCCAGTGGTGATCTCTCACATGGGGGAGGAGTGGAAATTAGCACTGCTGGTTGGTGGGTGGATACATGCTTCATGCCGGATATACACCAAACTTTAAGCGGTTGGTTCTGGTCCCATTGTGGACATTTCCTGAAAATGTCATTGAAATCCGTTCATATTTTTTTAGACATGTTGCCACAGAAACTTTACCTCCTGGTGAAGGTATATCAAACAAGAAAACCTTCCGTGAACCATCTTTCTGTGTAAACATCTCATGTTACAACATGAATGCCTATGGCTTATTTTCAGGTGTGCACTATGTATGTACAATGTCTATTTTCTTTTCAAATTCAGCTGGTGCAGCTCATATTAATTTATACTCAATAGGCCAAAAACTAAAGTATCTGTTTTACACTAGGATAAATTTATGCAGACCCCTTGGATTATTAATTAGGGATGTGTATTGGCAAGAATCCAGTGATACGATATGTATCACAACACAGAGGGGATGATTTGATATGTTGTGATACTATGAGTAAGACTATATATGGTGATTTTTAAAACTATATTTAACTGTCACAGTATTTTTTAAACACTCCAACCTATTACAGACATAATACATCCAATTTAATTTCTAGATCTAGTTGATCCACTGGAACGAAAAAGGTGAAAGCAGCCCCCAAGCACCTATTTTACTACAAAATTACTGTGATCGTGAACAGTTCCATTCAAATTGTAAAGAAAAAAATTCATTTATACTTTGCTTTTAACTGTCAAACTAGTATATTACATAAAATGTTGCAATATGTTGTATCAATATTTTCTTAAATCCCTATAAGTAATGTTTTATCTAATTCTCTGGGAACGGAAAACATGGAATAAGGAAGATTTTGTGCTTAGGGAACAGTATATGTTGATTTGACAAAATATTTTGGATCATTATCTTGTTGAAAGACCCATTTCCAGTTTACTGATCAGTTGCAAAAGATTTATTCTTTGTGTCATGCACTACAAGATTCCCAGAACTTTTAGAAGAGAAACAGGCTTTTCAATACATACAAAGTTGTCATGAAGCGCAAATATTAATATTCCATTTAATGTAAAAACCTTCTGGGTAAGTTCTTAATTTCACTCTCAAGATATAGGTGTTGTTTATCAACTGAGCTTGTAACAGCTTAATCTCAAGATCTGAGAAGAAAAAAAGTTTAAATGGGAAAAAAATGCTGAAATTAGATGGACCAGAGTTACTCTTACAAATACCCATTTCAGAGACAAAAACTGAAAAGAGACCTGCAACACAAAATGCCATGCACATTTGTTTTTACCTAAACTATTAAACTATTGACAATATTGAGAAGTCTAAATGTGATGTCTTCACCACAGGTCAATCTTAATATGGAAGATGGACGCTCTCTCGGTCTAATGATAAGGGGTGGGGCTGAGTATGGACTGGGGATATACATCACAGGAGTGGACCCTGGATCTGCTGCACATGCTGGCGAATTAAAGGTACATCTCCTTCAATTTATAACCAATATCTGTTTAATATTCGGATGTCTAATTTAAGGAAAAAAGACAAAGAGAGAGATCTATTTAACAGTCATTGTGTAGTCATTTATATTGTTTAAATATACAAATTGTCTCTCATGCTTATCAATGTTTTTGGAGCAATCAACAGGAATAATAAAAAATAAAAAAACTCAGGCAAATCTGGACTGTCCTATGTTGAGTGTATTACTACTATAAGACTACTCATTGTCTGCATATTCATCACCTAACAGTGCTGTTGTCTGACATGCCTGTATGCTTTTTTTGCATTACGACAGGTCACTGTGATGATATTTACTGGCATGGGTAAACAGTCATGCTTGCAAGTCATTTAGTCAGTTACATGGTAGTCCCAATACCATTCCAACAAAACTGTCAGTGTGATTAATTATTTCATTTATCCAGGGTTGCAGGAGCACTATGATCTGTTTTTGTCTGTCAGTGGGTGAAAGGTATAGTAGGCAAAGGTCAAGTCAGCATTCCGCCACAGGACAGCCAAACAACATTCACATACACACTGGCACCCTAGGACAGCTTAGAACTTTGTAAAAATCCTGATGTACAAGTTTATGGGAGTGGGGGGGAATTCAGAACTGCATGCATGGGAGAATGGATACAAAGCCCAGGAGTCCAATTCAGCTGGGATTTGAACCTATGGCCGTTTTGCTGTAAGGCAGCAGCTGCTGTTTTGGATTTAATGAGAAACGATTTATGTTTCTGCTTTCTTTCATCGATACTATCTGCTACAGTACTTGATTCTGTTAAACCCGCAGAGATTTTTGCCATTTAAATTGATGGTGCATTTAACACCTGAAGCCTGTGTTCTGGTCTTAGTGAGCCAGATGACTTCACTGCTGTGACAGCCTAGCTAACCCAGTCTTGAATATTTTACCTTTAGGTCAACTTCTGCCTCAGCAAACAAGTCACTCTCACGCTTTGCTAGTTTTTGTCCTGCCTAAGGAAAGAAAAACTGAAACCAGCCTTCCTACCTGTAAACAATATTTTTTTCATCATGATATTACACTGGGTCCTACATGGAGAAAATATATAAATGGCTAACTAATAGGGATGTGTATTGGCAATAATACAATATGTATCACAATAGAGGTGGGGCAACAACATTCATTATTATTATTATTATCATTATAATTATTATTTAACCTGGAAAACAAATTGAAATCATAACTTCTTTTCCCAGGGTGATCTGGGCAAGAGACGATAACAGCATCATAAGACACAATGAAAAAGCTGACTGTTCAATGAAAGTTCAAGCATACAATCAAATATATTCCAAAAGTTAAAAGAATTTAAACCAAAAAAATGTAACCCACAGTCCAAAGCAGTCCGGATTAAAAACTTGGTTATATGTAAAATTGCATATAAAATAATATAAAGCTTAAAAAGGTTTAAAAGGTCAAGCCAACAGGATGAAAATCTATTTACATATAAAATTATGCATAAGGATTTAACATAGGATATCCATAAATATAGCACAATATAATGCACTGACCGCACTTTGTTCCGACAAGAGATCAGCTTTCACTTATGCTACATAACTGGGATGATATAATTTTTTTTAATCTATTTAATTTGACATAGTATATATTGCCATACTATTAGTAAGACTATTGTGATTTTTAAAAATAAATGTAATGCTAGAAAACCTATCACAGCATTCAAAATACTCCAACCTGTTTCATACTTTAAAAATCCAGTTTTATTACTAGATCTAGTTGATCCACTTGAATGAAGAAGGTGAACAGCCACCCACTAACAGTCATACGTTTGATTTATTACAAAAATTACAATCATCATTAATGGTTCCATTCAAATGCAAAAAAATCAAAATTGAAACATTGCTTTTGTTTTGATTTTCTTAACTGCTGAAGTAGGAGCAGCCTCTCTCTGAGCTCTCCTGATCTCTCGCCTTATTCTCCCTCTTACGTACTCTTCTTAGTGTTCATCTTGATTCATTTATACACCCAGCCTCTGGAGTTACTCTATTAGACCGGATTGCTTTTTTGAACTACTTTTGAAGGATTGTGGTTTAACAATATGGTTTATCAAGAACTTTGACAAACTGCTCCAGAGACAGTATGCCTTGGAAATAAAGCTCCAAGGTATGGAAACAAAATGACACCTTCTTGAAGTAAATTTAGAGATTAACGCTGAATATGGAAGTACGACAACACTACCGATGTCATGGAAGGAACAAGAATGTGGCATCCTCATGCTTACTTGGTCTAGTCTCACTCACAGAACAACCCTATTCCATCACCGAGGTGTGGGACAGGTGGGACACCTCACTCAAACTATGATAAACACTGGCCAGCTCAATGCTCCCAAAATACATCTACACCTGCTCCTAGGAAAAGCAAAAAAACAGAAAAGGCTTTAACCCAAAGCAAGTGATATCTCTCCATCTTTAAACTCTCTAAAAAAAGGATTTACAGCCCTTGACTCGCTTACAGATGATGCAACCCCCTGCATCAGTCAAGGCCATCAGGAGAAATCCAGACATGAAAGTGGAGAGTAAGAACCCACCACTAAATGCTGACACAGCACCCAGAAACAACCAAGATCAAAAGGAAAAATCCAGGAGTGTGAATTGGACACAAAATAAAGTATATGCAAACTCCCCAGCAAAAGTTCTGATAAGTCATGATGGTTCAGTAAATGCGATTGAAAACTTCTGTAGCTAAAACACCAATGCCTACAGCTGCTCAAAGCATGCTATCAGAGGAATCACGATACATTACAAGAACCATTATATCACCTGTCTTCATCCAGGATTTAAAAATCATATGACATATGACATAATTATCAAGAAGAGCGATGTTCTCAGGGCTGACGTCTCTGAACTGCTTCAGATAAATGCACTTCAGAGCACAAACATTTTTGTCAGTGGCTCGGTCCAAGAGGTTGCGGATAACAGTATAGCAGAATTTGCTGGCTCCATAAATGGTTGAAAACAAAATTCTTGGAAAAAGAGTTCAACTATATAAACAATTGTAGAGTATTTGGCTCTGCATATCTATCTATCTGATTATCTAAGGAAAATCAGCACTATCTCAACACAGTCAGAATTAGACTGATTACTTCAAAAATGTTTTGTTATGAAAATAAGAAGGTAAAACATTTCTTAAAACAGCTGATTTATGACCTTGTCCAGCCTGTAGATAATTAACAGAGAAGAAATTCTGCCCTCCTCTGGTCTACACATATTTATTGCTAGAGCTGCACAACCACGAGAATGAAAGCTTTCAGAACCAAATAAACACAGACAGGGTCAAGCAAACATTTTATTCTTCAGTATCGTCTACACAGTCATCAACAGTTGGTTCATAACTCTAAAGCTTTTAAAAAAAACTAAATGAACAAATCATGAGAGGAACTCATTTTTTTCCTAGATTTACAGCACATCAAAGCTCTGATCAAGAGATAGGTAAAACAATTTAGGTGGTACAAGAGTTTAAATATCTAGCAATCTCTATTAATTCACAACTTCTTTTTAAACAACAGATAAAAACACTGAAAATAATTTATTTTACCTTGTCCTTTGTAAGGTTTAGTAGAAACAATGTAACTTTAATTAGCAAAAATTGTATTTTGATACTGATCATGTCACACATGTCCTATTGAGTAACTAGCTGGGCATCGACCTGTATGACAACACTAAAGCTGATATAAATAGTTTACAAAGATGCTCTGAAAATATTGGACAAAAAACAAAAACATCCCATCACTGTGAAATATTTAAAAAAAACATGAATGCATAAGCTGGGACAACACTATTAAACACACCAACGCTATCTTGATTTACAAAATCTTCCATGGCAAAGCACCTCCTCCATTGCAAGAATTTGTGAAAAAAACTCAAACAGCTCACCAAGAGGTGGTTCAAGAGATGAGTAAGTAATTCCTTTTAGTCAAGCCACTTTCTCTGTTCTTTCGTTCTACTTCTGCCCAGACTGGCTCCAAAATTGTCAGAGTGAGTAACACAACATCAAATTAGTCCTTATATTTTATTTTTGGGAACACTGAGTATTGTGAGTATTGCGACATTTGCTGTGTCACTTCCTGCTGTCACTGCTGAGCTCCTCGGAGCTGCTTGGTGTTTGGTGCTCAGATTTTCTTCGATTGATCTATTTTTCTCTGTGTTGAGGTCTTTTTAAGTAATTGTAACACACAACCACACTACTAGAGCGTTGGGGTTAGCTAGTGGCTAACGAACGCTAGTGGTAGACGCTTTCTTGTAGTGAGTTTTAACGTTTGTTAGCTGGCGTGTCTCGAGAAAAAAGCCGTTGAGAACGACGGCTCGGTTTTTGTGCGGTCAGGGAGCAGGATGGCAGCAGTGTCTGATGGCAAAACTGGTTGGAAAAGTGCGGCAAATTCAAACGTGGATAATAATCTACCCTTGGAAGCGATTGAGCACGACTGTTCCGTGAGTGGGCCAGCTTTGAGCAGTTGGGAAGATTTCATTGATTTAGATGAAGAGGAGGAAATATCTATGGATCAAATGCAAAGTGAGCAGAGGATGGAAAAGCGTAAAAGAGGTGGCAGCACCAGTAGCGGTGAATGTTCATTCGAAGCTAGAGAGAAAACAAAAAAGTTTGTAGTTTTGAGATTTAATGAAAGAACTCAAGCCAATATTAAAAAAATGTGTCCGTTTGTCTTGACAGCTGAACTTAACAGTAAAGTGGGAGATACAGTGTCTGCTGAGGTACTTTCAGATGGAAATCTTGTAGTGCAATGTGCTTATGAAGAGCAACTTAGTAAGGCTATGAACTTAAAGCAGTTTGGGAAGTTTAAAGTGGAAAATGTAGGGCAAGTGGGTGCACAGAGGGGAGGTGCATGTAAGGGGTAATCTCTGGGGTGCCTGTTAGTGTAAAAATGGATGATCTGAAAAATAAAATCAAAGGAGGAAAAGGGATTTTTGTGGAAAGGATGAAAACAACAAAAGGAGGTAATAAGATGGATGGTGAAAGTATTCTTATTCATTTTGAAGAAGGAAATCTGACAAGAAAAGTATTTTGGGGATTCATTAGTTATACAGTGAGGACCTGTATTCCAAAACCACTAAGGTGCTTTAACTGTCAAAGGTTTGGACACATAACGAAAAACTGTTAGGAAAAAAGGAGATGTGCTCGGTGTGGTGGAGATCACGAATATGGGAAATGCGGAGTTGTAGTTATGGTGGAATCACAGTGTTGCGTATACCGGATGTGAGAGAATGAAACGAGAAAATAATATCCAAAAAGTGAGAGTGGAGAAGAAGGTCTCATATGCTGAAGCAGTTAAGGTATTGAGAGGGAGTGAACAGGTCAATGTCAACTCAGGACAGGGTACATCTGTGGGTCAAGGGGTGGCTCACATCGACACAAATGGTTTGGTTATTGACAAGATGGATTTAGTTACATTCATAGCTGGACTGATAAAAACTACAGCTGATGTGAAATCTAAGCAGGAGAAAATTCAGCTTATTGTTAAAGCGGAAATTAAACACTTGGGTTTAGCAGGACTGACATAGGAAGATGTGAGGGACAACCTCAATCATCAGTCAAGTCAGGAAACATGATTTTATTCTATGCCATCATGGTACTTATACTTTAATGGAATGCAAGGAGTCTGTTGGCCAACGGCCAGGAGTTTAAGCATTTCATAAAAGAACTTAATGTCAAACCAGATGCCATTTGTATACAGGAATCTTGGCTTAAATCTTTGAATTTTGTGTTGTGCGGGTATAAGGTAATGAGAAATGACAGGGACCATGGTGGATGGGGAGGATGTGCAACATTTGTCAAACAAGACATTCCATACAGACTCTTGGGTAGAGGTAATGATTTAGAGTATATTGCTATTGAGGTTTGGGACAGGAATGATTCTAATGTTATTGTTAATTTCTACAATCCTTGCGCTTGATTGGAGCTGATGCGTCTTCCTTTAATTGAAGGAAGTGATCATAGTAAAGTTATTTAGTGTGGGGATTTTAATGCCTTAGCAAAATGTGGGGAGGTACACACACTGATTCTAATGGTGAAATAATAGAGGAATTGACGGATATATGTAATTTGGTGGGTCTGAATGACGGCAGGGGAACCAAATGCAATGTTGTTAATGGGACGGAGTCAGTATTGGATTTAACTCTGGTTTCAATTATTCTTGCAGGAATAAGTCAGTGGACCATCAGAACAGACAATACTGTAGGAAGTGACCATTATCCTGTTTTCTGTGATGTTGGAGGTAAGGTACAGGTAACTCCAAGAGAGGTGAATAAGAAATTGAGTTTTCATAGGGCTGACTGGATAAAGTTCCAAAAATTATGTGAAGAAACAATTGATAGAGTTGATGAGTCAAGTAATGGTGAAAATATGTACAATCAGCTTATTGAAGTAATTACGGAAGCTGCTCATACCTCAATTCCGACAAGTAAAGGAAAAAAAGATTTTGGTGCCATGGTGAACAGAGGAATGTCAAATTGTGGTAAAGGAAAGAAACAAGGCATTTAAATCTTTCAAAAGAACCCTTAATATGCAAGCTCTTATTACATACAGGAAGGCAGTGGCAGTGGTCAGCAGAACAGTGAGAAAGGCAAAGCAGAAACGTTGGAGATTGTTCTGCTCAAAAATAGGAAGAACCACTCCAGTGGGGGATGTCTGGAGCATGATCAGAAGGATGGGAGGTGATCGGCGGGAATGGGACTATCCAGTTCTAACTTTAGACCAACAAAAATTTGTAACAGATCAGTTTGCTAAAATTTATAGCTCCGAAAATATATCAATAGCAGGAAAAGACAGAATGTGCCAAACTAAAGCGCGGAATCCAGAGGCACTAGTAAATAGGGCTTATTCAGATATAAGTCTGGATGCACTATTTTCAATGGGGGAAATGGTAAGGGCGCTTAAGAAAACAAAGCCCACAGCCCCCGGAAAGGATCAAATTAGTTATTTAATGTCGAAAAACCTTGGTATGAAACGCTTAACAAACTGCTGAGTTTGGTTCCAAGTATTTGGAAAGAAGCTGTTATTGTGCCAATAAGAAAGACTGGGAAGGATCCATCTAAACCAGATAGTTACAGACCAATTGCTCTTTTATCAAATTTGTGCAAGTTGGTGGAACGAATGATTATGGAAGACTGTCCTTTGAATTGGAGAGGCAAGGGGTTTTAGTCAATTGTCAAAGTAGTTTCAGGAAAGCTAGAAATACAACTGATGCTATTATTAGACTTGAAAATGTTAGAAAAGTGCAGGCTAATAAAGAGTCTTTTTTGGCAGTATTTTTTGACATGGAAAAGGATTGATATGTTGTGGAAGGATGGGCTTTTAATTAAGTTGCACAAGATGGGTATTGGTGGCAGGACATTCAACTGGATCCGTAACTTCCAATCTGATAGGAACATCCAAGTGCGTATTGGGTCTACGATTTCGAGTCAGTGCACGGTGGAGAATGGAACGCCACAGGGCAGTGCAATAAGTCCTCTGCTTTTTGTCATATTGATCAATGATATTTTTTTCTGATGTATCTGATGGCATTGGCAGGTCTTTGTTCGCAGATGATGGTGCATTATGGAAAAAAGGAAGAAATATTGAGCACCTAGTGGATAAGGTTCAGGATGCTATAAACACTGTGGTTGAATGGGGATATGAGTGGGGATTCCGGTTTTTGGTGGAAAAAAACTAAAATGTTGTTCTTTACTGAAAGAAAAGTGAGTGAGTCTTTGACATTGAAACTGTATGATAAGGATATTGAAAAAGTGAGCTCATTCAAGTATTTAGGTGTGGTGTTTGATTCAAGACTAACATGGAGGCAACATATTGACCGGATTGAAACAAAATGCAAAACAGTTATTAATGTTATGAGGTGTGTAGCTGGGAGAGATTGGGGAGTGAGCCGTTCTGCTTTGAAAATACTTCATCAGACCTTAATTAGATAGGAATTTGATTAAGGGTGTGTGGCATATGGTTCGGGAGCCTCTTCAGAATTGAGACGATTGGATGTTCTGCAGTCACAATCCCTTAGAGTGTGCTCTGGAGCTTTAAAAACGTCTCTAGTAAATGCCCTACAGGTGGAAATGGGAGAAATGCCTCTAGATCTTAGGAGGAAGCAAATAGCTGTAAATTACTTGGTTCATCTTGGTGGTCATGATGATGCACATCCAACCAAAGTACTCTTGGAATGTTGGGAGTATGGAAAAACTAAGAAGGATAATTTTGGGAAGATGGTGAATCAGTGGGCTAAGGAGTGTCAGGTGTATGACCTTAAAATATGTCCTGTAGTAGTGTTCCCTGTTGTTCCTTTATGGTTAATGGAGACCCCTTATGTTGACTTGTACTTGCTGGACTTGAAGAGAGAATTGAAAGGAAGAATGGATCTTGTTTCAACATTTCATTTTCACAGGTTGAATGTATACTCTGAATGTATTTATGTATACACAGATGGTGCTAAAAATCCAGATTTAGAAACTACTGGGTTTGGAATAGCGGTCCAGTACGAGGCGATAATGCTCCTTTAAGCTGGTACCAACCGCCGTTAAACAAGAATAATAATAAGAAGAACCACACTACTACACTTATTTCCAGTTGGTGTACTTTACGTTTTGGGAACTCTTTGTGTTTCACACTGTTGTTTTTGGTGTGCTAAGATCTTGTTAGCTTAGCTTCATAGCAGCTATGGCTACTTCTCTCTATGTGGCTCCTCTATCCTGTGTCAGACGATTAGTTACTCCCCCGCATCCTTTAGTGATAAGCTTGTAGCTTTGGAGGCGACGGTTTCAGAGTTAGAGGCCCGGCTCTGCGCTGTTGAGAATCTAGTAAATAGTCGAGGCCCGTCAGCCAGCACGGAGCCAACAAGGATAGAATCACCTAGTGGTCCTCCAACATAGCCCACGCAGCTGGGATCTCAGGCCGATTTGGTGACGGTACGTAGAAAGGATAGTTCCCAGCCCAGAGGGCACCACCAACCTGTCCACGTTTATAACAGTTTTTCCCCACTCAGTGACGCACCCACTGAGAAACAGACTCTGGTAATTGGCAGTTCCATAGTCCGAAACGTGGCATTAGAGACCCCATCGACCATAGTCAAATGTTTTCCAGGGGCCAGAACAGGCAACATAAATTCCCAGCTGAAACTGCTGGCTAAGGATAAGCGTAAATAGAGTAAGATTGTTATTCATGCTGTCGGTGATGACACTCGGGTATGCCAATCGGAGGTCACTAAAATTAGTGTTGCTTCAGTGTGTAAGTTTGCTAAAAAGATGTCGGACTCTTTCTGGTCCACTGCTCGATCGGACCAGTGATGACATGTTTAGCTGCATGCTGTCATTGCATTGATGGTCGTCTGAGTCCAGCAAACAACGTGGGCTACATTGATAAATGGAAAGCCTTTTGGGCAAAACCTGGTCTGATCCGGAGAGACGGTGTAATAGCCCCGCAGAAACCTTTTCCGCTATCCATTTAGTTAAACACCCCCACACAAGAAGTCACAGACGCCAGGATGGTTTGGACTTGTTCTTTATATGGCAGGTGTGAAACTGTAACAATGAAAACAGTATGTTTCCGTCAATATACGAAAATATACATAACACAGAAAGAAATATGTAATATAAATCATACTCATTCTTCACTACATCCACATGCAATCAAAGAAAGCATTGCAAATACGTGTAAATAGTTTCTTAAATCCTAAATGAACTACTCAGATTTACCATTTATTTAACTAATTATTTATCCAAACATTGTTTTATTGCAATACTTACAGGGAATGCCCTTTCTGAACTGAAAACACACAGCTATCGACAACAGCTTGGCATCTCTGCAGTCTGAATCACACTGCTGTGCTGCCTGCATTGCATGGTCTGAACACTGACTTCCTTGTTCCCTTAAAGGGACAGCACATAAATTAAACTTATGGCAGAGCCAGGACACTCCCCGCCTGGAGATCACCAGTGCTTCACTGCGCAGGCTGGACACTGGGTTTGCAAAGACTGAAAAGTTTGAAACATAAGTTTCTGCTGTTGAAACTTGTATATAGTTGTTATTTTTGTATATAGTTGTTGTTTTTGAGGTGCAAGAGAGTTATACAGTAACCGTATTACCTATGCTACCTGTGCAAAATGCTCCAAAGTTTGAACATGAAAACTGTTTCTAGTGTTGGAACTTGTGTGAGAAAATAAAAATTCCAATGTTTACATTCTTTTGGACCGTTGTCTGACTTTATACCAAGGGCCAGATGGTTTCTGCATGGTAAAAAAAAATTCTATTCATTACATTGAAACTCAGAAACTCACTTACTCCAAAACAATCTTCTCCGAACTGGCTAAAACATCTATTCACCTGGCAAAGACAATTATTCATTACATTGACTGTCACATTGAAACTCAGAAACTCACTTCACCCAAAACATACTTCCCCCAACTGGCAAATGCAAATGTGGCAATGTGAAATGGTACATTTCAGTTAATGGGCCATCAGCGCAACAAAAGATGAGCTCTGCAGGAGCTCAGGCTTTCAGGAGGAATACATTTTCCAGTAAATCTACTGGGGACTGCTGCCATTCTACCCACCTCCTTTAATGCTTTAGGCAGATCTGAATCCCACTCTGTTGTGTGCTGTGAAAGTTCTCTTTAGAGGAGAGGTCATTCAATTATGACTGGGGACATGAATCCCAGCGGGTCAAATACTCCATTTACTGTTGAAAGGACCCCTCTGCGTGTGTAAGGTTTGTCTGTTTGGGTAATATGAAAGGTGAAGTAGTCTGACATTATTTTCCACTGTATGCCAAGACTCCGCTGATCGGGAAGGTCATCCTTAAACACGTCCAAATCCTGGAGATCTTTGGCACGGTCCTTCACAGGAAAAGCATCCATCACTTCAACTTTGTTGGATGCTATTTAGAGAAGCCTGAGATTTGATGCAGCAAGGATTTCTTGTGTTCTTTTGAGTAGATCAATAGCGTTTTGCTTCAGACTTCAAAGCGTCATCTAGATAAAAAATCTCTGTCCACAAACTGACGCACATCTGCTCCATATTTTTCCTCACATTACTTTGCTGTCCTCCTTAATCCATAACTGGATACAGCAGGGGAGGGGCTGTTGCCAAAGACATGGACGCGCATTCGGTAGTCCACTATCTCATCTTTCAGATTGTTTTTTTTTTGTGCCACACAAATCTCAAAACATCCCTACAGTCCTCTCGCACAACAAAGCAATAAAATATCAGTTGAATGTCCGCAATTACTGCAACTTTATGTTTTCTAAATCTCACAAATACACCCAGTAGACACATCGTTCAGTGACATGTCTTCAAACCGTGCACTGGAGTCAAACACTACTGTTATCTGTGATTGCTTCTGTGGATGGTAAACTACGAAAAAGGGTAAATACCAGTACTCTTTTTTCTCCTGTACTGGAGGTGAAATCTCAGCATGTCCATTATCTATCTTTCTTCTGCATAAAATCATTGAGGTGGGACTGCATTTCAGGGTTTTTGCTGAGGGTGCATTGCAGTGATTTGAGACGACTGATGGCATACTGGCGGTTGTTTGCCAGTATTTTCCTTGGCTGACGAAAGGGTAGTGGGGCCACACAGCTCTTGGTTTAATCTTGTGTGAACTCAGCATCCATGATTTTGAGGAATAACAAATCCTCCATTGAGGGTGCAAGCTTGTTGTCATTTTTAGTCTGAGAGAAAACATCACTCCTCAAGCCTACACTGGTTCCATTTTGATTCACATTTTTGCTACTAGCGGTCGATCTGGAAGCGGTCGATCTGGAAGTCTTATCTCTGTCTTGACACTAAATGGGTTCTCAAAGGGGGTGGGTCTCCCATTTGTCAGAATATGAGTCTTAAGACTGGTGACTTTTGAGGGCTTATGAGTGCTGCCCAAGCACACATCTCCAACTATCACCCAGCCTAGATCAAGTTTCAGCATGTATGGTGCGTTGTGTGGGCCGTTGATTTGACTACGGACTTTATGGACTCTTAGAATGTCCCTTCCAAGTAGTAACAGTATCTGTCATCTATTGGTGTTATTTTATGTGCAATACGTTTGAGGCGGCGATGACCTTCTGCATCTGGATGCAGAGCAGTAGCATGCTTATCAGAGTCACATTCAGAACATTTAACTGCTGCTTTACAGTTACGAGCCATATGTTTGTTAGATGCACAACATTTGTAGCATACATTGTATTTTTTAATAGTCTCTTTTTTCATGAGCGGTTTCTCCTTAAAGCCTCTACATTGCAGTAGTTCATGTGGCTTGTTATGCACAGGACACCATGTGTCTGTACCCTGCGGGGATGTAGCCATTATGTCTGTTTTATGCACTGAGACTGTTCTACGATTATTACTTTGGTTCTCTTTTTTGGTTCTCTTTTTTGCTTCAATGATGGATAGTGACTGGATGTTGAAACTTGGGTCGTTGCTTGCCTTTGCTTGTGTTTGAATAAACTGTAGAAAGACTGTAAATGGAGGAAAGGTCACAGTCCATGCAGGTATCCTTCTTCCTTTGCTGAATTTATCTCTAACAGTAGACCACTAAGTTCTCTGAGTTTTATGTGATTTTTTGGCCCTGTTTTGGGGAAATGATCAAGTTTTGCAAAATGAGCACCCTCTATGGCTTCTGGTGAGCCATACGTCTCTTCTAGTCCATCCCAGATAAGTTTTAAGGCAACATCAGACTTACTTATATTTACCGCTTTAATGCGGCATGCCTGTTTGGCTGATTCGAGTGATTTTATCAGGTCTATTTCTTCTCCACCTTTGAGATCAAAACTGTCAGTAGCGTTAATAAACAATGCTTTCCAGGATAAATAATTTTCTGGCTTATCATCAAATTTATCAAGCTCAGACACTAACAACTCAGTTTTCACTAGATATTTGGCGAGTTCGTGAGTATCGCCGGTATAGTATTGAGCAGGCGGGTAATACTGGGAGTGGTCAGTAGAAGGTGTTGTATAGTTGGAAACATTATGAGCCCTGCTTTGCTGGGTATTTGGTGTGAATGTCTGATTATCTTGTATCCCAGGTGAATGGTGTTTGGTTTTAGAGTCAATGATTTCTGGGGGCTGCTGGGGCTGACATTTTTTTTGGGACTGTGGACACATTTTCCTCTTCCATATCTGATTCATTGAATTGTTTTGTGTGCATGCTTTTATCTACTTTATGGTCTTTTGCAATTACTTGACTTTGTTTATTATCACTGGGATTACTGTGTTTCCTTACATATTCAGCTGTACGTTCATCGAAACTTTGCATTTGGGACAGATGAATTGGGTGCTCCACTGATGTTTCCAAACTTGCAGTGGCAGCTTCCATTACTGCTGCTTCAGCAGCTGCAGCTTGTGCTTCACCTTCCTTCTCTAGTGCATGCAGTGTTGCTTCTAATCTGGCTTTCTCCAGTTTAACCTCAATTTCTTTATTTGCAAATGCAGGTCTGTCCTGGGAAGCTTCAGTTTTAGCACGTGCTGTTGCAGCTGCTAACACTACACTTGTGGCGGAAGATCTGCTTGTCCGCGAAGTTGTAGATCTAACTTCAAGCTCTGCTTTTTCCGTTGTGTGTGTTAATGTACTGGGTCTTACGTTGACGTGATAATGCTGCGTCTGTCGTGCTTGTCTGGAAACAGTGATCACACAGCCTGAGGATCAATAGTTCGTTGAGAGGTCTCCCTTTTCACTGTAATGGCCTCGCAGAAACTTTTTCTGCTATCCATAGAAGAGATGGACAGATGAGTCAAAGATGCAGTTACAGGCCTGCTTTGACCGCACTGATTGGAGCGTCTTTGAAGCAGCAGCCTCAGACCTGGACGAACTGACTGACACTGTGACATCTTACATCAGCTTTTGTGAGGACATGTGTGTGCAGACCAAAACCTTCTGCACGTTCAACAACAAAAAACCATGGTTCTCTGCAGAACTGAGACGGCTACCCCAGGACAAGGAGGAGGCCTATAGGAGTGGGGATCGGGACCTGTACAAGCAGGCCAGGAACAAGCTGACAAAGGAAATCAAGGCAGCAAAAAGGAACTACATTGCAAAGCTGAAGGAGCGTTTTTCTGCCAACGACTTTTCTGCAGTTTGGAAGGGCCTGCAGACCATCACCAAGTACAGGAGACCATCCCCCCACTCTGTGGGAAGCCCCCGCCTGGCTGAGGACCTCAATTACTTTTTCTCCAGGTTTGAAACAACTTTCACACCTTCCACCTCCCCCACCATCTCCATCACAAAAGGCCTAGCATCCCCCCAAACCATCCCCATACCTGACCCCCTGCCTGCGCTGAGGATTTGTGAACAGGATGTGCGGCAACTATTTCAGAGACAGAGGATTAAGAAGGCATCAGGTCCTGATGGAGTGTCTCCATCCTGTCTGAAAGTCTGTGCTGACCAGCTGGCTCCCATCTTCACTCAGATCTTCAACAACTCCCTGGAGCTGTGTGAGGTCCCCTCCTGCCTCAAACGCTCCACCATCATTCCGGTTCCCAAGAAGTCCCCTGTCACAGGATTAAATGACTACAGACCAGTCACCCTGACATCTGTGGTCATGAAATCCTTTGAGCGACTGGTGCTGTCCCACCTGAAGGACATCATGGATCCCCTGCTGGACCCCCTGCAGTTCGCCTATAGAGCAAACAGGTCAGTGGATGACGCAGTCAATATGGCTCTCCACTACATCCTGCACCACCTGGACTCTGCAGGTACCTACGCTCGGGTCCTGTTTGTGGACTTCAGCTCTGCGTTTAACACCATCGTCCCAGAGCTCCTCCACCAAAAACTGTCCCAGCTCACCGTGCCTCCCTCCACCTGTCAGTGGATTACCAGTTTCCTGACTGACAGGAGGCAGCAGGTGAAACTGGGTAACTTCATATCCAGCACCCGGTCCCTCAGCATCGGCGCCCCCCAGGGATGTGTTCTCTCCCCACTGCTTTTCTCCCTTTACACCACTGATTGCACGTCAAGAGACTCTTCTGTGAAACTCCTGAGGTTTGCAGATGACACCACCGTCATTGGACTCATCCGTGACGGCGACGAGTCTGCATACAGAAGGGAGGTGGAACAGCTGGTCCTCTGGTGCAGTCAGAACCACTTGGAGCTAAACTTGCTCAAAACTGTGGAGATGACAGTGGACTTCAGGAAGAGACCCCCATCAACATCTCCTCTCATAATCACCAACAGTCCAGTCCCCATAGTGAAGTCTTTCAGGTTCCTAGGATCCACCATCACACGGGACCTGAAGTGGACCTCCCACATTGACTCTATAAGGAAGAAAGCCCAGCAAAGGCTGTACTTTCTGCGTCAGCTCAGAAAGTTCAACCTGCCTCAGGAACTGCTGACCATATTCTACACAGCAATAGTCCAGTCTGTCCTGACCTCATCCATCTCTGTTTGGTTCGGATCCACCACCAGGCAAGACAAGGACAGACTGCAGAGAACAGTCAGGTCCTCAGAGAGGATCATAGGTACTGATCTTCCCTCCATTGAGGACCTATTCCGGGCCAGGGTCAGGAAGCGGGCCAGAAAAATCACCACTGACCCCTCACACCCTGGCCACAACCTGTTTAGGCTCCTCCCCTTAGGCCGGCGTTACAGAGCGCTGTACGCCAAAACCACCCGACATAAGAACAGTTTCTACTCCCAGGCTGTCGCTCTGATGAACTCTGAATAGTACACAGAGTGTGAGTCCATTCACATGAACAATAAACTAAAACTCTGCACTGCTGTATATACTCACTGTACAATAACCCCGGTTTGGTGTATATATTATCCTTTATTATTTATTTGTATTTATTTTTATTTCCTTTTTTATTTCACTTATTTAAGTTCTGTACTGGAGAGAAAAGTTGCCGGAGTCAAATTCCCTGTATGTGTCATACTTGGCCATTAAAGCTGATTCTGATTCTGATTTAGTTAAACACCCAGCACAATAAGTCATAGACGCGAGGATGGTTTGGACTTGTTCTTTTTATGGCAGGTGTGAAACTGTAACAATTAATACAGTATGTTTCCGTCAATATACAAAAATATACATAAAACAGAAAATTATGTGTAATATAAATCATACTCATTCTTCACTTCATCCACATGCCATTAAAGAAAACATTGCAAATACTTGTAAATAGTTTCTTAAATCCTAAATGAACTTTTCAGATTTACCATTTATTTAACAAATTATTTATCCAAACATTGTTTTATTGCAATACTTACAGGGAATGCCCTTTCTGAACTGAAAACACACAGCTATCGACAACAGCTTGGCATCTCTGCAGTCTGAATCACACTGCTGTGCTCTGTGCACCACATGGTCTAAAGAATGACTTAAATGCTTTCTTAAAGAGACAGCACATAAATTAAACTTATGGCAGAGCCAGAACAGACGCCATCCATCCCACTTTGGAAGGAGCAGCTCTTTTTTTCTAGGAACCTGGACAGATTTATTAGTCCTTCAAAACACTGACAAACCAGGGTCCAGACCAGGAAGCAGAGTTGTATTTTACCAAGAAAGAAAGAACAAGTTTACTTATCTGCAGCTTCTGTACGATTACCCACTTAATACCCCCGTTGAGACAGTGTCTTGCCCACGGCCAAAATCAAAAACACTAAAAGTTAACCTGACAAAAGCAAACTATGAAAATCTCATTAAAATAAATACAACACGGACCAAACAAGGAAATATAGAAATTAGATGTGGTTTATTCAAATCAAATCAAATCAAATTAATTTATAAGGCACTTATAATACATAAACAGTAACACAAAGTGCCTTACACAGGCTAAAAACAAAAGCAACAACAACATTAAGAACAAGGGAAAGAAAAGACCCACCCCTCCCGCACATATCCACACCCTAAGACAAGCCCACATTCACACCACCACACACTCACACCAACATACACTCACACCAACACGCCGGAACATCAGTACTCACACACACACACACATGCTCAACCCCACTTATACTAGCTGACACTACAGAGACATGGCTGGGCACCGACATATTGGTGAGAGAAGGCCGCGTTTGGGGGCCGACCACACCCAGGGAGACCCTGACCACCGGGAGCATCGCCGCTGAGGGCCAATCCGGCCACGGCAGACCGAAAGCCCCACACCAAGGGGCAGGGGCCCACCAGTCACCCAGGGCAGAGCCCTCCGCGATACAGCTCCCCCCCGGCCAGCCAGACATAGCACCCGGTGTGGCCGTCCCCCAAGAGGAGAAACTGGAGCTAACGCTGGGTGAAAATCATAAAACAAAATCATAAAACAGAACAAAACTTAAAATACAACAAAACTTTGGTAAAATAAGGTAAGAAGTAAACTGAATCACTAAAATTAATAAGTAATAAATAAATAGTAAATAATAAAAAGATAAATAAAATAAAAGAGAATAATTACAAAATTGCTAAAATAGACTAAAATAGCAGATCATCAGTTAAAAGCTAGACTAAAAAGGTGAGTCTTGAGCCGCTTTTTAAAAACATCAACATTCTCTACGACCCTGAGGTCCTGCGGCAGGCTGTTCCACAGGCGGGGACCATAGTAACTAAAAGCCGCTTCCCCGTGTGTTCTAGATCTAATCCGTGGAATGGTTAAAAGGCCGGCGCCGGACGACCTCAGGGTCCGTGAGGGTTGATATAATAAAAGCAGGTCAGATAGATAAGAAGGCCCAAGACCGTTAAGACATTTAAAAACTAGTAAAATAATCTTAAAATCGATCCTGAAATGGACGGGGAGCCAATGCAGCGAACATAAAACTGGTGTAATATGTTCCCGCCCTCTGGTCCTCGTCAGCACTCGTGCTGCTGAGTTTTGTAATAACTGTAGATTGTATATACTCTTTTTGGCAAGACCAGAGAGCAGGGCATTGCAATAATCTAACCGGCTGGAAATAAAAGCATGCATTAGCACCTCCGTGCTGGCCTGAGAGAGAAACGGGCGGACTCTGGCGATGTTCTTCAGGTGGTAAAAACCTACCTTTGCTATGTTTTTGATATGAGGAATAAAACTGAGCTCAGAGTCAAAAATCACGCCCAGATTTCTCACAGATTTTGATGGTTTGAGATTTCTCAGTTTAGGTAAAAGTTTCTCTCTCTGGCCTTCAGGACCAATAACTAAAACCTCTGTTTTATCCTGATTGAGCTGCAGGAAGTTTTCTGCCATCCATGTTTGTATATTTAAAAGACAGTTAAAAAGGGCATCAATTGGCCCTGTGTCATCAGGAGACACGGCGATATACAGTTGCGTATCATCAGCATAGCTGTGGAAGCTGATGCCATGCCTCCTGATGACATCACCCAGGGGAAGCATATACAGATTAAAAAGAGTTGGGCCTAAAATTGACCCCTGGGGCACCCCACACGTTGTCTCATGTGTTTTTGAGGAACAGGTATCCATACTTACAAAGAAGCTTCGGTCTGTGAGGTAGGAGGAGAACCAGTTTAAAACGGTGCCATAGAGTCCGACCAGGTTCCTCAGTCTGTTAATTAAAATGTGATGGTCTACTGTGTCAAAAGCGGCGGTAAGATCCAGTAGAACCAAGACTGTGAGTTTATGATTATCTAAATTGAACCTGGTATCATTTCAAATCTTTAAAAGGGCAGTCTCTGTGCTATGGTTCGTCCTAAAACCAGACTGATACTTCTCCAACGTACTTTTTGAACTTAAAAAATAATTTAATTGGGTTAAAACCAGTTTTTCTAAAATTTTACTTAAAAATGGTAAGTTGGATACAGGCCGATAATTATTAAAAATGGTGGGGTCTAGGTTGCTCTTCTTCAGAAGGGGCTTCACCACCGCCGTTTTAAAAGCGGTGGGGAAAACACCTAACTGTAGAGAGCAATTTACCATGTATAAAAGGCGTTCCTCAAAGAATTCGTAAAACGTTTTAAAAAACGGTGTGGGAATTGGGTCTAAAAGGCAGGTTGTGGGCTTTACTTGGGAGAAAACTCGACCAAGTGTCCTGGCATCAACCAGGGTAAAACACTACAGTGTCTCCTCAGATGAAAACAAAGATCCAGAAGTATTTGTGGTTAAAATCTGATGGGGTAAAAGACTGGATCTAATGTTTTCAATCTTACTCCTGAAGTGGTCTGCAAAAGCCTCACAATGAGTTTCTGATGGTATAATTGGAGACCTGTTAAAATTACCATTGGTTAAAAAGTCAATTGTGGAGAACAGAAATCTGGGGTTATTTTTATTGTCAGAGATTAGTTTTTTGAAGTGGGAAATTCTTGCCTGTTTGACTGTTTTATTGTATGATTTGAGGTGTTGACGTAAGATATTGTAGTGAACTGTCAACTGTGATTTCCTCCACCTCCTCTCAGCACTCCTGCAGGTTCTTTTTAGTTTTTTCATTTCTTTATTTCTCCACGGTGGTATGGGTTTTGTTTTTACTGTTTTAGTTAAAAGTGGAGCCACTGAGTCCAGAGTTGACTTCAGTTTCTTGCTAAAATCGTCAACGATAAAATCACACGAGGCTGGTAAAACTTCTGCAGGAGTGCTCTGCAAAATCTGGATAAAATTTGCAGCCACTTCAGAAGGTAGGGAGCGTTTCCTCACCGTTCTCACCGGGGCCTCCCGCTGGTTAAAACTGGTGATGTTAAAAAACACACAAAAGTGGTCAGACACAGCCAGATCCACGACAGAGAGCGCACCCACGGACAGGCCATGTGTTATTAATAAGTCCAGAGTGCCCCCCCTGTCGTGGGTCGGCTGCGTGACATGTTGTTTAAAATCCAAGCAGTGGAGGAGGTTTAAAAAGTCTCTAGACACTGAGTCTGAGGTGTTATTGAGGTGTAGATTAAAATCACCAGTTATTAAAATCCTGTTATATTTAGTATAAACAGTTGTTAAAAGTTCTGAAAACTCATTGATAAAAACAGTAGAATACTGGGGTGGTCTGTATATCGTTATGCATAAAATAGGAGGGCTGCTAAAAACAAAGGCATGATGTTCAAACGATGTATATTTATTAAAAGAAACTTCATTTAATAAAATCGTGGTCCTTGTTATAGAGGCAGTTCCACCTCCTTTCCTGCCCCCCCTTGTAGAAAATAAAAAATTAAAATCTGGAGGGGAGGCCTCCGTGAGAACAGCACATGCATCACCGCCAAGCCATGTCTCAGTAAGGAGAAAACAGTCTAGTTGTTTTTCTAAAATCAAGTCATTTATAATAAAAGATTTGTTTGAAAGAGAGCGCACGTTCAGCACGGCCATCCCAATGCCCGCGCTGAACGTGCGCTCCCCATGTTTTCTAAAATTATTGAACATAAGAGACCTCTCCTAAAAGACTTTATTAGTAAATGACTTGATATGTGATAATACAATTGATACATTTTGCCTATCAGAAACCTGGTTGCAGCAGGAGGATTTTGTAATTAAAAATGAGTCAACTCCTTCCAATTATCAATACTTCCACAATCCTAGAAGTACTGGGCGAAGAGGAGGAGTTGTAACCATCCTTCTATCAGATTTGCAAGTTTGCCCTAGACCAATTATTAACTACAGCTCTTTTGAACATCTAATCCTTAGTATTCCCTCTTGCAAGCTGCAAAACATTAAAAACAAATTTTTTGTGGTTTTTGTATCGCACACCAGGCCCTTACCCTCAATTTTTGGACCAGATCTCAGATTTTTATCTGATTTAGTTTTAAACACCGATCAGGTAATTATAATAGGTGATTTCAATGTTCACATGGACATTGAAAGTGATAGTCTAATGCTGCTATCAGACCGCAGGCTTTGTAAGCGTCAGCAACAATATAACATATTAAGTCTATGGTGGAGGCCGTTGGAGGAGCGTCACGGTCTCTGCGGCGCTTTGTGAGCTTTGGCTCCGTCAACTTTCAAGCTTTTCTAGCGTTTCAAGCTTCAAAGCTCATTACGCTAGTAGTGCAGAAGTTCAGCTACTTGAACTTTTGACAGTCCTTACGCTCTTGACACAGCACGGCAACCAATCAGAGCGACTCACTGTAGTGACGTTGCCTGACTTTGACGCTGCCTAGCCAACCACAATCCACGAGTGTTTAAAACAACCAGCACAGAAAGGCCCGTCTACGAGCTTTGCAAGCTTCAGCTTAAAAATGTATCTTCTGTGTATATGCAGCGAACTAGTCACTTTATGAGCGTTGCTTGACGCTGACAAAGCTTGCAGTCCGAACATCCCATAACTGCAGCCTTTAATATTATCTTAGACTCAATTGGTTTTACTCAGAAAGTGAAGGGACCCACACACTCTGGTTAACACACTTTAGAAATTGTCATACACCATTCAGTGTGATGAACTAATAGTCCTCCCACATAACCCAGTCCTATCTGACCATTTTTTGAAAACCTTTGAATTTACTTTACCCAACGTAACAACATCTGAAAGGAAAATTAATTACAGTAGAACTTTATTAGACAGTGCTGTAACAAGTTTTAAAGAATCGGTTCCATTCTTACTTCCCTATGTGTCTCAGAATACCACAGTGGACTGCAGTCATTCCAAGACTAATCTTTCAGGAATTGATGGTCTGGAAGTATTACTTCCTTACTTTATTTGGCGCTAGAGAGTGTAGCCCCCTAACTCCTCAATTCCACTACATGCGCTCCCCCCCACCACGCACGCCACAGCGGTTCTCTGCCGTCGTTAAATTATACTGCATGCGCCCCACCTCCGCTTCGCTTCGGAGCTCAAAGATGCTCAAAAAAGCATGCGCATTGGGGTACACATTACAATAACAATGTACTTACCAGTGACTACCAAAACTTTGGCAATTTCGGCCCTGGTTTGATCTTTCCTCTTTGTGTCTTTGTAGAAAGGATGAGTTGTATCATACGGTATTTTATGTTTTCCCAATTCGACGATAAGTTTCTCTTCATCCATGTTGTAAGGTTTCTCCCGTATCTGAAGATGTATTTGTTGACCGACGCACCTACTATGATGTGCGATAGGTATTGACATTTCAGAATTAAATAGCTGAAAAGCTTACATTTTTTTAAAGTGTGTAATATTTGTATAAATACACACAATTATTTTAGAAAAAACATACATTTATAAATTTCATTGAGATTAAATAATTATAGCTATGCATACAAAGAAAAATTCTGTCTTAAAAAAAATAAGAAGTCTGTCTTTACTCATTTATTTTGAAAAATCGGATGATCTGCATTTTCTGTATCATGTCTGATACTTTTTTATTTGTGTAGATTTAATGCTCCGGCATCCGGCAAAATTCAATTCAATCCTATTTTTGCCGGAGTGCGAAATGGCGGCCGGCGCCCTTCGCCGCACGGCGGCGGTAGTGGAATAGTTATTTTTAATTACAACGGGATTGGTTTTGCTGCGGCGTGCGTGGCGGGGCGGAGCGGAGCGCATGAAGTGGAATTGAGGAGTTAGAAAAGAAGGTAATTAGCCATAGGAGGTTGGCTCCCTGGTTTAGTGCAGAGTTGCGTACTTTAAAGCAGAATACTAGGAAACTGGAGAGAAAATGGCGCTCTACACACTTAAATGATTCTTTTCTAACCTGGAAAGATAGTCTACTACTTTATGAAAACGCCCTTCAACAAGCTAGAACAGCATATTTCTCGTCATTAATAGAGGTAAATAAGAAGAATCCTAGGTATATTTTTAGTACAGTTGCCACACTTACACATAGTCAAAACTCTGTTGAGCCAACTATTCCCCCTTCTCTCAGTAGTGATGACTTCATGGGATTCTTCATAATTAAATAAATTCAATTAAAAATAAAATAATTGTCATTCTCCCAAACTTGATCAACTCTCTTTCAGTAAATGAGACAGTATCAGAGAGAACTGCAGAACCATATCTATGTCTATACCGTTTTGATTCTGTTAAATTTTCTGAATTATCACAAATATTAGCTTCATCTAAACCCTCAACCTGTATGTTAGACCCAATACCAACCAAATGATTTAAGGAAGTGTTCCCTCTGGTTACTGGCCCTATTCTAGACATGATGAATCTATATTTAATAAATGGATGTGTGCCTCAGGAATTTAAGGTTTGTGTAATTAAACCTTTACTTGAGAAACCCTCCCTGGATCAAGATGCATTAGCTGACTACAGACCTATATCTAACCTTCCTTTTTCATCCAAAATTCTTAAGAAAATAGACGGAGAAAATTGTTGCTAATCAAGTATGTGATCATCTAAACAGCAACAACCTGTTTGAAGAATTCCAGTTAGGTTTTAGAGCTAATCGTAGTACTGAAACAGCACTGGTAAAAGTTACTAACGATATTTTAATGGCCACAGATAATGGATTTGTGACTGTTCTGGTCGTGTTAAATCTCAGTGCTGCTTTTGAAACAGTCGATCATAATATTCTCTTAGAAAGGCTTGAACATGTTGTAGGCTGTTCATCATATCTGTCTGACAGATTCTAGTTTGTTCATGTCAATGATAAATCTTCTTCACACTCAAGGGTTACTTGTGGAGTGCCATAGGATTGCTTGGACCGATTCTCTTTACTATATATATGCTTCCAATTGGTAAAGTAATTTAACAACATGAAATGAATTTCCACAGTTATGCTGATGATACACAATTATATTTATCCATAAAAGCTGATGAAACCAATCAGTTAGGTAGATTACAAGCATGTCTCGAAGACATAAAAACTGTGATGACTCTGAATTTTCTACTTTTAAATTCAGACAAGACAGAAGTCTTTGTCTTAGGACCAGAACCTTTAATTTTAGACAGACGGACGGACGGCCGGACAGACAGACAGACAGACACTTTATTAAGCCGAGCAAGGGGGAATTCAGTTGTCATTCAGTAGCAATACGGATAAAAACACAATACAAATAAATATGATAAAAAGTACTGAAGCTAAGCCACCACACATTTACATCAGCACTGATCATTATAAAATCGAATTGCAGCAGGGATGAAGGATCTCCAGAAGCGCTCAGTCTTACTGTACACAGAGAGGAAACAATCTGATCTATTGCTCCTCTAAGCAGACAGAGTCCCATGCAGAGGGTGCCTGGAGTTACAGAGGATGGCCTGGACCTTTCTCCCCATGCACCTCTCGACCACTGCCTCAACAGAGTCCAGTGACCCCCCGACCACAGACACCGCCCTCTTAACCAGCTTGTCAAGCATGTTAGAGTTTTTTGACAGATATGTTATTGCCCCAGCAAATGGCAGCATAAAAAAGAACAGCAGCCACAACAGAATAATAAAACATAGACAACATTTGGTTACACACATCAAAGGACTTCAGCCTCCTCAGAAAGAAGAGCCTAGTCTGACCCCTCTTATAGAGAGACTCTGTGTTGATGTTCCAGTCCAATTTATCATCCAGGTGAACACCTAGATACTTTTATGTGTGCACGCATTCAATGTCCCTTCCGTGTATTGTGATTGGCTGTAGAATGTTCTTTTTCTTGCCAAAGTCGATAGTCTTTCTATGGTCGTGTTAGTGTTCAGAATTAGTGAGTTCTTTGTGCTCCAATCACAGAATGCCATGATCAAGTTCCAGTACTCCTCTTCCTGGTTGTTTCTGACATAGGCCACAATAGCTGTGTCATCTGAGTACTTTTGAACATGACAAGTATCGGAGTGGTACTTGAAGTCAGACGTATAGATGGTAAAGAGAAAAGGAGCAAGAACAGTTCCTTGTGGAGCGCCAACATTACTCACTACATAATCCGAGGTGGTATGGCCAAACCTCACGCACTGAGACCGGCCCGTCAGATAGTTGTGGATCCACGTAATGAAGATGCGATCAACCACTAAACCCTCCAGCTCTTGTTTGAGGATGTCTGGTTGAATTGTGTCGAATGCACTTGAAAAATCAAAGATTATTATCCTCACATATCCACCAGATCGATCCAGGAAGGAGTAGGTCATGTGCAGCAAATACAGGATAGCGTCATCCACTCCAATAGCGTCCTGATAGGCAAACTGGAGTGAGCCTTTTGCATGCTGTACCTGAGGCCTAAGAAGGTGCAGGACGAGCCGTTCCAGTGTCTTCATGATGTAGGAGGGGGGTGAGGATGTTACATTGTGTCTGTTATAAAACCGATTAAACTCATTTGCACGATCCCTGTCACCAGGTGCAAGACGCAGTCCTCCTTTCATTCCTGTGATTTTTTGCATTTCTTTCCACACCTACTTGATGTCATTCGCCTTTAACCTACTCTCCAGCTTCCGTTTGTAGTTCAGCTTGGATTTTCTTATACTCCTTTTCACCTCCTGCTGTATCTCCCTTCGCTTTCCCTTGTCACCAAACACCCTCTTCTTCTCATTTAGAAGGGGCTTCATGTCTGCCGTGATCCAAGGTTTGTTGTTTGAAAAGCACCTGACAGTGTTAAGGGGCCGGGCAATGTCCGTGCAAAAGTTTATGTAGTCTGTTGTGCATCTCACTATTCTGTTAATGTCAATGTCCGTGGTCGTACTCCCGTTGTTGTCCTGCAAATGCACCGACTGGATAACACTCCAGTCGGTGCATTCGAAACAGGCTCTCAGGGATTCACTGGCCTCTGGTGTCCACTTCCTGAATGTCCGAGTTGTTACAGGCTGAGTCACTACACGAGGCTTATATACAGGTCTCAGGTAAACCATGTTGTGGTCAGATTTACCAAGAGGTGGAAAGGCAGAAACAGCATAGGCCTCTTTGACATTAACAAAGCACAAGTCCAAAGTTTTCTGCTCCCTTGTGGGACAATCCACATATTGTGTGAATCCAGTCAGATGGGGGGCAATATTTCACCTGAATCACCTGAAATAACAAAAAGAGCATCTGGATGTAGTGTTTGCAATCTCCTGACAGTTTTGTGTATGACGTCACACGCTAATGCCAGCTCCGCACTAGGGGGGGTGTAAACAATGATGGCGACAATGCTGTTGAATTCCCTCGGAACATAATATGGACGTAATCCAACTGCCAGTGGTTCATTGTCTTTACAACATAGTTTCTCCTTAACAGAAGTGTGTCTGGGATGACACCATCTATTGTTCACGAAGCTTGCAAGACCCCCACCTTTGCTTTTTCCACTCAATTTCGCGTCCCCTTGTGCACGCACCAAGGTAAAGCCAGGAAGCTCCACAGCAATGTCCAGTATTATATCCGTGAGCCAAGTCTCCGTAAGGCAGATTAGACTGCTCTCACGAAACGATCGCTGATAGCTGACAAGCGCCACAAGCTCATCACATTTGTTATGATAGGAGTTGACGTTATCCATCATAATCGAAGGCACCGCCGGCTTGAATCTCCGCTTCTTAGCCTTTTGCCTGGCACCCGCACGGTTGCCTCAGAAAGGTTTTTTAATCTCCCGAGGAATCAGATGTTTGATTCCGTGTCCAGACTTTCGCAGCCCAAGGAGATCATCCCTGCTGTAGGCAAATTTACACATGACATGACCAACTATCCGTGGCTACTTCAGACTTGCTGCTTGCTCAGCGCATGCGCAATTTCAAAAAATTAACTTTCATTCATTTCTTTTGACCAAGAAATGACATTTAAATCCAAACAGGTTTCTAAAATTTCTTTCTTTCACCTTTTGCTAAAATTAGAAACATCCTGTCCAGGAGTGATGCAGAGAAACTAGTCCATGCATTTGTTACTTCAAGGCTGGACTACTGTAATTCTGCATTATCAGGACGTCAACAAAATGCAATTTAAAGCCTTCAGTTGATCCAAAATGCTGCAGCAAGAGTTCTGATGAATATTAAAAAGAGAGATCACATTTCTCCTGCTTTGGCTTCTCTCCATTGGCTCCCTGTTTAATCCAGAATAGAGTTTATGATCCTCCTCCTTACTTATAAAGCCCTTACTAATCAAGCTCCATCGTACATCAGAGATCTGATTTTTCCATATTTTCCTAACAGAGCACTTCCTTCTCAGAATTCAGGTCTACTGGTAGTGCCTAAGTTTTCTAAAAGTAGAATGGGAGGCAGGGAGGCAGATATTTTAGTTACCAGTGTTGGGGATGTTAAATAAGAATATGATATTTGGCTATTTATAGTCAAAGACTGCTTATGGCAGTCATTAAAGTTAATAATTTATTGAAAATTATTATTATTCGGTACACCATCTTTATCAGGAAATATTTGAAATAGCCAAATTTCTAGATCAGTCTCATAATTCTGAAGAAAAGAATTATTCACGTCTATTTGGTCATTAACCTTGCAATATGTGTGAGTGTTGAACAAGAATGACAACTGTTACTTTCCAAGCAGAAGATTTATTTACACAAAGGAAAAACATTTAAACACTCAAACTAGTAATAAGAGAAAACAAATGTATAGTTAAAATAAAGGAACATAAAAGATGAATAATGCAATAAACTGAGGAACCATGAATTTTGTTGTGATTCTGCATGCAGATCAGACTCAGGATTCGATTTGCAGATGCTGGAGGGAAAAGATTAATTAGTTTCACTAATTACAAGAGAAAATCAAAACATTCTTTGGATAAAGAAATGTTTGTTAAAAATGATCTGGATCAGAGTAATTAACCTTTGGGAAATTACTTCTATTCATGAACTGGTCACCGAAGTAAACAATTTAGTTCCAGTATTTGATAAAAAAAAAAAATTCAAACATGGTTAATAAGATAAGTTTCTGTTCTTAAACAATCTATTGAAACCGAATTCTGTTTGAAAAGTTATTAGCAACCTTCGTTATGAAGTGTTGGCCTGGACTAACACGTGAGCTTGTCGGCTTTCAGGTAGCCCTCTGCAACACATGTTGGGCGCTTATAGTGACTCAAACACATTTATTCAACATTAAACACAAAAAGGGAAAACTTTTACAATTAACTAATCCTAACTAATTGCCTCTGCCCAAACAGACCTCTGAACAATTAGGTCTCCGAGTTGCTGCACGGCGATGAGGGGAAAGGTGGGTGAGGCGACATTTGCCTAGCGGCTAACAATGGCTCCGATCTAGTTAACTGCAGTGAGGTCCATGCTTGGTGCTCCATCCAGCTGTGTGGCGATCGTCCCCCGACATCCACTCTTACAGTACCTTTTTGGCAGCTTTCCAGCATGGCAATTCTTATCGGCTCTGTGGCGGCGAACTTGATGCGGCTTCTGCTGGTTCTGGCCTGGCAACTGCGGCTCCCACTCATTCCGTCTTGCAGCCCTTCCGGCAGTCAGAAACTTAGAGGGGTTTTCGTCGGGCTCTGGGGATAAACAATGTATAACAGCAATATAACTTCTAACACACCTTGAAAATGTGTTGGTAAATATTCCTGGACGGACCAGTGCTGGGAAATTAGTAGATCCATCATCACAGCTCTATGTGCACAAACTGAGCTGAAAGTTATTTTTCTCATTTATACTCTTCGAACAAAATGAATGCTTGGTTGCTCATTCATTAGTTTAAAAGAGTGAAATGCAGAGCTATATCCATTAGAAAGTGATATAAATCTCCTCCAAATCCATTAAATTAAAGGCTCTTTTCTGACCTTAGAAAAAAAGAAACTCTGTTAACAGATTGTAATTACATAGATGACAAAACGTAATCAGCAAATGCATTATTAGAAAAACACTTTCCAGTGAAAAAGTAATTGTGTACTTCAGGATTCATCTAAAAAAATATGGCAATGTGAAAATTAATATTTCTATAATGTACCTTGGGCTGAAAATCAATTTGTGTGTTGGCTTTTGCAAGCATGCGTGGGCACACACACACGCACACACACACACAGAAAAACAGATAATAGAGTCAAGGTGCTGTGCAACAATACGTCTGGATGGCTATGAATAACTATGAATAATTGCTTAGGTCAATTATTAACAAAACTATTCATTTGGATCAAAGTTAGTAAGTTGGGCCACCACCTGCTTATAAGGAAAATAATAGCCAAATAGTTAAGTCTCAGTCATTGTTTTTAAATACTTGCCTAAATATAGAATAGACTGGAAATTCCCTTTATTCGATTGCACTGGGTCAACAAGGCTTACCTGTTAAACTTAAAGATGAAGCAATAAATTTTGTACTGCCGTTTTTCGAAATGCAATTTATAAACACTGATGTTAGACAGCTTAGCTGACACCCCATCCTGCCCCACCCCCATTCTTACAGCAGAAGCCTACTCTGCTAACTTTATTTGATCACCACAAAAAAAAGACTAAAAATGTGCTGTTGCATATAATTGCACAGGCTATATACTTAATAATAGGAAAACAACATAACATTTGTATATGTTGATAAACTTTCTTGCAGTTTAAATATATCTGTTTTCTAATTAATACCATCACTTAGTGGGTCTACATGAAGTAAGAGAAAACTAAATTACTGTCTCAGTCCAATTAAATTCCCACTTTTGAAATGCATGCATACACCTTACTCCATTTGAAGTTGAACCAAACTGGCCAACTCCTAATTGAGCTAACGCAGGGTAGTGACACTGAGGGTGCAATAAATGTCTGGTTTGCAATAATCAGCAACAATTATACCAACAGCCTTATATTGGTATAATCATTAATAGAGCTGAAATTATCAGTGACAAATTAGCAAAACGGGGCACCAGCTTTCTAATCTATATACAAAGCACTATTTATTATACCAGACTCAGCCTAAATTTGAAGTCATATGTTCCTTGCTGTTGGATTCAACTACTCTACAAACCAAAGAAAACACAGAGACTTTGTCTAGAGTCTCGGGAATTCATTATAGATTGCTCAGCCCTTGTCTAAAAACCATTCACAAATAACTGACAATTTCTATTCTAAAAAAAATGCCTCAATCAAAACAAACGATGTCACAGGAAAACCAGACTCACATGTGTGCAGAGTGGGTATGTACTGGGAAAGGTAGAGACAGAGGCGAACAGGCTAAAATAAGTTTGCACTTATTTGAGATATTACAGCACTCTGTTCCCTGACGCATCCACACACTTCCACTGCATCTGATGAATCCAATAGCACACTCAACAAGTCAACATGGACTTCATAGAAGCACATGTCCTCTGTGTTCTGCAGGTTGTTAAATGGTGGGAGGAGCCAAGAACTCAGTGGGTAGCCCCAGTCACCTGTGTTTTATACTATATGAATTATTATGGGTATTAACATTTTTTACATATGTATCTACGTACTAAGAAGACAGCCATCATTTGCAGCGCCTGCCTACAGTCTATTATCTACACTGCTGTGGGTCAGAATGAATAAGTCATGTGTAGAACCAGACCACCATGCCATCAAATTTGTTTGAACTTATTCCGGCACAACAGAGGTTGCCCGACAGGGTCCAAAAAAATCTTATAATCTATTCTCACCTATTAGTTTATTTTATTCTTGCAGGGGGGTAATGCCAATATCTATCAGTTGTCCTATGAATATATACCTATTCAATAGTATTTATTTTTCTATTAATTTCATATTATATTAAATCAAAACAACCCAAACAGAGAATTACTTCTAAAAGTGTATTTAAATTATTACACTTAGAATATACCTTGTGTGGTAATGCACGTCCATTGTTGGCGTAATCAAAGGGTGGAATTGCTGCAGAGTGTTATTATCATGAGGTTTTGGAAGTTTGCCATGGAGAGATGACTTCTGATGGCTGTTTAGATGTTGTTCTGGAGGCTTCACTGCTGCACTGAAGACTGGAATTAAGCAGCGCTTCAGACAAAGTTTTTAAATGAGGAAACATTTCACCAGTGAAACTGATCAGAAGTCTAGAAGACTCTCCAAACTATTCGTTTCCTGATCCATAAACTATGCTTTAGTGGCAGAAAAGCCCATGGGAGGAAAGCAGGAGCAAGCACCGGTTTTTGTCACACACAAGGTTCACAAACTTTTCAACGTGCATTCAGCTCCCGTTCAGTGAGATGCATTGTAGTGTCTTGGAATCTTTTCTTTGATTGATTTATTGACCTGGAAACTGTGTGTAAAGTTGAATTATCTGTGCATTTGGACCAAGTAGTCAGAGAAGCACATACAGACGTGGACAAAATTGTTGGTACCCTTCATTAAATAAAAGAAAAACTCATAATGTTCACAGAAATAACTTTAATCTGACAAAAGTAATAATAAATAAAAATTACTGTAGCTCAGGAGTTGGGTGTTTGCCTTGTAATCGGAAGGTTGCCAGTTCAGGCCCCGGCTCTGACGGTCTCAGTCGTTGTGTCCTTGGGCAAGACACTTCACCCGTTGCCTACTGGTGGTGGTCAGAGGGCCCGGTGGCGCCATTGTCCGGCAGCCTCGCCTCTGTCAGTGTGCCCCAGGGCAGCTGTGGCTACAACGTAGCTTGCCATCATCAGTGTGTGAATGTGTGCATGAATGGGTGGATGACTGAATGTAGTGTAAAGCGCTTTGGGGTCTGTAGGGACTGAGTAAAGCGCTATACAAATGCAGGCCATTTACCAGGCCATATAAATGTTGACCAATGAAAGTCAGACATTGCTTTTCATCCATGCTTCAACAGAATTATTTAAAAAATAAATGCATGAAACAGGCCTGGACAAAAATGATGGTACCCCTAGAAAAGAATGAAAATAATGTGACCAAAGGGACATTTTAATCCAAGGTATGTCCACCAATCAGCATCCTAGGTGTCTACAATCCTGTAATCACTCAGTGGGCCTATATATAGGACTCCAGGTAGTCACTGTGTTGTTTGGTGACGTGGTGTGTACCACACTCAATATAAACCAGAGGAAGCAAAGGAAAGAGTTGTCTCAGGAGATGAGAAAGAAAATCATAGACAAGCATGTTAACTGTAAAGGCTATAAGACCATCTCCAAGCAGCTAGATGTTTCTGTGACTACAGCTGCACATGTCATTCAGTAATGTACGATCCATGGGACTGTAGCCAACCTCCCTGGACGTGGCTGCAGGAGGAAAATTGATGACAGATCAAAGAGACGGATAATCCAAATGGTAACAAAAGAGCCTAGAAAGACTTCAAAATAGATCCAACCTGAACTTTATGCTCAAGGAACATCAGTGTCAGATCGGAACATCCTTCGCTGTTTGAGCCAGAGGACAAATCATTTAAAAAAACAGACTGGAGTATGCCAAACTACATGCTGACGAGCCACAAAGCTTCTGGGAGAATGTCCTGTGGACAGATGAGACAAAAATTTAACTTTTTGCCAAGGCACATCAGCTCTATGTTCACAGATGGAAAAATGAAGCATATCTAGAAAAGAACACGGTCCCTACTGTGAAACATGGGGGAGGCTCGGTTATGTTCTGGGGCTGATTTGCTGCATCTGACACAGGGTGTCTTGAATCTGTGCAGGGTACAATGAAATCTCAAGACTATCAGGGGATTCTAGAGAGAAATGTGCTGGCCAGTGTCAGAAAGCATGGTCTCAGTCGCAGGTCACGGGTCTTACAACAGGAAAATGACCCAAAACACACAGCTAAAAACACCCAAGAAGGGCTAAGAGGAAAACACTGGCCTTCTATGAGCCCTGATCTCAATCCTATTGAGCATCTTTGGAAGGAGCTGAAACGTGCTGTCTGGAAAAGGCGCCCTTCAAACCGGAAACAACTAGAACAGTTTGCTCATGAGGAGTGGGCCAAAATACCTGCTGAGAGGTGCAGAAGTCTCATTGACAGTTACAGGAATAATTTGATTGCAGTGATTGCCTCAAAAGGTTGTGCAACCAAATATTAAGTTGTGGGTACCATCATTTTTGTCCAGGCCTGTTTCATGCATTTATTTTTTAAATAATTCCGTTGAAGCATGGATGAAAAGCAATGTCTGACTTTCATTGATCAACATTTATATAATTTTTATTTATTATTACTTTTGTCAGATTAAAGTTATTTCTGTGACCATTATGAGTTTTTCTTTGATTTAATGAAGGGTACCAACAATTTTGTCCACGTCTGTATACTAATCTGTAAAAATGATGGACAGCCTTATGATTTTTCCATCATCATTCTGAAAAAGTGGTCAAATACGGAGAGTATTCAGTTAACAACCCCTGGGTCACAAATAATTTAAACTCTGTTGAATATGTATTTTTCCGGTTATCACACACAAATTAATTCTCTAGCCCATTCACAATCCCTCATAGCAAAGTAAGTGGAGTCAACTTCACAAGTTACATTTGGAAAACCGGACTTTGTGCAGATTGCCTGTTCTCCGACAGTGTAAGGAAACTTGATGTATCAGTCATTTTAATGATACAATCCAAAACCGCAAACGTTATGGTGCTCAGGGATGACTGAGATATTCCAGATCTAAAGGGAACATAATGAAAACATTTGATTTAACCCGAAGAAGCCTTAAGGAGTAATTCATAAATTATTCTTCCTATCAAGCAAATACGATCCTACCTGTCAGCTGATTCCTTCTAGAAGGAGCCGGTTGTCAGAAACCCAAGAGTGGTCAACAGCTGGAGGTGGAATGTGATTGAACAGTTCCAGTGGGTCAAGTTGCTCTAACCCAGATTGCAATGTTGCTATGCTGTTCCTTTCTTTGTATAACCCACCTGAAGGTCAACGCAAACCAAAACAGTGCTATTTCTGCAGAAAAAGCTGTTTCTATTGTCTCTTTGAGAAAAGACATATATATATTTCTCACACAAAGAATTTACTAGGAATACTGAATGAAATTGAACTCATAAATCACCACAGCACTGCACTTGGATGTGTCAATATAGTGAAAGGTCAACAATGCTGACACTGTTATAAATGTTATTCGGGATGATATTCCAAAACATTTACAGCCTTTTCTGTCTAAAATCAATCAAATGTAAAGTCAAAGATAGATTCCCTTTAACCTAAGCTATATAAGGTTAAAGGTCACACCCCCATAGTCTTCCAGTCTCTGATTAATGACGTCCTTTGCAACTTTCTCAATCAATTTGTCTTTGTCTATCTTGACAACTCTCTCATTTTCTTAAAGCACCTACAGGTTCTTCAGGGAGATTTCCATCTTGTTCTACAACAAAAAGGTTATTAGAGGAAAAAAATTGAGTTTCACTTCCTCTATATTACCTTCCTTGGCTACAACCTCAAGGGTAGGCAGGTGAAGATAAACTGTCTCATTGGTAACTCTTTCTCTCAATTCAATTTCATCATTTTATTAGGATATAGTTACAAAAATACCAAACCTGCAGCCTTATCCAGGCAATTTGCCTAGGATGAAGAACCAGTTAGTAGTTAGTATTAGTTAGTATCAGTTAGTTAGTATTTTACTCTCCCTTTATCCAAACACAGTAATGACAGCAGCAGTGTGCAGTAGTTCTGTACGATACGGCGAAAGTATTATCGATCCGATACCAAGTAAAAACAGGGCTAGTATTGCCGATACCGATTCCGATTCCGATACTCTTAGTACTATCATAGAGATTTGTGTATTTTATTAAGTGAATATATTATCACTTTGAAAATTGAGAAAAACTTGAATATTCATTATTATTTTGTAAGTTTTCCGTTAATAGATCATTTATATGATGATTATGATAATGATAATAATAGTAGTAATAAAAATAATATGATATAATAATAAACATAGGAATACTAATGTTGTTTTGGCAGTTAATACAAAATATTTATTCAGCATTTTTCATATTTCAGGACTGAGGCATAGCTATGAATTTTGTGTAGGTAGCAGCATATCTACTTTTCAATTACAGTGAAAAATATATTTTTATTTGGACTGGCTGAATATATTCCCTATGTGACTGTCTGAACAGTAGTAGTAATAACATACTAAATTATTGTAACCAATTATACTGAAAAATGACATTACCCTATCATTAAATCTTATTTTCAATTCACTATAAGCTCCCTGGATATTGTTGTTACCCATGCTAAAACGCCTCTTCAAGGGACCGCTGTCTCGGTGCTGAGGAGCTGTGTTCCCTCTCTTCTTCCTTCTTTCGGCTCTGCTGCAGCTCAGAGTTTTGATTGGGGTGTGTTTTAATATGCTTGTACTCGTTTGTGGTGTTGCTACAGTAACGTATGTGTTTCCTGAAAACATTACAGGTTGCAGTGGTTTGGTCAAAGACTGTAAAATAGCTCCAAACGGTGCTCCTCTTTCGCTCTGCGTTTGCTCGCTCGCCACGGCTCGCCTCGCACTTTATTAGAGTTGTGTGTTACTGTGGAAGGGGCTTAGCAGCAATGCAAGGGTGAGTGAGATCTGAGCAGCAGCAACAGGCAGCATGAGTGAAGGGAGAGAGGAGCACTGGAGCGGCTGGTTGGAGTACTGAGGAAAAACTGAAACTTAAGGGTCGATCTAATCACGCAGCTATCGATCAATACTCAATACCAACGTTAGATCAATACTATCGATATTTTAGATCGGTCCGCCCAGCCTTAGTGTGCAGTGTAAAAGTACCTGGTAACTAAAAATCATACTTATACAAAACTTAATATGTTGCTTAATATTTCACAAGATCCAACCTTAAAACACACCATATCTCACAGACATCACAAGTTTACCTGCAAAATTTAAAAAAATCAGATTAGCTCTACAGTCGCTACACAGGGCTCAGATACAACTATCTTTGAAATTGAGGTATCACAATCTGCTATGATAATGTGATATTTCCCTAAATGCTACATTTCTCCCTCAGGTTCTCTGTCATTGGTGCAGTGACACTGACCCCTACTGCCGAATTACTGATGCACTTTGTGAACAACAATAAAGAAGAAGATACCCAACATTTTTTAGTAAAATGAACAAACTTTTGTGCTCTTTCATCAAAAATATAACAGATAAAGAACAAAGACAACATCAAACAAGATATATACTTTAATGCATAAACTACTATGTTGACTTGGCGTATGTGCCACACATGTTTGTCTTCAAGATAGAGGTGTGTGATCACAATACTGAATTTTTCTCTAAGGATTTTAAGGAACCTGGCAAGATACTGGAGGCCAATGTTTTTTTTAGTTCTGCTTTGCACCTCCAACACTAATTGCCTTACCTTGGGTAGAATATGCCTTTAACAGTCAAATATCTTCAACTACTGATCCATTCCCCATGTAATTCATTCCTGGTTTAATAACCTCTACAGATTCCTTTTGATGATTGTGACATGTCTCTCACTTCGGGCCATCATCATATAAGATGCCGTAAAAGTGATGGGATAATATTATCACTTCCCTCAGTTGCACCACTGAATACAATTGCTATTTGCCCGACCAGACAAAAATTGATCCGTATGAGATCAAGTCCATTACCAGCCTCACTGCCATTTGCTGCAATTGCCTATTATATTAATCTCAAGATCCACCAAATGTTCATGTCTCACCGGTTATGCTAGTTCTTTTTATATTTTTGGGCACCCAGAGGTATCCTATGCTATGGAAAATTATTTTAAGATTAGTTATATTTAGTGATTAGTAATTATTAGTTAAAGTATCCGGGGAATATGGCATTATGTTTGGGAATCAATGAAAAGACTGTGTATGAAGAAGACTAATGGACGTTTCACCTACTTTGGTTTAACGGAAGGACTCCTTTTATTGTTATGTCTGTAGAGTAGCTCACCCTCTGATATAAGTTCTGGAAGCTTGCAGGGAGGCATGGCAGACAGACCATGTTAAAAAGAGAGAGCGATGCCCCAGGAGGGTTTCCTGTGCCATTGTAATAAATATGTTAAAATGCCATTGGAGACTGAATCATCCTTATCCTTATCTTCATCTCTATGGAATTCTGCCACGACACCTTTTTACTCTATGGGAAGGATTTTGGACGTTCACCGAGGGTCAGACAAGAGTTCTTAGTATCTTGTTACTGGGACGGTTATGGCCCCCAAGATTGTTACTGTCTTTGTTCTGGCATGTGTGTGTATATTTTTGACTGCATGAGGCTTTTTTCGTAGTAGAAGATCTCTTCTCTTGAATGTGGCTAGACCTCTGAAGCTGTCCTATTTGCCTGCATGCCAGCTCTACAACTTTCTGTTCAGGTCTTCTCAGGAAACCCAATCTTCTCCTTGATGCCTTTGTCTTCTACCTGCTGGCAGGAACAGAACTTCCTCATCCTGAACAAAAACCATAAAACAGTAAAACCATTACATATTTTGATTAAATTAGTTCTGTCCTGATGATATCACAATTTTCCTTTTTCTTTTATTAAGACAAACTTTAAGTTTTAAAAGATGTTATCATACCTGGTGACAGTTTGAATGTGCACTTAAGTCTTCATAAGACCATCATCTGACTTGCTCTGCAGTTTCATTAATCAGCTGATTGGTATCGGAGCACTGTCAAACCATGTTCTCAGACCAGTTGCACCTCTTCCCACCTCTGCTGAAGCATTGAGTCCCAGGTGTGTGATAGGTTGTGTTGGAACTAACCGCCTTGCTTAAAACCCAGTTCTATAGTTCCATGCATGTTACTTTATCAGAGATCCAGGAGAGGAATCAAGTTTTTAAAGTTTATTAAAACAGATCAAATACTCATGTTATAGAGCATATGAGTAAGTCACTCCTTGTTACTATGGCATTATGGGCCATCCCTCTTATGCATATTCAACATGGAAGTTTACTTAGTAGTGGAAAAATCCAACACATAACTTTACTCGTCAAACCAATGGAAAAACTCCAACATCACTGTAGATTCTATTATATTTTGGTTCTATGCTTTTAAAAGTCCTTATCAGTGTTCTAAAAGAATTTCTCCTGAGGGAAATTCTTAAACCATGCTGTTGGAAAATCACACTACTATAACAAATAAGTCCCATCTCTTAATAAAATAATTAAACTCTATGAACCTTAAAAATAAAATACATGGGGCTTTTAATTTCATTAAAATGCAACTTCATTAGGGATAAAACAAAACATATGAACACCTCTTATGTAATAAGACTTCAACATGCGGTATCCACTTTGACCAGTAAAGCTTCAGCCAGAGGGATAAACAACGTTCCTTTTTGTGTCACCACCCTGCTCAGACATTTAAGCAGGACAATTATAAAAAACACAGCACAAACACATTAACCTCTTTTTTAAGGTAGAATAAAAAATATAACTCTTCAATTCCCCCTTTCGCCATGGTGTTTTCAATGGCAGAAAGAAATTATTCATAGTAATCAATTACTTTTAACAGATCAATCAGATAACCGATCAGAAAAGTTATAACAATTTTACGCATACAAAAATCTAATATTTTATCATTCCCCATTCTTTACCTTCATTCTTTACCTTCAATTTCCAGATCTAAACAGAGATACCTACATGTTTTTAACAAATAACTAGCTTTTAGGTTTTTTTTTTTCATTATCTCTGATTTTAAACACTCATGTCTTAGAAGGGAACACTAATCTGAAAATTGCAACAGAATCTTCACCCAACCCCATCATGCTCTGTGATATAATTTCCGCCGTCTTCCGCTCCTCCAGTTGTTTTTCCATTTTCTTGCAAAACATATGATGGTCTGATAATGATGATCATCAACCATTCAAAGCCAGGCACCCACACAAATGTGCCGGAACAATTAAATGTCCACTTTGGTTGGAAGAGAGGTTTCAGTTTTGCTATTGCCTCAGACAGCACATAGCAACATTCTCAGAATTTCTCCCCAACCCCTTGTCCCAGACAGATCCTCAAGCTGTCATGTAAGCAAGAATAAATCCATGAGTCCACTGCTTGTTTCAGAGCAGGACTGGAGTCAGCGTTCAGATGCACTGCAGCAATACTCTGACGGAGGAGAAAAATATTGTTTAAAACAGATTCATTGGAATGCACTCTTTTTTTTTGCACTTTAAAATGTATCCATTTGTTTAAAAGGAAAACCAAAATAACAATGTACAGCTGTTTAGCTACCTGTGAACAATAACATTCCCCAGATCATGCATGACATCTGAAAAATTTAATTATTTTAATTTTTTTATGTCCACAAATATGTAATTGAATGCTAGTATAATTATGGTCTCTATGATGGCCTTGATGATTTATTAGAGAACATCATTAAACAATAAGCATAAAAACAACTGAAAGATGGATGTGGCAGCATCATGCTATGGGAATGTTATTGTTCACAGGTACCTAAACACCTGTACATTAAGAAGTGAGTTAACATATTCATCATTAGTTCTCAGATGGGACGTTTTCAGTGTGCTATTTGTTAATAAAAGATGAGAAAATATGCATTATTCTCACTTTAGCCTCTTCAATAATAAAAAAAATGAACAGCAGTTTGAGGTTATCACGTAAGAATCAAGTAAGAATGAAAAATTAATAAATAAAAAAAATTAAATAATGGGGGGACTTTTGAAAACCAAGTCTTCCAAATAGGTAAATACTTAGATATATTCAAATATAGCAGAATTACAATTTTATAGTAATAGACTATTTCTGTCTCCCTACAAAAAAGAAAGAAAAAACAATAAACGCACTCTAAAATTACTCTACCGAATAAATTGAAAGTTGTATTGTTTGTTTTACTTTTCTGTGTTGGTTTATCTTCCATTAATATTTTGATCAGTTTTTTACTATCTATATAATATTTGTACATTTTTAATTTCTGCACAACATTCTTTAAAATGTGTTCAGTGTTCCTACACTTTAATCATTGGAAAAAAGCCAGTATTTTCCAATCTATATTTTTAAGGTCGACAAGACTAGAAGGAAAAGCCAAATTAAAAATAATTTCAGTATTGTTGATAATTGCTTAAATCGTACTTAATAAAACCATGGCAATAAGACCACATGTAGCATTTACTACATTTGTTTCTGTAAATTCAAAGACCTGCCAATTCATAACCTTTCATACTTTTAGACAAGATTACATGCTTCTCTGAAATATTTACTCAGTCATGTACCATTTGACACAATGCTTATTAAGAACTTTCAATACAGTTTTTACATTTTGCAATAAGTTCATGATTCTTCAAACTATCATAAGTAATTTGTCGGTAGTACATTCTAATCATTCACTGATAAAGACAACTTATAGGATTCACTCAAAAAATTATCATAAGTATTTGCATTCAACTTTTTTCTAAGTAAATTGTAATACTGTGATATTAAGTACTTACTTGCCATGATCAAGTAATATGTACTTAACTCTAGATATAACATTTGTGAAGAAATTAAGTAAATGTTTCCTAATTATTAATAATTTCCCAGGTTGTATTTATTAAAAACAATTAAGTATATTTAAATGCCCAAATTAAAATAATATCCTTTTTCCCACAGCAATCATGGTCTACAAAGACTCCTTGAAAATGAATTAATAATGAGCTACAACAACAACAACAATTCATTTCCCTCTGGGATCAATAAAAGTACTTTTGAATTAAATGAAATTAAATTTCTAGATTCACAAACCAGTGCTCCACCACAGAGCTACAGCTACTCCAAGAAGCCAGTCAAGTATTTAAAGTTAGTTAGTAATCTGTGCAACCCAGACCTGGAATGTTTTTCATATACCCAATTAGAATCTTACAAGTCACTGAAACAATACTTAAACAACCTTCAAAATGACACTAAATCCTCTGTATACCGTAGCACATAACACATTGAACATTTTCAGAAGTTAAAAGTAGTCAACAGTTCTAGATAAGTTGTTCCTTTGGCCTTTTTCTCTAATAGTCTGAGCACAAGAAAATCGCCAAAATCAACTACTTTTCTTTTTTTGATCTGGAGTTCCCAGAGATGCTTAGTACTTGTTGGCCCTTTTGCTTTCACTCTGTGGTTCAGCTCACCCAAAATCATCTCAATTGGGTTCAGGTCCGGTGACTTTTGAGGCCAGGTTATTTCACACTTTTTTGTAAAAGTACTTCATAATTCCATATGTGTTAATTCATAGCTTTGATGCCTTCAGTGTGAATCTACAATGCCAATAGTCATGAAAAGAAAGGAAACTCATTGAATGAGAAGGTGTATCCAAAGTTTTGCACAAACAACCCAAACACCACCAAACCCACCCACCACCCCACAAACAAACACAACCCACCCCACCCACCCCCGCCTCAAACCCTGGCATGTTTTAAGAAGCATCAGTGACACAATTCAGTGTCTGTTCTCATGAATGTAGCCGATATAATTGAGTGTACACAAATTTAGCATGTATCTAGATCTATACTGTTTTTACAGTCACCTGAAAAATGAATATAAAAAAATAAATAAATAAAGGCAGCTTGGATAAAATAATGGACTTATAGTATAAAAAAGACTTGACAAGTTATAAATAGGAATGTGTAAGTCCATCAAACACATGAACCTTGTTCACAGCTGTTTTCAGCTTTAAAATAGTTAGAAACCCAATATTAAATGTAATTTTCACTGCTCCAGTTCAACTGGCCCAAGTAACAGATTTTGAGTTCAGTGGGAGCTGAACCTCATTAAAAAGTTGTGTGTGAAGTTGTGAGGAATCATGGAAATACAAACCTATTACCATTATTTTTGTATTATTTAATGAGAGAAGAATGTATATAGAATATTATGTAATCTTAGTACATAAAGTTGTTTAACCAAAGATCTACATTTTGGAACCAGACCTGATCATCATATAAATAATATTGAAGGTGCCCCATACCAAAGCCTTGTATTTAATTATAAGCTAGGTGTGACATAGAGTCAGAACTGTTTTTATTGTCAAAAGCAGTAAAGGTCAGTTACAGGATGAGGAAATTTTCATGGTATCAGGTGCAATAATAAATAATGGTACCAAAAAATACTTAACAAAACATACTATAAATACACAAATACCATACAAAAGAATAGAATAAAGAATAATAAGAATATCGGAACAGATATGATAAAAAATTGCCCCTATTTAATCTAACTATTATTGTTATGCTGGATATGGGTTTTTTAACCTGGTGCCCGTGTTGTGCCCCGCCCCGCCCCGATCTGTGTACTGCAGTCAGGGGCTACTCCCTCTTCCCGCTTCATGGTGTCGCTTGGTCGATTCCAGATTTTGATGGATTCCCTGATCCATTCTTTTAATTTGTTGGTTTCGGAAGTAATGATCTTGCCCTTATCCCAGTCAACAATGCCGTTTATCCTTCTGCAGTCATCTGTGATGGTTGATATCTTTTTTTGTTTTGTTTGGTTGTGTCTTTTTTCCTGATGAAGCATCCTCTTATTTATTTTTACCATTCTGTCTGATGTTCTTTTTTTCATATTTTTTTCATATGTAAGCCCTTCTTGTTTCACCGATGTATGTTTTTTCACAAGATCTGCTGGGTATTTCTTAGACTACATTGCATCAATCAGTGTCTATCTTGTCCTTTGGATGGACAAGTTGCTCAGAAAGTTTTAAATGTGGTTTTACTGCTATGTTGATTTGGTATTTCTTCATGATGTGTTGTATTGGTTCTATTATCCCCCTGATGTATGGTATGGTTTGGTACTTTGGTACAGATTTTCTTCCTTCTCCTGTTGTTTTGTGTTTTTTATTATTTATTTTTTCATAATTATTTTTTATTATTTCATTTTTTCACATCCACTTCTGTTTGACCTGTTTTCCCTTTTTGTTTATGGCCCATCTTGAATACTGTTAAAGACTAAGTTCTTGTGGTATGTGCTGTTCCTCTTGTCTGACTTTTTCAACTTTTATTATGTTCTCTCTTGTACAGGCTTTTAAGCATTTTTCTGGTGTTCAAATGGTCACTGAATTCTTGTGTAAGTCCAGCCTTTATTTTTTCCAGGATGTTGTTGACGTACTATTTCCATAGTCTGGTTCTGCAGAGTTTACTTTAGGTGCTGTGTTGATGGCTTTGATTTCCAGGTCCACCATGAAGAAACTACTCATGATTGTGGATAGTGAATCTCCCATGGAAAAAAATGAGGATTTCCTCTTTTTGTACAGTTATATTATGAGTTCTCCTTTTTGTGCATTATTGCAGAGGTGTTTTGTTGTACCATGTAGAGGTTTGATGATTTATTCTAATGTTATTTAACAGTTATAAGTGACAGATCCACATTTTTAACTATGGGGAACTTTCCTGTGTCTTTTTTAATAATTTTCATGTGCCGCACATCTGTGGGGTTTTTAGCTATGGGTAGGAGGTGTTCATAATCATCCCATGTTATTTCATGAACTACTGCAGTGTCATAACATAGCGTGGGATCTTTTTTCTCATATGTATTTCTGTCCCTAGCATGGCTTCTAATTTAGTTGCATCTGTGTCCATTACAACTGCTGTTCTTTCATTTTCCTTTCAGCTGAATGTTGAAGTTTTTTTTTTTTCCTTGTTGGTTGAATTTTTGGCATGCAAGTTCCTATGCCATCTTTGTATGGTATTTTTTTTTATAATTGCAAAACTGAATCCTTTTTTTAACAGTTTATTTTTTGTTTGTTTCTGTAAAGGTGCATATAGGTAAATTGCTTAACCCCTTTTATTTGCTCTAAAATGCCCTTTTTTCTTTTTTTCCTTTGTGAGATGTTAGATGTTGTCTAGTTTTGTATCTGGCATTGTTTTTTCATGGTAAATTCTTCTTCATAAACGGATTTGAAGTGTGTGTTTATTCTTTTTTGGTGTCATCTATCTAGTGGGTATTGTTCCTAAAAAGTTCCATTTATTTTGTTGTTAATGATATGCATTTTGTTTATGGTTCTCCTTATTCATTCTTTGACAAAAGCCTTTTTTGCTTTTTCAAGATTTTCTTGAGTCTTGCTGGTGATGTTTTCTTCTCTGTATCCAAGGTGAAATGTCAGGTGATTCTTTCTGCGTGCTATGGTCTTGCTAAATCTCCATATATTTATATTTAGGTTAATTTTGTCTTTGTGATATAATACTTTTCCCTTTCTTTTTAGTAAGACAAACACTAGGTTTTAAAAGATGTTATCATACCTACTGACAGTTTTGACTACAAATAAGTATTTAACAGATTATCATCTGACCTGCTGCTAATTCATTTATAAACTACTTGTCACACTTCCCCATCACATTCTTCTCATTCGTAATCATTCACAAACATTCTCCTCAACTCATCTCACTGCTGTTCTGTCTTCCAGACCTCCTGTCTGCATCCAGCTTAACGTCTGTTATGGATAGTTAAAAATTATTGTTATTTTAAATAAATCCTTTAATGGTCTATCCTGTGTTCTTTGACTAATTTCTGCATGTGGGTCAGGAAATAAAACCTATGCATGACAGAAAACATAAACAAAAGCCTTTAACATCCTCTGAACTATTCTGCTATAGTGAGCTTAATTGAAATTCCATTGATTTAACACAATAGTTAGTGGTGAGAAGAGAAGTCAACAACTCATCTATTGTTGCTCTTGTTTTCATTTTTCTCTTCTGTGTTATTGCTGAAGCTAAAGCCAAACCAATTTGATAATGTCTAGCACACCTCAATATATCAAAAGGAAATTATTCATGACACTACATATATTTTGCTCTTTTATATAGATTTAGGCTTACAGTTTTATTTATTTTATTACATTCTGTAACCCTGTATGGGTTCATTTTTTTTGTTGGCTTTGAGTTATCTCGGTGGCAGCTCCAGTCCCTTGGCTGAACTATGGCCTAGTTTATTGATAAAATCAGTAGTCAATGTAGCGTTTGGACACTGCATGCTTTATATTGAAAGGACAGTTTATCTAAGATTTTCTTTTGGTGTTTTTGAACACAAGGACGGTTAGAGAGCAACAAAATAGAGCCCTGTTTTTGTTTATATGCATTTTAACGGTGCGCTCACACCTAACGTGATAGAAGCCCAAGAGAGTCAGGTTTACATGTAAAGTCAATGGAGGAGTGCGATAAAGCGCGAATGGGAGTCCCGCGACAAATCAGAAGCAGATATGCATCACGAACAAGCTTTTCTGCCTGATTTGTGCGACCAAGTAGTGCGGCTGATGCGTTTCAGGCTCAACTGAAAATATGCGCTGCATTTTATGTGGTGCATTTTGTGGATTCGCGCTTATCGCGTCTGCCGCAGAAGTTGGAAAAATCTTAACTCCAGCTTCAAGTCGCGCTGCGAAAGCCAATCAGCTGACGAGTGTCAGTGATTCTGCGACTGAGTGAATGGAGTCATAGCATCACCAGGACACTTATACTGATAAACACTGTGGTTAATCACCCCGAGCTACATGACACCAGCTGTTTTCTATTAAGAGACAGGAACAAAAAAATAAACATTATAAAGAGGTTAAACTACTTAGACAGGAATGCTCTAAAGAGGTTTGTGGGTGGATCTTAAAAGAGCGATTGTGGCTGCAGATGGCCCCGCTCTCTCCGCCAAGAAGTGAGCCATGAAACACTTCCTCACCCGGACACCCAGGCCTGGTAATGGCTCCACCACAGCACGTTCTGTACTGCTCACATATTATATTATACACTTTTACTAACTGCAGCCAAATGGACAGGTGCTCAGCTTAGTAGTTGGTGTGTCGGTGGCCAAAGCTTGGACCTTAACGGCACAAACTGGGCGAGGTACCAGGGTGTTTATGAGCATAGTCCACCCGGCAGCTTCACTCACACGTTTGGCTCGATGGAGATGGTGCTCTGCTCCCAGGTTCTGGATCCTTCCACCGTTGCTCGACTGGGTCTTTCCCCGCAGGAGCGGTTCCAGCTCAACCTGAGGGTAGGCCGAACATTTAACGGAGTCAGCTCAGACACCAGAGTCCACTGGGAGCTCCCGGGAGGAGAAGGAGGGAGGGAGGAGGAGGTGCAGAGGGGCTGTTGTAGCCTTTGCAGTGCATATTTATTAAAGTGCAAAAGAGAATAAAGTGAGAAAGCAGATGAAGTGAACTCAGGAGCAAAAAACTCATCGAACCGACGATGACAGACAGACACAGGAAGGTATATAAGCTATGGGAATGGTAATCAGGAAATGTGGAACACCTGGGAGTAGGGGAGGAAGACAGAGGGAGGACTAAATGGGCAACATATGAAACAAAGTAGGACTCAGACTAAGGACAAAGGACAGACAAAGGAGTAAGGGAGACACAAACGGGGGAAAAAAGAAAGGTCAAAGACAGATCCTAACACTTTCTTGCTCAATCGAAACGTACTTTCTGTCGGTCACCGCCCCTTGAGGTGGAACGCGTTTACAAGCTGAAGAAATTAAACAGTAGTTGACATGGCAAGGTAGGCAGATCCAGAAAAAGTTAGCACACTTGCTGTCCTGGTGGGGAATGCTTTGGAACATTCATGCACCAACGGGTAAGTATAGAAGGAAAAATGTCTCTCTCTGTCTTATGCGTCTGGGTGCAAACTTGCTGATGGAGAAGTATAAATTTAGGTTTTAGAGGTTGAAAAGGGGCAGACCAAGCCAATATGGAGACCTTCAAATTGTGTCAGACCACAAATCAAGATAACTGGAGGGATTTTTTTATGTTAGTAGGTTTTTTGTATTATACCTCTTTTTGTGTCTTTTTGGGTAATCAGCCGCTGTTTACAGTTTCTCTCAATCGCTAACAAGCGCTTACCCATACTTCAGATACTTTTCTAAACTCTTAACACAGCTTCTCACCTACAAAACACAATTGGCCAAATGGATAATTTTCTTCTCAAAAACACATTTTGTTAAATATATACTAACTCTTCATTTCAAAATAGAACATATCTTTATCTGCACACACACTACCTTTACCAAAATACTGGAAATCTGACTCAAACTTAAATTACTCTGTCAAAGAATAACACTTGTTTTCACTTCCCAAGGTACATTCAGTCAATAAAAGTACATCAGGTTTCAAAATGCCGGCTATTGTTGACATTACAAAAACTGCATAGAGTTTAATGTTTCAGTTTTACAGGTATTTGCATACAACACATGCAATTTGATTTCACACTAAATTTCTTGGCTGGGAACTGAATGTCTGCATATAATGTTCACATTTCAAATCACTCCAGTAAAAAGCAAATATTTTTTTCCTTTACCGTTTATTTCAGGAGTTGCAGTAGAAATACCATTAAAGTATGATAGAGCAGAAAGTTTTACAGTATTGCTTACAGTAAACAAAATGTACATGAACACAAACAAGAGCATTCTGAAAAAAAGAAAACACAGCAAACAGCCCAGATAAAAACAGGGGGGAACTAAAAAAATAAATAAAATAAAATTACACAAAATTACTGTAGCTAATCTCTGCGATCTTCAGGATTAGGCCACATGTTTTCATCAACATCGCATCTGATATTATCCAAGGCGATGCACCTGGGATAAAACCGCTTGCTATGTCGGATCCACCCTTGGCAATCATCAACTGTGATGTCCCTGCAGCCAGCATCCATAGCTTCGAGGGACATCTGGTCATGTGGTTGATGGTCATAGACCTTCCACCTCCATGCAGAAAAGAACTCCTCTATGGGGTTGAGGAAAGGTGAACAGGGTGGAAGGAAGAGACGCAACAGTCTTGGGTGGTCTTCAAACCATGCTGTTATTGCTTGTGAATGATGGAAAGCCACATTGTCCCAGGTGATTACAAAGGTCCTCATCTTTTCACCCTCCTGATCCTGCTCTGGAACCAGGCGCTGGTGAAGATCATTGAGAAAGACAAGGAGGCGCTCTGTATTATAGGGTCCAACCTGGCATCTGTGAAGGAGTAATCCTGAATTTGCAATTGCGGCACACATTGTAATGTTTGCCCCTCTCTGTCCTGGCACATCGACTGTTGCCCTTTTTCCAATTATGTTTCGTCCATGTCGATGCCTTTCGGCCAGATTGAATCCTGCCTCATCTATGTATATGAATTCATGAGGGACCTGGTTGGCCTCCAATTCCATAACTCTCTGAAACAAAGTTAATGTAAATCATATCATTACTGTATAGCATATTGTACTGTAACCTATTACTGTGTAGGTTACTTACTTGAAAAGTGCAAAGCTTACTGTATAGAACTGAACATTGAATTGAATATACACTATACTTGGACATATTGACTCTGTCACTGTTCCTCTCAAAGGGGAGAGTATAGAGCTGCTTCATCCACACTCTGTGTTTGGACAATGTCCGTGTAATTGTTGAGAAGCTGATGCCATCAATATTGTCAAATATCTCATGGTCCTCCAAAATTCTTCCTATTTCAAAATGGGAGATGGACTTGTCCATCTCAATTGACCAAAACCTCTGGTCTCAAATTTCATTAAGAACCTTTAAATTTCTTTAAAATCCTAATCTATGATTAATACAATATAAAATCCTTCATAGAGTGCATTATACAGGGCAACGGATGTTCAAGATGGGTTATACGCCGTCTGATACCTGTTTACAATGTACAAGCAATCTACCAGACAATTATATTCATGCTCTTTGGTTCTGCCCACCTGTTAAGAAATTTTGGTACCAGATATGTGAAGACCTATCAAAGTGTCTGAAATGTAATATCACACCTGCTCCCACAGTTTGCTTGCCTATGCAATTATTTCACATCGCCTTATGCATCGCTAAGAAAAATATCCTCTTGAACTGGAAAAATAAAAATACTCAGAATATTAATCAATATAGAGATCTCCTTCTGGATTACATTGGTCTAGAAACGGCATCTGCCTGCACATTTGATCAATCTTTCTGGTCACCCTTGATCAGTTCCATCACCTAGTGGGGTCGGGCCCTTGATTCTGTTCTGTGGGACACGGTTGCCGATATGGAGCTTAAGGGTTGGTGGTGACTCTCGCCTGAGGTGGGACTTTGGGGGCTTTGTGTGGTGACTCCTAGTGCCTGCATGCGGCGCCTTAGAGGGGTCGTGCTGGTGGACACGGGTTACTTGCCTGGTGCTGTGCTGCTCTGGGAGGGTCTGGGCTGGGCCTGGGGCTCGGGGTTCTGGAGCGGCGTGCCCCCCGGCTGGGGCCCTGGCTGGGGCTTAGCCGGGGGGGGCGCTGTGGTCGGCCGGTGTTTGGCGGGCGCTGCTGCCTTTTCCATCTCCCCGGGCTGGTTCTTGTCGCTTGCTCCCCGGTGGCCCCTTGCCACGCCTGCGCGTCGGGGCGTCGGCGAGCGGCCGCGGTTGGTGGCCGGCGTCTCCGGGCCCGATCGGCTATATTGGCACTGGACATGGCTCCTGGGTCTTGGTCTTAGCGCTCGGGGGGGTGCTGAGGTGGGGGCCTCTGGCCGGTGTTGGTCGGCCTCCGCGGTGACTGACCCGTTGGTGGGGTGTGGGCTGGTGGGTGGAGGTGCTGGGTTCTGTTGCCTCCCGGCCATCGGGCGGTAGTAGCAAGGCTGGAGGATGTCGGCCTGGGGGTTGGCCGCCTGGGGCTTCGGTCTGCTCACGGGACTGGCGCGACGTGTCCGGGGTACCCGAGTCGGTGGTGCGCCGGGTTCCGGCCTGGGCGCGGGGGCCCTCGGACGCTGGCGGTGCCTGGGGCGTCTCTTATTGGCGGGGATGCTTTTTACCATCTAGCACAGGCGTTCTTTTACGGGGTGCGCTTGGGACGGGAGGGGGGAAGGCGTGGAGGGGGAGGGGGGGCTAAACTCAACCTGGGTGTCTAGTGACATGTGTTTTGTTAGCAGTGTGAATGTTGGGAAGGATTTAGGTGTGCCCCTGGGGTGGGGGCTGGTGGATTGCCGGAGCCCCCATGGGGCTCGGGGGTGCCGCTGCCGTGGGCCCCGACTTGACGTGCTGGGGCCTCCCACCCCTGGTGGATCGGGCCGAACGGGGGTGCCTATTGGAGTCAGCAGGGGAGCTGGCTCCCTGGGGTTGGCAATGGTCACCCCAGTTATTTCCTACCCATCCCCATTGCCTCTCCACCTGCTCCTTCATTCTACCATTCACAAGGCCTTGGGACGTGGGCACGTCACTGGGGTGCGGGATGGAGCTTCCGTCTTCGCTACCCGGTGGCGGCCTGGGTCCCGATTTTATTGAGCAACTTAGACACTTACACTTGCAACATTTACATGGAACGCACATGTAGGGACCTGGCGGTGGGGCGCATTGGCGCTGGGGGCGGGACCCCTCATGGGGGGCCCCTTATAGGGGGCCCGTTGTGGGGGGCCTCGCCTGTGGTGCCGGCACCCACTGTTTAAATGCATCTAGACACTGAGGGCCCGGGGGGGGGCCCCGGCAGTATGGAGTATAGTGTACGTATGGGGGGTATGAATGAGTGTACAGCGTCCTTTTTTCGTATGTCCTGTATTTGTAAGAATGTGTACGCATGAGAGGGAGGGTACATATGAGTGTCTCTGTCTGTCTATGTCTACCTGTCAGGTTGGGTGTTTGGCTTCCCTCTGGCCTGATGCGTCTTCTTCCCCTCAGTTACTCCCCGTCGGTGATGGATGCTCCTTCCCGCTGGTTGATGATGACTCTCGATGCCTGGGGCCGGGGGTCCTCGTTGCGGCCCGGCTTGGTCCTGCTGCATGTCTGGCGGGTCCTGGGTGGTCCGGTGTGTCAGGCGGCCGCTGTTTCGGGCCGACGTCCTCCTTGGATTGACTGGGGCACCTCTTATGGGGGTGCCGGGGTTGTAGAGTAGGTTGGTGCCGTCCGGTGGATCGGTGGGGACCGTGCCTGGCGCCCAGGCCTCCTGCCGGTTCCAGGACTTCTGCTGGCTGGTCGGTTCATCTGGGGGGGGCTGTCCAGCATTGGTTGGGCCCCTGATCTTGGCGCCCTGCGTGGGGCGGGATCTGGACCCAGGAGCTGGAAGATCTGGTTGTCCAGGTGCCGGCTGGGCGAGGCCTGGGGAGGGCGTACATCCGCTGTGGCTCCCTGGCGTGTGGGTGTGTGTGGACGGGCCGGGTTGTTGGCGATGGGTATTGGTCCAGGGTGGCGGCGGCGTGTGTTGTCCGTCGGTTGGCTGCAGATCCCCCTCGCCTGCTGCGGCGGCAGGGGGCCCTTGTCGGCTGGTCCCTTGTCGGCTGGTCCCTGGTTGGGGCCCCACTGGGGGGCGGGGTGCCCCTGGTCCCCGTGGCCTCCGGGTCCTGATCCGGGCCCGCCCTGGCGTAGCCGGTTTCCGGCGGAGCCCGTGGGCTCGTCACTGCGATCTCTCGGGCCCCAGCATTGCGGCTGGTGGGTGTTCCCCTGGGGCTTCCATCTGTTCCTCTCTTGGTGGGTGATCGACCCTGCGCTAATCCGCCTGTGGCCTCTGTACTCTGTGGGACCCTGGATGCATACATCTCTTGCCTCCTCCATGTCTGTGTCGATTCCTGTAGGACGGATTGACGGTTCCTTACACCAGCTATCAATCACTTGCATGGGGAACCCTTATTCAGACCTGCATGCTCGCACACACATAGGTGTGGGGACATTGGTTTGGACGGACATATCTTAAGTTGAGGTTATCATCATTAGTTAGTTGTTCACAGGAGCTTACCAGAAACATTTGTATTATGTTCATTAATCCATGCTTGTGTGTAGTGAATGTGTAATTCTTAGTTTATTCTACTAGATCCGAACTATTGGTTTGGTTCTGTACAGTTTGTTGTTTTTGTTTTGTATTACTGTTTCTCTGCCGTCCGGCAGAGGTGGAGGACTGGGATGTTTTTTTGTGTTCTTTGTTTGCCTCCCTGTCTTGAGTCGTCGGTTCGCGCCTCTGCTGGTCCGGTTTCTTTTCTTCACCTTCTTCTTTTCTCCCTTCTTGTCTCGGTTTAGTGTCCATGACAAAAAAAAAGAAAAAAGAGAAGAATAGAAAAAAAAACAAAATAAAAAAACAAACAAACAAACCAACAACCAAAAATAAAGGACACAATGAATGGATAAATATGCAAAGGAATCCTCAAGGGGTTGGGGGGGGAGCGGCTGGTGCCTATCTCCAGCTGTCAACGGGCAAGAGGCGGGGTACACCCTGGACAGCTCGCCAGTCCATGCAAAGGAATGGAAACTATAAATCCTGATGTCACAGTTCTGTAGGAAATGGATACTTAAAGACCAAGGCTTATATGAAAATACTGAAAGTAAAGCTAAAATCAGTTTACCAATTGTGATTAGTTTAAACTAATTAACGCCACTAATTTATGTCTTGATCAATAAACAATTGAAGGAAAAATAAAACATTCTTTGGATTAGGTCATGTTTTGTATAAAAATTTGCTGGGTCAGAGATCAATAAGCTTTGGAAAAATTATTCTTTTTATGGTCTGATCATAACAGTAACCCATCTAATATCAGTATTTGGATACACTAAGAAGAAGGTTCCAAAAACAGCTATTTAGAATACTTTTCTGTGTTTAAACCATCTATTTTATAACCTATCTCTATTATGAATACCGTCAGTAGCAATCTTTATTGTATTTGAAATGCAGGCCTAAAAACAAGACAAGTGTGTTGACTTGAGCATGCAGCTTACAGGTAACCCATGTGGCGTCAGTTAAAGCCATTCTGATTCATTTATCAAATATTAAACAAATACAAAAGAAAACTCCTGTCATATTGACTAACCCAGATTGCAGGATTTTAAAGGACTCTCAGTCGTAAAACTTTGGAAAACACTGGTTAAACCTCCAGCCCGAACGGCCGGTTTATACTCAAACAATAGCAAATAAAATCTTACACAAGGTAAATGACAGTGAAAAACAACCATTAAATCTTATATATCCTAAACTAATCTTCCCTCTGCCAAGAGAAACCTTAGTGGATTTTATTATTGTAAGTTCTCCAAGTTTTCTTAGTGGATGATGGGAGGGGGAGTCGGGAGCACAACAACGTTAGCCAGCAGCTAACAATTGGATGCTATGTGCTAACAGCTACTCATTGCTGTACAGTGGATGGTAACACAGATAGCACCTCAGGTGGGACATCGGCTGCGTCCTCCGGCTTGGCTAAAACAGTTTGTTTTGTCTAGCTGGAGCTGATATAATACACACTCACACAGGCAGAAGAAGCAGACCGGCAGAGAGGCTATGTTACAGGGAGAGACCATTGGATCTGTACCATGAAATAAATATTTTAAATCAAATGCAAATTCAATTCAAAAATACTTTATTGATCCCAGAGGGAAATTAAGTGTTGTTTTAGCTCATTACTAATTCATTTTTCAAAGAGTTGTTGTAATCAATGATGGCTGTGGGGAGAAAGTATTTCCTGTAGCGGTATGTCTTGCAGTGAAACTGAAGAGGCCACCGACTGAAGATACTCTGTTGCTCTAGGATATTCTCATGAAGAGGATGCTCAGGGTTGTCCATAATCTTTTTTAATTTGATGAAGAATCCTTCTTTGCATTATTATATTCAGTTGTTCCACAGGTGTACCCAGAACAGAACCCCCCTTCTTTATCAGGTTGTTGAGCCGTTTTAAGTCCCTGTCTCTGATGCTGCTACCCCAACAGATGATGGATGAAGTGATTACAGTACACTCTCCACCACAGACATGTAGAAGATTTGCAACATATTGCTGCAAACCTTGATGGACCTCAGCTTCCTCAAATAGTATAGTCGGCTCTGTCCCTTTTTGTAGACGGATTCACTGTTAATTCTCCAGTCCAGTCTGTTGTCCAGGTGAACTCCGAGGTATCTTTACTTCTAAACCACTTCCACTTCTTCTCCCTTGATAGAGACAATCTTGGACTTATCCCTGTTTCTTCTGAAATCTACAACCATCTCCTTTGTTTTGTTCAAATTCAAGGTATAATGATTGTTTCCACACCATGCCACAAAGCGGTCCACCTGCTCTCAGTATTTAGCTTTTTCTCCATCTGTGATACACCCGACAATTGCAGAGTCATCTGAGTATTTCTGCAGATGAAAGGTCTCCGTCTTATACTGGAAGTCTGAGGTGTACAGAGTGAAAAGGAATGGTGAGAGTACAGTCCCTTGTGTTGCTCCTGTGTCACTGCCCAGCTGGTTTGACACTCAATCCTTCAGCCTCACAAACTGTGGTCTGTTTGTCAGGTAGTCATTGATAGTTGAAGACTCCTCCTGTGTCTTCAGGAGTGTCTAACAAAGTAAAGCAGGCTGAATTGTGTTAAATGCGCTAGAGAAATCAAAGAACATGATTCTCACAGTGCTGCCTGCTTTGTCCAGATGATGGCATCTTCAACACCAACTCCATGGCGATAAGCAAACTCCTGATACGTTTTAGTTTGCTTACTTAGGTGATGCAACAATATTCTCTCCAGGACCTTCATGATGTGGGATGTCAGGGCAACAGGTCTATAGTCATTGATGACTGATGGGTCAGTTTTCTTTGGAACTGGAAACAGGAAGGATGTCTTCCACAACACTGGAAACTTCTCGTGGGTCAGGCTAAGGTTGAAGAGGTGCTGCAGAATCCCACATAGCTCCTCTGCACAGGTCTTCAGGACTCTGGGCCTGACACCATCTGCACTTGCAGCCTTGTTCCGATTCAGTTTCTCCAACTGCCTCTTCACCTGACTTTTAGAGATAGACAGGTGGGAGAGTGAGGTAAAGGGGGTAGCAGCATCTCCTGATTTGGTTGAAGACAAAGTAGTGGAAGTAGAAGAGTTCATGACTGAGGTGGAAGATAAAACATCTGAGGTGTGACAGGACAGGCGTGGGTCAAAGGATACTGGGATGTCAATTTGGCTGGAAACAGGAGAGGTGGATGCTCAGCTTGTTCCTGGACTGAACCTATTGAAGAATGTGTTCAGTTCATTGGCTCTATCAAGATGTCCATCTATCCAGTCCTTCATGTGCTTTAAGCCTGTGATCTTTTTCATTCCAGACCAGACATATCTTATATTGTTCCTCAGTAGTTCGTTCTCCAGCTTCTTCCTGTAAGCCTCTTTGCTATCTCTGATCTTGACTTTTAGTTTCTTCTGTATACTCCTTAATAACTCCCTATCTCCCTCCTCTTTAAACTCCAACAGAGACTGAATCATCCTTATCCGTATCTACATCTCTATGGTATTCTGCCATATCACTTTTGGCGCCCAACGTGACCTTCAACAAACAGACTGTGGACAGAGAATTGGTTCTCTCTGGCGTCAGAGCTTCAGAAACCAAAGGAGCCACTGGCTGCTCCCTGAAGAAGAACTCAGTTCAAGGATGAGGATTTTCTGAAATGATGGCTGGGACCCTAGACAAATCCGTAGTTGAAGTTCTTTATTTACAATGTTACCGTTTGTTTACTTTCACCCCTCAGGAGCTTGTGAAACAGAGCTATTGGGAGCTGGTGCGAACGGGTGGACAGAACCTCCTTGCATGAACCTGAGCCTGAAGTGAAAGAACTGACTGGCAGCATGAGATTTTTTTTTTAATGTCTTCGTTGTTTTTTCCTCTTCCATCTCTTCCTGACCATGGAGAAGTTTGGGAAGGAGACGACATCTCTCCTCCATCCAGGACTGGACAGTACGAGAACAACAGAAAAGGATTGGAAAACACCTGGATCTTGTCCTAAAGGGACGGTGTGCAGTCTCCAAAGAGCAGATGGACACAGTCATTCTGCTTATCTGAGGACATGGAGATGTCTTGGCCGCCTCGTGTAATGGCTGAATCCCAGAAATTTGCACACATCACTGTAGATTAAGGACAGACAGCTATTTTCATCTTTTGGGGATTAAAGGTTCTTTGATTAGGCATTAATACATAGATTTATGGGAGGTAATGTTATGCACAACTGGCTTTTGAAATGTTTAGAGCATACGGTTCATAAGCACATACACGCTCACACAGTGAAGGGATAGCTTGCTTACTGATATGCAATTAAAATGGTCCCATCAGAGGTCCATACATACATAGAACTGGCATAAATCATTCTTTCCGAAGCTGTTGATGCAGATAATAGCTTTGAGGCATGATATGGTATTGATTTTTCAATGATATTGTTTTTTTTTTCCTCCTTAGAGATCAGGATGTGGCCACATCATAGGTTTATGCAACAGATAATTTTCCATCTAACGATATTAAATATGGTAAATTGCAGATATTTGAGTTTTCTTTGTGCAAAATTGGGACAAGAGAGTTTCCAGAGGGAATGCAAGATTTTTGACTGACCTCTCTGAGTGTCGTGTGTGGTTTGTACATCTGTGTTATGTCTGTGCTCATGTGTTTTGAATGTGAATTTGATTTGTTTTCAAGGGTCTGATAATAACGGAAAAATCATATTGTTCTGATGTGTTGCAATCGTGTTCATATTAACTGAAAAAAGTGAGTTTTTTTAAGGAACAGGTGACTACATGAGAATTTGTTGGAGTATTATCCGGCCTGAAGTATAAAACAACATGCCAGTCTGGCTTTTAGGGGCAATAACAAGGGAAAGTAATGCTTTTGGTTTTTCAATTTTCACAACAAGCAAAACAAAAATAGCCTCTAAGGGCTACTTTAAGACAAAATTAGCCTCTAAAGATGCACTCTGAAGGAGTAGAGAAATAAAAACAATCCTATAATAATGAACATACCTACAATTTATCAATCTTACCTAGGCATTTGTTTTGGTGCTTGCTCGGGGGGAATGAGAAATTACCATATTAACCTGAGAGGATTTTGAAGGTTGTGTTGTTCAATGTCATGTTTGCCGTGACATTTTGAAAAGGGAGAATATGCTTTGAGCTTCAGAATATTCAATATTCTATGAGGTGTACAATATAGGTGTTTGTGAATCTACAAGAGATTAATAAAACAATTCAAATAATAGATACATTCCTAAAATAAAGCAACCTTCCTCTAATAACAAAACAGAAACTGCAGTACAGGCTAACTGAGAACTGACAAGGACTTTATTTTATTATAACATGAAGCTGGAAGAAATAACTTAAGAATGGAACTTTTTTGGGAAATAAAATACAGGACTCTTTAGAGATCAAATAGAAAGATTAAGCAAGGTCACTGAAATACACTCAAAAGTCAGGTTGAAAGTTATTGTCAAACGTGGGTCTTGCAGTCCCACCTTGAGTCACTTGTTATATGGGATCAAATAAACGATAAAATATAGTTGAGATTGTAGTTGCAAACACTAATTGGCCCATTTGGTTGACTTGAATTACAGAATAATTTAAAAATACAGGAGATGTACTTATTCGATTACCAGAATAACACACTGCACTGTAATAGCCTGTTTATACAGCCACTGACTGGACTAATAAAGGATGGTCCAAACAACTATCATATGACAATAGGAGTTTGTGGATGAAAAAAAAAGTTTAAAATATGTGTGAACTTTTGGGATTTGACAAAAATAACCACTCAAAATTAGCCTAGGCTGCTAATTTTGACGGCGGCAACGTCTCATGTTGTGTTCTGGCTGATGAAAGCTTGGAGTTCACATTCTATGTCCCTATATAGCACATTTAGTTACATCGTGCTGTAAAAAGTTTAAAACATGACGACAGAAGTGCAACCTAATGTGGCATGATAGACTCCTTGAAACTGACTGCCGGAGGAGGAATAGCTCTCCTGATCTGTCTGATTTTTGCCTTGTTTCCACCCTATTCTCCCCTTTAAGATTTAGGTTCAGATTCTGTTTTTTCCGTTTTCCTTTAATTTATGTGCCGAGCGTCTGGAAGTACAATATTAGATGGGACTTTTTCTTGTGGATTGCTTCTAAAGGACTTCTTTAAGACTGTGAATCAACAACATGGTGTTTTACTCAGCTGAAGACTTGTGCCAATGAATGCTGGATATAACAATAAGACGACACTATCGACAAAGGAACAAGAAAAAACTGACAGCCCCGTGCTTCTGTCTAGCCTCAATCAGAAAGCACTGAAAAACACCATTCCCTCACCGAGGCTTGGAACAGTCAAAACGTCAAACTTGAATTTAGAGAACTGGCCACCTCTGAAACGAAGCTCTGAAAATACCTCCACACCAGTTCCCAAGAAAAGCAAAAGGCAGAAAAATAAGCTCCAAGTCAAGGCAAGTTCTCCCCCCGGAATTCCCCTAAAAAATAGATTTACAGCACTAGACTCTCTGCAGCACACAGCCCCCGCGACTGGTCAAGGCCAGCAGGAGAAATCAAGAAGCCCTCCTATGAATGAAAAGACAGCACCAAGCAGCAAAGAGCAAGAACAAAGTGAAAAATCCAGGAGTGTGACTCGGTCACATCATAAAATAAGACCCTCCCCAGCTAAGGTTCTGATAATTCATGATGGCTCTGTAAATGGGATTGAAAACTTTCCAGCAAAAACATTAGCGTTCACAGATACCCAAAGAGCACTATCAGACAAATTATGGAGAATATTCCCCTCTATCCTTGCTTTTGATTCAGGAATACACACACTCCTTATGCATGCTGGCTCTTATGATATCAGCCTACACCAGAGCAAAATCCTCATAGCTGACGTGTCACAACTGCTCATGGCTCTAAATCAGCTCAATATTTCAAAAACCTGGATGTCTGGCCCAGTTTCAGAAGGTAAGGATGAACGATGGTCGAGAGCTTCATAAATTAATGGAAAAAAAATGCTTGGAAAAATCACTCTGCTATGTAAGCAACTTTAAGCTTATTGGTTCGGCGACACATCTATTCAAAGATCACTATCTGCAAGCTCCAAAGATCATGCGTCCCCCACTCTCCTAAAGCAGTGTGATAATCAGAATCAGTTGTCTCAGCAAAATTAGTCTCACCAATAGAATTCTGTAAAAAATTACAGGAGCAAATCATCAAAGGTATTCAGCTTACTCCAAGATTCTCACTAAGGTCTATTGGACATGATGATTCTCCCCTGCCACCACTGGCAATGATTGATGTATGATTTGTAAGGTCACCAGACATAACTCCAGGACAACTCTGGTTACCAAGAAAATAGCATTCATGTGATTATAAGCAGAAAAACTTACAAATGCAAATCCCCCTGCATCAAGTCAAGTCTCATAAATATCACTTGTCAGAATAATTTAAAAACTACCAATGAATCTCTTAAACTGGCATTACTCAATATCTGATCCTTATCAAGGAAATCTTTCCAAATAAATGACTTTATTACTAACCATAATTTACAGGCTCTTTTTTTATCTGAAACTTGGTTACATGCAAATAATGAAATATCATCAGTGATAGAAGCTACTCCTCCTAACTATAGCTTTCTAACGAAAACAGGAAACAAGGAAAAGGGGTTGGACTGGGCACAATTTAAAAAAAACACTGAACTTTAAAAATATATTTCTGGGCACATTTCACTCCTTCGAATACTTTGCCACAGAGATAAAAAAGCCAAATAAGGTCTTAGTCATAAATATATACAAACCCTCCAAAGCTAGTACAAACTTCATTAATTACCTTAACCTTAATGACCTATATGTAATATGTATTGAATATGATCAACTAATTATTGTGGGAAATTTGAACATTCATACTGACAACCCCCAGGATAGACTGACTCAAACAATAAGTGATACTCTCCATAACTTTGGTCTAACTCATTATGTGGATCATTAAACGCACAAACAAGGACACACTTTAGACTTAATCATTAGCAAAGGACTGAAAATTTCTAACATCGCCGTAGTGGATGTTGCATAATTCTTTGAAAGCATGATCCTGGCTAAACTATCAAATCAAAATGAGACCATAGTAAAAAAATGCTTCTTCATTGACAGCTCAGCTGAAATCTTTCAACAAATGTACTGCTTTTTTCTCTGAAATCATTAACAGAAAGCTTAATAATGCTCGGACTCTATTCCCAACAGTTGAAAGACTAACCAATCCTTCAAAGACTGCAGATCCTGAGCTACACTTCACTTGGGTCTGTAGTGAATGTGCCAACTTCTTCAGTGAAAAGATTCTGGAAATTAGAAGATCAATCTGTAAAGCAGCACCCAACCCACCACCATTTTCACTCCCATGTAAAAATAATGCAGATAAAATGTCTGATTTCAAAAAACTAAATCAATCACATCTTGATGAAATTATTAAAAAGCTAAAATCTCTTGCTGCCTCGATATCGTACCAACACCTTTTTTAAAGAAAGTTCTCCCTGTCATTAAGTCCGATCTGATGCAAATAGTTAACTCATCCCTCCAGTCAGGTGTCTTCCCATAGGCCCTCAAAACAGCAGTTATCAAACCCCTGTTAAAGAAGAACAACCTGGATAATACATTGATGCAGAATTATAGGCCAATCTCTAATCTCCCATTCATCAGTAAGATTATTGAAAAAGATGTATCTCAACAGTTGAATACATTCCTGACAATAAACGACTCCTTAGATAATTTTCAGGTTTCCATGCCCATCACAGTACTGAGACTGCCCTCGTCAAAGTTTTAAATGACATCCGTATAAATATAGACAGCGGCAGAACCACAGTTCTGGTTCTGTTGGACATCCGTGCAGCTTTTGACACTGTTGATCATAAAATATTACTGGAACGACTGGAGAGCTGGGTCGGACTCAATGGTATAGCACTTCAATGGTTTCTGTCTTACCTAAAGAATAGGAAGTTCCTTGTGTCCATCGGAAATTACTCATCAGAAAAAAACAGAAATCACATGTGGGGTCCCCAAGGGCTACATCCTGGGTCCTCTCCTATGCAACATTGATATGTTCCCACTAACCAAGATTATAGCACCAGGTGACTTTGATTCTATCCAGACCTTAAATGAATGCATTGAACAAATCAACGACTGGTTGTCCATAACTTTCTTCAGCTAAACAGAAACAAAACGGAAGTAATCATTTTTGAACCTAAGGAGGAACAATAAAGAGTCAGCACACAATTTCAGCTAATACAACTAAAAAAAAATAATCAGGCCTGTAATCTAGGTGTAATAATGGACTCAGACCTTAACCTTCAGGGTCACATAAAGGCAATAAAAAGGTCAGCCTCCTGTCACATGAAGAACATCTTTAGGATTAAAGGACTGATGTCACAGAAGGACCATGAAAAACTGATCCATTTCATCTTTACTCGGGTTGATTACTGCATCAGCGTGCTCACAGAGCTACCTAAAAACTCAGACATCTGCAGCTGATCCAGAACTCTGCTGCCCGAGTCCTCACTATAACCAGGAAAGTAGAAAACATCAACCCAGTTCTTAAATCCTTACACTGGCTCCCTGTAGCTCAGAGAATAGACTTTAAAATACTCCTACTAGTTTATAAACCACTCAAGGGTTTAGCACCAAAGAATGTTGGAGATATGTTGTCACTATACCAACCCAGCAGACCACTCAGGTCCTGCAACTCGAGCTTACTAAACATTCCTAGAATTAGAAATAAACAGGGAGAGCCAGCTTTCAGCTTCTATGCTCCACAAATCTGGAACAAACTTCCAGAAGAATGCAAAAATGCTGAATCGTTAGGCTCTTTAAATCAAAGATTAAAACTTTACTATTCAGAGCTGCTTTGAGACCTAAATTGTGTTTTTAAATCACTCTTTGATTCTTGTGGTGTGATTTTTGCTCTTATTTTTAACCGATTGTGTTTTATCTGTTTTTAATCTATATTATTTTGCATACATTTTTTCTTTGCACCTTCTCTTTTTATTCTTATGTTATATTTGTTTCTAAATTCCATAGTCTCACATACATTTTATTTTCATGCTTCAGTTACTAAATGCACATCTTTTAGTAATGATCTGTTTTCTTATTTTGATCATGTATTTGGTTTCATTACGACTGAATCATGTAAAGCACCTTCAATTGCGTTCGTGTTGAAAGTGTGCTATTTAAATAAAATTGCCTTGCTTTGCCTTTGTACAAATATTAAAGGTTACTGCACCCTGGGAAAAATCCCTAGGGACCTAAAACAAGAACACAGGTTCAAAGCACCAAAAACGAACAGACTGATTTCTTCCAATAAATCACTTATTTATTCAGAGTTTATAACATTCCAGATTAAAAGGGAAAGAGATCACGCTGACAGGACACACCTGCACTGATTATAACGTAGGGACATTGTGAGGCAAAGAGCCTCAAACCAGCAATCACACTAACGAATATGGGTGCCCAATAAACATAGATTTAATCCTGCTCTAGCAATTAAAGCAGATTTTACCCACGATCCCTGACCTGCAGATCACTATCCCGGTCACTTGAACGCCGAGAACCAGATGCATGGATGCTGCGTGCTGGAGGAACAGGCGTCTGCCCCTTAACAAAGTAGTGTACCCCTCCCCAAAATTAGATGAAGAGGCAGATGAAGTGATGCACCCATCATGCCCAGTTCCTAATTTACAATCCTATGAAGGTAGTGCTTTAATTGGAGTTTGTTCTTCAGTCTTTCTTTTGAAAACTACCTGAAACATTACCTAATAGACTTTAATCATTGTAATAACACATGTGTTTTCACCCAAAAAAAATTGCAGTAGTTGTATTTTTAAGATTAGTCTGTACCTTCAGTACTGTATTTGGTATTGTTAAAAGAAACTGTTTCATTTGTTATAAAATGTATAATTGTGATTTTGACAAAAGAAAAAAAAATCTACCACTGACCACACTTACACATAATGTTTTGTTTTATCCAGTGGTAGCAGAATGCAACCCTATACCACCACTGATGAGCAGTGTCAATTTAAGACTCTGGTGTAATACATTATTAGTATTTAGTATAATGATAGGAACTGTAGATAAGAATGATGAAGAATACTAAACACATTGCTTTCATCTGTGATATAGTCCTCTGTCACACTCTCTGCTGATTGTATAGCTTCTGCTGCATGATAATTAGCTTTAGTACAGCGTTGGCTGCTATGTTTATGTGTTGGGAAGAAAGAGGAGGAAGAAGACTTGGCACCCTCCAGATGATAAATGGGTTTAGAAAGTTGGGAGCGCTTTAGATTTCAAAGTCATTGTTTTTAAAACTGTGGCCCAAGGTTAATGTGATATATAGAAGAGGCACACAGTTGTGTTTCTGCAGCAGAAAGCCTTAAAGGATAAATATCTTAAGGTTTTCATATCGTTGTTTTTTTTTGTGATGGTTTCGTAATTTTACTAAGGGAAACTAGTGGACCTGAAGTCATATTAAAAAGAAAATACATTTCTTAAAATGCAGAAGAAGAAATTCTTAATCTTTCTTTTTCCAGATGAAAAAGATTCAACCAAAATCGAAAGGGGAATGGGAGGCAGAGCTTGTTACTGGAAATCCAAATAGCTCTTTTTTCAGCCATAACTAACCACAAGCCTGCATCTAAACTCGTGTTTCATATGTAACAATTAAAAATTGATTAAATTAAGTTATGGTCTATCTGGTTATGTTAAGAATATTACCTAATAATTTTAAATTAGTAGTTTAATTATTCTTTAAATCATTTAATCGGGGCACCTCTAGCCTCTGGGCTAGAAACAAGATCTTATCTCTATTCAAAGAAGATTATCAACCAATAATCTTACTTATAGTTATTAATTATTAGTGATAACCAGAAAGACCTTATCTGAAAGAAATTAATTCTCTGCAACAATTCACATACACACTCAGATTAAAAGAAACCAGAGATTCGAGTCAATATAACTCATTTATTCTAACCACACCAAAACAAAGGAAAACTAACACACAGAATGCTAAAAGTAACAGCTATGCTAAAGATGGCGACCAGTAGTGACGTCACTTCCTGCTGACGGTCGTACGCGGCCCTTCGCGTGCACGCGTAGAGGTGGTGTACGGACGTAAGTACTACGAGGAGTAATTGTTTTATTGCAGACGAGGCGCCGCGCGGCTTTCTTTAACAAAGAAGGACCTCGTGGTCCTTATCAGAGGTGTAGCTTTCTGTTAACAAAGGCTCTGGTTCAGAAACACGGAGAAAAAAAGGATTTTAAAAGGTCTACCCTGAGTACCGCACGCTTCTGAGAAACGTTCTGTGTACGGGCAACAGAACGCCTGTGTCGTTAAACACTCACTATGGTACATGAAATAAAACAAAGGGACTTCCTACAATCAGATAACTTTGCTTATTACTAAAGGACAAAAAGTACCACAGACATGATACTTACACAACAATTAAGCTCACAGTTTACCCGTAAATACAAACAAACACAGCACAGAAACTTCAAGAGCACTCATTAGTAATGAGAACATGCATGCATCAGAATACACAGGATTCCTGACTAATTCCACCCAGGTTGAGAAATAAAATCAAACAGTCTTACTTCATAGAAGTCCCAGATGCAGGAGAAAGGTACCGTGTCCTTGAAAAAAGAAAAAAGGGAACGTCCAACTCTTCCGCCGTGCAGAAGAGAGGAAAAAAGGAGCATTGAAGAAAAGGTAAAAACTTTGAAGGCCAGCCTCAAAGATGGGAGAGTTGTTTGCACAAGGAAAAGGGGTCAGAACAAGTGTTGAGAATGGAGAGGGAGGGAGCATGTCACCGGGTTATGGAAAGCTGGGTCATGTTTGTAGAGCTCTTTTGATATCATATTCATGGTTCAGACCAAATACTCGTCATGGTAACCAACTGCTGTACTGGGCCTGCTATGGATCCAGCAGATAGCAAAGACCCAACAGCCTCTCACTGAAAAAATTACATGCTGAGTGCACTTACAGTAAGTAATCTAACCCCCCCACAAGGGAAAACTTCAACACAAGGATACATTGGAATAGTTATTTCCTTTTGGTCAACCTTAAGGTGTGGCGCCATACGGTTCTGGGACTGACCTACCTTGACGGAGGTCTGCACTCTCTGAGTTCTTTTATTGTTCTTTTTATTTTTATTCATTTCCTTTTCCATTTCAGCCACTCTGTTGTAGATTCGCTGCAGTGTTTTGGATTACCTTCCTCTGGATGACCCAATTTTGCTGAGCCTCAGCTGTTGGTGGTTAACAGGCACGTGCACAGGGATGTGGAGAGGGGGCAATTTCCGTGAAGCCCTAAATGTCCTTTTTTGAGGAACAAAAACAAACAATATATATATATATATATACATATATAGTATAGTAAAATTCTTGACTTTGGTAACTCCTGACCTGGTCCTTAAGGGAAGGGGCACCCAAATATGGCATATACTGTTAACGTAAGTAGACTTTCCCAGCGTGTTTGTTATTTCTGTCGGAGAGCAAAAAAGTCCACTCGCACACTGATATATTGATTTGGATTTGGCCGAAACCGAACTATATAAATAAACTGAATTGAATTGAATTCTGTCTCCACATTGACCTTGGTTCTCACCAAACAGCTAATATAGTTCCTTTGTTGGTCAGACAGCCGCTCTGTTCTCCCACACCATATGTCCTGCTATCAAACTCAGTTTTGATCTGGTTCCTTCCTTCTCATACTGTGGCTAATAGACTCAGCGTTGTTCTCATTTATGAGCACACAAACACATTAATTATTATTGAATACACTGTATAATAATATGGGATTAAGAATACAAAAACTCACAGAGATGTTTTGGAAAGTCTGCAGCTGTGTTCTGTGACAGTAACTTTGGGAGCTAGATATCACACACCAGCTAGAAACACTGAGTTCCCCTGATCACAGGTTCACAACAATTTTATTTGAATACAAGCCCCTAATGACTTTCTTAAATTTAAATTGTTATATTTCCTTGTTAAAATGCTCTACGCTACGTTTCCATAGAGTTTTAAAGCGGGCAAGCGGTGAGCTGACAAGAAACCTGAGCTACTTTCGAAGCAGACCTCTATAAGGCTGCAAAATAGAGAGATGGGCTATCACTACTAGGAGCAATACATGTGTCTGATGCTGTGAGGGATTTTTATGATGATGCATTATAACAGTTGACTGACATCATACTTGCCAACCATCCTGATTTTCTCAGGAGAGTCCCAAATTTCAATGCCCCTCCCGAAAATCTCCCAGAGCCAAGATTCTCCTGAATTTCTCCCGCTATCTGACGGCGTCCCATTTCATGTACACTCCCCGTTTCCTTTGTGAGAGGGATGGAGAATAAAATCTGTTACATTTTTATTTTGCCAAGGAAGATGCTATGAGGTACAGTTTCCTTATTTCAGTCATTAAAATCCATCACCTGTTCGTGAAAATTGTTTGTTAATAGCGTATTGAAAAAAATAGATGGATTTATAGCGTTTTGAGGAAAAATTGAATTAATGATCAACAATATTGTTGTTTGATTAAAGAATCATTGTTCAGCATATTCTAACTGAGGCAAAAAGACATTTTACCAAGATGAATTGAATATTCACAAAATGTGTGGGTCTGCATAGATAAACACACTAAAACACTGCACTAAAACACCTCAAAATGCTAACAGTTAATGCAGTTTGAAGACAAGCCATTGGAAATTAATAATACAAGACACATAAAAACAAAAAACCTATGGCCTAATCACCTGCCCGGCACACTTGCTCTAAGGAATTACCGCGCCAGTCATCCCCTTAACATGTTGCTTAAGCAAAAATGTTGCATTTGCTCTCTACTGACGGAAAGTAGCGCAACTCTCCTAACTACAAACGGGCGAGTCCCCTCCTCTATCTCCGAGCACCCAAACATCAATAAAAGGAAAACTAAGGGAGACACAGAATTTATTTTTTAAAAGCCCCGGATAAAATGCAATTGTGGAATAAAATGTGCTACATCTGCACACTGAAACAGGCTACTACATGTTTCAGCACCTTAAACTTTTAAATGTTTTTGTCCACACTCTTCATAAATAGGCAAGGCATTACTTTATTAAGGTAATTCTGCATTCCAGTTGTTCCTGGAAATTGTTTTTTTCAACCCAGAAATGACGAAATTAACTAATTTTTCCGAGATGCGAAATCCAGGGCTGGATAAGCCAGTGGCAGATTTGCGCATTAAATTTTTACTGTGGTCATGGAGGAGAGATCATCTACTCTGACTCCAGCTGAGAGCTGGAACTGCTGCTGCTCCAGTAGCGAGCCTCTCGTGAGGAGGGAGGGGCTTGCGGAAACACAGCATCTTACTGAGTACAGTGTAGGGGCGGGCACCGGGGCACGTCAAGAGGGCATGCCAGATATATGCCTATCTCAGGAAGAGGAATGTTCATCATCATTTCCTGATTAATCATTTTATTTAACTGAATTATTATTGATTGTTAGATTATACTGGTGAATGATTGGCACAGCCAGGCCTTGACACAAGAAAATGGAAAAAACCAAAGAAAAAAAGTGCTTCTGACAGAAGGACACTTTTGGCTTCTGGGGAGCGTGACAGGAATGACGTGACTCCTGCACGTGACTCCATGAGCCTCTTCCAGTCGGCTCATGGAGTCAGAAGTCGCATATATGATGTCACGCAGCTAGCGCAAGCTAACACTAGCAAAAGCGCGTAAAACACTCACCGTGACCTTGTAGAGGTTCTCCCGCATGCTGGCTCTCACTCCAACAACGGCCTTACACCCAACATAGCTGCCACTTTTCACATGGTCATATTTATTTTGCAATTAATGTGCGTTACGTAATTATTATTACATAATATTTTAATGGTTATTTTCAAAGATGTACTGCAAAAACTACACACTGTCACTTTAAAGGGGCAGGAGTATCGGTAAAGGGTCCATACTAAGTTTGTATATATATATATATATATATACGTATATATATATATATATACTGTATATATAAATAAAATTTGAAATATTTGTGGTGAAGTAAAATTTTTACCTCATTGCTGTATGCTGAAGATACAATCAGTTTATTTAACCTCTCGAAATCTTTTAGAGGTGTTACCTAAACTTTAGAAAAGTAGAGTTTGCCCCTCTGTTTTATCTTTAAAGTGGTCTGCAGCTGAGTTGCTGTGGAGATTAACCGGTCAATTATGATCTTAGATCTTTGTGTTCTGAGTTCTAGTTAGTTATTTCCTTATTCAGTTTACATTATCATTTCATTTTATTTCTTGGAATTTAGTTTTTCCGGTCCCTTTGTTTTTATATTCTCCTTTCTCTTTTCATTGCAAGTTTTACCACTCTTTTCCATTCATCAAATATCCACAACTCATCCTGCTACATTTGGGTCCGTAAACACCCACACATGACATGGTCATTAGGGTAATTTAGTGGGACACAGCAGCAAGTTAAAAGATAGCATATATTTTATAAGACTTGTTTCATTAGCTACCAGCTCTTCTACAGTCTTTTTAATGTTTACAGTCTTTGATCAACGCATCACAGCAGCAGCATCTCACAACTACATTGCATCAAATCAGATAAAAAACAGGCTGCTTATGTTTTATAATGTCCCCAACTGATGACATTGATATCTGTTGCAATTTCCAATTAGATTATTGGTGAATATCTGTTGTTGTTAATCAGGATGGTATACTAGAAGTTATATTTTTGAAAGCTGTTCTAAAAAAGGTAACTGAAAAAAAGTCATTTCTATTTACTCGATTGTAGTATGCACATCGGTTCCACACAATCAGAATAAATAATTCTGACAATTTACCCTCTCTCTCCTAAATTTTTTGTATTCACATGAGATCATTTAAAACTATCATGTTGAATTGACATATTTATTAGTTGCCATAACATGAATTTATTACATAATGTAATCATATTATTTTTTAGTCAAAACAATATTTTCATTAAGAAATATAGAAGAAGCGGTAAGTGCTTCCGTGGGAGATCAATGTTGTGGTAGACAGGTGTTCATCAGGATCCAAAAGGAAAATCTGATATTAATAACAATGGTTATTGTAAGTAACAATATTTTCATGTTTATCACCAATTTTATTCTCACACTTACTAAATGGTGTTGTTTAATGTGTCTACAAGCAAAAAAATCTAACTCAGGTCTCCCAGTTGGAAGGCACCACATTACCCACTACACCACTGCAGCTGAATGTTTCGGAAAAGGAGGCTGCGTGTTTATATGTGTGCATGTGTGTGTGCTTGCGTATGTGTTCCCCATCTGGACAGTTAGAATTCCCAGGAGCACTGGGTTTATGAGTGCTAATTCTACAGACCTAATGACATTCTGTATAAAATGTCACTGTAATCCAAGACTGAAATAAAAGATCATTGAGATAGCAACCCCTTACAATTCAGATGGAACTTCAAATGTGCCATAATGTTCAATGTTAATAGTATGAACATTCATCCTTCAACAGAATCCATTTCCGCTTTCTAGGGCGTTTTACAAAGAAGAACAGCACATTGGGTTCCAGTTAAGTCAAACCCTAAATGCATATTTATTATTAAAACTGCTTTGCCTATATCCACCAAGACATTGCAAGAATATTTCTGGATTGCAACATGTCGAGTAAAAAGCTAATGTTTTCTTTATCTTAGATGGGAAGTGATTAAAAAACTGACAACCTCTTTCATAGAGTTTGTGGATTTAAATCCTGATAAAAAGTTCATTAAGGCAACAGAACGTTTGCCTAGAAAATTTGACGACTATTGTGCAGTACTTTCTACTTGTGCAGCCTTACCTCCAACTCCCTTGATTAATATAAGATGCCTTTTCACTATCAGAACTTCTAGATAATTTACCGGACCTTCATTGCATGTACGTTTCTCCATGTCACTTGCCCAGCCCGAAAGGTCCACTTTAAGGGCTATTGCAAGAATTTAACAAGTATTTGCATTGTAGTATGGAAAAATCCCTGCATTGGTATAGCGCTTTATCAGTCAGAGGACCATAAATGCTTTTCAGTACATTCACCCATTCACACACACATTCACATGCTAATGGTGGCAAGCTACATTATAACCACAGCTGCCTTGGGGCACACTGACAGAAGTGAGGCTCCCTGACACAGGTGCAACTGAGCCTACTGCTCACCACCAGTAGGCAAGGCGGGTGAAGTGTCTTGCCCAACAACACAATGAAAGAGAGACAGAGCTGGGATTCAAACTGGCACATGGAAATGGCACAGTAGAGTCACTGGGTGAGACTTATAGTTAACTCATCCTGGTTGGTTATAACTCATGGGAAAATGATACCAGCAGATGTTGCCAAACAATTTTGTAAAATTGGAAGAGTTGCAGATGAAGCATAATGGAAGAAAAATACATTTAGAAAAGCTATGAAAAGTGGTCCGAGCATTATTGTGTATAAGATAGCAAAAAGAAACCCAGAAACCATGTCTGTTTCTTCCGTTGTGTATCTCTTGTTGTTCTCTCCGACTGTGGCACTAGTCATTCTTCCTCCGCTTATCTGTTCCTTAGACAAAGACATGCATCCATTATGTGAAGTCCATACCTGCTTTCCAAGATGGTATTGCAAGCATTCAGTTTCTTTGACAAGTCTTACTAAGATCTGTTTGGGCAGCCATCTGTTTCTTTTTTATCAGCTGCACAAATTTGGATTACATTTACCTGGAAGTCAGACAGATAAGATGGTTATTTTCAGTATAACCTGGTTTACTGTGCACAGCAATCTGTAAAAATCAACTGGAGTCAATAGAAGAAAGAGCTTGCAAACAGAAAAAAACAGAAGAGTTATTCAAAATGTCATTTTTTGTTACAGACTTATGTGAACAGAAACTCATTAAAGCCTAGTTTACACTTCTACGTTTTCACGGAGACGGATTAACGCAGCACCATTATCCATCAATGCAAGGGTTCTCCATCACCTATGTAGGGACAGACGGAGTCGAGCCCCATTTTCTAACTATCCGTCAATGGAGAGCGTATACCTGTGATTGGTCAGCTCAGCAACAACCAGAGATTGCTTCATCAGAACGGTGCTCAATAGTCGCTGTAATCGGTAGTTCATGCAGCATTTAGGCACCACATGCTTTGCTTTTGAGCACAAGAAGGTGTAGAGAAACAAAGGAACAGGCTGGTGTTTGTTTACATGCATATTTAGAGTATGAGCTTCATTTGTAGTAAAAAGCTTTACAGCTTAATCAAAACTTTCTGTCATTCATTCTTCCTTGACGGGGGAATGCTTTCACAAGCTCAAGAAAAAAACTCAAATTAACCTGAAATGGTAGGCAGACGCATCATGAAAAGTTAGCACCCCAGGTGTCCTGGTCGGAAATTGCTTTACAACACAGAAAAATCAACGGAGAGACAAAAACGGAGTACTATAAATAAAAAATGTTACCATCGATTAGGGATGGTATCGTTTAGGTTTTATCCGATTCCGGTGCCAAACCGGTACTTTTGAAACGGTGCCGGTGCTTGAACGGTGCTTGAAATGGTGCCTACAGAATGTTAAACATACAAACATGGTCCAAATACCCTCTTATTTTTAATTTTAATTTTTATTAGGTCTGTCAAACAATGAAAATATTTAATCTAATTAATCACAGTAGCTGTGAATCAATCACCATTGCTAAATATGACCCCCAAAAAATACTAACTAGAAATTTCTGTGTAAATAAAGGGACAAATCTAGGTGCAGTTGCTCTTTAAAGAAATATAGGAGAAATCAGTTAACTTTTTTTTTACTCCACAGTCACATTCATAATTTATTTGTGGTCCCATATGAATAATAGCAAATAGAGGCAGAAATAAGCCAAATATATGAATAAACATAACATTTGGATATCAGCAGTCTGTGATAAATATCACATAAATAAAATGTAATATAGACTTAGTAACCAAATGACACATTTTATCATTTTCCAAAAGTAAACAGCAGATTCTCCAGTTCAACACAACAAGAAATAAACACTCCTATTGTGAAGATGGACACAGCTACTTCCGCTAATATTTTAGCACTAATTTAAGTCCGAAAATATCACCTTGACTGAATAATTTCATATTATTAATGCACTATGAAATGTACTGAAACTATACAGTGAGCCAACATGCATAAATATACAAAAATACAAAGCATTTAAACTTTAACTGCACTGCACGCACAGCAAACACTAAAAAGCACACACTGAAGCGGACATCCAAAGCGGACGGATAATTCCCACAGACAACTTAGAAACTTATATCACCACAAAGCCAATACGGCAATAATAATATACTACCATGACATTTAGGACCACAAACACCTGCTGCTGCACAACAATCCACAACAATCCGTAGTTTGGCTGGTTAGAAGGGAGAGCTGATGAGTTGCGGGCTGAATTATAAACAGAATGCTGTTCTTTGTATACGTTCAATGCGTAAAACAAACACACACACAAAACAAAGTTAATTCTAGGAATTAATCCACCAGCGTTGGTAAGTTAATTTCCACAGCCCTTATTTTTGCATAGAGATAGCCATGTTTACCTTATTGCTCTTGACTGATGGCACGCCCAGAATCCACAGTGTTTGACATCTCGGGGGGGCACCGAAATGTGCGCTGCTTTTCAGTCTGGTTACTACCGTTCATGTCGGAACCGGAATTGTAATGATGGCACCGGATATCGGTACCCATCCCTACCATCAATACGTCTGTGTTTGGGTGCAAACTTGCTGTTGGAGAAGTATAAACCAGGCTTTAGTGGTTTCATCTTGGAGAGATACAAAGGCTGTGTCCGAATCCAGCGGCTGGATCCTTCGAAGGCCGGATTTGTCGGCCGGTTACGTCACAGCGCCGCGACTAGGACTGTCCGAATTCAAAGACTGCTTCAAATGCGGCCGACGAATCCGGCCGACTTCTCCCCGATTTGAAGGACCGTTGCGGTGTATCCTTCGCTGGTCTACATATCCCAAGATTCGTTGCGGGCTGAACGGGAGAATTTTCTTCCAGCAACATGGCGGACGAAGCAGCAGGCGAAGCGAGAGAGGAGCACAGTTTTAGATGTAAGTATATTAAAACCTGGCGGTTCAAAAATTAAAAGCTTAAAGCGGTTGTGTTGTTTGCCGTTTATTCTTGGCTTAGACGTGTATTTTAATATTTATTTGTAAAGCATCGCTCGTAAACGAGCTCGTATGGTAGTGTAATGGTTTCTTCATCTTTACGCAGCTAATTCTTGCGTTGGGAAATTAAGTAAAAAGTCAACTCCTCTTAGGAGAAATTATTACCTCTTTACCGAGTGAAAATCGGGGCACAGTGGCTTGGAGGTTGAAGATTAAATCCAGTTACACAGCTTATGCTGTCTTATTGAGCCTCATACAACACAGAACCTGTGATCTGCTGTGCAAACTACAGTTCTGCATTCTTAAATCAATACAGTTGTCACGTTCCTCTCCTATTTATTTTCTATCTAATGAGGAAAATTCAGGAGGAGTTGTATCTGCAGGAGAAATTAATCCCTTGCCGGAAAAAAATTTGAAAGCAAAAAATAAACCCACTGTATGTATATTTGCAAAAGCGCAAATAACATAATTTATGACTGATCACTTTAACAAATATACATTTCATAAATGTTGTTGTGTTGCTCTTTTTGTAAACTATGTTTATGGTCTTCTTGTTTAGGATATGAAGCAGCAAAGGCAGACTGGAGAGGAGAGCAGGGACCGAATGGATGGACTGTTTTTTTTTTCATTCATTTTTTTGTCACATTTTTTATTTAGGTGTTCGATGGTTGTGAATAAATGAATTTCTAAAAATCTTAAATATCATGAAGTCGTTTCATTAAAAGTTGTATTAGTGTTTTTAAAGAAGCTTACGTTGAACAGTTTAAAATAACATAACATATTGGCATTAGAATACGTTTTTTTGCAGTTATTTATATGTGTATAAATGACCTCTTTAAGCTTAATTAGAATAAACGGGCTGTGTTGCTGGATCAGTTGAATACAGATATTTTTTCATATTTTCTTGTTGACAAGGGGAGCATCATACAGGTTGGTCTGCAGAGAGAGTTTAGGGCAGCTTCGTCATGCTGTCCACTGCATCCATCATCAGGGTTCACAGGCTGCTTAAGTCGACGTGCACAAAAGACAAGTTTTTCCAACCAGAGAGCCCCACAGACCTCCAGCAGCTTCATCTTCAAGCTCATCCCAAGAGGCAGCTGTGGAGAAAAGTGTTATGACCTGCAGTTTTGTTAAAACACAATGTTAGTTATTGTTGCAGTGGTTGTTTACAAAAAACAATTCAGTTTATTTAGGAAGATCCAATTTGGAATATGCTTGGTAAAAAAAATCATAGATATATAAAATCAAATTAGAAAATGCTGTTTTGATCTAAAAGGCATATATAATTTTAAGCTCACAAAGAATTTTTACAGTTAAAATGAATATAAAAATGTAATATTACAAATATGTACATTTGATCACTAGTCATTCAATTGCAGAAATTATCATGAGAGTAGCTATCTTAAGTAGTAACCTGGATTAAATAAAATGATCTTGATATGATGACCTCTCAGCCAGAGATATAAAACATGGCAGACAGTAAAACTTGTTGCTCCTCTAGAGTAAAAAAGGTGAGTAAAATACTGGGGAATATTTCTTGCTTTACCAGCTGGTTTAGCGTGATCGCGGTTGCTAGGCGACAGGACGTTCGGCAAAGTGGGGGCGGGAATTCAACTGAAGGCTAGACCGTCCAAATTCACAGCCGTTAACATCCGGTCTACCCGGTCGACGAAGGACCCAGCCCACGTAGACAGAGTAGACCGGGTCCTTCGAAGGATCCAGCCCCTGAATTCGGACACAGCCAAAGCTAAACAGAAAAGCTCTGTAAAAGCAGTACAATCTATGGATGAAAAGACAGAGGGACAGGATTAAGTAAAGAAAGAGAAGGTCCATATCATCAATAGCAACATTAAGTTATTAGCAGCAATACCTCACCTGATTAGGCTTTCCAGGAAAAACTCACAACTAAACGGGAAAAAGGTTGTAACTTCTATATTCAGTATTACGAGTAAATAGTACTCATTAAGTTTAGTATAACATATCTTGTTCTTATAGTAATTTTTGAAGTTGTTTGCTGTCATTTTTACATACACACTCTGCCTGTTGATGGTCCAAAAGGCTTGCAATCATACCTTGTGTTGTCTGCACTGTAAGTATTATATCATTACAGATTGACACATAGAGGACAACAGGCATTTACACATTTATTTATTACCCCCACCAAGGAGGTTTATGTTCTAACCAAGGTTTGTGTGTCAGTCTGTCTTTCAGTCTGTTGGCAACATAACTCAAAAATTTGTAGACGAACTTTGATGAACAAGTGATGAGATTTTGGAGGTGATAAGGGGTTGATTGGGGGGGGGCTGATCTTCCTTGGCGGAGGTCTGCGCTTTCAGGGGGCTTTTCTAGCTATTATTATTTCCTGGGCTGTAACTGGTGCCCTAAGAAATTAATAAGTAATAATTACGAACCTGGGCTGCACAGTGGCACAGTTGGTAGCACTGTGGCCTTGCAGCAAGAAGGTAATCGGTTCGAATATTGGCCTGGGGACTTGCTGCATGGAGTTTGCATGTTTTCCCTGTGCATCTGTGGGTTTGCCCAGGGTACTCCTGCTTCCTCATAGAGTCCAAAAACATGACTGTTAGGTTAATTGGTGTCCCACAATTGTCATTAGTTGTAGGCATATGTGCATGCATGGTTGTTTATCCTGAGATAGGCACAAGCTACCGCATGCTTTAAGGATAAGCAGCAGTGATAATGGATGGACTTCCAACCTATCCATCCATCCATCCATCATCTTCCGCTTTATCCGGGGTCTGGTCACCAGGGCAGCAGATTAAGCAGAGAGACCCAGACTTCCGTCTCCCCAGCCACTAGGGCCATCTCCTCGGAAGGAATCCCAAGGTGTCCCCAGGCCAGCCGAGAGACAAAGTCCCTCTAGTGTGTCCTGGGTCTTCCCCTGGCCCTTCTCCCGGTGGGACGTGCTAGGAACACCTCACAACGGAGGCGTCAAGGTGGCATCTGGACCAGATGCCCGAGCCGCCTCAACTGGCTCCTCTATATGTAGAGGAGCAGCGGCTCTGCACCGAGTCCCCACGCCTGACTGAGCTTCTCACCCTATCTCTAAGGGAGAGCCCAGCCACCCTACAGAGGAAACTAATTTCAGCCGCTTGTATCCATGATCTCATTCTTATGGTCACAACCTAGAGTTTGTGTCCAGAGATGAAGGTAGGAGCATAGATCAACGGGTAAATTGAGAGCATTGCCATTTGGCTGAGCTTTCTCATTACCAGGATAGACCGGTACAGCGTCCGCAGATGCTTTACCAATCCACCTATCGTTCCCCCACTCCATTTTTCCCTCATTCATAAACAAGACCCTCAGATACTTGAACTCCTCCATTTTAAGAAGGACCTAATCCGGTGAAGGCACTCTACCCTTTTCCCAGCCGCTTCACCCTTGGCTGCAAACCGCTCCAGTGAAAGCTGTAGATCGCGTTCCGATGAAGCTAACAGAACCACATCAACTGCCAAACGCACAGACCCAATCCTGAGGCCACCAAAACGGATCCCCTCAACACCCTGGCTTCGCCTAGAAATCCCCCCACGGCCAGGACGAAAACCACATTGTTCCTTCTGAATCTGAGGTTTGACTATCCGCCTGAGCCTCCTCTCCAGAATCCCTGAATAGACCTTACCAGGGAGGCTCAGAAGTGTGATTCCCGCTGCATTTGTAAAACACTCTGGAGTCCCCTTTTTAAACAGGGGGACCACCACCCCGGTCTGCCAATTCAAGGGTACTACCCCAGATTACCACGCAATATTGCAGAGCCAACAGAGCCTTACAACATCCAGAGCCTTCAAGAACTCTGGGCGAATCTCATCCAACCCTGGATTCTTGCCACCAAGGAGCTTTTTAACGACCTCAGAGACGTCAGCATCAGAGATTGGAATGACCGGCCCAAAGTCCCCAGACTCCAGGTTCCAAATTGGAAAGCATAGGATTGAGGAAGTCTTCATAGTATTCCATCCAGCGACTCAAAACGTCCCATGTCAAGGTCAGCAGCACACCATCCCCACTGTAAATGGTGTTGGTGTTCCCCCGAGACGTTGGATGGTGGACAAGAATCGCCTCGAATCCATGTGGAAATCGTTCTCCATGGTCTCTCCAAACTCCTCCCATGCCCAAGTTTTTACCTCAGCAACTTTCACACTCCACTTGGCCTGCCAGTACCTGTAAGCTGCTTCCGGGGTCCCACAGGCTAGGAAGGCCTGATAAGACTCCTTCTTCAGTTTGACAGCATCTCTCATCCACCAGCGGGTTCGAGGGTTGCCACCATGACAGAAACCGACCACCTTGCGGCCACAGCGATGGTCAGCCGCCTTGACAATGGAGGCACGGAACATGACCCACTCGTACTTAATGTCCCCCGCTCTCAGGGATGTGTTCGAAGTTCCCAACCTATTGACATTAATTAATATTTTCTCAAAGCCAGAGTTCTGCCTGGAGTTTAAAACATCAATGCTGCTCTGTACGAGACTTTTGAAAAACCTTTTGGCTTAAACTAGGGCAAAGCTACATATTTAGAGAAATGCCAGTCTTCATAGAAGATTATAATGTCGGTATTGAGTTTACAGCTTGATGTAGGCCTGCTTAATTAATTAACAGGCCTGCTTACTCTGCTTCTGCTCTGGCACCACAAAACATATCATAAATTGAGCAAATTAATTGATTTACGATTGAAAGTCATGAGGAAGGAGTCAGGATTATCCTGTTTTAGACCCCATCTTGTTTATTTTTTTAAGATTTTATGTTTGATTGTGCTTGATACTGATTTTTATGTCTTCATACATTTGCATGATGAAAATTAATGTAGACGTTTTGCTGTTTCTGTTGCAGGTGGGTGACCAAATTCTGGAGGTCAATGGTCAGAGCTTTGTTACCATCTCCCATGATGAGGCAGTTAACATCCTCAAGTCAGGGAACCACCTACTGATGAAAGTGAGGGATGTGGGCCGTCTGCCTCATGCACCTACAATTGTGGACGGGACCAAATGGATCTGCGGTCAAGTCATAGCTGATACCATTGCAACAACTGGTCTAAATTCTATCTCAAATCCCGGTGTCAGTGCTGTTGTTCATGCAAGCATCAGTGCCAGTGGCAGCAATACAAGGTAAGTACACACAAATATACAGTAATACTAAACTAGGCTTAAAAATACAATAGCAAAAACCACTACTTTTTCTAGAACCTTAAGTGGAATTGGATAATCAAGATATTCTCACCATTTACTGCCTGAATTTATTTATGTTATATCTAATAATATATTTGTGTTTTTCTTCTCAATTAGGGGCTAATTTAAGTAGAGTTTGTTGATTCAAATATAGAGTAGATATAAATGCAGCTATTCAGTAGGCACATTTGTGAAGTTAGGCATATTTTGAGCATAAATCAAGACTATTAGATGACAGTGAGGTGTTTTCAAATGATCATAATATACATCAAAAGTGGTTTTAGGCAAATTCACAACAATTGTCAAAAGACTGGTTATTGCATTTCATCCAAGGGTCGTGTCAACTTAAAATTTTCTGTATTTGACGAAAAAATGTGAAGGTTGCCCGTCATTTTTAGAGATGAAAATTCACTTCTCTGACCAATTGTGCAGATACTTTCAATTTTACGCTCGGGGTCCTGGTAAATACATAAATTAAACAAATGATTCCCAGACAATATATTCAATTTTTCTCATTGAGCGGAAGCTGACTGCATGTTGAAAAGTTAGAGCACGACTGGTCACTGTGGCTGGTTAGACATGCTCCAAAGAGTCTGATGTATGCCAAACACCGGCACCTGCTCCTGTTTTTTTTCTTGCAGACTTCTTTAAAATAGTTACTGGTCAAAAAATGGTTCATTCAGAGAGTCTTTTCGACTTCTGATGGCTTCATTTGGAGAAATGTTTCCTCATTTTAAAACATTGGCTGAGGTGGTCCTTAATTGCAGTCTCCAGGGCAATGGGCTACCAGCTCCAATGGCAGCTGGTAGTGCAGCTCACCTCACAGCTTGAAGGTCAGGGTTCGATTCCCGCTGGGGATGCTGTGGGTGCTGAAAGCCCCCCACACCCTGGGGTTGGCGAAAGCGCCTTTCTGTGTGGAGTTTGCATGTTCTCCCCGTGTTCCCTTGAGTAGCTAATGTGAGCTACTGGATTAACGTGATCCTTCCATGTGCTACACCCACCAAGAAGGGCCTGATCACTCCTCAAAGCATGAAGGAGGCTTAAGGCTTAACGGGAGCGCCGCTCGGTGGCTGCATGCCCAACAGTGACCTGGATGGACAGGTTGTGCTGTATCTGCAAATTCCTTGTATGTGTGTTATACTTGGCCATTAAAGCTGATTCTGATTAAGCTCACTGCAGAGGGAGAACAATGCCCAGGTCTATACTTAGATAGGAACTGCTCAACTGGGTCTACCACAGTAGCAGTCCCGACATTTAACATGGTCAGCTCATTGACCAGAGTCCACTGGGAGCTCCCGGTGGGGTCAGGGAAAGGAGGGAGGGAGGAGGAGGAGGGTAGCAGAGCGGTCCCGGTCAGGATATTTCCACATTTCCTGTTCACGCGTATGAAAATGGCACATTTTAAAGCATGGCCAGTTTGCTTTGGACACCCTTCAAGGTGCGAATGTTACGGTGACCAGCTGGTGGTGTGTCACGCTTTTTTGTTGCGTCTATCGCATTCGGTGTGTAAGCACCGTAAAGCTGAAGGATGAATGTTTGTTTTGGTTCATTTAATTGACCTTAGTACCCATAAGAACATCACTAACCAATTATATGTGAACTTGCACCTGTTAGTAAAAGAAAAAAGTATTTGGGCCTGTGATACATATATAGTACTCTATTGACCTTTGACAGCTGTTGTAATATCAACAAACCTTACCAGTGCCTTTGTTGCCTTTGTCAGTTTAATTAAGTGATGAAATCTCTGTCATACTATACCTGACTTTCAATTTAAGTGGAATCTTGAGATTTCATAGGCGAAATCAACACTTGAAACTCATGTTCCTGCTTTTTCCTTTCCAAAACCAGTTTCACTGTTTGAACTATACTGCTCACAAAAATTAAAGGAAAACTTCAAAGAAACACATTAGATACATCAGATCTCAATATGAGGTTGGATATCTATACAAATAACGACAGGAAGAGCACAGGGAACAAAAGGATGCCAAGTCTTTTAATGGAAATAAAAGTTTTCAGCCTACAGAGGGCTCAATTGTGTAGAAACCCTAATAGAGTGAAATGAAGATGTGGCAGGCTAATCCATTTTTTTGAAAAACTTAATTTCTGCAACTCAAAATGCATTTCAGTATCTTGTGTGGCTCCCACAAGCTTGTATGCATGCTTGACAACGTCAGGGCATGTTCCCAATGAGACAACGGATGGTGTCTTGTGGCATTTCCTCCCAGATCTGTGTGAGGGCATCTCTGAACTGTTGTACAGTCTGAGGAGCAACCTGGCGGTGCCTGATGGGCCGAAACATAATGTCCCACAGATGTTCTATTGGGTTTAAGTCAGGGGATCGTGAAGGCCATTCAATTGTTTCAATTCCTTCATCCTCCAGGTACCGCCTGCATACTCTTGCCACATCTAAGATGGCGCCGCGGATGGACGCCTCGGTACTTCGCTCCCTAGTACTTGTTACAATTTTACTTTTTTGCGTAGCTTTCTGCACTCCCTCTGCTATTAAAATGAGCAGAGAGGAAATCCTACAAATAGGGCTATCCAGTGCTGGACTTTTTTCACCGGTTTTTAATCAACCAGACTACTTTATGGAGATTCTGACTGGAGGAGCAGCAGCGCTCTGTGGATTTAGACGGAGACGCCGACGAGGGAAACGAGCTGGTGTGCTCGTTAAATTGCGACAGCGGGGATTACGCACCGCTCTCCCATCCATACACCTGGGGAACGTTCGCTCTCTGCCTAACAAAATGGATGAATTGCTCCTTCTCCTATCCAAGAACTCAGACTTTCGTCGTTCTGCCGCCTTTTGCTTCACTGAAACCTGGTCCAGTGAACACATCCCAGACAGCGCACTACAGCTGCCGCGCTTCCAGCTGTTCCGAGCGGACCGCTGCGCGGAACTGTCTGGGAAGTCAAAGGGAGGAGGAACGTGCTTCTACATAAACGAAGGTTGGTGTACAGATGTCACAGTGTTAAAGAAGACATGCAGCCCTCACCTAGAGTCTTTCTTCATAAACTGTAAACCATTTTATTCACCGCGGGAGTTCGCCTCGTTTGTGCTGGTCGCTGTATACATTCCACCGCAGGCGTGTGTAACGGAGGCGTTACATCACCTCGCCGACCAGATCACGTACGTGGAGAAAACTCACCCGGACTCTCTGCTAATCATTCTCGGGGATTTTAATAGAGCAAATCTCAAACTTGAACTGCCTAAATATAGACAACACGTGACGTGTCCCACCAGGGACATGAACACTTTAGACCACTGCTACACCACAATAAAGAATGCATATCGCTCTATCCCCCGTGCTGCTTTGGGACTTTCTTACCACTGCCTGGTGCACCTCATCCCATCTTACAAGCAAAAGCTGAAATCTGCTAAGCCTGTAGTAAGAACTGTGAAGAGATGGACAGATGAGTCAAAGATGCAGTTACAGGCCTGCTTTGACTGCACTGATTGGAGCGTCTTTGAAGCAGCAGCCTCAGACCTGGACGAACTGACTGACACTGTGACATCTTACATCAGCTTTTGTGAGGACATGTGTGTGCAGACCAAAACCTTCTGCATGTTCAACAACAATAAACCATGGTTCACTGCAGAACTGAGACGGCTACGCCAGGACAAGGAGGAGGCCTACAGGAGTGGGGATCGGGACCTGTACAAGCAGGCCAGGAACAAGCTGACAAAGGAGATCAAGGCAGCAAAAAGGAACTACAGTGCAAAACTGAAGGAGAGTTTTTCTGCCAACGACTCTTCTGCAGTTTTGAAGGGCCTGCAGACCATTACCAACTACAGGAGACCATCCCCCCACCCTGTGGGGAGCCCCCGCCTGGCTGAGGACCTCAATGACTTTTTCTCCAGGTTTGAAACAACTTTCACACCTTCAACCTCCCCCACCATCTCCATCACAAAGGCCTAGCATCACCCCAAACCATCCCCATACCTGACCCCCTGCCTGCGCTGACGATCTGTGAACAGGATGTGCGCCAACTATTTCAGAGACAGAGGATTAAGAAGGCATCAGGTCCTGATGGAGTGTCTCCATCCTGTCTGAAAGTCTGTGCTGACCAGCTGGCTCCCATCTTCACTCAGATCTTCAATAACTCCCTGGAGCTGTGTGAGGTACCCTCCTGCCTCAAACGCTCCACCATCATCCCGGTTCCCAAGAAGTCCCCTGTCACAGGTTTAAATGACTACAGACCAGTTGCCCTGACATCTGTGGTCATGAAATCCTTTGAGCGACTGGTGCTGTCCCTTCTGAAGGAAATCACGGATCCCCTGCTAGACCCCCTGCAGTTCGCCTATAGAGCAAACAGGTCAGTGGATGATGCAGTTAACATGGCTCTCCACTACATTCTGCAACACCTAGACTCTGTAGGTACCTACACTCGGGTCCTGTTTGTGGACTTCAGCTATGCATTTAACACCATCGTCCCAGAGCTCCTCCACCAAAAACTGTCCCAGCTCTCCGTGCCTCCCTCCACCTGTCAGTGGATTACCAGTTTCCTGACTGACAGGAGGCAGCAGGTGAAACTGGGTAACTTCACATCCAGCACCCGGTCCCTCAGCATCGGCGCCCCCCAGGGATGTGTTCTCTCCCCACTGCTTTTCTCCCTTTACACCACTGATTGCACGTCAAGAGACCCTTCTGTGAAACTCCTGAAGTTTGCAGATGACACCACCGTCATTGGACTCATCCGTGACGGCGACAAGTCTGCATACAGAAGGGAGGTGGAACAGCTGGTCCTCTGGTGCAGTCAGAACCACCTGGAGCTAAACCCGCTCAAAACTGTGGAGATGACAGTCGACTTCAGGAAGAGACCCCCTGCAACATCTCCTCTCATAATCACCAACAGGCCAGCCCCCACAGTAGAGTCTTTCAGGTTCCTAGGATCCACCATCACACGGGACCTGAAGTGGACCTCCCACATTGACTCTATAAGGAAGAAGGCCCAGCAAAGGCTGTACTTTCTGCGTCAGCTCAGAAAGTTCAACCTGCCTCAGGAGCTGCTGACCATATTCTACACAGCAATAGTCCAGTCTGTCCTGACCTCATCCATCTCTGTCTGGTTCGGATCCGCCACCAGGCAAGACAGGGACAGACTGCAGAGAACAGTCAGGTCCTCAGAGAGGATCATAGGTTCTGATCTTCCCTCCATTGAGGACCTTTTCCGGGCCAGGGTCAGGAAGCGGGCCAGGAAAATCACCACTGACCCCTCACACCCTGGCCACAATCTGTTGAGGCTCCTCCCCTCAGGCCGGCATTACAGAGCGCTGTACGCCAAAACCACCCGACACAAGAACAGTTTCTTCCCCCAGGCTGTCGCTCTGATGAACTCTGAATAGTCACAGAGTGTGTGTCCACTCACATGAACAATAAACTAAAACTCTGCACTGCTGTATATACTTACCGTATATACTTACTGTACAATAACCCTGGTTTGGTGTATATATTATCCTTTATTTTTATTTTTATTTATTTATTTATTTATTTTTTCCGTTTTCTAATTTCACTTATTTAAGTTCTGTACTGGAGAGAAAAGTTGAGTCAAATTCCGTGTATGTGTCATACTTGGCCATTAAAGCTGATTCTGATTCTGATTCTGATGAGGCCGGGCATTGTCGTGCATTAGGACGAAACCAGGACCTGCTGCACCAGCATAGGGTCTGACAATGGGTTCAAGGATTTAATGTCTATCATGTCTATCACTGGTGCTCAGGTTGAACCTGCTCTCGTCTGTAAAAAGTACAAGGTGTCAGTACTGATTGACACTTGCCAGTTCTGGTGTTCTTGAGCACATGCTAGTCGAGCTCCACGGTGCTGGGCAGTGAGCACAGGGCCGACTACAGGACGTCCGGCCCTCAGAGCATCCTCATGAAGTCTGTTCCTGATTGTTTGGGTAGAGACATTCACACCAGTGGCTCTCTGGAGGTCATTCCGTAGGGCACGAGCAGTGCTCAGCCTGTTCCGCCTTGCACAAAGGAGCAGGTATCGGTCCTGCTGATGGGTTCTATGGCCCTGTCCAGCTCTCCGAGAATAACCATCAGTCTCCTGAAATCTCCTACATGTTCTTGAGATTGTGCTGGGAGACGCATTAAACTTTGTTGCTGCAGCACATGTGGATGTGCCATCCTGGAGAAGTTGGACAACCTGTGCAACTTCTGTAGGGTTAAGGAATTGCCTCATACTGCCAGTAGAGATAATTACTCAAGCCAAAACCAGACAAAAAAGATCAAGAGGGAGAAACTTGAAATGACCTCCACATGTAAAACCAGTCCTGTTTTGAGGGTTTTCTAATTGTTGCCCCTGTAGTGTACCTGTTGTTAAGTCCATGAACACCAACACAGCTGAAAGTGATTGACGATGCCCTCAGCTGCTTAACCAACCAGAAAATTATCAGACAGGTTTAACTGATTTAATGCCAGGCCCAATAAAAAAAGTGTTTCTTTAATTTTTATTGGCGGTTAATTTACCATTAGAATACTGAATGGTCTCCGATGGTCTCTGAAGTTTCAGCAGTCCAGCTGTTGTTTTAAAGGGAAGTTAAAAAATCTGAAGGTAGTCATATTCCTTCATTAGTACATTCATATGTGCAGTACTTCTGATAGCTATGTTATGTTATGGTGACTGAAGACCAAAATGCAGAGGTTGAAAATGTAAAAAAAGGATAAAAATTTAATGAGCCAAAAGAAAGAACACAAAAACTAGAAGTGACCAATATGGACAAAAATCATGAGAGGAAGATGAAGTCTAGCCAGGTGTGACTGAAAGAAGAAGATTGAACCAGAGAGAGCAATCTGCAGGTGATTGAGAACACCTGGGAGAAGGAAAGCAAGGGAGTCATTACGATTTGAAAGGCAGCTGGCAAAGGAAGCAAACTGACCAGCTGAGAAAAAGTGAAAAAAACAGAGTAAAGACACAGGAAAAAAAAATAAAATAAGGAATATATCTTACCTAAGAAAATGTAAAGACAACCACAAAGAAGAATTATCCACAAGAAAGTACATAAAAAAACAACTACCATAAAATTGAAACCACAAGGAATTAACCAAAACCAAACCAACCCAATACTGTGCCAGTAACCTGACTTGAAGAGGCAGCTCTAAAATGGGCAGAGCTGCTGTGGGCTGATAGGTTTAGTTCCAAAACCAAAAACTTGGTGAGGCGAAGAGAACCCATGACTGGCTCTGGGGACCCTTGAAGAGACAGTGGCTCTGGTGCAGGGGACCCACACTGAGGCTCAGGAGACTGAGTCCAATGTTAAGGCTCAGTGGCTTGGAACCCATAGTGAGGCACTGCAGCCTGCGAGGACCCAGACAGGATGTCTGCAGGCTGAAACACACCGAGGAATTGAGTTGCAGCTGTCTCCACCTATGGGGAAGGACTGGAACAGGTTCTGGAGACTGAGGGACTTCACCACCCACAACAACTGGCAGGGAGGAAGGTTCAGCTTCTGAAACAGACTAAAGACCAGGAACTGCAGGCTGGTGACTGATGGAGACGGCTGACAAGAAAACTATGAGGTGATGGTAGCGACCTAGGAACCGAAAACTTTGACATAGGCATGTATAACTGGCTCAGTTGTGTATCAAAAGCCACCTGCTGAATCCACTTCACCTCCTTCCACAATCCAATTAAACCTAGACACTTCAGGAGGATCTGGTGTTTGCCTTTAGAATCAAGGAGAAGTCAGCTAACTCTGCTTTACTGGGTAAATGTACATGGACAGAATGCAAATCATCCTGGACAAAAACTATTGCAGCCTTGCCAGGAGACAGTTCTCTAGTTTTGGGTGGGTGATAGAAAGGGATATAGAAGAAGCTGATTTAAAAGGCCTGGAATTGAGCCCTTTAATTCCTATTCCTGCTATAGCTCCTTGGCTTTTCAAAGAGACTAAGGTTGACTTCGAATGGTTGAAGTTGAAAACATATAGTAGTGGTATTATTGATGGTCATATTAGAAGATTTTATTCTGAGTATGTGGATATATAAATGGATGCATTTAAAATGATGGATGTTAAAGTTGGCATTGCTTTTATAATATTAGATTTTGTAATTATAGTAAATAAAAGAATTAATAACACTTTGTCAGTTTTTACTGGGGAGCTTTAAGCTATTCTTATTGCTTTAAATTGGATAGAGGACATTGGTCTAGGAAAAGTTTTAATAGTTTCAGATTCTAGTAGTGCCTCAAAGAGTATTCAAAATATCAAATCAGACTCTAGACAGGACACAATTTTAGAAATCGGACTCTCTTTATACAGATTATCTTGTGACTGAAAAGAAACAGTGTTTTTGTGGGTGACTTCTCACATCGGGGTGGTGGGGAATGAATATGCAGATAACTATGTAAAGAAGGGAGCTTGTAAAACACATTGATTTTTGTGTAAAATTAGTAAGTCAGAGGCAAAGTGTATTATTAAAGAAAAAATTAAATGAAAGTGGCAAGAAAGTTGGGATAGGAAAGTTAAAGGGCAATTTTATCATAGTTTACAAAAGGGGGAGACAAGATCATGGAATTTTAAAAATCGGAAAAAAGAAGATGTCATGCCCCATATGAGACTTGGGCACACTGGTTTAAATAGCACTCTATACATAAATGGAAAACATGAAACTGGAAATTGCAGGTATTGTGGAGAATCAGAAACAATAGAGCATCCATGTGTTCCTCTCTTGGTGGGCAGTCGGCCCTGCGCTGGTCCGCTTGTGGCCCCTGCTCTCTGGGGGACTCTGAACGTATACGTCTCTGACCTCCTTCATGTCTACGTCGATTCCTGTAGGATGGATTGACGGCTCCTTACACCAGCTATCAATCACTTGCATGGGGAAAAATTATTTACACTTGCATGCTCGCACACACACATAGGTGTGGGGTCATTGGTGTGTACGGAAATAATCTTGAGCTGAGGTTATCGTCAATAGATAGTTGGTACCAGGAGCTTACCAGAAGCATTATAGTTGTTTTCATTAATCCATTTTTGTGTGTAGTGAATGTGTGGTTCCTAGTTCATATTACTAGATCAGTTGTGTTAAAGTTGTTCTGTTCTATTGGTTGTTTTGGTTTGTTTTGGTTTTCCCACTTCTCTGCCGTCCATCAGAGGTGGAGAACTGGGATGTTTTCTTGTGTTCTTTGTTTGCCTCCCTATATTGCGAAACAAATTGGCCATCTGAGGGAAGGTGAAAAAATATAAAATGAGTAAAGAGACAGGGAAGAAAAATACAGAAAGGAACTTAACATAACTTAGAACCATAAGTTAAGAAAATATCAAATCAAGCACACAGAAGAATAATCCATTATAAGATAAATTAAAATAACATAACCACAGACAAACTTAAACCATAAGGAATTAAGCCAAACAAAACCAAAACAACCTAGTATTGTGACAAGCTAAGCTGACCTTCAGTATAATGGTACCACTGTCAAGTGGTTTACTGTGTCTGAGTCTTATCTTGACAGATCTAAACATACAGTACACCTGGGCAATGTAAGAAAATATCATATTTTGTTTTCGTCTATCCCAACCAGTCTCCCTTAAAATTTTATTTGGGTCAGAACATATGGAATTATATGTCATACATAAATAAACTGTAATTGGAAACATGTTTAACATTGAGTACAATTCAAATTTAAAATTGATTTTTTAATTCCAAAGGGAGATTAAATATTATAACTCATTAACTTCAAAGATTTGTTGTAGATAACATAAGCCATATAACATAAGCCTGAATCTGGTGAGGGTACCACATCTTTAGTGCTGTCTAGTGTGGTACAAGTACTAACCATCACATATCCTAATGACCGCAGCAGCTACATACGATGCATCTGATGAAGACCTTGGAGAGGCACCCAGTCCATCTGGATGTTTCCACTGCAGTTCACCTCCCAGCCTGGCACTAGGCTGGATTATGTCATCATTTACCTCCTGCACCAAGCTCTGATCCACCTTGAGAAGCCTGGGAACACTGTGATAATTAGGTTCTTTGAATTTTTCTTTTGCTTTTAACTACATTCAGCCTGGACATCTGTGAAGAAGGGAAAGACCTTGGATACTGTTGGAACTACTTTTCTGGCTGCACACAGTAGGCGAGGACATCCTCTAAATGGCAGACTGCTTCATCAACTCCCCTTGCTGTCATCTACAAAGATCCGATGACTCTTATATAGTTGGCCTCATCCATGTTTGAGGATGGCACGGAATACAGACAGTGGATTCATGACTTTGTGGACTGCTGATAGGGAATCACCCCCAGATTAATGTGGGGCAAAACTAAAGGACTATTTGCAGAAATTCATAGACATAAACCCTTCGTACTGACACCAGTATCAATGGTAGTGACATTAAGATTATAGACTCCGCTGAGTACCTGTGTGTACAATAAACTGGACTAAATACTGTTGCAATTTAGAGGAAGGATCAAAGCAGACTACCTGCTGGAGACTAAGAACTTCAGGAGCACACAGGGCACTCCTACATGAGGCTGCTGCATCATACATATGCAAAGAAGAGATATCATAGGATGCTCCTCCCAGCAGCTCTCTGTTTTTGCAGAAATTTACCAAATTATATTTTGTATACTTTTTACAGCTGCGTGTTTGCTTTGTAGTCTCTATTTTTTATCAAGTATCAGGTGTTTATCATGGTTACATTCAGTGATGCCGGTAATGCGTTACTTAGTAGTCCGTTACTCCTAATATGACCACTTTTTCAGTAACAACTAATCTAACGCGTTACTATTTCCATATAGGTAATCAGATTAAAGTAACTTGTTCAAGATATTGTGCGTCACTATTTTTGTAATTTTCTTAAGCAAAAATATATATTTGGTCCATGGTGGCAAAAGCATTAGGAAAACAAGTGACAATGGCGGTAAATATGGTTTTACATACCTTCAACAACACTGCTGCAGTCTTTTTCTGTTACAGTTCAAAACAGCTGATTATCTCCTTTACAATCGCCATGTTTGTTTTGGTCTGAGCCTGTAAGTCTGAGTTTTGTACTCTGTAACTTCCTCCTAGCGGAATTCTCCAGTATTACATGCCCAAGACACGTCTTGTTGCTTCATAGTTACTGGTGTCAATGTAGGTTTTAAAAAAAGTATATTTCTGACCTTAGCCTACTGTTAAAATGTATTTCCAATAAAGTGAGTATAAAGAAAAAAACTGTTTTTTGTTTCTATGTTAAGGCAGTGGGAAGTGCTACTGACAGCTGCTGAAAGTAACTACTAAAGTAATAAGCCTGTGAATATTCTCATTCATCCAGGTCATGGTTATCTCAAGGAAATTTCAATCAAACGCAACTGGACTTGGTAATTTGTCTTGGAAGACGTTTCACCTCTTATCCAAGAGGCTTCATCAGTTCATGCTCGCCGCTGACCAGGCTGGGAGCTACATACGATGTAGCTCCCAGCCTCTGGTCCCGCCGCTGACCAGTCCAAGCCTGGTCAGCGGCGAGCATGAACTGATGAAGCCTCTTGGATAAGAGGTGAAAAGTCTTCCAAGACAAATTACCAAGTCCAGTTGCGTTTGATTGAAATTTCCTTGAGATTACTAAAGTAATATGTAATCTAACTTAGTTACTTTGAAAATAAAGTAATTTGTAAAGTAACTAAGTTACTTTTGGAAGGAGTAATCAGTAGTCAGTAATCATATTACTTTAAATTGGATACTTTTCAAAGTAACTGTGGTAACACTGGTTACATTTACTGCTGATACTGTACATATTCTAACTGAGAAAAAATAAAGGTTATTTTATTCTGTTAAAGCCAAAAAAGTTATTACCATGCAGCTGTTTTGTGGACCATGAAGAAAATGCTATAAGAAATAATTTCAGTGTACTACTGTGAAATATGCTAAGACAGCTACCTAAAATTCCTTAAAACACACCTCAATACACCTCCATCCACCAAACTCTTCTGCTATATAAGAATATTTTGGCTGGTATACAGTTCTAATATTGGTTAAGGTCAAGAAAAATGCAACTCATTTGTAAAGCTTCATTCTTGGTTATACTCATTTGTGCTATAAAGTTGTTGACATTCGTTTTCCACAAGCATTACATCTATGAGTTTTGATATTTTTTCCTCTTACAGGCCATCTTCTGCTAGAGCTACACCTGTATTTGGAAAGGTGAGAAAGTAAAATTGCTGTTGTTTCATTATTATACAGAATCAGTCTAAAATAATTTTCTTGCTGAATTTACATGAGAAGTCATGCAATTTAAATGTTCATCTGTCAAAATCTGCTAAAAGAACTGTTTAAAGATGGAAACACTGTTTAAAAAATAAAACTGTTTAAAAAATAGGAAATAGAAAACATCTGCTGACTTTGGTCAGGACTCAGGTGTAGTTCAATGATCCTCTTTTTATTAGAGCAAAATGTGGCATGTCTACAGTCACACAATACGCTCAGGAATCAGCCTCAGCTGCTCTCTTTCTTAACAATATGCACATCTGCTGAGAAGGCCTGTTGTTTCTTCTTTAAAAAATTTTTTATTCAGTATTCCTTTTATGTTATGAGGATCTCGTATGTTGGATGTCTCTGTAGCTCACAGTTAACTTTGCGGGAGTTATGAAAGTATTTATGTGTTTAATGTGTGAGGTTAAATCAAACAAGACATTTTCTCTTCCATCATGTCAGTGCACATAAAGTCATTTCTGTGACTTGTCTGTCACATACTTATGGTAAAAATGTATTTATAAATAAAAGGTTTTTTGTGTATGTTTCTTTTAAATCTGGTGAGTCAAAGACAGGTATCTTTTCATCCCTGCGGTTGCTTGCTGTCTCTCTTTTTCTTCATTCTCAGGCTCGCAGAACACATCCCTGTCTTCTATTATGCATACATTAACCTTGATGCTTTCTCTTAAATGGCTTTTTATGAAGTCACTTATGATGTCAATTTTTACTTGAGCTGGAGAACATCTCAGCGTTGAAGCCTGTTATGTAAAAGGCTTTTAGTCAACTCCAACCATCCATCCATCCATCCTTCCATCCATCCTATGCTTATCCTTGTGTTTAAGCATATGGTGTATGGTATGAACATCATAGTCTAGGAGAGGTCCAACAACAACTCAGATAACCGTCAGAACCTTGACTCCTTGCGACTTAAAGCCGCTCTAAAGCTCTAACAGTAAACTTCTCAGCAAAGGGGCTTGTGAGTATCCTCACACCTACCTGATGCCTCTCCAGAGTAGTAGTGTCCTTCCCCTGCATCAGGGTTCCAGAGAAATGTGGGGAACGCTAAACATCACACACCGACTGTGACTCATGTCCTGCCAGTGAAGTGGCACTCCATGTCCCAGAACCTGAGTTGAGACACACGGAATCAGCATCTTTACGCTCCTATCCTTGCCTGTAACCAGGCTCACACTGCACTCAACCTAAACTATTCTCCATCTATGAGGTGGGTCACTGTGGAGCTGTACAATTCACAATTTAATTACGTTTTTTCTTTATTGCCAGTTCACAACGTGTCAACTCAAGGAGGAAATGAGGAAAACTCTCCTGTCTTAAGTTCACAGAAAAGTACTTATCTCTCTACATTGTTACTTATCAATTTTACTTTGGCTTAAAGATATTTTTTGACACAGTGGACAGCACCAGTTCTGTCAGTCCACATTATGTCACTTTCAAACAGGATCAGGACTGTGCTTTCTTTTGCACAAAACATAAAAGTCTGAAGATACTTATCTTTTGATTCAGAAATGGGTTATTAATTCTTAAATACTTTTCAGTTGTGAGGTAAAATGCAGAAATTGTGACTCACAGAGATTTAATGAAAAACAAACATATAGTATAATGTTAGATAACTATCACAACAATAGTACTCGTGTTGGTCAATCCAATATTTGATTCAGTTGGTACCAGCTTGTTGGTTCGATGGAAGTTTTCTCTATTCCTTTGTCAGTACCATAAAGGTGTTTGGCCTTGTCTCCACAGTGTCTAAAGCAGACCTTTGAGCAATGTTGGGTCATTTTAACTAACCATTGAGCTAAAGTGATCTTCAATTAGCCAATCACACATGAGTTCTGGCTTTGTGACATCGGATTTCATGATGAACAGTATTTTCAAATGTTTGTTCCACTTTTATATACTAACAGCTAATCATCTACATTTGTATGACAACTGATTTATAATCAAAAGGTGATACTTTCCAGTCAAGCAACCTGCATTTTTGGCTTATTTGCTCCTTGGTTTAATTCCTTTCTTACTGACACAATATTTTTGTCTCAGTCTGCAGGGCACAGAGGGGTTAGCCCACCTGGTGCTCAGGTGTGTCTCGAGCAACAAGCCTACATGCTGTTGACAGAACAGGAGAGGCAAACCATGGCCTACTACCTGCAGGAGTATCAGCAAGGACACATCACTGTGGAGCCATTGGCCAGGGCTCTCTTTGAGCTTTTCAACACCCATGCAAAAGTAAAGAAGTTTGCAGCTACACCGGAATTGACTGTAGTTTGTGGTCTCTCCATATACTCTTATTCTATATTCTGTTTTCATTGTTTACCTCATCTACAGCTGACCATGTTGTCTGAGATCAGGAGTCTAGTGGCAACTCAGGATCTGGAGGTTTACGACAAGCTAGTTTTGCATCGTCAAATGGAGGCTCATCACCCCTGGCAAGGAGGTCTCAGAGTTCTACATCCATCGAGCCATTGTAGCCATGCAGCTCCAGTGAAACATGATGCAGGACAGACCACCCATCCAGGGGTAACTTTCCTCTCTAGAATACCTGACAATGTAAAATATATTTTTAATGTAATATTATAACACTATTCACAACAATAGTCTCATACTTAGTCAGATGAAACAATTCAAATAGGTAGATTTAAAATCAGTGATATACATTTAAGTTTTAACCTTGGTATAAAACTGTGTAGTCACTAACAATACATTATACTGGGAAATTATTTAAGAAATAACTATTAACACCAAAAAATGAGTACTTATACTGTGTTTGAATTTTGCTAATTACATGGGAATATATATATTCCCATATATATAGGAATTAAAATTGTCAATAATGTTGGGAGTGCATCTGTTATAGCATGTTTTTGGCAGTTTGAGAGAAGAAGAAACGAAAGAGATAGACTACACAACAACTGTCATAGAGCTGTGGAATGCCAGATCAGTGTCATACAAGACAAACAGGATGAGATCTACAACAAAATCAATCAAATGGAAAATAATAAATGCTTTACAATGGACCATTCAAAATTGAGACCACATCCTAACTGAAACCATGTGGTGTGACCTAGGTGAGCATAAAGAAAAGTTTGAAAAACCTAAGCACTCTGGTTGAGATCCATTCTACTCTACTATTATGTATTTTTATGAGGTTCTTATGTGTTTACATAAGGTCTCTCATTTAACAAAAAAAAAAAAAAAACACAGAGCTCCTGGGCAGAAAAGGACGATGATCACACAGAGAAAACTTGTTTAATAGAAGAAAATTATTGATTAGATAATTTGGCCACTTTTCTGTCCAAGTATGTGTCTGATAAGTTGTTAGTAACCAGCATTATCAGACCTCACATGTTGCAAGTCCTGTCACACACACACTGACTCTCATTTAATCTGGCCATTTGTGGAAGGTCTTTGTCCCACTGAAAATAGTTATAACATCGTGCCACAACTATTCAGAGCCCACTTAATGGACTATTTTTGTCATTCCTACCACCACAGAAATGGAAAAACTGAAGAGACTGAAATTTGATGCTGCTAAAGGCTTTGTTTTAAACTGTTTTACAGAATTCGGTCACTTACTAATCTGATGTTGAATTTACCTAATTAAAAAACATACAGGAGCAAATGGTATGTAAAATCACACAATTAAAAGTGGAAAATGGGTCAAGATTATGGTCAAGATTATGTTAACCTTAATATTTTATTTAAATATTCTTTTATAATTTTTAAAAGTGGCAAGTGTAAAACTAACTTGACTTTAAGTGAAAATGGAGGTTGAAACCACACTGAGTTTGCTGTGAGTTTGGGCTGTTCCTAAAATTTGGGTACAGGTCCCTGAAATAAAGCAAGAGAAATGTGATCTTTCTAATCTTTCTATTGTACCCTCAGTGTTAACTTCTTGGTATTAGACTTTGACAAAGTGTACCTTTCTGGGTCGTATCAGGGACCAAGTATGTTTTATTGGTGTTACTTTTAGTCCACATCTGTCTATAGAGACCTCGTTCTGCTTGGTGACAGTGTGATTATGATGGACTTCCTTGAGCAACACATCCTGCTGAACTCTCTCCCAGAGAACCCTTTGGAGGATTCAAGATTCGTGGTTTGATTCACAGAAATATTCTAGTTTTATATTCTAGTAATGTTTGAACTTAAACCTGTGTATTTAATGCATTACCTTACAAACAACAATGCAACAAAAGAAAACAAAAAGAAAAAGCCCCACCTCAAGTTATAGAACTCCGGATGTCACATGACCCACAGAGTGTAGTCGTTACGCTGGCAGGAATGAATGTACTCAAATTAACGTCGCAGGCTGTGATTTTACTCTGGCCTGAGTTTACTTCGCATTTTAAAATCCGACCCTTCCCATGCCCTGGATATAATGTTTTAAAACTTCAGAAACTATTGGAGCAGACCTTTTGCCGGACCTGAGAGAACCTACCATACACTTTCCTGATCAATTTTCCTTCGTCCTACTCCGGAGCGTCGCTCAAAGCATATAAAAGCCTGGATGGATATAGATGTACACAATCTGGGTTTGTTATTGAGATACAGATCTGGAATCCTACCAAGGATGGCGCTGTCACCGGGAGGGTAAGAGGAGCAACTGGGAGCTAGGTAATGTGCATGTGCATTAATCAATCACTGCTTCAAAAAAGATGAATAAATTACACCTTAGTCTGCTCCTCACTGTGATCACAAGACATGTACACAGCAGCATGCAGACATCACAACGATTGCTATCATCCTGCAAAGTTTTACAGATGATGTTTATTTGTTGCTATGTGACCAACAATACAAAAAAATCCACGCCAGAATAACAGTAGGAAGTCCCTAAGAATCTTAATTAAAGCAAAATATCCGTTCAGTTACGCCTTTTCTTTTACACTGCTATAGATAACTTTTCAGAGTTCATAATTAAAACTGTGGACACACTTTGATTGCAATCATTAGAAATACTAAAATAAAATAAAAGTTAACTTTAAATTATGTGTTCAGGTAAAGTTAAGCACAATCCATTGAGAGATGGGCTCCAACGCTCAGTTTTCTTCATCAAGCTCCAACCTCATTTTATAGCAGAAATCCATCTTTCCCTCAGAGTTGGATCTTTTGGAATGTGACAAAAGACTGTGTCCTTAACTTGACCTTGGTGGTTTGTGCACCCAGGGGCACAAAACGTACACCATTTTTGTGAAGCTGGAAAACTCTTGAACAGCCAGTTAGCCACTGTAGCCTGTTTACATTTTTCCTGCTAGTATGGCATCCAGGAATGTTTTCTGGAATCATGTGAATTAATCTCCCGGAGCTCTATAGAACAAATTTTTGGGGTTTTCAGTGATTAAAAGAAAATGTGGGTATTCTTCATCTTGTTAAAACACCATCTGGACACCCCTTGTATGAAGGAATGTTAAGCGCCTGAGGTCCGTTTTGAAAACTGCTGCTGTGTGGCAGTGAATCAATAAAACCTAAAGCCTTAAACTATTCAATTTTTTTTTTCAAGGACTCATTATGTCGTCCTGTGGTCTGAGGGTCATCCATCTGGCTTCAGCAGTCTAAACTAGACCATATGCCTTCCTTTCACAATTACATGTGCAGTACAATGGATTTTCTTTCTTTTTTTTCTTTTAGGCTGAAGCTTTGACTGGTGGCTGGGTAGAAAAAGAACAAGAGAAGAACATGAATGCCTTCCGAAACATTTCATTGGTATGGGATCCTTTTCTTTATCTACATTAGTCTAATTTTGAATGGGCTTTTATACTAGTTGATAGTGGGACAGTAGTCCAACATGGATTTTATGTTTGGTTATTTTTCTTTACATATACAATATAGCTTACACTAAAACATCTAAGAGCTATGATGAGGTTGTCAAACCCATCTGCTTACACTGATTTTGTGATAAAGGCAGCAGAGGGTGAGATCTAAAAATGTATTTACAGTGCCTTAGAAATTATATGCCATTTTTGACATTTTTTCAAATTACAATCAAAAGCTCAAATACATAATCAAATACAGTATGTTATTTGAATTGTATGTGCTAGATCAAAACAAAGTGAAGAGGAAGAAAAAGAATATATAATTTCAGAAAAACTTAGACATAAAATCTGACAATGAATGTATATAAATCCATGCATATATATTTAGCTATTAAACATTTGTGGGGGGGGGGGGCAGCATCACAAAGACAAAGGAACAGAGCAGATGGGTCCCAGGGTAAGTATGGAGAAGTTTAAAACAGGGATTGGTTATAAAACAATATCCCAAGCTTTGAACCTCTCACTGAGATGTTTATTTATTTGAAAATGAAAAAGAGCATGGCACAATTACAAATTACTTAAAACATGGGCAACTATCTAAGATGACAGACTGTGTGAGTAAAGAGTTAATGAGATCCACTGCTCAAATGGGAAAATATCTTCAATTGGCTGTTAGTCATGTAGTCCACAAATTTGGCCTTTATAGTAAAGTGTCCATAGTTGAAAGAGAGGTATAAGCTGTCCTGTTTGCAGATACCACAAGCAATGTAGGGAAGACTGCAAACATGTAGAAAAAGTTGCCCTGTTCAGACCATTTTGATCTATGCAAAACACTTTGTGTGAAGTAAAGCTATCAGTACACTACCCACATCATCAGCAGAGAAGCTCACCACAGTTACGTAGAACCGAGAGATTTGACCAGTGGCGGATTCAGCTTCTGATATTATAATTTGTGGTTTGAAGCGTAGGTTACGTTTGAGGATAGTTAATAGTACATTTCATTGTCATGGCGCATTTTATAACACAATACTTGAAAAGTAAAATACTACTGATTCAGAGATTGGAGTTTGTACAACATTTTCATATGCAGGATGCCTTCAGAAAACAGAGTGACTGATTTTAAAAAAACAGTTTTTCAAGATTTTCAGCGAAGGATAACTTTAAATACTGTTATCAATTTAAACTGTCAGAGGAGTCTTTATTTTCTAATTGTATTTTCGCTCTTCTTTTGTTTGTGCTGCTGCTGGAAAGTCTCCCCATAGCTGATCTTTTCTCAGTGCTTCAGCGAAGTGGGCACAGATGAGCAGATTGTGTCCAAGAAAGGTGGAATCAAAGCTTAATCTGCTTGGCAGGATAAGCAGTTGGGGCAACACATCTAATAAAATACAAACAAACCTGTTTAAGAGTTTTGTGCAGTAAGTTTTGGTGTTGCTAAGGAGAAAGCAAACCGCTGGTCGGTCCAGAAGCAAGCTTGAAATGAGCACACACATTTCTTGGCTCCTCTGCAATGAGGAGCTGCAGTGAGAAACAGATCTATGAGGAGATGCAGATGGATACTACACGTCTTATTTAATATTTTTTTGATGGGAATATATTGCCAAGGTTAGGAGAAGCATGTCAGTCAACATGTCTGTTGTTTTTTTACGTTTTTTGATGGGCAAAGTTTACTTATGTGTAATGTCCGACATGCCTTACAATGCCACTTGCCACAACCTATTACTGACTACAATTAAGTGATCAGAATGTGATACGCCTACCTTTGTTGAAATTCAAATGGTGTGTTTCATCCTGCTCCATTGAAGGAAAGTATAGGTGCATTCACTGTCCCGTTTTTCCAAATACTTACATTACTTCTTAGTTTATATTTTTTGAAGGAGTAACTTTTCCTCTATCAGGTCCATTCATCTCCCTATTTTATTGTTCCTGCTCTCAGCTCTAGCCACACAAGAACTGCCACTTACAGGGTAATACTAATACGTGAGGATGGCGGGAAACAGTGGTAAAATATGGTAGTTCCCCAGTCAAAATGGGAGACTTGACAGCTTAGCTGTCTACGCTTACCCAGTAAAGCCTCACTTCCATGAAGCAGAACGGTTTTGTCTGTTTCCACTGTAAAAGCAGCCCATACAGCAGGCCTGTCCTGGCCCATCTGTTGTAGGAACATCGGACAATGGTCTGGTATGGTTAGGGCAGAGCTACTCACATAACACAGTCCTTTGACTGCGGAATTGAAAAACATCACTACTGGCAACAAGCACAAGACAGAAACGCAATTGCTGTTGTTTCATCTAGCCTCATTGTTCACAGAATTAGTTTATCTTTGCTGCACAGAGCACACTCATAAGGTTAGTATGGTTTGTGTAAAGAAAGAACCGAATACCATGGTGATATCTTGACTTATTTGTCATGTTTTATTGTGTTACAATTCTCGCTGCACTAATATAATGGCACAGTACAACTCCACCCCACCCAGTAAGTGTTACTGTAAATATGGTTCCTGATTGATTGATTTTGACATTTGTTTGGAATGTGCAAGGACCTAAGCTGGTGTAAAATTATTTATGAAAAAAAGCAGTTGTATAAATGCTGATTTTTACAAAGCTCTTAAAGTGTAACTAACCCCCCAAACAACTTTTTTTAGCTTATAAACTGTATAACTGGGTCTTTACCAATACAATTTTTCAGTTTCAGGGCATTTTTTTCCATTTTCGTTTAAACTTGTTCAATTCCACACTAAAAATGTCTTAGTGCTGCCGCTCATGTTAATTGTGTGGTACTGCATTTGAATTTTGCTATTTGCTGATGGTGGTACATCTTTTCCATTGTCTACATCACAGGCATGGTCTCACAGAGACGCCCTCCCTCTCTCAGACACACTTACCCCGCCCGGTCTTGAAATTGCTCATCTTGTGTGCTATAGTCTATGGTGCTACGTGTGCACATAGAAGCATGTCGAGAGAAACAGAGGAAGCTGAAATCCATATATCGCACTTTGGAGGACCACAACGTCGAAGTGGTTTAAAGCTATAAGTTATAACCAATATGTTTTAAAATCACTGTAAATAAGGAAACAAAAGCTGAGGTGGTTCCCTCCAAAGCTACTTAGCATCAATGCTAGCGCAAGGCTCTCTATCCTTGTTTGCTACTAGACATGCCGCTGGCTTCAGTCATTTATGCTTTTAAAAAAAATTATTAAAATCTGAAATGGCAGCTTTAAGAAAATCTAACTTTAAACAAAACGGTTGAGACAATTCTTCTGAGATCTACATTTTATTACTTGCAAGCAAGAAGAGACAGACCAAGCATGTCACCAGGCCTATGTCTGGTGATGGGGATGCATTGGGGATGCATTTCTGCAAATGGAGTTGAAGATTAAGATTAATAGTATTCCCAATGCTGATTGATCTATAAAGGCAGATCTACTGTATCATGCAATGCTATCAGGGAAGCATAGAATTGGCCCGTTTTTCTGCAGTAGAAAAACGACCTCAAACATACAGCCAAAGTCGATAAGACCTATTGTCAGTCAATAACAAGAAATCCTGGAAGTGATGTTATGGCCCTCACAGAACCCTGATCTCAAAATCATTGAGTGTGTGTGGGATAACTTGAAAAGATGCATGGATGTGATAAAGCCTACATCCACAGAGGATCTGTGATTCACCAAGATGTTTGGAACAACCAACCCGCAGATGTTCCTACAATAACCCAGGTTTTCCACCGGACACATAAGCAGTATGTTACAGGAGCAGCACGTTTCACTCGCGTATTCTGCTGCCCTTTCCACCGGGGGCGTATGAGGCACATAGCAGAGGGGAAGCAGCTGTCACAGAGAGAGCACGAAATCACGCAATTTGAATAGGTTAAATAAAATTAACAATAATAAGTAGCATAAAATCACTATCATCCCCTAAAACAGCAGATACCTCACTCCATGCTTTATCCTTCTTGACGTTGTCTTTCTAAAAAATGTGACTGGGGTAAAACATGATTGAGTGCTTCTCCACTTCAATGATCGACCGTTCGCTGTCCATGATGAAACACAAATAAGAACCTCCCGCGAAGTACTGACTTCTCACCGGGCTTCACACGTAGTGACTTTTTTTAAGTAAAGCCACCGGAAAGCAGCATGATTATTTTCATTTTGAAAATTGCCGGATGCCACGCTGTCTGATTTCCTGTCTTCCTCTATCCAAAATGCCGAAATGTAAGCATTTCAGAGGCGTACTGCGTAGAAAATTGGCCTGCCGCGTATATTTAAGTACTGCGACATGACACTTCTGTGATGGGGCAGACTCATGATGCTTTCGCCTCCGGGGGAAAGGGTTCTATTGACTACAGTGGTGGTTATAGGCTGCGTAAGGCGTGCTGCTCCTGTAACGTGCTACTTACGCATCTGTTGGACAGGAGGGGTAACTGTGTTAAAGTGTACCTACAATAATTGATGCTGTTTTCAATGTGAAGGGTGGTAACACCTAATATAGATTTGGTTAAGATTTTCCTTTTATTTATTCATTGCATTTTGTTGATGGATGAAAATAAAAGATTAACGCCTTGCACAGTTATGTATATATGAAGTGACTTGGAACAGATTAAAGCGAAGCTACAGTCCACCAACACTAAAACTTCTCACTTTCAAGAAAAAAAAATTTTTCATTTCAACCATTAGTACCAAATGGAAATGGCACTCCTCATTTCAATTTTTGATACAATTGTCTTTTTCACTGACAGGATGATCAGAGGTCTTCTTCTCCAACCTTCAGAGCTGCACCTTTCCAGGCACAGAACATTCTAAGCAGAGAGAAAGAGCTCAGCCAGAAGCCTTCAGCACGCCTGCTACAGCCTAGTTCCAGTGTGCCCCTTCCTGCCCCCACTCGGCTGGTTCAAGAATGCCTCCACAATTCACTTAAATCTCTCCCCACCTGCCAACAGCCCTCCTCAACATCTGCCCAGCATACCTGTGCTGCTACAAAACTTCATACATCTCTCAATGCACTCCATCATACCTGCCAGAGCAACCTCCACCTCTCTGACTCCGAGCAATACACCAATCCACACTTCACTCAGCATGTTCACCAGCATGCTGGTCAATACAACCGACCTAGTTCAGGACACCAGACATGCCCAGGCTTCCTTAATCATCGGGACTCCTCCAAATCTGTGAAATCAGAGGCAGCAGTCAAACTCTCTTCTAGGTCAAGCTCGTGTGAAAAGTCATCTGTTTTTACAAAGTCTGCCTCTTCCTCTAAAGCAGCATCCCCAATGCCATCACCTCATCCATCACCACATCCTTCCCCATGTCCCTCCCCATGTCCCTCTCACGTGATACCTGCTGCTTTATCCTGTAGTCCAGACCGGCCCTGCTCACCTGCCCTAATCCACAAAATCATTATAACAGATATGAACCGGCTGTCTGCAGACTCCAGACAACAGCAAAGAGGTATGTCAACGCTGTTAACATCAATGCATTTTTTCAATTCAACTCAGTCCATTTATATAAGAGCAAGCAACAACAAATGTCAGCCAAATAAAATAAAATAAAGCAAAACACATAGTCCCTCCAGTGTTTGACCAGATGCCCAAGCCACCTCAACAGGCTCCTCTCGATATGGAGGAACAACGGCTCTACTCTGAGCCACCTCCAGGTGACCGAGCTTCTCACCGTATCTATAAGGGAGAGCCTTTAAACGCTACAAAGGAAACTCATTTTAGCCACTTGTATCTGTGATCTTGTTCCTTCTGTCACCAACCAGAGTTTGTGGCCATAGATGAGGGTAGGAATATAGATCGACCGGTAAATTGAGAGCTTTGCCTTCTGACACTCTTTCTTCATCACGACAGACCTGTACAGATCCGCCTATTGATCTCCCACTCTATTTCTCCCTCATTCGTGAACAATGCCCCCAGATACTTGAACTCCTCCACTTGAGGAAGGATCTCATCCCTTACCCGAAGAAGTCACTTACCCTTTTCCGGCTCAAGACCATAGTCTCAGATTTGGAGGTGCTGATTCTCATCAAAGCCGCTTAATACTCGACTCCAACAAAAGCAAAAGATCACATTCTGATGAAGCCAACAGGACCACATTATCTGCAAAAAGCAGAAACCTGATCCTGAGGCCACCGAAACGGATCCCCTCAACACCTTGACTGCTCCTAGAAATCCTGTCCATAAAAGTTATGAACAGGGTTGGTAACAAAGGGCTACACTGGCAGAGTCCAACACTCACCGGAAACAAGCCCGACTTACAGCTGACGATACGAACCAAGCTCTGACACAGGTCGTACAGGGACCTAACAGCCCATATCAGAGGGACTGGTACCTCCCCACAGGACTCTCCAAGGGACACAGTCGAACGCCTTCTCAAGTCCATAAAACACATGTAGACTGGTTGTTTGAACCCCCATGCACTCTCCAGGACCCTGCTGAGGATGCAGAGCTGGTCCAGTGTTCCACAGTCAGGGAAAAAAAACGCATTGTTCCTCCTAAGTTCGAAGTCAGACTGTCCGTTGGACCGTCCTCTCCAGAACCCCTGAATAGACCTTAACAGGGAGGCTAATAAGTATGATTCCCCCTGTAGTTGTAACACACTCTGTGGTCCCCCTTTTTAAACAGGTGCACCAGCGCCCCAGTCTGCCAATCCAAGGGAACTGCCCACGATATCCACGCAATATTGCAGAGCTACGTTAACTAACACACCCCTACAATATCTAGAGCCTTGAGGAACTCCGGGTGAATCTCATCTACCCCGGGAGCCTTGCCACCGAGGAGCTTTTTAACAACCTCAGTGACCTCAGCACCAGAGATTGAAGAGCATGACCCAAAGTCCCTAGTTTCTGCTTCCAAATTGGAAGACGTGCTGGTGAGATTGATTTGGTCTTCGAAGTTTTCCATCCACTGACCAATAATGTCCTGTTTACAGGACAGCAGCACACCATCACCACTGTAAACAGTGTTGGAGGTGGACTACTTCCCCTCCCTGAGACACCAGATGGTGGACCAGAATCGTTTCAAAGCCATATGGAAGTTGCTCTCCATGGTCTCTCCAAACTTCTCCCATGCGCAAGTTTTTGCCTCAGCGAACATCTGAGCTGCACTTTGCTTGGCCTTGTGGTACCTGTCAGCTGCTTCTGGGGTCCCACAGGACAGGAAGAACTGATGGGACTGCATCCGTCACTGTCAGTCTCCAGCAGCGGGTTTGAGGGTTGCCGCCTCAACATGGCCCACTCAGAATCAATATCCCCCATCTGCCCCAGGACTTGTTTGAAGTTCTGCTGGAGGCTAGAATTGAAACTTATTCTGACTCTGTCAGACGTTCCCAGCAGACCCTCACAACATGTTTGGGCCTGCCAGGTCTGTCCGGTGTCCTCCCCCACCATCAGAGCTGACTCACCACCAGGTAGTGGTCGGTGGATAGCTTCGGCCCTCCCTTCACACGAGTGTCAAAAACATGTGGCTGCAGATCAGATGAAACAACAATCAAGTCGATCATCGAGCTGCGGCCTAGGGTGTCCTAGTGCCAAATTCACACATGGACACCCTTATCTCCGAGCATGGTGGTTGTTATGGACAATCCATGACTAGCACATAAATCCAAAAATAAACAAAACACACCTTAGATTAGGATCGGTGGGGCCATTCCGCCAAACCACACCTTTCTATGTCTCATTGTCATTGCTCAACAGAGTGTTGAAGTCCCCCAGTAGAATGAGGGTGTCTTCATCCAAGGACTCCAAGAAGGGTGGGTTATCTGATCTATTTGGTGCATAAGCACCCATAGGTGGAGGGAGGCTACCCTCTCATTCACTGGGGTAAACCCCAACATACAGACGCCAAAATACTGGGCAACAAGTATGGCCACCCCAGCTCAGCACCTCTCAGCAGGAGCAACTCCAGAACGGAAGAGAGTCCAACCCCTCCCGAAGAGACTAGTTCCAGAGCCATTCGTCGAGGTGAGGCTGACGATGTTCAGTCGGAACCTCGCACACCAGGTCCAGCTCCTTCCCCACCAGAGAGGTGACGTTCATAGGATTATTATATAATAATAAGTACAATTCTGCATTATTCAGGAGTCAGGCTTTAATGGAATGGAATTTACGGAAGCCCAGCTGATTGTAATGAGCTGTCTACCTTTTTTTTTATTTATTTTTACCAATTACTTATCACCCACTGTTTATACCTAATTCCAGTCCTGGGTATTGCTCTCTGTCTGCTAAACACAGGAGGGCCCTGCACTGAAGCTCAAGCCTCTTTCATGCTTGAAGAGTGAGCAGGCCCTTCGTCTCACCTGAGGGGGTAGGGTTTCCCCAACTGGACGTAGCGCGTGGAAGGATCACGTTATTCCAGCCAGATCCTCCCCAACCCTTCAGGCACCCCGGTCAGCCAGGAGGAGGCACTATACAGCCCAGAACTGGTGCATTTTTTTTGTGAAAGTAGCTCGCATTAGCTACTCAAGGGAGAACATGCAAACTCCACACAGAAAGGCACTTCGACACCGACAATGGAGAACCACCAGGAGCAGCAGCTCCACAACACAGCATTATTCATCTGACAGTCCATTGAGTGTATTGTGATAGACTAAGTTACCATGCATAACCAAAACATATCCTTTTAATCCCATTTTTACTGGACTGCGTCTAGGTTAGTGTGAATGTTTTTGAGGTTTTTGAGTGTGTTACTTGAATGGTAAATAACTAGGGATGAACCGATACCAATACTGGTATTGGATATCGGTGCAGCTACTGTTCTTCAGATTCAGATCACTTTATTTATCCCACTGGGCTCATTACAAACAGATCCAGGTCACTGAAGGGCTCGCAGCCGCAAGAACAGCGCTCCCTTATATGCAGACAGAAAAATATATACGTCAGGGAGGGAGGGGGTCCACGGTGGGGGAAAAAAGGGCTCAACTGTGTTTTGATTCCTTAGTCAAGAGTCAAAAAACAGGTAATAGAAAAAAAACACACTAACATTTAAGGACATAGTCAGACATTGACAATGATTGTAATTTGCGTCCTTGGAGAGCTCAGCCAGCTAATAGTTGAAGGTGTAGGGGTAGGGCGGAGGAATGGAGCATCCTTCTAGTTTCACATCCAAGGGAGTATGTTTGGTCTAGGCTGAATTCCAATTGATAAGAAATACACAGGCAAAGATCACTTTTCCTTCTTAGCCTTAGAGTCCGTCAAAGTGGTCTCCCTGCCAGCCAAATTAGGAGTAATTTCCATTCCAGCCGGCTGACAACTTCTCAAAGTTGTTTCGCCACACAGCAACAAATGAGTTCATGCTCGAAAATCGCAAGAGTTTGAGTGTGTTCTTATGTACTGTATTGGTATTGCTTAAAGTGAACCATTACCAATAAAATGTGGAAACTCTGCATTCACGTTTGACTTGAAAAGTTTAGTTTTGTAGTCATTTTCATTAACAGGTTGAACATGGAACATTTTTCTTATGAGCTATCTATTTACAAAAGTAATACCTCCACAGGGCGTTTAACTACAAACCACTAGGGGTGTCATTTATAAAGTCAAAATCAGAATCAGAATCAGAATCAGCTTTAATGGCCAAGTATGACACATACAAGGAATTTGACTCCGGCAACTTTTCTCTCCAGTACAGAACTTAAATAAGTGAAATTAAAAAGGAAATAAAAATAAATACAAATAAATAATAAAGGATAATATATACACCAAACCGGGGTTATTGTACAGTAAGTATATACAGCAGTGCAGAGTTTAACTTTATTGTTCATGTGAATGGACTCACACTCTGTGACTATTCAGAGTTCATCAGAGCGACAGCCTGGGGGAAGAAACTGTTCTTGTGTCAGGTGGTTTTGGCGTACAGCGCTCTTTAACGCCGGCCTAAGGGGAGGAGCCTAAACAGATTGTGGCCAGGGTGTGAGGGGTCAGTGGTGATTTTTCTGGCCCGCTTCCTGACCCTGGCCCGGAAAAGGTCCTCAATGGAGGGAAGATCCGTACCTATGATCCTCTCTGAGGACCTGACTGTTCTCTGCAGTCTGTCCTTGTCTTGCCTGGTGGCGGATCCGAACCAGACAGAGATGGATGAGGTCAGGACAGACTGGACTATTGCTGTGTAGAATATGGTCAGCAGCTCCTGAGGCAGGTTGAACTTTCTGAGCTGACGCAGAAAGTACAGCCTTTGCTGGGCCTTCTTCCTTATAGAGTCAATGTGGGAGGTCCACTTCAGGTCCCGTGTGATGGTGGATCCTAGGAACCTGAAAGACTCTACTGTGGGGACTGACCTGTTGGTGATTATAAGAGGAGATGTTGATGGGGGTCTCTTCCTGAAATCCACTGTCATCTCCAGAGTTTTGAGCGGGTTTAGCTCCAGGTGGTTCTGACTGCACCAGAGGACCAGCTGTTCCACCTCCCTTCTCTATACAGACTCGTTGCCGTCACGGATGAGTCCAATGACGGTGGTGTCATCTGCAAACTTCAGGAGTTTCACAGAAGGGTCTCTTGACGTGCAATCAGTGGTGTAAAGGGAGAAAAGCAGCTGGGAGAAAACACATCCCTGGGGGGCGCCGATGCTGAGGGACCGGGTGCTGGATATGAAGTTACCCAGTTTCACCTGCTGCCTCCTGTCAGTCAGGAAACTGGAAATCCACTGACAGGTGGAGGGAGGCACGGTGAGCTTGGACAGTTTTTGGTGGAGGAGCTCTGGGACGATGATGTTGAATGCAGAGCTGAATTCCACAAACTGGAGCCGAGCATAGGTACCTGCAGAATCTAGGTGTTGCAGGATGTAGTGGAGAGCCATGTTGACTGCATCATCCACTGACCTGTTTGCTCTATAGGCGAACTGCAGGGGGTCTAGCAGGGGATCCGTGATGTCCTTCAGGTGGGACAGCACCAGTCGCTCAAAGGATTTCATGACCACAGATGTCAGGGCGACTGGTCTGTAGTCATTTAATCCTGTGACAGGGGACTTCTTGGGAACCGGGATGATGGTGGAGCGTTTGAGGCAGGAGGGGACCTCACACAGCTCCAGGGAGTTGTTGAAGATCTGAGTGAAGATGGGAGCCAGCTGGTCAGCACACACTTTCAGACAGGACGGAGACACTCCATCAGGACCTGACGCCTTCTTAATCCTCTGTCTCTGAAATAGTTGCCGCACATCCTGTTCACAGATCCTCAGCGCAGGCAGGGGGTCAGGTATGTGTGAAGGTTGTTTCAAACCTGGAGAAAAAGTCATTGAGGTCCTCAGCCAGGCGGGGGCTCCCCACAGGGTGGGGGGATGGTCTCCTGTAGTTGGCAATGGTCTGCAGGCCTTTCCAAACTGCAGAAGAGTCGTTGGGAGAAAAACGCTCCTTCAGCAGCTTAGCAGATTTCAGCCTCTGCTTGCAAGATGGGATGAGGTGGACCAGGCAGTGGTCAGAAAGTCCCAAAGCAGCACGGGGGACAGAGCGATATGCATTCTTTATTGTGGTGTAGCAGTGGTCTAAAGTGTTCATGTCCCTGGTGGGACAAGTCACGTGTTGTCTATATTTAGGCAGTTCAAGTTTGAGATTTGCTCTATTAAAATCCCAGAGAATGATTAGCAGAGTCCGGGTGCGTTTACTCCACGTCTTTGATCTGGTCGGCGAGGTGATGTAACGCCTCCGTTACACACGCCTGCGGTGGAATGTATACAGCGACCAGCACAAATGAGGTGAACTCCGGCGGTGAATAAAATGGTTTACAGTTTATGGAGAAAGACTCTAGGTGAGGGCTGCATGTTTTCTTTAACACTGTGACATCTGTACACCAACCTTTGTCAATGTAGAAACACGTTCCTCCTCCCTTTGACTTCCCAGACAGTTCCGTGCAGCGGTCCGCTCGGAACAGCTGGAAGCGTGGCAGCTGTAGTGCGCTGTCCGGGATGTGTTCACTGGACCAGGTTTCAGTGAAGCAAAAGGCGGCAGAACGACGAAAGTCGGAGTTCTTGGATAGGAGAAGGAGCAATTCATCCATTTTGGATATGGATGGGAGAGCGGTGCATAATCCCCGCTGTCGCAATTTAACGAGCACACCAGCTCGTTTCCCTCATCGGCGTCTCCGTCTAAATCCACAGAGCGCTGCTACTCCTCCAGTCAGAATCTCCATAAAGCAGTCTGGTTGATTAAAAACAGGTGAAAAAAGTCCGGCACTGGATAGCCCTATTTGTAAGATTTCCTCTCTGCTCATTTTAATAGCAGAGGGAGTGCAGAAAACTACGCAAAAAAGTAAAATTGTAAGAAGTACTAGGGAGCGAAGTACCGAGGCGTCCGTCCGCGGCGCCATCTTAAATCAAATACTATCAAAATAATGTGTTATACCACTAATTGGACCAGTAGAGGGAGCTGTTGATACAATTAAGGTGTAATTCTATCTCTGTAACCAATAGAAGGGAGTTGTTAATACAATTAAGGTGTAATACCATTTTATGAACCTGTAGAGGGAGCCATTTATTCGATTAGGTGTAACGTTTATTACGTAGCATTAGAGGGAGCTGTTTATGCATCAGAATGCAGTGGCACACATTGGATCCTAGGGGGCACTGCCCCCGCTTCGACTGGAACCGGAAGAGCTTGCACAGAAGCGCTTGGACCGGAACCGGAAGAGTGGGAACGGAACAGGAAGGGCAGGGCTTATTTTGACAGTTGGACGGGGATATGACTTCACAAAGAGGCGGGGATAATTTTCACAGGTGGACGGGGTTATGCCTTCATGGTGTGGGGCCTAGTTTGACATGTGGGGGGGGATTATTTTGACAGGTGAGTTGGGTTACGAAGTCGCGGAGTCTGAGATATGACCCCTGTAGGTGCATATGCTTACCTCCCCGGTGGGTGCGAGTGACCAACAGCCAGCAGTGAGGCCAAAGGCTCACCGTCAAGCCGGCAGGGCCCTATGGTCAGCAGCCAAAGGACCACACCCCCAACACTCCCAGTCCTGTCACAATTTGCAGATGCTTATGCAGCATGATTACCCTACTACATTTTATTAATTGGAACCCAGGAAAATTAGTAACCCCTAATGGTGGAAACTGATGAGGATCCATGAGGATCGCAACTCTGTGCTCTCAGAGCATATGCAGTAGATGCAAATGCTCTGAGCGCACGTTGATTTATGATGTGTCTTTAGGAAAAAAAGGGAAATATTGACATAACTGTCAGGTTTATGGCCATTACAGTTTTCATTACTGTTAGGTTACAATGTGTCTGAATTACATTTTTGGTTTGTCAGTAATAAACTTGTGTTGAATGTTGTAGCACAAAGTTAAGACATGCCTTGCAAAGGCAGTAAAAATAGATACAAAAATAGCCAGATGTTTAGTTGAATAGTTGATGTTTAGTTTGATGCTGCGGCTGGAACGCCTACTTATTTGCCTGTTCTTGTCCCAATTTTTTGCGTGTTCTAACAGAAATGCCCATATTGCATATTCAGCATGGGGAAAGGTGCTTAATGGATTGTGTGCATCTTGCTCCGGGTTTCACAGGTACAATGCTCTCTGCGCTGTTTTTGTAAATCAGATACAGCCTGTTTTTGCAATGCTGGTTTGTGCCGGTTTTCACAAGCACAAACCATTGCTAAATCAGGCCCTACTCTACAGACAATGCATCCGATCTCAGAAAATGGATAATATATTGAACTGAACAAAAAGATTAATTACAGAATTGTAAAGAACAAACAGTCCACCAGATCATCACTCTGGGCTTGTGTGTTTGTGCCCATGTGTATAAGTGTGTGTGTGTGTGTGTGAGAGAGGGCAAGCGGTACGGGTGTGTGTACCATAAAACTTCATGCTCTTACCCGTCCCGCCATTGACTCTGTGGAACAAAGGAACCAAAGGTAGACCGCATAGATTTAAAAGGCTAGCAAGTAGCGGAGATATTGCCCTTAGCTTCACCAGACATTGGATGCAAAGTGACCCGGCCTATGGCAGACAGCTGGCTTGGAGCGGCCACAGTACACTACATTTGACTGAAGTCAACAGAATAAGAGGATAATAAAAGAGAAGAGATGTAAACACTGCTTCAGATGATACCCAGAGTAAAACAAAACAAGCATACAACAACTCAAACAGTGTGCGGTGCCTCTAATGAACAACAAGGAAACAGTGGTTTAAAAAGTTCACAGCCTTATCAAACCAACCAAAAAAACGGTATAAACCATCAGACCTAATTCCTTTACCTTAACTTTTTAGAAATAAAGATCTGGTTTATCTTTCAACATTTCAAGATTACTTTGAACACATATTAGTATAACATTGGAAAGTATCATTTGTAATGTAAAATAAAGATAAATATAACTTTAATCAATAATTACATTCACTATGTATGTTGATAATATCAGATTTTCTTTTAACCTGTGATGAGCCATGAAACTTTTAGCTGATCAAAGCTGTGCAGCGCTTAAACGGTCATGAACCCTCAGGAACAAGCATTGCACATTCCTGTATTTTGGAGGCGTGGCTTAAGGTGGGAGCCTGGAGAAAGGGGGTTGGACTTTTTTTTAAATACAGCTTGTTGGACAGCTTTTCTAATATAATCTACCTCACCTTTGACAGAAAAATTTAAAACTTCAACATACCACACCTATAAAAACTAACCTTATTTGAACATTTGTAGACATTGACATTTTTCGATAAAACAAAACAAGATGTGGTGTTCTCTCTGATTATTGTCCTCTAGGTGCCACTTTGTCTCAGCTGTCAGACAGTGGTCAGACTCTGAGTGAGGACAGCGGTGTGGATATAGCAGAGGCAGGAGGCCTTAGTAAGGATGGCAGCCCAAGACCAAGCAAGAATAAGCAGGACCATCTTGAACAGCAAGGGGCCCACACGCTTTTTACAGGGACCACAAGACGAGTAAGGCTGTCATTTCATACTACTCCTCAACAAGTTTCATGTTTTCATGGCTCCCGGTTAAATATTCAAATCCAATTTTAGTTTTCTCCCCTGAATTACCATTTGTTCTGTGAAAGTGTTTCTATTTACTTATCATTAAAGACATCAATACATTTTAAGCCTTCACAAATAAAGCTGCAAAGATATAATGCTTTGCTGAATTATTCAACTGAGATCAGTCGTAACAATGAAGTACCTCTGTTTGGGACCAGCCCAAAATAATTCAAGTACTATGAGTTGCTTCCCTTCCATGTATTTGAACACAAAACTGTGTCACTGCCTCAGAACATCTCCTGCTGACCTTTCTTTTTGCTTCCAGGAGACAAGCTCACATATCTCAGCATACAATACTGTCCTGGTACGAGTGGTAAAAAATGCCAACACCTTGGGCATTGCTATAGCAGGAGGAGCAAATACACGTCAACCTTTGCCACACATTGTTACCATTCAGGTAAGACAGCAAAAATAATTTGCACTGGAGTTCAAGCCATATTATTGAGTAACTTGTTTCTGTTCGATAACAGTGTTTCCCCTAGAAAAGGGGGGATGCTTGAGTGAGCGAGCAGGCGGTGCAGGTTGATTTGCGATGTGAAGGGACGATGTCACCTTAATGTCAATTTTGTTTTTTTAACAAACCAATTCACTTCAAACTGTAACAATACCGCAACAAAAATAAATGAAATTAAATAGCATTTAAATGAATTAAAATAAATAGAATTTCTGTTAACCAGTGTCAACTTTATTACCTACTTATGGTAGTGCATTGGCCAATCACTTAAACATACATAGAATTGTAAAAATTATACCTCGATATCTTTCAGCGGAAATCTGTTATTCGATATATCTACATATTTGTCTTCCCAAAAAGTATTGACCAAAAATAAATTCAGAATCTAAGCTACATGTCTCAAATGTTACACAGGGACGTTTATTGAGATACAGCTGTAGATGTACATTAATGTCAAAGCTAAATACCGATATATATTAATAAGATTACTTTCTTGAATAAAATAATGTTTTCTTCCAAACCCAAATAATTATAGTTTTGCTATTAAAAAGTAGATATAACCAGGCAAATGGCAGGGGCAATGTAGTGACTGTGGTACACACATTAAAGTTAGTGCGATATACAGACAAGGAAAGAAATTATGAAGGTTTTGAGTGGCAGAGGATGTTGGATTTTGGACATAAGACTTGTTGTGGACTAAGTATCTAAATGAATGAAAATAACTGGACCGTTGTGCAGGTAAAAAGACTATTTTTGTTTTAGACGGCTGTTCTGGGTTTTGAAATTCCTCTGTTAGCGGTAAGTTGTCCATTTTCCCCATGCTTTTTGAGTGATTTGACAAAAGCTTGTACTGTGTCTAAAGCTATGATTCATATTGACTGGCATACATCATTTTAAATACGAGCAGAGATAGGATGCTGTTGACTCTCAACCTGGGAGCTTGGGAGGTTCTTTAAGATTAGGATTTGTTTTCCCATAAATATCTGAAACGTTTTGGTGCCGAGCTGAAGCCCTGTGAGTGGAAGACTTTCAAAGTAGAAGGCTGACATCTGGTAGCTGCAAGTAAACAATATCTTTTTTTTTCTCTTATTGAAACAAAGAAGTTCCTGGTCTCTAGGTAAGACTCAAACCAGCCAAAATATGTACCACCTCTCGAGTCATTTCAATAGTACTGTATGTCATAATTAATAGAGTCAAATGCTGCACTAAAGTCTAACAAAACCAATACTGTGGTTCTACCAAAGTCTGTATTTATGCAGATGTCTTGAAAACTTTGACAAGGGCAGTCTCAATGATGTAACGGGCAAGGAAGCCGAACTAATAAGAATCAAAGTGGTTGGTCATTGTTAGGAAGCTATTTAACTGTTGAAACAGCTTTTTCAATGATCTAACAGATGAACACCTGTCTTGATTGACTTTTTAAGTAGACCCTTGAGGACGCTGTTGCAGTAATCAATCTGACTAAAAATAAATGCATGGATGAGTTTTTCAAGGTCCTGTTGCGACATTAGTCCTTTAGTCCTAGAAATTTTCCTCAGGTGATAGAAGGCTGACCTTGTTATTCCTTGTTCAGTTCTTATTACAGCTTACAGCTTGGATGGTGGACATTGTGAGTATTGCGACATTTGCTGTGTCACTTCCTGTTGTCACTGTTGAGATCCTCGGAGCTGCTTGGTGTTTGGTGCTCAGATTCTCTTCGATTGATCTACTTTTCTCTTTGCTGAGTTCTTTCTAAGTTAGTTTAGCACACAAGCACACTACTATACTTATTTCCAGTTGGTGTACTTTACGTTTTGTGAACCCTTTTTATTTCACATGGTTGCTGGTCCTTGGTGTGCTAAGATCTCTCTAGCTCGTTAGCTTAGTTTCCTAGCAGCTATGGCCACTTCTCTTCCGTCTCTTTCTCCTTCTGTGGCTTCTCTCTCCTGTTCTCTGTGTCAGATATTTATTTACTCCCCCTCCTCCTTTACTGATAATGGTAAGTGTAATAAATGTAGCATTTTCGTAGCTTTTTAAAGCGAGGGTTTCAGAGTTAGAGGCCCGACTCGATGCTGTTGAGAATCCAGTAAATAGTCGAGGCCCATTAGCCAGTGCGGATCCAACAAGGATAGAATCACCTAGCGGTCATCCAACAGAAACCACGCAGCTGCGACCTAAGGCCAACTGAGTGACGGTATGCAGAAAGCATAGTTCCCAGCCCAAAGGGCACCATCAACCTGTCCGCGTTTCTAACAGATTTTCCCCACTCAGTGACGCACCCTCTGAGAAACAGATAATTGGTAATTGTCAGTTCAATAGTCCGAAACGTGGCATTAGAGACCCCATCGATCATTGTCAAATGTTTTCCAGGGGCCAGAACAGGCGACATAAAATCCCACCTGGAACTGCTGGCTAAAGATAAACGTAAATAGAGTAAGATTGTTAATCACGCTGGTGGTAATTACACCCGGTTACGCCAATCGGAGGTCACTAAAATTTGTGTTGCTTTAGTGTGTAAGTTTGCTAAAAAGATGTCTGACTGTGTAATCTTTTCTCCTCCCCTGCCCGATCGGACCAGTGACGACATTTTTTGCCACATGCTGTCATTTCATCGATGGTTGTCTGAGTGGTGTCCAGCAAACAACGTGGGCTACATTGATAAATGGAAAACCTTTTGGGGAAAATCTGGTCTAATCCGGAGAGAGAACATCCATCCCACTTTTGATGGAGCAGCTCTTCTTTCTAGGAATCTGGACAGATTTATTATTCCTTCAAAACACTGACAAACCAGGGTCCAGACCAGGAAGCTTAGTAGTTTAACCTAGTAGTTTAACCCACTTCTCTGCACCTTCAGTACTGTTACCCACTCAATACCCCATTGAGACAGTGTCTTGCCCACGGCCAAAATCAAATAGACTAAAAGTTAACCTGACAAAAGCAAACATTTCATTCAAATAAATACGACTCGTACCAAACAAGGAAATAGGGCAATTAGATGTGGTTTACTAAACATAAGATCCCTCTCCTCAAAGACTTTATTAGTAAATGACTTGATATGTGATAATGAAATTGGTCTATTTTGCCTATCAGAAACCTGGTTGCAGCAGGAGGATTTTGTAATTATAAATGAGTCAACTCCTTCCAATGATCAAAATTTTCACATTCCTAAAAGTACTGGGCGAGGAGGAGTTGCAACCGTCTTTCATTCAGATTTTCAAATTTGGCCTAGACCAATTATAAACTACAGCTCTTTTGAATAGCTAATCCTTAGTTTTCCTCATCCAAGCTGCAAAACATTAAAACAACTTTTTTTGTGGATTTGTATCGTCTACCAGGCCCTTACTCTCAATTCTTGGACTAGATCTCAGAGTTTTCATCTGATTTAGTTTTAAACACTGATCAGGTAATTATAATAGGGGATTTCAATATTCACATGGACATTCAAAGTGATAGCATAACTGCAGCCTTTAATATTATCTTAGACTCAATTGGCTTTACTGAGAAAGTGAAGGGACCCACACACTCTGTTCAACTTAAATGATTCCTTTCTAACCTGGAAAAATAGTCTAGTACTTCGACAAGCTAGAACAGCGTATTTCTCGTCATTAATAGAGGTAAATAAAAACAATCCTAGGTTTAGTACAGTTGCCAAACTTACACAGAGTCATAGCTCTGTTGAGCCAACTATTCCCCCTTCTCTCAGAAGTGATGACTTTATGGGATTATTCATAAATAAAATAAAGTCTATTAAAAATAAAATCATAGGCATTCTCCCAAACATGATTAACTTTCTCTCAGTAAATGAGGCAGTATCAGAGATAACTGTAGAACCATGTTTATGTCTGTACCGTTTTGATTCTGTTGAACTTTCGGAATTATCACAAATATTAGCTTCATCTAAACCCTCAACTTGTATGTTAGACCCAATACCAACCAAATGATTTAAGGATGTTTTTCCTCCCGGTTACTGGCCCTATTCCAGACATAATGAATGTATCTTTAATAAATTGATATGTGCCTCAGGAATTTAAGGTTGCTGTAATTAAACCTTTAGTTAAGAAACCCTCCCTGGATCAAGATCATTTAGCTAACTATAGACCTATATCTAACCTTCCTTTCTTATTCAGAATTCTTGAGAAAATAGTTGCTTATTAAGTATGTGAGCATCTAAACAGCAACAACCTGTTTAAAGAATTTCAGTAAGGTTTAAGAGCTCATCATAGCACTGAAACAGCACTGGTAAAAGATACTAATTATATTCTAATGGCTTCAGATAATGGATTTGTGACTGTTCTGGTCTTGTTAGATCTCAGTGCTGCTTTTGACACAGTCGATCATAATATTCTCTTAGAAAGGCTTGAACATGTAGGGATCGAGGGAACAGAACTAGGCTGGTTTAAATCATATCTGTCCGACAGATTCCAGTTTGTTCATGTCAATGATATATCTTCTTCACTCAAGGGTTACTTGTGGAGTACCACAGGGTTTTGTACTTGGACTGATTCTCTTTACTTTATATATGCTTCCAATTGGTAACATAATTAGACAACATGGAATGCATTGCCACAGTCATGCTGATTATATGGAGTTATACTTACCCATAAAACCTGATTAAAACATAAGTTAGGTAGATTACAAGCATATCTGGAAGACATAAAAACCTGGATGACTCTGAATTTTCTACTTTTAAATTCACGCAAGACAGAAGTTGTTGTCTTTGGACCAGAACCTTTAAAAAGGAAACTGCTAAATAAATCACTTCATCTAATGACATTAATTTGGCCTCTGGTAATAATGTAACGGCAAGGCAAGGCAATTTTATTTGTATGGCACACTTTCAACATAAGGTAATTCAAGGTGCTTTACATGATTCAGTGATAATTAAAACAACATGATTACAAACAAAACATATAAGTTTAACAGTAATCAATCAGTAAGAAAAGATAATGTAAGGAACAAATTTATGTAATTAATACACAATCACTTAAAAAAAGAAATAAAAAAGTAAGAATATAAATTAAGCCACAACAATAAAAAATAATTAAAGGAACAAATTTATGCAATTAAAACAGATTAAAACAGATAAAAAACAATTGGGTAAACAAAACAAAACAAAAAGTGATCAGAAAGCGCAATTTAAGATTCAAATGAAGCTCTGAATAGTAGAGTTTTTATCTTTGATTTAACAGAGCCTAGCGATACAGCGTTTTTTTTCTTTTTCTTCTGGAAGTTTATTCCACATTTGTGGAGCATAGAAGCTGAAAGCTGCCTCTCCCTGTTTAGTTCTGATTGCAGGGATGATTAGTAGGCTAGAGTTGGAGGACCCGAGTAAAGAACCTTGGTGTAATTTTTGACCAAGACATGACATTTGAATCCCATATTAAACAGGTTTCTAAGATTTATTTATTTCACCTCCGGAATATTGCTAAAATTAGAAACATCCTGTCCAGGATTGATGCAGAGATACCAATCCATATATTTTTCACTTCAAGGCTGGACTACTAATTCCTTTTTATCCACTGGCTCCCTATTAACTCCAGAATAGAATTTAAGATCCTCCTCCTTACTTATAAAGCCTTTAATAATCAAACTCCATCATACATCAGAAATCTGATTGTTCCATATGTTCTTAAAAGGGGATTTCATTCTCAGAATGCAGGTTTACTGGTAGTTCCTAGGATTATTAAAAGTAGAATGGGAGGCAGATCTTCTCGTTATCAGGCTCCTCTCCTGTGGAACCAGATCCCAGTTTTAGTCCTTGAGGCAGATACTCTGCCTGTTTTCAAGACTAGGCTTTAAACCTTTCTTTTTGATAAAGCTCATAGTTAATGGCTTACGTTATTCCGAGCTATTTTTTTTGTTATGCTACTATAGGTTTAGACTGTTGGAGGACAGACTGAACACTTTTCTTCTCTCTTCTACTTTTTTCTTCTACCACTCTCCAAATATATTTTTTCTGCTGTTACTGCGATTGTTAACCCAGTTTTCTCTCAGTATTTTTCTCCCCATAGAAGCTCCACATTGTCTGGTACCCTGCTCAAATATAGTCTCCTGCTGGATGTGGAACAAAGGTCCAGATGATTCTCTAAGTCACCGAGCATCCTCCATGCTGTCTCTTATCTGTCTTCTCAGACCCCCAGATGGTCGTGGCAGATGACCGCTTGTACTGAGCCAGGTTCTGTCTGAGGTCTCTTCCTGTTAAAGGGAGTATTTCCTCTCCACTGTCGCTACATGCTTGCTCAGTATGAGGGATTACTGAGGAATAGCTATGGTTTGAGTCTGCATGATCCGGGCACAACCTCACGTTGATGACTCATCACAATCTGCTGGGATTCCTTACATAGAAAACTTTTAACTGATTGGAATGTTTGTATTATTTTATTGAAAAGAAGTTTGTTGTAAAGTGCCTTGAGATGACATTTGTTGTAAATTGGCGCTATATAAATAAAAGTGAATTGAATTTTAAGTGAACCTGGAGGTTCAGGTCTGAGTCCATTAATACACCTAGATTATGCGCCTGGTCAGTATCTTCTAGCGGATTAACTGAAGCTGTGTGATGACTCTTGCTCGTTCCTCTTTTGGTCCAAAAATATTTACTTTAGTTTTGTTTCTGTTCAGCTGAAGAAAGTTATGGGACATCCAGATATTAATTTGTTCAATGCATTAATTTAGAGTCTGGATGGGATCAAAGTCACCTGGTGACATTGTAATGTACAGCTGAGTGTCATCTGCATAGTTATGGTAACAGATCTTTTTGGCTTTTATATTATTGCTTAGTGGGAACGTGTAAATATTGAAAAGAAGGGGTCCCCAGATGGAGCCCTGGGAGACCCCACATGTGATTTGTGTTTGTTCTGATGTGAAATTACCTATTGACTCAAAGAATTTCCTGTTGTTGAGGTAAGAATCAAACCAGCTAATTACGGTACCAGAGAGTCTGACCCAGCTCTCCAGTCATTCCAGTAGTATTTTATGATCAACAGTGCCAAATGCCGCTCTGAGGTCCAACAGAACCAGCACTGTGGTTCTACCACATTCTGTATTTATGCAGATGTGATTGAAAAGCCTATTTATTTATTTTAGCCTAATGGGCATGGGTCGGTGTCGAGATGCCGCCTGCCAACTCCGGCTCTCCAACACGGTTTTAACTGGTTTTAACTGTTTTTTAATTCTTTTTAACTGTTTGTTTTTTAATTATTTTTTTATGACTAGTTTGAACTTTTTTTTAACTTTTAACGAGTTATCTTTCATCGGGCACATTTTTAATCAGAGTTCAGACTGCTGCTACCTTCATCATGCCTCCAACCACCTGTAGGTCCCGGTGTGATATCTGTGTCAGGCTAACGAAGAAAATCTTAGAACTGGAGCAGAGGATCTCTACTTTATACCTGATCCAGGACCATGAGCGCAGCGTGGACATCATCGTCGGCTGGACTTTGGCTGCTGCCACCAGCGCCCAGCTGGCCGACACAATCCCCTGCCAGCCCGGTGAAGCTGCGGAGGGGTAATCCATCGCTGGGTCTCCAGGCGGACTTGGACAGACAGAGCAGCCAGAGCAGCAGTCAAACTCCGGCAACCATCCACGTCGCGCCAAACCCAGTACTACAGCCAGGACCCAGGTGTGCTACATGACACCCCCAACCCACGTAACAAGCCCTCGGCGCCCACTAAACATCGCTGCAGTCCTGTGGAAGCCAAGCTGCCAAACATCGAGCAGTTCCTGGACACCGAGGGATCTTCTGCCCTGCAGCAGCCTGCACACCATCCACCCAGCACTATCATTAAAGGAGATTCTATTATCCGGTACATTAGAATAAGAGGATCTGTCACTCTTCGTTTTCCGGGAGCTACAGTAAAGGACATTTCCGAACAGATTCTGGACTCCATCCAACGCCACCCATCCGTGAGTGAAGTTATCATTACATTGATACACAGCAGTCTGAGCTCTTAAAGCTGGATTTTATTCATCTTTTTAATCTTTTAAAAGACAAACCTTTATCTGTTTTTATTTCTGGCCCCACTCCCACCATCGGAAGAGGAATACGTCGTTTCAGCAGGCTCCTGTCTCTAAACACCTGGCTTTCCTCTGCCACCGTGATGCACAATATTGGTTTTATAGACAATTTTAACATTTTCTGGGGCAGCAGTCAATTGTTTGGGGCAGATGGACTACCTTTAAAACAGACAAGGCACATGCATGCTGGCACTAAGCCTGACATACCCTCGCCCACCCCTGTCCACCACACCGGCCTCAGCTGCTCCGGCCTTCTCTGCCCCATACACCACATCCTGATGTGCAGCTGGTCCCTGTTCCTATAAACTCAATCCTTATTTTAACAGTAACTCACATATCGAACTTGGACCTTGCCCCACTTCATTCATACCTGTTATTATCAGCAGAGAGCAAAGAAGTAATCATAAACTACAAAAATGCAACCGAAAAAGTCTTCAACGGTTACTATTTGGTAACTCATGTGATGTCACTGCTCTAGGTCCTTTGAATATCTATTATCACAAGTCTGCTAGGAATCTTGGGGTTGTTTTGGACAGTTTGTTTAAATTTGACAGACAAATAAGTTCAGTCGTCAAAAATAGCTTTTTTCAGCTGCGTTTGCTCAGCAAAATCAAACCCTATTTGCCTCATGGTGACCTGGAGCATGTCATTCATGCTTTTATTACATGTGGCTTAGATTATTGTAACTCTCTGTACTGTGGGCTCGATCAAACAGCCATCCGTCGTCTGCAGTTGGTTCAAAACGATGGTTTTTAAATGCTTGAATGGGTTGGCTCCGTCTTACCTTTCGGAGCTTTTGTTGATCCATGATCCAGGTCGTACATTGCGATCCTCCAATCATATGTCTCTGGAGGAGCCAATATCTAAGCGTAAAACCAGAGGAGACCGGGCTTTTGCCGTAGCGGCTCCGAGACTCTGGAACAGCCTTCCGCTGAATTTCAAAATGGCACAGTCCATTCAAGTTTTTAAGTCGTTGTTTAAAACCCATCTTTTTGCTTTGGCCTTCAATACAAGCTGAGAAGATCCCATGTATTTTATTATTATTGCTTTATGTTGTATATTTTGTGACTGTTTTTACTCTTCAGTTGTACTTTATAATGTTTGTTGTACAGCACTTTGGGCGGTTGTGGCTGTTTTAAGTGTGCTATCTAAATAAAGTTGACAGTGACATTGACTAAAAATCCCACCTCCAGTAAATCATACAGTCACTCCATCACCAACCACTATTAAAATGGCTCTTTTAAATGTTCCCTGTCTGCTCAATGAAAGTTTTATAATAAATCATTTGATTTTAGACAATAATCTTCATTCCTTATTTTTAACAGAGACATGACTGAGTGCAGATGCCACTGCTGTTCTTACAGGGCCTCTCCACCTAATTTTAACTTTTCTTATTCAATGACGAGTAGCCAGAGGGGAGGTGGAACTGCTTTTTTTAAAATTATTTTTAAGTTCATCAACTCTTCCAGCCAAACCAGTTTTATTTTATAATTTTACCACTTTTGAATACACTGCCTCTGTTTTTAGCACTCCTCAGATTTTATGTGTCACAGTTTATAGGCCACCAAAAAGGAATGCACTTTTTATTCAAGAACTTTCAGAGATTTTATCAATTTTACACATGTAAAATGTCTGTGTATGTGATTTTAATCTACATATAGATAACCTTTTAGATCCGTTATCAACAGATTTTTTAAATACTTGGAATTTTATGGATTTTAGCCAGCACATCATACAGCCAACTTACAACAGAGGACACACCCTGGACTTGGACATCAGATATGGCCTGTTCACCAGTGTGTCCTCTGTTGTTGACTTGGCTGTCTCTGACCACTGCTGTGTAATTTTCAAAATCGCCAGCTTTATACAATTAAAAACCTCTGTGAGAACCGTCAGAAAGCGACATCTAACCGCTGAAGTGGCTGCAGGTTTTCTTGAAACTTTTAAAAGGTTCCCTACTGTACCTTTACCTGCCCCCTCTGATTTTATTGTGACTGATTTTGACAGTAGGCTTCATCTGCTCTTGACTTGCTGGCTCCTCTTAAAGTTGTAAACACACATTCAAAACGTACAGTACCATGGATAAACAAAGCTCTAAAGAAATTAAAGAGGAACTGCAGGGTGGCAGAAAGGAAATGGAGGGGGAAAAAAATCACAATAAATCATCAGATATACATAGAACATCTCAAATCACACAATAGCACTTCAAGAAATTCCAGAAATGCATAATTTTCCAGAATTATCTCAGAACATAAATATAATCCAAAAATTCTGTTTTCCACCATTAACTACATTCTTAATCATTCCTCCAATACTTTTTCAGAAAACCCCCTCAAACTCTCTCTGTGAGGAGTTTGCAGACCACTTCAGAGGGAAGGTAGACACCATCAGATGTAATATTTTATCCTCTCAAACTAACATGGTTTTAGACAAATCTGAGTGTCTGCCTTTACCAGAGAAAACACTGGTACAGTTTTGTCCCGGTGGATGCTGGGACCCTTGATAAAGTTTTATCCTCAGTGAGGCCCACCACAAACGCTTTGGACCTGATTCCCACCTGTTTTTTAAAGCAATTTTATGGTTCTTTTAAAGATGAGATTTTAAACTTTATGAATTTCTCCCTTCAGATGGGGGGTTTTCCTGCCGCCTTTAAAGCAGCGGTAGTCAGGCCTGTGCTGAAGAACAGCAATTTAGATTTTAATTAATTAAATAATTACCGACTGGTATCTAACTTACCATTTTTAAGCAAAGTTTTAGAAAAAACTTAATGATTTTATCAACACTTATAATGTCCTATCGAAATTTCAGTCTGGTTTTAGGATGAACCACAGCACAGAGACAACTCTTTTAAAGATTTTACATGATTTTAGACTAAACTATGTTACTAAGATGGTGACTGTGTTGGTTCTTCTGGATCTAAGTGCAGCCTTTGATACAGGGCACCACACTATTTTTTCTAAACCGTTTAAAACAGATCGGCCTCTCTGGTGCTGGTCATATGTGGTTCACATCATATCTCAAAGACAGGACTTTTCTGGTAAGTTTAGATATCTGTTCCTCTAAGGTCCATAAGATCACATGTGGTGTGCCCCAGGGTTCAATTTTAGGCCCAGTGCTTTTTAACCTGTATATGCTTCCTCTTGGCAGTGTCATCAGATGACATGGAGTTAAATTTCACAGTTATGCTGATGATATGCAGTTGTACATCTCCCTGTCTCCTGATGACACACAGCCAATGGATACGTTTTTTAACTGCATTTTAGACATCATATCCTGGATGACAGCTCAACCAGGACAAAACTGAGGTTTTAGTTATCGGTCCTGAGGCTCAGAGAGAGAAACTTTTACCAAAACTACAATCATTGTCTTTTTATCCTTCTTTAGAAGTAAAGAATCTGGGCGTTATTTTTGACTCTGAGCTGTCTTTTATTCCGCACATTAAAAATATTACTAGTATAGGTTTTTATCACCTAAACAACATCGCCAGAGTCCGCCAAATTCTCTCTCACAGGCTGCCAGAGGACCTCAGGGCCGCAGAGAACGTTCATGTTTTATAGAGCAGGCTCAAGACTTGCCTTTTTAGCCGTGCTTTTAAGTGATTTTTATTTATTAATATCTGTTCAATCGCTCTGCATGTTTTATTTGATTGAATTTTAAGTTTATTTTTTAAAAGATTATTATTTATAATGTATCTGCTTTACACTTTTATCTGATCATGTCTTATCTTAGATTTTATAATTTGGGATGCTATCAGTCTTAATGTTTTATCAGTATTTTAATACTTAACCTCATTTTCAACTGTTTATTTTAATATTTTAACTTCTTATTTTAATCATCCTTCCAGTGGATGGAGGCATTTGCATCAGGGGCGGTGGTTGGCTGCCTGTGTGCTTTCCAGGTAGTGCCTGGGTGGAGGTGGGGGTACCATCCCTCCCTCCTCTGGGCACCCTGGGTCAGTGCCTTGGCTGCTGCTGGTGATCTGCAGCTGCCGATGCAGATGGCTCCCATGATGGCGTTTCCTGGCTCATCTGTACTCAGCCCCTTGTTGCTTTTGTTTACTGTTGGTTTTATGTGTTGGTGTGTGTGGGAGATAGGTTGGTTTGGGGAGGGGGGCTAGAGTTGTGATGATGATTATATTTTGGGATTGGGAAGGGTTGGATTTGTGGGGTCATTTTAACCTGTAAAGCACTTTGAGAAGCTTTGTAGTTGGAAAAACGCTTTATCAATAAAGATTGATTGATTGATTGATTGATTCATTCATTCATTCATTCATTCATTGAAAACTTTGACGAGGGCAGTCTCTGTGCTGTGGTGAACATGGAAACCAGAGTGGAAATTATTAAAGTAGTTGGTGATTATTAGGAATATATTGAACTGTTGAAACAGAGCTTTTCCAATAATCTTGCTGATGAATGAGATTGACCTGTAGTTCTGCATTAATGTGTTGTTCAGGTTGTTCTTTTTTAGGAGGGGTTTGATAACTGTTGTTTTTAAGGCCTCGGAGAAGACACCTGACAGGAGGGATGTATTTACTATTTAAATCAGATCAGACTTAAAGATAGGGAAAACTTTTTTAGAGAAGTTGTGGGTAGGATATTGAGGCAGCGAGAGGAGGGGCTTAGTTGTTTAATGATTCCATCAAGGTGTGATATGTTTAGTTTTTTTCTCTACATTTTTCTTTTACATGAGGGTGACACTGGTGGTGAGTTTGGTGCTGCTGTACAGATTAATAGTTTAATTTTCAGAATCTTTTCAATAAAAGAGATGGGAGATTCATTGCAGGCCCTGGTGGAGTGAAGTTCAGGAGCTGCTATCATTGGAAGATTAGTTTGTCTTTTCAAAAATTGTGAATACATTCCGTGCATTAGTATTGTTTCTGTTAATGATTTCAGAAAATAACTATTCCCTTGCATCTATTTATTCAGCCTATCTTAGTAGATGTCATAGTGAACCTGGAGTTCAGTTTCCGCCATTCTTTCTCAGCTCGGCGACACTCCCTTTTTTCACTACGTACCAGTGGATCAGTAGTCCATGGAGATTTCTTTCTACCAGAGACTACTTCAACGTTAGCAATGGTGTCAATGATGTCTGAAACTTTAGAGAGAAAGTTATCTACCACCTCGTTTAGGATGAAGGGGATGGGGGTGGGGCAGAGTAGTAAATTTGTGTAAAGGTTCAGCTGAACTGTCCCCAACGAAGCACTTTTTTACAACAGTCTCACTTTGATTCAATAGTTTAGATGAGATTGCCTTTCAAAGTAAATGCAAAAATGGTCAGATAACGCAATATGAGTTACAGAGATGTTGGAGATTTTTAAAAGTTTGCTAATAATGAAGTCTAGAGTGTGTACTTGATTGTGTTCTGGTTGTTTGACATGTTGGATTAGACCAAAATCATGGAAAGTATGACTTAATGTTTTAGTTTGTCTATCTTGGGGGTTGTCAGTATGAATGTTGAAGTCTCCCACAATAAAAAGTCATATCGGTACTGCGTGTGTGCATGCTCACGAATGCAGCCTGAACCCCTCGTCATGGCTTGAGGAACCGAAAGAAAGCCCTGGCTCGACTGTAAACATTATATGCATGCATGTGTTTTCTATAATACGGAGCCTATTAAACCCCTCTTTGGGCTGCCACCTTACCGCAGTGGAGGGGTTTGAGTGTCCCAATGATCCTAGGAGCTATGTTGTCTGGTGCTTTATGCCCCTGGTAGGGTCACCCATGGCAAACTGGTCCTAGGTGAGGTATCAGACAAAGTGCAGCCCAAAAACCCCTATGATGAATGACAGCATTGGACCAAGTGTTCCCTCGTCCGGACGCTGGTCACCGGGGCCCCACTCTGGAGCCAGGCCTGGAGGTGGGGCACGTTGGCGAGCACCTGGTGGCCGGGCCTTTACCTATGGGGCCCGGCCAGGCTTAGCCCGAAGAGGAAACATGGGCCCCCCTTCCCATGAGCTCACCACCTGTGGGAGGGGTCATAGGGGTCGGGTGCAATGCAAGATGGGCTGTGGCCGAAGGCGGGGACCTTGGCGGTCCGATCCTCGGCCGCAGAAGCTGGCTCTTGGGACGTGGAATGTCACCTCTCTGGTGGGGAAGGAGCCGGAGCTGGTGTGCGAGGTTGAAAGGTTCCGACTGGACATCGTCGGCCTTGCCTCGACGCATGGCTCTGGCTCTGGAACCCGTCTCCTCGAGAGGGGTTGGACTCTCTTCCACTCTGGCGTTGCCCCCGGTGAGAGGCGCCGAGCTGGGGTGGGCATACTTGTTGCCCCCCATCTCGGCGCCTATACGTTGGGGTTTACCCCGGTGAATGAGAGGGTAGCCTCCCTCCGCCTACGGGTGGGGGGACGGGTTCTGACTATTGTTTGTGCTTATGCACCAAACAGTAGCTCAGATTACCCACCCTTCTTGGAGTCCTTGGAGGGGGTGCTGGAGAGTGCTCCTTCTGGGGACTCCCTCATTCTGCTGGGGGATTTCAACGCTCACGTAGGCAGTGACAGTGAAACCTGGAGAGGCGTGGTTGGGCGGTATGGCCCCCCGACGATCTGAACCCGAGCGGTGTTTTGTTGTTGGACTTCTGCGCTCGTCATGGATTGTCCATTACAAACACCATGTTCAAGCATAAGGGTGTTCATGTGTGCACTTGGCACCAGGACACCCTAGGCCGCAGCTCGATGATCGACCTGGTTGTCGTTTCATCGGACCTGCGGCCGCATGTTTTGGACATTCGGGTGAAGAGAGGGGCGGAGCTATCCACCAACCACTACCTGGTGGTGAGTCAGCTCCGGTTGTGGGGGAGGACGCCGGACAGACCTGGCAGGCCCGAACGTGTTGTGAGGGTCTGCTGGGAACTTCTGGCGGAGTCTCCTGTCAGAAGGGGTTTCAACTCTCACCTCCGGCAGAACTTCAAACACGCCCCAGGTGAGGCGGGGGACATTGAGTCTGAATGGGACATGTTCCGTGCATCCATTGTCGAAGCGGCTGACCGTAGTTGTGGCCACAAGTTAGTCGGTGCCTGTCGTGGCGGCAACCCTCGAACCAGATGGTGGGCATCTGGGGATGCTGTCAAGCTGAAGAAGGAGTCCTATCGGGCTTTTTTGGCCTGTGGGACTCCGGAAGCAGCTGATAGGTACCGGCAGGCCAAGCGGAGTGCGGCTCGGATGGTCGCTGAGGCAAAAACTCGGGCGTGAGAGGAGTGGCGGAGTGGCGGTCTGCCACCAACACTGTTTACAGTGGGGGCGGTGAGCTGCTGACATCAATGCGGGACGTTTTGGGTCGGTGGATGGAATACTTCGAAGACCTCCTCAATCCCACCGACACGCCTTCCTGTTTGGAAGCAGAGTCTGAGGACCCTGGGACGGGCTCTCCAATCTCTGGTGCTGAAGTCACTGAGGTTGTTAAAAAGCTCCTTGGTGGCAAGGCACCGGGGGTGGATGAGATTCGGCCGGAGTTCCTCAAGGCTCTAGATGTTGTAGGGACATCGGGGGCAGTTCCTTTGGATTGGCAGACCGGGGTGGTGGTCCCCCTCTTTAAAAAGGGGACCACAGAGTGTGT